>CM061274.1:1248750-2495000 GCA_030848825.1 Tadarida brasiliensis | reverse complement strand
TAATCGTGATGAAGAGACTAAACAGCAAAAAATAGCAGAATTCCAAATGCTTGCCTCTGCCATCAGAGCCCCCACCAATAAAAGGGGTCAGCAAACCCCCTTCAGGGGACAGAAGAAGGACACCCACCAGGATCAGCAAAGCGAACCCCCAGGTCCCTGCTTTAAATGCACTCAGATTGGCCACTGGGTGAGGCAGTGCCCCAACCCCCGACCACCGCCTAAGCCATGTCCTCAATGTGGAGGCCCCACTGGAAGTCGGACTGCGGACAGACTGCGCAGAGTCGGTCCTCATCCCTTCCTCTGGCTGGCGGATCGGGCAATCCAGGCCTTGATCTGATTGGCCTCGCGGCTGAAGACTGAAGGTGCCCAGGAACGGACGCCCTGACCGTCATCTCGAACCCCGAACCTTGGGTAACTCTGGTGGTAGCAGGTAGGCCAATTTCATTTTTAATTAATACCGGGGCAACCTACTCTGCCCTCCCCGAGTTCAGGGGACCTCTTCAACACTCTGGGGTTTCAGTTGTGGACATTGACGGCCAAATATTGCAACCCAGGGCAACCCAGACACTCACTTGTTCTTTAGGCCTTTATATCTTTCTCCACTCTTTTCTTACATTACCAGCCTGCCCCACTCCCTTGTTAGGGTGGGACATTCTATCTAAACTCCATGCTACTTTAACCTTACTTCTTCTCTCCCCACCAACCACTCTCATTCTTTACTTTGTCTCCTCCAAGAATCTGCTTCCTCTCCTAACAAAAGCCTTTGGCGCCCCTCCTCCCCTTGTGGGCCACCTCTGAAACACCACTGCTCTTATCGGTTTTTCCAATGACCCAGTGAGATGAGGGGAAGGGAAGTGAGCCTTGAGGGGCTCTTGCTTCTGGCGCCAAGCGCTCAGCTGCCCCAGCTGGGCGTGGCCTGCTCCGCGAAAAGTGCTAGATAGAAAATTTGACTGGGGCGGTACACCTGTCAATCAATAACACAGGTATCCTAAGGCATCTCAGGGAGGACAGAAACCTCCTGTGGAGAGGGAAAACTGGGGAACGTGCAGACTGCAAATAGATGGAGCAAGCTCTCAGGTTCATGTCAGGGGAGGGACTAGGAAACTCACAGAGGGTCTGTGTAAGTTGAAGAAGGATTGTGTAAGTTGTAGAGGGTCTGTGTAAGTTGAAGAAAGTTTGTGGAGAAGGAAAGAAATAAAAAGAGAAGGATTATGCAGAGGAAGTAAAAAGATAAGAAAGGATAAAAGAAAGGGATATACATATTACAGGAGACAGGATATTGGAGGAATACTCAAGAAGGGAAAAAGAAAGGGACACTGAGAGGGAGAGCTTGTCCCTGGTAATGGAATAACAGTCTAGGATGTAATAAAGAAAGTAACAGGTTTAGGCTACTCCTGACCCTTAGATCAGACAACAGCCTCGCATTTATAGCAAAGATATCACAGGATATCTCTAAGGGGTTAGATATAAATTGGAAGCTTAATTGTGCCTACCGCCCACAGAGTTCTGGGCAGATGGAGCACATGAGCGGGACCTTGAGGGAAACCTTAACCAGGTTTGCTTTGGAAACTGGTGATGGCTGGACCACTCTGCTCCCCCTCGCTCTCTTACAGTTCTTGCAGGCCCTGCAGTGCACCCAGAAAGCTGTCCATAAACACGTCTGCAACGCCCTGCCTGTGCCCACCTCGGACCCTGTGCACTCTTTCCAGCCCGGGGACTGGATGTGGGTAAAGAAGTTCACCACCCATTGTCATCCTGCCTGCACCAACAACGGCTGTCAAGGTCAGCGGCATCCCGATCTGGCAGCACCGTTCCCAGCTGAGAGGAAAAAGCAAAATGGACAGTTCAGGCCTCTCCAGATAAGACTCTTGGGTTTATCGGGACTTTGATCTTTCTAGTTATGACTGTTCAAGAGAATCCTTATAGACCTGGGCCCCAATGGAACTGGGAACTTAGAAATGAAATATTGGGGAAAATCTTAAAAAATGTTACTACAAAGGGAATAGAAAAATCTGTCTTCAACCTTGATCTATGTGACCCCTTAGGGGGGACCTTCAGGGTCACAAAGGTCCCTGATGTCTGGGTCACATATGGAGGGATTAGCCCCCAACTAGAAGACACCCCAGCATGGAGCTGTAGAACATCTGCTGCAGAATGGGGATTGCAAGGGATAGGCTTTTTAGGAGTCCACGACAACCCCATACCTGCAGGAAGTAGACAAAGAGAAACTTCGCCCCTTTTCCCTTTTTTTTTTTTAATCATTATAAGGTGGGAATGAAAGGGTTAATAATGTTTTAACAAAACTAAACTCCATTCTGACCCTCAGTTACTGCACGTACGCACCCTGGCAGTTTCTTTTTTGTAAACATAAGGGCCTTGAGAAACCCAAAGATAAGGGGTTAATGAAGGCCTTGAGAAACTCAGAGGAACCATAAGAAAAAAGAGATTAATGATGGCCCTGACCTCTGACTGAGCAGACTCCTTACCTCTGAGACAACTCCTACCAACCCAGACACCAATTACACGGTGCCAAGAGAATGTGGGGTTTTTTTTAATGTAGTTTTTTTCTGTAGTTTGTGCCTATATAAGCAAAGAACAAAGGAAGCTCGGGGCTGAGGATTTGGGGAAGCTGTACCCCCTCAGCCTGCCGGTGTAACAGCTCACCGGTGTAATAAAATGCTCCTTTCTCTACACTGGCCTTACGTTGAGGATGTGATCTCCCGCCGGCTCAGACCTTTTAAGCTGCCCTGCCAGGGCTGCCTCAAGTATTTTTTTTTTTTATCCTCACCTGAGGACATTTTTTCATTTTTTGTTCAGATAGAGTGGGAGGGAGAGAGAGGAAGAGAGAGAGAGAGAGAGAAACATCGACGTGAAAGGGCCACATCGAGTGGCTGCCACCCGCACGACCAACCAGGGCCGGGGACAAACTGCAACCGAGGTACATGCCCTTAGCGGGAACCGAACCCGGGACTCTCTGGTCCGCGGGCCAACGCTCTAATGGCTGAGCCAAACCAGCCAGGGATTAAAAAAATATTTTTTCTTTATTGATTTTAGAGAGGAAGAGAGAGGGAGGGAGGGAGAGATAGAAACATCGATGAGAGAGAACATCGATTGGCCGCCTCCTGCATGCCCCCCACTGGGGATTTGGCCCACAACCTGGGCATGTGCCCTGACCAGGAATCGAACCAGTGACCTCTTGGTGCATGAGTCGACACTCAACCACTGAGCCAGGCTACTCTCTTGACTTCTAATTGAACCAGAAAGGTGTCTCACAAAGTAGTGTCACAGGGAAACAGTCAGTGGCTCTCAGCCATGGGCACACCTCTCAACTCAGTAAGTAGCTCAAAAAGCCCCAACACCCTTACCCCAGACAAGTCAAGTCAGAGTCTCTGCAGGCAGGAGGTGGTGGGAAAAGGGGGAACAGTACTCCAAGATCAGCCTATGAATGGCACTCTAACTATGGGAAACATGTCCTCTGAAAATACCCTGGTTTTCTTTTCTGGGGGGGCGGTGGGGGATACTAAACTTTATCTAAGGATCATGCTAGTTAGGATTGTCATCTCTGGTATACATTAAAAATGCTAGAATATACTCCTCTTTAAATGCGGAAGGTAGGACTGGGGATTAACAAATTAGGGGGAAGATATCAGAACATGAAAGAAATATTTATTCTGAGGATATCACCTAAAATACATGGCCCCATGTTGAAACAGAATGATTATAAAAGGTTGCCAGTGAATTGTAGACAGTGACCCTCACTGAATAGCAAAAATGTCCTGTTTTTAAAATAAAAATGCTCCCCAACTTTAATCTTCTAAAACTGAAGTTACAACAAGTGGGATGATATTTCTCATGTTAAAACCAATAAAGAAAGCTGGGTCACGTGTTTGCTCTATCACAGACTGACTCTCTCCAACAAACAGTACATTGAGATGCTGGGAAGCATGAAGGTCTTCAGGTACACAGGAGAGGCTGTAAGAAAACTGTTTTGGTACAAACTTTTTTGTGGTTTAAAAGCAAGGCTGAAGTCAGAAATGACAGTCTGAATGACAGTCAGTTAATGAAATCTGAAGGTGCACTTGAGTTTGGTCAGTGGCTCCTGGCATAAGATTCGTTTCTGCCTTGTAACGGTTCCATCCACTCACAGCATCTGCCTCAAAGCGCACTGTCGCTGTGGTTTCTGGTCTAAATTCTCGCTTCACCTGATCTTGTAGAAGTTCGGGCCTGTGAAGTCCCAGCTTCAGTAAGAGACCATCCCAGGGTGTGGGAGAGACGTGTGCCAGTCTTTGTTTTTAAAATATATATTTTTTCTTTATTGATTTTAGAGAGAGTAAGGGAGAGGGAGAGATAGAAACATCCATGAGAGAGAACACCGACTGGCCGCCTCCTACATGCCCCCCACTGGGGGTCGGGCCCACAACCTGGGCATGTGTCCTGACTGGGAATGGAACTGGCGACCTCCTGGTGCATGGGTCGACGCTCAACCACTGAGCCACACGGGCCGGGCAGTGCCCATTGGTCTTAGGAACCGAGACACCGCCCCTGTCTCCGGCTCCAGCAGGTCACCCACATGCAGACACGCCCACAGACAGCGTGAGGACCTGTATTGAGGGGTGCGGCATTAGGAAGGTTGAGAACCACTGCTCTATGAGGCCTGATTACATTTTTTTGGGAAATATTTGAAAGGTGCTAACTTTGGTAACAGGTTAAAACAATAAACCAAACGGAAGTATACACTAAAAAGAGGAGCTCATTCCTCAGTCAAGGAGTGACCAGGGCGAGGTGGCAGAGAACGAGGTTCCGTCTGGGGACGGGAGCGAGCTGCTGGCACGGCCCCAGGTTTCCTGCAGAGCCCCCCCTTGCTCCTTGCCTGTGCACCCAGCCACCGTGCTAAAAGACGGAGTTGGCATGTGTAAAGTACATTTTTTAAAAGGTGATTAGATGTTTTTTCACTTGGTGGAAATGGATGATTGATCCAGTCGTGTTCACCACGTACTGAAAAGGATGGTCGCACGTCGCGTGAGATCGCCGAGCAGCACTGCTGACGTGCTGCGTCTTCACCCGCCATTCCACGGGCTGCCGTCTGACCGTCCCCCAACCAACTCCCAAGAATGTCCCTTGAACGCAGGCTAACCTAAACTGAAACTAAAACCTCCACCAACGGTGGTAATGAGCACAGCAAAATCTCGTTCACGTGTGAGCACGTGAGCCCAGGGGGAGCTGCACACAAGGTGCACCGTGAGCCCTGGCTGAGCGAAAACTACACGATGGACGTTTTTTAGGAAACGGTTAGTAGGTTGGCGTGGTGAGGTCTAGTCAGTGAAACACGCTCCATACGTTGTTTATTGGTGATGTTGAACCCACTGACAGTGCCGGGTGGGGTTTTCCAGGCCAGGCCACGCCGGCATCCCCACCCAGCGGCACCGGCCCCCTGCCTGGGCACGCATGACAGACACTCCATCACCATTTGCTGAATCTACCAGTGGAATCCCACGAGTCTGTTCCTGACTGCAATCAGTGCTGCATGTCATGATTTTCCTCCGTGCTCCAAAACCTCACAGATTTACACGGTTTCTTTGTAGGACTTTGGAATTCACGCAGACAGAACCTTCCTGCGTGAGCCTGGAAACGCACACCCCAGCAGGGCTGGCTTACCAGCTGAAGAGTCCTCACCGACGTTAAGATGTAGGCTCTGTAAAAATCTGCTTGTAATAAAAACGGACGACAACGGTGACAAAAATAAGGATATAATATTAAAATAAATCAAATGATATACAATACTGTCATTATTCTGATACAGAATTTTTACACAGCTGTATCGACACAGTACAAATGGCAGGATGTCAGGAAATCCGTTACAATGAACTTCTGGCTACAAATGAAGTTTGAGTTACAACTTAATACCAGTTTTACAAGGATAACTAGTGTTACGCCGGATTAAAATCAATACTTCCTCTTCAAGTGACATTTTCGGGAACATCTCTAAGTACAAGACTTTTGTAATAAAATTAATTTCATAAAACAATGTATTGCAGGGATGTTCACATTAACTAATTACTACAATTCTGCAGCACACCAAAAAATTTATATTTTGCCGATCTGAACAAAAAAAGCAGGTATGCATTTGATTCCTTCACACCAGGTGGCTATTGTGCATAGCCCGTTGTCATTTTTTATTTCACAATCTCAGGAAGAGAGGGCAGTGCCCGACTAAATTGTCAGGTGTTGCATGCTTTAAAGATGCTTGTGGCACACCAGCTGAAAATCGCTTCTGAATCGGAAAGTCTGTTTTAAAGTCTATACATCCGGGCTGAATTACTTTGACTTCCATTCCTCCTGTCCTCATGCAGTCACACAGCAAACCTGAGGCCCCCTGCACAGACAGCTTCGGGGAAGCTCAGGGCGCCCCGACCGGCACTCCACGTGGGAGAGGTCTGGAGTGTCTGGGTCAGGTCACACTCTTCACTGTTTCAGTATCAAAGCTTGATTCTCATCAATGACTCCACCGGCAGGCTAAAGGGTATGAACATCCCCTGTGACCCCCCCATTTTAAAATGCCATAGGGGCAGGAAAGGAAATGGCCAAGAATAAAGTGAGGTCCTTAAAACTCCTTGAGGAGAGAGGAGATCAAAGGGCGAGCAAGGGTGTGTGTGTGTGTGTGTGTGTGTGTGTGTGTGTGTGTGTGCGCGCGCACGTGTGACAGGGCAGGGATGGGAGGAGGAGGGTTAAGAAAAAAAAAGTTTCTGTAACAAAATATCAAATTCTTATTGTCCTTATTTCTGTGAAAATGGGTGAGTTACTGGCATTTAAAAAAAGCCAAACCAAATCCTAACACAAACAGGGAAATGAGAACCAGTTTCGTAATGCCTTGCACGGTACATTTCTACCCCAACCTAGAATCACTCCAATAAAAGGAGGTCATTTAAAAATCAAAGCTAGAAACACTGCTCGGGGAGTCGAGGAAGCAGAGCGTCTCTCCGGCCCGCTCTGCGTTGGCACAATCACAAGCAACAATCTCACGGACGTCACACGGCTGTGCACACGTACGGTTTCTACGCTAAAGTGATTACTTTCGGGCTAAACACACAAACCGGTTGAAGGAAGCCCGTAAGCAGGCTAAGCCGGGCATACATGGACATGTGTGATGCATTCTCCGCCCAAAATATGGAACCTAAAATTAAAAAGAAAACTGAGTCAGAGCAGGAAACATAAAAAAACAAACAAAAACAAACACAAAAACCCACCAAAGTATTCTTGAGAAATCTCTGAATAATCGCTAGCGTTGGCTGAGTGTTAACAACTCATCAGGCCGCGTGCCAGGCACCTTTTTCGTATTATCCTTTTCATCCTCCCGCCACGCCGAAGATGGCAACTGCTTGATTGTGCCCGCCACAGACGACAGACCGAGGCACAGAGAGACTCGTAACTTGCCCAAGGTCACATACCCAGAACTTGAAGCTTGGCTGGCAGTTGGACCAGAGACTGAGCTTTTAAACACCAAGCCATACTGCCTTTTCCTTTTTGCTCATTTTAACTCTTTTCACAGTGTCCTGCTACGGAGGCCCCTTAAGAAGGGCTTTGCACTGTGGGCAAGACCACTTCTGTATAATAAGCAAATATAAATTCACGGACAATGAGCAATATATAACTTCACACATTTGCACACAGATGTCAGAGGAATCAGTGTTCCGAGGGTGGGGGAGGGGGAGAAACAAGAGGAAAATCGGGGAAGGAGAAGCTGGAGCTGCTGGCATGGAACTAATCAGACCCCGGCTAGGGAGAGCCAGCGGTGCGAGGCCGGCTTCCTTCTGAGAAGCATCGACTGATGTCCGAGGGCCCTGCCACCAACGCCGCGGGCTGAGGAGGGTCAGCCAGCGGCTGGTGTGTGGTTTTCCGTGCCAGGGACAAGTGGAGCACACTCCAAGTATGCGTGCTTTCTGGAGGCAGAAAGCAAAGTCATCCTTCCTCCCCGAGGAACCACTTTGCAAGCTGCACAGAGAACGGTTCAGCCCAGCCTGAGAGGTGGTGACATTCAGTGAACTGGGGGACAGATGACTCTGATTCAGAGTGAAGGGAGAGAGCCAGTGCAGACTCACGCCTCGGGGCTGTTCCACGTTTGCACACGGCAGGGATGTGCACCCGTCCTACTCCCCAATTCAAACGCCCTCTTCAGTGCCATTGTCGTGTATCCCTCATTCTATTGCATAGAGGCCCCCCGCTCCAACTATCTGTCCTTATGAGAAACCTGAGCTGCCTCTTCCAGATGCCTTTTAAATAACTTTATACATAAAAAAGGAAGGACAGTCTGCAGACAGTGGCAGAACCATTCTAACCTGGTTTCTGGGTTGAACCGATGGAACAGACCCAACTCTGTGGTGGTCCAGCAGGGTCCAGGCTAACTATCCTGGGTGTTAACTTTGAGTGGTACCATGCTCGTGTTCTTCTTACCTCCTTTTTCCTTTTTCTTCTCTTCCTCCTTCTTCTTTCCTGCCTCCCATTTCCAAAATGGTTCTGGAAGGGCCAGGGAGATTATTGAGAACACAGACAGAGGGGCGCAGGAGGAGGGCAGGGTGTGCAACAGGCAGAGCCTCCCTCTGTCCTGCCGAGAGGGCAGCATTTCTGCAGCTCTGACGGCACCCTCTGCGGGGCGCCATGCCACCAGCCTGTGCACATTTACGCTCAGAATGGTTCTGTCACTGTGTGTGTCACAGGCACGTGCATGGTGGGTTCATCTGTGGTCAGACTAGGTGGGAGCAGCGGGCTGCGCTCAGACAACTACAGGACAGTGTGAGAAGCTAAGCTCCATGAACCTGACGGTCCCTCCTGACACTCAGAGCTGCCGTCCCGCCAAGCCTAACACCACCGCATGGGCCGGTGGTTCTCAACGTGGGCCGATGCTCTCCCCGTCCCCCTGGAGGACGTCGGGCAACGTCCAGAGTCATTTTTGTTTGTCACAACTGAGAGGGCAGTACTATTGACACTTAGTGGCTAAACACCTCACAACGCACAGGACAGCTCTTACAGCAAAGAATTTTCTGGCTCAAAACGTCAGTAGTGCTGAGGTTGACAGAAACAAACACGGGCCGCAACTCCAAGGAAAGGGGGCCTGGGACAGGTGAACTGAAACTGCAAACACCAAGCCCGTGTCCGATTCATTCACGCCACAGACCCTTACTGAGTGTCACCAATGTGTCAGGCTCTGTTCCAAGTGCTGCAGATACTGCGGTAAACAGAACGAGGCCGGCCCCTGTCCATCAGAGAGCTCGTGTTTTATTCATGAAAGATCGAGAACCCGGTGAGGTTCTCAGCGGCTGACGCTGCCCCCACAGTGCGCACGGGCCTGTGCTTCCTGACTGCTCACTCGTGGCTCGTCACGTGGGCTGTCGACGCCCAGAGCAGACACCAAGGACGAGCAGCGGTGGCAGCCTCCCCGCCAGGCCGCGCGTGGCACTGTGGAGGGACGTCACGCCGGGCCCATGCGCCCATCCTCACTTTGACGTGAGCCGAGTGGCTTTCCCGTGAGGTGAGGGAATGTCCCTCACTGAGGTCACACCCAGCTAGAAAGGGAAGGTGTCACCGTCAAAGCCAGTCCTTTCTTCCAAGTGTCACTTCTCAAACGGCACCGTGCCCGGGTTCCAGGCTCTCTGAGGAAGGGACTGGCATGTTCTGTTTGCGCCACACAGCACTGAGCCTGGGGCCTAGCAGACGCTCCAGAAAATACTAGTGAAACACCCCGCTCCCTCCCTCAGCCCTGCCCCCATCATCGTCTGTGACGTCCCCGAAGGCAAAGGGAGCGCCATCTCAGGTCCTGTGGCCTGGCCTCATGCCAACACCCCTCCTGGCATGGAACAGGCCTGACGTGATCCACACCAACAAATGCAGAGATGGGTTTTCCCCGAAACAGAGAAGCTGGGGGCCCTTGTCTGCAGAGGGGCCTGGCCATGTGTGCACAGGGCATCCATTTTTGTGAAACTTAAAAAATATCTCTACATTATTCTTTTTCTTACCGAGGGCACCAGGATCTGTCCTGGCCAAGCTCAGAGTAACGATTAGACAGGTCCCCGTACGGTGGGATGCCCTGTTTTTAGCCTAAGCAAACCCAGTTCCCTTTGCAAGATCCAGCCTGTGTGTCTCCCTTCCTCTCCAAGCCTTTCTCAGCCCCTTGCATGTGGGCGCCAACGGCCAAGACCATGATTTCCGACGTGACACTCAGAGCCCGTGCCAGGGTCCGACCGGCCCATTCGCCGGCAGATCTGCACTCACTGAGTGACAACCCAGCAGGTGTCTGACGGGCACAGACGCACGAGGGCCTGTTTGCAGAGGACGCAGATTCAGATGCACAGACACAGTCACGCAGCTGACCATCCCGTCCAGACTCGATGGTCTCCTTCAGAGTCACCTACACGCTCACGCCGAGGTTGCCGCTGGCCTAGAACTCCCACAGCGCACCCGGAGACGCCGAGGCAGAGCCCGCACTCCCGTGAAGGCAGGACCCGCATGTGCACAGCACGTTTTAAAAGAGGAAACAGCACCGAGAGGAAGCAACGGCCTTTTTCACGATTCCTCTGAAAACAGAGTCAGTGACGCTAAAGAAGAAAACATAATTGGATGTAGGAAGAAAAGCCTAGTCACGTGACATTAAAAAAAAGTGGATCCTGATGTAATTTTATTTATTATGAAACCAGTGTTGTTACAACTCTTTTCAGTAAAGGTACATAGTTCTTTAAAAAATCAAATAGTAGGATAGTGCATAAAAAAACAACAGCCCTGAGCCCTGGCCGGTTTGGCTCAGCGGTTAGAGCGTCAGCCCGCGGACCAATGAGTCGCGGGTTCGATTCCAGTCAAGGGCATGTACCTCGGCTGCGGCTCGTCCCCGGCCCTGGTCAGGTCCTGCGGGAGGCACCCAGTCGATGTGGCTCTATCATATCGATGCTTCTCTCTCTCTCTCCCTATCTCCCTCTCTATCTGATGATAAAGGGAAAAATATCCTCGGGTGAGGAATAAAAAAAACAAAAAAACAAAACAAAACCAAAAAACCCTGAAAGTCCCAAACTCTCAGTTTCTGGTTTTAATAATTATGAAGATCACTATGTATCTTAATTCGGTAAAGTTTTAAACTGTTTCTTCAATTTTTTTGAAATATGTATACATTCATATAACCCTAAATAATCAGTCATTTGCCTATCTTCCACTTATGAGTAGAGGTCCATGGGCCTGGGGTGCCGGAGGCTGCCCGGACACTGACCTTGCTTTCACTGCACTGTGTCCTTGAAAAGACTGATGAAAACGGGAGCGGTGGGCTGGCCTCACTGCTTGGGTGGGACTTGGTTTAGGGGGGCTGCTGGCACGCAGGCCTTGGGCCTCTGGGGCTAGGGAGACATACAAGATTTGCAAAAAAGAAGGGTGGTGGCTTCTGTGGATCAAGGGATACACCACATACCTCGATCCCCATCTCTGGCAGCCACAAGCACCGTATGGGGCTGAGAGGTCAAAAGAAGCTGTGTGCCTGGGTAGCTGCGGAAGCTCCCAATGAGATGGGAACGCTGCATCTCCTATGCTGTGACCTGTATCTAAATTAATGTGGGGTGAGGCCAGCGGTGCTCAACCAGGGCGATTCCATGACACAACTCCACCCTCCAAATGCCACCCCCAACCTGCCAGGGGACATGTGTCATAGTTTGGAGACACTGTGGTTGTCACAACTGGCTAGTGGACAGAGGCCAAAGAAGCTGTTAAACACCCCCCGATGCATAAGACAGCCCCCAACAACACAGAACTATCTAGCCAGATGTCGGCAGTGTCCAGGTTGAGAAATTGTATTAGACTAAAACGTATTATTTTTTCAGCATCTCTCTATCCATGGCCAATGAAACGGTCATCACAGCTATGATCTCGCCCCAGGAGATCAGAGGTAGACAGGGACTCTTGATATGAAAGATGAGCCAATAAGCACATTATGCTTTCGTCAACCCATCTTACACTACATTTTGTAGTGATATAGTGATATTTTAGTTGGTATTTTCAAAAATTTTATACTCCATCCTGAAACTATAACTATGACCACAATGTTTTGTTACAGGTTGAGTTTCTAATAGAAAGTTAATACTTTTTCTTAAATCTTCCATTTTCTTTTTACATAAGCAAAAGACCTATGTTTTAATTTGAATTTTGTTCTTCAAAAAAGAATAATTATTTGTCATTTTAAAATGCAGCTAAAAACCCCCTAAAATGTGCTAAAAATGTTGACATAAAATGTGAAGCAAAATAAAAAATAAGATTAATTTTTTGGAGAAAACACAGTAAAGTTGAAAATTTTCATAAAATAATAAGCAATAAGAAGTACTAATCACATAATTATAAACTTCCAAAGCCAATAGGTAAGCAGAATAGGATGGAATTGGCTGATCTTTGTAAACTCTAAAAATATAGGTATTAGTAAACTTTAAAATAGGGAACTTTTAAAACCAGCAACATATTCCCTGTAGACATATGATTCAGTAACTTATTCTTAATGTTTAAAAATTTATTGTTAAAAATGAAGCCAAGCTAAAATGATTCTTTGCCTAAAAATGTGGTTAGAAAACATACTCTCCTTAGATGGACTTATATTTTACTCGATTTTTGAATTACCAAATGTAAAGTTAAAAACCATACAATTATAAAAGTATACCCTAGCAGTCAGTGACTGTAAACTCTACAAGGTCACTGAGGCATGTGAAATAAAATAGTAAACTGAACTCAGTGGCTATCAGTTCCTACTTATAGTTCTCAATTTCATTCATCAACTATTGTTCACTTTATCAAAATAGGCATTTGTGGCTAATGACTAAGTCAAAGCAGAATGGAAAGCTTAAAATTTAAACAAGTGTAGGCAGAGGCTGGACCTCTGCACTGAGACAATAATCCACACCACGGAAACCACCCGCTGGAAATCCTCTCACCTTGTCCACCTGAGGGATTTTTCATTTAGCTGAGGGCTACAACCTCAGCCTCATTAAGTAATCGAGACTAATAGCCTGCAGGCAAAAGCTCTAGGATAACTGAATCTTTGTTTGGCCTGGACTCTACCCAGAAAATTAACACTAAACATTGGTGTTTAATGTGGTCCCTTCCATACTCATCCAAACCCAGTAGAGGGAACCACAATCAGCAGAACACCAACACCCACAGGGAAAACTTGGCAGACTCCAAAACCCACTGAGACAGCCAAAATGGTGAAATAAAGAAACAAATCCCAAATGAAAGAACATGAGAATTCTACAGAAGAAGAGATAAATGAAATGGAATTGAGTAAGTTATCAGAAGTAGAGTTCAGATTGATAATTATTAGGAAGCTCAACAGCATGAGTAAAGATATAGGAACAATGAAAATCAAACAATTGGAAATGAAAAACCACCAAGCAGAAATGAAGAATGACATAGCAGAAATAAAGAACACATTGGGAAGAATAACCAGCAGAGCAGAGGAAGCCAAGGTTTGGATCAGTGAATTAGAATACAGGGTACAAAAAAAATCACCCAATCAGAGAACCAAAAAGAAAAAACAATAAAAAAACAGGGGGACAGTTTAAGAGAACTATGGGACAATATGAAACATAACAACATCTGCATCATAAGAGTTCCAGAAGAAGAAAATGAGCAAGGGTTAGAGAATATATTTGAAGAAATAGTGACAGAAAACTTCCCTAACTTGGTGAAGGAAAATGGCATACAAGTTCAGGAAGCACAGACAGACCCAAGTAAGAAGAACCCAAAGAGGCCCACAACAAGACACATCATAATTAAAATGCCAAAAAATTAAAGACAAAGAGAGAATCTCAAAGGCAGCAAGAGAAAAGCAACAGGTTACCTACAAAGGAGCCCTCATTAAGCTATCAGTCGATTTCTCAACAGAAACACTTCAGGCCAAAAGGAAATGGCATGAAGTAATCAAGATAATGAAAAACAAGGATCTGAATCCAAGACTACTCTATCTAGCAAGGCTATCATTCAAAACAGAAGGTGAAATAAAGAGCTTCCCAGACAAAAAAAGGCTAAGAGTATATATTAGCACCAAACCAGCACTCCAAGAAATGTTCAAAGGACTGCTGTAATAAGCAGAAGTAATAGGGAGAGAACATAACCACAATAAATAAAAATGGCAATAAATAAGTACATATCAATAATGACCTTAAATGTAAATGGATTAAATGTTAAAACCAAAAGACACAGAGTAGCTTAATGGATAAGAAAGCATGACTCACATATATATTGTTTACAAGAGACCCACCTCACAACAAAAGACTCACAAAGGTAGAAAGTGAAGGGATGGAAAATTTTTTTCCAAGCAAATGGAAAGGAAAAATAAGTTGGGGTAGCAATTTTCATATCTGATAAAATAGACTTCAAAATGAAGGCCATAACTAGAGACAAAGAAGGCCACTACATAATATTGAAAGGATCTATCCAACAGGAGGATATAACCTTGGTAAACATATATGCACCCAATACAGAAGCACAAAAATATATTTAAAAACTTCTGGAGGACTTCAAAGGAGAAATTGACAGCAATACAATCATAGCAGGGAACTCCAACACCTGCTGACATCACTGGATACATCCTCTAGACAAAAAATTAACAAGGAAACAGAGACACTAAATGATGCACTAGATAAAATGGACTTAATAGGTATTTTCAGAGAACTACACCCCAAAACATCAAAATTTACATTCTTCTCAAGTGCCCATGGGACAGTCTCAAAGATAGACCACACATCAGGACACAAACTAAGTTTCAACAAGTTCAAGAAGACAGAAATCATATCAAGCATCTTCTCAGATCACAATGGCATTAAACTAGAAATTAATGATATTAAAAACACTCAAAAATGCCCGGCCAGTGTGGCTCAGTGATTGAGCATCGACCCATGCACCAAGAGGTTGCCGGTTCGATTCCTGGTCAGGGCACATGCCCAGGTTGTGGGCCAAATCCCCAGTAGGGGGGGCAATCGATGTTCTCTCTCATCGATGTTTCTATCTCTCTCTCCCTCTCCGTTCCTCTCTCTCTAAAAATCAATAATAAAAAAAAAAACTAAAAAAAAAAAAAGAACACTCAAACACCTGGAGGATAAATATCATGTTATTAAACAATGAATGGGTTATCAAGGAGATCAAGGAAGAAATAAAAAAATTACTGGAAGTCAATGAGAATGCACACACAACAACACAAAATCTATGGGAGGCAGTGAAAGCAGTCCTGAGAGGGAAGTTCATAGCACTACAGGCCTACCTCAAGAAACAAGAAAAATTTCTAATTTACCATTTAACCCTACAACTTGAAGAACTAGAAAGTAAACAAAAAGAAAAACCCAGAGCAAGTAGAAGGAAAGAAATAGTAAAGGTCAGAGCAGAAATAAATGACATAGAGACTAAAAAACAATTTAAAAGATCAATGAAACAAAGAGCTGGTTCTTTGAAAAGATAAACAAGGCTGATGGACCTTTAGCCAGACTCACCAAGAAACAAAGAGAGAGGACCCAAATAAATAAAATCAGAAACAAAAGAGGAGAAGTAACAACTGACACCACAGAAATACAAAGGATCATTAAAAAATACTATGAACAATCATATGCCAACAAATTGAATAATCTAGGTGAAATGGACAAATTTCTAGAATCACACAGTCTCCCAAACCGAACCAGGAAGAGATAGAAAACTTGAACAGACCAATAACAACTAAGGAAATTGAAGATGTAATCAAGAAACTCCCAGAAAACAAAAGCCCAGGTCCAGACGACTTCACAGGGGAGTTTTATCAAACATTCAAAAAAGAACTAACACCCATTCTCTTCAAACTATTCCAAAAAATTCAAGAAGAAGGAAGGCTTCCAAACTCGTGTTATGAGGCCAGCATAATCCTAATTCCAAAATCAGGCAAAGACACTACAAAGCAATAGAACTACAGGCCAATATCCCTGATGAACATAGATGCCAAAATCCTTAACAAAATATTAGCAAATAAGATCAAACAATATATTAAAACAATTATTCACCATGACCAAGTGGAATTCATCCCAGGGATGCAAGGCTGGTACAATATTCCCAAATCAATAAATGTGATACACCATATAAACAAAATGAAAGATAAAAACCATATGATCATATCAATAGATGCTGAAAAAGCATTTGACAAAATCCAGCACCCATTTCTGACAAAAACACTCAGCAGTGTGGGAATACAGGGATCTTATCTCAACATAATAAGGGCCATATATGAAAAACCTACAGTCAACATCATACTCAATGGGCAAAAACTAAAAGCATTTCCCTTAAGAACAGGAACAAGACAGGGATGCTCACTTTCACCACTCTTATTTAACATAGTACTGGAAGTCTTAGTCACAGCAATTAGATAAGAAGAAAAAATAAAAGGAATCCAAATTGGAAAGGAGGAAGTGAATAATAAACTTCATTATTTGCCGATGACATGATATTATACAAAGAAAACCCTAAAGACTCTATCAAAAATCTACTAGAGCCCTGGCTGGTGTGGCTCAACAGTTAGAGCGTTGGCCTGCAGACCAGAGAGTCCTGGGTTTAGTTCCCGCTAGGGGCACATACCTTGGTTTCAGTTTGTCCCCAACCCCTGGGTCGTGTGGGTGGCAACCACTCGATGTGTCTCTCTCACATCGATGTTTCTCTCTCACTCTTTCTCCCTCTTTCCCTCCCACTCTATCTGAAGATAAATGTAAAAATGTCCTTGGGTGAGGATAAAAAAAAAAAATCTACTAGATTTCATAAATGGAATTTGGCAGGGTAGCAGGATACAAAATTAACATTCAGAAATTGATGGTATTCGTATACACCAATAATGAACACTCAGAAAAAGAAATAAACAAAATAACCAATCCCATTTACCATTGAAGCAACAACAACAACAAAAACCTAGGAACAAACTTATCCAAGGAGGTAAAAGACCTAGTCTCAGAAAACTACAGGACATTGAAAGAAGAAATAGAGGAAGATGTAAAAAAAATGGAAACATAGATCATGTCCATGGTTCAGAAAAATCAACATCATTAAAATATCCATACTACCCAAAGCAATCTACAGATTCAAAACATTCCCTATTAAAGTACAAATAGCATATTTCACAGATCTAGAACAAGTACTCCAAAAGCTTATATGGAACCATAAAAAAAACCAAATAGCCATAGCAATCTTGAAAAAAAAAAGAAAAAGAACAAAGTGGGAGGGATCACAATAGCAGATATCAAGTTATACTACAAAGCCATCGCAACCAAAACAGCCTGGTACTGGCACAAGAATAGGTATAAAGATCAATGGAACAGAACAGAGAACCCAGATATCAACCCAAGACATTATGCTCAATTAATATTCGACAAAGGAGGCAAGAGCATACAATGGAGAAAAGACAGTTTCTACAATAAATGGTGTTGGGAAAATTGGACAGCTATATGCAAAAAAAATTAAACCAGACCACCAACTTACACCATACACAAGAATAAACTCAAAATAGATAAAAGACTTAAATGTAACCCATGAAACCATAAAAATCCTAGAAGAAAATATAGGCAGAAAATCTCAGACATCACTTGCAGCAGAATTTTCGCTGATACATTGCCTAGGGCAAGAGAAACAGAGGAAAAAATTAATAAATGGGACTACATCAAACTAAAAAGCTTCTGCATGATAAACAAACAAACAAACAAAACCCCCCCAAAACCCCAAACAACAAAAACAACACAAAACAAAAAACAGCATTAAAATGAAAAGGGAACCCACTGTCTGGGAGAACATATTTGCCAATGATACATCAAATAAGGGGTTAATATCCAAAATATATAGAGTACTCATACAACTCAACAAAAGGAAGACAAAGAATCCAATTAAAAAATGGGCAGAGGACCTGAATAGACACTTCTCCAAACGACATACAAATGGCCAGGAGACATACAAAAAAAATGCTCAACATCTCTAATTATCAGAGAGATGCAAAATAAAATGACTATGAGGTATCACCTCACATCTGCCAGAATGGCGGCCATCAATAAATCCTCAAACCACAAATGCTGGCAAGGATGTGGAGAAAAGGGGACTCTAGTACACTGCTGGTGGCAATGCAGACTGGTGCAGCCACTATGGAAAACAATATGGTGTTTCCTCAAAAAACTAAAAATAGAATTGTCCTTTGACCCAGTGATCCCACTTCTTAGAATATATCCTAAGAAGCCTGAAACACCAATCAGGAAGAATATATGCACCCTTATGTTCATAGCAGCACTATTTATAATAGCTAAAATCTGGAAACAGCCCAAGTGCCCATCAGTAGATGTGTGGATAAAAAAGCTGTAGTACATTTACACAATAGAATACTATGCAGCTGTAAGAAAGTGAGATCTCTTATCCTTTGAGACAACATGGAGGGACCTGGAGAGTATTATGCTAAATGAAATAAGCCACTCAGAGTAAGACAAGTACCACATAATCTCACTTATTTGTGGAACATAATGAACAAAATAAGCTGTCGACCAAAAGAAATCCAGAATCATAGAAGTAGGGAACAGACTGACAAACCTCAGAGGGATGGGCGTGGAAGGGGTGGGAAGAGATAAACTAAAGAACTTATATGCATATATGCACAAGCAATCTATATGGACTTTAGGCTGGGGAAGGCAGGAGAGGGAAGGAAGGGGTCAATTACAGATGTAATTGGGGACATCTGTAATACTTTCAATAATTAAAAAATGCAAAAGTAAATAAATAAATAAATAAATAAATAAATAAATAAATAAAACTTAAGTGTAGTCTTAACCTATGGATGGCCTTGTGTTTTCAGAACACCAGTTCCTGGGACCACAACCAGTTAATCCATTTTTTTTTCTTTAAAAAAATCAGAGGTGCCCTGCCGGTGTGGCTGAGCGGTTGAGTGCCACCCCATGCACCAAGAGGTCACTGGTTCAATTCCTGGTCAGGGCACATCCCCAGGTTGTGAACTCAATCCCCAGTGGGGGGCATGCAGGAGGCGGCCAATTGATGTTCTCTCTCATCGATGTTTCTATCTCTCTCTCCCTCTCTCTCTAAAATCAATAAAGAAAAAAATAATAAAAAATAAAATAAAAAAAGCAGGGGGTGAGATGGGGGTGGGGTGGGAGACGTAATAAGCACATCAAATTAAAATAAAATTTACTATAGTGTCTCCATTCTTTACCGTCTACTAATGAGTGATTAAAAACTTCAGAGTAGAGGTACACCAGTATATATTTATAAAATATTTTTTTCTTGAGTTGTTTTGAATAGAATATAGTCAGGAGGTGTTTTGGAAGAAACTTGATTTTTACCAGGATAGGTTAATTTCATCCAGAAGAAGTAACAACTGTGGGACTAAATATAGGTAATTGAAATGACCTATGAATATGTATTTTCAAGACAGAAAAATAATCAATATGAAAAATTGTAACACTGAGCTCTAGAAACACATTTCAAGTGGGCATCCGAATAGCACAAAAGCTCAGATCTGACATAAAATCTTATTTTTTAAAATACTTCAGTTCTTTGTCACTTAATTCTACTATGAAAACCATAATCTGTTATTAGAGACTTCATTATTTAAACTGTGATAAAAACAAAAGCACAGAGATATACCTAGGTTTATGGGAAATTGATTTTTTTCCTTTTATTTATTTTTTTTCCTTACCCGAGGACATTTTTTTTTTTTTTTTTTTTTGCATTTATTTTCATATAGAGCGGGAGGGAGAGAGGGAGGAAGAGAGAGAGAAACATCAATGTGAGAGCGACACATTGACTGGTTGCCACCCACACAACCCCAACCGGGGCCAGGGACAAACTGCAACCAAGGTACGTGCCCTTAGCGGGTCTCTCTGGTCTGTGGGCCGATGCTCAAACCGGCCACGGCTGATTTTGTTTCTTTTAGAATTGACCTTGCATGAAACCTGAGCTAGAACCTATACAGGAACAGGGGAAACAATTTGGTTCTCTTTTAAAATACCCCAGATTTGGGAGATCCAAGACAGTGGCAGAGTAGGTAGAAGCTACACTCACCTCCTCACAGGACCAAACTGGAGTTACAACTAAAGCATAGAAAAATCATCCTGAATAACCAACTGAAGACTAGCTGGAGAGAAGCCTTATAACCAAAGACTTACAGAGGGAGACTGGGAGGAGATGTGGGAGGCACAAGAGGGCTTGCTGGGCACTCAGTGGCAGCAGCTGAAGTTCCAGAGGGATATATCAGCTGCAGGGCATTTCTCCTGAGAAGTATGGGGTCTAAATCCCTGAAAGGCTCTTCAGCCCAGAGCACCAGAATTGGGAAAGGCACCCACATCTGACTACGAAAAGCAGTGAAATTTCTGTCCACCAGGGAGAGATGGCTGGAAATGCAGGCACCCTCTTAAAGGGCCAATGCACAAAATTGTGTTTGTAGACACTCACCCTGGGTTCCAGTGGAGGGAGAGCAGAGTAAACTAGAGCTTTATGAGGAGAGTCTGAGGTTGGTGGCTCTGGGAGAGAGCTGAGAGGTCAGCTGTCAGGATCCCTGTGCTGAGTCATTTCCCCATACTGAAGAAGCCATCTTTCTCAGGAAGACAATTCCTCTCCATGCAGCATCAGCCTGGGGGGGAAGCCATAGCCCACCCTTTGAAATGCCTCTCTCCCCACTCTGTGGAGCTTATTCCTGTTGAGGAGTGCAGCCCGAGGCTCTTTAGGTGACTGAGCCAAATAGACAACCTGCAGGCAGAGGCGGATCTCTGGGTGCTTTGAGACTTTTGCTGAACTGCCCCTGGACCCAGTGCTAGCAAAAGCAGATCTCAGTGCACAGCTTGGTCCTTTCCACATGCACCCAGTCCCAGCAGAGGGAGCCACAAGCTGTAGATTGCTGATAGCTTCAAACAAATTGCCCAGGGCCAGTCACACACAGTCTCTGACATTGGCCTGCCTCAGAGTCCCTCCAAAGAGGCCCAGAACCAATTCACCTAGAGGCCAACCTCAGACAACAACAGAGATGAATCCAATAAGCTTCACAATAAGCATATCCACAGGGAATTCTTGGTAGACACCAAACCCTGCTGAGGTGAATTCTACTTCATGTGATCAGCACCTGCACAGCAGCTGCACACTGCTAGGGGTTGAGCCTCACTCTCAGCCAGCCTGATGGTCAATCCATGCACAAATGAGCTAATAGCAATCAAGACTCAACTATCACATAATGTGCACAAGGGACATTCTTAGAGCACCCAGTTCAGCTGATCAGGGAGATAGCACCACTGGGTCCCACAGGTCACCTACTACATAAGGCTACTCTGCCAAGATTGGTAGCCATAGCAGATCTACCTAATACATAGAAACAAACAAAAAGAGGCAGCCAAAATGGGGAGACAAAGAAACAGGCCTCAAATGAAAGAATATGTGAATTATCCAGAAGAAGAACTAAGTGAAATGGAGGTAAGCAATTTATCAGATATAGAGTTCAGAGTAATGATTATAAGAATGCTCAACAGCACAAAAAAAGGCATAAAAATCATATAAAAGGACAAGCCAGAAATGAAAAATGCCATATCTGAAATAAAGAATACTCTGGGAGGAATGAAACAGCTCAGTGAAACAGAGGATCAAATCAGTGATTTTGAGGACAAAGTAGGAAAAAAACACCCAATCAGAGCAGCAAAATAAAAAGGAATTTTAGCCTGGCCAGTGTGGCTCAGTGGATTGAACATCATCCCATGGACTGAGAGGTCCCAGTTCGATTCCCAGTCAGGGCACATGCCCAGGTTTAGGGCTCGATCCCCAGTAGGGGGTGTGCAGGAAGCAGCCAATCAGTGTATCTCTCTCTCCCTTCTTCTCTCTCTAAAAAATCAATGAAAACATACTTTAAAAAAGAAAAGAAAAAAGAATTTTAAAAAATGAAGATAGTTTGAGGGATCTTTGGGACATGAAGCATAACAACATCAGCATCATAGTGGTGCTGGAAGGAGAAGAGAGAGAACAAGGGAACAAGAACCTATTTGGAGAAATAATTAAAGAAAATTTCCCTAATCTGGTGAAAGAAAAAGACATACAAGTCCAGGAAGCACAGAGAATCCCAAACAATATGGACCCAAAGAGGCCCACACCAAGATATATCATAATTATAACAGCAAAAGTTAAAGACAAAGAGAGAATCTTAAAAGCCACAAGAGAAAGTTAGTCAGTTACCTGCAATCCCTCCCATAATACTGTCAGGTGATTTCTCAACAGAAATATTTCAGGCCAGAAGTGTTTGGCATCAAATATTCAGAGTGATGAAAAGCAAGGACCTACAACCAAGACAACTTTACCCAGCAAGGCTACCATTTAAAATTGAAGGAGAAATAAAGAGCTTCCCAGACAATAAAAAGCTAAAGGAGTTTGTTACCACCAAACCAATATTAAAAGAAATGTTAGAGGGCTTGCTTTAAAATAAAGACAAAAACAAAGAAGGAGAAGGAGGAGGAGGAAGAGCAAGAGAAGGAGAAGAAAAAGAAAAAAAGAGGAACATAGTTAAGAAAATTAAATGGCAATAAATACATACTTATCAATAATCACTTTAAATATAAATGGCTTAAATGCTCCAATCAAAAGACATAAGGTAGCTGAATGGATGAGAAAACAAGACCCATGTATATGTTGTCTTCAAGAGACCTACCTCAGAAGAAAAGATATACACAGACTAAAAGTAAAGGGATGGAAAAAGATATTTCATGCAAATAGAAAGGGAAAAAAGCTGGGTTAGCAAAAAAGGAAAGGAAAAAAAGCTGGGTTAGTCTGACAAAACAGACTTTAAAACAAAGGCTATAGTAAGAGACAATGAAGGACACCATATAATGAATGATAAAGGGAGTAATCCAACAAGAGGATATAACCCTTATAAACACTTATGAACCCAACATAGGAGCACGTAAATATGTAAAGCAAATCTTGATGGACATAAAGGGAAAGATTGACAGTAATACATTTATAGAAGGGGATTTTAACACCTCATTACCATCAATAGATAGATCTTCCAGACAGAAAATCAACAAGGAGACAGCAGACACACTAGATCAGATGGATTTAATTGATATTTTCAGAGCATTCCACCCCAGGGCATCAGAAAAGACATTCTTTTCAAGTACACATGGAACATTATCTAGGATAGACCACATGATAGGATACAAAAAAGTTTCAATAAATTTAGGAAAACTGAAATTATATCAAGCGTCTTCTCTGAGCATAATGCTATGAAACTTGAAATCTAATCACAAGAAGAAAACTGAAAAACACACAAAGACATGGAGGCTAAATAACATGTTATTAAACCATGAATGGATTACCAGTGAGATCAAGGAAGAAATCAAAAGATACCTTGAAACACATGAAAATGAGAACACAACAACCCCAAATCTGTGGGACACAGGGAAAGCAATCCTAAGAAGAAAATCCATAGTGTTACAGGGCCTATTTCAAGAAACAAGAAAAAGCTCAACTCAAATAAAAAACCTAACTTTATACTTAAAGGAATTTATTTATTTATTTATTTTGTTAATCCTTACCTGAGGATATTTTTCCATTGATTTTTCGGTAGAGTGGAAAGGAGGGACAGAGGGAGAAACATCTATGTGAGAGACACACATTGATTGGCTGCTTCCCACACAACCCCGGGGATTGGATATGCAACCCAGGTATGTGCCCTTGACCAGGAATCAAACCTGTAACTCTTTGGTCTGTGGGTCGACGCTCTAAACGCTGAGCCAAACCAGTCAGGGATACACTTAAAGGAACTTTTTTTTTTTTAATTAATTTTTTAGAGGGGGGAAGGGAGAGAGAGAGAGAAACATCAATGTGAGAGAGAAATATCAATTGGCTGCCTCCTGCATGCCCCCTACTGGGAATTGAGCCCACAATCTAGGCATGTACCCTGACCAGGAATAGAACTGGAATCTCTCAGTCCATGGGATGACTCTCAATCCACTGAGCCACACCAGCTGGGACACTTAAAGAAACTTTAAATAGAAAAACAAAAGGAGTCCAGAGTGAGTAGAAGGACAGAAATAATAAAGATAAGAGCAGAAATAAATGAAATAGAGTCTAAAAAAATACAAAAGATCAATGAAACCAAGAGCTAGTTCTTTGAGAAGATAAACAAGATAGACAAATCTTTAACCAGACTCATCAAGAAAAAAAGAGAGAGGATCCAAGTAAATAAAATCAGCAATGAAAGAGAAGTAACAACTGACACCAAAAAACAAACAAACAAAAATACTGAAGGATTGTAAGGAAATATTATGAACAACTATATGCCAACAAATTGGACAATCTGGAAGAAATGGATAAATTCCTAGAAACGTACAATCTTCCAAAACTAAATCAGGAAGAATCTGAGAATCTGAATAGACAGATTACAAATAGTTAAATTGAAGCAATAATAAAATAAACTCCCGACAAATAAAAGCCCTGGACGGGATGGCTTTACAGGTGAATTTTACCAAACATTCAGAGAAGAACTAACACCTACCCTTCTCAAACTATTCCAAAAGATTCAAGAGGCAGGAAGACTCCCAAACTCATTTTATGAGGCCAGCATTATCCTAATTCTGAAACCAGATAAAGACACTACAAAGAAAGAAAATTATAGGCCAGTATCCCCGATGAACGTAGATGCTACAATCCTAAACAAAATATTAGCAAACCGAATAAAGTAATACATTACAAAGATCACAGACCATGATCAAGTGGGATTTATTCCAGGGATGCAAGGTTTGTACAATATCTGCAAATCAATAAATGTGACATACCACACAAAGAAAATGAAGGATAAAAACCACATGATCATATCAATGGATGGAGAAAAAGCATTTGATAAAATCCATCACCCATTTATGATAAAACCTCTCAGCAAAATGAGAATAGAGGGAACATACCTTAATGTAATAAAGATCTTATGTGACAAACCCACAGCCAACATCACACTCAATGGATAAAAAAAACACAAGCATTCCTCTTAAGATTAGGAAAAGACATGGATGTCCACTTTCACCACTCTTATTCAACATAGTACTGGAAGTCCTAGCCACAGCAATCAGACAAGAAGAAAAAATAAAAGGCATCCAAATTGGAAAGGAAGAAATAAAACTGTCATTATTTGAAGATGACATGATATGTATATAGAGAACCCTAAAGATTGCACCAAAAAACTACTAGAACTGGTAAATGAATTCAGTAAAGTAGCAGGATACAAAATAAATATCCAGAAATCAGTTGCATTTTTATACAGCAATGATGAACTATCAGAAGGGGAAATTAAGAAAACACTCCCATTCACAATTTCTTTAAATAAAATACCTAGAAATAAATTTAACCAAGGATGTAAAGGAAAATTGTAAGACACTGAAGAAAGAAATTGAAGAAGATACAAATAAGTGGAAGCATATACCATGTTTATGAAGAATTAACATCATTAAAATGTCCATACTACCCAAAATAATCTATAGAGTCAAAGCAATTCCTATCAAGATGCCAATGGTGTATTTCACAGAACTAGACCAATATTCCAAAATTTTATATGAAACCACAAGAGACCCCAAATAGCCTCAGCAATCTTGAGAAAGAAAAAAGTTGGAGGAATCATGCTATCTGATATCAAACTAAACTACAAAGCCATAGCAATCAAAACAGCATAGTATTGGCATAAAAACAGACACATAGATCAACGGAACAGAGTAGAGAGCCGAGAAATAAACCTACATCTTTATAGTCAATTAATAGTTGACAATGGAGGCAAAAACATAAAACTGGCTAAAGATAGTCTATTCAATATATGGTGTTGGCAAAGTTGGACAGATACTTTCAAAAAAATGAAACTAGACCACCTTTTTACTCCACACACAAGAATAAACTTAAAATGGATTAAAGACTTTAAATGTTAGACTTGAAACCATAACAATCATTGAAGAAAAAATAGGCAGTAAAATCTTAGACACTTCTCACAGTAATATTTTTTTCTGACATATCTCCTCAGGCAAGGGAAAAAAATAAACAAATGGGACTACATCAAACTAAAAAGTTTTTGTACAGCAAAAGAAACCATCAACACAATGAAAAGACAACCTACGAAATGGGAGAATATATTCACCATGACATCTGATAAGGGGTTACTATCCAAAATGTATAAAGAACTTATAAAACTCAACACCAAAAAAAAAACAAAAAAACAAAACAAAACAAAAAAACCAATTCAATTAAAAAGTGGGCAAAGGATCTGAATAGACACTTCTCCAAAGAGATGAAAAGATGCTCAATGTCACTAGTCATGAGAGAAATGCAAATTAAAACCACAATGAGATATCACCTCACACCTATCAGACTGGCTATCATCAATAAATCAACAGACAACAAGTGCTGGCAAGGATGTGGGGAGGGGAACCCTCGTGCACTGTTGGTGGGAATGCAGACTGGTGCAGCCACTGTGGGATGCAGCATGGAGTTAACTCAAAAAATTAAAAATGGAACTGCCTTATGACCCACCAATTCCACTTCTGGGAATTTATCCAAAGAAACTAGAAACAGTAATTTGAAAGAATGTATGCACCCCTGTGTTCAATGCAGTGTTATTTACAATAGCCAAGACTTGAGGCAGCCCAAGTGTCCATCAGTAGATGAGTGGATAAAACAGCTGTGGTACATTTACAGAGTGGAATACTACTCGGCCATAAAAAGGAAGAAAATTTTACCCTATGTGACAGCATGGATGGACCTGGAGAGTATTATGCTAAGTGAACTAAGCCAGTCAGAGAAAGACAAGTACCATATTATTTTTGCTAATATGTGGAATCTAATGAACAAAACGAACTGACAGACCAAACAGAGACAGACCCATAACAGCAGGCAGACAGCTCTGGAGGTGGAGGATGCTGGGCCGGTGGAGGGACTGAGCCAGAGAGAAAGAACTCATGGGCACGGACACCAGTATGGTGACCGCGGTGGGGGAGGGGTGCAAGAGAGCAAGGGGGGAAATGGTGATGAGAAAATATGTCAGATATGACAACTCACTAGAACTATAGAATGAAACAAATTCCCACTTTGGACTGTTAACTCTCATCCCAGTGAACCTCTTACCCACACAAACCAGTTTGGGTCAATTGCACTAAAAATGTCCAAAAACCCAACAGCTTTCATGGAGAAAGTATGGTTAAGACCACAGACAAAAGGGGAAGTCTGGTGTCCGCCCTCCGACCTGTCACTCTGTGACACCAACTGAAGCCCTCAGAGGCTACTGTTGGTGTGTGCAGACGGTGCCGAGAACAGCCCTGCTTCACACTTGCGGAGAGTTTGGGAAGAAGTACGTGTACGCGTGCAGGGGACCTAGCAATCACAGCGTTCGCCAGAGGTCACTGTTACTGCTGTTAATACAGAAACGGTCCCACAGAATGTCACTCTCCACGTGTCTCAGCAAACAGGCTGCGTGACCCCCACCGAGGGGGCAAGGTGATGTCCTCACTGCACAAGGGCACAGACCTTGGAGGAGAAGGCTGAGCTCGCAGCGAGCTTTGCAGCCACGACAGCCCAAACGTCCAGATGACTGACGTTCAGTGGGAACACACATTGAGCTCAACGCCACGGCGGGGCCAGCGGCACCTTCTCACCGGGAGTTAGGAACCGAGACAGACGACGGGTGGTTTAATACCTTTCCTGTTTTAAAATGGCCAAGACTAAAAGGTGCATATCATGTTGAAAAATGACAGTCAAGTCTCGAGTGATAAAACCCACGGGGAGGAATGGTAAATGTAACAGGAAGTGTTTCTCAAGGAAACCACAGG
Organism: Tadarida brasiliensis; assembly: GCA_030848825.1. Taxonomy (NCBI): domain Eukaryota; kingdom Metazoa; phylum Chordata; class Mammalia; order Chiroptera; family Molossidae; genus Tadarida; species Tadarida brasiliensis. The sequence goes on along the minus strand of CM061274.1, from coordinate 2,467,173 downwards.
AAAGCCACTCCGTCTTCAGATATGTCCAAACAAGCAGAGTCCCTCCGAATGCAACTCACAGAGCTGAGCCTGCGCCAGTTCATTTCCTCACGTGTGTCCCGAGAAAGCCGACACATGAACCGACCTGCGACGGGGGAGTGCAGGGAAGCTGCTGGGTTCTAGCAGTTGTAAGCAAGCCCTATGCACGTGTGATGAAAAGTATCAGTTTGCTCCAGTAACATGCAGAGAAAACACTGCACAGACTGCGCTCTGTCTCCAACAGGCCACCTGGCCCAGGCACGCCGGACAGTGCCTCTGGACTTCACTTTCCTGCTGGGTAAAAGGAGAACACGGACGAGGACAGCAAGGCATTGCAACCGGGCGCCCTGGAGGATTTGCGGAGGTCGTACTGTGTTTCAAAAGTTTTGAATCTGATATGCACAACCAATCGACATGGACACTAGGCAGGGGAAGGCAGGAGGGGGTGGGAGTGGGAAGGAGGGGGTCAATGGGGACAAAGGGGGGACATCTGTAGTACTTTCAACAACAAAATAATATGGTAGAAATAGTGAAAGAAAAAGTTTTGAATCCGAAGGGCAAGGACTGTCCAGGCTCCCTACACGTCTCTGCGCCCTCCCACCTACCCTCCCAGACGTAGTGTAAACCGCTGGGCCCCCAAGTCTGCAACACAACCTTCAGAGCCCTCGTCAACCTGCCGTCCTGTGGTCAGGCCTCTTGTTGCCATAACTCTTCAAAAGTGTGGCTTAGGTCCCTCTGATATTAAACTGTTAGATAAGATACGTTGGAAAAGTAACGATCATTAACCTCTAGGATTGTGAACAATCGTCTATCCTGTAAATAGAGTCAATTACTTTTGTATCTTAAATTAAGATACAAGAGTAGTTGTATTATTGATGACTTTCTGAGTGGCAGCTGCCTCTCCCTTTGCTCACAGGTGCCCAGAGCCTTGCGCTCTTGCCCGGGCGCTCACAGCACCGCACCTGCCTCACCACAGAGCACAGCTTGTCGGCTTCTGCCTCGCAGTAGTTCTGATAGAAAAAATCTTTTCAAGAACTTCTGTACTCTGATTTCTGCGAAGAAGCATACACTGGATTTTTAAGCGATTCATATGTTTGAAAGTATTTTTATGAAATGTCTCTAATGTCATGAGAACAATGATAGGAAACTGATCACCAGAATAAGAAGTTAGAGGAACAATTCTCTCCAATGGAAGGGGCAGGGGGAGAGAAGCTGGCTTTCCACTGTCATCTTCTCTAACTTCCAGTTTCAAGCACATACCCTGGGCTTACTGGCACACAGAACTTGCGCAAAGTCAGGGCACTGCAACCTGAGAGCACCGTGAAGGCGTATACATACTAACTTTACGGGTCATCGGATGGCAGCTGTCTCCCACGTTGCCCATGGGTGTGCAGATCCTGATGCTCTTAACCCAGATGCTGACAGCACAGCACATGCCCCCGCCACACTGGGGGTCCTTGTCGCAAGCCTGACACGAAATAAGCAAACAGATAAGTACAGATAGCAGGAAAGACTCAGGCTAAAGAAATCTAAAATCAGCAATTTAAAAAAGCACTTTAAACATCCACCTGCTACGCTGTTAATAACCACAATATAAAACACTGTGATCTTCATTTGCTTGTACGTATTTACCATTAAATCTAATCAGATTTTCCCAGTTTCTAAAAAATGGCTTGCACATAATAAAATCTTAAACACAATTTAAAAAAAAATTCAGCTTTGTTTTTCTAGTGCTTTACTGAATGTGCTTTGAACTTGAAAGAAATGAGTCTATATTAGCCCGGCCAGTGTGGCTCAGTGGTTGAGTGTTTGATTCCCAGTCAGGGCACATGCCTGGGTTGTGGGCTCCATCCCAAGTGGGGGGCATGCAGAAGGCAGCCAATTGATGTTCTCATTGATGTTTCTACCTCTCTCTCCCTCTCTCCCCTTCCTCTCTCTCTAAAATCAATAAAGAAAAAATTTTAAAAAAATTAGTCTATATTAATCTTATACTATACACAGCCATTAGGAACCATATAAGTCAAATCACAAGATTTTATGACTATTAACTGCAGAATACATTGGGCCCAGTTTTAAAAAGGGATTTAAATGGCCTCTAAGTCTGGCATAAATGGCTCCAGACCCATCAGGGAACTAATGTAAATTTTAGGAGTGCTCCTTTTCCTTTTCGAGTATTTGCATTTTGGTTCATGCGACCTGATGTTCCTCACACCACTTACTTGATTTTCACCATTTCTCTTTTAAAGAAAGAAATCTCATAGAGTGAGAATGGACAGACCAAGACTTTCCCTTACGTTACTCTTTTTTCCCAGCGAGTAACCTGCAAAAAGAAAAGTGTTGGCTTAGCCCTGGCCGGTTTGGCTCAGCGGTTAGAGTGTTGGCCTGCGGTCCAGAGAGACCCGGGTTCGGTTCCCGCTAAGGGCATGTACCTCGGTTGCAGTTTGTCCCCGGCCCTGGTTGGTCGTGCGGGTGGCAGCCACTCGATGTGTACCTTTCACGTCTATGTTTCTCTCTCTTTCTCTTCCTCTCTCTCCCTCCCACTCTATCTGAACAAAAAATGAAAAAAAAAATGTCCTCGGGTATGTCCTCGGGTGAGGATAAAAAAAAAAAAAATAGAAAAGTGTTGGCTTAGGATGAGCGTGTGTGCACGTTACAAGGTCCGCTGGACTGTCCTCGCGGACCGTCAGGGAAGGAGGTGCCGCTGTCGGCGGTGCTCAGGCACCTGCTCCCAAAACATCTGTAAATACATATAATTAAAGAACCAACGGTGAAGGAATTTCCATACTGTAATGCACAGAAATAAATAATGAAGTCTACATTTATATGCTTGAAAACAGATCTGAAGAACTATTGTTCTTTCCTAGAATCAACAAAATATAGGATGCTTTGTTTGAATGTTTGCCAACAAGAAGGTAAAAACATCCTGTACTATAAAATGTATCAGAAACTAAAAAGTTTATAAATTAGGCACAAGTTTAAACGCACATTTATTGGAAAAAACTAAAGCATTCCTTCAAATTTCTTAGTTTTGGGGACAGCCATACCTTCTTAAAGTATAAATATATGGGCACATTCTTACGCACTATTTTTCATTAAAAGTGATCTTGCTTTAGAGTTGATTTATTTCTCCCACTAAATTTTTTTTCTCAGCCTATTTAAAACAAGTATCTGGACAAAAACTACAATTTCCACCTTGGGGTGTTACATTTATAGGACAATATTTGAATATTTCAATTTTCCAACTTTTATCTGTATGTCATGCATATGCGGCCGTTCCATTCCATGAATGAGATGTTCAGTACCTGATTTCCAATATGGCTTTAACAAACTGATGTGAACATATAAATCATTAAAAAAATGACTACATATATGATCAAAAATAGTAAATATTTAAGGTGGAGGATTCAGGCAGTATTTTATTCCAACAGATGTTCATGACCCCAAATTCTGAAGCCCCACCAACTCTTAAGACAACAGAAATCCAGCCAAAATTATTTTAAAATTCAATCAATCACTTGGCTGTTTGACGTCCTATAGACAATATATCTAGATAAGTTACTTAGTTTTCATTTGACCCAGATGGTTCCTGTCTTGGAGACATAACTACATTTCTTTATTGCCATTGTAGCTTTAGAGACTTTTAGAAGAATTCTCTTTTTGTAACACTGAGTTAAAATGACAACAAACAGCATACATAGCTACATAACAAGCCTTGACTAAATCTCTCTATAGATAAACATCCAAAGTGATAAAAAAAATTTAATTTTGTAATAAGAAGCTTCAATTCTTGGAAACATTTACAAATAACTGCATAGGTTTATATATTTTTAATTAGACATCTGTTTCCTAATGCCCTTCATCCTTAACCCATTGCAGGTCTATTCAAACCGTGTTGTCCTGTGAATGGAACAAAAAGATACTTATATTGCAAAAGAATTTTGGGCTCAGAGGATTAGGAGAAATTTTAAATGAGCCAGCAGGAGAAGAGGGGAAAAAACAATCATGTTTCAATTCTCATGTATTAGAAAGACCTATAAAAACTTTTTTTCAACCACACCAGCTGGCTACTGACAAAGCTATTCAAATACATTTTGTAAAAAATCTCTAAACTATTCTCATAAATATCACAACTCTTATAATTAAGTTCCTCCTGGATAGAACCAAATGCTATTGTAGTACCAGGGCTCACAATTTGCTCTGAGCCTACTAATTAACATGGAGACAACAGAGCTTTATTTTCTCCAGACAATGACATTTCCCTTAAATTTAAATGTTATTCCATTATCTGTGTATCATTTAAAACATAGACGTTTTATTTAATTCCTGCAATGTGCACTTAGATATTTGAAGAAATTTAATGGAGGTGTAAAATAATTTCAGACTTGGAGAGGAGTAAAGCAGGAACCAGCAGGGATGAGAGCGGGTCGCAGGCACTGCCGATGTGAACTAGACCAGGAGTCCTGAGTCCGCACTGCGCGTTCCTGCTCAGACCCACGGGAGGGACGGGCTGGGGGAGTGAATGAGCTCCCACTCCAAATGGAGCGTCTTCTCCAAGTTGAAGCATTTACATGCCTACCTCCTTCATAATTATGCCGGAGCATGGAGGGGCTTTATTAGGAACTGGAAATGGAAAACTTTTATAGGGAGACCCCCAAGACGCTGGAAAAAAAAAAAAAAAAGCCCTGGGACCGAGAAGGAAGCGCCCACATTGCTTTTCAAAGCGCACACACGGCCTGGAACCAAGTTAGTTCGAAGCGAGTCTGTGGAGGCCGCGTGGGGAGCCCAGTCCTCACCACAGGGCGAAGCTGGGACGGGGGGCATTCGCCCTGCCCCCTGCATTTCAGGAAGGGCCCTCACATTTCAAGGTTCCAGGCTGCAACGTCTTGAAAAAGTGCTTGTGAAGACTTTCAGAAACACCTTTCAGCGGAACGGAAAACCAGACCAAACCCAGGAGGGAGGCTGTGGGAACACAGGAGAAGCGGGAGGGAGCAGCGGTGATAAAGGTGGCACCAGTAGCACTTCGGCCACTTTTTCTCCCAGGGCGCGCCCAGTGTCCCGCGCCGGCCGCTGCTTTTTGAGCAGGGCACTTTGCTAAGTGCGCCACGGGGCGACCGAGGCAGGTGTCCCGGCTGGGGGACAGCCTCCCTGTGCCCCTCGCCTCCCCATCGCGGTCCCCTTCCCCAGCCCCTGGGGCGCATTGCAGGCGCACCTCCGGCAGACAGGTGCGCCGGGCTGCTTACCCCGGTGATGACGGCGGCGTCCCCGGCGTGCGGAGTGAGCAGCAGCGGCCACAGCAGCAGCAGGAGCAGCAGCGGGGCGCAGCGCGGGTTCCTCATGGCGCCCTCGGGACTGGCGGCAGTTGGGGGGCGTTGGGGCGCGTGGCCGAGCGCGCTCGCTGGAGCGCGGAGCTGCGAGCTGGCGGGCGGCCCCGCGAGCCTCCGAACGGTTATAAAGGCGAGCGCGGCCGTGACTCAGCCCGCGCCGCCCGGCAGCCCGCGGGCACTCCCCGGGCACACCCCGCCCCCGCTCACACGCGAGCCCACCGGCCGGCGCCCCAGACGACACGTGTCGGCGCCCCGCGCCCCGCCTCGGGCGCCACGCAGGCAGCCCCCAGAGGAGCCCCGCGCCCCGCCGCCGTCTCTGCCCGAGACTCGCCACGGCCTTTCGCACGCGCCCAGTCGCTGTTCTGGGCTGAGACTCACCCGGCTGCTGTCCTCGTTTCCAAAGCGACACGTGCTCAGCGTCCACTACTTGCAGCTCGTTTGTTCTGCAGATGTTTAGGGAGCGCCTACTACGTGCCAGGCCCTGTGGCTACATCCGGGGGCGGGGGGACAGGGGCCTCTAAACGCGTCCCTGTGTTCAGCGGGTCTGCAGAGCGCGCGCTGCGCACCAGGTACTGCCCGAGTCTGTCCTCATGGTCCAGCTACAGAAAAAGCTGACATCAGACAAATAAATGGGGAAACGTGGAAGATGCGGAAAGAACAAAGGGAGAGCAAAACCGCCCTAATCCCACAGCCCTGATGACATTCAGGGGCTTGCCCTTCCAGCTGTGGGAGTCCAGTGTATTTCTTTCATTTCAAATGCTTTCCCTTTATGCTCACATCTGTTCCGACCCTCTCTCTCGGATTTTTCTCACGAGCATTTCCTCCCTCTTTAGATCGCGCCAGCTTCAGGCAGAGTGGTTCTGGAAACTGCCAAAGGGAAATGAGAAGGCCTGGCTTCGCGCGCCAGGCCCTGAGGCCTAGCTAGGCAGCTCTGTCTTCTGTTTCTTTCCAGTCCTGGAAAACCGCCCTCCAGTCTTAGAAGATGCCACACAGCGTTCCTGTGTGTGATGCGTTCCTTTGGCCTCCTGGGCCCTGGGCCCCGGGACAGGAAGAGCGGCACGTTTGCCCGCAGACCGAGCCGAGCTCCCGGAATCAATTTGGGGAAGCCCAACTTTCTTCCTAAGTCTTCAGAGTCTCCGGCTTTCCCTGGTCCCTCCAGGACCACAAACCGTTGAGAAGCAGATGCTTCTTTTAACGTCTTTAATAAATACAGTGAGGAGAGAGGGACAAAGTTGCTTTCAGACTGTGGGCTCCCTCATGCCAAAGCATTTGGACTAAATGTGGAAAGAAAGAAAAAAAAAAAAAAAGCGAGCAATTATCCGAATGTTAAACAGCTGAATATTTGGAAAACCAAGTCTTCGACTGATTTTAAAAACCTTTTCACCCCTGTTTTAATGTTTCAGAGTGTGCACAAACAAACAAAAGGATCAAACTTTAGAAATGCTGTTAGAATTGGACTCGGTGAAGTCAGTGGAAACAGTAGCGGGTGAGGATTGGTGGAAAGTTTCCTTTTCCAGTCTCCACGCCAGCGCCCCAGGCACTGCCGCAGGGTGAATGTACAAACCAGTCAACACGGGTTTTAATATTCCTACAACTTTTTAAAAAATGCTCTATTTCATATTTGCTACACTTGCACGCCAGCTGGGGTAGTCCCCGCTTCTCCAAGCATAGAAAACAGGATATGTCTACATAGGAAAAGTAGGTTTCAAAAGTGGATGGCTTCCTACACGGCTGCTTGGAAAATAATCCTCACGAGGCTGTTTTGAAACAAGGTTGGAAACACTTAAAAATAGGGCTGGTTTGGTTTCATGTTCCTTTGATCATGTTGTTTCTTTTAATTGGTTTAATACTCCAGCGGAGAAATAAGGGCCCCTGATATAACAATCTTTGCATCCATGGCCAAGTTATAAAACTGAAGTCTGAAAGTTAGTTCCACTTTATAAAGGGAAAGATGAAAGGCTGAATTCGGATTTGTTCATAAAAATAAGTGAGGTAGGAAGGCCAACCTACCAACACTGAAATAGAAATTGGAGTCGCTTGCTGTCCCGTTCTGTGTCTCACTGCACAGGATCCGCTCGGCCCAGCAGGACTGTGTGAGGGGAGCCCACGGCTCTGAGGCTCGCGTGGGGCCCACCGCTCTGCAGCAGCCCATCGAGGTCCAGCTGAACTGAAGGCAGCGCAGGAAAGTCCACAGGGTCCCGCATTTGTGAATCAGACTGACCTGGCCAGGAATACCGACTGACCGTTGGGCAAGTTACTTAACCTCTCCAAGCCTCTACGAATCACCTGTAAAATAGTATGAAATACCAACCTCATGGGTTACAACCTCCACGGGGTTGAAAGAGTGTAGTACCTGGGAAGTGGTCAGCACGGTGCCTGGGACAGACTGGGAGCCCTTTAGCGTGACCTCTTATCAAGTCCTGTTATTTGGTGTCCCCTACAGCTTCAGCCAACACTGATACAGTTAAGTCCGTCTTCCCACCAGATCAGATGGTATCTCTGTAAGACCCCTGTGTCTGATTTCCCACATGTCCCTCTCAGCACACAGCACAATGATAGGCATGTCAGCAGGCCTCTCAGTCAATGACTGACGATCGGCAGGAATATATCTTTGGAGGACAGTCCAGGGACAGGTCATACGCAAATGATACACAGTGTAGACACATTTAATTTACATGAACTGATTATATGTAGTCAGGGATTGGAGTCGAGGGGGTCAATGGGGGAAAAAGGGGGGACATTTGTAATACTTTCAACAATAAAAATAAATGTTTAGCCCTGGCCGGTTTGGCTCAGCGGTTAGTGTTGGCCCACAAACAGAAGGGTCGAGGGTTCGATTCCCTGTCAAGAGCACGTACCTGGGTTGCAGGTTCCATCCCCGGCCCTGGTCTCTCTCACATCAATGTCTCTCTCTCTCTCTCCCTCCCTCCCTTCTAATCTCTCTAAAAAAATCAGTTGAGCCCTGGCCGGTTTGGCTCAGCGGTTAGAGCGTCGGCCTGCGGTCCAGAGAGACCTGGTTCGGTTCCCGCTAAGGGCATGTACTTCGGTTGCAGTTTGTCCCCGGCCCCTGGTGGGTCGTGCGGGAGGCAGCCACTCGATGTGTCCCTTTCACGTCGATGTTTCTCTCTCTTCCTCTCTCTCCCTCCCACTCTATCTGAACAAAAAGTGGGAAAAAAATGTCCTCGGGTGAGGATAAAAAAACAACAACAATCAATTGAAAAATATCCTCGAGTGAGGATTTAAAAAATGAATAAATAAATAAAGTTTTTAAAAAGCTGAAGGGATAGACTCTTTACCTTGAGCAGGTGATTCTGCTGCCAGTCTACTCAATGGACAGGTGACTGAGATGAGGTGAACTGGGACACAAACCTGTCTTAGTGCCACTGCATGAGACACTGGGACCCAGCTGGTAAAGGACCCATCTCAACACGGGCTTCGCGATTGCCAGTGTAAGGTTGTGCAGCGGGTCACATTGTATCCTCTCAAAAAGTTATTTTTAAGTCCCAGCTCCAAGTACTGTACCTGTGAATGTGACCTTACTTGGTAGTAGGGCCTTTGAAGATGTAACTAATTGAAGACGAGGTCATACTGGACTAGGGGGTCCCTCAATCTAATGACTGGCATGGCTGTAAGAGAAGGGAGAGGGAGGCTGGACACAGGGACACGAAGGAGACCGCACACAGGGGCACCATGTGCAGCTGGAGGCAGAGACTGGCGCGAGATGGCCGCACACAGGCAAGGCCAGGGGACCAGCAGCACGGGAGCTGGACGAGGCGAGGAAGGGTCCTCCCCCAGAGCCTCTGGAGCGCAGCCTGGTTGGCACCTTGATCTCAGACTTCAGCCTCTGGACCCACGTGAGCTGTGTCTTGTTTGAAGCCACCCTGTCGCGGTGATCAGTGCGTGGAGCCAGAGGGCTGCCTGGCAGTGACGCGCAGCCCTTCTGCTTGGGTTCAGTGGCTGAAGGAGGCACGTGACCAGTCTGTCTTCAAGGGGATGGACGACGCAAGTCTGCAATGTGCTCTGATCTCTGAGGAGAGCCAGAAATGTAGCGAATAGTGCCACGTGCTATAGCAGAGGGATAAACTCCTTAATCATGGCTTAGGCTCCTTAATGAGTGTAATAAACTTTTTATGATATGAATAATTGTTATAAACGATAATGAAGTATTTCCTTTGTGTGTGTGTGTTTTAGTTTAGTATCCCTTATACTAGAATTCCACAAAGACTCTGGAAGAGCGTTTGAGCTGATGGTTCCTTTTAGGTGGGTAGTAAACCAACATTCATTCATTCATTTCACTAAGTAGTTACTATGACCCGATGTGTGGCAGGCACTGGGGGCACCATGGCGAGCAAGTGGACATGAAGCCAGCCCCCTGAAAGTAGACATGAATCACTTACTCACACAATTGCAGAGTTAGGGGGCTCCTGCTTTAGGTGACACAGAAGAGTGAGGAGTCTCTCTACTGCCCCTCAGGTCAAATTCGTCACCACCACCCTGGCTGGTTTGGCTCAGCGGTTAGAGCGTTGGCCTGCGGTCCAGAGAGACCCTGGTTCGGTTCCCGCTAAGGGCATGTACTTCGGTTGCAGTTTGTCCCCGGTCCTGGTTGGTCGTGCGGGTGGCAGCCACTCGATGTGTCCCTTTCATGTCGATGTTTCTCTCTCTCTCTCTCTTCCTCTCTCTCCCTCCCACTCTATCTGGACAAAAAAAAAAAAAAAAAATGTCCTCAGGTGAGGATAAAAAAAAAAAAAAAATTCGTCACCACCAAGTATATTATGGGCTGTACTCTCGTTTATCAGTGCAATTCACCTGCTTCCTGACGGACCCCTAGCTGGCTCACTCTGTTACGTGTACTTTCATTCTGGTTGCCTGTTACACAGCAGCGGCTCACGCGTGTACTGCAAAGCACGTGTGTCTGGCCGTCACCGTGAACTGGAAGCCCGGACCCTTTCCTCAACCTTGTAAGTGCAGAGAACTTTCACTGTTCTTGTATGTAAAATTCTAGTTTTAAAAGTGCCCCAGCTTGCTTGAGGACTTACTCTTTTTATGTACCTTCATATGACTTCTGATTATTACTGCAGAAAGGTGGGCCTGGTGATTTTATACCTGGGTCCCATTTGTCTTTGTGTGAATAATGTTCATTTAGGTGGATTAAAACAATTAAAGTAGATATTCTTCGATTTCTTTACCTTTAGTCTTTTATCACTGTGCTATTACACAGTGGCTTTTCTTGTTAACAATCCCATAATATCAGTCTGAAATAAAAAAAATAATAACCATGCTTTAAATGTGACATATGAAAAATGGAATTGCTTTTGTAATTATAAATAAGACTTCTATTTTAATCGATTCAATGCTCATTTCTCTTTATTTTAAAAAATAATTTATCATGCTTCAGTTTGAAAGCCAATTACCTATAAAGGCACTAAAATTATTTGGTATATTCAAGTGATAATGTGCAATAAAGTTTACCTATTTTTAATAGTTGAAATATTAATCCAGGAGAAAGAGCGTTGTTAAAACAATTAGTATAAAATGCATTTGAAATAATATGAGGGGTCAGGATGAACACTGAGTTCTAAAAGACTTAAATTTTATTCATTATAACGCTGAATGTATTTTATATATATATATTTGGCATTGCAAATGGGCCTCACGGCTAAGGCTTATATATCGGGTACTTTATTAAAAAGAGGAAGTTGTTATGCAAATCTGTAGCATACTCAGGAACTTTCCAGAGAGAAGGTCTCATGTAGTACATCATTTTCTTAAGATAAAAACCATGCATAGGGATTTTTATTCTTTCAGATCAACAATTATTAGCTACCCCATACAAATACATTTCATTTAGTAATTTGTTTTTCCCCCTAAATTTGGATCATATTTTTTTTTCTACAGAGGAAAAGGACTTGAAATAATAAGGCATCTGGATAGAGAAATTTATAGACACAAACCAGTTAACAGAGCCTCAATTTCTAAATGTAAAGGCTGGCTCTGTCTATGCTTTGCACGTGGTAGGTGCTCAGTAAATCTCAATAATTCGTGTATAATACTCCCAGTTACTCTATGGGGTAGCTACTATCATAATCCCCATTTTACAGATGAGAAAAGTGAGATTTGGAGAGATTAACTATGTTATACAATATGAATCGTGCAACTATGAATCACAATAACTTCTGGGTAGCAGAGCTGGGCTTCAACATGGTAAGTGATGCCAAATACTTGAAGGTATAGCTTCTCCTATTTATATGCGTTACTTAAATATTGGCATACAAAATTTAGGTAACCAGTAACCAGAAGAAAGAAATGATGACAATGGAATGGATTTTCCTCAGACTCATCTTCAACCCTCTCCTCTCCTCTCCTCTCCTCTCCTCTCCTCTCCTCTCCTCTCCTCTCCTCTCCTCTCCTCTCCTCTCCTCTCCTCTCCTCTCCTCTCCTCTCCTCTCCTCTCCTCTCCTCTCCTCTCCTCTCCTCTCCTCTCCTCTCCTCTCCTCTCCTCTCCTCTCCTCTCCTCTCCTCTCCTCTCCTCTCCTCTCCTCTCCTCTCCTCTCCTCTCCTCTCCTCTCCTCTCCTCTCCTCTCCTCTCCTCTCCTCTCCTCTCCTCTCCTCTTCTCTCCCATCACATGTGCCTTTTTGTCTGGGGGTATTTTTTCCCAGAGAGACTCTCTGAAGAACAGATTCAGAAAAGGTATTATATGTTTTTATAAAGAAACAGGCAATCAGCATCTCTCTTCTGCAGGTTCATTTGCCAGAGTCCTGAGAGCAGACTGGTCCTCTGTCCCGGCGGGATCAGTAGCCCGTCGAAGGCACCCTGCCTGCCTGTTCGGGCAGAAGAGTCCGCAGGAGGCTGGCGGTTCCAGCACAGCCTCTGCCAATGAGTGTTTCTCCTTAGAAAAATACGGGTTTTATGATCAAATAATGTGGAAGACCTTCTAAGGAGTCAATTTATATCAACACATTAAAGGCCCTGAGAAGTTCTGCAAGAAGAAACCAGCCCAACCTGGTGCAACCTAGATTTTCTCAAACATTTGGTCACGGAGCACTTTTTGAATGTGTCAGGGATAAAATTTTAGGCAAATCGAAATCCCTTATCTTGACCACATGCAAGCCTGAACAAAACCCCCACTAAATTCAGACTGTGTTTTGTGTTCCAAAATACGGGCTTGGATGCACACACAGCCAGTCCTGGATGAACTCATCAGTCACACAAGGAATGTTACGGAATTCTCATTCATCAACTTGCTTTACAGATGAGGAAACTGAGACTCAAAATATTTCATCTCTTAGGAACTAGAATTCAGAGCTGGGATTGGGTCACTGTTTTGCCTCCTAGTTCAAGTTTTTTATTTATTTATTTATTTTTTTATTACATGTGCACTCTTTGAGGTATGGGTACCATCTACAAAACAGCTATAAACACATTTTTTAAAAACAGGAGACGAGTTTATGGAGAGTCCTGCCCTCTAGGCTGTGACTGTAACTGCTGGTCCCACTGTCCCTAAGTGAGAGCTGGCCACCAAAGTGCATTCGCTGGTAAAGCACCCTGGTCTCTGTCCAGTGCTGTCACTTGCCCTTCACATAGTTTGGCAGAGATTGGGTTTGCTAAATGTATAAAGGGGTGTTATCAACCTTTGGCCCATGAAGAAGCAAAACAGAATAGCATAGGCTTGAGGGGTGGGGGTCAGAAAATTACCTTTGGTGGGATAAACTCTCACTTTGAGACTAAGTGGCAAATTGTTAACATCTCTTTTGTTTGCTTCCAAAATGTTTTCTAGCTGATAAATGCAATTCACTATAATGAAAATATTTCCAAGCCCTAGCATTCATGACCTCATTACAGCCTTCCCCCTCCATTTTCTCGTGTGTGTGTTTGATAACAGGTCGGCATCATAGCAGCTAGAGCTGGAGAAGTGAGGAGGCGTCGGGCCTCGAGTCCCCCCCGGCGCTTTGAGGATGGCTCCAGACCCTGCCCGCCGTGACTGAGGGGCTCACAGTCCTGACGGCTGACGAAAACCCCCAAATCCTGGCCAAGTGATTTCAGCTATTCTAAAATTAAATAATTGCCAGTCTGATGTATAAGTTGACCTCTCATACACTGTTTGTGTAAACCAGTAGATTTCGATTTTTTTTCTAGTGGAACACCCAAGTTTTGATAATCCTGTCAGATAAAATTCTTCCTGATTTTCTTTTTTTTCTGGTTCTTCATTTTATTTTTAAATCCTCACCCGAGGATTATTTTCCATTCATCTTCAGATAGAGTGGGAGAGAGAGAGGGAGAGAGAGAGAAACATCGATGTGAGAGAGACACACCGACTGGCTGCCTCCTGCACAACCAGGACTGGGCCGGGGACTGAACCGCAACCGAGTACCTGCCCTTGCCCAGAATCGAACCGGCGACTCTTTGATCCGCGGGCCGATGCTCTAACTGCGGAGCCAAGCGGGCCGGGGCCTTTCGGGTTCTCTGACCTGCAGCCAGGACAGGGCGGTGCCGAAGTGCACGGGCCACTCCATCTGACGGGGTGGCCCTGCGAGCGCCGGGACAGCGCTGTCTGCGCTGCGGGTGCCACCAGGTGTTCCTTCCAGAGCGACAGTCCTTCTTTCCTTCACCACTGAGAACTGGCACACGTTTGGCAGAGAATGATACAGGTTCCTAGGATCCCAAAGTATTGGCCTTCACTGATGTGTTCTCTTCAATGATTTTAACCGGTTTCTTAAAGAACATATTGCCTGCCCTGGCCGGTTTGGCTCAGCGGTCAGCACCCGGACCAATGAGTCGTGGGTTCGATTCCGATCAAGGGCACATACCTTGGTTGGGGTTCGTCCCCGACACTGGTCCTGGTCATGCGGGAGGCAGCCAGTCGATGTGTCCCTCTCACGTCGATGTTTCTCTCTCACTCTTGCGCTCTCTCTCCCTCCCTCCCACTCTATCTGAAGATAAATAAAACAATATCCTCGGGTGAGGATTAAGGAAAAAAACGAATATATTGCCTTGGCTGGTGTGGCACAGTGCTTAGAGCATTGGCCTGTGCACCGAAGGGTCACAGGTTCGATTCCCGGTCAAGAGCACACACCTGGGTTTCGGGTTCAATCTTTGGCCCAGTGGGGGTTGGGCATGTGTGGGAGGCAACCAACTGATGTGTCTCACATCAGTGTTTCTCTCTCTCTCCCCTCTCCCTCCCTTCACTCTCTCTAAAAATCAATGGAAAAAATATTCTCAGGTGAGGATTAACAAACAAAACATATATCATTATGCATATGATGTTTATAATTTTATGCACGTTATAAAAATGACACGTGCTCTATGTGATAGTTTGGAAAATACAGGGAAGAATAAAGAATAAAAACTACCCAGAAATACTCTAATTATGTCTAATATTCCACTGTGCTGAAAATTTTTTTTCATATAAATATATGTGCATGTGTACATAAGATATTTGGCTTTGTTTTTATAAAGTTTGAGTTATACTATACATATAGTTTTAATAATCTGCTTTTTTCCCTTAAAGAATCTCATGCAGTTTATCTCTCTGTCAGCAAATTCAGACCTGCGCGGTGCCGGCCGCTGCTCGTGGCCTCAGTGCCCGGGCGCCTGGCCTGCCACCACACAGGACTGCATGCTTTAAACAACCAGGCCCAATTCGTTGGATATTAAAGTTATCTCCTAATTTTCTGCTCTTAAAATAACACTGAGTGTTTATGATGTATCACTCCAACTTGATTAAAATAGGCAATTTGTAAAATGTTTTACGTTAATATGAGATGCTCAGATGTATGTGTGTGCTTAGATAGAAATATTGAGATATAATTTTTTTTGTTAATCCTCACCCAAGGATTTTTTTTACTGATTTTTGGAGAGAGTGGAAGGGAGGGAGGAAGGGAGGGGAGAAAGACAGAGAGAGAGAGAGAGAGAGAGAGACACTGATGTGAGAGAGACACTGATGTGAGAGAGACACGTCGATTGGTTGCCTCCTGTACCAGCCATGACTGGGGCGGGGATCCAAGCTGGAACCCAGGTACCGCAGCCCAGGTGTGTGCCCTCGACCGGGAATGGAACCCACGACTCTTCTGCCGGCGGACACTGTAACCACGGAGCCACACAGGCCAGGGCAGAGATATACTTTTTAAAAAAACAATGACTTTCTGATGATGACCTTTGTGAGAAGGTAAGGATAACAAAAGCGCCGTGCCCTACATCCAAACCGAGTCCACGCGCAATACCAAGCAGAACCCCGTAGCAGCGCAGGCCTGGAGCGCGAGGGGGCGTGTCACGGGCTGCGCAGGTCCACTGAGCGCGACAGCTGCCCATCGACCCTGCTGAAGGCGCTGAGCGGGTTCCAGGACAAAGCTCATCGGGCTGCGGGCCCTTGGGAAAGGATCCAAGGTTCTCTGTGCTTTGAACCCAGTCTCCCTGATCTGCAGCCTCACCTCTGAGTTCCAATCATGCAGGTGTCTTTCCTGACATCACACGGCCAGGAACGCCTCTGGTCCCGCCTTCACGCCTGCAGGACTGTCCCTCTTCTGTCTCCTTAGTATTCACTCTTCAAGGCCAACGCTGTGTCTCACCTCCTCTCCCAAGAACTGCAGTCCACATTGAACGTCCTTTTCTAAAATCCGAGGGCATTTGACTGTACCTTCAGCCTGTCTGGAGACACATCTGGACTTGGGTCAGGGTTCCTCCACCCGCTGTCTGTCTGCACGTCCCAGAGCCTCTGCTCTCTCACCTGTGAAATGGACATGACCATGGTTCCATGCTCAGAGGTTGTTACGAGAACTACGTGAGATACTGTGTGTGAAAAGTAAACGGAATGATGCCTAAGTGTGAGCCAGGAACTGCAGCATTATAAGAGCTCAATAAATGTACACTTTATAAGTAAATACTATTTGCCTTTCTTTTTTGGGGGGTATGTGCCCCTAGCGGACACCGAACCCAGGACTCTGTGGTCCGCAGGCCGATGCTCCAACTGCTGAGCTAAACCGGCCAGGGCTATTTGCCTTTCTTAAATATTGCAATAAGTTTACTGAAAGTCTGAGCACATTTTGGGTTTAGCAAGGTGTTGTCAGAATTGCGGAGCGGTCGTCCACTGCTCCCCCTCCTCCTTATGGCAGGTGCAGATCTCGAGACATTGACTCACTCACAGAGCCAGGCACTGCTCTGGACTCGGGCTTGGAGTCTGTCCCGGCGCTGCCTGGATGGCCTGCCTAGCCCGAGCAAAGACATTTAAGTTCTCAGAGCCTCGGTGTCCGGCTCGATCAGATGGAGCTAGTAATAATAGCTGCAGTGCAGGGTTCGTATAAGAATTAAACGTGTGTGACGTAGCGTGAGGACCCAAGGAAGCACCTGCCGTCGTCAGAGGGAAGGGTGCTGTGCCAACGTCAGTGCCCTGGTCGTGACGACGGACTGTGGTTTTTAAATGCCATCCTTGGGGCAAGTTGGGTGACGGGTATGTTTGCACTGTCTTGTGAGTCTAAAATTATTTCAAAAATAAACATTTGAAAGAAAGAAAGAAAACGTCCTGATGTACAGATCAGCACTGCTGATCAGCCAGAGGGCTCCGGCCGAGGATGTACCTGTCTGGCCCCGTGAGAGACCCCGTGAGAGGACCCTGGAGCGTGAGGACTAGCACAGACCACGTGACCAGCGCCCTGGCTCTGCCTCTGGCTCGGGCCACCCTCTGCTTGCACCTGCATGCGATGGGCTTGCCTGCAGGGCGCAGCCTCGGGAGCCCCAGGGCCTGGGCGCTGGCCCTTGGGCAGTGAGGGTTTTCATCATAAACCAGCGGATTGGCATTCTGGTTTCATGACCCAGACCTGGTCGTGACAAGTGGTCCCTTCTGGAGGTGCAGGCAGGGAACGCTCTGAGTGTTCGAGGCTTGGGCAACCGTGGACTGTCATCACTGGATCAAGGTAAGGTTACCTTGTGGCCCCTTTTGGGGCGCAGCCGGGAAGCCTTCCCCAGAAAGTGGGTCCCCTCCCAGCTCCCCAAATGGAAGGTTCTGTGCTTTTCCAATTCTGGTTTGAATCACTCCCCGGGCATCACAGGGCAGCCCCAGAACTTTCCACAGTGACAACAGTGTAACTAGTCACACATACCTGCACAGCAAACGTTGTAACTACATTTAAACTTAAGTGGCCATGCATGGCTACTGGCTACTGTGTTTGACAGACAGTATGGGCACACATTAAAATCTTCTACACTGCTTTGAGCATTCTTGAAACCCGGCTGGAAAAGAATACAAAAGATGTACTAGCATCCCTACCCACAGTCCTTTTCAAGAAAAAGTCTTATCTAAGAGCCTGAATGATAGGAGGGAAATGATCTGCTTCTGCGGAAGAGAACATGTACCAGGAAAGCCTAGTAACCAGTTCTGATGAAAATAATGATAGCAAACAGTAAAATAAGCACTGGCTAGATGCCAGAAACGATGCTAAATGTCTAACATGCACTGTCTCCTATAATGCTCGCCATATCTCAAGATTTGTTATTATTAGAACATCTGACACCCGCTGAGCCCTTTCCAGTGTCTGGCATGATGCTGAACCCTCGCCGAACCCTCAGACACGGCCCCACAGGTGCTAACATCACCCTCTGATAAGCCCCAGGGCTGTGTGCAAGTTTCTTAATCTCTGAAAAACGGAAATATATAAGCTACATACAAAAGTATAAAATGTATGTGTAAACTGAAAAATAATGAAACGAGTGCCTGTGTGTCCGAGAGCAGCTCCGAGCAGCAGCGCCCCGAAGCCCCAGCCCGGGCACCTCACTGCTGTGCGGGCAGCCGCCCTGTCCTGTTCGTGGCTTCGCCCGCCAGGTGCCCATCCCTGCGCGGACCTGGATGCTGCTCCTTTCCACAAGCAGAGATCCGAGCCAGAGTCTTCAGGAACCTTTCAACTGCCAAGTGGTGAACCCTCATTCAAACTGGCCCAAGCGAAGAGAAAGAATGTATGTCCTGGAAACTGAGGCCGCGGTCAGTGCGGGGGTCTCCCCGCGGGAGGTGGCCCCGCAGCTCCCGGCCCACGCGATCTGTGTCTCATTCACTGAAAGGGGAGCTCTCCCCTCCCTCCGATTATCCCATCCAGGACTGACCCTGAGTGGGCCGCTGTGGGTGAGTGCTCACCTCTGAACCAGTCACTGTGGCCACAGGACGGAACGTGGTGTCGGCCGCGCCTGTGACGTGGGGCCGTGACGGCATGAGGGTCCCCTGCCCAGGCCACTGGAACGGAGGGTGAGAGGGGGGTTCTCCCAAGGGCAGTGGGGATCTGCTACCCAGGAAGAGAAGAGGGACACCACACAGGCGGGGGTGCGTGCCCCCGACACTGCTCAGTCTCAGCCAGGCAGCACACACATCCCCGCGGGGAGGAACAGCGTGGGGGCTCCGACCAGGGCCTTCTCTCTCAACCTCCGGGAAAAGCGGGGGAGAGCTTGGAAACAGCTCTTCTGCTTCACCAGGCAGACACGGCCCAGGCCTTTGTTATCTCTGTACGCATGCTCTGACTCTAAAAGGTACTTCACATGTTTACATTGTACAGTTATGGCTCCAACTCCTACTTGATGACTACATATATCTTCTCTATACCAGAATGAGGTAAATGAAAAAGAAATTAGTGGGTGCTATTTCAGAGACATGTAGCACAGAGATCAGCAGAAAGAGTCAGAAACAGACACAAAGGAACCCATGATTACTCATGATAAAGAGAACCCGCACAGTGCAGCTTTATGGGCTCACATTATGAAGTATTTATAGACCAGTTCACTTTGTTTGCCGCCGAAAACTGGTTTGCACTCTTCATGTCTCCCTTGCTTCTGTCAGAAGCCATGGAAACAGCCCCCCACTTTTCCTATGCAAATCTATTCGCCTCAGCCTTCGCTGACCTTCACTTGGCATATTCTCTTTGACTGTGACGTGTCAGTTGTAAAGGAATACAAAGAACCTGCTAATGAATGCTTTCCAAAGACAGCAATGTAAAATCTGACCTTCAATCAATGACACAATGCCTTTGCAGAATATATATATATATATATATATATATATATATGATAATTTTATTTCTCTACAAAACTTTTGAAAGGAAACAGTGTGTTTCAGTCTATAGACCTATTTTCCCTAAATTTGCACACGAATCACATTTTTGTAAACTGAATCATCATGTTAGGTCCAAGGTAACTAAAATACTTTCAGTGAATCACAACATGATTTTAATGCTAAAGCAGAAAAGTACTTCGGGCTACCGTACGTAAGTTTCTCCGTGTACAGACCTGGGGACGGAGCTCTCAGTGAGAGACGACTTACCTACCAGGTACATTTACACCGAGTTTCTTTTATGATTTGTATTAAAATTCTTTATTTTAATTGCAGATTTTGTTTTTAATTTTACTTCAATGAATGACCAAAGGAAGATTACTTTCTTCACAGCTCGCTTGTAGTTTGGATACAATTTATCATTAATTGAAGTTTGTAGGTAATTACCATAAAACATAAGTTAAAAAAATTTTTTTTCTTTATTGATTTTAGAGAGAAAAGAAGGGAGAGGGAGAGAGAGATGGAAACATCGATGAGAGAGAACACCGATTGGCTGCTTCCTGCATGCCCCCCACTGGGGATTGGACCCACAATCTGGGCATGTGCCCTGACCGGGCATCGAACCGGGGATCTCTTGGTGCATGGGTCGACGCTCAACTACTGAGCCACACCTGCTGGGCTATAAAACTTAAGTTTTAAACGGCTTTTTGAAAGAAAAAGTTCACAGGTTAAATCAGTGGTTTGCAACTGGGGGAGATTTTGCCCCCTAGGGAAGGTTTGGTGATGTCTGAAGATATTTTTGTCATGGTTAGGGGGAGGGGATCTTATTGGGGTAAACATCCTACAGTGTCCAACAAAGAATGACCGGCCCCAATGGCTGTGCCAAGGCTGAGGAAGCCTGGGCTGAATGAACCCACTGCCCCGGTGAAGACCTCACGCAGATCAGACACCCTGCTCTTTCATGCATTCTGTATTAAAGAGTCAGGAGGGCCCGGCTGGTGTGGCTCAGGGGTGGAGTGTCGACCCATGCACCAAGAGGTCGCCGGTTCAACTCCTGGTCAGGGCACATGCCCAGGTTGTGGGCCTGATCCCCAGTGGGGGGCATGCAGGAGGCGGCCAATCGATGTTCTCTTTCAACGATATTTCTATCTCTCTCCCTCTCCCTTCCTCTTGCTCTCAAATCAATAAAAAAAAAAAAAAAAGAGTCATGATAAACCTATGCCTCCGACCGGAGGCCAGTCCGAGAGCCCACCCACCCACTGTGGTGCTTACCTCTGCTTCCTCCTTCCTGGGAAATCGAACCTCTCTCTCAGTTCATCCCTCTTCCAAGGCTTGGGAGCTGTCTAGGATTCAATTCAGCATCACGTAACAAAAGAATCCAACTTCCTCGGCTTTACCAAGCAGGCTCTCGTGTTCTGGAGGCGGCCGACCAGGGCTGGCGCACTGGCCCCGGGACGTCATCGCAGGTGGGGACTTCCTCCACCCTTCAACCCCGTCATGCTTCAACGTTGGTCCTCATGCATGTCCCCTCCTGGTGGCAGATGGTCGGTCCACTGATGGCCTGGGGTCAGGCGGAGGGCAGGCGAAGGTTAAACACAGGTACCCTCAGGTGGACAACACCTGCCTCTGGGGGCCATTCCGACTAGATGCTCACCTGTTACTTTCAAACCACACTCTGTTCATTCCCAGTGTGCACTGATCACAGCTCACGATGACACGATTATGTTCTCTGGTACTGGTCCTGAGGCAGGATGGAAGAGTTGGGCAGCTCCCAACACGTGGAAGGAGGACGTAGGAGGGACATCACCTGCTGACGAGCTGCCAGGTGTCTGCCCAGAGCCCCCCTCCGCCTCCTGAGAGGGAAAGTATGTGGCAGGAAACCCCTGCGGTGGTCTCAGAAATCAACAACAAAGGCTAAAATCAGATCGGTTCAAGATGGAGGAAAAATTGACCCGAGAAAGAGCCCAAAGCTCATTATACCATCATCATAATGAAAACCACAAGCAGAAGGGGGACAGAGGGTGAACGCCAGGACTTCAGAAGGGACATACTGGGTACAAGGCCCCTCCAACCAGGAGGCAGAGACTGCGTCTGGTGCCACAAGGTTCAGAAAGTGGGAGCAGGGGACCCCGGGACTGACTGAGGTGTGGCTGCGCCTTGGCGCCATCCGGGCCCCTCTCACTTCTGTCCCAGCCCCCGGAGCCCTGCACCCAGCCTGTCTCCAGGGTCCTTCTCAGCAGAGGAAACTTCTCTCCTCTCTCGTTCTCATTCTCCAGTTCTTCCCTGAGCCAGTGCCCTGAGGTGCGTGCGGGCAGGGCCAGCCCCTCTCCAGCCCCGGGTGGCCAACGGGGCCAGCAGAGGGTGGCAGCCCTCCCGCTGCCCTGCCCGCCTGTGGGTGCCCTTCTGGCCCCCCACTGTGCTCTCTCCTGGTCACCTGGCCTTGGCCACTCACCCACTCACCCACTCACTCAGTCCCCCCTGGCCAGTGCATTTCAGCTATAAATACGTAATCTTATGAATATATACTTTCATTTTATGTTTTACATCTGATAACACAGTTTCTGGACAGAATGAAACATGTTGGAATGCCTCCCCTGGATGGAGAGAGGCCTCCCCACGTTTTCTGACGACAGCAGCACAGGCAGTGAACTCGCTGGTGCCCACAGGCCTCCCCTCACCCCTGCTCTGGTCCGAACCTACCACAACCCTCATTCTGGTGGAGTGGTCATGGCCTCACATGGCCCAGGACTCGGGGAGCATAACCCAACACTGGCCCAGGTGCACCTGCGCACCTGTGCCCCTCACCTGCCCTTTCTCCCCACCCCACCCCCGGGTTCCAGCTGCTCAGAGAAGGTTGGTCCAATCAGAATGAAGGAACGATGTACATTCCCTGCTTGAGGGAGTGATTTTCCCTTCTCTCACCAAGTGATTGAGAACAAAGAAGCAGTTGCCCCTGGCGGCCCTCTGGCAGTCATGAGGTGCTCCAGAGTGAGTCTTAAAACATCAGAGGAAGATGCCGCTGAGAGGGAGGCAGGCAGGTTTCTGATGGCATTTTTGAGCTACTGATGGACCCACTTCCTCCAGTGCTGTCAGATAATGTGTCTCCTTCTAGGTCACGTAGGCTGGGCTTTGCAGCACCTTGCAGACCGAAACATCCAACCTCACAGGCTTCAAAGTCATGTAGGAGATGGTTCTAAAAGTGCCTTCTTCAGATAAGAGCAGTACAGGCAGCTAATACGTACTCATCACCAAGTGTCACACCTCGCACCAAACCCTCTAACTGCTTTTCTTATTGACTCTTCTAAGCAATCCGGTAAGGTAGAGACTCTTATTAGTCTCATTTCTGAGATGAGGAAACTTGTGTCCAGGTGTTGGCCAAGGTTACATGCATGCCCTCAGAGCCTGTCGGTGGGAGAGCAGATTCAAACTCAGGCTGTCCAGCTCCGGAGCCCACCCCTGCCGCCCAGGCAACCTGAAGGGGTCAGTAATGTTTCAAAGGGTAAAGGTAAAAGTTTGCAAAGGCGGAAACTGTGGAAATTGTGCTGCTTGCATGACCTTTGCTCACCTTTCTGTTGAGTGAGGATTATCTGGATTGTCCGCAAGGCAATGGATCACCCAGCAGATGCGGGACGAGATACCAGACCAGTCCTACTGCAGAGTGGACAGTGGGCCAGGCAGAGTACGTCAGCAGGAACTGCCGGAAGCTAAAAGTAGGGCATATAACCGACACCCCAACGGTTATTCGAGGCTGAACCCTTTTCGGCCGAGCCCACCTGCAGCCAGGCGTATGCAATAAAGCCGTTTTGCTCTACATTGTCCTTGCGTTGTGATGTGATCTCCCGCCGGCTCAGACCTTTTAGAACCTGACCATTAAATTGTGTGGTATTTACTGCTCTGAGGGTTCACAATGGGAAACAAACACCAACGCCAGAATTGTAAAAAGTATACTAAATTTTTCTTAGGAAATAATTGACACTGAGATATTTATAGACAAAGTGATACGTATATGAAATGTGCTTCAAAATATGAAAAAGAAATACATGAGGATACAAGTGAAACTATCTCTGTTAGAGCTGGGCGAGAAGTCCAGGTGGTTCCTTTACTAATCTCTCTGCTGTTTAACCGACACTGGCACGCTTTTCTGCTGGTGTACTGTTCTTCACAGAATTCGTCTCCTTTTGAAACATGTGTTCATGTATCCATCATTCATCAGGTGCCTATTGGTCCCTTACGTCAGCCATCGCGCCAGGTGCAGAGGGGAATCGTGAGCGACCTCTTGCTGGTCAGAAAGGCAGACAAGCCGGCGGCCAGCCCCACGCCGCGTGAGAAGCCCATTCATAGGGCACCCGGTGCCTGCGCCTCGAAGCCTCTCAATGTGAGACGTGAAGCAGTCGGAACAAGAGTAGTGTCAAGAAATGCTGGTTTGCAAACCAATGTCACCCCCATAAATTCAATTTAAGAAGAAGAAAGTCTTCGCGGGAAGATGAGGGGCTGCAAGGAGAAAGAGAACAGGGCGTGCTCACAGAACTGCAAGGTGTGTGGAGGCTGAGCCGTGCAGACAGATGGAAGGAAGATGGGGTTCGGAGGTCGGCAGCGGGGGGGGGTCCCGGTCCCAGCCCAGGTCCACGGAGCGCTGACCCTCATGTGGGAGATGCACCCCCAGGGCGGTGCGGTGTGCTCTAAAGGGAGGGGGGGCAGACGAGGAAGGAAGAGTGTAAGGAGACCTTAGCAACCGCCTGGTGGCCGCCATGTTGCCGTGAGCTCAGCAGCAGGACTGCGCCCTTCCAGCTCGTTTCCTGTAAACTCTCCACACCTCCGGCTGCATCATCGGGCCCGTGGGTCTGCCCAGGAGGCCAGGTTGCATGCCCACGGCATTTCATGCGACTCTGGACGTGGAGGAGAACACAGGTGAGACGTCGAGGTCACGCAGGCCCGCACTTCGCTGGCCCAGGCAGCAGAGCCGACAACCACGCGGAAACGGTCTTCTTTCATCCGGCCTCCATTTGAAATGTTTTCCCTTCGACTCCAACTGGCCACAGCGAGTGCCCGGACTTAGCTGCCTCCCTCTCCCTCCTTATGACGCCCTCGGGACAGTGAGGTTCTGGGCAGCATCCAGTGGTCTCAGGAGCGAGGTCCTGGGTCTGTTGATGATGGAGACAGAGTTTTCAATCAGACTAAAGAGAGCATCTTGCCCTCAGTTTTATTCTAGCTCCAGACCCAGGAAAGCAGAACAATCCCAGGGAAAAATCCTTGCGAAGTTGGACAGACAATTCCGTGGCTGATATCAGGACCAGATGCCATGATCAACTGCCCCCTCCCCCAGCACCTGCCAGTCAGTGGAGACCACAGCCCTCACGCTCTGGTCACCAGGATTAATCTCCCCTCCGTGATCCACCCCGGACGCCTTGGGGGCCAGGTCACAGAGCACGTGCCCCCGTGACACCAGGCACGGCGCCAGCTCCGTACCAAACCCGTGCTCTTGGCTGCGACGTCCTGTCTGTGTCTTACTGGGCTTGACGCACGCAGGCACACGGACCCTTCAGGCCCGTGAAAAGTCGAGCTGGTCCCCAAGGAGGGTGAAAGGCCCTGTGAAGCTGCGGAGTGTGTCCAGCACAGCCGTCCTCCCGCGAGGAGCTGCAGGAGCTCAAGCTGGGACAGCCAGGCGGCGTTCGCACCCCCCCGGCGCAGTGTGCGGGGCACCGGAAGGTGTCTGAGAGTGTGCAGACCACCCTGAGCCTAGAGGGGTGGGAGTGGCACGGAGCCAGGGGCAGGACTGGAGCAACGCGAAGCAGCCACTTTGGGGGTGCCTGTGATGAAGCAGGTGAGAGGTTGGGGTGAGAGCAGATGGAGCCCCGCTGTCCGGCGCGGGCAGCCGAGGAGCAGATGGCGGTCCATTTCCCCAGGTGGGGATGGAGAGGCAGGACCAGGCTGGAGGTGGGTCAGGTAGGGAGGAGAAAGGGGGGGTGAATTCAGCTTTGCGAATACTGATTGGAGCAGCTGGAGGCATGTAGAGGTGTCCTGAGGCAGTGGTGACAGAGTCTGGAGTTTGGGAGCGGTGTCTCAGCTGGGACACAGACTTCTGAGTCATTGAGTGTGTGTGGATAAGGACACGGGGGTGGGGTCCATGTAGATGGAGGAGAACATGGGAGAGGAACGGAAAAGAGTTGAGGACCCAGGCCTTGCAGCCCACAGGCGACTGGCTAATGACTGGACACAGCGACTGGACGGCAGGCGGGAGGAGACACCGAGGGAGCGGAGAAGCCCGATGGGCGCTGTCCCCAGACTCAGAGGTGTCCAGTGGATCCAGGAACAGTGTTCGGGCTTCCTGTTGAAAGCAGCACAGTGGGGTGGGTTGGAGTGGGGGATGTAGAAAAGTGGTGTGAACGCCCCCCGGAGGGACTGCCTGGCGTGTCCTACACCTCAGTCCTTTGGAACATTAAACAGGGCAGAACAGCCGCTGGGCCGAGCCTATGGCAACGTTGAACCCCGGAGAACCCTTTGCCAGGACAACCGGAAAGAGGTGCTGTGACCTCCACACTGACAACTGCTGGACGGAAAACTGAAACCAGTGTGTAGAATTAGTGTCACTGCTACGTTTTCTGCCCCAATAGACACGCCTTCCTTCTACTGGACTCGTTCCCTTCCCTGCCTCACAAACACCCCTCACCTGCCTCCTCCTCGGAGCTCTGTGTGGGTTCCTGCCCCAACTCCGCTTCCCAAATCGCTCCTCTTCTTCCTTTACATCTCAAATGAATGCTTGTTGCCTCTCACGTCGGCCTTTTGTTTTTATGTTGTCGGGTGTGTAAAAGCAAAGCATACCTAAACATCACAGGTTCCGTGTGCAGTGCTCGCTCACGTTTTAACGTGCTCACGCAGTTACTGGTGACAGGTGACGAGGCCAGGGGACAAGGGGGTGTCGGTGGAAGGTGGCCCCTGTCTGCTCTGTGTTTCTTAGGGCATCTTTCACAACTTGCAACGACAGGGCGTGTGTGCGTGTGTTGCTGCCTCCCCTTCCACGGACGCGTCACGGAGGCTGTAGCTTGGTCTTGTCCCTCCTGCACCCTCAGTGCCTGGCACAAAGCGGCTTTTCATTAAATGTTCGTTGAATAAAGGACTGGATGAACCTAATAAAATGTGTAAAGAAAAAATAAAATAAGTTGAGCTGTATGAACATATGTTCAAGATATTTACCAAATAATTACAGATGAGTGTTTCAAGAAGAAGAGCAGTGCGGACGAGGATAGGACATCTGTGGTCGGCCTCCCGGATGACGGACGACGTGTCATTTAGGTGAAAATCAGCAATACTCAAAGACTGTGATGCATTTCAGAAGGTCTTTTCTGAACTACAACTCTCCTATAGACTTTTAGGAAGAGATTTTGTTACCAATTAGATCCTAGACCACAAAGGATTCAGCGTAGGGGAAAAATACAAATAGGGTAAACCTCGCTCTCGAACATCTCCCTTCTCAAACAATTCGGTGCTCGACCAAGTTGTTCATGGAAAAAATGTTTCAGTTCTCGAACAAAACTCCGGCTCTCGACCCGACAACCTTCATGCCGACACCTGTACGACCTCATGTGTCTCTCAGGTGACAAAGGAGACAACGCATGAGTGACAGTTCACCGTTCAACCTCACACTGCTAACACCTCAGGAAATTGTGCTGTATTTTCTTCTTTGCTTTTGTTGCTGCTTGCTGTTATTAGCTATGTACGGTAAGTCACATGGGTCCTAAGAAGGTTAGTGATAGGAAAGTTGTGAGAACAATGGTAGAGCTTTAACAAGAAATACTTGCAAAGCGTGACCGAGGCGTTGGCGTGTCTGATCTGGCCCCCGAGTGTGGCCTGCGAGATCGAGCATTGGCACAATGTTAGCACATGAGGAGGCCACCAAGGGAGCCGATGCTGCTGAGGGTGGGAAAGTGCTCACGAAACAGTGATCACAGGCAGTCGAAGAGGTAGAAACATTGTTGCGATTTGGATAAACGAAAAGCAGTTGGCATGAGACAGCACTCTGGAGGCGATGACGTGTGAGGGCGTGGAGATGCTGCCTGCCGACCCTCGGGACGCCCTGGGACGGGCGCTGGAAGAGTCCTGTGGGGCTGGCAGGGTGGGTGGGTACAGTTAGGAAAAGAAGAGGCATCACGGGGCAGTGAGGCTGCAGTTCTGACAAAGTAGCTGCTGATAATTTCGTGACAGGATTTCAAGAGTACGTAGAGGCCGAGGGATTCGTTCCCCAACAAGTGTTCGATTGTGGTGAGACAGCCTCTCTGGAAGAAAATGCCACAGAGGACCACGGCCGACACAAGCCAGTGAAGGACAGGCTGCCGTTACTGTGTGCGGGAACGTGAGGGGGGACTTCGCACTGAAGACTGCTTGTCTGCCATTCGGAAATCCCGCGAAACCTCAAGATAAAGAATGTCATGAGAAACAAGTTGAATGTGGTGTGGAGGGCTAATAGCAAAGCCTGGGGAACCATGCAGTTTTTTATTGAGTGGGTTCATGAGGTGTTTGCCCAAGTATGAAGAATTACCTCTGGGAAAAACAGTTGGACTCAGGGCACCTCTTGTAACGGACAAGGCCCCTGCCCACCCTGCGGGCGTGGAGGCCGAGCAGGTGCAGGGGCCCAGCTTCATCCCGTTAGGTTCCTGCCACCTGACACAACTCCTGTCCTCCAGCCACGGGTCTGCAGGTCGTGTCTAACTTTAAGACACTGAACACAAAGGCACTGTTTCAGAGGGGTTTTGAGGTGACCTCTGAAACTAATTTAACCCTCAGGAGTTCTGGAAGGAACATTTTAATATCCGCACTTGCTTGAGGCTCACAGACAGAGCATGAGGGGGTGTCTTCCAGGACCCTGCAATCAGCCTGGAGGGAACTGTGGCCTGAGTCTGTCGCTGAAAGAGACTTCGCCGGCTTTGAGGACGAGCCCGTGTCTGCTGTGGAGGATATTGTGTCTCTGGGCAAGGCCACGGCTTGGAGGCGGATGGTGCCGCTGTGGAGGGGTTGGGGGAGGACCACAGCACAGAGCTGACCACCAAGGGGCTCCAAGACCTTCAGAGGGAGCAGCGGCTGAGGAGCTCTCTTCAGAGGAGGAGGAAGGAAGGGAAGATGTTCCTACTTCACCAATCAAGGCAATGCTGGGGAATGGGGAGAAATGCAAAGTTCTATCGAGAAATATCACCCTGACAAAGAAGTAGCAAAACGCGCGATAAACATGTTCAATGACAAGGCAGTGTTTCATTTCAGGCAGGTGTCAAAACAAAAATCACTGCATAGGTTTTCAGTGAGACAGAGGCCCAGTGAGCCCGAAGCAAGTTCTAGTAGAGCAAAGAGCAGAGGAGAGAAAGAGCCCAGATGAACAGCTACCTGGTGTGTTTATGGAAGGGGACTCCCCTTCCAGACAATGACATCCCTCGATCCCTCCATCCTCCATCCCTCCATCCCTCCATCCTCCATCCCTCCACCCCTCCATCCTCCATCCCTCCATCCTCCATCCTTTCATCCCTCCATCCCTCCACCCCTCCATCCTCCATCCTCCATCCTTCCACCCCTCCATCCCTCCACCCCTCCACCCTACCACCCCTCCACCCCTCCATCCCTCCATCTTCCATCCCTCCATCCCTCCATCCCTCCATCCTCCACCCCTCCATCCCTCCATCTCTCCTTCCTCCATCCCACCATCCCTCCATCCCTCCATCCCTCCATCCTCCATCCTTCCACCCCTCCATCCCTCCATCTTCCATCCCTCCATCCCTCCATCTTCCATCCCTCCATCCCTCCATCCCTCCATCCTTCCACCCCTCCATCCCTCCACCCCTCCACCCTACCACCCCTCCACCCCTCCATCCCTCCATCCTCCACCCTACCACCCCTCCACCCCTCCATCCCTCCATCTTCCATCCCTCCATCCCTCCATCCCTCCATCCTTCCACCCCTCCATCCCTCCATCCTCCACCCTACCACCCCTCCACCCCTCCATCCCTCCATCCTCCACCCTACCACCCCTCCACCCCTCCATCCCTCCATCTTCCATCCCTCCATCCCTCCATCCTCCACCCCTCCATCCCTCCATCTCTCCTTCCTCCATCCCTCCATCTTCCATCCCTCCATCCCTCCATCCTCCACCCCTCCATCCCTCCATCTCTCCTTCCTCCATCCCACCATCCCTCCATCCCTCCATCCCTCCATCCCTCCATCCTCCACCCCTCCATCCCTCCATCTCTCCATCCTCCATCCCACCATCCCTCCATCCCTCCATCCTCCATCCCTCCACCCCTCCACCCTTCCACCCCTCCACCCCTCCATCTTCCATCCCTCCATCCCTCCACCCTTCCACCCCTCCACCCCTCCATCTCTCCATCCTCCATCCCACCATCCCTCCATCCCTCCATCCTCCATCCCTCCACCCCTCCACCCTTCCACCCCTCCACCCCTCCATCCTCCATCCCTCCACCCCTCCACCCTTCCACCCCTCCATCCCTCCATCTTCCACCCCTCCACCCTTCCACCCCTCCACCCCTCCATCCTCCATCCCTCCACCCCTCCACCCTTCCACCCCTCCATCCCTCCATCTTCCACCCCTCCACCCTTCCACCCCTCCACCCCTCCATCCTCCATCCCTCCACCCCTCCACCCTTCCACCCCTCCATCCCTCCACCCCTCCACCCCTCCATCCCTCCACCCCTCCACCCCTCCATCCCTCCACCCCTCCATCCCTCCACCCTTCCACCCCTCCACCCCTCCACCCCTCCATCCCTCCACCCCTCCATCCCTCCACCCCTCCACCCCTCCATCCCTCCACCCCTCCACCCTTCCACCCCTCCATCCCTCCACCCCTCCACCCCTCCATCCCTCCACCCCTCCATCCCTCCACCCTTCCACCCCTCCACCCCTCCACCCCTCCATCCCTCCACCCCTCCATCCCTCCACCCCTCCACCCCTCCATCCCTCCACCCCTCCACCCCTCCATCCCTCCACCCCTCCATCCCTCCACCCTTCCACCCCTCCACCCCTCCACCCCTCCATCCCTCCACCCCTCCATCCCTCCACCCTTCCACCCCTCCACCCCTCCACCCCTCCATCCCTCCACCCCTCCACCCCTCCACCCCTCCATCCCTCCACCCCTCCACCCCTCCATCCCTCCACCCCTCCATCCCTCCACCCTTCCACCCCTCCACCCCTCCACCCCTCCATCCCTCCACCCCTCCATCCCTCCACCCCTCCACCCCTCCATCCCTCCACCCCTCCACCCTTCCACCCCTCCATCCCTCCACCCCTCCACCCCTCCATCCCTCCACCCCTCCATCCCTCCACCCTTCCACCCCTCCATCCCTCCACCCCTCCACCCCTCCACCCCTCCACCCCTCCATCCCTCCACCCCTCCACCCTTCCACCCCTCCATCCCTCCACCCCTCCACCCCTCCATCCCTCCACCCCTCCACCCCTCCACCCCTCCACCCCTCCACCCCTCCATCCCTCCACCCCTCCACCCCTCCATCCCTCCACCCCTCCATCCCTCCATCCCTCCACCCCTCCACCCTTCCACCCCTCCACCCCTCCACCCCTCCATCCCTCCATCCTCCATCCTCCACCCCTCCATCCTTCCACCCCTCCACCCCTCCACCCCTCCATCCCTCCATCCTCCATCCCTCCATCCTCCATCCTCCACCCCTCCACCCTTCTACCCCTCCACCCCTCCACCCCTCCACCCCTCCATCCCTCCATCCTCCATCCCTCCATCCTCCATCCTCCACCCCTCCACCCTTCCACCCCTCCACCCCTCCACCCCTCCATCCCTCCACCCCTCCATCCCTCCATCCCTCCATCCCTCCACCCCTCCACCCCTCCACCCCTCCACCCCTCCATCCTCCACCCCTCCACCCCTCCATCCCTCCACCCCTCCATCCCTCCACCCCTCCACCCCTCCACCCCTCCATCCTCCACCCCTCCATCCCTCCATCCCTCCACCCCTCCACCCCTCCACCCCTCCACCCCTCCACCCCTCCATCCCTCCATCCTCCATCCTCCACCCCTCCACCCTTCTACCCCTCCACCCCTCCACCCCTCCACCCCTCCATCCTCCATCCTCCACCCCTCCACCCTTCTACCCCTCCACCCCTCCATCCTCCACCCCTCCATCCCTCCATCCTCCACCCCTCCATCCTCCATCCCTCCATCCTCCATCCTCCACCCCTCCACCCTTCCACCCCTCCACCCCTCCATCCCTCCACCCCTCCACCCTTCCACCCCTCCACCCCTCCATCCCTCCACCCCTCCATCCCTCCATCCTCCATCCCTCCATCCTCCATCCATCCATCCTCCATCCCTCCATCCCTCCTCTCCATATCCAGTCATCAATAGCTCTCAACAGTAAAGGTAAGTTCTAGTGTGTGTGTAAGTTTTCATTTTTTACTGTACATTTCATTTCCTTTTTGTTAAGTTTTCATTGACATTTCATATCCTTTTTGTTTTTAAAGTATTTATTTATAGATTAAACAGTACATTAGACATGTACTGTATATAAGAAAGGTTAAAACAGGGAATCATTTGGGGGTCTGGAACAGATTCACTCAATTTACATGATTTGTACTGGGAAAAAATGATTTGGTTTTCGAACAAATGGCTTCTCGAACAGCCTTCTGTAACGAAGTAAGTTTGAGAACTGAGGTTCCACTGTGTGTTTGTGTGTATATATGTATGAGTGTATGGATGTGTGTGTATATATATGCATGTGTACAGGTGTGTGTATATGTATGTGTGTGTACATGTGTGTGTATATATGTGTGTATGGGTGTGTGTATATGTATGTGTGTGTACAGGTGTATGTATATAAGTATGTGTGTGTATATGTAAATGTGTGTATGGGTGTGTGTATATGTATGTGTGTGTACGGGTGTATGTATGTAAGTATGTGTGTGTATGGGTGTGTGTATGGGTGTCTGTGTGTATGTGTGTGTACGGGTGTGTATGTATGTATGTATGTGTGTGTATGTGTGTGTGTATGTGTGTGTGTACGGGTGTGTATGTATGTATGTGTGTGTGTGTATGTGTGTGTATGTATGTGTGTGTGTGTATGGGTGTGTGTATATGTATGTTACGGGTGTGTGTGTATATGTATGTATGTATGGGTGTGTATATGTACGTGTATATATATGTATATACATATATTTCATTATTTCAATCGTGATTTTAATCAGCTACGACAGAGTATGCACTCTAATTTTGAAGCTTGCATATTTAGAGTCTTGCATTTTTAATAAAGAGAGTATCATATATAACATGCAATATCTATGCCAAAGACCTCTTTGGCTATATTGTATGAAAAAGACCTGCTTTTACTGAGTTATTTTTAGGGAAGTCAACACTGAAATCTCCCCACCCCAAAAAACACTCTCTTTGCCTAGTTTGCTTTTATCTATACTGTCTATGGCTTCTTTTTTTTAAAATTTTTTTCCTTTGTTAATTTTAGAGAGAGAAGAAGGGAGAGGGAGAGAGAGATAGAAACATCGATGAGAGAGAACATCGATTGGCTGCCTCCTGCATGCCCCCCACTAGGGATCGGGCCCACAACCTGGGCATGTGTCCTGACCATGAATCGAACTGGCGACCTCTTGGTGCATGGGTCAGCGCTCAACCCCTGAGCCACACCGGCTGGACATATACTGTGTATAGCTTCTTTTGTCCATATGTTTTAGCAGAAATCCGCTACTTATATATTTTTAAACAAAATATGTCATAATTTTACCAGGCCCAGTTTTGTCAGTAACTCAGTACGATAGATGTGCCTTCGATTCAGATCTACAAGTCCTGGTCTCCAAACCCCGTGATTTCAGTCGTGCACATTGGATGTGGAGACAGGGCGTAAAGAATGTCTTCCACATTTAAGCAACACTGTTCATGCTTGCAGTGGAATGTAAGAAGGAAAGAGTATCTTAACAGTGTGCAGAAAAGCAAACTCATTTTGGGAAATTCGTTTTTCCTTGAATAGATTTTGTAAGTACAGGTGTGAAATGATCAGTAATATTCCAGATTGTCCCAGCAGGCTAAGTCGTCAGTTTAGGGCAAGTGAGGCCGCAGTGAATGTACCCTCACACCTCAACGGCTTTCCATCAGAAAAGCTTACTTACAATGCTCATCGTGTGCACGGCTCAGACCAGCTTTGGAGAGTCCACCTCCGTAAGGCAGAGGAGTCTCCGGACTGACCGCTCTTCCCGCAGATACCGACTCTGAACTCTGAACAACATACATTAAAAAACAAACACGAACACAAACAGAAGAATGATCTGACGGCTCTGGAGAGTGAGGAAATGCAGGCTGGCCTAGAAGGGAGTAAAAGTGGAAGGGACACCAGCAGAGCGTGAGTTCCCATTTCTATGGCTTCGGTAACAGCGTGGCGGAGCTGAAATTCCACCAGAAAATCTGCTGTCTTCTGGCCTGAATAACCAAAGGCTCTGGGGCAGCCACTGCTCCTGGGAAGCGAGGAGGGAATCCAAGAAAAGACAGAGCAGAGCCAGAGCAAAGGAGACTCAGTTCCGAGCATCAGCTTTGCCCAGGCCTCTGCTTCCTGAGCAGTCCGTGCACGGGCAGACCAAAGCAGCTCGGAGGAAGACCAAACGGTGACACGGAGGTCTGGTTTGCTGTGCTCCACGGGTAACATGGAGCTCACCATTTGAGTATGTCCAAGTTAACTGCCCGCTAAAGCAAAACCACCTACATTCTTTGTAAGAAGATAACAGAATCAAGGCTTTCTACAGTATCACCAGAAAGAGGCAGGGAAGGGGAAAAGGAACAAAAGGCAGAGGGGAGAGCAGAAAAGAATGAAATGAGAGAAAGCCCAGCAGCAGAGACACTCTGTGTCCTTGATATAACCTAAGAGAAATCATATTGATAGTTAGATTAAATATTCATGGATAAGGATAAACACTCCCATCACAAGGCAGAGATGAGCACATTTGATTCTGGCTCATCGCTCTGTAACCTGGGCTACAGAGAGAGCTTCTAAAACATTGCTTCTATCACGACAGAGGACAGGGTCAAGGGGGAAAGTGCAGGTTGGCTCTTAAAGCTTCTGCTCAGAAGTGACAGCCGTCATTTTCACGAGCGTGTCATTGCTAAGGCATGTCACATGACCAAACGTGACTTCAGAGGGAAACTGTAATTCACTCGCAGAGAGGAGGAGCAAATATTTTAAAATAAATAATAACATGTACTTATGAAGGCACGGTTACCATTCTAAAGACAGGTATGTGAGGGCCCGTGACTCCTCCACAATGGAACACCCTTGCACAGCGTAGCCTCTCCCCACAGAGTCCAGCGTTGTCCACACCACCACCGAGAGCTCAGCAGCCACCCTGTCTGCCAGAGCCACACCCTCTTTCTCGGAGAGTCTGTCTCTTGCTGAGTGGGCCACACAAAACCGCTTCTGTGGCTGTAGCTAATCGGCTAGGGTGTGGACACCTGGCCCATGCTGGGACATTGGGATTTTCAGATTTGATCGGCTCTGTTAGGTGTCTGAACTCTGTGGCCAAGCAAAGCCCGGACAGTGAGATGGAGGCACCTGGCCCTAAGGTGAAGAGAGAGAGCCAACAGCAAAGAAATGCTCTGTGTTCTTGAATAACCTTATTTGGTTTGTTAATGTCTACACCTGAAGCTATTCTGAGACATTTGCATCGGTCTAAGGGCACTCACCGGTAGTCTAGATAAACAGTGCTAGAGATTCACTTAGACTAACATGTAAACGTTGCCCCTGAGTTAGACAATGCCACAGTCCTGAGTTTCTGTTCCTACGCAGGAGTCTCTCCTCTCTGCAGTACAGAGAGAGCTCGTGGAAGATCCAGAGAAAGAGCAAGAGGCATCATTCTGGGGGTAACAAGCAATGACAAGAGACATTGCTAAGTATATGGAAAGAGAACAAACCTTCGGTCCGGGGCCGGATCTGTGGATCACTAAGTGTGGAACAGGAAGAGCTAGAACTCTGGGAATACAACGAAGAGGCCAAAGTGGGAACTCTGGCTAATTACAGGCAGATTTGTTTTGCAATTTTGGTATAAAAATCCTTGCTGTGAGAGTTTATTCTGGTGTAGCAACATAGCATTCACAGTTCTTTGATAATGCCTTTTTCTTTTCAAACATCAGTAAATTCCAGCACCTGCTTCATGTATGCTTGTACCTTTCATTGACTGACTTACCTTCATTCCCGGATGGACATCCCGCATCACATAACCTTAGTCCTTGGTTTACCTTTCAAAATTGCATAAGCATGTCTCTATTATAATAATTTCATTTTGCAAACATCTCCTTATGTAGTGAAATATCTAAATACAAGTTGAGAGCCTCCTGCATTTTTTTATTTTTATCCTCACCAGAGGACACTTTTCCATTTATTTTCAGATAGAGCAGAAGGGAGAGAGGGAGGAAGAGAGAGAGAGAAACATCAATGTGAGAGAGACACACGGACTGGCTGCCACCCGCACGACCCCAGTCGGGGCCGGGGATGAACTGCAACCGAGGTACGTACCCTTAGTGGGAACTGAACCCGGGTCTCTCTGGTCCGTGGGCCGATGCTCTAACTGCTGAGCCAAACCAGCCAGGGCAAGAGCTTCCTGCATTTTAAAGTTTTGTCTTCCTTTGT
This sequence comes from Tadarida brasiliensis, assembly GCA_030848825.1. Taxonomy (NCBI): domain Eukaryota; kingdom Metazoa; phylum Chordata; class Mammalia; order Chiroptera; family Molossidae; genus Tadarida; species Tadarida brasiliensis. The sequence goes on along the minus strand of CM061274.1, from coordinate 2,431,180 downwards.
AATTTAAAAACACACTATACAATCTTCTCTCATACAATTCAAAACAGTCTACAAAATGTACACGCAAGTCTCTCCCGCCGTTTGAAACACCACTTACCAAGTCTTACAGTTGAAAGGTTTGCCGACTTAACTACCACTTTCTTCTTATGGTGAATCTATGAATTTTTTTTATCAACCAGAGGAAGGTGTTTCCACAGCCAGGCACGGCGCGGACACTTCCAAAGCCACTTCCAAGCCCCTCACTCTGGTTCCGTATTTTTGGGACGTCAGAGTGCAGTAAGCTGTCGTTTCCCAGACTCCAGAACAAACGCAGCAGAGCAAGACCCGGTCATTTCTAGTTGGCTTTGTTTTTTATTTTTATACTTAGAATGTGCACATGAAATTTAAAAAAATATATACATTATCAAATATTCTCTATTAATTTACCTTCATGTAGGTATTTTATGCCTCTGGGGACTAAATAAATTATATCAGACACCAACATTTTCTTTAGATAATTTGATCAGCACCTAAATTTTGCTTAGGGGAAAGAGAGACATCGACAATACTTCTTAGCATGTCCTCTGAAATGTGCTTGTCTGTTCTCTTGGACCATCACTGAAAAAATTATAGCCCAGCACAGCTGATAAATGAACGTCACCCTCTATTGCAAAATTAAAAGCACAATATCAGTTTAAAGTGTTGTTATGGCTGGTACTTAAGGAGACAACAATTCCCAGCTGAGGCTAAATTCAATCTGTTAGCCAGAGGAACAGACTGCAAAAATATTCCCTTACAGCTTTTTTGAACTCATGTTTTTTCTTAGAAACAGCTTTACACACAAAAGAAAACTGTTTGTGAAGCCAGCTAATTCGGGTTTGCCTGGTGGTTCCAGGCCTTGCTGGAACGTCCTTGGTGAACTCGGTTACTGGAAGAGATCTGACTGGATCTGGTAATTTATAACGTGCTCTGCTGATACGGGGGACAGGTGTTGAAAGTCCGTTCTCAAACACCTGAGCCTCCCACTGACCATCTGTTCCCCCTCAGAAACCACAGCTGGTCTTCTCAGAACTCTGACTTCACGGAGGGCGTTACCCCTGCGGCCCTCTGCGAGGTGATCCTCACCAGAGGGGATGCTGGCCCGTCATCCTCTGCCACCGGCTGACTTCTGTCTGGTACTGCACGCAGCCCAGGCGAGAATTACAAGGAGAGGTGGGCGAACTCATTTGGCACGTGGTACCCCTCACTAGCTTGAAAAGGTCTAAAGTGGCCACAAGCTGAGGACAAAGCACCCACCCAGGGGTACAGTCCCAGCCTCCAGCCCTGCATCAACAATGGAACACTCGCTGGGAGGGGGGCTGGGCGGGCTCCTGCCTCTGTCCATACCACCGGATGACCTTGGGCAAGTTACTGCCTCTCTTAGGCTCAGTTTGTAAAATGGGGGTGACGGGGGTCTTCTGGAGAACAAGTGAGAGCGTATCTGAAGGCTTAAATATAATAGCATGTAGGAAGGGCTTCATGAATGCTGGCTGCCGCTGTCTGCAGAACATGAGTCCGGGCTTTCCAGAGAGGCAGCCCACAGAGGTGTGTGTGATGTAGGCAGATACAGATAGACGTGAAGATACATGATAGATGATAGATAGATGGATAGACAGACAGACAGATTTGTTAAGGAATTGGCTTATATGACTGTGAAAGGCTGCAGCTGGGGAGAGTCAGGTCTGAGGACAGCGTGCTGGCAGGGCCCCTCCCTCGGGAGCTCAGTCTCTTCCTCTCAGGGCCTTGGCAGCTTGGATGAGACCCATCCACACAGAGATCACCTGCTGTACCAATGTCTGCTCATCTGAGAAATACCTTCACCGAAACATCTAGAACAATGTTTGAGCAAATATCTGGGGACACTGTCCTAGCCAAGTAAACACATAAAAAAATTAACCATCACACATAGTAATAAGAATATAGTGCTCTGCCCAGCTGGTGTGGCTCAGTGGTTGAGCGTCGACCCATGAACCAAGAGGTTGTCGGTTCGATTCCCGGTCAGGGCACATGCCCAGGATATGGGCCCGATCCCCAGTGGGGGGCATGCAGGAAGCAACCAATTGATGTTCTCTCTCATCGATGTTTCTATCTCTCTCTCCCTCTCCTTTCCTCTCTCTCTAAAATCAATAAAGAAAAAAAAAAAAGGAATACAGTGCTTTGTGCCACTGTGCTAAGCACTTACGTATATTAATTTATCTGCTCCATCACCATAGCCCTTTGAGGTGGGTACTGTTACTATGTCCATACGAATGAGAAAGCTTGAGCACAGAGAGGCCAAATAACCTGGCCTAGGTCATGCACCCAGGGATTGTGCTCCTGACCACTGGGTTAGACTGTCAGCAGCACGAGGAGAGAGCCCCATGGGTGCGGGCATGCTGTGTCTACATGAGGCTGTGTGAACACTTGTTAAATGGCCGGTGTGGCCCAGTGGTTGGAGTCTCCGCCCATAGACCAAAGAGTCACAGGTTCGATTCTGGTCAAGGGCACGTACCTCAGTTGTGGTTCGGTCCCCGGCCCTGGTCAGGGTTGTGCTGGAGGCAGCTCATTGATGTGTCTCTCTCACATCGATGTCTCTCTCTCTCCCTCCCTCCCTCCCACTCTACCTGAAGATAAATGGAAAAGTATCCTCGGGTGAGGATTTAAAAAAAGAAAAGAAAAAATGGATACCAAAGCGGCCCAGTCATCTCACCTCTTGGATTCCTTTAGGCAGTGGGGCATTTTCTCTGAATCGATTAGCTGTTTTATTTTGGGTTTCATCTCATGGAGGAAACCTCAAAATAACATATTCTTTTCATATTTGAGATACTCCCCAGCGACTGGTGACAGTGAACTGAGAGAATGATTTAAATGTGCATAGTAGATGAAGCCAGACCTGCAGGCGTCTTTAAGGAGACGTGTGACTGTCCGAGTGTCCACGGGGGCCTGTGGGCCGTGGGGACGGCCCAGGGAGGGCAGAAACCTGGAGTTACCGTCACACATGTATCTCTCAGCGCAACGTTTCGCTCGAACACTCTCAATATATGTGTATTTAATTATACATTACATCACACACTATCGCATCGATGTATAAGCACATTATACCCATACACAAAGAACGAACTTCAAGGCAGATGAGATAAAAATAAATGTGGGTTGAATCCCTCCCTTTCTGTTTCTTCTCCCACCTCTGGCTCTTCGTCCTCCCCCTCCGTTCCCAGTGCCTCCGTCTTACTGGACGTTCACGCCTCGTGGATTCAACGTGATCATGGGCGCGGCAGAAGGTCACGGGAGCTCTCGTGGGGCGACACTCGACACCGTTCGGCATGGCTGGGAGTACAGACTGCAGCGGCCGTGACTGCCTGGATGGGCTGTTAGGCAGATTCAGCGAGTTAAAAAACAACCAGCAAGTGACATCCGTACAACGTCCTGACAGGTAATATGTACTGTTCAACTGTCCCTGGGCATCGTCACAAGGACCCAGTGCGTGTTCATTGCTATTAGTTATAAACACCCATGTGACGACAGGCTGAGGTCACGAGGTCTCTACCTCCACGCTGTGTTCACTAGAAATGCTCCACAGCGAAGCCGTTCAGGTGATGACTCTGAAGTGCTGCTCCAGGGTTTCATCCGGTAGGTACCAGGCAGTGTCCGCCGCATCCGAGCATCAGCTGTAGTATACCTGCTCAATATTTGTCTGTAAGTTGAATTGGGTCCAACACCAAGAGCTACTTCATTATTTCTGAGAGCAGTAATAGTGAAATACTAGTAACATTCGATGTGTTAGTAACATTATTCTCCAAAAAAATACATGATAATAAGCACGTAACCATTAAACCATTTCCCTCACTGTAAGAAATACTTTACACAACCCTTAAAGTGTAAATACTTCAGTTATATCCACTCTACTTAATGAGATCAAAGAATACACTAACCTATGTTAGATATTTACCAGCTTCCTTCAGAGCACCCTAGTTCTCAAGAGTGTAACAAATTGGGATAATTTCTTACTTTGTGACACTTGACTGTTATTTTCTTTTGGATGAGAACAATTCCAGTTTCTTTCATTTTTCTTCATTGGGCCATTTTATAATGATTAGATTTTCCTTTAAATAAATAAGGCTTGTGAAAGTCCCAAGTTAATTAAATCAGATGAAACAGATTCCCCACACGTTAGGAGAGACATTAAAATGAGAGCCAAGTCTAGAACACTGAAAGAGAAATTCAGCAATATTGACACCAAACCCGTTTCTATCAAAGGTGTGGAATTTCTACCTGAAGCTGACCATAGATAATATTCTAGGCAAATACAAGTTTTGTGAGTCAGACCTTTTGGTCTTTCCGTTGTTTGCCATCATTCTTGACTCGGAAAATAGACTCTTCTCGTCTAAATCAGAATCCCAAGCTGATTTCTTTCAAACACTTTGAACCAAAATGCAAACATCTTGAAACCTATTAGATAATCAGATGCTTTTGGTTTGAAATGGGAAAGATCTCTCCCTGAAAACAATATAAGTACTTGGACAAATTAAAGTCATTTCTTGAATCCATGTTTGAGGGTCCATTTTAGCACTGTATCATCTTTATTACAGATGCCAAAGTGATTATTACTTTACCTATTCAGGAAAAAAATCATGTGAGCCAGATTCATGCTTTTAGTGGGGTTTGCCCTAAGTGATCTCCTTTTTTTAAAAAAAACTTGGATTAAATGGAGCCTTCTTTGAGCGAGACATGCGTGTGGGCCAGGGTTTCCCAGTCTGGGTGGCGTTGACGTTTCGGGCTGGGTCACCCTTCGTCGTGGGGCTGTCCCCCGCTGCAGGGAGTCAAGCACCCCTGCTCTCCGTCCAGCGCCAGAGCCTCCCGGTGGGACCACCCAGCACGTCTCCTCATTCCGCCAAGTGTAGCTCGGGAGCCCTGGCCCCAGTCGCTTACTGAGAACCACTGACATCGGCCAAGAAGAAAGGGTGCCATTGCTTTTCTGAATGTCCTTGCTGTGTTTGGGGAAAAAAGTTGATTTTTTTACATGAGATTTTGTGTGTGTGGCTCTATTACAGAATCCAAACTATAAATAACAGAAGTCAGTGAGGAAAGATTGAACATTTATTACCCAAAGTCATATAAATTCAATAATAAATAATGGCTGTCTCTAAAAATATGAGAAGTCTTTTTCAAAGTCATTAGTTCTAATCATAAATGAATTTAGGAGCATTTCTTTAAATTTTGCACTTTTGTAATGAACTCTGGTAAATTCATGGAACGGGATGTTAAATAAAGAGATAGAAAGGTCTAATTTGCTGGTTCATTAAGCTAGCTTATTTCAAGACATTGTGCATATTCTTTGAATTTCATATTTCTGAGCAGTGGAGACAATAGTATCCATCTTTAATGTAGCGTGGCAGACAATTAGGAGCTCAAATGGATTAAATCTCATTTCATCAGAGATACACACAGTGGTTATTATTTTATTACTAAACACTGTCAGCATTACATTTCTTCAGCTGCTGGTGTGATACCTGACTCATGCTTCAATTTGCATTAAACACTGTTGGTAACAATCACCGAGGCTGTGTTTTCACACATGCATTGTTCTGTTCTTTACAGATGTGTTCTGCCAGCACTGGTTTAAGGGCTGCGGCTTTGCACACGGGACGGGAGGGGCAGCTGCGCGGAGGGAAGGGCTGCACCGGGGTGGAGAGCGAGCTACTGGCTTGACGCGGCCGCTTCCAGCTCGGGTGGTCTTGGGAAGGCCACTTGACTTAAAATAGAACTTAAACATTTTTAGTGTTGTTTTAAATATGCTTTGTTAGATTTTTAAATTATAGAAATATTGCTTTTTAAAAGAAATGAAATTATACAGGGTGGGGCAAAAGACGGTTTACAGTTGTTTGTATGGAAAATAATACAATAATTAATAAATAATAATACAAGAATAAGCTTTGTTTTTCGTACCCACAACTGTAAACCTTCTTTTGCCCCACCCTGTACAATGAAATAGCCAATTATTCACCCCTCCGTCCCCTTGACGATTTTTATAGCCCATTCTCTTCAACTAACTAATCATTTAGTATTTATTTGTCTATTTTTTTGACCAACCTCCTATGAACACCTACAAGTAATTTCACCTAAATACAGTGTGTTTCTTTCTTTTTAAATGAAAAATAGGATTATACTATACATCTTTTTCTCCAACTTGCTCTTCTGAGTAACTTTAAACCTAGGCCATTGTTTAGATTTAAAAGAGCTGCATAATATTGCATAGTACAGATGGTAACACCAGCTCAGATATTTCCTGCAGACTGACTCCGTGCTGTCCCCAGCCCGCTGGGATGCAGTCACTGTTACTGAGCACACAGCCCCGGGGGCTACATTGTTTCCTGCCATTGAAAATAGGGAACAGGGACCTTTCACCCAGTGTGACCAGCTGCTTTGAAAGTCAGTCTCCACATTTGCATGTTGGGAGTGACAAGACCTGTCCTGTCCCCTTCACATGTCGCTATAAGGCTGGTCTTGGCCAGCGGAGGAAAATCACACGGTGGGTCTGGAGCAGAGGGTCCTCCATGAAAATCCCACTCAAGCCAGGCTGCAGTGTTCAAAGACACTGCTTCATCTGTGTGCACAATGCAATGTAAAAGTGTCCACTTGTCATGCTCCCCAGCTCCTGAACACTTTTTCAAAGGTATAACCAGTTTTTCAGTAGAGAATTCACTTTTGCAGTGATTGGTATTTTTGTTTACACAATGCCAGAGTGAGTACTACTCCAATGTGGTGGCTGAGTTCTGAGACTTGGGGTAGATACAATGTATGCATGTAAGCCTGTGCGTGTGTGTGTGTGTGTGTGTGTGTGTGTGTGTGTGTGTGAAAGAGAGAGAGAGTGAGAGAGAGAGAGGGAGAGAGACACACACACAGAGAGAGAGATAAAAGGAGAAGTAGAGGGAAAGAGGGAGACAGAAAGGGAGAGGGAGAAAAACCCAGTAAATTCACTTAGTAGGAAGTAAAAGTCATCCAGTAACACACTCACAAGAGTATAGGCTTTGGAAACTGATCATATGGAGAAGAAATATTCCATTTATTTAATATTTTACCTGGTACCATAATTATTCTTAATTATTCTACTAAACTATCTCAAAATGTACAGTGCAATGTCTCTCTCCTGGAATAAAAAGTCTAAACAATACAGCCCTATTTATATCCTATTCTGTACTCCAACCTCACTATTCATGAAGCAGGAAAGTGTTGCTGTGCGATGACTCTGTCTCACATTTCTCTGGTAGGCTGCAAACGTGTGCAAGACACTCTAGTTCAAGGACTTGGGTCTAGACCACAGGTTTTCAACTGTGATCTGTGAGCCAGTGGGTTATGAAATAAAGTCACAGATCAAGACTGGCATTTTTAAAATGAAATAAAATAGAATGGAAATGAGTTATTGTTTAATATATATTTTGTTCCATAAATATACACGTGTGTGTGTGTGTGTGTGTGTGTGTGTGTGCTGTATCTCAGTGTGAAGTGTTTTTCTGACCATGGGTAGCTAGTGAAGATATCTGAAAGTCCCTCTTCTGGGGACACTCTGCTCATGGGATTCATGAACAGTTAGTTACCCTCCCCGCTTGAGTCCGTAGAGCTGCCTCTGAGGCTATAAGGATGTGACCGGATGGAGCTGTCTCCCCTCCTCTCCTTCTGCTCTTTCCCTCACAATCCCTTCCTGGAAACTGGTCTTTGACGGGACAAAGGAAAAAGGCAAGAAGGTAACAGCACAACCACATGTTGATGTTGGATCTCAAGAGGTAGTCGATGTCAGTGAGATAAATGTGTGTCTGCGTGGAGGGAGCTTTGCTCCAAAGAACTGGATCGGGCCCGAAAGCCCTCACCCTGTCCATGGAGATGGAGCAGGAGCCCGGGAGGGAGGCAGGGAATGGAGAAGGACAGGCAGCTGGCGAGAGTAAGAAGGAGGGCTCCCAAAGAGAGGAGGGGCTTCCGGATGTGCTGCAGGAGGTGAGCTCATGGGTAAGGCGATGTTTGCTCCTTCCTCTGGGGTCACTGAACATCTTTCTTTCTGCTACTTCAAGGATTTTAATAAATATTTATTGAGTATTTTCTACTTGCCAGGGTCTTCTCCCTGAGAATATAGCACCGACCAAGAGAGGCAACAATCTGTGCCCTTGTGAAACAATCTTACAGAGTGGAGGAGGAGAGACAGATGCTCGACGCACGATGAAAGGTACGGAGTGCCGAGTGGTGGCATAGACCCTGGAGAAGAGCAAAGCAGAGAAGGGCGGGGTGTGTGGTGTGGGGCTGGGGCTGAGCTGCACGGCTGTGTAGAGAGCGGTGAGGAAGAGAAGGCCGGTGGACCTCAGGCTTGAGCAGAATGTGGAGGGAAGGCACCCCGCTCCCCAGAACATCCCAGCAGGTGTGCGCTGGCGTGCTTGTGAAACACAGGCCCCTCGTGCTCTGCTGTCGTCATGGTCGTCCCAGGAGCCACGCCAACTCACCCGGCCACCATGGCATGCCATTCCAAAGCACCTGCTCCTTCCGGGGTGCTAAGGAGCCCTTTCTCTGTCTCTTTCCTCAGCAGACAGGGAAAGAAAAACCCCCGCAAGCACCCGGCCGCACCCTCCTGTGCGACTTGTGTAGGCGGAGAAGGTCGCCCTCTTCTTGTTTCTCTGTCGCAGGTATCTCCTTCCTTGCCTTGTTATGTGGATGGGGGCACAGACAAGCACCCCAATACAGTACTCCCCACCCCCTGCTTGGGGGGGAGGGCACAGTCAGTCCCAAACTGTCCCAAGGGCACCGCTCTGCGGGCCTGTCTCCACTCTGAACGCAGCTTCTGCTCCCGGCCTGACCTTCCGACCTTCCGACCTTCCAGCCGCAGGCCCGCCCCACCCCGCGGCAGGGCTCAGCCTCGCACCCAGGCCGGCCGGCCCACCCACCGAGTCACAGCAGGTACCCCTTGCGTGGAATCAGGTATTCGCTAAACAGGAAGTGTTTTGACCATGAACATTGGCATCTGTAAATACAGAATGACCTGAGGGAATGACAAAGAGGGAACGCTGTGACAGTAACACCCCCTCCAACCTGCTACTTCAGACACTGGGCCGCTCGCGACAGCGGAGTGCCCGAGGGGCAGGAGGCAGGTGGCTGGCCCGGGGTCCGGCGCCACATGGTGAGGGCGACACACGGACATAACTGCAAACTGAGCTCGCTTGGCGTCCACGGCGCTGCAGCCGGAGCGCAGGCGCGGGAGTCCCCCAGGCGGCTTCGGTGCTGGTGCCGTCCCGGCCGGGCCCTGTCCCTCCTTCCCGAAGTCGAGCTGGCACATGGGTGGCACCCGGGCTCCGGGGCGAGCACTGTGCTCAATAACTAATTAATTCATTGAACATTGGTCACTGATTTTAAACTTGTTTTTCTAACTTTTATTGTATTTTTTCTGACACACAAGTGTCTACCTTACCCCCGCGACATCATAACCCTTAATGTTTTGCTGTATTTGCTCCAGATGAATTTTTTCCCAGAGAAATGGAACTACGGACTCGTGGGAGCTTCCTGTGCGTGGGTCTCCGTCCCTCCCACAGGGACACTGCAGTGGTCTCTCCTCCGCGTGTTTCTACCTTTTCCCACATTCCGCGTGACAGTGTAACGCAGCTTTTAAAGACGTGTGTGGCTCCGTCTCAGCTCCCGGGCTGAGCCTGGGCGCCCAGGCAGGCGACACCCCAGTGGCCCGCGGGACCCGTGGGAACTCCTGCCTCCACCAGGCTGACGCTGGTCGCAAGCGTGGGCTCCGGACCAGAAGCGTCTGGAGGGTCCACTTCTCCCTGATCCTGCTGACGTGGCACCGGACGGGCCCGCGGCGCATGTTCCAGGGCGACGCTGGCCGCGGTGTCCGGTCGTCCGGCGCTGGACGAGGGGGACGAAGCTGGATTGCGTCCGGGGCCTGAGGGGGAGGCCCCAGGCCTTCTACGGGGTCCCCCCGCCGCACGTGCTGCGCACCGCAGGGCCTTCGCTGCGGGACTCCCCGCTCCCCGGGGCCGGCGGCAGGTGCAGGACTGGCCCAGACCCGGGGCTGCGCCCACCCATCCCCTGAGACACAGCACAGATACACACTTCAACATTTTGTTATGGAACATTATAAACATAAACAGAATTAGAGGGAGGAGTATATGTAGTTTGGGATTTTTAACATGTGGTAAAATGGTGCCACATTCCCAGCCGGGAATGGATCCCAGCCTGCGTGGGTCACAGCCGGGAACGCGCACTTTGGGCAGGGGCGGGGGAGACCGCGCAGGGAGGCAGGGTCTCTGCCTTCTCAGTGTGGTGCAAGGAGCAGTGGCACCCACGCGTGTGCACACAGGCACGCTCTCAGAGCTGTGGCACCACACAAGGGAGACGAGCAATAGTCAGGAGCCTTTCGGTTGAAAACGACAGAAACCCAGCTCAAACTACCCTCATCAAAGAGAAGATGTATTGGCTCATGTCACCTGAAGGCACAGCCAGTCTGGACGCCGGGCTCCTTCGGAGCCTCGGGCTTCCCTCCCGGCGCACCTCCCTCCTCTGCTGCTCCGTGCTGGGCTGATCCTTTCTCAGCTCGCAGGGCTCTGGGGTGAAAGGCGGTGTTGGGCGGGGGGTTCGGGATGGTGGGGAGCTGACAGCTAAATGCTTAGGGGGCGGTGGTGGGGGGGGGGGAGAGGGAGAGATTAAGCTGTTTTATCCCAGTTTAGAAAACTCATGGAAAGGATGTCAACTGGAACAATAAAAAGTACTATGAGTGGCCCAACCTAGTGGCAGCACAGCCCCGCTGGGCAGAGCAGGAGAGCGTGTGGGGGTGGGCGCTGCAGCCGGCACCCCACCAGAACTCCAGGGAAGGGAGAGGAGTTTCTTATCAGGAGAATACGGGACAGACAAAACAAGCGCAGGCGATGGAGGGACACTGGAGGAGCCTTCAAGAGAGGGGCACTCGTGGCCCACTGAGATACAGGCGCAAGGCGCCGGGTTTGTGTTCTGGGTGTCAGTGCCAATGCCGACAGCACAGACTGTGATTCCTAACCACAGTCACTCTGAGCTGCTTTCTCCCTCTCAGACGAGGGTGGTTCTAGCAGTTTGTAGGGCTGTGAGGATGATAAATGCTATAACCACCCACATATTTTTGCTGACCTCAGTTTTTATTGTATTCAAGTTGCTCCAAATAAATAGGACAGAGGCGGCTGACTTCATTATACAAAGACCTTTGTTGCACTGGAGTGGCAAGGTTTTATTCTTCTGTATTAAGTATTTAATTGCTTGTGCTAAGAATGATAGTGAATAAAAATATTCTCAAAATATAATGGACATTTAATTATTTTATTTTTGATACGTTTCTGTCAATGCCTTGTATAGTGGTAGTCAGTCTTTTAAATAAATATTCATTTTCATTTGAGAGCAATAGTGGATGCATTGGTTTTCAATGCCATATTTTTAAAAGGGCATATTTTTAAGCACCAGTGATTTTTTTAATGTCTCCTTTGAGCTGTTGGAACATTATTTTCAACTGGAATTAGAGAACATTTCTGACATATTTCAAACAATTTCCTCATGCAAGGATGCAAACAAACATATTATATTAAGGAAAACTGCAAATGGGGGAGGACCTTCTTGAACAACAGGTAATGATATTTCAAGAACATAGGGAATTATTCATTTCCGACATTCTCATTTTCATTCCTAACAACAGGAATATATGTCTCTCAGTTCCTGTGTCATTCTGTTAATCTCACCACTCAGTTTTCTTACAATGATTCAGCTGATTTATTGTTTCCCTCTTGCATCTCAACTGCTAAGATGCAATGGGACCCCATAAACTTGTTTCAGTCTCTCAGCTGCAATACCCAAGGTCATGAACACCCCAACATACCCTTTGCTACATCACTCCTTTGAATGTTCTTTCTTACCCAATGAGTTGTTACATAATTACATGGTACTAGTAACAATAGCATCTTGTTTTTATAGTTTTATGATTAAGGATATAAAAATGAACTGAATTGAAGAAAATGTTTAAAGATATTTGCAAAATAAAAGAGATTTTTATCATAACTCATCGCATATAAATGATATAGTATATATATTTAAAATAGAATTTTCTTAGTATATGATTTAAAAATGTGTTTGAGTATAATCATTATATTAATGTGTGATGACTCTATATACATGGAGCATGTCTTCTTTATGGAGGGTTAAAATAATTATGAAAGATTTCTTTTTGCCACTCCCCTCCAATTATAAGCAGATGTTTTCTATTGACTATTTGCATCTAAAGTTATAGTGCTTGAGAAAGGAGAAAACAATTTAAACAAGACCAGCTCCCATACCCAACAATTCTCAACTTACTTATGGCTCAGAGTATACTGGCAAGTAGTTAGTACGGCCATCTGTCCCGATTTTCTAGGACGGGGGGCGGGGGGGTTCCCTAGAATCTGGGACTTTCAGTGCTAAAAGCAGGAAATCCCAGGAAAATGGGGATGAATTGGCATCTCTGTGAGTAGTTTGGCCTCAGCCCTTCATTCCCACCCCTCTGCGACCACACGCTTGCTAGGACCTCACTAGGGGCAATGCAGACCCTGTTCCTTGGCTTTGGGTTTGGCAATGTGACTTGTTTGGGAAAAAATATATGGGTAGGAGTGTGTCTCTTCTAAGGTTCAGTAGGTCTTGTGTGCTTCTGATTTCTCTCTTATGCCTTCCACAGAAACGCTCTGGGCCCAGGGAGCAAGGAGAGGCGGGTGGAGTCGAGTCCCTCGAGCAGACGCAGGCCTGCAGCGAGGAGCAGAGGGCCCAGGGGAGCTCTTCCCAGGTCAGCACGCCCCGGGCAACCAGCAGATCTGTGCGTGTAACTGTTACAGTGCCGAGACTCCGCGATGCTCATCACGCAGTATTACTGCAGCACAGTCTGACCGATACAGGCCTAACAAGTAGTCATCCAGTGCGTATTTACTGAGGTGCTGCTGCCTGCGGGGCACGGAATACAATGACAAGCAAGGCGCCCGAATTCTTCCTCTCTCGGAACTTAGTCTGTTGTTGTGGTCCCCGAGACCCTTTTGGGGAGATCTGCAAGGTCGAAGTTGTTTTCGTGGTAATGCTAACACGTTACTCGCCCGTGACTGTGTTCACATTGGTACTGAGGATAGAAGAGCAAGGGCGGGTGTCCTGACCCAGACCGAACCGTGGGGACAGTCCCTGCATTCCCCCCATCACGCACTTTCAGTTACAAAATTGCCAGTTTCACTTCTGGATGAGGTGAAAAGTGAGTGCTTTGAGGAGAGCTCCAGCCTTCCACAGCACGCTGGACACAGGAACGCTCCCACGAGGCACGGATGGAGGTTCGTCAGCGTGGGCACTGGTCAGTCTGGATGAGGACCAGATTCCTGCCTGGACCTGCTCTAGTGCGGTCCGGCTGAAGATTAGATGCACACATGAAGCAGCTGCCGCAGGACACGGGATGCTTCACAGCCTGGCTCGGACGCGCCCCCCGCAGCACTGCACAGAGGACACAGGGGCCTCGGGGTTCTTTTATACATTTTACTATCGTTTTAGTTTCTATGAGGATTTTTAATAATGAAAGTGATGACACTACCCCAAGCCTGTGAACGAGCCTGGGTGAGCACCTGCCTGACCAAGTGCAGGGCGTGTCACGCCGTGAGGAGCAGCAGGTTCCGAGCGCGGGTCCCCGCAGCCGTCCGCCAGCAGCCAGCCCCCCAGAAACCAGCGCACACGCTCGAGACCTCCGCGCCGGCTGTCGCCAAAGGCAGCACTGGGTCCTCTTGAGAGTCGTGGCCAGTTATACAATGGCCTTAGGTTTTCTAGAAGGTTAGGATTGTTAAGCCCATGAGAGTTGTTAGGACCAGAACCCGAGACAATACACACAGTCTCGAGTGCTGTCGCAGCCGTCAATTGCTAACAGCCACCCTTAATGCTTTTCAGACCCAAAGCGTCTTCTTCCTGAAACACGGCGCCAACCCCATGGCTTCCAGTGACTCCTGGTTAAAGAACCACGCAATGGCCGCTTTGTGTGGCTGCCCACAGAATGGGAAGGATGTGAGTCAGGCCCTCGGTTTCACAGGGCCTCTGAGCACACACCACGTCGTTACAGGAGTTAGAAAACGACATCCTTCCCAGCAGACACCGAGAGCGACGCCCCCCCTCCCGGGCACAGCAGGGCACGGGCTGGCAGGCTTCCTGGCCCAGCCTGCAGCTCTGAGCTCCACAGCGTCACAAGCAAACGCTGCTGTCTGCTCACACAGCTAACCTCTGATGAGGCAATGGCACAATGTGCATGTGGGTTGCATAATTCCTCCTTGACTTATCTGTGATGCAAAACTCATTTGGACACCCTTTGTTATATTAAAGTGGGGGTTAGCAGACAGGGGCCCATAAGCCAAATCTGGCTCACTGCCAGCTTTTGTAAATAAAGTTTTATTGGAACACACTCCCACTCGTTCATGTAGTACTGTGTAGGGCTGCTTTCGCCGTACAGCAGCTGAGTGGAGCAGTTGCAACGGAGACCACAACCTCACAACATTTAGAATGCTTAGTGTCTGGCCCTTTGGCGCAAGTCTGCCGACCCCTTTTGAGATCTTCAAAAGGCACCATCTCCATCACACTACATCCACCTTTTTGCCTAAAGTTCAATGAATTGCAATTTAGTGTTTATCCCTTAGCATGTTATGTAATAAACACTCACGTCTATCAGATCTCTTTTAAAGTTATAATTTACAACCTCAAGTACAGGTCAGGCTCAAGGTTTCTGTGAAAGTACTTGGATTCCCACAAGAGCAGAGATTCCGTAAGGCAGTGTCCTTAGAGCACCTAGCGTCTCAATAAAGAGCTCAGGTCAAATTCCTTCAGCAAATCGCGGAAGGGAAAAGACTGTCTTTGCAAACGAGCTCACTCACCGGCTTGTGAGGACAAACAGAGCTATTTAATTCAACTCCCTCTGTTTCTTGGCTACGTGGACACGCAGAGCTAAATTCAGGGCTCACCTGAAGTAATTTCTCGTTCCATTATAACAGCAACTCTCCTAAACTATCTTTGGTTCTGTTTTCATTTTCGCACGTCTTGTTTTCACATTGTTATTGTCTCTGTTACTTTTTGAACGAGGGAGTTTATAAATCTGATATTATCAAGTCATCTTGGTCAGGGGACCTCCCACCAACAACAGCGGTGTAGGCCCGGAGGACACGGGTTCCGTGCCAGCCAGAGTTCAGATCTCAGCTCTGCCCCTTATCAGTGCCAGGCTCTCGGACAATTCATCCAACATCCCCGAGCCTCGATTTCTTCATCTGTAAAGTGAAAGGCTGCCAGGAGAATGAGAAAAAGTATATGCAAAGTGCCTTTGAGATTTTACTACACAATATGTTCCTCCTTATTACGTTTATAATATCAAATATTTATTAATTTTTATTTTAAACATTTCAATAGAACTTGCGACAGTTTTGAAATGGGATCACAGAGCCACTGATTACTTTGGCATGTTATGTGAGAACTTTTCTTTGATAAAAAAATGACATTTTCTTACACTCAAGTTTTACAAAAAAATAAAATGTTTTCTATTTGATAAATAATACATTTGTAATTTTCTTTACAGGTGTGCTCCAGTGGTGGCTTTATTATCCACTAGATCATCAGAACCACTAAGAGACTCCCCACTGCATAGGGTCGTGTTTATGGTCCTAAACTGATATTTGGCAAATGGAATAAACTGATAATTTATTCAAAACATTTTTCCACATAACATTTAATAATTCATCTTTGAAATGATATTGTTTATAACATTAGAGCCTCAATTTACAACTGAATGTTCAAATTATATGGAAGCCAAATGAAAATGTGTCAGATACAAATCATGACAAAAATGACTAGTGTTTCGACAACAAGAATTTAGCTGGGATTTACCTGAAAAATGAACAGAACAGCACACTCGTGGCACATGATATGTATCACTTCTTATCTTAAAAATAATATAGAATTAAATTCAGACACTAGTATGGACAAAAAGGTAAGAAAAATATAAAAGAAAAACAGAACACACTTATCCAATTCAAACATCAGCTTTATTTGATTGCAGAGGGCTTTGGAATAAAGTAAAGGAGCCTCAAGTTACACACCTGGAAGAAAATTACCTTTTCAGATGGTCACATATTGACCATGGTGAAGAGGTTGTGTTCGACTGCTTTGTGCTGCGGGTCAGTGTGCAATGCACAGGTGTCTGAAGCATGAACTGTGGACGGCTGGCTTCCTTTAGTCAGATCTTGGCTTTGCAGTAAATCAGGGTAAGTCCTGAGATGAGGAGACGCTCCTGCCTAGGTGGTGTCTTGAAGAAGGGGCTGGAGTCAGAGTCCCGCATGACCATCCCCCGTCCCTTGCCCAGTTCTGTCCCCGTTCTAAGAACATCTGGGCTCTTCCTCTCCTCTCAGTTTCTCACTTGGAATAAACTCAGAGCTGCTGCTTCCTGGGGAGGGACACGCTGCAGGCCAGGCCAGCTCCTGTGCGGGCCTGCAGGTTACATCAGCTCACCCCGTTACATTTACATTTCGGGTCAATAACAAATAATGTTTCATCATAAGTATGTCCCACGAAACACTTGGGATGTACTTATGCTAAAAAATTATTCCTTGTTGATCTGAAATTCAAGTTTCACTGGGCATCTTGTATTTATATGTGCGAAACTTGGGAACCCTTGCTGGCGGGGACACTAGGTGATGTGCTGATCATTCTGACAGCTGCTGGGGAGCCAAAATCTAGTTTAAAGCAAAACCCAATGACTTAAAACAACATGGAACAGAACTTCCAGAGTCCGACAAACTTTCTCTAGTATCAGTGGGTTGGGGTCCTTTATAATAAAAATGCAAAAACTGGACCCAGTTTGTTGCTTGGTGTGTGGGAGTTAAGAAACATATCTATTTTTTTAGCTTTAGAAAATGAAAAACCTTTATATGACGATTACAATGTAGCAAAGCTAATTAACTTCATCTCATTTACTGTATGCCACTGTTTGTCATATTCCTGCCATCTTCAGAGGATTGCCAAAGAGGATTTCTCGTATCTGTGCATTAGCAAACTTCCTTTTGCCTAATCCGATTTCTTTCTTTTCTCCGAAGCCCCACAGAGTGATCTGCGGGTGCACAGGTCCTGCCCGGGTTTGCAGAGGGCCATGCGGTGCAGGGAGCCTCCACGGGGGCTGCGGACCAGGGAGGACAGCTGGGACTCGGCCGGCCCTGCTGCCTCCACGCCCAGGCTTTGCCAGTTCCATCGGCTCTCACTGACCGAGGGCCTCAGTGTCAGTCAGTCGTTGTGTTTCTCCTGAATCCTTTGTTCATCTCTGGGGGACTTTGTGTTTGTTTATGTGAGAGTGTTTCCATACAAATGCAAAACATTCTCAAATATATCACCCATTGAAACCTGCCCACCACTGTCATGCAATGCCTCCTCGGACCCACATTTAATCTTGTCTGATCCCGTGTTCAAAGCCATCCAGAAATGTGTTTTCTCATCCGTGCCTTAGACAGTTCATCAGTCTCCTTGTTTGGGTACTCTTTTCCTGCAGGTTCAGTCCATTTTATCACAATGAATTCATTTAGGTGCTTCTGTTTTACAGGTGTGTGGAATTTGGGGGTAATTCATTCAAAGGTGTATACCCTATAAATAAGTTAATTTCCTGTTGCTGCCAATGTTTAACTGGTTCCATTGAAAGGGGGGGAAATCAAAAGAAAGCTAACGATGCAGCTTTTGTTAGAAAAAGTATGCCAATTCTGTCTGGAAAAGACCTTTAAAAACCATAGTGATTATACAAAAGAGGACACAAGCATTTCAGAAAGAGACAAAATAAATGGTAAACAATCACACCTCCAACATAGAGACTGCGTCATCTCCTCATTTAAAAGCAGCAGCAGAAAATCAGAAAAACTGGTGTTGGTCTAGACAGGGAGTGGAGGTTGCTCGTTTTCCTATATTTTGCAGCATTCATAGAAAACATTCTTTTAATTAGCTATATTTTAAAAAATAACTCTGTGAATCAGCTTTTAAACATCTGAAAACTAAGTGAAAAAAGAGAAAAATATCAGGTGTGTATAAATTACACAGAAAACACTTTGTTTGTCCAGAGAATATTTACAAACTGCTTTTTTTAAATTTCTAAGAATAAGGGCAGATTTCACACCCCTTTTATTTTAGAAGTTGTTTTAACTCTAAATATCTGTGTGGTAAGGAATGGAGTCAGTACTTTCCATAAACCCTGTTATTTCACGGTGTCCAGTGTATAGCCCTGACTGCTGCCATGACAAAGGACCTAGACCACGTTTCTGGTGAAATTACATCCAAACATCTCAGTGTACCAAATGTATGAGAATTAAAAAACAAGTTAAATGCAATTGGGAGAATTAGTGCACCTCTTTGGAGGGGTGCGTGTAAGCTATTCCTAACTGAGGAGAACAAAGAATAAATCGTGATCCATGGCTGCTGGCAGTGAGACCACTTTTAGTTGACTCATCCAATGTGAAAATGAAATGAAACATCATCCATTCTGCAGTCAAGAAGATAACTGATGAGCCACTCATTTCTAAATGAGGGCCTAGGGAATAAAACAACGGGCTTCGAATTTCAAAAGAGAAAAGTGGTTATGATAGAGCGGGCAGTTAGACAGACATGAGCAGAGTGGAAATGATAGGCCAGATACAGAAGGTCACCAGGGTGGAAAGACCTGGGTGCCTAGCAACAGACAATTGTAGGGTGGGATCTCACCCCCAGGGTGACCTTTTCTCCCTTAGAATATTGCTGGTTATGAGGTTCAGACCCTCCCCTGACCTTTCCTCCCCTGGCATGTCGCCAGGCATGTGGTAGACCCCCTTAGAGAAGGAACAAGGCGATCGGAGAATAGCCTCACAGACTCCCATACAAGTCCTTGCATGACCACTCCCTTAAGCATTAAGCCCTCAGGACAAAGGTTCTGACTCACATCAAATAATCTTAGGAACAAAGCCTTGGGTCTGCTGACCACAGACTCAGAGTTTTGGTCAAACTAGAGGTAACAACTAGGTCTCAGTGGTGTTTCAGCTCCAGGCCCAGAAAGGCAGCAAAGCCAGGCAGGGCAACCATGCAGATGGACCAGCTGCAGTGGCTAATGACCACCACCCAGGCACCAGCCAGTCAGTGGAGACCATGACCCTGAAGGACACACCTAGAAAGCTGATGAATATTCTATTGAGATCCTTCCCCGAGACCTCCAGATAAAAACCTTAGATGGAGGACCCTGTGTGCACTCTGTCTCTCTCTCTGGAGCACACCGGTGCCTTTTCCTGTCTCCTTCCCCAGGAACATTCTCTGTGCCTTTCTTTTTCCTAAGC
Organism: Tadarida brasiliensis; assembly: GCA_030848825.1. Classification (NCBI taxonomy): domain Eukaryota; kingdom Metazoa; phylum Chordata; class Mammalia; order Chiroptera; family Molossidae; genus Tadarida; species Tadarida brasiliensis. Next base: position 2,411,828 of record CM061274.1, on the reverse strand, counting down.
TCCAGGGGCCGTTCTGTTGCCCCTGTGACTTGTTTCCTGAGCCCACGCAGCTCAGCTGGCTCCCTTCTACTTCTATAACTTTCTAAATAAACTTTTTCTTGTATTTGAGTCTTGGCTCTGAATTCTTTCTCAGCCAAAACGCAAAGACTGAGGTTTAACGTTCTGGTGTTGTTCTCGGTTAACATTCACATGTTTGAAAGACTATCAAGTCAAAATCACCATGTTAATGTTTGAGTCTGAGTTCTTACTTGTGTTTAAACTAGCTGAAACCCATGCTGAGTGCTACATCCATGGCAATTACTACCTCTAGTAAAGTAAGGAGAAACAGGAATACTGTTCCTCTTAATTCCTTTGCTACACACTTTCATTTTTATTTTTATTGTTGAGGGTATTACAGATGTCACCTCCTTTTTCCCCCATTGCCTCCCTCCACCTGCTTCCTGCCCTGCTCCAGGCCTTCACCACTTATTGTTTGTGCCCACGAGGAATGCATATGTGCATACAAATTCTTTGGTTAATCTCTTCCCACCCCACCCCCTGACTCCCTTCCCTCTGAGATTTGTTGGTCTGTTCCATGTTTCCATGCCTTTGGTTCTATTTTATTAATCAGTTTATTTTGTTTATTAGATTCCACATATAAGTGAGATCATGTGATAATTGTCTTTTTCTGACAATCTTATTATGCTTAGCATAATCTTCTCCAGGTCTCTCCATGCTGTCTCTATCCACTGATGTCAGTGGGACATTAAAGCCTCTTACTATGATTGTATTGCTATGATTTCTCCCTTAAATTCCTCCAGAAGTTTTTTTTTATACATATATTTGGGTTCTCCTATATTGGGTGCATATATGTTTACCAGGGTTATATCTTCTTGTTGGATTGATCCTTTTAGTATTATGAAGTGGCCTTCATTGTCTCATATTATGGCCTTCATTTTGAAGTCTGTTTGGACAGATTTGGGTATTGCTACCCCAGCTTTCTTTTCACTTCCATACACATGGAAAATTTTTTCCCATCCCTTCACTTTCATCCTGTGTGAGTCTCTTGTTCTGAGCTGGGTCTCTTCTAGACAGCATATATCTTACCCATTCAGCTACACTTTGTCTTTTGATTGGAGCATTTAAGCCATTTACATTTAAGATTATTATTGATAGGTACTTATTTGTTGAGATTTTTATTCTTCATGCCTGTGTTCCTCTCTCTATATATTTCTTCTTCTTCTTACAACAGTCCTTTTAGCATTTCTTACAGTGCTGGTTTATAGTAATAAACCCCTTTAGGCTTTTTTATTTATTTTTTTCTGCAAAGCTCTTTATTTCACCTTCAATTTTGAATGATAGCCTTGCTGGATAAAGTAGTCTTGGATTCAGTTCCTTTCTTTTCATTACTTTGTACACTTCATGCCACTCCCTTCTGGCCTGAAGTGTTTCTACTGAGAAATCAGCTGACAGTCTAATGGGAACTGCCTTGTAGGTAACTTTCTGTGTCTCTCTTTCTGCCTTTAAGATTCTTTGTCTTTAACATTTGCCATTTTAATTATGATGTGTCTAGGTATGAGTCTTTTTGGGTTCATCTTGATTGGAACTCTGTGTTTCCTGGACTTGTGTGACTTTTTCCTTCACTAGGTTAGGGAAGTTTTCTGTCATTATTTCTTCAAACAGGTTTCTATTCCTTGCTTTGATTCTTCTCCTTCTGGTACTCCTATGATGCGAATGTTGTTACATTTGATATTGCCCCAAAGCTCCCTTAAACTATTCCCCTAATTTTTCCCCATTTTCTGTTCTGTTTGGGTGTTTTTTTCTACCTTGTTTTCTAATTCACTGATTCGGTCCCCAGCTTCTTCTAATCTACTGTTGATGCCCTCTAGGGTGTTCTTTATTTCAGCTATGCCATTCTTCATTTCTGATTGATTCTTATTTATGGGTTCTACATCTTTTTTTTCATGCTGATATAGTTTCCACTAAGTTCCTTATAGTTCTCATTAAGTTGCCTGTAGTTCTCCCTAAGTTGTTTGAGCATCCTTATAACCATTACTTTGAACACTTTATCTGACAAATTGCTTGCCTCCACTTCATTTAGTTCCTTTTCTGGAGAGTCCTCCTTTTCTTTCATTTGGAGGTTGTTTCTTTGTCTCCCCATTTTAGCAGTCCGGTAGTCTGGGCACCAGGTGAGGTGGGCCAGGTTGTGGCAGCAGTCTGTGTTTCTGGGGGCTTTGGGTCATGGCAGGGCTGGGCTTGCTGGATCTTGGATCTGGTCTGGTCATCTGGGGACACTGGGTTAGGTGTGTGGGGTCATGGCAGCAGCTCCATGCATCTGAGGGTGTTGGGTCATGGTGGCACAGGGCTGGGTGTGTCAGGTCATGGTGGTGGCAGGCCCAGCGGCTCATGGTGGGGCCAGTGGGGCGTGGCAGCTTGCAGTGCCAGCTGTGGCAGATGTGCCTGTCGGTGGCCTGGGGGCGCTGGGTCTCGGCCGATCCCCACAGCCTCCTCTCAAGGAGGACCCTGCAGATCCTCCAAAATGGCGTGCTTTCCAATTTCATTCGGGGAGAAGTGCCCAGCGAGCAGCACACAGTGGCGGCTGGCAGCTCCCGCCAGGAAAGCCTGAACTACCTGCCTTGAGTTCCCGCACTTTCAGGCAGATACCTGCGCACACTCACACCCACGCACATTCTCTCTCATACACGCTCATCCACTTACACTCTCGTCCTCACTCTGGTCCTGCCTGCCACCATGTTCACTGACTACACTCCCTGTGCTGGACACTTCCTTCTGGACAAAGTCAGAGGATTGTAAAGATGGGAGCCCTTCCAATACTTGCCATGGCCTCAAGGTGTATCTATATACTGGTATTACAAAGAAAACGCTGTCTGAAATGAGGAAGGGATTTGGGGAAAATGTCCGCAGAACAGAGTCAGAAATCAAGCTTTGGATTCCCCACTTGTCAGTTTCAGGCACCAACTTGCGTGATCTTTAAAGATGATCACAGTTAACATTTATTGAGTGCCAACTGTATGTCAAGTACTTGACTTGAATTGTCTTCTTTAATCCTTGTGGTCGGAACTGTTATTACTGCCTCCCCACCACAGCCAGCATTTTACAGATGGGGAGACCAGGTTCCTTGTCCAAGACCTTACAGCTGATACAGGCAGAATTCAAGTGTATGTCTGATGATTCAAGAGTCTAAGTTAAACTTGCTTCCATGGAATCACATGAGTCAAATGGGTGTTGGAGGGATGTGACAGTTAGCAGTGGGCATTGCCCAAGTGCCACACCACTGAGTGACGCTCAGTCCCCCCCACACACACACACACAGGTAGAATTTTTTAGTTGTCACCACTAAATGTCTGAATTTTGAACAGATTCTCAGACTGGGGGCTCATATCCATCACCTTAGTGACCTTTAGCACCTGTCTCGTTCCCAGTCGCTTTTCCAGAACTGTGACCTTCACTGTGAGGCTCCATGTTTCCCAGTTCAAACCTGGGCTTCGTCAGTGTTCTGACTGTTCTAACAAAGGCATCATGGGGCAGATAAATAGATTGGCGAGCCCTTTCTATGCCTTGCCAGTGCTATCTGGAATCAATTTATTGATTAATTCTTCTTCTTTTTTTATCCTCACCTGAGGACATTTTTGCATTCATGTTCAGATAGAGCAGGAAGGAGAGAGAGAGGAAGATAGAGAAACACTGATGTGAGAGAGACACATCGACTGGCTGCCACCCACACAAACCCAACCAGGGCCGGGGACAAACCTTAACCGAGGTACGTGCCCTTAGTGGGAACCGAACCGGGTCTCCCTGGACCACGGGCCGATGATCTAACCCCTGAGCCAGACTGGCCAGGGCGATTACTTCTTTCAAGTCATTTCCTGCACTTCTCGGGTCATGATTTCCATCATCTTCTTAGGGATTTGGCGGACCTGTTGGTGCTGAGCATAAGAGGTCTTCCACATCCGACTGCTGCAATTTTTTAGTAACACCAGCACAGAGCAGACGGAGCAAACAGCCCCCGGCAGGGTCGGCATCAGCACGAGCCTCCGTCGTGGTCTGCCACTTCCGACCGTGGGGCACCTCCTGTCATGGCTGTGCCGTAAAATCGGCCGTGTTTGCCTGAACACCCTCAGCAATTAGGCTGAATTTTCTAAATGCAACTTCATCATTCTTCAGATCGGCGAGGCTCACTTCAAAGCACAACCCTTGAGACCATCGGATGTGATGTTGGTTCCTTGAGCTCTCAGGACTAGAGCTGTTCTAATATTTCTTACATTCCATATAGTTGGTGCTTTCACACCATGCCAGTCTCTTCTAGGCTCCCCTTCTGCTCCCTTGTGAGGCACTTTTCCTGGCCACCCCCACAGTATGCTCAGGGACCAAAAGGCATGAAGGTCAGTTCTTGACTCTCCTTGATGTGTAGAAGGCTTCTGGCCAGAAAATATTTAAGGACCAAAGAGGTCAATACCCTTTCAGAAAGAGAGACATTCTCTTCTCAGTTCTAAAAGATACACAAATGTACATTCTCTCGTCCTCTGTGTTGTGGGCTAAATTGTGTTCCCCTCAAATTTATATGTTGAAGTGTGTAGGAGTAGAAATGTTTTCCGTCTATCATTCCAGGTTCTTGGCTGGTTAAACAATTAAAACTGACATAAGACAGATTAACAGACAAAAAAGAAACGAATTGTGTACATACAGGACCCAAGAATATGAAACTCAGAAGGCAGCCAGGTAATTGAGGCTTATTCCCCTGAGCTAGGGAAAGCGGTGGGGCCTGGGGGACATGAGGAGGAAGGCCACCCAGGGGGAAGAGAGAGGAGATGTTCCAAGAATAATGGCTGCTGGATTGCGCAGACACATTTCTTAGGTAAGAGTGCGTAATTGATACCAGCTCTCCCCCTGGTGCAGGCCCCTTTTCCGAGGTAGATTTAGGCAGCTGAGGGACAGGTAAAGAGCTTCCCCTGACTCTGCTGGGTTTTCATTACCTTTAGCTTGAAATAATCCTCAGGCCAAAGTGACATATTTCGGGGTGAGAAATTCTGCTCCCCTTCAGCTCTTCCCCTATTGAAAAAGAATTATTCACTCATTAAAGACGGTAAGTCAGACATTATTCATAAAGTGTTTTGCAGCAGGGGAGAGAGCTACAGCTCAGCCACCAACACAAGGACAAGTGGGGTCACAGCCGAGGGCAGGGTGGGGGCAGCGGGTGGGAGATTGCTACGAGGCCGGGGGTTCTCACGAGACCCACTCACAGTGCTCTGGCTGAAGGCACACGGAGTGAGGACACACTGAAGGGTGGTGGTGAAGGATTTGATCAGCTATTAAGGGTGGGGGATTTTCACTAGAATGACCCAGCAGGATTCTTGCTAAAATGACTCAATGGGCCAAGGACAAATCCCAAGGTCAGAGCCTTGAGAGCTTAAATGAGCCTGACTGCCGGTACGTCAAGGAAAGAGCCTTTGTCAACGCCCAGCAGCTCAGACTATGACTGCATTTGCACACCGACCTTTAGACAGGTGATGAAGGTTAAATGAGTCATTATGGGAGGGCCCCAATCCGTGGGACTGCGTTTGGAGATAGGGACTTTAAAGAGGGGATGAAGCTAAAATGAGGCCCTTTGGGTGCCCCGAATCCAATCTGGTGTCCTTACAATAAGAGGATCTTTGGACCCAGAGGAGCCAGGCATGTGCATGGGTAAGAAAGGCCAGGTGAGGATGCGGTCCGAAGGGGGCCATCTGCACGCCGAGGGGAGCCAGTCTGGGTGATACCTCGCTCTTGGACTTCCGGCCTGGGGAACTGTGAGAAATACTTCTCTGCTGTTTAAGCCCCAGCCTACGATACTTTGTTATGGCCGCCTGAGCAAACTAACACACTCTCTGGAGCTCGATCTTAATAAGCTCAGTAAGTAGAAGAGAGAAGTAACTGCTTAAGATGAAAGAGAAAAAAATTGGGAAATATTCTGTTTCTAGATGTAATAATTTAGGTTTAATGAGACCTTTACAAATAAGAGAGAGGATTCCATCACATCAACGTTCGTTAGCATGCTGTCCCTGCTGGACCCTGACCTTGTGGTTTGGGGGCTAAGTCTTCCAGCTTAGGGAACGTCCCTCTTGCTGGCCAGGGAAGCACAGGGCCAGACAACCCAACCCATTAACCCATTGAACCTACATTATCTAAATAGCTTCCAGGAAAAAGAACGACATTTCTTAGTAACATGCCCTTTCATTTCCAAATGATTGCATTTCCTTCGTGAATGATTATCAAATATCCAACCACAGAACATATCTGTTAAATTATATTAATTTCTAATTAAATTAAAACTAGAGAGATGCTAGAAGTAAAGCCCTGTGGGTTGCTGTCTCAAACTCCTCATTAACTGTGGAAACAACTAGTGAGGCCCATGTCTTCCTGGTGTCGATTCCTCCCCTGGACAAGGAGAACAACAGTGCATTTCCTAACTAACACGTGGTAAGTGATATAAATACTTGTTAAGTGTTTGGAGTAACCATGAGCTAGAGCGGCGAAGGCAACATTACATGTAGCAATTTTCTTATTAGCTGATTTGGCTTAGTTCATTTCTACAGGAACTTTGGGAATTTACCTAGAAGTATTCTCAAAAGAATCTTATAAAGTACATACTAACTGTAGTTTTTTTCAAGCTGTTGTGTTAAGTAAATTATGTGACCTCTTACATATTAATACACAAAATAATGACAAAAATATTACATAAACCCAGAAGTTTTTCATATATCACTGTGCTGTTCGTCACAGTTTTCTCAAAGGCATAAACTCTTCCAGATTCCTGAGCAGTTGTTCCGAAAGCTCTGTGTCAAGGCTGCAAAGCCGAATGGTTTGGCACTCACGCATCACAACATCCGCCGCCACTGTGGATTTATCTCCCCGTCCCCTCCAGCAGTGGCCGAGCCTCCCTTTTTCTCTAAGAAACTCGGCCTCTTGTGGAATTTAATTATCGTGTACATGCAAATGCTGCTTAAAGCTATATCCCACGTTTGACTCTGCTGAAGCTTTGAAACTTAAAATGGTGTGTGTGCGTGTGTGTGTGTGCATGTGTGTGTGCGTGTGTGTGCATGCATGTGTGTGCATGTGTGTGCTTGCATGTGTGTTACATCTTCTCCCTGGCACTCATACTCTCTTAGATTTTGTTCCCTGGGACAAGAAGGTGGGGTCAAGGAGTGTGTCTGGGAGATGGTCTCAGGAAGCAGGAACACAGGGAGTGGAAGGGAGAAGGTTGGTTATCAAGCAGGTAAGAAAGGCAGGCATTGGGCTCCGCCCCTTGGGTACCTTGGAGGACAGTGCAGAATGTCCTCCAACAAGTGGGACTATTTACCCACAACCTGCCATTAGGTGTCAGTTAATCAGTTCCATCAGTCTGAGGCTCATGTTCTTAGCCTTGTTTTTATTTTATTATTATTTTTAATCCTCACCTGAGGATATTTTTCCATTTTTGTTCAGATAGAGCAGGAGGGAGAGAGAGGAAGAGAGAGAGAAACATCGACATGAGAGGGACACGTTGACTGGTTGCCTCCCGCACGACCCGACCCGGGCCAGGGATGAACCACAATGGAGGTAGGTGCCCTCGACCGGAATCCAACCCGTGACTCATTGGTCCTCGGGCCGACGCTTTAACCGCTGAGCCACACCGCCAGGGCAGCCTTATTTTTAATTCCTCTCTTTCACAATACTTATCCACCCTCTCACCAAAGCTGATGTGTCTCATGGTTTCCTTTGCCCTCCCACATCCAGACTCAGAAGGCCCTTGGGCAGAGTTCTGAGCATCCTCTGAGCTGGGAACCGCCCGCAGCTCGCCGGGTGCACCGTGGCTGTGCAGTGCCGCTCACACTCCGAGACAGACTGTTTGCTTTGTCTCTTGCTGAAGTGGGGCACCGTTGCTTATCATATTCAAGTCAGACTCTCTGGCCCGGTCTTTCCTTTCTGCCCACGCCGAGCCCAGATCCTCAGGTCTACTTAATGCCTGTGTGATCTGTCCCTCGCCTGATCTCTGTCACTCTCCCTTTGTACTCTGCCTGTCAGCCACCCCTGGCTTCTTTCTGTTACCTCTGTCACGTCCCTTCCCACCCCAGGGCCTTTGCAGGTGCTGCCCCCCATTGTCTGTAACATTTCTCTCTGTGCTTCACTCCTAACTCCTCCTCCTCTCAGTTCGAATTGTGTTTAGTTACTTTTCTAATAGATTGCCCCTACCCAGCCTCTATCCCCTGTGTCCTGACAGGTTCGGTGCCCTGTTACGTACTTTTATAGCACCCGTTTTTCTCCTTCATACCACTTCTCATGGTTGCAGTTAGTTAATTGATTAATTACACTTTTAATATTTGCTACCCCCTTGGCAGGCTGTAAATTCTGTGTATGCCCATATTGTTCACCCGTGGATCCCTGACACCTACCGTGACACTTAGCTATTAGCAGCACAAATCCATGGAGCACGAGCACATGCAGCCCTGCTGCCAGCTCCCATGATGCTCCTCACCCTCTCAGTCAGAGGAAAAGCTTTGTAAACAACTGTGCTCAGCAAACATTGTGGATGGGTCCTGGACAAGCACTTTGAGAGGGCTCTGTGTAAATACACAGGTGAAGAGCAAAATGTTCCCAAATCATTACCATTCTTCATCTATAACCAAAACATCTTATTGTGTATCATTTGCAAATTAGCTATAATGAAACAGTAGCAGAGACTTGCTAACAATGCTCGTGGTAGGAAACTGTAGCTAATAAGATGATTCTCCGAACCCGCTGCAGCTTTATTTACTACCACATTTAAGGGAAAATGCATGCGGAGCTCATAGAAATCAAACAGTACAGTGATGACTTAATGCTTTGGAAATTTAGGGGACAGGTGTCTCAGAATAAGCAACTTCAACAAAGATATAATGTATACAAATGAGAAGAGAATTTAAGTTCACTTAATTTTATCTGATAGAACTTAACACTTGAACAGCTGCTATTTGCTAGACTGTAAGAGTTTAAAATTGTCCTTTCTCCCTAATGGGTCCCAGAAGGGAGGCATCTGCTGGTCCCACCTCACGTTCAGTTGCAGATCGGGGAGATAATAAAAGCTCCTGCCTTGCTATTTAATTATCCAGTTGACTGCTAGGAAGGTTTAGCTACCCAAATGGGCTTGTAACTCAGAAACGATGATACATGTTTATTTGAAAAGATAGCCAGGTAATTACAAAACAAACTAGTGGCAATCTAGGTTTTTATTACAACAGCAGCAATTTGACAAGTACGTGGAAAGTGGTAAAAAGTCTGCAGTCATAAATTTGGTTTTTATGCGGTAGTCTTAAATAGGCTTTCTGCAATAAACATTACGTTCTTGAAATGTCTACATTTCAAGAATAATGGCATGAAGGGTGACAATGCGACATTTATAAATATAATATTTTCTAGTCGGTGGGTATCCCTTCTGTAGGAAGATTTGGATGCACATTTAATATTGGACCTGTTTTAAAGGATGTACACATCACCAAAGAGAAAACTGCATTAAAAGAAAGCACCGTGTTATAAATTTCTGGTGTAGCTTTAAAATGTTCTCATTAATTATAGATGGAGCGCTTTCCCTGTGATACATTCCTATTTGTTTGACATCTGGCAGGGCCTGAACCAATTTATTCGTGTTCTCTGTTACGTGGCCTTCAGTCCCCGGGGCCGTTGTTTCTGAGGAATGCCAAGCAGCAGAGCTGCAAGCCTCCATGAACGGTTCCTCCTAGAATGTTCTAGAACGCTCTGCTCACTGGGATGCTGACCGGCTGACCCCACGGCCCGGGGCTGCTGTGGCGCCAGGAAGCCGCGACCGGTCGCCGGGCCTCCGAGGTGAGCTCGGGCCTCCAGCAGCCCCCAGCCCAGTCGTTTTTGCCCGCAGGAAACATGTGCAACTATCATGATGGAGCATGTTCTCAACGCACGCGCGCGCGCACACACACACACACACACACACACACACACACACACACAGAGGCTGTGCATCTTTGGCACCGCCCAGACACGTGGTAGTGTCGCGATCGTTTCCTAACTAATCTCCTGGCCATTACAAGGCAGCACACGTACATGCACAAAAGATGAGAAAACACAGACGCGCCAGCAAACAGACCTTCCTTCCTTCCCCCAGGAGCAGGTCTCGCCCTCAGGGCAGGAGCTCTGCATCTTTCTGTGTCCGTGTGCACATCTGTACTGTCGTCACACCTGCAGGCGTGTCCTTCACCAGCGCGAGGCGCCCTCTCCTGCCGCTCCAACCTCGCCTGGGGTCAGCGAGTCCACCTCCCAGCTCAGCACGCTGCTCCGTCATTGAAGAGCTGAGCCACATTCCAACGCCCAAACTGGGCTAGAAAACATCCTCACGAACGGTGGGGTCCTACTCAGGGCCCTGTGCAGAAACAGCTGCCTGCTGTACCCTCCCTTTCTCCAGTCCGTCGCCGCCCCCTGTATGACACTGGCTTGTGGTGCCAGGGCCCGCTGGTCTGCGGGATGTTTCACCTTCTGCAGCGGCCGCCCCTTTCACACCGGAGCTTATCCCTGTCCCCCTGTCCCCCACAAACTGGAAGTCAGATCTGAGGGGTGGATGGGTTCATGAGACACTTTGGCTAGGATGTACCATAGGTGACTCTGTTTGAGAACTGAACTATTAAATGTGGCAGAGCCCAGCCACATTTGACATTTAAATTTAAGCTAAAATTAATTAAAATTGAAAATTAAGTGTCTCAGTCGTACAAGCCACACTTGAAGTGCCCAAGGGTCACTTGTCACCACTCCACATGGAGGCGCCCATGGGGCACACTTCTGTCCTGCACAGAGCTCCACTGGGCTTACCGGCTAGAGACAGAGTCCACGTCTCCACCGGAGTCTGGGCTTGGCCGTGCGACGTTCTTTGGCCAATCAGAGACCAGTAAACACACTACACACCGAGGCTTGGAAGATGTTTGTGCTCCAGGGGCTGCCCTCTTCTGCCACTGAAACCAGCCTACTGTTGGAGGAGACATGGAGTGGGAATGCCCCCAGCTAGTCAAGCTCAGGTCCCAGAGATGTGAGCAAGCCTCAGCCAACCACAGCCGTCAACCGCCGGACACGTGAGTGAGGCCACCTGGGAGTCATCAGCCCCGGTGGGTCACCAGCTGCACAGGAGACCAGCAAAGCTGGTCCACACACAAGAACCAACCAGCTGACCTCGAGTAATGAATGATGTTGTTTACAGCCACTAGATTTTTTGAATGGTTTGTTACTCGGCAATAGATTACTGATACATGATTAGAATTGATACAGTGTAACTCTGCCCCTATATAATGCCTTGTTCTCCATCAAACACTCTCTAATACATACACCTTGCCTAAACCCATAATTTTCTTAGATTTTATAAAATTATGTTCTTAACTTCTGTTACTCTTTCTACGTTTATTTGCTGGCATTAGTTTGTAAAGCAGAGTTTGTCTCCGTCGAGTGAGTTCGTCCATTATCCGGCCACACAGTTCCTGGCAGAGTAAATATTCACATTTCCCCTTTAATTGTCGATTAAAATGTAAGGAATTGTTTAATGGGATCTCATAGGGTGCTTTCTTGGCTTTCCCTTGTGTGAGTATCCTTGTGAAGTCATGAATTTTATACATTAAATACATTTTATCTATAGTCATTATTCTTCTTGATACACAAATGTACTCATCTTAGAAAGCTTCTGCAGAACAAGCTACCTCAAGTCACCTGTGTCTTCCTGCCCAGCCCTAGGCGTGTCTCTAAGGAGTCCTGGGACGTACCGAGGCGCAGACCCTGGGTTCCCAAGCCAATCCCGAGGTGACATCACTTGCAGGATCCATTCACAGGACGTACCTTGGAGGCCACAGGACTTCCCCCTTCCAGCCCCTGGTTTTAGTCTTTGCCCTCAAATCTGCTTACAGAGTTCTCACTCAAGACGCCACTCTCTCGCGTTTGGCCGTTTAGCAGATTTACAGCTTGTAAGACATTTCAGACACCCTTCCTTCCTGTTGCCTTACTGGGTTTCACAACAGTTCTGCTACCTTGGGGTTCGGGGTTCTCTGTCTCCTAGTTTTGCTGAAGATGTTGTCTATGAGATTTGACTTTTGTTAGCACTGAGGCTCTGCCTGCTTTTCAGACACTGAAGTGGAAAGATGACGAACAGCTGTCATCAACCCAGTCCCCAATCTCGTGCACCCAGGGTCGGGAGAGCGGCTTGGGTTGTAGTTCAGGGGTGTCCTCCTGACCCTGGTTTCGGCCAGGGGCAGGCACTGACCCACGTCTCTGCAGCCTACAGCCACCTGGGACCTTGGCTGGAACCGCTGAGCTGGAAGGGCGGAGGGAAAGAGGGCTGGGGCTGCTGGCGGCTGGCAGGTGCTGCGTGGAGAGAAACTGGCTGAGACGGAGGCCGGCTCGGGGCCCGGGGCCGAGAGGCAGGGAGCAGGGGTTTCTCAGGACCGCGTTTGGACCCCTGGGTTCAGCCTCACCTGGAACCACACGAATCTTGGCTTTTTATGAATATAATTTTAAAAGGTCTTTTTAATTAAATAAAACAATCCCAGTAAGTTCCCAATATATGCTATCATTATGATTTTTAAAAACTAATTTGAGTTAGGTTTCTATCATTTGCAAGTGCAATAATAATAATAATAATGATAAAGAAAATAATACCAACACATTTGAGAATTGTGCTAGGCACTTTACATATTCTTTCACGAAATCGTCACTTCAAGCCATAAGATACGTTTACTTGTTCTCCTGTTAAAGACTTAAAAAGGGGCCGAGGCTGCCAGCCGCCTATGTGAGCGATCACAGCCAGTGAGTGGGACAGCTCGGACTCAACCTCAGCAGCCTGAGCCTGAAGAAAGCTCCAAGTCGCTTAAAAATTGTTTGCAATTAAAAACTAACTAGACCTGGCCGGTGTGGCTCAGTGGACTGAGTGTCAGCCCAGGGACTGAGAGGTCCGTGTTCGATTCCCGGTCAGGGCGCATGCCGGGGTGCAGGCTCGATGCCCAGTAGGGGGCGTGCAGGAGGCAGCCCATCGATGCTGCTCTCACATCGATGTTTCTATTTCTTTCTCCATCTCCCTTCCTCTCTCTATAAAAAATCAATAAAAACATATTTTTAAAAAACCAATTAGGAGCACAGGGGCTGCATCCCAAGTAGCCAGAAAAAGCACCTGCAACAATGCCCCGTCAGGGAAGACTCTGTGTTTAAGAGCTACGCCTGGCCAGCAGCTCGCGCAGTGGGAGCTGTCAGGTGCTCCCAGGAGCGCAGAAGAACGTCTTCACGCCAGACTTTACACCCGGATGGCCAGTCTCACTGCACAGAACCCTTCACATTCATTTCTTTGAAAACTGTCTGGTAAAACAATCAGCGGAGCTGCTGAGCGATCCGCCTGGCTGGCGAGGGGGACCTGTTCCAGGACGACGCCTCGTCGGCGGAGGGAAGACGCTGTCCGCTTTCTCTCGCTCTTGCAGTGAGAGCAGTTCCCTCGCGGACAAATGTAACAGCATGTTTTAAATGTGCGGTCTCTATGACTTAATGAAAATGACTCCATTAAAGTGCAGACATTGATTTAAATTACTACCCATCCTTGTTTTAAAATAGGTTTAATGACAAGTAGGTTTAACCAAAGGGATATTACCATTTTAGATTCGTTTTACCCATTTCTTTTTTTCTTTTTAATTTTTTTTCTTTATTGATTTTAGAGAGAGAGGAAGGGAGAGGGAGAGAGAGATAGAAACATCAATGAGAGAGAACACCGACTGGCCGCCTCCTGCATGCCCCACTGGGGATCGGGCCCACAACCTGGGCATGTGTCCTGACCGGGAATCGAACTGGCGACCTCCTGGTGCAGGGCCGACGCTCAGCCACTGAGCCACACCGGCCGGGCTTTACCCCATTTCTTCAGCACCTCTGCCATGGTCATGTCTTCGGACGGCAGTAATGACAGTCCACATTCTTGCTGAAACAGGAAAAAAACCGAAAGCGACTCTATCCCAGACGCATCTAACTGGAACTTCTCTGGGGAAAGGTATTTTTAAAAAAGTGTAACTATGTTGTATGAAATGTCTAATGGTAATTCTCTTTAGTTTACAGCCAGCCTGCCTCTGGGAAGTTAGCCACAGAGACACCAAAACGGCAGTAAAATCTCATCGATGCGTGCGCTTTCAGCCAGCCTCAGTGTGCTGCGGGCGAGGCAGGGTCGTACCCATCTTACAAATGAGGGCTCGCGGGCGTGGAAAAGTTCAGGAAGCTGGAAAGTGCGCAGCTTTGAAATGAAAAGATATAACCCTGGATGATGCCAACACTTATGCTTATAACTTTCACTTTTTATCTTCTGAGAAGGATTTACTGACGAGCTGGGAATTCCAGAAATACTCCCCAGAGGATAACTCTGTCTGCTCCACGAGTCATTGCTACAGTCCTGAACTCATCCTCGGGGATCTTAACTGCTTCCCTGGAGACACCCAGCAGTCGGGGACCAACTGAAGCCGCCCCCCGAGGAATCAAGGTCTCCCTAAAAGGAGAGAACTGTCTCCCCTGGCCCAACGTAGTTCCTGGAATAGCTGCTAAGTCCCTAGGATGACGGACAGCAGACCATCAGTTACTTCAGGGAAGGCCACCCCCTCCCCCACCACGCCACGGTCTGGCCCAAATGGCCGGCATGGGACCATCGCGGCTGAGCCTCTCGGGGTCCCCAGCTGGGGCTGCTCGCCCAGCGGGTCGCTTCCACCAGACCAGTCTGATCTCTCCTCTGACTGATGGGGAGGAAACCGCTCGACCAACACGCCCAGTCTCTGGGAGAAACACAAATGCTCTGATGAAGCTTCAGACGCAGGACAGCTTCAGGAGAACAGCATCCCACAGTTCTGACCTAGCTTCACTTCTTGGCTGGACAGAACACAGACAGGCTGTGTGGTCAGCCTTGGGGTGGCCTCCTGGACTTCGACATTGGCTCACAAGTCTTGACCGGCAGGGCCACCAGAGGGACCTCCGAGAACAAAGGGTGACTTTGCTCAGTCTCCACCCTAGACAGCAAACACTTTGAAATCTCCAAGTGACAGTTTCTAACTTAAACAAAGGTTACCCTCTGCCTGCTCCAGAGCCCTCCACATGGAACACAGCCACACACACGCCTGGTCCAGGGAGGCAAACGGGAAAAGCCCGGTAGGCTGTGCCTGCCACACACAGGCAGCTCAGGAAATGCCAAGTGCATTCCAAACCCCGGGTGACTTCAGGGGAGGTGTTCACGGGTAACCCAGATGCCTCTGAATTGTCAGTGTTCACGGGGTAGGGATGGGTGCTGGAAACACCCCCGTGGATGCTTCCACGTCCCAGAGTGGCAGCCGTGCCCCGGCTGCGAGGGAGCCCCCTGAGCCCCGGGTCACTGCCTGCCTTGCGCCCCACCCCGACTTGGAAGCCGCGCAGCGTGGAGGCAGGAAGCGGGCTCCGACGTCTCCGGGATCAGGGCTGAGTGTCCACGTCCTCACCAGGGGTGTGACCCTGAGCAGAAGCTTTAACATCCAGGCCCCTCGTTGCCTCATGTGTTATTTACGTGTTGTGTGAAGAATGAGTGAGACAGCATGTGGGGAAGAATTAGCACATGCCTGGCTCACAGCACGGGCCCTAGGGAGAGTCGCACTGATGTGCGGACAGCTCTGAGAGCAGGGCTCGAGTTCATCTGCCCTGACTCCACTCCCGTCAGCCAGGAACCTGCCATGTGCCTTCCTGTGCTCGGTACATGTTCGGGAAATATTTGCTGAGTGACAAACACGCGAATGAATGAGTGAATGTGGAAACTGCCCACAATGCCTAGAGGAACACTTTTCAACCAGTAATCGCACATTTAAGTAATGGAGAGCAGTATTTGCTGTCTGGCAGGTGACATAAGAGATAATAAGGAAGATGCAGAGTCTGTGACACGGCGGTGCTGCTCCAGACGGAGCAGACAGCCCCTCAGGACCTCGCGGGGCCTTCTTCACACTCAGCCCTGGACGACAACGCAGGTGGCTCGGGGCCGAGAATCCCATCGAGCAACTAGCCAAGCAGCACCCAGGAGGGCCCACAGGGTGCCCGGTTGGGGCCAGGAAACGAAGCTGAAAGACAGAATCCTGCTCTTGAAAGCGCACAGTCTATTGGAGAAGGTGACTGAAGAGAGAGAGTCATGGTTACGTGGCAGTGAGGGCACATGTATGACATGATTTGGGGGTGCGGCAACTCTCACTCTCTGACTTCACCCCATTGGGCCGACTTGGGCCGCTGTGGCCAGCAGAGTGGATACACTGATTGGCCAGGCCTAGCCACATGCCCATGTCTGGAGCCAGAATCACATGGACTGGTGGAGGGGAGAGGCTGTTCCTGGGCCAGTCCTGCCCATGGCTCTCAGATCTCTGCTCGCACCACGGAGACCATCTCCTGGATGTTTCTGTCTCCTGGGTCCTGGGCACATTCTGCCAACCGGAGTCACTGGTGGGCATTCAGGACTGGAAGAGAGTGAGCCAAGGCATTTCCTCTCCTCTGTGCCCCGCGGGTGGTGGTGCGGACGGCGCTGTCTCCTCGGGGCCCCTCCCTTCGTGTCCCGGCTCCTGCGAGCTTCTGCCAGCTGGCTCTGGGCTCTGACCTTCTTCCTCCCCTGGCCCACCAGCCCGGAGTGTGGTGGAGCGTCCCTGCTGCTGACCACCCGGCCGCCTGGCCACCTTGCTTGGCTCTCAGCTCTTCCATCGACTGCGTAACGAGTGCCCAGTGTACACGTGACTGCATTTCAAACACTCAGATTTCCGTTGTGCCCACTGGACCCTGAATCACTCCCCTAGAGGAGAGCCCAGGAGAGAGCGTGAATGCACTGGACAGGCGAGTCCGCTCCCAGGGACGGAAAGTGTGTCCGTTAGCTCAGCCCGGTCCAGCCGTCCAGCCTTACTGCTGTCTGCCAACCCGGCTCGAGGAGCTGCGTCCCGGGAGGTAGGTCCTGCCGGCAGCCTGGGGCGCTGCGTCCCGGGAGGTAGGTCCTGCCGGCAGCCTGGGGCGCTGCGTCCCGGGAGGTAGGTCCTGCCGGCAGCCTGGGGCGCTGCGTCCCGGGAGGTAGGTCCTGCCGGCAGCCTGGGGTGCTGCGTCCCGGGAGGTAGGTCCTGCCGGCAGCCTGGGGTGCTGCGTCCCGGGAGGCCAGTCCTGCCGGCAGCCTTGGGGTGCTGTGCCCCGCGGGCTCTCTTCCATCCTCGACACGTGCTCAGTCAGGGCTCACACCCCCTGGAGCAGAACCACCAAATCCCTGTCACAGACGAGGACAGCACGGCACAGAGAAGTAAACCCCAAAGTCCACGGCTGCTAAGAGGTCAAGGTGAGACTTGAACCCGGCATCCTGGCTCAGAGCAACCTCTTCGTCAGGACACCCGACGTCTCCAGGCAAGGGAGGGCCGGCCAAGGTCTGGAAGAACTTTGCACAGCATTTGAGTAAAGCGGAGGTCCCTCTATTTGGAGGTGACAGCCACGTCACATCTACAGTAGCTAATGTCGGGTCCCCACTGGGGGAGCTCCGGGTGGTGGACGAGGCAGAGACTCCCTGAGATCCTGTTGGGGTCCTCCAGCAGCTGCCAGTGTGGGGCATGACTGTCCCTAGTGAACCCCGGGGAAGCAATGCTCTACCTGCAGGAACCAGGGGTGCCAGACAGTCCCCAGGATCACAGGAGACGGGGAATTCTGTGACATCTGCACGGACTCACCCAGACCCTCGCCAGCGTTCCGGTTGCTGGGATCCGAACCGAACGAGGACGCACTCACGGAGCTACAGTGATGCCTAATGGAAGCTAAAACTCTGGTTTTTCAGGGCTGTCATGAAATCCTTTAAACTCAGACAGTGATGGCGGACCAAAATAGTAAGGACAGGGATGGCATCTGAAAGGCGCGATGTCACTGATGGAATAATTAAGACAAAGTACACACGACACACAGGGGCCAAACGAAACGGGCAGGTTTGGTCGACATTTTCAGTGATTTCACTGTGGCTTTGTGGCTATGTGGCTTTCAGACTTAAAAAAGTTTAAAAAGACAAGAAAGAAATGAGACTATCAGGCCACGTGGTGACTTCCTTGCCAGTAGCGCTCAGGGACGGGGTCTCCGTGCAGCAGGTGGGGCGTGCGGAGGACCAGGCCTTGATGACCGGCCGGCGGGTTCCGAGGCTCCATGGCCCCGAGGCCAAGGGCAAGGAGCGGGGTGAGGCTGGAAGGCGCCGGACGGCAGTCAGCGCTTCCCCGGGCCGCCTTCCCCGCAGGCCGCGTTCTCTGTCACTGTCCGGCGATCAGGAACCGTCTGTGAGCCTTCCTGTCTCATGGAACAGAGAGGGGCCTGAGGTGAAGGGGAAGGAAATGGTTGATAAAAGAAACACCTTTGACCGCCGAGGCTCTGACACACACTCGCTCGTGAGGCCTGAGGCTGACTCTTGCCTGTCCCCAGCTCTCCGAGGCAGGAAAGGGACATGGAAACCTAGACTGACCCGGTGGAGAGCGACTGCCCTCTGAGGTCAGCGAGGACTGACCAAGCACGCAGTTGAATTTTCCTTGGAATTCGGCAACATTGCGCGTCTTACCTTCACGTGCCGGGCTCCTGGATCACCTCACTTAGTCCGCAGGGCACACTAGCAGTGTATCCTTACCCCGTTTACAGAGTGAGCGGCCAGCCATCTGGGAAGTTGCATATGTGCTCCCCAGAGCATACCAGGGTAGGCACAGGGACGCAGGCCCCAAGCAGGCCGATGCCAGGCCAAGACCGCCTCCCAGCCGCTCCTTCCAGCTGGATGCCAGGCCGTCGCCACGCTTGGTGCAGCCTGATGATCAGACACATACTGTGAAGATTTAGAAAAATGCAAACTATGGCCCAGCCGGTGTGGCTCAGCGGCTGAGCGTCGACCCATGCACCAGGAGGTCGCCGGTTCGGTTCCCGGTCAGGGCACATGCCCAGGTTGTGGGCCCGATCCCCAGTGGGGGGCATGCAGGAGGCGGCCAGTCAGTGTTCTCTCATCGATGTTTCTATCTCTCTCTCCCTCTCCCTTCCTCTCTCTCTAAAATCAATAAAGAAGCCCTGGCCGGTTTGGCTCAGCGGTTAGAGCGTCGGCCTGCGGTCCAGAGAGGCCCGGGTTTGGTTCCCGCTAAGGGCATGTACCTCGGTTGCGATTTGTCCCCGGCCCTGGTTGGTCGTGCGGGAGGCAGCCACTCGATGTGTCTCTTTCACGTCGATGTTTCTCTCTCTTTCTCTCTCTTCCTCTCTCTCCCTCCCATTCTATCTGAACAAAAAATGGAAAAATGTCCTCGGGTGAGGATAAAAAAAAAATTAAAAAAAAAAAATAAAATCAATAAAGAAAAACAATTTAAAAAATAAAAAAAATTAAAAAATGCAAACAATTATGTTTCAGCTTTTAAAAAAGTCCAAGTAATGGACAAACAGATATTCTCAGCCCGTCCTGAGCCTTATCACAACTACTCAAAAAGCTGTACCAGTTAGTGTTCTGGGGGGGGTGGGTAACAATGTCACACTGAATGGATTCAAGGTTTTTAACATTCCTGAAAGTTAGAGCCAACGACAAAAGAAATTAACTTAGCACGTGTATGCTTAGATACGTGCAATCAACATTCAGTTAGATAAGAAAATTCCGTCTTGCCTTTGCCTGAACTCCAAAGAGAATCCACCTGCTGACTCTAACACCCCCTTCCCGGTTCTGCCTGTCGGGGTGCGGGCCAGGGACGGGGACCCCTGCGTCACACAGTGCATCCCTCTCTTCTGGTCACTGCGAGACAATCTGACTTAGACAATTTAAGTAATATAAAATGGTATCTATCAGAAACAAATGCCACCTAGGGAAGATGTTACTGAGCGTCAGGTGGGTAGGATAACTGCACCCTCAGCGCTGTGCTAGGTGGCATTTCCCAAAGCTGCCGGCTGTCCTCTCCTCTGCCACGTGTCCTCGCCAGGACTCCGACACGCCCTGCTGAGGTGGGGCTGTTTCCTCCCAGTGGGTTTGGGGAGCTTGTGATCCCGGTGGAGACGACACTGTGACCTCGGAAGCTGACCACAGAAGGCAACCAGCTTTTGTGAGCCCAGCCACCATGCTGAGAGAAAGCCCCCAAATGGTTGCCAGCCTGGGCAGGTGTGCTCAGAGGTTAGAGTGTCGGCCCATGAACCCAAGGGTCAAGGTTCGATTCCAGGTCAAGGGCACGGACCTGGGTTGCAGGTTCGATCCCTGCCCTGGTCAGGGCGCATGCGGGAGACAACAAATCGATGTATCTCTCTCACATCGATGTTTTTCTTTCTCTCTCTCTCCCCCTCCCCCTCTCTCAAACTCTCTCTAAAACTCAATGGAAAAAAATATCCTTGGGTGAGGATTAACCAAAAAAATAAAAAAATAAATGGTTGTTCTTTTATGCCATACGTTTGGGGAAATTTGCCGTACAGTGATAGCAAGGATAAATGCTCGTCCCCCCTTCCTCCCTTCTCATCTTCTAAGACGCAAACATCACCTTCTCGGTGGCTCCAGCCTACACTTTAGCAGCAGTTTACATCTGCCGCCGATACAGCAAGCACCACTTTGTCACACCGGGGACTGTTCCTGCCCGCCTCACAGCGGCTCTGGGCTTCGAAAGGACGGAGCTCGTGCTGATCCCTGTTCCTCCAAAGCAGTTGTTTCATAAATGATTATTTGGATGAGTAAATGAACGAAGGAATGAAATAATGAAATAACCTAGAACCATTACAGTTTTTACTTCAATTTCATCTTACTAAACATGGTGAAAGCTTGATAAGTCTTTTTTCTTTTTTTTTTTTTTTTATCCTTACCCGAGGACATTCCTGCATTTATCTTCAGAAAGAGTGGGAGGGAGAAAAGGAGGAAGAGAGAGAAAGAAACATCAATGTGAGAGAGACACACTGAGTGGCTGCCACCCACACGACCCCAATCGGGACTGGGGACAAACTGCAACCCAGGTACGTGCCCTTAGCGGGAACTGAATCCGGGACTCTCTGGTCCATGGGCCAACACTCTAACCATTGAGCCAAACCGGCCAGGGCGATAAGTCTTTTTTAATATGTTTTATTGAGATTTTAGAGAGAGAGGGAGAGAGAGATAGAAACATCGATGTGAGAGGGAAACATGGATCGGCTGCCTCCTGCACGCCCCCTATGGGGATCGAGCCCGAAACCTGGGCGTGTGCCCTGACGGGGAATTGAAGGGAGACCCCCCAGTCCACGGGACGACGCTCAACCACTGAGCCACACAGCTGGGCAAAGCCTGACAAGTTTGAAAGCGACTGTGTTTGTGATTACTTATGAATCATAGATATGCAGTCAGTGCACCTTCTTACTTTATATGAAGAGAGGCTGAGGTGGAAACACAGACATGAAAAACAAGAACACTCACAGTTCTGGTGGCAGATGCTGGCCATGCCCACCCCCGCGCCCCTCTGAACTCAGGGTGCCCGGCACATGCCCACTGCGCCCTGTGACAGGCACCTAGCACTCTTCACCTAAAGCTTGCTGTGCACCCCGAGCAGGGCAGGCCAGAAGTGCCAGGGGCGTTAGGACCCTGGGGAAAGCCCTTGGCAGTGGGGGGGTGAGCTGGAGGAAGGAGTCCCAGGGCTCCCTTGATTGTGCCCGTTCTGGGGCCCCTCTATGCTGTGCCCAGAACCCTCAGGAGTGAGCCCGGGGGCCCAAAGTGGGAAACTGCTCAGTGACTCACCCTTCCTTCCCACTGTCACTCTGCCAGCCCCCCCAACACTCCTGGACTCAGCTCAGAAATCCACCAGGGGCGGCGACCCTCGAGCCGGGTCTGCTCCTAGGGAGCTTCACCGAGCAGGGTCGACAGGTGACTCCAGCCACACCCCTGTCATGGGCTGTTGACGATAATCGACTCAAGAGGCGGCCACAGTCAAGGCTAACGGACAAAGCGACCACTTGGCATCAGTCAGGACACTCTGGGCTGCAAGTGGCAGAGAACTGACAGGGCTGAGCGAGTTAAAATCGACTGGTTTGTGCAGGAGGCCCGCAGGAGGTGGGCCCCCCTTTCTCTAGGTCCGGTCACCTCCATCGTCCGCTCTGCTGTTCTCTTCCTGGTCTCACCTTGAAATCAAGGAGGAGAGGCAGCTTCCCCTCCCACTCCACCCCTCGGTAACACCAGCAGAAAGAAGACGCTCTTTCCCGACGGCTCCTCCCAAAGTCTCGGCGTGGCTTTCCTTCCCGAGCTGGCCACTGCGGTCAGGGCCTTGAAACTGGGCCGCGGGCTGAGGGACCCTCTGCAGTGGGGCGACCGTGGCGCAGAACCC
This sequence comes from Tadarida brasiliensis, assembly GCA_030848825.1. Taxonomy (NCBI): domain Eukaryota; kingdom Metazoa; phylum Chordata; class Mammalia; order Chiroptera; family Molossidae; genus Tadarida; species Tadarida brasiliensis. The sequence goes on along the minus strand of CM061274.1, from coordinate 2,389,542 downwards.
CCAAACTGTGCGTCCTGACGGGGGCCGCCAGAGGCTCCCTGAAGAACATTCAGGGCAGACGGGGAGGGTTTTCCACAGAGACGCACTGCAGATGGAATTTGAACCCGAGAAAGTGCAGAGAAGCAGAAACAAGCAAACTGAACTTTTCAGGGACTCGAGGCATGAACGTTACATTTCTCGGGAAAGCCAGTTTCTTTGATTGTAACTGAAGTCGTGGCTGCTGAGTGTATGTCACAGTCGGCCCAGGAACAGGGGTGGCACTGGGCAAGTCCACTTACAAGCCGATTTTTTTTTCAGTAAGTACAGTTGGTCCTTCGCATCCATGGGTTTTGCATCCGTGGATTCAACCAAGTGTGCATCACAAATACTGTTTCTAACGCACAGATGTGGAGGGCCGACCGTGTGCATTGATCTACGGCGCTTGAGCATCTGCAGATTTTGGTATCCCACGGGGTGAGGGGGGTGTCCTGGCACCAATTCCCATGGATAACGAGGACCAACTGTAGTTAAGTTTGGGGGGAGTCAGAAGTTATATGTGGATCTTCGTGTGTGTGGGGGGGAGGGGTGTCAACACCCCTAACCCCTGCATTGTTCAAGGGTCAACTGTAATATACAGGTTATATGCATGGGGTTCCAGGTGAGAGGAAGTAAGCACACCCGCTCTGTCTCTCTTCTCGAGAATGTAGGTTTCATTATCATTCAGTTATGGTGAGGCCAGCAGCTCGGGACACGATCACCACAAAGTGACGGTTGTTCCAAGAAGGCAGCATGTCGCCACGCCCCAGGGCCACCGGGCAAGCAGAGGGCCCGTGAGGAGGCAGAGGGAGCAGAGGGGACATGGACTTTGCTGCATTTCCCAGGGAAGGGCAGGCCAGCCGGGGACCGCAGGCATAGGATGGGCTGGTTTAAATAACTTCGGAGGTCTCTGGAGTGCGGGGCTGTCCCAGGTTGTCTGATATCTGGCCCCGGAGTGACTAGAGCAGGTGCAGAGTGGACCGGAGTGTAAGACCCCAGTAAAACCCAGTAAAGGAGGGGCTGAGGGTGTGGGTTTTGGACGAGTTGCTTTGCTATGGAAGTTCTGCTCCCAGGTGAGTTGTTTACAATCTCTCCAGACTAGCTAATCCTGGGAGGGCAGTTTCTCCCCTGTCAGTGAGGCCTAGGTGCCAGAATTTCAAGAATACAGAAAAGAAAATAATGTAGTTGACATGCTCAGTGGATCCCCACCTGAGACTCGAAGGCAGGCAGTGGCAGGTGGTGGGAACGAGACCAGAGGTTGAAGCCCCATCTATGCAGGTTGAGTTCTCGGTTGCTTCTCTGGCGCCCGCGGGCCTGGAGCGCACGCAGCCTGCGGCCTGGGCGTGCCTGTCAGCGCACAGAGAGCCTGCGCAGCCCTCGGGTCCTGCTTGAGGAGGGGAAAGAGGTCTGAGAGGAGAGGACATATTCCGCTTTCCCTTTTAAATTCTTTCTTGTCTTTTTCCATTCTCGTGCTTCTCAGCCCACGAGCCGTCCCAAGGTGCTACAGGTGCCAGAGAACGCGACGGACCCAAGCAGGGGAGCCGTGGTCCCCACGGCGAGCCAACTCACGTGGCTCAGTTCACTCTCTGCCCTAAAACTGGGCTCCAGCCGTGAACAGCCTATGGAATGTGTGCCGGTAGTGGGGTGAATGAGGCCCCGTTTGCTGCCCAAACGAGCAAAACAAGGAGCTCAGGGAGCTGGGGAGTGTCGGGCCATTTGAGAGAGAGGGGAGAGCTGGGCATGGACTCGGGGCTCCCCTCTGAGCTGCTTGTTCCGGATGTGACCCTGAGCGGCACGCACCGACGCTGGAGCTGGGCTGGGCGCTGGGTGGCGGCATCGGGGGCAGACTGAGCAGCGCCACAGTGGGTCTGAGCACAGCGCCGACCCTGAAGCCACAGCCCACAGAAAGCTGGCTGGAAACTGAGGACTGAATCCAACTGGGCTGATTAGCTGCTAAAACAAAACTGTCAACACCCTCCTCAGGACGTACGTGAGATTCAAAGCCACGTAACAAAATACTTAGAATGCCCAGATGCAAACCCAGTTACTCAGTACGGGAAGAATTAGGGAACTCTCCGCTCACAGGGAAAAGATACCGATGCTGAGTTAACATGGATGTTGGAATTATCTAACAGAGGCTGTAAAGAAGCCACTGAAGAAACGCTTCCACGAGAAATCCTGAGCCCTCTTGAAATAAATAGAACAATAGAAAGTCTGGGGGAAAAATATAAAAAAGCAAACAAAAATTTAAACTGAAAAAAATGTAATAACCAAAATAAACCCGTTAGGGGTGCTGATCAGCAGAATGGAAATGATAGAAGTAAAAGTAAGTGAACTTGAAGACAGATTAATGAAAAGTACACAATCTGAGCAACAGAGAAAAGAAGGATGAAGAAACGCATCCTGAGCGCCCTGCGAGACAGTAGCCCCGTAACGTCCGAGCCCAAGACGGGGACACGAGGGAAGCACAGAACACACGTCTGAAGAAACAACTTGAAAACTCCCCAAATGGACAGAAGTCACAAACCCGCAGTCATGAAACTCAGCAAAACCCACAAAATGTAAACCTAAGGACACCCACGCCCACACACATAATAAAACTGCTGAAAAGTACAGAGAGGAAAATCACCTCGAAAACCACCAGGAACAATGGACACGTCACTTACAGAACAACGGACGTGGCGGCAGACTGCGGCGTCCGGACGGAGCACGGAATGCACCCAGAGCGCAGAGAGGAAACAAATGTCCAGCCCCATTCTACTTTAGTGAAAGCATTCTTCCAGAACGAGTTGAAATGACAACATTGTCAGGTGAATGAAAACTCAGAGGACTCACTCTGAGAAATGTCCGGGAAGTCCTTCAGCAGAGGGACATGATACCCAGGGAAACTCGGGGCATCAGGAACGAGAAGAGAGATGGAAATGGCAGTTTCTGGGTGAATGCAACACGCTAGTCTCCTGTGAGTTTCTTAAAGTGTGGCGATGGTTGAAAGCAAGAATTATGACATTGTCTGATGGAGTTTTCCCTGTGTGTAGATGTACATAAAATAACCATAGCAAAACCCCCATATACCGGTAAAGTTTCTAAATTCAATTGAAAGGCTAAATTATTTAAAAGTGAAAAGTTATGTATAGTATTATCCCTATAGCAATTGCTAAAAATCCTTACAAAGAAATATAGTTATAAAAACAGAATACTTACATATAAAGTCTGCTCTCAGACCACAGTGCAATTAAACTAGAAATCAATAACAGAAAGATAACTGAAAAATCCCAAAATATTTGCAGAAAAACAGAATAAATAAAACAGAATACTAAAAAAAAAAAAAAGTTCAACTAACCCCCCAAAAAGGCAGAAAAGAGGAATAAAAAACAGAAGGAACAAACAGAAAACAAATCATGAAATGTTGACCTAAGTTCAAACATACTGGTAACCACTTTAAAACGTAACAGATCTAAACACATCGCTTAAAACACAGAGACTGTCAGAATGGATAAGAAAACGTGACCCAATTACATGCTGCTTACACAAAACTCACCTCGTATATAATGATACAAATGGGTTAAAAGTAAAAAGATAAAAAAGATATGTCATATAAGAACTAATAGAAATAAGCCTCAGTGGCTACATTAACACCAGATAGAACAGATGTCAGAGCAAAGAATGTTACCAGAAGGAAAAAGGCATATTACATAATAGTAAAATGATGAAGACAGCAAGAAGAAATAACAATCCTAAATATCTATGTACCTAATCATATTTTTTAAAACACATAAAGCAAAACTGAGAGAACATAAAAATGGGTAAATTTATAATTGTAGCTGGAAAATTCAACACTCTCCCCTCAGTAATTGGTAAGTTAATAGAAGATCAGCACGGATATATCAGAACTGAAGGACACCCTCAAACAACTGGACCTAATGAATATTTACATAGCACTCACATAACAACAGAAAAACACACATTCTTTTCGAGTGCACATGGAACATTCCTCAAGATAGACCATATCCTGGGTAATAAGCAAACCTTAATAACTTATTAAGTTTGAAAGCATTGAAATTCTATAAAGTATGTTCTCTGACTATAGTGGAATAATATTAGCAATCAATAAAAGAAAGATAAAAGCAAAATCACTGAAAATTGGAAATTAAACAACACGCTTATAAATAATTCATGAGGATGTTTCAAGGGAAATTAATAAAATGTTGTGAACTGAATGAAAATGAAAACACACCATAGCAAAATCTGTGGGCTATACCAAAAACTATGCTTAGAGGGACATGCTTAGTATTAAATGCTTATGTTAGAAAAGAAAGGTCTCAGACCAGTAATGTAAGCTTTCACTTAAAAAATCTAAAAATAGGAAGCACAAAAGTAACCCAATCAAGCAGAAGAAGAGTAATAATGAAGGTGAGAACAGTAATCAATTAAGTTAAAAACAGAAAGACGACAGAGGAAAATCAATGAAACAAAAAGTCTGTGTTTTTTAAAAGATCAATAAAATGTATAAAGATCTAAAAAGTCTGACAGAGAGAAATAAGAGAAGATACAAACTACAAATATCAGGAGTGAAAGACAGATGCCACTGTGGAGTCCACAGGTGGCCAGACATGACCCGGACGAAGTAGAAAATGCAAATGCTGTGTGAAGCCTGAGTAACTATTAAAGAAATTTAATTCACAATTTAAAACTTTTAAAAACCAATCAAGACGACACTAGGCTGGGGAAGGCAGGAGGGGGGTGGGAGCGGGAAGGAGGGAGTCAATGGGGAAAAAAGGGGGACATCCGTAATACTTTCAACAATAAAAAAATAAAATAAAATCAATAAAGAAAAAGATTAAAATAAATAAATAAAATGTAAGCTAGAAAAACAACTTTTAAAGAACAGCTGCAGATCCAGATGGCATTACTGAAAAATTCTACCAACACTTAATGATTAAACGATGGCAATTCTATACGTTTCCAGGAAATGGAAGAGGGGAGAACACTTCTGACCCCTTTGTTCTGACGCCGAAGCCAGAGTGAGAGAAGGGAAACTGCAGACCAGCGCTTGAGCTCATCTGCAAGAAGATAAACCCCGACCTAATCTCGTGTCTTATACCAAAAGTAACTCAAAGTAAATCATAGATTTAAATGTAAAATTATAAAACTTGTAGAAGAAAAGTAGGGAAATAGCTTTATGACCCATCACAGGAAAGACATTGATAAATTGGGCTCTATCAGAATTGACAACTTGCTCTGGGAAAGACACTGTTCAAATAATACACAGACAAACAACAGACTGAGAGAAAATATTTGTAGGTCACTGATCCAACAAAAAAACTGTACCCAGAAGATATTGAGAACTCCCCAAACTCAACATGAAGAGGACAGACAATTCAGCTTTGAACATGAGCCGAGACTTGAGCAGACCGCCATCGGAGGGGCACATGCAGTAACAAGGTGGTCGGCGTCATCAGCCATGACTAATGCACCCTGAAACCACGACGACATACTTCCTTCTGCACACCTGTTACACTGGCTGAAATGTAAAAATGCTGACAATCCTAAGTGCTGGCGAGGATACAGAGCAACTAGGACTCCCCCCGGTGGTGTGGGAATACAAGGCACAGCCCTTCTGCAAGCCGGTGGTGGGTCTCATCAAGTCAGAGCTGCACCTACCAGTTGACTCAGTAATCCTCCTCCCAGGTTTTACTCTGGATACATAAAAACTCATCTGTACTGCCCTGGCCGGGTGGCTCAGTCACTGGGAGTGTCGTCCCGTACGCCAAAAAGTTGAGTTTGATCCCTGGTCGGGCACGTTCCCGAGGCAACGGATTGATGTTTCTCACATTGATGTTTCTCTCTCTCTGTCTCCCTCTCAGATCAATAAAACATATTCTCAGTGAAGATAAAATAATATTCAAACAAATAAACAAAAACTTATCTTTACCCACAAACCTGCACATGGATGTTTACAGCAGCTCTATCATAACCTCCCCAAACTGGAAACAGCTAAATGCTCCCAGTGGGTGAACGAGCCAAGCAGACTGAGTCACGTTCATGTAGTGGGATTCTGCGGTAACAAAAAGAAATGGACTGTGAGCACCTGCCAAAACGTGGGTGAACTCAAGGGGTTTCGCCGAGTGAAGGGGGCAGTCTTAGAAGGTCGCACGCTGTATGATTCCGTCTATAAAACATTCTGAAACACACGGAACTTCGATGATGAAGAAGAGAGCTGTGGTGGCCAGGACTGGGGCTGGGGAGGGGGGTCCCTACCCAAGGGTAAACGAGGCCAGTTTTCTGGGGTCATGGAGTCGTTTTGTGTTCTGATTGTCATGGTGGTTACATGAATAGATACATGTGTTAAGATTCATAGAAAAACTCAATTTTGTTGTATGTTCATTTAAAAAGTAAAATTTTAAGAAATAAATAAAAAGAACTTAAGGTGTTTTCAATGAGACCATTGAAACATGACTACAAGAAGAAACTTACCCAGAATGTGTTATTTTGTAGGTAAAGTTGAAAAAGAGAAAAAAAAAATTAAAAAGTATTGTCTTGAGCAGTGATTGGCAAACTTCAGTCTTTCTAAGAACCCTCTGGAAGATGTGTTACATTGTTTATTCTGGACCTCGCTGTGTTTCCATCCTTTCAAAACATGTGGCTGCCCCAGAAAAGGTTCTAGTTGTTAACATGCCAGGTTCCGACCAAACTGCACTTGTCCCAGTAAAGCAAAGCAGATGCTTCTGGATTCGGTTAAGTCATTAGAACAAGGTTTTCCTTCGGAGAGTTTACACTCACAGTGCTTCGCTGGCAGATCCAGACACAAAACAAGCCTCCTATGAGCACACTAAAGCTTTTCTCTCCTCACAGATCGCGGCGGTTGCAATGGGCGTCTGCGTTTTCCTCGGCAGCCCTTGGAGTCAGCACGTGAATCCGGGCCTCAGTGACTCGCAGCAAGTCTTGGTGCACGTTCAGTGCTGTCGTTCTGAGTTGCTTTGGTTTTGGCAGGCAGAGGGGATGCAATTGCACAGAAGCAAAAGTCATGGATTTTGATTCTGGAAAATAATGTCAAAAACAATTTAAAAAAAAAAAGAGGGCCCTCTCTCTTTCCTACAGTTGCAGTTTGATATTAGCTTAACTTTAAAATTTGTTTTTAAGGTAACGTTGAAGGGCCAGATCTACTGTTTCACGACTTCGTTAAAGAGAGAGAGGGAAAGCTAAATAAACACCCAGCTGTCACCTACCTTGTTGACACTTGTGAAGAGCGGGGAGGTCAGGAGCTGGGTGTTCTGACCCCAGGGGCACTGGTTTCCCAGGGCTTCATGAGCACAGGACCCAGAGCCCCGCCCATCCAAACAGCAGCTGTTTCCTCCAGCTGTGCCTGGGCTCAAGCCAAGAGTTTAGACCCAAAAGGTACAGGCTGCCCTTCCCGAGCCGTGGGCCCATTCCGCCTGCTCAAGGGGGTGCCTTGGGGTTGCCAAATGACAAGAGTTGCTGCCGCCTCGCAGGCGGTCTAAAATGGTCCTTGTTTGTAGGCTGAGAGGAAAGATCCTTTATCCTCACCTTTCATCGGGGAACTGGGTTTGGCTCGGCAAGGAAGCCTGATGCGCTCGGGAAGGGAGGGCGCATGGGCTGTCCCCCTGTCCTCGCTCACCCAGAGAGCGGTCCAGGCCAACGAGGCCGTCACTCAGAGCCCAGAGGGCAGAACAGGGACAGCCCCCTGGAAGACAGTGTCTTACAAAACCCACCTGTGATCCAGCGGTCGCCCTCCCTGGTATTTACCCAGTACGTTGAAAACTCACGTCCACCCAGAACACACACACAGGTGTGTATAGCAGGTTTATTCACAGTTGTCAGAACTTGGAAGCAACCAAAATGTCCTTCAGTAGGTGAGGGAGAAACAAATGGTGGGTTCCCGGAATATCGTTCGGTGACGGGACAGAGCTGCGGAGCGTGGAGAGCCTGGAGGAACGTGACCTGTGACCGCTAAGTGGAAGAAAGACTGCGCACCTGTGAGCGCAACGACACGGCGTTCTGGAAAAGGCAGAGCTAGGGACACAGCACAGAGATCGTGCTGCCAGGGACTCGGGGGTCACAGGAGGGGGGATGGCGAGGTGGAGCACAGAGCACTTCCAGGGCAGCGAACCCGTGCTGTACGACGCGGTGATGGCGGTGCACTCATCATCCACTTGTCCAAACCCCGAGAGTGTGCCACACCGAGAGGGAACCCTCGAGAAACTGTGGGTGTCAGTTAACATTCAGCTCTCAGTGTCAGCCCTGAGGTGATAACAATGTCCCACCCCAATGCAGTACGTTCATACGAAAGTGGGAAATTACGGGGAGAGGTGTGGGAGTGGAGGGTACATCGGAACTCCCTGTACTTTCCACTACATTGTTCTGTAAATCTAAAACTGCTTTAAGAATTAAGTTTATTGATTAAAACAAAAAGGCACAAAGTGTTTGTTAGGGGCCCCTTGCCCGGCCGATCCCCGCGTGCTCCTCGGGGTCCCAGGGGCCCCTTGCCCGGCCGATCCCCCGTGCTCCTCGGGGTCCCAGGGGCCCCTTGCCCGGCCGATCCCCCGTGCTCCTCGGGGTCCCAGGGGCCCCTTGCCCGGCCGATCCCCCGTGCTCCTCGGGGTCCTAGGCACCCACTGCGGGATGTGGTTAACTTGGCTCGGTTCCCGGGCGGTGTGCAGCCCTGCGCTGTCTGAGCTCAGGGACCCAGGCTGCCGGCGGTGTTGGTTCCTGGTGCCGTGTGGCCTGGGCCCGTCACCTGGGGTGCTCACAGAGCCTGTGGCATGATCTGCCCCTTTCCACGACACCTGAGTCCTCATCCATGAAACTGGGTAATGAGTCAGTCTGTCCTTGCAGCTGTTCACGTGCCCATGCTGACCGGGTCCTGTGCTGTGCCAGGCTCTGCTCTGGGCCCCAGAGGGACTGTCCAAGGAGAGACAGAGACCCTGCCGTGCGGGCTTCCAGTCTCGGGAATGGGTTGAGACAACTCACGGACGTTCGGAGCACAGTGTTTGGCCCATGGTGGTGCTCATGAAACACCCGCAGTTGCAGCGAGGAAGCCCATGGTGTCCCTCGGGCGAGCTGTATTCCTGACTGGGAGGAAACGTCCGCAAACCCCGTGCCCTCCACCGGCAGGGTGCAGAGCTCCTGTGCGCCAGCAGATGGCAGCAGCGGCAGACAAATCCCGGTGGCCCGGCTTGCGGGAGGAGGAGGGACGGGCTGATGAACCGCCAAGCTCAGCTCTTATCCTCTGATCACAAAGCCCTTCTTCCCCAGGAGTGCCTCTGAAACAGAGCTCCTTATCTTCATCTCCTGCATTGTCCTTTCCAGTGCAGCCACTTAACCCCCTGCAGCAGGGAGAGGGATCTTCCCAGTCTCTGCAAGACAAACCTGAGGTTTCCACGCTGGATTTCAGAGCCAGAAGAGACCTGCAAAGTTGGTTCAGAGATCTGCCTCGTCACAGGCCTGCGGGCCAGGCGGTGAGGCACACCTCCCAAAGCCCCGGTGTTAGGTGGTGCGGTGCCCGAGGGCTGGGAGAAGCCAGATGCTGGACTTGGAAGCAACATGCTCCATTTCCCAAGCACAGTGGTGCCCCCAACTTCTCTGCCATTTAGATTTGGCCTGAGCCCTCCAAGATGTGATCCCTGAGAGTTCAGCTCCTATTTCCACCTAAATCCCAAGTCCTCACCAGAGCCCGGGGGTGGGGGTGCTCAAAGCCGCGGGGTGAGCGGGGCACAGCCAGAGCTGACAGGGGTTCCCACTAGCTGTCTGTCTGTGTGGGTGCACCCCCTGCCACGAGGTGGGGTGTGTGTGTGTGTGTGTGTGTGTGTGTGTAAAGCAAAGTGGTCACGGCAGGGAGTGTGGCCTGAGATCGTGTCACTGGCATCTCAGCTGTAGTAACACCGCCACCAGCAGAGCCAGACCACTGACGGGCACACACCAGGTGCGGGCACTAGGCTGTGCTCTCTCCGTGGAACGACTCCTTTCACCTCACAGCCACCTGCCAGGCAGGTCTGTCCTCACCCGACACACGTGGGGATCAGGGCTCTGAGCTGGCAGCCCTTCCGTCCTTCCCTCGCTTTGAGAGGGAAGGTGATCGAAAGGGGCTCTTGTCCTGGCCTCGAAGTCCAGGGCCGTCCACGGACGCGGCTGGAGAGATGGTCCACGGAGAGGGAGGGGGCGCCAGGACCCTGCCTGCTGGTGCTCTGAGACACCGTCCCTCCCCCTGCCCGCAGGCCTCACAGTGTGACAACCTCCCACCTGTGGGCATGCTGAGGTACTTTCCTGGGGAAGGTGACAATGGAACAGGAAAAAGAAATGACAGAGTCAGAAACTCGCTCTAGCCTCCTGGCAATGACTGACCCCAAGGGAGCCCTGGGGACTCGGCTGGGGCCGTGGTGTCTCTGGGGTAGCTGCAGAGCCTGGGGGGACGCCAGCTGGCTCCTCGAGGTCACCACGGAGCAGAGTGTCACAGGCAGCAGGAAGGAAAGGGTGGCCAGAGGCCCTTCCCTCTCTGTCCCCGCTTATACTTCTTTGAATGCCCTCCCGTCCTCCTCTCCTGCTCTGCCCTCGGACACACAGGTGTCCCCGCTTGCCAGGGTCTCAGAGTGGTGACACTGTGTCCGGCTCGCTCCCTGCAGCGCGGATCCTCCCCAAGCCTCAGTGTTCTCATCTGTGAGACAGGAGAACAGCACCACCCGGTGGGAGGATGCTCCTTGGGCGGCACGGGCACTGCCCAGCGTGTACACGCGCGACGCTTGGTTGCTCCGGCTTCCGGAGCAGCCCTGCCTCATCCTCCCGTTCCCCGCACACAACCCGGCTCTGCCCTCGGCTGGCTTTCTCAGGGAGTCGGAAGCCAGTCAAGACAGTGAATCCTCACGGAAAGCGTCCGTGGAAGCAGTGCTGGGTGCCCCCGGCAGGACGGGCACGTGGGGGTTCCAGTGCGGGGTTCCCAGCAGCGGGGCCGGGGAGCAGACACCGCTCTCCCCTGGCAGTAGCCACCTGGAATCACTTCTCTCCACCTCTGTGCACACACGGCACACGCTTCCCGACGACCTAGAGACGCCTCGAGTCGCTGGTTAAAGTGTGCAGTGGCATCACAGCAGGAGCTGCGTCTCCGCGTCCTTCCCACGAGGATCGCGAGTCCGCGGTGCCCCGCGCCCAGGAAGCACCGGCGACCTCAGCGCTGAGTCGCTGCAGCCGCCCCTTCGCTCCCACTGCATCGGAAGACACGCCCGCCGCACTTCACGGAATCCTGAAGGCCGCTCAGACGCCACTCCCGCGTGGGTGTGGGGAGAGCCGGACCTCATCTGCCCTCGATCGTCCCCAGAGAGCCGCGTCACGCATTGGGAAGGACATGGGCCACCGCTGGCCTCGGGGCTCCGTGACCTGGGACAAAGGCAGACTCTGAAGCAGGAAACAGTCGGCGTTCTGTGGGGATCCAATGGTATCAGAGTACGGAGGGTTTTCAGTAGAAAGCCATTGTCACTACCACTATTTACTACGTGGACTCCTAGGACACGGCCCCCCAATCCAGTTTCCCCCTCCTCCCTGCTGCAGCCTCAGCGCACCTCAGGCACGAGCGCGGCCGCTGTCACAGAATCCCAGGCACCGGCGGGCTCAGCAGGTCACTCACCGCTCACCCGTGTGCCGTCTGGGAAGCTCAGGGTTCCGGCGCTGGCAGGGAGTCCCACTCGGAGGCCTCTGCTCCTGCCTGCAGACAGCCGCCATGGCTCCATGCCTCCTCTCAGCGCGGGCTCAGAGAGCTCGCTGTCCCTCTGGGGGCTCTTCTTAGAAGGACGCGAACCCCGTCATGACAGCCCTGCCGTCGTGACCTCATCTAACCTAATCACCTCCCAAAGGCTCATCTCCAAATACTGTAACACTGGGGGGCACAGACATTCGGTCCGTAACGTCGCCCATCAGTACATGCTGGGGGGTGACTGGGCTGCTGGGCGAACACGGCCTGCGGGGAGCCCGGAGAGGTTTTGGCTTTTGGGTGAGAGCAGGGAAGGACCCAGCAGGCCGACACTGTGCTGAGGAAGGGAGACGACCAGCTTTATTCTTGCCCCGCCGTCTCTGGCCACGCGTGGCGCGAGCCGTGTGGCCGGAGCCTCACTGAGAGCAGGGCGCCCTTGGCAATCACATCTTTGCTCATTTCGTGACGTTATCAAACCTCGGCGTGTTCTCACCCGCGCTGTGGGGTGATCACACTGCAGGGCTCAGGGAGCTGGCAGCACTCCCTGTGGGACACCTGACGTCGCTCAGCAGAGGACCGCCGGCACCGGGCGAGGACACGGCAGCTGTGACCGCAACACAGTTCGAAGGAGAGATGTCAAACGCTGCGCAGCCGAGGCTCAGAGTCACTTTGCGCTTGGATCTGAGCTCGTGGGCGAGAAACTTAGGGTCCCACTTTCCCTGGCTACAGAATAACCAAACCAGCGTTTCCTAACGTGTTACAAAGTATTCCTCCAGCCGCCCTGCCGGTGTGGCTCAGCAGCTGGAGCGCCGGCCCGCGGGCCAGAGCTGTGGGTTCGATTTCAATCAAGGGCACGTACCTCGGTTGCAGTTCGTCCCCGGCCCTGGTCGGGGTCGTGCGGGAGGCAGCCAATCGATGTGTCCCTTTCACATTACTGAGTTAGGAGGTGGGAGGGACGCCCGGCTCCCGAGGCCCAGCTCCCAGCTCACTCCACCACGCGAGTTGGCAGAGACGTGCCCGCCCACAGTCCCACGGGCTCCAAACTGTGCCCTGGACCCTGAAGGCTCCGGGCACTCTCCACACTCATGGAATGTGCGACCTGCCACCGGTCTCTGCACAAAATGGTTGTGCTCTCCAGACAATACCCTCTAGTCGATGCCTCTGAATCTTTTAAAAACATTTTTAAAAATTTATTGATAGAGAGATCGCTTTGCTGTTCCGCTTATTACACATTCACTGGTTGATTCCGGTATGTGCCCTGACTGGGGACCAAACCCGCCACCTTGGTGCGTGGGACAACCCTCTAACCCACTGACCCACCTGGGCAGGGCAGCCTCCTGATCCCTGGGAGCTCACCTCGGACATGCCCCTCGGAGCAGAGCGGAGCCTTCCCTGCAGTGAGCCCACGGGGCCCTCTGCCACTCCCACAGAACCCTTCCCTGTCTTCAGGACACTTACCTTGTTGTAGCTGAAATGTGACTGTAAAGTCTTTGAAGCTGTTCCCATCCATCTGTCTCCCTGCTCCTGGAATCTGGGCTGGCCTGGGACATGCCCTGAGTCACACAACCGGAGGCCATTGCCCGCCCCCCACACAGCCCGAGACCTCCATGCTCCTTGGCTGAGACAGAGGGCGGCTGGTGCTGGGCTCACTGGGGATCAGACTGCGAAGGGGAGGTAGCGGTGAGAGCAGCAGTACCCTTCGAGAGAAGATTTCCCAGACCCTTTTGTTCCCCTTTAGTTTGTCAGCTCACGATCCCAGAGGACCCAGATTTGAGATCTTTCTGATGCCAGTTCTTTGTTACGATCAGGGTTATGGAAAGTTCAAACACCTCGGAACAGTCAGGACACACTTCCCCGTGTGAGCTGGCGCCACGTGCTGGACCAAGGCTGTTGCCCGAATGAGGAGCTCGTGCGCCCGCGGCACCCGCCTGCTCTGAGTCACCAAGGCCCGGTGTCAGGAGCACTGGCAACCCTTCAGCGGGAGAGTCTTTGATAATTAACAAAAGAACATCAGAAGTGTGTTTGCACTGGTAAAAGTAGGGTTTTAAATCAACATCGTAGATGCTATACATGGGTTCACACTGGGTCGATCAGTGGTATTCAGGGTACATGGTGCAGCCAGAGCCTTGCAGAGACGGGCCGGTCTTTGCCTGAGCGGGGTGTCCAGCCTGAGGCCCACACAGGTACTCTCCAGGTAACCCTGGATGGTCTCCTACAAGGGCATCACTTCTGCCTCCTGGGACCTTCCAGGAAACCGAGATACAAGAGCAGGCCCCTAGGACTCACCAGCTTGCGGAAACATTCCCTATAGACCATTTTATACATGCTTATTAATAAATATGTTTAAATAGATGTCTAATGTATACGGCACAACTTGGTTGGAGATTTGCTTACATTATAACCTGGGCTTCAAATGCATGCAGTGACTCCCTTGATTTCCCAATTTTCTGCTTTGAAATTCTCTCCAGATCATAACTCAGGGAGAAAACACTGAAGCAGAGCATGGTGACTGGAGTGAGGGCTGGTGCTACAGCAGGACAGAGTTCTAGAGGTGTACAGGGGGCCCTAGAAAGCTCCCGGAACCCCTGGAGCCTCCGGCCGCGTACCCAGTAACACGTGTGCAGGACAAGCATCGGCGAGGATGAGCGAAGGGTGAGTACACTGTAGTATGAGCTGAGCTGAGGTTCTGCAGCGTGGACAGCTGAGAGACCACTCGATCATCTGGAGACTCAGCTGGCACAGGAAAGACCCTGCACTGGGGACGGGTTGCCATCACCCCAGAGTTAGGGGTACACTAGACTCTCCCTAACAAGTATTTTTTAAAAGCTGATTTATAAGGAAGTCAACTGCTTTCCAAGCAAAACCAACACTATTTGAAGGAAGACAACAAAATCCGGAAAACCGACAGTACATACCCACAATTCCTGGTCTGCAGTACAATATTACTAGACACGTGAAAAAGCAGGAAATCATGAAGGGAAAAATGAGTCAGTAGTGGAAACAGACCAGAAAACACGGAGGTGAAGAAGTGAGGAGACAAGGTTTTCAAAGCAGCTGTTACAGATGCAGGCAAATTTGTTAAACTCATACGCAATCATTATAAGACATAGAGGGTGAGTCTCAACAGAGAAATGGGAACTATAAAGTAGCCAAATTGAAATCTAAAAACTGAAAAATACAGTATGCAGCATGAAAAATTAATAGAATGGCATTAACAAAAAATGGAACACCAGGGAAGATAGTATCAAGGAAACCAAAGAAACGAACCCAATGGAAGCACACAGATGGAGCAAAGTGACCTTCAGTGGCCTGTGAGGTCATGTCAAGTCTCAGATACGTTTTAGAGTCCTTGAAGGATAAAAGAGGGAGAGAGTGCAGGAAAAAAGCATTTTAAGAAACGTTACCCCAAATCTTTCCCAGTTAGATAAAACATGTGAGTCCACCAATTCACAAAGCTCAACAAACCTCAGGTAGGATAAAGAAAAGAAATTCACACCCAGGTATATATGGCATTAGAAATGTGCTGGAAACCAATGATGAAAATAAAATTGTAGAAGCAAGGAAAAAGACACAATTCAGACAGAAGAACAATAATGCAAATTGTGGCTGACGTATAAAAACAGAGTGAGCCAAACTGGAACGGCATCTTTGAAGTACTAACAGAGAAGGAAAAACTCTCCCTAGAATTCTATGCCCAGTGAGAACATCCTGAACGCATCAGCAGACTGACAGGGGCGAGCAAATTCATCACCAGCAGTACTTCACAAGAATGGTTGTTCTTCAGAAAAAAAATAACAAATATGTATATCTACACACAGAAATGAACACTTTAAATGATAAGTACCATCAAATCAAGCTTTCACCCCCATTTCTAACTTCTGTGAAACATAATGGACTGTTTAAAGAGAAGGTGAAAACAACGTGTCATGGCTGTGATAATGTGTAATTAAACGTGTGACAGTAACAACAAGGGCTCGGAGGAAGAACAGAGTGTGTGGTCCTAGGTTCTCACACGCCGTGTGGCACCTGCTATTTCAGAGTGGACTGTAATAAGTAACAACGTGTATTTTGAACGCTAGCACTACCACTGAATACGACAGTTTGTGAAATGAATGAATGAATGATTTAGTCTAGGTATTAAACAGCTGCCTTTTATGGGAGTGTTGACGGGATTAGAGGTGGCATTTGTCTAGTTCCGAGCACTTCCAGCCAGCGGGTGAGAAGCGGCAGTGTGATCAGGGCAGAGGAAAGTCGGGGGGACAGGAGGGGGGAACTCTCCGCCTCACTGTGCCTAATACAATGCTCCAGTTGTTAGACCGTCAAATTAAACTCGACCAGGCAGTACGGCAAATTCCAAGGGAAACAAAGTGTTCCAGGAAGGCATCCCCGCCATGCCCTGAGCTGGCCTCCTGTGCTGACTTCCATCAAGAAACATTCCAACTCACGTTTAATGGAAGGACTAGCACAGGCAGTGTCCCGCCTACCCACGTAAACACTCGAAGGAAAACACAAACTTCCCAGCATGTGCCGTTTCCTTCGCGTTCAACGTCTGTGTGAGCCGTGCCTCCCCTATTTTCTGTTCTGACTCGGTCGTTGTCTGTGTTCCGGACACTCTGTGAGTGCCGTGTAGTAGATACAGGATAATTACATTTAGGGCACTAGATACTGATTTGCTGGGCAAATAGAAACTGAGCGTTGTTGATTATGGGAGGATGAAATCTGCTACTCGGAGAAGCTTCTATTCATGGTGTAACCTCCCCAAGGGCATATAATCAAAGAACCGATGTAATTCCACAGAGCGTGACCTGCTCCTCCCTTTCACCGGAGGACAGGTGAGCTGGGTCGGAGGGCAGGCCAGAACGGGGTGGGTCCCAGGAGCATGGCTTTGAGAGGCTTGGCGCTGAATGACGCCCGCCCTGTCTTCTGCTGGAAGCGTCCCCACCCCTTCTCCAGTCCTCTGAACAGAACGCCATGGCGGGCTGTTCAGGACTCGTGCACCGTGTGAATAACTGTAACAACCATTTTGCATGTGTGTAGTTCTTTCTTTACAAAACTTAAGGGCCACGTTGAAAGAAAAACAGCTCTCTGAGCCTTGGTCAGCTCGTACATCAGAATACCTTTGCTTGGGGTCTGAGACCAGCCTCGGCTGTTAGGGCATCCGTGAATTGCCTGAAATGGTTTGGAGAACAAATGTGAATGCATTTTTTCCCAAGAAGAGGATCCTCAGATTTATTGCTGGGGTGGAGGGAGAGAGGACAGCCCCCAGAGAGTAAAATCCATTATTGTAAAAGATGAATTGCACTTTCAAAAATTAAGCAGCAGCAAAAATTATCTAATCATTTAATTTGATCATTTAATCACTGAAGTGACAAGACATATCGATGGGGTAAATATTATGCACCTATTTTATAGAAATTATTTCAATTTGGAGAATGTATGTGCTTTTCTGAAACCAAGTACTTTTCAAGGTTCAAAAGAGGATTAAACCAGAATATTTCACTCACCAAGCCCGACTTTTCAGTTCTTTTCTCGCTCCACAGGTGCTCAGCGCCTGCCCCAGGAGGAGCCTGTGCGCTGGGTCCGTCCTCCCTCCTGTTCAAGGACATCCCCCCGGCCCACCCTGCCCGTCTCCTAGGCCTGAGGTGGCTGAACTGTGGCCTGCAGGACAAACCCAGCTGGCCTCTGTTTTTCCATGGCTCACAAGCTAAGAATGGTTTTACATTTTAAAATGGTTTGGAAACAAATTTTTTTAAAAAAATAATATTTGTGATATATGAAAATTATATGAAACTCAAAATTCAGGGCCCGTAATGCTTGGATGTGACAGGACGCCAGACTGCTCTACAGAATTCAGTGTTTGCTGTTCCTCTTACCCCACCCCCACCCGCGGATGGGACCCACGGATGGGACCCGCGGTCCCAGCCGGCACTGCTTCCCGGACCGCACGGGGACAGGACTCAGCGCCGCGCTCTGGCCGTGCTCCTCGCATGGACGGGGATTTTGGAGCCCTCGCTCTGAGTAGGCGGCACCCTGGGGTACCTGCCGTATGACTCAGGTACACCCCAGTGCCCATGCAGGGCGCTTCCCCAGACCCGTCCTGGCCACCGAGTGTGCCTCTGGGCCACAGAGGGCACCTGTCTGTGGGAGCCTGGGTGGGAAGAGGCGTGGAGAGGGCCGTGGGCCTGGGCCTGTCCTGCTGGTACCACCGTGTTCTGGCACAGAATTTGGAGCAGTCTGGAAAGTCTCTCAGTCATGATGGAAATACATTTGAAGGTAGGAAGACAGAACCTTGCTATTTAACAGATTATTACCTTGATTTCTAACTTCTAAATTTGGGACATGCCATATAGACCTCCATTTGGGCCCTTGCCTTGGGCCCTTGAGTGTGAGGGTTAGGGTGTCCACACAGCGCGCCCTCAGGCTTGGCTCAGCCCTCCCCTTCTGCATCCGTTTCTCAGGGCTGCTGTAGCAAAGTGCGACAAGCTGGCGGCTCGGAGCCACAGAGATGTATCTCACCGACCTGGAGGCCAGAAGTCAAACCAAGGTGTCGCCGTGGCCACGCCCCCTCAGAAGGTACTAGAGCGGTACCTGTTCCAGTCTGGCTCCCGGTGGCCTCAGGCACTCTCGGCGTGTGATGGCCACCTTCTCCCGGTGTCTCTCCACATTTCGTCACTGTGTCCGTCTCTGTGTTCAGATTCCCCTCCTTAGTCACGTTGCAGTAGGGCCCCATGACCGCATTGTCACTTGCTGACCTCTGTGAAGGCTCTGTTTTCAAATAAGGTTCCATTCCAAGATGCCAGGGTTAGGACATCTTTTCTGGGCGATGCACTCCAACCCACAATACCTCTCAGTGAGAAGTCCCCAGAAGACTGCTCAATGCTGTCACCTGCTCCCAGACCCCAGTGCTCTGACTCTGATTCACCTTCTCTTTTTCCATCACCTTTTAACATGCTTTAAAATTAACTTGTGGATTCTATTTATTATTTATTAGTGTGTCCTCCTATGGGAATTTGAGCTTTCTAGGGCACAGATCTCTCCAGAACAGCGCGCGGTTCATCACAAGCACTCAGTACACGTGTGGGAGGAGTGATCTCATCCACTCTGTCTTCCAGGGTGAGACTGTGGTCCCTCCTGTTTGTGGCAGGCCAGTGACACAGCCACGGCACCTGAAGAGCGGGGGCCACAGGGAGGAGCTCGGAAGGCGGTCAGGCTGCACCCGAACACACTGAAGCGTCTGAAGTTCCGTGTGGGAGAATTCTACCACCCGCAAGACAGCACGCAGCCTACAATCTTTAAATCACGGTGAGTTCACGCAAATAAGCCTGAGCCTGTAGATAAAGCCGTGTGATTAAAGAAAGGACAGGAAAAGGAAGACAGAAGCAGAAAGGAAAAGAGCGGAGTTGAACCTGCGGACATCAGAGTTTGAGGGATGTTCATGCCAGATCTACTCACATCTTGGTAAGAAAGCTAAAATCAACTCTCGAGATGTTGTAAAACATAAATGATGAGTACCATTTCCAACCATCAGACTGGCTGAAATTTAAAGGCTTGCTAACATTCACTGTGGCAAGGTTTGAGGAAATCAGAATATTTTTGTTTGAGCAGAACCTTGAGGGCCATTTGGTGACGTCCAGGAGACAGAATACACCACCTGCCCCTTGAAACGGTTTTGCCTGATACTTGTGCCCAGAGGCAGGTGACAGAGGTGGTCCTGAGCGGTGCTGCGTGCAATAGTAGAAAAAGAGAAAGCAACCTCAGTGGCCAGCAGCATGGGGAAAAAAAGGATAAATTGCGGTATATCTACCAGTGGCTTTCAACTCTGAATGTACCCTAAAAATAGTTGGGGAGCTCCTAAGAAAACCTATGTTGACCCTCAACCCAGATATGATAGAATCCTATTGCCAGGTGTGGAATCTAATTTGTGAATCATAAGAAGCCAGAACTGAGAAACAGGGACCTATGCCATGGAAAACTACCGTGTTTGAACGGAGTTCAGATACGTGCGCCAACATGGGTAGATCGCTAAGGCATGTGACTGACTTAGAAAAGCAAGTCTCGACAGTTAGGTACAGTAGACTGTGTTTTATGTAAACACACAGTGGCAGGCAGCCTCTGAGGTGCCCTTCAACGACCTCTGCCTGTCAACCCCTCTGCTTCAGCAGAACCCTTCCCCTTGGACTGACTGACTCGCTTTAACAGACAGGCTCTGGGGTGAAGTGACGGACCTCTCTTCTGAGACTAGGTTACAAAGACCGCGGCGCCCATGACGGGTCTCTCACTCTCCCCGGATTCCTGCCCTGGGAGTCCAGCTCCCATGTCGGGTGGTGGCGGGGTGACGACAAGGAACAGGGGCCTGCCGACCATGTGAGTGGGCCTGGATGGAGGTCCTACCCCCAGGTCTGGCCTTCCGATGACTCCAGCTTGAAGGCCAACAGGCTGGACTGTCACTTAGAGAGACAGCCCACGCCGGAAGCACCTTCGAAGCTCCTCCCCACATCCCAACCCAGAAACCGGGAGGTAATGGTTGATGTTTTAACTGCTACGTTTGGGGTAATTTGCTGCATAGCTATAGACAACTAATAGACACACACAAGACAAATTTCAGTGGTTTCAGACATACGTGTATAAAGGCAGAGAAAAGACCCCGAAAGACACAGACATGAATGATGGTGGTTACCTCGGGTGCTGTGGGTCTGCGTGTTTTTTCACAAGGACTGGTCAAAGAGGTATTAGCGTTATCTGCACACTTTCAGTTTCATTTACTGGGAGAATATATTAATGGATTGGTGGTTTAATTAAAAATTAATTTAAAACGATGTAGTGAATTGTCTTTCCTCGCAGAGGAAGCCAGCCGGCGGCTGTGAACTGTGGGCGGGAAGGCGTGTCTGTGGGGCCGACAGAGCGATGGGAGAGCCTCCTGCCTTCTCCTGGTGGAACACGTATGTGGGCGCATTTGTGGTTCACGGCCAGTTCGCATCGCAGTCCACGCCACAGTGAAGACTCATTCGGGGAAAGTGGGTCGAGGAAGGAAAGGGAGGTCAGATGGATGGAGAGCAAGTGCACTCTTGGGGACACGGCCGCAGAGGAAGCCCCGAGACGTTGGGAGTCTGATTTCTTCTGTGACTGCAGTATCAACAATTGCAGGCAAATAATAAGCAGCTACACTCGCCAGAACCCTAGAATGCCAGCCAAGTAAGGGCAAGTACTTTAACTGAGGTCCAGAGAAGGCAGTTCCTCACTCAGTTACGTGGGGGAGAGCCTGACGTCCACTAGAAAAGTCCTGGTTCGTGGCTCCTGGTAAGAACAGCCTCACCACCAGCTGACATTCACTGAGCTCCTACTGTGTGTAGGCGTGGATGCTCACCCCTCACAACCCCGCATCACGAGGCTGGTACTGTTACTGCCCCGACTTTTAGAATAGTTCGTCAAAAAGCTCACAAGTGAGACAACCTGCCCAAGGTCACCTAGCTAGAAACAGAGGAAGCTAGGAGGTACTCAGGCAGCTGAACTCCAGAATCTAGGCCCTTGTGGCCTTCCTTCACCAGCTTCTGGGGTAGACGGGGTGGATTTAAAACATTTCGGCAGACTCCTCGACACTCTTCTTGAGAGGCAGTGTCTGTTTCCCCTTCGAATCTGGAAGGCCTCCGAGTGGGACAAGGGTAATGCCAAGGTGACTTCTGAAGCCAATGGAGATTCTGCCTGGCTCTCTTGGTCTGCTTGTTTTAGAACTAGCCTGTGCCATGAGGAAGTCCAGGCCACATGGAGAGGCCACATGTGGGTCATCTGGACCACAGTCCCACTCAGACCGCAGGAGCTGGCCAGCATCTGCCACCAGATGTGACTGCAGGCCCAGCTACCATCTGACCACAACAGCACGAGACCCTGAACAAAACCCACGTGACCCCCGGAAACATAAGATAATAACGAGATAACGGGGTTCAAAGGCACTGAGTTTTGAGGTGATTAGTTGCACAGCCTTAGATAAGCACATCTGTGCACTTCCAGGGCTGGAACCAGGCGTGGTCAGTGCGTGGCAAAGGATATCCAAGAGGGAATGTCCAAAAGGCAATTAGTAAAAGAAAATCTCACTCATTCACCTTATCAGTCTTCTGGCCACTGTCCAGAGGCAACACTGAAAAGCTGGCCTAGCCGGGTGTCTGCAGGGATCGGGAGGACACAGCCCGTGCTGGCCACGTGGGAGCTGCCGTTCACTGAGTCCGTGTGCTCGGCAGTACTGAGCGCTTTGTAAGTGTGCAGTTACTTCATCTTCGCAACAGCACTGTGAAGAAGACATCATTCGCCTTGTTCCTCGAGGTACACGAAGCAGACATGTACATGAAGTCGCCTTAAAGTTACAGAGCTAGTAAGAGGATGTATCAGTCAGGGAAAGCCGAGGTGCTTAACAAAGAGACCCCAACGTACATTGGCGTACCCGGGCAGAGGCTGACTTTTCTTTCACCAGCCAGTCCCGAGGGGGCAGTGTGGGCACATCTGTCCTCTAATACATGGCTCTCATCTATAGTTCCAAGGTTACCCAGCTCTTACCATTTCACAGACAACAGAAGGTGGCTACCCCTTTCTTTCAGGGGCATGATCTGGAATTGGTACATGGCATTCCTGTCCAGGTCCCATGGGCCAGAACTAGTTCCCCGGGACACCACACAGGGACAAAGGTCAATGAAATAACCAGTCAACTCATGACTTCGCCTAGTGTTATCAGTTAGCCTTTGCTGCGTGATAATCATTCCCAAACCTAGGAGTTTGAACTGGTAAACATTTGTTATTCCTTACAGTTTGGGGCAGATGTGTGGCTCTTCTGGTCCAGGCTGGCTTGGCTGAATTCAGAGGTGGCTGGACGGGGTCGGGGGTTGATGATAGCCTGACTCGCAGGACTGGTGGCTGGAAGGCTGGCTGGCCCAGGGGACCCCAGCTGAGGGAGGAGAGGCCACTGTATGGCCTTTTGTCCTCCAGTAGATTGTCTGGGGTTTCTTCACAGGGTGGTTTCAGGGTTTCAAGGAGCAGCAAGCGTAGGCAAGACCCAATGCCCAGGTTCTGCTTGTGTCCGGTTAGTTACCGTCCCCATGGCTGAAGCAAACCACATGGCCGAGCTCAGTGTCAGTGGGGGACAGGTCTCCAGGAGGGGGTGAATACAGAATGCATGAAAGCATTGCAGGCCACTACTGCAAATACCCACCCCGTGTGGCACAGCTCCTGGGCACCTGTACTGGTGTGGAATGGCCACAGGCACAGTAGGTAAGGTCAGGTTTGGAAATTCAAGTCCTGAGTATCTCCCAACCTCTTACCACTTGGAGCCCTTGATTGACACAATAGCACACGGCGAGACATAGGCATCGAAGGAGCCTCCGACTGAGTACATTCTGCTCAGTGTTTGACAAGCTGACTTACTTCCCATGAGTAAATTAACCAGTAGTTCTTACATTATGGACCTGTACTCTACTGGGGCCACACAGAAACACAGGCAGTAAAAAGTGATTTAGTGGGCACCTTTTGTGGCAAGGATCAGTGTGCACCCATCCCCCACACTCAGCAATCTCTACCCAGAGTGGTACTGGGGAGGGTGACGGGTACTGGGAGTCCGAGGCCACTCCGAGTCTAGCGTTTTAGGTCTTACGCAAAGGTCCCGGCCAAAGGACCGCACATTAGGCTTCATGAATTAGGGTGGTGATTCTAACTCTGGCTACATATTAAAATCACCTGGACTCCACACCAAAGTGAGCACATAAGAATCCTTGAGGGAGTGGCCCAGATGCTTTGTGTCTGCTTATCCAGAAGTCCCCCACTGATCCCCTCTGAATGATCCTTAGGTACTGCCTCCCGTTGGAAGGGTGCCCCTCTCCATGGGTGCGGAGCTGTCCTCACTCACTCCCCCGGCTGCAGTTCCATGGGTGCGGAGCTGTCCTTACTCACTGCCCTGACTGCCGTTTCACAGCTGGATAGGCAGCAAGAAGCAGAAACGGCAGAGGAAACACCGGGCAGGATCCTGGAGCCACAGCCCCACGGGACTGGTGGAGACCCTCTGGAGAGCCGACAGAGTGTAGCAGGGCCGTGCTGAACCAGCCAGGTGTTTCTTTCTACCCAACCTCGTCTTCCTGTCCACTCAGCCAGAACCATGCCATCCTTGGGTCTTCGCCAACAACCTGGAAGCCGCCAAAGAAACCGCTGTCAGGGCGCCTCAGGCAGAGGGTTTCATGAACGAGCCCTCCCTTTGATTAAGACAAAAGAAACAGTGAGTCCAGCCTGAGTGTCAATGGAGGAAGGGATATAAAGTGGTAAAACACTGCTATTCTGGTGCCAACAGCAGCAGGTAATGGCTGGGCATCACTGGTGCCAGTGCTGTAACAGCCAGGCTGTGGCCTTGCCAGGGCACGGGGGTGCCCCACTGCACTGTAGGCCAAGGAGTGCGGCAGGGGCCTGGCTGCCAGTGTGCTCCGTCTGCCCTCACTCTGCGACAGCCACACCTGCGGCAGCGCCTGCACCCAGAACCTCCCCCCTCCTCTCCTGCAGCAAAACTCCCCAGTCCTGTGCTTCCTCCTCCAGGGAGCAGCTGTCAATCTGGAAGGAAGGGGTTCCTGTGCTCAGGTCACAGCTAAGCCGCTGCCTCAGTTTGGAGACTTCAGGCGAGTCACTCGCCTCACTGAGCGTTAATTTCCTCCTCTGCCCGCTGGACCGATATTCTCACAGCAGCCCTGGGAGACCAGCACTAAGTGAGACAGGAAGAAAACCCGTGAACAGGGCCCCACAGTGGTTCGGGTGGAACCCTAGGACTTCATGACTAATCAAAATAGGCGTTTTCCTCCCCTAAAAGGTTTGCATTTTCAAAGAGAAACTAAGAAGTCACTGGAGATCTTGACGGATCTTACGAGAAGAATGAGCCCTCTGGAGGCCCCCAGATCGCGCGCGTGGCTGTGGGGTTTCTCTGACTGCAGGCTGGGACAGCCTGTTTGGAATCGCCCGGAGAGCCTTGTGTGGAGTGCGGGCAGGAACGCTGAGTTCTTCCAGCTCCCGGAGGGATTCCGATGTGGAACATGTCTGAGGTCTCCGCTCTCCAGACACGAGACAAGTCCGCTGAGGGCACTGCTCTTTAAACCAGCACTGGCTTCAGTTATCCCCTCGATAAAACAAAAGCAAAAGTGATTTCCCAAAAGTGTTCCCACGTGTGACACATCTCCTTGCAAAGCCCGTCTCACCCCGAGAAAGCGTTCAGAGCCACACGGCTGCGTTCTGAATGGAGAGGATCACAAAACAGCTCCTGAGAATTTTCCCAGGCCTCATGCTGCTAAAAACAGCCCTTTAGTTCTTTCTTATCCGATGACAAACAGTGTTAACAACGGCTAAAAGCAACACTTTGAAAATTGGAACGCACGTAACAGGGAAAGCGCCTGTCTCAGGGCCTGTCCTGCCTTTTCTCTGGCACTTACCTGCACCACAGCTGGAGGTCCCGTGCCCACGAGCCAGCCTTGCCAGGGCTCCAGGGCTCCGGTTCGGCGCAGGCCAAGTCCAGGTTCCTGTGGTTCATTTGCATAGGTTCCCTCTTTGTTCTGGGGAACCTGCAAAGAGGAATTGGCAGCTGTCGCCAAGTTGCGCGGGGCCCGAGTTTAAACTCTCCTGGAAGATGTCACAGTCTCTACTGGGCAACTTTTAGGAAGGCCACTTTGAGGGGTGGGTCACCAGGATTTTCTGAAAAAGGAGCCAGACCCCAATCCAATCTGGTGTAGGCGGTAAGGACAGGCTTGGCTCAGGCAGCCGGCAGGATGGGGGGACAGTTCCCACGGGACCAGGCACGCACGCAGCAGGCAGGCCCTCGGGGCTCGAGCCGGTGCCGGTCCAGGCCCGTCCCCGTCCTCGCTGGCTCCCGAGGAGGGCAGCTGCTGATCGGTGCACACTGCGCGCCCGGGCCCTTTCTCACAGCCCGTGCAGTTTCTCAGGGAAGGACTCTGATGGGTCCTTCCTAGTGTCTGTCACTACTTTGGACCAATCACCATTGCTGGAGGGATGGCGCACTCGGATGGGCCGGGCCTGACCTACAGGCCCTCGCTGAGCCGAATTCCAGAAGAAGGGCGTGGCCAGCACCAGGTGGGAAAGGCAGAAGGGCGTGGCCAGCACCAGGAGGGAAGAGCAGAAGGGCGTGGCCAGCACCAGGAGGGAAGGGCAGAAGGGCGTGGCCAGCACCAGGAGGGAAAGGCAGAAGGGCGTGGCCAGCACCAGGAGGGAAGAGCAGAAGGGCGTGGCCAGCACCAGGAGGGAAGGGCAGAAGGGTGTGGCCAGCACCAGGAGGGAGCTTCGCGGGCCGGGCCGTGCACCCCCACCTGCCAGCAGAGGAACTCCCTGCGCTGGGCTGGCCTTGCGGGGGGCTCCCCATAGCCCTGCCCGGGGCACGCTGCCGCGGAGGGAGTCAAGAGAGGGCTGCTGGGGGTATCGCTCAGTCCTGTGTGTTGTTTTTAATGGGGAAAATGTAGAACTTCTAAATATTCAACAATGGGAGATGATTAAGTAAATTATAACACACCTGCTCATAATAGACCATGATCGATACGTTTTAATGGCGGTAAGATGGTTTCATAATAATGTGGAAAGTGAGAGCCAGGACACAAACATCTATATAGTGTGTGGGCTCCCTCCCCTGAAAAAAAATGTGAACAAAAAGACAGACTTGTTCCCCACGCTGCCTTGTACTGTGGGATTGCGCCTCCCTGCCTCCTCGTTTCTATAGTGACCGTGTCTTCTTCGGCGACTGGAAACCAAATATACTGTAATAACCTCATCAACAAAATTGAGCTGTAGAGATTTAAGAATCACTAGAGGAGATAAAAAAAACATTCCCAGACTGGGAGGAGACCAAGCCCCGGGAGAGTGGGTGGGGAGACAGAGGTAGAGCCGAGAAGCAAAGGAGAGAGAATCCCGAGGAACAAAAATTTTCTATTTCTCTATGTTTTCTGAGTAGCTTTATATAGATAGATGATCCCCTTTAACTGTTCAAACCACTCTAAGATGTTAGCACACTTATGTACCCATGTTTGAGATGAGGATCCCAGGTTTGGTGAGGTCCATTGACTTGTCCAGGTCCCAGAGCCAGCAGTGGGCCAGCTGGGGTTGGAACCGGCTCCTCCTGCCACACGGGGGCTGAAGCAGGTGTGGGCAGGGTCTGAGCTCCGGGGTTCACACTGAGGATGCAGGGCAGGGGAAGAAGCCCCATTTTCCCTCCAGCAAACATGAAAGAATTTGCAGGGCTCCGACCACTGTGAGAGTGTAGACGAGTCTATACTTCCAGAGAAGGGTGTGACCCGAGACAGAGAAACACCACAGTCAAGCAGAATTTGTTGTAGATTAGAGAGACACCTGTGAGAACACCAATCCAGTTTACGGCTTTCACAGAGGAGTCTGCTGAGGCCCAGAGAAGGTCAGTGACATGCCCAAGGTCATATGACGAGTGTTGTTGCTGAAGATAGTCAAGGCTTGTCGCTGGCTGCTCTGTGGGCTTTGGGGCCATCATGTGGCAGTGTGTCATTTGCAATACAAAGAAGCAAGCACCTCAGCTGGAAGGAGGCATCTGAGGCTGTCACACCGCTGAGAAGGGTCTAGAGCTACGAGGAGCTGATTTGGTAAGGACTTCTTGAGATACTGTTGGAAAATTCATTATGTTTAATCACTATTCAAAAGCCATATATAACTTAAAGGCATTTTTATGAAAAAGTAATAAGAGCCTTTGCATATTTTTCATACCATATATATTTTTTTAAAAATGTATTTCATGTCTGTTGCACTGGTCCTTCTGTTGCCAAGGAGACAGATATCGGCATAAATAAGCTGTTGGTAAATAATTGTCCTCAGCGAGGCTCAGAGAGGGAACTTCTCCGAGTCTACAGGGTTTGGGCAGAGTCTGCCTCTGCCCACAGCAAAAAGAAGGGGGGGGCTTCTGAGATCTCCACACAAAGGGGGTGCAGATGGAGTCTTCCTCCCATCGCCCACATTCACACCAGCAGTAATCATTGCCATTGCCCACTTGTGTCCCCACCCTGACCCTGTAGGGAGTCCTGCAGGCCACCGGTGCCACCATTTGCATTTTCTTGCTTGAGAGTTTTCTCTGGAAGCCAGAGGTCTCCTCCCGGACCATGGCAGCCAGAAGTGCCAAGTACGTCGAGAGCAGCCCTCACCAATGAGCGACGGAGGGAGTACTCCAAGGGTACTCTCCACGGCCACCCCACGTCCCCGGGGACTCAGCTCCGTCTGCCCAGAGGATTGTGCTAACACATCCTTGACGGGCTTCTTTCCGTCCTTGCCTTACACTGCTCCCCAGTTCGTACGTCCTGGGATCATCTCCCAAACAAACTTTATTCAGGTCCTGGTCTCAAGTCTGCTCCCGGGGCAACCCAACTGAGATGGCCACATTGTGAAGCCAGACCTGGGTGGGTGAGCAGGGGCTAGGGGCAGTGTTTCCTGTCCTCCGCTCTGTTCTGCCCTCACATGGAAAGGAATATTCTCTAAAATGGGGTTTTCCAAGTTCTCCCTCTCCTTTTTTGCGAAGTGTTTTATAGACCAGATCAGCCTAAACCCAGATAGCTGCATGCTCTGAGCAGTGATTTCCCCCCAGCAAATGCGAAAGGATGGGAGAGGCTCCGAGGCCCTGGTGCGAGTGTAACCCAGCTGCAGAGTACTTGAAATAGAACTCAGAATTTATATTTCCAGGGAAGGGTATGACCCAAGGCAGAAACTCCCCAGCTAAGCAGAATTTGTTTAGATAGAGAGACACCTGGGAGAGCACCGCATCCAGTTTCCCCTCAAATAGCTGCAGCCCAGCGTCAGCCTGGGCCTGCCTGGCTGAACAAAGGAGGATTGAGTAGAGAGGAGAAAGCCTTCTACTCTTCTAGCATCTTCTGCCTGGACCTTTCCAGTTCAGCTTCCTCAGGTTTAAAGAATTGCAAATCTCAGCTGAGACATAGCATAGTTAGAAAACCATTTGGTGCATTAAATAACCCTCAACACCTTTCAGATACTCCACTAATATTCCTGGTTATGCAGAAAAGAACTTTGGATCATAAGGACCTCTGCCCCTCGTTATACAAAGGGACACATTTAAAAAAAAAATTTTACTTTATTGTTGACAGTATTACAGATGTCTCCCATTTTCTGCCTTTTTGCCCCCCTCCACCCAACCTCTGCCCCTCCCCAGGCCTTCCCCATGTTATGTCCATGGGTTATGCATATATACATATATATTCTTTGGTTAATCTCTTCCTGTCCCCTCTCCCTCAACACCACCACCCCTGAGAGCTGGTATTCTATTCCCTGCTTCCATACCTCTGGATGTTTGCTGGATTTTGTTCTTTAGATTCTACTTATAAGTGAGATCATGTGGTATTTGTCTTTCTCTAACTGGCTTATTTTGCTTAACATAATACTCTCCAGGTCCCTCCATGCTATCTCAAAGGGTAAGAGATCCTTCTTTTTCACAGCTGCATAGTATTCCATTGTGTAAATGTACCACAGCTTTTTATCCACTCATCTACTGATAGACACTTGGGCTGTTTTCAGATCTTAGCTATTGTAAATAGTGCTGCTATGAACATAGGGGTACATATGTTCTCTCCGATAGGTGTTTTGGATTCTTAGGATATATTCCTAGAGGTGGGATCGCTGGGTCAAATGGCAGATCCATTTTTAATTTTTTGAGGAACCTCCATACTGTTTTCCTCAATGGCTGTACCAGTCTGCATTCCCACCAGCAGTGTGCTAGAGTCCCCTTTTCTCCACATCCTCACCAGCACTTGTTGTTTGTTGATTTGTTGATGGCAGCCATTCTGACACGTGTGAGGTGATACCTAATTGTAGTTTTAATTTGCATTTCTCTGATGATTACTGACGTTGAGCATTTTTTCATGTTTCTATTGGTCATCTATAAGTCCCCTTTGGAGAAGTGCCTATTCAGGTCCTTTGCCCATTTAAAAATTGGATTGTTTGTCTTCCTGGTGTTGAGGTGTATGAATTCTTTGTATATTTTGGAAATTTATCCTTATCAAATATATTATTGGAGAATATGTTCTCCCATACATTTTGTTGATGGTTTCTTTTGTGTGCAGATGTTTTTAGTTTGATGTAGCCCATTTGTTAATTTTTTCCTGTGTTTCCCTTGTCCTAGGTGACATATCAGTGAAAATATTGCTATATAAGTATCTGAGAGTTTACTGCTTATGTTTTCTTCCAGGACTTTTGTGGTTTCGTGAGTTACATTTAAGTCTTTTATCCATTTTGAGTTTATTCTTGTGTATGGTGTAAGTTGGTGGTCTAGTTTCTTTTTCTTTTTTTTTTTTTTTTTTTTTTTTGCATGTACTGGACCAATTTTCCCAGCATCATTTGTTGAATAGACTGTCTTTACTCCACTGTATACTCTTACCTCCTTTGTCAAATATTAATTGGCCATATTGGTGTGGGTCGATTTCTGGGGTCTTTGTTCTGTTCCACTGGTCTATATGCCTGTTCTTGTGCCAGTACCAGGCTGTTTTGATTATAGTGGCTTTGTAATATAGTTTGATACCTGGTATTTTGATCCCTCCAACTTTGTTCCTCTTTCTCAAGATTACTGTTGCTATTCAGGGTCTTTTCTGATTCCATATAAATTTTTGGAAAACTTGTTCTAGCTCTGTGAAATATTCTGTTGGTATTTTAATAGGGATTGCATTAAATCTGTAGATTGCTCTGAGTAGTATGGACATTTTAACGATGATGATTTTTCCAATCCATGAACAAGGTATATGCTTCCACTTTTTTGTGTCTTCCTGTATTTCCTTTACCAATGTCCTATAGTTTTCTGAGTACAGGTCTTTTACCTCCTTGGTTAAGTTTATTCCTAGGTATCTTTTTTTGTTGTTGTTGTTGCAATGGTAAATGGGATTTTTTTTTTTTTTTTTTTTTTAGTTTCTCTTTCTGAGATTTCATTATTAGTGTACAAAAATTCCATCAATTTCCAGGTGTTAATTTTGTATCCTGCTACTTTGCCAGACTTACTGATTAGATCTAGAAGTTTTTTGGTGGAGTCTTTAGGGTTTTCTATGTACAATATTATGTCATCTGCGAATAATGACAGTTTCACTTCCTCCTTTCGAAGTTAGATGCCTTTTACTTATTCTTCTTGTCTGACTGTTGTGGCTGGGATTTCCAGTACTGTGTTAAATAAGAGTAGTGAAAGTGGACATCCCTGTCTTGTTCCTGATCTTTAGGGAAATGCTTTTAGTTTTTGCCCATTGAGTATGATGTTGACTGTGGGTTTGTCATATATGGCCTTTATTATGTTCAGGTATGATCCCTCTATTCCCACTTTGCTGAGAGTTTTTATTGTAAATGTTTGCTGGATTTTGTCAAATGCTTTTTCTGCATCTATTGATATGATCATATGATTTTTATCTTTAATTTTGTTTATGTCATGTATCATGTTTATTGATTTGCAAATATTGAACCATCTTTGCATCCCAGGAATAAATCCAACTTGGTCATGGTGTATGATTTTTTTAATGTATTGCTGGATCCTATTTGCTGGTATTCTGTTGAGGATTTTACCATTTATGTTCATTGTGGATATTAGCCTATAAATTTCTTTTTTCATAGTATCTTTATCTGGTTTTGGAATTAGGATGATGCTGGCCTCATAAAAAGAGCTTGGAAGTCTTCCCTCCTCTTGAATTTTTTGGAATAGTTTGTGGAGGATTGGTGTTAATTCTTCTTTGACTGTTTGGTAAAACTACACTGTGAAGCCGTCCAGAACAGGGCTTTTGTTTGCTGGGAGTTTTTTTGTTTGTTTGTTTTTGTATTTTTTTTACTGTTTCAATTTCATCAGTTGTTATCAGCCTATTCAGGTTATCTGATTCTTCCTGATTGAATTTTGGCAGATTGTATATTTCTAGGAATTTGTCCATTTCTCCCAAGTTGTCCAGTTTGTTGGCATATAGATGTTCAAAGAATTTTCTTACAATCCCTTGTATTTCTGTGATGTCAGTTGTTTCCTTTTCTGTTTCATTTCTGATTATATTAATTTCAGTCCTCTCTCTTTGTTTTTGTTTTTTTTATAAATCTGGCTAAAGGTTGATCAATCTTGTTTATCTTTTCAAAGAACCAGCTCTTGGTTTCATTGATATTTTGTATTGTGTTCTATGTCATTTATTTCTTCTCTGATCTTTATTATTTTCTTTCTTTTACTTACTTTGAGCTTTTTGTTGTTGTTCTCTTTCTAATTCTTTTAGTGGTAGGGTTAGATAGGTTATTAGAGATTTTTCTTGTTTCTTGGGGTAGGCCTGTAATGCTGTGAACTTCCCTCTCTGAACTGCTTTCATGGTGTCCCATAGATTTGGATTGTTGTGTGTTCACTATCATTTGTTTACAGAAGGTTTGTGATTTCTGCTTTGATCTCATTGGTAATCCATTCATTGTTTAATAACAAGCTATTTAATCTCCATATGTTTGAATGCTTTTGAGTTATTTTAGTGTAATTGATTTCTAGTTTCATGTCATTGTGATCCAAGAATATGCTTGATATGACTTAAGTTTCTTGAATTTAGGCAATTAAGGCTATTTTGTGTCCCTAAATATGGTCTACCTTTAGAATGATCCATGTGCACTTGAAAAGAATGTATACTCTCCTGCTTTTGGGTGGAATGTTCTGTAAACATCAATTAGATCCATCTGATCTAGTGTTTCATTTAAGGCCACTGTTTCCTTATTGATTTTTTGTCTAGAAGATCTATCCTATGATGTCAGTGGGGTGTTAAAGTCCCCTACTATGGGAAGGGGGGCTGTATTGCTATCAATCTCTCCCTTAAAATCCATCAAAAGTTTTTTATATACTCAGGTGCTCCTGTATTGGGTACATACATGTTAACAAGGGTTATATCCTCTTGTTGGATTGATCCTTTTAGTATTATGTAATGCCCTCCTTTGTCTCTTGTAATGGCTTTTATTTTGAACTTTATTTTGTTGGATATGAGTATTGCTACCCCAGTCTTTTTTTTTAGTTCAATTTGCATGGAATATTTTTTTCTATCCCTTCACTTTCATCCTGTGTGAGTTTTTTGTTCTGAGGTGGGTCTCTCATAGAGAGTATATATATGGGTCATGTTTTCTTATCCATTCAGCTACTGTATGTCTTTTGATTGGGGCATTTAGTCCATTTACAGTTCAGGTTATTATTGATAGGTACATATTTACTGCCATTTTTTCTTTATAATCATGTTCCTCTTCTCTCAGTTTCTTCTTCTTCTTAAAGCACTCTCTTTAACATTTCCCGCAAAGCTGGTTTGATGGTAATGTACTCCTTTAGCCTTTTTTTTTTCTTTTGTCTGGGAAGCTCTTTATTTCACCTTCAATTTTAAATGAAAGCCTTGCTGGATAGAGTTGTCTTGAGTTTAGGTCCTTGCTTTACATTACTTTGAGTACTTCATGCCACTCCCTTTTGGCCTTAAGTGTTTCTGTTGAGAAATCAGCTGACATTCTAATGGGTACTCCCTTGTAGGTAACTTTCCATCTCTTGCTGCCTTTAAGATTCTTTCTTTGTATTTAATGTTTGTCATTTTGATTATGATGTGCCTTGGAGTGGATCTCTTTGCGTTCATCATGATTGGAACACTCTGTACTTCCAGAACTTGTGTGACTTTTTCCTTTACCAGGTTAGGAAGATTTCTGTCATTGTTTCTTTAAATAGGTTCTCTATTCCTTGCTCATTTTCTTCTCCTTTGATGCAGATGTTGTTACGTTTCATTTTGTCCCAAAGTTCCCTTAAACTATCCTCCTGCTTTTTAATTCTTTTTTCTTTTTCTGCTCTAACTGGGTGCTTTTTTTCTACCTTGTCTTTCAAAGCACTGATTCAGTCTTCTGCCTCATTCAGTCTAGTTTTGATTACTTCCACTGTATTCTTGATGTCAGATATGTTATTCTTTATTTTCAACTGATTCTTATTTATGTTATCTATTTCTTGTTTCATGCTGTTATAGTTTCCTGAAATTCTCACTAACTTCTTTGAGCATCCTTGTATCCATTACTTTGAACTCTCTATCTGGTAAATTGCTTGCCTTCATTTCGTTGAGCTCTTTTTCTGGAGTTTCCTCCTTTACTTTCATCGGGGGTTGTTTCTTTGTCTCACCATTTTTGCTGACTCTTTGTATTTGTTTGTATGTATTAGATCAAACTGCTGTGCCTCCCAGTCTTCAAGGGGTGGCCTTGTGTAGTAAGTATTTAGTGGGACCGAGTGGTGCAGTCTCTCAGATCTCCTGAGCTGGGAGCTCTAAGGTGACCCTTGTGCGATTTATTTGGGCTCTCCTGTTATAATTGGGTCTCGAGTGTTGTTGTCCCGTTCGTCGATGGACCTACTCTTGGGTTGGCTGACTGTGAGGCTCACGCTGACCACGTGTGTGAGATGATGTGCAGGTGCTGCCAGAACAACACAGAACACTACACAACACAACAAAAACACACAAGAGACCCCACAACCCAACAAAGTGACCAGAAGAGAGAATTAGAAAAGAGAGAAGAGAAGAAGAAGAATAGAACAAAAAAAATAATACTATAAGAAAGAAAAAAAGGGGGGAAGAAAAAGTATTATGAAAGCGCAGGGGTAAATAAATAAAATAAGAACAGAGAATAGGGGAAATGAGGGAGGAAACAATTTTGAAAAGGAAAATAGAGGTGAAAGCAGAAAGGCAAAAAATTAGAAAAGTAAAAAAGAAGCTTAAGCAGGAAAAGCAAGAAAAAATAGAGAGGAAAAGAGAAAGAAACAGAGAGACTAAAATAATATCGAATCAATAAAAAATAAAGATAAAGAAGATGATAAAAAAAAAAAAAAGAGTGTCGTAGAGTTTGTCTCAAAAGAAGAGTGAAGTGGCCTTGGTGTCAGCAGTTTCAGTGCCTCCTGGGAGCTCCCTAGGAATCCTGCTCTGCTCAGGTGCCAGCCAGTCAGAAACTGTCCTCCTCTGGCTCTTAGCGACCTCTTCGGAGCTCCAGGCTACCCACGGTCCATCTGCCTCCACAGAACTGGCTGCGTGAGGGAGGGGCCAAGTGGCACCCTAAAGCCAGTCTGTCTGCGGCTTGGGGCCCAGGGGTGGGTCAGCCAGCGTCCCCAGGTTCCCCGGGCTCCGGCCCTGTCCACCTGTGCCTGCTGGCCAGCTGACCGTCTTAGTCACTGAGAAGTCTGTTCCTGAAAGGGCTTTAGGCAGAATCGGGGCATCGAGCCTCTGCGTCTCCCAGGAAGGGGAGGTGCCGTTCGGGTTTCAGGGAATGTGGTGGGTGTGTTTCTCTGTCCCAGGGCTGGAGCTCCTCGGGAGTGATCCAGAATGCACCCGGCCCTGGCTGGCAGGATCCTCCCACGCAGTCCAGCGGGATCAGCTGGAGACCAGGAGTCTCTATCAGCTCTCCTGTGAGGGGAAACACAGCCGGGTTCCCAGGGCAGTGGGGCAGACAGCCCTGCCCCCAAGCCAGTCCGGATGTTCCCTCAGCCTGTTCAAGCCGGTAGGGTTGGCCCCCTACTGCTGTCTGCTCCGCAGGGGTTGAGATGCAGAGTGTGGCCAGCCGTGTCCTGAGTGTGGGGCGAGCTGTGTCCCCTCGGGTGGGGTTTCTCCTTTACCTGAGCTGTGGCTTCTGGGAGGGGCCAGCACCTCTCAGGAGAAATGGCCACTTTGGTTTGGGGGAGGCACGATCGATTTCAGGTCACCTGGAGGCCGCAGTTCCAAGTCCCTCCCCAACGCTTCCCACCCAGCCTCTCCTCAGGCTCCTGCAGCTGCTCAGCCCTCTGTCCACTGCAGCCTTGGGTTAGTAGTTGTAAACAAAAATCCTGTGCTCTGGGGTTTTTAAACAAACAAACAAAAACAGAAAAGAACCCCTGGCTTTATCTCTGCCCAGCTCCGGTCTCCTCGGTGGCCAGAGCCCCGTCACCCTTCACGGTGGGTGTCGTGTGGGCACTGTTTGGGCTCTGGTGCTCTGGACTGGGGAGCCAGCCTGGGGTCTGGGACTGGGCACTTTATGGGAAACCCCCCACCCCCGCCCAGAGATTCATCCTCTCAGCCTGCTATGTGGAAGGGCCAGACCTCTCCCACCGGACTCCAGGTGGTCTCTGTCCCTCCCAGCTGCATGTCGCCTCTTCAGCTGGACCTCAGCTGGAAATTCCAAGTGGATGTTCCCGTTCAGTTTATTTCAGTCTGGACGTGGGAGGAGGTGCCAGGACGGTCTGCCTATGGGGCCACCACCTTCCTCCCCTCAGAGGGACTGGATCTCAAGGCTGCTAGAAACGACAGTGTCCTTTGGCACCTCAGGGTTACAGAGAAGCAGGAACCCCCTCCTCAAACATACAAATCCTCCACCTTCCCTCTAGACCAGTGGTTCTCAACCTTCCTAATGCTGCGACCTTTATTAATACAGTTCCTCATGTTGTGGTGACCGCCAACCAAAAAATTATTTTCGTTGCTACTTCATAACTGTAATTTTGCTACTATTATGAATTGTAACGTAAATATCTGATATGGAGGATGTATTTTCATTGTTACAAATTGAACAGAATTAAAGCATAGTGATTAATCACAAAAACAATATGTAACTATATATTGTGAAATATTTATTTCTAATTACAAATAAATGAAATTTTGTCTTGAAGCATGGTGTAGCATGGGTAACAGTCTTAATAGAACAACAGTAAACTACATTGCTACATTTTGCGACAGTATGTGTAAAAAGCCAACGTCAGTGCGAAGGTTGAGATTGCTTCTTTCTCACCAGATCAGAAATTCTCAGGTCAGTCTTTGCAAGAGCACAACGAAGATCATCTTCCACAACAAGTCTACTTCTGTATTTAGACTTGATAATCAACAAGCTGGAAAACCCTGTCGCACAAAGATATGTTGTTGGAAATGGAAGAAGAAGGCGCAGCACAGTCTCAGACAGAGCAGGATATGACTGCAAACACTTGATCCAGAATTTTGTAACTGGCATTGTAGAGAAATCAGTTCTCGCTGCATCGCTGTTAATAAGTTCAATGAACTCCTCTTGTGCTGTCTCAGGAACATCTTCAACTTTGACTGTGAATGGGCTTCTGGCAAGTGCAAATGGGGTGTCAGGTAGATTTGGAAAGTACGATGAAATTTCGTCTGCAAGCATGTGCAAGTGTTCGTTCACAGAGATTATCATCGTAATCTTTTTGTCTGGTTCAATGTCATGTTCCTCAAAGAAAGCAGATAAGGTAGGCAACATGTAAATTTTATTTTCATCCAATTTTTTTTGCCAAAGCTGAAGTTTCATTTGGAATGATTGGATCTTTTCAGACAAATCGAGGCATGTTGCATTTGGTCCTTGCAGTGATAAATTTAACTCATTCAAGATGGCAAAGATGTCAACCAAGTAAGCTATTTTCTGCAGTTCACTTTTATCGCTGAAAAGTGCTTCAAACTGCGGTCTTGCTTTCTGATTAAAAAATGTTTTGAGTTCATCACGAAGCTCAAAAACACATTTTAAAACTTTTCCTGTCGACAACCATCTCACTTCAGTGTGAAATAGCAGAGCATTGTTTGGCGCATCCAACTCGTTGCACAGTTGCGAAAACAGTTGACTGTTTAAAGTGCTCGCCTTTACAAAATTGACAGAGCTTATGACGCTTTTCATTACTTCTTGTAACTCTTGTGGCAGCATCGTCATTGCTAATATTTGCTGATGAATCATACAGTGAGTTCTGACGACTTTTGGTGACTCATTCAGTACCAAACGTTGAAATCCAGATCGACATCCTAGCATAGCTGGAGCACCATCTGTGCAAACACTACAAACCTTTCCCAAGAGATCTAATGCTCTTTCAGAAATGAACCAACTGTGTCAAATACATCATGTGCAGTAGTTGTCGTTTCAAGAGGTTTGCAAAAAAGAAACTCATCTTTAAAGTCACCATCATTAATATACCTCATGTAAACCAGTAACTGTGAACAGTTTGCAACATCTGTAGATTCATCAAGCTGGATGCTAAATATTGGAAGTGGAGCAGATTTAATTTCCTGGATTACCCAATCAAGAATATCAGCAGACATGTCATCTATTCTTCTGCAGACAGTGTCATTAGATAAGGAAATTGCACCCAATTTCGTAACAAATTCGTCTCCGATCATAACTCAATGTCTTTGGCCGCTGGCAACAGTAAATCCTCAGCAATGGTGTGAGGTTTCATAGCTCTGGTGATTCTGAGTGCCACCAAATATGAAGCTTCAACGGCCTCTATGTTTTGTTTGTGGTACTTGCGAGCAGTGTCAAGTCTGGCTTTCTTGAGTCCATCAGCTTTGCTTCTAAAATAGTTGGTATCCTTGCCGGCAAAGCTCGGATGCTTGTTATCAAAATGGCGTTTTAGTTTGTTCAGCTTCATAGATTCAGCTGATAGAACTTCACAACAAATAACACATTGCGGTTTCTCAATTCCTGCTGTAATTATTGAGGTAAAACCATACTGTAAAAAATCCTCACTATATTTTCTTTTCTTAACATTCTTCTCTACACGATCCATTGTCATGGGATGGTTTGCTAATGAAAATAATATATAACAATAGCTTTAATAATACAAAAGATGATAACATGGCATAGTTTAGTTTAGTCAATACAGTTCATTAAAGTTTCCTATGATTTACCATTCTCTGTGTTGTTGTTTTTTTACATACCTGTTACTATCACAAGGGGGTAGTATTCACATCAACTACAGCTGAATATAAAAAGACCGATCAGGCCCTGGCCGGTTTGGCTCAGTGGTTAGAGCGTCGCCCTGCGGTCCAGAAGACCCGGGTTCGGTTCCCGCTAAGGGCATGTACTTCGGTTGCAGTTTGTCCCCGGCCCTGGTTGGTCATGCGGGTGGCAGCCACTCGATGTGTCACTTTCACATCGATGTTTCTCTCTCTCTCTCTTCCTCTCTCTCCCTCCCACTCTATCTGAACAAAAAATGAAAAAATGTCCTTGGGTGAGGATAAAAAAAATAAATAAAAATAAAAAGACCGATCAGCATCCAGATTAAGTTCCCATGGTACAGATATTTTTTTTTTTGCAGTAGTTGATGATTTTACAGTACATGATTTTACATTTACCCAGTAATTATAATTCATGAAATGTCATTTTACCTCCAATACTGCTGCTTTCAACACAGTAGCTGCTTTTATTTAACACAGTAGCTGCTCTCTACACATGTGTGACTGGTCTGCATAAGTACATTATGGTGCCAACCCTGTCACATACACTTCTATTTATATGGGGTGTACGTAATGGGGTTGGCGCGATGATGTCATCACGTTGGGTACTCGTATGTGGGTGTATCTGTATGTGGGCGTATCTGCATGTGGGCGGACCCACCTGGAGACGGATAGAGGAGTGGTGTCTCGGTTCCTAAGACCATCGGAAATATGTGTTTTCCGATGGTCTTAGGCAACCCCTGTGAAAGGGTTGTTCGACCCGCAAAGGGGTCGCGACCCACAGGTTGAGAACGGCTGCTCTAGACGTTCACTGGGTTCTGTTCTAGAGAACATCCACAGCGTCGGACGTAAACCTCTGCTCTTCTCCGCTGCATTTCAAAATGTGATGAACTAACAGTGTGAACGTTCTCTCCATCGTCACAAAGAGTGGCATGTCGTAAACACTCGTAAAACAGTGATGTCGCAGCTGCCCTCAAGGAGCAGCAGGGGTCTGCCGCACTTCAACATGTCCCAGCCTTTCTGGGTTGTTAAAATGAAGACTCTTCCCTGGCTCACGCTCTCGGAGTTGCTAATGTGTGTCATCTCGCCAAGGACCAAGGAGAATGACGTGGTGTCTGTCCAGCTCGTCCCACCGCACCATCCTCTTCTTCTGCGGGGAGGGAGAAAGAAGCAATTTTCTCAGCTTGCTGATCGTTTTGTGCACAATGACCAAGGCCAGACAAACACAGCGGAGTGAGACTGTGTTTACGGTTAGACCCAGTGCG
The DNA here is from genome assembly GCA_030848825.1 of Tadarida brasiliensis. Classification (NCBI taxonomy): domain Eukaryota; kingdom Metazoa; phylum Chordata; class Mammalia; order Chiroptera; family Molossidae; genus Tadarida; species Tadarida brasiliensis. Next base: position 2,349,874 of record CM061274.1, on the reverse strand, counting down.
ACTTCTGGGTGTGTGGGCAGACTGGGTAAGAGCTAAGGACTCAGACAGACGGACCTGGGGTCAAGTTCAAGCTCCTCTAGTCCCCAGCCTGGGGACCTGGGCACGTTATTGTGCCTCTCTGAGCTTGGGTTTCATCGTGGAGTTACGGTGGGATTAAAGGGAGGTTACGTGGAAGAAGCGCTAGGCTCCGTGCTTGGGTATAGCAACCATTTCTTGCCAATTGATGACATCCCATTTCGGCTTCTTCAAGTCAATACGGCACCACCCAACACAAGAAGGCAGGAAGGGTGCTGTGGACGCCAGCGTTTGTCCTCCTGTCACTCTTCCTCCTTCTGGGGACCCAATTCTTCTCCATCGTACCTTTTTCAGGTGCCGTGTGGGGCCTGCCCCTTGCTTCCCTTCAGCCACAGAGGAACGCGCCCCGGGCTCCCCACCCCCTCCCCTGCCCTGTCACCGTGTGGTGCAGGGTGTATGTGATGAAGCCGCCTCCACCCTGAGTCCTTCTGGAAGGCTTTCAGAGTCAGAGATATCATAACAGACGCTTTGGGTGCTGAGTTTCGGGGTGAGGACTGCATGCCCATGTCGGCCCCCTTTCCTGCCGAGCTGGTCAGGGCTTGCTCAGAAAAGCAGAACCTTTGGAAGATGTCTGGTATTGAGGATTTAGGAGAGGGATCTGGCCTTTTACAACGGAGAGAACGGGTTACGCGTCTATGAGGCTGCTCGCTGTGTCTGCAGCAGGAGCCCCGTCCGCAGGGCAGGCTGTTGGGAAGGAAAGACGGACAGGAAGTGGGGAAGCCACGACAACCTGAACTCTGCAGGGATGGATGGGAGAGACTGGGACCCTCACGGCTCTCTCCGCACCGCCAAGCCACCCACTTCGAGATGGAGGAGACGCTGGAACCCTTCATCAAGGTCGTCACGGAGTCAGGACCATGCTTTTGGCCCAGGAGTCAGCGAGGGCACGGGGAGGATGCCGTGAGCCCCCCACGAGGTGAGGGGACGGTCGAGTGACTCCGCCTGCTCTGGTCTCCCACGCGCGGAAGTGTGACCGCGGCCTCCCTGACTCCACACGCGTGCACACGGCTGTCTCCCGCCGACCTGGAGCTGCGTGGAGACCTGGGTTCCCGGACCCGTCGCTGCAGCTCAGCTATGCGGACAGAGCGCACCACCACACCGGCTGAGCGCGAGAACCCATTCGAGAGACGGGGGAGAGCAGGAGCCCTGAGGACGCCGCTCTGGTGCAGCCAGGTCTGAGGCTGTGACTGTCCCTAGAATTCCCACGTCAGTGGACGGTTTCGCTTATGCTGGTTTGAATCGGGTTTCTGTCTTTTGGAAATGGAAGGGGCCCGACTAACGTAGTCCGCTAGTTCAGCATCCGATAGCGGTCTGGTTCTTTGTAACAGAATTCCAGCCAAGACCGTGCCTCTGGCATTGCCGCTAGGATAAAACCAAAAGCCCTTGGAGAACAGTGAATGACTATCACACAGCATTTCCAGGTTTGATGGGCAAACATTCACGGATAAACACTTGGTAAGAATTGACAAGAAGGCTTATGGACAAACGTGTTAACGCCTGCTGTCAGCACGTGACCCGTGGCAGGTGTAACCACAGGGGAAGCAGAGACAGCCAGACGGGACCCACCAGTGGAGGTGCCCCTGAGCCAGGCCCTCACACCTCAGAATGTCATGCTTGTTTTTGCAGGTCGACCTCACGAGGTTGGTGTGCGTGCACTTGACCAGCTTTGGAAGGTAGGAGTTTAGCCGATCGATGAATAAAGAAACCAGGGTACATTAATTTACAAAGGACGGGGGATCGTGTCCCAGCAGCTGGAATCCTTGCGCCTTTCACCTGGGACACCTCTTTCCAGAGACAGCTCAGAGGGGTGTCAGTGAAGACGGAGAATGATCTCGCAGGGCGCGGATGATGTGAGGGAGAGTTTGCCCGAGCGTGCTCAGCCTGGGGCGTTACCATCCTGTTCTCCAAAGTGGACAAAATGCGTGTGAGTGTCGCCAGACTAGGAGTCTCCTTGTCTTCGATGACTGCTGGGAGCCCATCTGTCTCAGAAACACCCTGATCTTTGTGACGGACTCTGCTGCATTTCCCGAACCACCTGGCTGCCCAGTTACAGATGACCTCTTCATTAAGAACGGGATTTAAGAAAAATAGGTTTTGAAGAAAATCCCTTCCTTCTCCCTCTTTCTAAAGGAAAACTTTCTCTACTCACAGCACCTCTGACTCCAGCTGTGTGGACCCCCACACCACACAGGTCCCCAGTCCCCCGCAGACACTGGCTGTCCTATGATTTAATTAATTCGGGCGCCAGCGAACTGGGATTAGCACAGGCCCTGGAGGTCGCGGGCTCAGTCCCACAGACGGCCCCCGACTGCAGACACCAGTTGTGAGCGGGGTCCTCGGTCACTCACACTGCCGTCCAACGTGGCTACAGGTCAAGGGTTTCCTTGACCCCCTCTTTGGGTTCAGTATTTGCTGCAGCAGCTCACAGAGCTCAGGGAAATTCTTGAGTTGTAGTCACTAGTTTATCGTCAGGATGTGATGGAGGGTACAGGTGAGCAGCCAGATGAAGGGGTGGTCCTAGCAGGGTCCTGGGGGCAGGAGCCCAAGTCCCTGAGGAGTTGGGGGCACCACCCTCCGGCAAGTGGATGTGTTCCCAACCCAGAAACTCTACAAACCCCGTAGCTTAGGGATTTTTAGGAAGGTTTCATCATGTAGGTATGACTAATTAACTCAACTTCCAGCCCTTCAGCCCTTCTCCCCTCTCCAGACGACGGGAGATGACACTGGAAGTCCCCAGCGACTAATCATGGCTTAGTCATATGGGTGACCAGCCCCACCCTGAAGCCATCCAGGAGCCCACCCAGAGTAACCTCATTAGAACAAAAGATGCTCCTATCTTTCCGAAAATTTCAAGGGATTTAGGAGCCCTGTGTCAGGAACCAGAGACAAAGACCAAAAATGTATTTCTTATTGTGCTGCAGTATCACACCTTCCAAGCCTTTTAGGCACCAGGCAACGTGCAGCTATGAATTGGGGAACAAATCAACGTATAAGATGTAGTCATTCCCTCAAGGAGCTCAAAGAATCACCCTCCTCATTCTAATGCCGTTCTTCTATTTAGGCAACCAGGAGTCCCATTAACTTCTTGTAAGGCCATGGCATATTGAGCCTATGATCTAACAAAGTTCCTACATTTTACTCTTGTTCCCCATGTGTTAGGCCAACCACCCCTCTCCCAAATCTTTCCTTCAGTGGATGTTTGAAATTTACACACAGAAAATTTAGGACACTGTGCAAAACTTTTTTTAGTTACTTTGATTCTCAAGTATTGGCTGTCTCAAAGCCCAGACACCCCGGCTCACACGGGGCGGGAGTCAGAGCTGCAGGGGGATGGGACGGACCTCAGGCCACCTCCGCTCCGTGTCCAGTCTTTCCTCCCTGGGGCAAGCCTCCTCCACCTCCCATCTGGCAGCTACAGTCGTACCTGGTCTCATCACCTCTGATTGTGTCCCTTTTACAGTGCCCGAAGGTCACCTGAAATGTGTGTCAGATCACCCCACTCCCTTGTTGGAAGGCCCCCGTTGCTCTCCATCACAGCTAGAACATACCCCAAACGAAACAGGTAGGATAAAATGTTCCCCCAGATTGCTCCCCCGAGTCAAGCCCTGGCAGCACGGTGACTGTCATCAGCAGGTGGCTGTAGAATAATGGTCCAGGAACCACCCTGACTTCTTCTAAGTTTGTTTTTCAGATCTAAAGCCAAGCCACAGCCGTGCAGACACACTCAGTGCCTGGTTGGGAAAGTCCCTTCCTGCATCCCATAATGAGTGCTGCTCAGACCCAGCATGCTTCACTTCGCTGGTGTATACGTGGACATCTGTGTCCAGAAGGAAGCCTGCTCAGCTGCTCCCCGGTTGGCTAACCCCCGCCACTGCCGTGCCCTCAAGCCGCCGAACAGGGCCCTGAGCCTGGCATGAGGCACGCAGAACCCATCTCCTGTTCTCGCCCTCTGCGGAGCCTCAGTCAACCCGCCTTTGCTGTTCTCAGTTCCCTGGTCCACATTCTTTTCTGCCAGGAGACAAGAACCCAAGCTCTCAGTAACAAGCACCTCACAGGGTTTGCAAGGCCTCCCGTTCCTCTCCCTCCTCCCGCCTCGTTCATCACGTCCCAGCGTCTGGGGGCTTCTCTCCACTACAGCCACCTTGCTGGCCCTTCTGTCCTGGCACAGGGAGTGCTCTGCCCGCTCCTGGCTGGCTCCTCTCCTCATCAGGTCTCGGATGGAGCACTGGCCGCCACTCCTGGGAAAGCCTTGCTGGTCCACCTGCTTGGAAGTCTCTCCCCTCCCCTCCCCTACTTGTTCATGCCCCCTTCCTCTGCTTTTCTCACTGCACTTCCCAACATCTGCAACGGGTTGTTGCTTTCTGGGTCACTGGCTGCACCTGCCACCCCCAGGAGTTCCCGAGGCCGGCTGTTGAGAGACCCCACAGCACAGTGGTTCTGTCTCTCCTTTGACCTGGGTGGGAGGGTGGGAAAGGGCCCCAGGGCTCCCCATCCTCTGTGGTTCCCTCAGCCGGCCCTCATCTTCTAAGTCATCGTCTTCGTTGAACTCTCCTTGCTTACCCAGTGAAAGGCCCTCGCTTCCCTCCCAGGCGCCCACTCAGGCTGGAACTGGACTGTTCCGGGAGGAGGAGGGACTGTGCCGCGACATCATGTCAGAGGCCAGCGTCTGCCTTGGCCCCAGCGTCCGCTGTCGCCACCCTTCTCATCTGCGCCAGCGTCTTCAGTGCCCTGCTGTGCTGGCACCACGTGGCACAGGCGTGATGAGGTCACATACCCCTAAAACAGCCCTGAATCAGGCCCTTTACTTGTGGCTCGTTGTACACACGTGAGTTACAGCAGGCCAGGCTCAGCACATGCTCGGATTATTACCCCCGATGGCTCGGCCAGTTCAACAGCTCCGTGAAAACCCTTAGAATTCATTAGGTCTCGTTTTCTCGTGTTTCATATATTTGCAATCCTCTCTTCCTCGGCAGCTTTCAAACCAGAACATTAACCCTGGCTCTAAAATTTAGGAATGTATTCTTCGAATGTTCCTGTCATTAGGAACTCAGGTGGCGCCCGAGGGAGCCACCGTGGGGGAGACGGGTGCCTGGCTCCTTGCGGTGCGCTTTCCCGTTCCGCGCTTTTCCTGGGTTCCCGGCGCTCTGGCACCAGGTGGGTCGGGTTCCCGGTTCCGCAGGCACACAGCCCGCAGGTCGGCACGAGGAAGGTTCGGTGGTCGTTCATGGTTTAGTTCTCAGCGGCGAATGTTAGTGGAGGGGGACTGGAAGGGCTTAGCTCTGGCCAAGGCGGTGCCTTCTGGGGGTCTGGCGACCGCAGCCGGCTGTGCCGCGGAGAGGGGCGGTCTCCGGAGCTCCTGCAGCTTCAGCGGGCATCGTGTACCTGCACCTGTTCTGTCACCAGCGCAAGGCGCCTTCGGGCGTCCTGTCAACCGAGGGAGGAGAGAAGTGCACATCCAGTTGGGGTGTTGGAGGGGGGCTTAGGCTGTCCAAGCAGCTCTGCAGCTGGACACCAGTGTGCTAGAGTTGGGTACCACGCTAGGACCAGCTGCCTCTGTCGGGACTGCTTGTGGTGGGACTGAGGAGTCAGACATGGCCAAGACTTTCGGGCTGACATCTTCAACCTGAAACTTAGCGAAGAACATTAGAGGGAGTCGAGTCAGTCGGCAAATATTTATTTACATCCATTACATGCAATCCCAATTTCAGATGCCGGAGACAGAGCCCTGACCAGAGGGATAACGCTTTACACGGTGCTTCCTAGGGGCCAGGCAAGCTCTCAGAGTTTCATAAACAGCTCCATTTGACCTCATGGCACCCTGTGAAATAGAGGCTGATATCACTCCCCGCCTGAAACTGAAGCTCTGAGAAGCTAATATATAAAGAGAGATAGATAGATAGACAGACAGATAGATAGATATAGATATATAGATATATATAGACAGAGAGAGATTTTAAGGAATTGGCCCATGTAATTGTGGAGGTTAAGTCCAAAGCCTGCATGGTAGGCCAGCAGGCCAGAGACCCAGGGAAGAACGGTGGTCCAAGTTCAAAAGTGTTCTGCTGGCATAATTCCTTTTTGCTTGGGGAGCTCAGTCTTTGTTCTGTTGAGGTCTTCGCCTGATTGGATGAGGCCCACCCACATTATGGAGGGCAAACTGCTTTACTCAATGCCCCCATTTAAATGTTAATCTCATCCAAAAAAAAACATTTTCACAGAAACATCCTGAATAGTGTCTGACCAACTCTCTGGGCACCGTGGCCCAGCCAAGTTGACACATACAATGAACCATCACAATCACTGTTATGGGGTGAATTGTGTCCCCGCAAAGGTCGTGTTAAAGTCCTCACCCCCAGTGCCTCAGAGGGTGATTTTATTGGGATACAGGGTCGTTGCAGGTGTAGTTAGTTAGGACGAGGTCCTACTCACACAGAACAGGATCCTGGTCCAGTGTGACTGGTGTCCTCACAGAAGGGGGACACAGGGGAAGGGGCGATGTGAGGAGACACAGGGAGAATGCCTCTGAAGACACAGGCAGGATGGGCCACGCCGCCACGGCACAGGGGTGTCTGGGACCACCGGGGACTGGACGAGGTGAGGGGCACCCTGCCCTGGAGGCTCCCGAGGGCGGGGCCCTGCCTGCACCTTGACCTGGGACTTCTAGCTTCCAGGACAGTAGATTTCTGTTGTTTTAAGCTGCCCAGTTTGTGGCAGGGCATGAACAAGGGGAAGCAAAGAAAAACTGAATCTGCCAGGTGAGTGTCTTGGCAGAGGTCACACACCGAGGTGATGGCAGGATGGACTCAAGGTCCCCGACTTCGCATTCAGGGTCTTTCCCATCACACATCATGTCCTGTTTAGAAGCCTAGACGTTTCTTTTTTCCAAAGGAAACCTTGAAGGCTTCACCAGATCTGTAGGAACTAAAAAGTATCAACTACCTAATGAGCTCTAGTCAGAAAGGGATCCTTTTCTGGAATGCAATATAGCCAAATACGTTTCGTAGCTCTTTTGAAGCTGGGAGACTTGAATTAATCAATAAAATTTTTCTTACTCTGCTACATTTTCCAAATTTCCTAAAATAATATGTCAAAATAATAAATATTAATATAAATAAAATAAGAATGTGTTTCAAAAATAGATCCAGCCATTCCACTTCTGGGTATTTAAAGAAAACAAAACACTGATTTGAAAAGACACATGCACCCTAAGTTCACTGCAGCGTTATTTACAACAGCCGAGCTATGGAGGCCACCGACATGTCCATCGATGAATGAATGCGCAGAGAAGTTTATTATATATATTATTCAGCCATAAAAGGAATAAAACTTTGCTTTTCTTTGACAACATTAAGGGACCCAAGGGTATTACGGTAATTAAAATAAGTCAGACAGAAAGACAAATGCCGTTTGATCTCGCTTATATGTGGAATGTAAAGTATAAAAAACCAAGCTCATAGGTACGGAGAACAGATTGGTGGTTGCAGAGGTGGGAAGTGGGGGGTGGGAGAAATGGGTGAAAAAAAATTTTTTTTTTTTTTTTCTTCACACAGAGTAGGAGGGAGAGAGAGGAAGAGAGAGAGAGAGAGAAACATCGACATGAAAGGGCCACATTGAGTGGCTGCCACCCGCACGACCAACCAGGGCCGGGGACAAACCGCAACCGAGGTACATGCCCTTAGCGGGAACCGAACCCGGGTCTCTCCAGACCGCAGGCTGACGCTCTAACCGCTGAGCCAAACTGGCCAGGGCAAAAAGAACATGTTTTAAATGAAACAAAACAAAGTTATTCTTTAAGTGAAACCTCTCCATGCACATCTGGACCAGGGTCCCTCTCCGGCAGGGCGCTGTGACTTTGTGCCTGGTTTCCGAGTAGCACCTGTTGGTGGTATTAACTATGTTACTAAGTAACAAGCTCTACGGCCCTTCTCCCTCCCTGGCTTATTCAACCCAACTTATTCCTCCGGAACCTGTGTTCTTGATCCGGTCATTCACCGAGTCCACATTTGCTGAGTCCCTGCTGTGCGCCAGATGCGGTGACAGACACTGGAATGCAGGGATGGAAATGACGGGGTCCTGACCCTCGAGTTCCTTGTCCTCTGTTCTGACAGTGTCTACATTTTACAAAGCAGTGAAGCTCGGTGGTGAGGAGTCAGACTGCCCAGGTTCAGATCTTGGCTTTACTTCTGAGCAGAATGTGCCTTTGGGCAATCGGATGACTTTTCCTAGGTGCCCTCTCTCAGTCACAGACGATGACGATGACAACAGTAGGAACAGCTAACTCCACTGTGTCCTTGCCAGGTGCGAGGCCCTGGCTCCTTCGTGTGGGCCAGCTCCTCAATCCCTCCCAAATCCCCAGGAAGCAGTTATTTTTATCATCCACGTTTGACATGGAAGGAACTCAGGTTATGAGATTAACTTACTTTCCAGCAGAAGTGAGCGTTGGCGGGGAGCGACTCGGAGGACTCCGCTGTGCCACGTGTGAGCGGCACGGGCCACCTGCCGTGCCCACTGGGTGGCAGCCACCCGATCCTTGGCTCTGAGCTCCAGAAGGTACCCTGAGAGTCGATGCAGGCACTGAACCAAAGCAAACTACCCAGCCTCACGCCCAGGGTATGGAGCATGCGCTCCTGTCTCGGGCAATGACAACTCCCCGTGATGACTGCCCTGTGGGAAATGTCAGCCGCCCACAGGTCCCCTCGCCGTTCTGTGAGCGCTCACACAGAGGTCTGTTCGCAGCGCTCTGGGCTGTGTGGGACGCTGCAAGGCCGTGCGAGAAGCCCACTGCTGGGCCATACCCCTGCTCCGGTGCCCAGTCACAGGACCCGTTGTGCCCAGGTGTGTCAGCTCCCAAACCTGTCCGGGGATCTGACACTGACAAGCGTGTTTCGTGGAGGAGAATATAGACAACCGGGAAGGAAGGAGGAACGGAGGGGAGGAGAGAGCAGGGAAGGGGGGAGGGCAGGAGCAGAGGGCAGGGCTCACCGCGAGGCTGAAGGCTGTAAGGGGTTCACCCCCACCTGGGCCTTTGAAAGTAGGGACCGCTGAGCTGACCTAGAGTAGGAAAGCGGTTTCAAGTGGAAGTTCTTCTGTGGCCAGAGGAGGCTGAGAGCTAGCAGACAGCGCACCCCTTCAGGGTCTGTGAGCAGGGCAGAGGGAAGAAGCCAGAATTCCACACGGGAAGGCCGACCCCTCTCTGCACCCCAGGGCCGTGTAGATGCGAGGTGCTGGCTGGAGCTGGTCTCAAGATTCTTGGTTCCAGTTGGTGACAAGCACAGAACAGAGAGGCACCATGAGAAACTTGTGTCGTGATCTAACGCTGCTGAGACACCTGCGTGTGATCACTGGACTCCGCCTGGACCGTGGCACAGACCAGCTTGGGTGGTGGAACCGGACCTGCGGAGTGAGGCCCTGAGCGGGGGCAGTCACCCTGTGTCCGGGGCTGGGGAGCTGAACGAGCCCTGTTGGAGCGGTGCTTCCCCTACCTCTGTGCGCACTGGCTTGCTGTGACTCTCCCAGCCTCAGTTTCCCTGTTTGTAATCGGGTGAGCCTGCACCCTCGGGACTTCGGGAGACTGGATAAGGCAGTGCACGTCACGTGTTCAGCATGGCAGCTGACAGGACGGGCCCGCCGTGAAGGGAGCGCTTGTCCCTCAGTCAGGGGACAGACAGAGCTCCAGCTTGGCTTGGAGCCAGTAACAAAACTGAGAACCAGCGGGGAACTGACAGCCAAGGACGGTGGGGCTCTGGACGGTGGGGCCCTGGATGGTGGGGGCCCTGGACGGTGGGGGCCCTGGATGGTGGGGGCCCTGGATGGTGGGGCCCTGGATGGTGGGGGCCCTGGACGGTGGGGCCCTGGACGGTGGGGCCCTGGATGGTGGGGGTCCTGGACGGTGGGGCCCCTGGACGGTGGGGGCCCTGGACGGTGGGGGCCCTGGACAGTGGGGCCAGGGGCCGGGAACGAGTGTCTCCGTTCTGGGAGCAGGTGGGCAGCCCAGGGGGCTGTCCTCAGAACAGGGTGCCGAGCCCCGCAGAGCCTGCCTCCCGGGCCGGCCATCCCAGGACGGGAGACGCACGTGGGAAAGGAGGCCGTGGGAGGTTTGAGACCTGGACCCCAGCACCACGCTGTCCTGTCCGTCCAGCCGGGAAATCACAGCAATGTCTCGAGCTGCGTTTAATGGACAGAACACAGCCCGGCCAGGTTATAAGCTGTATTCTGCGTCCCCCCCATCCCTAGGCCGCAGCCTGCCCCAGTGTGATGGTATTAGCAGGGGGGCTTCGGCAAGTAATTGAATTTAGAAAAGCCCGTGAGGGTGAGTCCCCACGACGAGGAAGGAACCAGAGGGCTCTGTCTCTCTGCCAGGTGAGGACACAGCGGTGAAGCGTGCAGGGAGTCCTTGGAGGAACAGCGCCTGGACCTTGTGCGGTGGGGGCTAGACAGGCCTGAGTGGAGCAAGGACGATGGCCAGGGACAGAGGTCACCAGGGTGGAAAGCGCCGGGTGCCTAGCAGGGGACAGCTGTAGGGTGGGACCTCGCCCCAGGGTGACCTTTCCTCCCCCAGCATATCGCTGGTCATTGGTTTGGACCCCTGGCCTTTCCTCCCTAGAGAGGAATCTAGGCCTCGGTTACATTTCAGCTCCAGGCCCAGAGAAATAGCAAAACCTGAACAGCAACCCCATGGCTGACCTCAGGACCAGCGGCACTGGATAATGACCCCTGTCCTGGTGCAGACCAGTCAATCAGTGGAGACCCGACCCTGAAAGGACACCCCTGGACAGCTGATGAATCTTCTACTGAGATGTTCCCTGGACCTCCCCTAAAATCTCCACCCTTAGAACCCTTGGGACCAGGACGCAGCAAGCTCTCACTCTTCCTCCCAGGAGTCTGTCCACGCCTCCCTTCCCCTCCCCCTCTCCTTCACACCCAGGAGCGTTACCATGACCTCCCTCACTCCCAAGCTCCAAGGGCCCTTCCTTTGCCTCTATAACTTGTTTCCGAAGCCCATTTCTCCTACAAACTACTTCTACTTCTGTGATTTTCCAAATAAATGTTCCCTTATAGTTTGCGTCTTGGCTCTGAATTCTTTCCTAGCCAGAACTCAGTCCCGAGGTTGCTGAACCCAGGTCCAGTCTGACCTCACCTGTCTAACACCTGGGCTGTTCCCAGCTTCAGAAATATGAGACATTAATGTGTGCCATTTAAGCCCCTCAGTGCGTGGCATTTCACTATAGCAGCCAGAGCTAAGACAGAGAGTCACGACATCTCTCGGCGGGGGTTTGTATAGACCCATGGATCTGTGCGCAGTTCCTAAGCCAGGGGCTGTGGTGACGCAGGACTGTTGAACACGCGTTTCTGTTCATGAGTTCGAACTGACGGGGGATGAGCAGTCAGCAAACACTTGGCATCCAGCGTGCCGGGGACGGTGAGTTTATGAGGCAGAGGTGAGTGGAGGGGGTGGGGGACGGAGATGCCGCTGCAGAGGTGCCGACCTTGCCTGCCTGTGCCTGTGCCAATGACATGCGGGCAGTGGGCACACGCTGCCGCTGCCACGAGGTGCTGAAGAGGGGAGCGGGCCAGCGAAACTATTAGGACCTGAGGTCGTGAGTGGGGGGTGAGCCTCCAGGGGCAGGGAGAGGTGAAGACATAGAGGACAGAGGAGAGGCTCAGCGAGAGAGAGAGAGAGAGAGAGAGAGAGAGAGAGAGAGAGAGAGAGAGAGAGAGAAGGAGAAGGAGAAGGAGGGAGAGAGGGAGAAGGGGAGGGGCAGAGGGGCAGAGGGAGAGGGATTGGTAGAGAGGGAGAGAGAGGCCTTCATTGTGAAAGCTCAGACCGAATCCCCTGGTTGTGTTCCTTTGGGACATGGCTATGTTCAGCTTCTGTCTCAGCCAAAGACAGATCACAGTTTAAACATTGCAGCTTGATGTCACCCCTCTGCGTGTCTGTGTGACCCTGGCTGCGTGTGTTACCGAGGGCAGGACCCTGCCTATCCTTGGTGGGCCCATGAACTCGGATGGTGTGTGCACCCCACCCCCTCCCTGAGCTGCGTGTGCTCACCGTGGTAGTTCACGTGTATGTTTTGGGACAAGAGGAAGAGGGGCAAGGAGTGACTCGTCAGTAAGATAACAAACGAGCATCCCCTTTCCATTTCTATCGCCAGGGCTGACCCTTCATTTCAGCCGAGGTGCCTGGTGAATTAAGGCCACAGGTAGGGAAGTGTGTTGGTTTCATGATCCTTTAGAGTGAAAACATCAGACTCAGCATATGGTTTCGTGACCAGCACCTCTCACAGACACCGGAGAGGGGTTTTTGGACAGTCCCTGAGTCAGAGAGAGCGGGCTGTCCCCAACCTCGATCCCTGTGTTCTCACATTAATGAGCTTAAACAAGAGGCTCTAGATGACATTAGTGTGTTGGTGAATTTGCTGACACATTCAGGCACGCTCATGTGTAAGGGGCAGAGCAGCCAGCCTCTGCGTGGCTCCTGGGGCACGGGTGGGCTCTCCGCTGCTCTGAGAGCCGGGGAGTGGTGGGTTCTGCCTCATATACCCTCCTGTCTACAAGTTTTTTGTTTTTTCCTTTATTGATTTTAGAGAGAGAGGAAGGGAGAGGGAGAGAGAGATAGGAACATCAATGAGAGAGAACATCGATTGGCTGCCTTCTGCATGCCCCCCTCTGGGGATCGGGCCCACAACCTGGGCATGTGCCCTGACCAGGAATCGAAGTGGCGACCTCTTGGTGCAGGGTCGACGCTCAACCACTGAGCCCACTGGCCGGGCAACTATAAGTTTTTTTAAATTCCTCTGCTAGATCTCCTGGCACAGATGAACTCTAAAAGTCTCCCCTTTCCTTTGATGGCTTAAACCCTGACTCTGCTTTCTGTTTCTGCTCTTCTTCCCCTCCCCCCTGCTGTTCTAACAACTTCCTGGTGATTTGCACTGAGTAGTCTGAGTCCCCCTCCTCCTCTTCCCCTGCCCTTCCCCCTCCTCTCCTGCGTTTTTTTGCGAGAAAGAGAAAGAGATGTTTTGAACCTTTGTTCTCAAGGTAAGGTCCTGCTACCAGCAGCCTGTAAAGCTTTCTGGTTTGTTTAATTTTCCTGCCTCGGTTTCCCTTTTCCACGAGTCCTAGAATTTTCCTCGCTTTTCGTTGTCCTAGGACAATCGGAAGAACTGAAGCCGATAATAAGCTCATAATGCTTTAACCAACACGCAGCTTTTAACAAGCAGTGTCAGTGGGATCTGGATTCTTCTCAGCTTCATGTTCAGTCCAGAGTCTCAGATAAATAAATGTTATATCACGTCCAACAATGCCTCTCTTTCAAAAATAAACGACATAAAAGCAGATTAAAGCTTGACCCTCACACAGTACACCTGGACAATGGAGAACAGGTAGAAAGACAGGCGCAACATTAAGAAACCAGAAGGGGCCCTGGCTGGTGTAGCTCAGTGGTTAGAGCTTCGGCCCACATACCGAAGGGTCATTGGTTCAATTCCCGGTCAAGGGCACGTACCTGGGCTGCAGGTTCAATTCCAGGCCCCCGTCAGGGTGAGTGTGGGAGGCAACCGATTGCTGTGTCTCTCTCACATCAATGTTTCTCTCTCTCCCTCCTTCCACTCTCTCTAAAAATCAATAGAAAAAATATCCTCGGGTGAGGATTAACAAAAAAAGACAACCAGGTGGAAGTGAATCCTTTGTCCATTTTAAACTCATTGAATGGAAACCATAGCGATGTCTGCCTTGTGCACCAGGCAGTGCCCACAGTTTGCCAGCCGGCAGTGTGGGCAGCCCTGGTGCCGCCCCTTCTCCCCGGTGCACTCGCTCAGGTGCGCACCTGCAGGGGCCTCACTGGACACGGGGACATGTGGCTCCGACCTGGTTCAGCAGCCTGTGAGAAAGGCCCCTGGAGACCTCCAGGCCCACAGAGAACAGCGACACCGACCCAGCAACGTACACATTTATCTCAGATTCCAAGATTCAAGTCAACGTAACCCTGAATTAGCCTCATCTGCTAAATTAACAGTCAAGTAGTACATATTCATTTTCCTGCCAAAGGGGTCTGGAATATGCCACCCCCAAATATGCCACTTTGGCAGAGGATTATTCTGAGCTGAAGGTGGCTGAGAATCACCAGATGAAGGAGAGGCTTTCCCTGCACTCTTTGTACCCACCCAAAAGCAGGGTACAAATCCCCCTGTGTGGGTGCCTCCCCAGAACCAGCAGAGGAGGAGACTTGTTGCTGGAGACTGGCAGCTGACATCAAGATAAATTTGCATAGACAGACCGCGTGGTGGATAAAAATCAGGAGGGATATCTTGGCTACAAAGGTCCCCCCTGAGGAGTGAGGAATTCCATTTCCACACCAGGACCTCCAGTCTAGGGTTCCAGAGTCAGGAAGTGAAGTCCCCACAACTTCTGGCTGTAAAAACCAGCAGGGGTTGAGGCTGAGGGAGGCTGAGTCTTCTGGAGTCCCAGGTGTTCCTCTTAAAGGTCCCGCACATGGGCTTACTTGGTTGGACTCACTCCCTCTGAGCTCCAGTGTGGGGGCAGCAGCTTGAAAGGCACCAGAGACATGTGGGGAGGAACTGAGTTGTCTGGCATCAGGGTGAGAGCTGGAGGTGCACCTTTGTCCCAGACAGAAGTGCTGACAGAGGCCACTGTTCCTTTTCTGAGACCCTACCCCACCAACAGAGCTGGCAGGCGGGCCTCACATCCGAGTCTCCATCAGCCTGGCTCACACTGTTTGCCCCACCCTGGTGATTCCCTAAGACCCTGCCCTACCCAACTTTTGGGCCCACCTAAGCTGTTTCCAGTAGCTTTTCCATAAGAATGACCTGTCTGTGCTCATGCTTCAGATTTTCCTAAAATCTCTCAAACAAGCAACATCTGGCCTCAGTGAGCCCCATACCTCTCACTAAGTGACCCCAGGCCTGGCACTAGCAGCCGCAGGCCTTGTTTCATAGCTTGGCCTCAAATGGGCACCTCCAAGCCCAGCACAAGAAGCCCAGCCCTCTGCAGATCACTTTGTAGCTTATGCTTGGTGGCCTGAGCCAAACACAGGCTATGGCTGACCTTGGCCTGCACCCCCTAAGATGTTCCAGTGTCAGCACACCCAGTGGACAGCTTTAGAACATGTCAAAGCACCACCACCCAACCACCTCCACAAGCAACACACTGAAGAGGCAGACTCAGTGGGTACCAGAGCTCTGCTGAAGTAAGTTCTGCCCTGTGGGGTGCCCTTCACAGCTGATCCTCCAAGGTGGTCAGAGGTCAGTGGTCAGTGGTTACAACCAGTCCTTGCAGCTGACCAACCTAGGTAAATCCCTCCCATTGACATGCCAGCAGTAATTAAGGCTCAACTACAATAGGAGGTTATATAGCCTACACGGGGAGGGGGGGAGGGGTGGCATACCTTGAGTGCCCAGCTTGGGTGATCAGGGAGGCTGGGCCACTGGACCCTATTGGAAACCTACTACATAAGGCCATTCTACCAAGCCTTGGAGACATAGCAGCTCTACCTAATACATAGAAACAAACAAAGGGAAGTGGCAAAAATAAGGAGACAAAGAAACATGTCCCAAATGAAACAACAGAACAAAATTCCAGAAAAAAGAACTAAACAAAATGGAGACAAGCAATCTACTAGATGTAGAGTTCAAAACACTGGTTATAAGGATGCTCAAGGAACTTTGTGAGCATCTGACAGCATAAAAAAGAAACCAGTCAGAAATGAAGGATATACTAACTGAATAAAGACTAATTTACAAGGAATCAACAGTAGAGTATGTGAAACCAAGAAGCAAATCAGCGATTTGGAATATAAGGAAGCAAAAAACACCCAATCGGAACAGTAAAAAGACCCCCCCCCCCCACTGCCCTGCCAAATGAGGATAGTGTAAGGACCTCCTGGGACAACTTCAAGTGTACCAACATTCACATCATGGGGGTGCCAGAAGGAGAAGAGAGAGAACAAGAAATTGAAACCCTATTTGAAAAAATAATGACAGAAAACTTCCCTAACTTGGTGAAAGAAATAGACATGCAAGTCCAGGAAGCACAGAGAGTCCCAAACAAGATGAACCCAAAGAGGCCCACACCAAGACTCATCATAATTAAAATGCAAAACATTAAAGACAAAGAGTGAATTCTAAAAGTAGCAAAAGAAAAGCAGTTAGTTACCTACAAGGGAGCTCCCATAAGACTGTCAGCCGATTTCTCAAAAGAAACTTTGCAGGCCAGAAGGAAGTGGCAAGAAATACTCAAAGTGACGAAAAGCAAAGACCTATAACCAAGATTACTTTACCCTGTGAAACTATCATTTAGAATTGGTGCACATATAAAGAGTTTCCCAGACAAGAAAAAGCTAAAGGAGTTCATCACCACAAAGCCGGTATTATATGAAATGTTAAAGGGTCTTCTTGAAAAAGAAGAAGACAAAAAATATGAACAATAAAATGGCAATAAATGTCTATCAACAATTGAATCTACAAATAAAATGAACAAGCAGAATGGAAAAAAAAAGAAAGTGAAAAGATACCTCACAAAATTAAAAAAATATTTGCTCTCTGATAAGGGGCTTGTATCCAGAATATATAGGGAATTCTTATAACTCAATAATAAAAAGATAAAGAACCCAATTTAAAAATGGACAGGCCTGGCCGGGTGGCTCAGTTGGTTAGCATGTCATCCCATGCACCAAAGGTTGCAGGTTCAATTCCAAGTCAGGGCACATACCTAGGTTGTGGGTTTGATACCTGGTCAGGTGTGTATGGGTGGCAACTGACCAATGTTTCTCTCTCACATCCATGTCTCTCTCTCCCCTTTTTAAATCAATAAACATATCTTCAGGTGAATATAAAAACAATGGACAAATGATTTAAAGAAAATATACAAATAGTCAATAAGCACATAAAAGGGTGATTGATGTCATTAGTCATTAGGAAAATGCAAATCAAAATTACAATGAGATGCCACTTTACACCCACTAGGATGGGCTATCATCAACAAGATGTGGTTAAAAAAAGTCTGGTATATGAGTTATTTCTCAAGAAGACTGTTAAAACATATGTAATGTATGATTTCACATATATGTATACAAACATTCCACTTGTATATGTAGATGCATGAATTTGGGTATAAATGCCTAGAACAAAGCAGCTTGGGGAAGTGTATCCAGAGCTCTGGAGTCATTTCTTCTGGGGGTGAAGAGTCTTCGTGTGACAGTGGGGAATTGTAACCCATCCTATCATTCTTTGGACATTGTTTCTGTAAATGCTAACTCTGGTTAATATGTAGCTTGTAGATAAACAGTGTGTTTGTATAAGAATCCTAGGAACTAACTTCAGAAGATGCACATTCCGATCTTCAGTCATCTTAGTTCCAAGAGATTTGCTGGCCTTCAGCCTTAGAATTGGGATGACATAGAACCAGGGTGACGAACACCAGGATGACACACACCAGACCATCACTCGACCAGTTTTGAGGTCCTTATCAGAATGGACTGTGCTGCCCTGCATGTAGAGAACTTTTCAACCCCTTCCCCTTGATTTCTTAGTTCTGCTTTTCCTCTCCCTCCTTATAAAAACCTTTGCCTGCACTATGATGTGGAGATGGGCTTTGGACAAGAGTCCCCCATCTTCTCGGGTGACCAGCATTTGAATAAAACCCTTTCCTTTTTCACCAGCACCTGTCTCATGAGTTTGGCTTTTGTGCTGGCAGGCAGCCAAACCTTGGTTTTGGTTACATTTGGTCATTTTGGTTTGTTTGCTTCTGCATTATTTCATTATTATTAAATAAGCATGCCATCCTGTATTACTTGTGTAATAAAACAGAAAGTTTTGGGGAAGAAGATGCCAGCAGGCAGTATCCAAGTTGTCTGCAGAGGGCATAGATATTTGGAGGAGAGAATCATTATTACAGTCTGATGAAATGAAGGCAGCAGATCCACGGAAAGATGATTTGATTTGGAGCTGGAAGGTTGGCTGAGATTTGCCTGGGCAAAAGGATGTGAAAATTCAGAGGAGAATGGAGTGGCATATGACAAGTTCAGTATTGCCTAGGTCTCAGTTTTTCAAAGTACATTCATTAAGCAACTTGTGTTCATTTGGTGTAAGTCTTTTTTTTTTTTTTTTAAGATTTTTTTTTATTGATTTTTAGAGAGGAAGGGAGAGGAAGGAAGAGAGAGAAATATCAATGTAAGAGTGAAACATCGACTGGCTGCCTCCCACACGCCCCCCACTGGGGATCAAGCCTGCAACCCGGGCATGTGCCCTGACCAGGAATTGAACCAGCAAACTTCCAGCGCATGGGACGACCAACTGAGCCACACTGGCCAGGCACAGCGTGTATTCATTTGGGATGTTTCCTGTGAGGAAACTATGCACAGATCTGTCAGTACTGGAGATTTATTTTACAAAGGGAATAAAGAGGGAAGGCAGGAAGCAGAGAAGGAGAAAAGGAAGGAGGGAAGGAGGGGGGAAGGAGAATAAAGACCAAAATTCAAAAGGTAAAACCTCAGTGTCATTTAAAGCAACCAGACCTGTTAAGAAATACCGGAAAGCACCGAGAGACCTAGAACTCCCAGGATCCCGCGCAGTTCAGTTCTTTCAGCGGAGAAGGAAACTGAGCAGCCAGGAGAGTGCATCTTCCTGGCAAATTCTGCTCTCCGCCTCATTGTCCAAGACGACTTCATAACTGGGTGAGGCATCTCCGAAGTCTGCAGCCTGGAACTGGGCTTTCTCTACCAGAGCTGCTGGAGAGGTGGGGCACGTGTTCGACCTCACCAACGGGGTCATCCTTAGCTTGACCCAGATCTGGGTGGTTCAAGCTGCAGTTTCCAGTGAGCTCGGCCTCCCACAGCTCAGGAAAAGTTCTACCTTGCCTCTCTGAATGCAGGAGAAGAGTTGACCAAGCCTGTTGTGGTACATATATATTAGGGCTTAATGTAGGAGGTATAACCAGAGTCTTAAAGATTCTTGTCTAGTGCCCGGCCAGTGTGGCTCACTGGTTGAGTGTCGACCCATGCACCAAGAGGTCACCAGTCTGATTCCCGGTCAGGGCACATGCCCAGGTTTGGGCCCAGTCCCCAGTGGGGGTCATGCAGAAGGTGGCCAATCGATGTTCTCTCTCATTGATGTTTCTCTCACTTCCGCTCCCATCCTCTGTCTCTAAAATCAATTAAAAATATTAAAAAAAAAAAAAAAGATTCCTGTCTATAGTTACTGGAAATGTTAATCACTGTCCTTGCCCGCCTGGGGTGGGAGTGAAGTGTAAATACAAATTCACAGAGCCCTTGGGTAGAGGAATCATTTTAAGATCATCTGCTCAAATCCTCTAGCTTCAAGCAGGAAAAACATTAACCGAAAGAGTCAGGCCGTGGAGCCAAAACCCTTCTGAAAGTGGGGTCTGCGCTCCAGAGGTGCACTTGCTGGGTCCCCATGTGTTTCAAGCCAGGTATCAGTCAGCACGACTCTCTATCCCTTTCAGTTTAAAATTAAACCTTTGGTTGTTTGCCTGAATTAATTGTTCAATTTGCAAAAAAAAAAAAAAAAAAAATCAAACCTGTGTTGTAAGTGGTTCCAGCTGTGGGATGTGTTTTTTTCAGCAGCAGAGAAAAATTACTCCAGCATTTCATAAATAGACTGAGTGATGCTTCGGGTTTGTTTCAGAGATGACAGCATTTCCAAATGCTTGTTGTCCTTGGCCCCGGACTCCATTTCTTCTCCTTGGATCCCAGCAGTCGCCACTGATGAAGACAGTATGACAGGGTGCACTCTACCGCACGGACATGCTACCAGCCTCGAATGTACTTTTAGGGCCTTAGGTCAAAGAGGGGAAAAACAATCGAACTAGCCAGCGCCACACCCACTGCTTGGCTTTCCCGAGGGTGGCCGCAGGGAGCCAGTCCATCCCGCCACAGCACGCCCATATCACCTTGGCACCTGATGAGCTCAAGGTAAGTCATGATTGTGAAAGTTCGTTTTCCCAGTTCTTGGCTGTTCCATGCAAATGAACACAAAAGAAATTCCTGCTCACATTCCTTCCAACTCGTTAATATGAATAATGCTACAACTTGACATAAACACTGGTAGTTATTTGAGTGACAATAGCAACCTTTCATAAACACAGCCTGAACAAGATGTCCCAACCATCAGTTAATTTTTATATTCAAGGCAAATGAAAGGAAAAGAGATTTGCAGATAAATGATCTTCTCCACAGCCAGAAGGAAAGTGTGTACAATAAAGTGCATATTTACCAAATAATGAGAATAAATCTATTTGTTTTTCCCTTGTGTTCCGTGTTTATCAAACCAGGGCCTTATTGGACTAGCACTCTGTTCTCATGTAAAGAGTTCAAGGATGAACACGATTCTTCTTGCTCATAATTCATATATTTGGGAAATCAACTTTGAATCATTTAGGCAAATACTTCTGGTATATTTATGGTAAGGACACATTTTCACCTTCTTTTATAAAGAGGTTTCCATTCCATTATCTGAGATATTATAGGTACTTGATACCTCAAAGTTATTCCTAACTAGAGAAAATTGCACAATGACATGTGTTTATCTTTTTAATCCCTGAAGGCAGAAGATACAAAATATACATTTGGGATGCTAACAAGACATAGAAAATCTACCAGCCATGGAAAATGATGCAAGCCGGTGGGCCTAAGGGGATGGAATTGGGGTGCATGCGTGTGTGGGTGTTAGAAGTAAACCAACCAATAAATAACGCCTATTCTCGGCACACAGCCGAGTCCCCGGGTATGACCGAGGGCCAGGGGCCAGGTTTGCTTGATAACTTTACCGGCTGTGAAAGAAGACTTGCTAAGTGAGTTATCAGTGTAAACAGGAAACCAGACACTCACGTGTAGCAGAGAGCAATCTGGAGCTCGGGCCTGCTGAGCAGAGACACACACGACGCAAAGACCCTGAGGTCCCGGGTCGGAGCCCTGGCTCCTGTCCCCGCGAGCTTCCTCCTCAGGATCTGATTGCACTCAGCTCCCCCTGTCAACCTTGGGGAATTTAAAATATATTTTTTTTCACTGATTTTTATAGAGCGAGCGAGAGGGAAACATCCATCAGCTGCCTCCGGCATGCCCCCTCCTGGGCATCGAGCCCGGGAGCCAGGCACGTGCCCTGACCTGGAATCCGGCCGGAGAGGTCTCCTGCACAGGACGCCCAGCCAACAGAGACACACTGGCCAGGGTGGGGAAAGTATTTTTTAAACAAGGAACTATATTCATTTTACAGATGAGGAAACAGCCAGCACATAATGGACCTGAGACAAGAACCCAGATCTCTGAACCCCAGATCCGCTCTACCGAACCTCTGTCCCTGAATCATCGACAGCAGGTTAGCATGCCCTCGGAGTGTGGTTTCTCCACCTGTGAAATGGGAATTCACATAACAGGGCTGTCGGGGAGATCGCCCATCCGCGTTTCTCTCTCACATCAGTGTTTCTCCCTCTCTCCACCCAGCCTTCCTCTCTCTAAAAGATCAATAAAATTAAAAGCCAATGAAGTAAAAGACAATTCCAATTCACCACAGCTTTAAAACACAGCAGACGTTGGCTCTCGGACCAGAAAGTCCATGGTGGGAGGGTCTTAGGACCGAGCTGATCTAGAGGCAGAGGCGGAGCTGGGACTGGACCTCACTCCTCGGGGCCCTGGGCTCTGCCTCCTCTGTGTGGGCCTCTTGGTAGGCAGGTCGCCTTGCAGCCAAGAGGTGACTCGCTGGAGAAGTGACCCTCTGCAGTTTGGGGACCGTGTGTTGAGCTTCACTCAGGCTGCATGCCAGCCGCACCCCCAGGTGACTGGCAGGAGCAAAGGCAGGGGAGGCGGCTGCCCTGCGAGGCGGCAGTCGGGACGGGCCGTGCCGCGTGGGAATCGCAGTCCTGCTGTGAAGCGAGCCAGCAGCACTTTGAAAGCAGGCAGGTACCCGACACTGGACGTATCTTTCTGCCATTGCTCCTGGGTGTAAAGGGGTCGTGTGGTCCGCACTCCTTGGGAGTCTCCTTCAGTTATCAGTCATCAATCGTCACAGCAGGTAACACCTGCCGAGCACGCACTACGCTGCACTGCACCAGCCCTTGTTTGATGATAGAATTAATCTCCACACGGCATGGTGGTAAGAAGCATTCTGATGCCTGGTTTGCACATGAGGAAGCTGAGGCACAGAAGGACCAGCTCGTCGCCCAGGGCTGCACAGATAGTCCGCTGTGAGGCTGCCGCTGGTCTGCTGATCCACAGACCTCATTCCTGAGCAAACCACAACCTGGTCTTCAGGAACACACACACACGTACACACACGTGCACGCGCACACATGCACGTGTGCACACACGCACACACACAGTAAAATAGAACTTCTCCAAAAGGAGTCTGTAATCCGTGTTTCTCATTTCCCCACTGGTCCGCTGAGGACACGATTCCATGTTGCCCTCCTCATATTGTCAGTGTGGGATGCTAATCCCGAGAATTATGTCATAGAAGGTAAGTAAATGAGTAAGGTTCCCGGCCTGATGACATGAGTTTGAAGACATGCTGACCTCTGGGACAGTTAGCCCGTGTCGCTGGAACGCTGCTTCTCCCATGAGGGCTGTGTGGGTGTGAAGAGGGAAGCGTGTGTCCGGCCAGGACAGCCTCCCATCCCACCACCGCTCTCAGCTCAGCCAGGTCCCCTCCTTCGCCTCCTGCAGGTCTGTGCTCAGAGGTCCCTTATCTGAGAGGGAAGTCCTGTCTCTTCTTTGTATAAAAAGCCCGCCTCTGTCCCGTACTCTGTGTTAGGTGTTTGGTTCTGTATAGGATGTAGCAGTATGGGCTGTGTCACCTCCCTCTTTGCTGATGGATCGATCTGTTGTCTGTCTGCGTTCCCTTACCAGGACGGGACACTGAACGAGGACTGAGGCCTTCTCCTTGTTGTCTGTCTGCGTGTCTGTCTGCGTTCCCTTACCAGGACGGGACACTGAACGAGGACTGAGGCCTTCTCCCTCTCCGTCCCCAGCACTGGAATGGGGCCCAGCTCACTGCGTCACGGTCAGGAGGTAGATCTAACAAATAATAAATGTATATCGTGTCCCCCTCTGCACACGCTCAGCTTACCACAGCTCTGAGACGTTTAAAATCGGTGTCGCCCAAATGTGACCACAACACTTTTAGTGAAAAAAGAATTCCCACGAATATTCCAAAGAACGAAAGTGTCCTGGGAAACATTTTGGGAAACACGGGACTGCGATGCTCCTGGTTCACGGGTGGGAAGGCCGAGCCCTCGGGAGCCCAGGGCCCCGCCGAGCCAGTGGCCCCGCCCCGAGCCAGTGGCCCCCCGAGCCTGGCGCTCCACTCCCTGCTCACGACAGGGCTCCGCCACCTCGCCGCGTGCCTGGATGGAAGGTCTGTGGGGCTGACTGTGGCGGAGCAGCAGTCGGTGACCCGTTGGTGAGCACCCTGGGCTGTCCGTCCTGTGCACCTGCTGGCGACGTCTGGTTCACGAGCAGACACGTTCCCCACACAGCTCGGCTTCGTGATCCTGCTGTTTGCTAACTCCGTTCTCGTCCTCTTCTTATTTTTGATAGTTTTCTTCTAGTCTCACCTCCTCGGTACTGGTTTCAAATTGCAGCATGGTATGGACGGACGGGGACAGGGCCCTCCTCGTGGGCCCAAACCGGGCTCTACGGCGCCCGCGCTGAAAGGGAAGTTGCCGTGAGAGGGCTGACAGGAGGCCGGGGACCTGGGCCGCAGGGCTCTGCCACCAGAGTCCACCGCAGGGCAGTCCCAGCCCCGACGTCACTGCCTCCCTCCGATCCCCCTTTGGGCTCTGTCCCCTCTCCTCTAAAGACAGTGACCCTCACCTCCCTCGTCTTACTTGGCAGTCCAGACACTCCACACAGCTGCCCCCCTCCTCATCTCAGTGTTTCCGTGGGCACACTGCCCTCCTGGGGTGCCAGCTCTGCCCCTCCCCCTCTGCAGTCTCGTCTCCAGTTCTGGGAGTCCCGGGGGCTTGGTCCAGACCAATTCCTTTCCTCCGTGTGCATCCTTTCCAGGGCCAGTGTTCGGACCAGTGGCTCTAAATAGCATTCTGCCCCTCCCCCACGTCTGTGCCACCCGACAGGCAAGGGGCTCTAGGACTGTACAGCCCAGTGGCTGCTTGTATTCGCTGTATGCTGAGCCATTGCTTAGCCTCTCTGTGCGTCCCTTGCCTTGCACTTGGGAGGGAGATACGCACAGAGCGCATGGAGTTGGTGTGAGGGTGAAATGACGTAAGCATGAAGCAGGGGCTGGTCACCCGTCACTGCGTCTCCCAGCAGAATGTCCAAAGATGTGCCCAAATAGAACAAAGATTCCCCCTCCTCCTCCCGCGCCCTCCGTGGTCTTTCCCCTTCATTATCTTAGCAAAAATCAACTGGAAATCTAAAGTGACTCAAAAGGTCCAAAGGCCAGCATTCGTGAAGGAGGTGCTGGGCTGCGGGGAGCATCTGCCTCCCCCACGCACTGCACTCCCGGGGCTCCCACCCCTGGCAGGGCGCTGGTGGGGACGGAGCACAGATGTCCACAAGTCACGGAACTAAGCTCCAGCTTCCCTGACTCAGAAAATCCAAATGCCCCGCTCTCGGGTGCTCCCCAGTGCAGACGGTCCAGCCCTTTGCCCTCAAGAGCCTCGTCCTGCAGCTCTGAAAACTGGTTCCGTTTTGCCTTTAACCAGTCCTCTGGGACAAGGAAATGTAAGATTCCGTCACAAAGACGTGCTTGTCCTCTTCAGAGAAGAAGGGGAGGGCGAAAGAAAGCTTATTCTTTCGGGCTAGGCCTACAGAAACTAGGCCAGCTCAGAACTCACTGCCCACTGTCCCGAGGGAAGTCTAGCGTGCGGGCCAGGACAGAGCCGTGAGCACGGCCTCCTGTGCCAGCACTCGGAGCCCCCACGGCTCTCTCCAGGACAGCAAGAGGAAGCTGGAAGTCTGTTGGAGTCACCATTCAACTGTGACACCTTTCTTTCACAAGGACTGCTAGCTGGTAAGGTCCAGGCTGTCTGATGAGCTGGGTGTCGGGATAGCCAGGTGGGGGCAGCAGTCCCCAGAACAGCGCTAGGCAGAGCTCTGGCAGGGGCTGAGGTTGTTGTTGGCCCTCACACCCAGCCTCCCGCTCTGATTTCCACACCTTCTTGCCTCCTGCACGTCCAAGGGTCACCCTTCCCCACACCTCTGCACGGCCAGCTCTCCTGGTGCTCAGCTGTGGAAGTTCCTGAATGTAACAGCCCACCTTCCCCACGTACCTGCTGTCTACTGGAGCCCACCCACAGAGCGGTCGCAGTGCCAAGTGCCACGAAGGAGACATTTCTGCACAGCCACTTGATGTCTCCAGGTGGTCACCATCTGGAGCGCTGCTTCCAGCCTGAGCTGCACCTGGAATCACCTGAGTAATAAGAACTCCTGGTTCCTGCGCCCACCCCCAGAGTGACAACTGGTCTGAAGTGAGGCCAGAGCACTGGCACTTCAAAGAGATTCCAGCTGATTCTGAAGAGCAGAAAAGAGAGGCCCCACGTGAGGCTCCCACTGCAGAGCAGTTTCAGGGGGCACACTGACGGTTCAGGGCACTGCGGAGGCCTCCTAGCCAGGGGGAGGGGAGGTAAGGCCAAGCCAGACTTCCTAGAGGAGTGACCTGAGCTTTAAAGGAGGAGCAGGAGTGGGTGGAGTCATCCGAAGAGGAGGTGGGGAGGGAGAGCTACAGGCAGAGGGAGAGGGAAGGGCAGGGAGAGGGAAGGGCAGGGAGAGGGAAGGGCAGGGAGAGGGAAGGGCAGGGAGAGGGAAGGGAGCTGGAAAGGCACTGGAATACAAAGCTCAGAGACTCAGCAGTGCAAAGTGCTGGCCTGCGGGGATGTCACGCACAGCACGGGGAACACAGTCAGTAACGGACTAATAACGACGCATGGTGTCCAGGTGGGTACTGGAAATATCAGGGGCATCACTTCATTAGGCATTTAAATGTGAAATCACTGCATTATACACCTGAAACTAACATAATATTGTATATCAACTTGAAAAATGAAAACCTGTTTCTACGTTTGGAGGTTCTGAGTGAGATGGGAGTGAGTGGGGAAGCATGAGGTGCCTTGTAGGGTTTTATATGAGGCAACGGAAGTCCAGAAGGCCTGGGATGTGGTGGGGCAGGATCCCAGTTCTCTCTGGAGGGTGCTGGAGGAGTTATTAATGACTTTATTAATTGCCTTTATTAGTTGATCCTCTGGCATCTTGATCTCCTCCCCCACAACCCAAGAGCAACATATACCTCTCCCCAGAGCGTCGTCTGGGTCATATACAGAGCTAAGTGCTTCCCGTGGGCTATCTTTTCAAAACCTCCTCACACCCTCCCCATGGGTTGTTACTAGCGTCTGTCTCCATTTTACAGATGAAAGACCAGGGTAAAATAATTTGCATGAGGGTCACACAGCTAGTTACGTGCCTGAGCCAAGACTGACTCAGCCAAGCCATCTTCCCCACCTCTCAGAGGACCCCTCCCTGCTGCAGACTCATCCTTGGGGCTGCAACACAGTTGCTCAGCTGGTGTTTTCATTTCAGTGGGGGCCTTCTGTTACCTTCACATGAATCAGTCCTTTTCTTTAATTGATCCAGATGTCCGAGGGTCTAACAGTGACTCACTCCTGTAAATCATTTTGACTTGCCCAGCAAATTCAAAGTCTCCTCGTCACACACATTCACAGCTTCCAAACTCAAAGCAGGCTGCCAGGACCAGATGGGGGGACGGGAGGCCCTTGCCTGCAGCTCCCCGTCCTGGGAGCGAGGGGCTAATTAGAAACTGGGGCTCCTTCAGCTCCACCAGGCCCGCTGCACTGGGTCTCCAGGTGTGACATCTGGAATCCACACTGTGAGTTCTTAACATCAGCCTGGAGCAGGCAGCTGGCTCAGTTCCTGTCTCTCCAGGAGGGGGTCTCCTGAGACCCCCACTTCCTCCTGCAAGTCCTCTTAAAGGTAAGGGCTCCTATGTGCACAGGTTTGAAGTATGAGCTCTCTTCACTGCCTGCAAAGCCTCAGTTCCACAGATGCAGTACCCTGTGGTGGCCCAGGTAAGGAAATGAGGGACTCACCAGCGCCAGATCCAGAAGTCCGGGAGGGGCGGAGGTCATCGCCATGCCGTCCCCTCCCGCAGAAGTGCCCTCTGCACCCGGAGTCCTGCCTGGCTTCCCTGCTCGGCATCCTCAGGTACAATCCGGTGTCTGCATCACGGGGTCGTCTCTGCTGGGAACTGGACCTGGACGGCTGGGGGGGCCACGGCGCCCACGAGGCTCAGTTAGGTGTTAGCAGCCTGGTCACCGAGGGTTTGACTTGAAAACCAGGATAATATGAATCACCTGCCTCAGCAGAAAACACTTTAATGTAGACGCTCATGTGGAAAACATTGCCTGGAACCGACCCGCCAAATACCCAGCGGGTGCCCCTGGTGGCTTCCTTTAAGAAACCAGGCGCTTTGATCCCCAGCCAACTCGTTCTCCTGGCCGAGCCCTGCGTTCAGGGCTGCACCTCAGATGGCGAGGACCAGTTTCCCGAAAGGCAGGAGACTCTGATTCCCGAGAATCGGGGCACAGGTTGGGCTGCGCCCCAGAGACAGGCCGGGACCTGTTCACGGGCCGGCCACTCAGGGAGAGCCGAGTCTTCTTGCCAGTCTGTGGCCTTTCTCGCTGGTGAAATTCCACCATGAGCCTTTTTTCTGGGAGAGGCCCAAGGAGTGTGGTTAATGGATGTTTTTGATCTTAAACCTGAAAAAGCTAATCAAAGGTTCAAAGACTAAACCACGTGTAATTACAAGTTTGACTCAAGAGAGGAAGAGGACACGGAGGGTGTGTGGGGAGTTTTAGGGAGAGCTGGTGGGCACGAGCAGCCCTCCACAGCCCGAGGACAGCAGGTGCAGGGCCGGGTAGTGTGGGTTCACAGTCACCCGATTGCCCGTCCTGTCGGCACACACACATCTAGGTGCACAAACCCCTTCTAAATGTCACCGGGCAGTGTCCATGGCGACGTCCCCTCACCCACCGCAGCAGGTTCTCATTTGCCACCACGGTCCAGGCAGCTTTCCTGCCCCCAGTGGAGACGGGCTCAAATCTATAAACTGAGATATGATTGCATAGTCAAGAGGTAGACTATTTGGGTTGGAAAGACGCTCAAAGTTGGACTAGTTAGTGATTCCCAAATCTCCCGGTGGAGACCCGCAGGGCCTTTGGAGCTGCAGGTGCCTGCCTGTGGCTGGGGCTGAGCCCCAGCGCTGCGTTTGAGATGCGCAGCCTTCCTTGAGAACATTCCGGCATAAATGAAAAGGGGCTGGTCCAGATCAGGTAGGTCCTCACGGGAAAGGGTGACGTGTGCAAAGCAGGTAACTGGGGAGCGTTTACTGTTCACCGGAAGTGGGCAGGGTCTAGTGGGACCCCAGGGAAGGAGCAAGGGCAGCAGGAAAGCACCCGCCCAGGCAGAGGGCGGGGAGGGCGGGGACCTTGGCGGAGGCGTGGCCCGGAGGCTGCCTGAGCTGGTCTGGAGGGGAGGGACACAGCCCTTGTCCACCTGCGGAGGGAGGTGGCCTGGGACACGCAGGGCCGGCTTCACGCTCCTCCGCCTTCTGGTCCCTGCTGGAACCCCTGGGAGCCGAGGGCACGGAGCCTGCGGGAGGGGGTGCTCAGCTCCCCCTCCCCGGGCACCTGGAGGGGTGAACTCCGAGTACCTCACGTGGGGTGGAGGAAACGCAAAACTGGGTGATGTGTCCTTGGGGAGGGGCGGGGCATTGTCCTCCTTACTTGAGAGTCTATTTGGACATTTTCATTATTAAGTTAAAAATACAGATTCCTGGGCTCGACTCCACAAATCAGAATCCTTAGGCCCTAAGGAGGCTTCAACAGCACTCGCCCTCCCACCCCTCCCTCTGTCCAGGAAGCCCCGCTGTCCCCTTCTGGCCTTCACCTTGCTTTATTTTTCTCCCGTCTCTCATCACCTCTTGCTGCATTATTTTTTATCGAGATGAAAGCACGTACCCTAACACTGACCCTTTTAAAGTGTGGGCTCGGTGAGTTTCACGAGGCTGCGCGGCTGTCCCCCCATCTAGTCCCAGAGCATCTGATCACCCGGAGAAGCCTGTGCTGTTCGGTCACTGACGCACCATCTTTCACTTTGTTTCCTTAATAACTAGCCCCTTGCGACCAGGACATCAGCTTCTTGAGAGCAAAGACTGTGACTTGTTCAGGGGTCTGTTTGCATCCTCTGAAGAGGGCCTGGTGCGGGGCTGGCTGCAGGCCAGTATCTGTGGATACAGGTGGGACCCCGAAGCCACCTTCACGAAGCCAACAGGAGACCTGGCGACCAGCGAGAAGACAAGTCAGGGGTGCACTCCAGCCAGCGGGCCCCTGGGCTGTGATCGGCCGGGTCCTCAGTGGCTGGTCTTCAGTCCCCAACACAAAGGGACAGGTCCCCACAGGGGTTCGAGGCCGGGTTCGAGACGTAGGATTTCTGGGCCTGTGCTTGGACAGCTCTCTTTGGCTGTGGGTCCCATTGGCTGTGATGTAATTATCTCCCTGCATCTTGGTGAATCTGAGCACTTCTGAGTGTTGGCGTGTGTTGGTGAGGGTGGTTGTTCAGCCCAGATGTCAGGAGAACAGACTGACCTCAGCTGCTCGTCTCTGGCCTTGGTGTTCCTGTCTGTCACATGGGGTGGGGGTCGAGAGATCGGTTATATCTCACGGGTTGCTCTGCGGGTAAAATGTGCAAACCACATTGTCCTGGCTGCCATGTGGCCAGTGCCCCTCGCCAGCAGCTGGGGCTGGAAGGAGGCAGCTGGTGTCGCCCGGATGTGGTAGAGAGAAGGCGCAGCCATGAATGATTGGGGTCAGGCAGGCTCTCCGCCAGGCATTCCCAACAGTCACCAACTTCACTTCGCTGGCCAGGAAAACGAAATGTTACGCTGATACCTCATCTATCCAAAAGGATGTGAATAAATGTTGATGAGTATGTTCACTGCGTGTCCTTGAGCAAGTCACTTTAACCTTCCGTGTTCTCATCTGTTCAAGGAAAACAATCTGAAAAACGAGTGACTGTGAAGATTCAAAATGACAACCCATGTGCCTGGGACGCTGAGGGTCAATAAGTAATAGTTATTGATACCCTCTTTATTCCAAGTGCACAGCTCTTTTGGGGGGCCCAGAAGTGTTTAGGCTTAGAATAAACACCCGATCTAACTAGGCTCTGTGTTTGGCCTCTGTCCACTTTCCTTCTCTAGCCCTCAGCCCTTGGTCCTGCCATCTGCAGTCCAGATACAAGAGACTCTTTGGTTTATGGGCAGAACCACGCTCCTTCCCCTTTCCCCTGGTAACCGCTCCTAATCCTGCATCTCCCAACATCAGCATCACTTTCTGACAGAATGATGTTCCTTCGCTCCACAGACCTTTGTGGCAGAGGCAGCTGGATGGACGCCCAATATTCATTCTGTCCTTTTTGTTCTTGATTCCAGAACCATGGTTTTAAAAGTCTGCTTCCCGGTCTTTCCTGCAGCTAGATGTGGCCATGGGACTGAGTTATAATTTTTTTTTTTTTTATCCTCACCCGAGGACATTTTTTTTCATTTTTTGTTCAGATAGAGTGGGAGGGAGAGAGAGAGAGAGAAACATCGACGTGAAAGGGACACATCGAGTGGCTGCCACCCACACGACCAACCAGGGCCGGGGACAAGCTGCAACCAAGGTACATGCCCTTAGCAGGAACCGAACCCGGGTCTCTCTGGACCGCAGGCCAACGCTCTAACCGCTGAGCCAAACTGGCCAGGGCTGAGTTATGATGGAGGATATGTAAACAGAATTTGGTTGGTTGGTACCTCTAGGAAAGCTCTTTAAAAGAAGATGCTCTTTTGTTTTTCATCCTTCTTGGGATGTGAACCTGATGGCTGGAGCTCTTGCAGCTGTCTGGGACCATATGATGATATGTTAAGGGCTGTGAGTGAGGAAGACAAAAGAGAGTGGGTCCCTGCTGACTGTACAGAGCTCATACCATGCGTCTCTGGAGTTCATCTATGAGAGAAAATAACTGCTAAATAGGCAAAAATCCTGCAAATATACTTTTAATGATGTATTCTTGCCTGAATTTGTAATCTCACATTTGTCCGAGGGGTTATTTGGCCAGTGTCTCCCTCCCATGCTGGAGTGAAGCAGCCGACGGGAAGTGTGATGTGAAATTTGCTCACATGTACGTGGCCAGTGTGTGACAGGTACTCTGTAATAGGTACTCTGTGACAGGTACTCTGTGATAGGTACTCTGTAATAGGTACTCTGTGACAGGTACTCTGTGACAGGTACTCTGTGACAGGTACTCTGTAACAGGTACTCTGTGACAGGTACTCTGTGATAGGTACTCTGTAATAGGTACTCTGTGACAGGTACTCTGTGATAGGTACTCTGTAATAGGTACTCTGTAACAGGTACTCTGTGACAGGTACTCTGTAATAGGTACTCTGTGACAGGTACTCTGTGATAGGTACTCTGTAATAGGTACTCTGTGACAGGTACTCTGTGACAGGTACTCTGTGATAGGTACTCTGTAATAGGTACTCTGTGACAGGTACTCTGTGACAGGTAGTCTGTGACGGGTACTCTGTGACAGGTACTCTGTAATAGGTACTCTGTAATAGGTACTCTGTGACAGGTACTCTGTAATAGGTACTCTGTGACAGGTACTCTGTAATAGGTACTCTGTAATAGGTACTCTGTGACAGGTACTCTGTGACAGGTACTCTGTGATATGTACTCTGTGACAGGTACTCTGTGACAGGTACTCTGTGAAACGTTAGTGAGCAGAAACCTCACACACCTCATGTGAAGCGAAGTGTGAAGGCCTGAAGCGGGAGCTCTCACACCCCGTGACAACTGCAAAGCACAAGGGGACACTCCTTGGAACATCCCCCCAGCTCCCTTCCCCCAGGTGACAGCGTCCTCTCCTTGGTTTCAGTGGACTTGCAAGGGGCTGGCCACCATCACATGTACCCAATCACAGTTCCCTGTTGTTCCCAAATAAACTCATTTTTCTGAAGAAATACCTGGCTGGATTTTGTTTATGATCAATGTCACTAACTGATCGAACAAATAACCTTATCACTTTATATCAGTGGAAGTGATGTGGTGGAAGCTTACCACCATATCCGTCTTTTCAGCTAGCCAGGCTCAGCCCTGTGCCCTGTGCAGAGAAATGACTGACACTTGAGCTAAAGAGACACGTCCTACAGATAAAGACTCTTTGGTATACCCTCTTCTGTCTCCAGTGTGTGCCGTTCTCAAGGTGCAGGGCCCATCCCTCCGTCATCCAGGCCTCCCCTTGCCGTTATTCCCTGGTTCTTCATGCTCCAGCCAGACTGAACTACCTGCAGCCTCATAAACATACCATGTCTGCTGTCTCCTGGCTGTGGGTGCTGTTCCTGCCCTTGGAACTCACGTTACCTGCTGGTGTCTGCTTCCACGGGGCCTCAGCTTGGACAGCACTTCATCCAGGAAGCTTTACAGGCTCTAAACCTTGGCCAGGGCCTTCTCCCCAGTGCCCTCAAGGTCTTCCCTAGCTCTCCCATCACAACACTTATAACCCTGTGTCCCCTGTGTTATGGGTTAAATTGTGTCCCCCAAAATATATGTTGAAATCCTAACCCCTGGTATCTGTAAATGTGACCTTATTTGGAAATTGGGTCACTGTAGATGTAATCACGTTATGATGAGGTCAAACTAGACTGGGGTGGGCCCTTAGGAGAGACAGACACACACAGAGGAGAATGCCGTGTGGAGGCACAGGTGCCCGGAGGGAAGATGGTCATGTGACTGTACAGCTGCCAAAGAACGCCGAGGACTGCTGGTGACAGCCAGAGGAACACCTCCGGACACTTCATTTGGGGCTCCTGGTCTCCAGGTCAGGGAGAGAATATGCTTCTGTTCTTTCAAGCTGCCCAGTGTGTGGTGCTTTATCATGGCAGCTCAATGAGAGACTGAATATACAGATGGAAAACGGCCCAACTACAAATAAAAACAGAACTCTGACCTACAACCTCAAGCAACCAGCCCAGGAAGCCAACCTACTGTCTATAGAAACTAGTTCAGAAAGTTGGACCATTATCTATAGCAGTGGTTCTTAACCTTCCTAATGCCACGACCCTTTAATACAGTTCCTCCTGTTGTGGTGACCCCCAACCATAAAATTATTTTCTTTGCTACTTCATAACTGTAATTTTGCTATTGTTATGAATCGTAATGTAAGTATCTGATATGCAGGATGTATTTTCATTGTTACAAATTGAACCAAATTAAAGCATAGTGATTAATCACAAAAACAATATGTAATTATATATTGTGAAATGTTTATTTCTAATTACAAATAAATGAAATTTTGTCTTGAAGCATGGTGTAGCATGGGTAACAGTCTTAATAGAACAACAGTAAACTACATTGCTACATTTTGCGACAGTATGAGTAAAAAGCCAACGTCAGTGCGAAGGTTGAGGTTGCTTCTTTCTTACCAGATAGGATATTCTCGGGACAGTCTTTGCAAGAGCACAACACAGATCATCTTCCACAACAAGTCTACTTCTGTATTTAGACTTGATAACCAACAAGCTGGAAAACCCTGTTTCACAAAGATATGTTGTTGGAAATGGAAGAAGAAGGCGCAACACAGTCTCAGACAGAACAGGATATGACCGCAAACACTTGATCCAGAATTTTGTAACTGGCATTGGAAAGAAATCAGTTCTCGCTGCATCGCTGTTAATAAGTTCAATGAACTCCTCTTGTGCTGTCTCAGGAACATCTTCAACTTTGACTGTGAATGGGCTTCTGGCAAGTGCAAATGGGGTGTCAGGTAGATTTGGAAAGTACGATGACATTTTGTCTGCAAGCATGTGCAAGTGTTCTTTCACAGAAATTATCATCATAATCCTTTTGTCTGGTTCAATGTCATGTTCCTCAAAGAAAGCAGATGAGGTAGGCAACATGTAAATTTTATTTTCATCCAATTTTTTTTTTTTTTTTACCAAAGCTGAAGTTTCATTTGGAATGATCGGATCTTTTCAGACAAATTGAGGCATGTTGCATTTGGTCCTTGCAGTGATAAATTTAACTCATTCAAGATGGTAAAGATATCAACCAAGTAAGCTATTTTCTGCAGTTCACTTTTTTGCTGAAAGTGCTTCGAACTGTGGTCCTGCTTTCTGATTAAAAAACGTTTTGAGTTCATCACGAAGCTCAAAAACATGTTCTAAAACTTTTCCTGTCGACAACCATCTCACTTCAGTGTGAAATAGCACAGCATTGTTTGGCGCATCCAACTCGTTGCACAGTTGCGAAAACAGTCGACTGTTTAAAGTGCTCGCCTTTACAAAATTGACAGAGCTTATGACGCTTTTCATTACTTCTTGTAACTCTTGTGGCAGCGTCTTCATTGCTAATATTTGCCGATGAATCATACAGTGAGTTCTGACGACTTTTGGTGACTCATTCAGTACCAAACGTTGAAATCCAGATCGACATCCTAGCATAGCTGGAGCACCATCTGTACAAACACCACATACCTTTCCCCAAGAGATCTAATGCTCTTTCAGAAATGAACCAACTGTGTCAAATACATCATGTGCAGTAGTTGTCATTTCAAGAGGTTTGCAAAAAAGAAACTCACCTTTAACATCACCATCATTAATATACCTCACGTAAACCAGTAACTGTGAACAGTTTGCAACATCTGTAGATTCATCAAGCTGGATGCTAAATATTGGAAGTGGAGCAGATTTAATTTCCTGGATTACCTGATCAAGAATATCAGCAGACATGTCATCTATTCTTCTGCGGACAGTGTTGTTAGATAAGGAAATTGCACTCAATTTCGTAACAGATTCATCTCCAATCATAACTCGAACAATGTCTTTGGCCGCTGGCAACAGTAAATCCTCAGCAATGGTGTGAGGTTTCATAGCTCTGGTGATTCTGAGTGCCACCAAATATGAAGCTTCAATGGCCTCTACGTTTTGTTTGTGGTACTTGTGACCAGTGTCAAGTCTGGCTTTCTTGAGTCCATCAGCTTTGCTTCTAAAATAGTTGGCATCCTTGCTGGCAAAGCTTGGATGCTTGCTATCAAAATAGTGTTTTTGTTTGTTCAGCTTCATAGATTCGGCTGATAGAACTTCACAACAAATAACACATTGCAGTTTCTCAATTCCTGCTGTAATTATTGAGGTAAAACCATACTGTAAAAAATCCTCATTATATTTTCTTTTCTTAACGTTCTTCTCTACATGATCCATTGTCATGGGATGGTTTGCTAATGAAAGTAATATATAACAATAGCTTTAATAACACAAAAGATGATACATGGCATAGTTTAGTCAATATAGTTCATTAAAGTTTCCTATGATTTACCATTCTCTGTGTTGTTGTTTTTACATACCTGTTACTATCACAAGGGGGCAGTATTCACATCAACCACAGCTGAATGTAAAAAGACCAATCAGCATCCCGATTAAGTTCCCATGGTACAGATATTTTTTTTTTTGCAGTAGTTGATGATTTTACAGTACATGATTTTGCATTTACCCAGTAATTATAATTCATGAAGTGTTGTTTTACCTCCAATACTGCTGCTTTCTACACAGTAGCTGCTTTTAACAGAGTAGCTGCTTTCTGCACAGTAGCTGCTCTCTACACATGTGTGACTGGTCCACATAAGTACATTATGGTGCCAACCCTGTCACATACACCTGTATTTGTATGGGGTGTATGTGATGGGGTTGGCGCAGTGATATCATCACACCAGGTACTCATATGTGAGTGTATCTGTATGTGGGCATATCTGCATGTGGGCAGACCTGCCTGGAGATGGATAGAGGAGCGGTGTCTTGGTTCCTAAGACCATCGGAAATATGTGTTTTCTGATGGTCTTAGGCAACCCCCGTGAAAGAGTTGTTCAACCCCCAAAAGGGTTGCAACCCACAGGTTGAGAACCACTGATCTATAGCAACCAGTCCAGGAAGCCAAACAATAACCCCTGTGGCACTCAGCCCCAAGTGACCAGGACTTGATTAATAGCTGGCAGCTTCTCTACTTTGTGTCCTGGTACCACAGGTGCCATCAGTCAGAGCATGGGCCTGGCTGGCCACTTCAGAGGGCCTGGCTATGTGGGGGCTGTGCACAGGATGCAGGTGTACAGGGGTCCAGGGGTGCCCCGGGGACTCCAACCAGCTCCCCTCAATGTGCAGGTACCATGTCCAGTGTAGGGAAGTGAACAGGGTTGTGGCATTTCCAGGCTTCATGATGGCAGGTCCCGCACCCCTCCCCCACTACCATAAACAGTCAGGAAGTACCAGGGTGCCTTGCACATTGGCCAAGACGGTGCAGGGGGGAGGTCCTTACTCCAAACATGCCAAAAGCTAGAAAGATGAATGGATAAGGCCTGAGCTGCCAAAAGCTAGCTAGATAATGGGATAGAGAGAAAAAAGTCCTCCCCTCCCCACCTCTATAAGAACCGTGGGCTTGAGCAGGAAGAGGAAGAGTCTTTGCGACAGAAGTCCACCGTTCTCCCAGGGAGCGCAGCACCTGAGTGAAACCTCTTTCCTTTCACTCTAGATCCTGTCTGACAAGTTTGGCTTTCATTGTGGTGGGCAGCTGAACCTGCCTTTTTGGTTACAGTTTTTGGCAACCCAGATGGGACAGCATAGGCCTTGGTAAGTCCCAGAGGGCCCAGGCTGGGGTCCCAGCTGCCTGTGACAGGCCGATCCCAGGAGCAGGACTGTGGGGATGTCCCAGCAGCTGCCAACAGCTTTTCTCAGGGAATTTTCCTGTACTCCTTTTCAAGGCACCAGCCACCTGAAACTCTTGACTGGTTAAAGAAAAATGGGTTTCTGGGGAGCAGATGGACTCCAAGACCGGGTAAGTTGAACCAGTGTGCACACCGGAGTCCTCTATCCCTGCCACTTGGGCTTTGAGACACTTGGGTCTGGTTAGGACCATTTTCATTACTGGTTGGTAGGCTATTCTAGGCTATCCCTGCTGCTAGGGTTTCATGCCACGTGGGCTTCATGCCATTTGGGTCTGGTTAGGACAGCTCGCAGTATCAGTTGGCAAGATATAAGGTGCTCGGACTTGCTTGTGAGCACATGTTTAGAATAATGGATTTATGGATCCAACTTTTCTTCGTATGTTCCCACTGTGTCTGGGTTCTCCGTATGCTTATGGTTTGGGGTTTGTACTTTCAGGCCACCAGGGGTTGGCTGTTCTGTTTTGACTCCTGAAGGGAGCCACTGGGCTGAATTTTAGCAGATTGGTCCACGTACAACTATGAGCCAGTGACTGAAAAGAAGCTGGTTTTCTATTGTAACACTTGGCCCGTGTGTACTGTAGACTATGGGGACAATGGCCCCTAAATGGTTCCCTAAATCACTGCACCATAATACAACTGGAATTGTTTTGCCAGTGGTCAGGAAAATGAGATGAAATCCCTATGTCCAGTCATTTGTATCTTTACACAATAAGGATTTGGCAAAGACAGGGAACCACCTAATGACACAGAGAAGGGAACTGGCTACGAAACACCTCCTGACAGTAGACAGGAGGAAAGGGAACACGAGGAGAGAGTCTCTAACGCCCTGACCCAGGGGACCCAGGATCAGCAGCAGGAAGATGCCCCCTGCCACCACGTCTGCTGCTAGATACCCCTGAAATAGGGCCAGAGGGCAACAGTCCCACCCATGTGTGATAAAGAAATGGTCTCCCCCTTAAAGACCCTGCACAGCACCCAATTGGCCAGGGAACTCCTACCCAGAGTGGGACACTTCCCTTACTCCATTTTCCACTTTAGATTTACTAAGTTGGAAGAATCCCAACCCCTAATATCGGGAGGATCCTCAGAAAAGGGTAGATCTCATCACCACCGCTTTTGCCACTCACCATCCAACTGGGCAGACATA
This sequence comes from Tadarida brasiliensis, assembly GCA_030848825.1. Taxonomy (NCBI): domain Eukaryota; kingdom Metazoa; phylum Chordata; class Mammalia; order Chiroptera; family Molossidae; genus Tadarida; species Tadarida brasiliensis. The sequence continues at coordinate 2,311,850 of CM061274.1, read as the reverse complement.
CAGGCTGTCCTAACATCCTGCTAACAGCAGGTGAAAGGCGCCTGGATATAAATGAGGCTAACGAAGCGGCTTGCCTCCTTCGCCAACAGAATCCCAATGGGACCCCCAGCCCAGCCAGGGGATTCCCTTGATAGAGCCCAGCTGGGACCTGAATAGCAGGTATATAGCCTCCCCAGAACATTACGAAAGGTGCATATTGGAAGGGCTTAAGGAAAGTTGCCTAAACAAAAGAACCTGAATATGATACAGACCATTCAACAGAAACCAAATGAAGATCCTTCTGAATTTCTGGAAAGGACCTGGCAGGCCTGTCGAAAGCACACTGATGCTGACCCACAAGCACCAGAAAATGTCTGGCGGTAGACATGACTTTTATTGGGCAAAGTGCCCGGATGTCAGAGGGACGCTCCAGCATTTAGAGGGGACGTTGGAGACGACCCCCTCCCGGCTGGTGGGCGTAGCCTTCAAAGTGCATCGTTCAAAGCTTTCCTGGGAAATATGGAAATTAAAGCAGACCACTGTCTTCTTAGAACCAGTGCAGGAAAGCCAGAAGGAGAGGTGGGACCCCACAGGAACAGGGAAAGACCCACTCGGTGCCAATGAATGCACTTATTGCGAAGATGAAGGCCACTGCAGAAAGGACTGCCTGGAACTCAAAATAAAAATAAAAAGGAGCCGGCCGGTGTGGCTCAGTGGATTGAGCATCGTCCCATGGACGGAGAGGTCCCTGTTTGATTCCTGGTCAGGGCATGTGCCTGGGTTGTGGGCCCGATCCCGAGTAGGGGGCGTGCAGGAGGCAGCCGGTCGATGTGTCTCTCTCACATCGATGTTTCTATCTCTCTCTCCCTTCCTTTCTCTCTAAATAAAACCAATAAAAACATATTAAAATAAAAAATAAAATAAAATAAAAAGGATAGACACCCTCACTGAGAAACGTTAGAAAGGAATGATGAATCTGACGATGAATGAGGAGGCCCAGGGGCTCCCCTAGACACCTTCCGACCTGTTACTATTACTATTTCCCACAGGAGCCCGGGTACAACTGACAGTGGGGAACAAGCTAACTGACTTCCTGGTAGATGAGGGAGCTACACACTCAGTGCTAAATACAAAACTAACCAAAAGAAGTTCAGCTGCAGTGACGGTTACTGGAGTGACCGGACAATGACAAAAACAGGTGTTCCTTCAACCTCTAGAATGCCAGCTTGGGGACCAAACACGTACCCATGGCTTTTCTACGTGCCCGACTTCCCATTCCATGGTTGCACTGAGACTGATTTGTACCCTGCATGCACGAATGACGTTTCCCGAGAAGCAGCAGTTGTGATTAGAAGTCCCGCGGGAACATGCTCTCCAGTTCCAGGCGCTCACGCTGGCCCGGAAGGACTCGGAGGTGACTCTTCCTGCCCAAGAGCTGTGAGCAGGGTGACTGTACCTTTTGAGCCAATGGAACCCCAAGTAGGGCAGTTAACATCCAACCCATAGATATTAACATAAAAGAAGGGGTGCAGATCCCACAGAAGAAACTTTAGAGGGAAGTCAAGCAGTATTGCAAAAATTCTTAAAATCAGGAGTAATTTGGCCATGCCAGTCTCCCTGTAACACCCTCATTTTGCCGGTTGAAAAGCCTCACTCTGATAAATATTGATTTGTGCGGGATCTTAGGGCCATGAATGACGTTGTCCAGGACATACATCCTACGGTGCCCAACCCTTACACTTTGTTGACCGCTGTGTCCAAGGACACAAATGGTTTTCAGTCCTAGACTTGAAGGATGCTTTTTTCTGCATCCCAATGGATGAACAGGCTCAGAGATTTAGACTGTGGATTAAAAAGTCAAACACCATGCTAGGGCAAACACTAGCACCTTCGCACAAGTGTGCTCAGGGCCATCCACCTGTCTGGCAGGAGACCAAGTCTTACTGCAGACCTGGAAGGCTCAAGGTCCCGAGCACAGCTGGCTAAGCAATGGGCTGGTCCCTAGGACATCCTGCTGACAACACACCCTAAAGCTCGTGGGAACCAGGCCTTGGGCCCCTGCATGTGGGTACCGTGAGCGCTGCAGGAGGAGGCTCAGAGCCTGCTGCTGTTGGTCCCGCAAGGGCAGCTGGGCCTGCTCCCCTGACGGAGATTGAAAACTCCTCTTTCAGACAAGCACAGTGCCTCCCAAATCTAAGTGAGAATACTACTTCCCATTCTTTGATTATTGTCTCACAACTGCTACACTTTGTGCCCGTGCTTGGACCGATAACGCCTCTGTGCACATCCCGGACAGCGGCCTTCTCAGCACACCCGCCCTGCTGTGGGGTGCCACCCAGAGCCCCCCTCAGGATTAGACCATGGGGACCCTCCGCTCTCCCGTTCCTGATTTAATCACACTCTGCCCTGCACTTGACTGCTGGTCTGCACAGCAGGTCCCACTCGGGGCCCACCTGCAACGTCACCTCTCGAAACGTGGAGCCGCCCACCAGCCCCGCTCGTCCCGTCCGGCAGTGCCATCCCGAGTCCCCGCAGGCCGCCTTCCGAAGACAGCAGCCCGCCTGCTTGCAGGCGCCCCTCCATGCCCGCCTCCCTTAGCAGATGGCAAGAATCTCGGGACCCAGGGATAGGCAACACTACTGTTCCTGGTGCAAAAACCTGATCATGATTTAACAAAAAAGGAGTAAAGGGAAGACGAGCTAATTTAATACTCCGGGTCTATTCCCTGCTGACCGGTGGGGAAGGGCCGGAACAAAGGCAGTTTCAGGCACCTGTCCAGTGAGGGCTGCCTGACATGGAAGGTGCCTACCTGTCCCTCACACCTGGCTCGGCCATTGTAAGCTGGAAACCTGAATATCTAATCTCCTAGACGGGGGGACCTCGCTCTCCCACGGCCAGTGCCAGCCTGCTTGTGGGGCTCCCACACCCTGCATTTGCCCACGTGCCCTCAGCCTTGTGGGCCCCATGCAGTGGACTCGTGGACTGACGTGGACTAACCCTAATCTGGGCACAGCTACACCGGGGAAAGGAAAGTCTGGACTTCGCCTTTATTTCTGACCTTACTAAGCCCACAACTAAACCTCTTCCGGGACTGGACTGAGGGACACGGGACTCTGCGACCCCAGAAGTATAATTCCTTGCCAATAAAGACCGTCCATTCTCCCATGCGAGTCTCAGGAAATTCATTTTCTAAAGATGTCCCCAGAACCTCCTGCCCAAGAGCGTCAGCGGCATCTGACCCCTCTTCCCTCCAGCCCCAGGTCGGTGAGCCACTGGGCAGAGGAAGAGCTGGGAGCGGGACCTGTGAACCCTGAGACCCTCCGGCCGGGTCAGGGCTCTCAGGGGGCGGAGGGCCGGCAGCAGCCCCTCTGAAGGAGAACCAGCGGGCTCGAGCCTGGTGGGAGATGGAGGGCAGCCTCCCTCTCCTGGGAGTGCCATCATTCATCTCCCCCTCCTCCCTGTGTGTACCATTCATTCTCTCCTCTTTGTCTCCCCACCTCAGACGGTTCTGTTTCAGACCCTGGCCGACCTTGAGGGTGGGCACCCAGCTGTCTCCAGCAGGGGCTGGACCGCGCCACAGTCCCCGGCTCCCCTGCAGCCCAGCCCTGGCAGTGGGGGACTGGCGCCAAGGCTGTCGGGTCTGGGAACCCCGTGGGCAAGAGGGTGGTGCGCACAGGCTGGGTGCCAGTCTCCCGGGTTCTGTGTCTAACGCAAGAGATTTGAAAGACTTCACAGGCACCAGCCGTGCGGCTTCAAGGCGCCTGGCACCTCTCCTGCGGGCTTGTTTGCAGCAGCTCCAGAGCCGGGCCCATCTTCCAAAGATGCCAAACTCAGGGCCCGGAAGTTCAAGGGCTACTTCTCCGCGGAGGCCCCTAGCTTCTCCCAGCCCTGGTGCGGCGCTGCATCCCGCCTTCCCGGGAGGTGCAGGGCGGCCTCTGCCCCTCGGCTCCCTGGAGCGGGGGCGGCAAACAGCTGCAAGCCCCCAGCGGCCGGACAGGCCCCCTCCCCCGCAGCTCTGACCGTGCCTGTGAGCTGGGAAGAAGGGGGAAGGGAAGCGGTTAGAAACAACGTCCTCACGGATTTCCCCTGGCAAGGTGATCGCTCCGGAGAGGGCCCCGCCCGCTCTCCGCTAAGCGGTGGGACGCAGGCCCCGCCCCTGGTGACCGAGGTGCTAGAGCAATAGCAGCAGTTACTGTAGCACCAGCTGGTTAAGGGTGGACATTGTCATGGGATCGCTCCTGGTGAAGGGCAGAGGGTCAGCCCGTGGCCACATTGTTCACTGAGGCAAAAGGTTGTAACCAGGCAAGGAGACCAACCTGCTGAAATGGTTTAGCCTAACCTGCTTTCTTTTGCAACTACAATTATGCTGGTTTAAAACTGTTACAATTGTTACTGCTTGTTAACTAATACTGTGCTCCCAGAGGTGTGATGGATAGAAAGGCTTTTCTATACAGCTGCTCAGGGAAATGAAGGGTTTTTGTGGCTTCATCTGGAAAACTGACTGAAAATAGAGTTTAAAACCCAGGGCCCCGGGTGTTGAATTCTGTCCTTGCAGACTCACACTATCTTGGGATCTTAAACACGCCCGCTCCGAAGGGATGCACCCAGGTACTTCTGCCTTATTGTGGGGCACAAAAGCTGCCGCACTCTCTGAGAAGGGCCGCGCCCTTTGCGTGGGGGGTGAGGCACGAATCTCCAGATGCTGAGACTGGCAAGCGGGCACCATGCTTACACCCTAGGCTCTGAGGGCAAGGGGAAGCTAGGGAAAACTGGGGATGCCCATGTCTTCCCTGAGCTACCCAAACCCTTCTTTCTCCTTACAGGGAAGGACATTATTTCTCCTCGAAGACAATGGGTCAAGTTGCCTCCGTAATGTCCTCTATACTTGAAGATCTAGCCTCAGAGGTTCCAACAGAAGGCCAAGCCTCTTAAAGTACGGAGGCTGTTAGAAAAACATGAGACAGTGACACATTACTGACTCACCTATTAAAAGCCAGGTTAAAAAGCCAGACTTTTTCTATGAAAGCCTCCAAGAAGATCAGAGGCTATCAAAATAGCCCATGTGGATTAAATAAGCCCAACAGGGGGACATATGGGTGTCTGATCAACACAGAGATCAGTAACTTTCCACACCTGGGCAAAATTGTATTGCCATTTTGGGAAGGCCTCTGCCCCACTGCCCCAGCATGGCACAAGAGAGGAAGGGCAAGGCGCCAGTCTCTGGACACAGAGAGTGGCAGTTACTGGTGGTCACCTGTGCACACCCTAGGCCCTGGCACATGACCAGAAAGCAAGGGAGCTTGGGGGTGCTCAACCAGTATCTCGGCTTTCTGATCTCTCTCCCATCCCCTGAGAAGATTTTGTTCTTTCCTCAAAATAAACAATAATACAATTTTTCATTTCCATTTAAGAATGTCTACTCTGGCATAAAATTTTATTCTGGGTTGTAGAAAATACTATCTGGCTTTATTATCTCATCTGAACCTAAGCTTTTAAGCCAATCAGTCTAACTCAGTTCACCTGGGATTTGCTCAACCAGTGACTTCTCTGAAGCATGCCTCAAAGTGTCAATATGTTTGCCAGTTTTAAAAAAGCCTGCATTTCCAAAAGTTATAAAATATGTTTAATAATCTAGGGGATTCTAATTGCTCATTTTAGTTTTTTTTTTTTTTTTTTTTCTCCCTACCTGATACCTCCAGCATTGGACATTTCTTAATAAGTGAGTCATGGCCATGCATTTCCTTACATAAATCCCAAAAGACCAGTTCCAAACTATGGGGTCTTAATGCCTAAGGAAGACATGCCTGGCTTCTGGCTGCCTCCAGAGAAGCCTTGAGCAATTGAGATCGACTCTCAAGACTAATCAAAGCCAATCAAAAGCCATTGCAAGAAGAGGCCTGACACCTTACTGGTCACATGGTTCACGACAATCTTTCCAGGGAAGGAACGAAGGTTGCTTTCCTGAAAGATGACAGAAAGGAACCTCAACACTTTGGAAAGCTCAAGGACTTGAGGCCATGGCCCGAATCTGCAGGTGATCCAGGCACAGCCTGATGGCTATTGTGGCTTTGGCTTCTCCACCCTGAGGGGCTCACTCTCACTAGAACTCAACCTAACGGTTCCTTATAAATAACTGACAGTCCAGCTAAGCAAATTTGAAAAAGTCTGTGTGATCAATTTGATCTATCACTAACTCTTGTTGCATTTATGCAAATAACTTAGCCAAACTAGAACTGGACTCAACAGTCCCTTTAAATGTGAAGATACTCTTAGGGAGAGAGAAAACTATACTTCAATGGACACAACAACGCCCAATTGTGGATATTGAACTCCAGTGCAGTTAACTGTCTTCAAAGTTTTGTTTTTAAGGCTGTCTGTGCCGTACATGCCTCTGATGACATCACCAGAGAGGTTCTAACTGCAGACAATGTGTCAAATTGTCACTGCTTGCTTTCATTCCAGCAAAAGCGTCCATCCGAAGTCTTCGCTCTGGGTGTGATTTATGACTTCCTGTGCGCATTAACCTTTCTGTTTTATTTGCTTCTATTTTCACGGAATGTATGCCTATGTTTTTCTTTGCCTCAGTGCGTGTGCACACAATGTAGGCCTCACCTGAGAAGCCATCTGCTTGACTGTCCTCAAAGGTCTGGACTTACGGTTGAGTCAATGAAACATGGACGGTCTGTCGGCTTCACTGGAAACTGCTTTTCCTTTTCTGCCCAAACAGGCCAGACAGAAAAGGCCCAGTTTCCCCCTTAGCTTAATTTGGGTTAAATATAATGGACAAGGGCTTTAGATGTGTGACACACTGCCTCCAGGTGAGCCACTCCTCCAACCCGGCTGGGGACACTGGAAGTTCATCTTTCCTCTCACTAAGCCTTTAGTCGTTAAGTCTCCTCACTTTTGAATTTTGCCTTTTAACCTTCTTGTCACGTTTGTCATTTCCAGAATACAAGAAGGATGCCAATGCATGTCACACCTCGGAGCTTGTCCAGTGCATCCTCCTCCTGGACATCACGCGTGTCATCTCCCAGGACACCAGACTGGCTTGAACTTTGTGGAATCTCTCTTCCTTGCATGGAGACTCCTTTCCCTTTGTGCTTCCCTTCCTGTCAGACAGGGAGAACCTCTCAGCCTTGGGACAGGCAGATCTACACCCCTATGAGAGCCTGAAGTAGCCACAGAAAACGGAGACCTTCAGCCATTTCTCCTTTATATGATTATAAAGAGGTTCCATTTTTTCCCTAAGGGGGGAATGTGACTGGTGCAATAATCTGGTTATTATTTAACAAAAAAGAAGTAAAGGGAAAATTAGCTAATTTAATACTCCAGGTCTATTCCCTGCTGATCAGTGGGGGAAGGGCCCGAACAAAGGCAGTGAGGTCTGAATGACATGGCAGGTGCCTACCTGTCTTGGGAGGTGCCTACCTGTCTGTCACACCTTGGAGTGAGTCAGTGGCCAAAAGAAGCGTGGCTAGTTGCAAACACGAAACCTGAACATTTAATCTCCTAGACGGGGGCATCTTGCTCTCTCTCACGGCCAGTGCCAGACTGCTTGCGGGGCTCCCACACCCTGCATTTGCCCACATGCCCTCCGCCATGTGGGCCCCATGCACTGGATTTGTGGACTGAACCTGGACTAACCCTAATCTGGGCACAGCTACACCCGGGAATGGAAACTCTGGACTTTGACTTCATTTCTGGCCTTACGAAACCCACAACTGCCCCTCTTCCAGGACTGGACTGAGGGACATGGGACTTTACAACCCCAGAAGTATATTTCCTTGCCAATAAAGATTGTCCATTCTCCCATGCGAGTCTTGAGTCTTGGAAAATTCATTTTCTAAAGATGTCATAAGAACCTCCTGCCCGAGTGTCAGAGGCATCTGACCCCTCCTCCTCTTGACAGCAGGAAGAAACTGCGGATGATGGGACCTCCAAACGCTTACCCTTTTAAGATTACAAGGGTCCAGAGGTTTTTTGTTTGTTTTGCTAATCCTCAACCGAGGATATTTTTCTATTGATATTTTCAGAGAGAGTGGAAGGGATGGAGGGAGGTACAGAGACAGACAGAGAGAGAGAGATGTGAGAGACACATTGATTGGTTGCCTCCTGCATGACCCCGACTGGGACCAGAGATTGAACCTGCAACCCAGGTAAGTGCCCTTGACCAGAATCAAACCCATGGCCCTTTGGTCCTCAGGCTGATGCCCTAACTGCTGAGCCAAACTGGCCAGGGAAGGTCCAGAGTTTTGAAGGCTGAAATTGTTACTATAGGCAGCCACCGGTTGGAGTGTGGGCCTGGCTGACCACTTTGGAGGGTCTGGCCATGTGGGGACTGTGCAGAGGATGCCCCACTGACTCCAACCAGCTCTTCTGGATGTACAGGTGCCATGTCCAGCCTCAGGAAGTGGTCTGAGGGCTGAAGCAACTCCAGGCTTCCAGATGGTGGGTCCTGCAGCCCCCCTCCCATCTACCATAGACAGTCAGGGAGTGCTGGGGAGTCTCCCCAACTGGCCAAGATGGCACAGGAGGAGGTTCGTATGCCAAGCAGCCAAAAGCTAGAAAGATAAATGGATAGAAAAAAAGCCCTCCCATGTCTATCTCTCTAAGAACCATGGGCTTGAGCAGGAAGTGGGGATGGTTTTTGAGATGGGAGTCCACCATTCTCCCTGGTAACATGGCACCTGAATAAAACCCCTTTCCTTTTGCACCAGCACCTGTCTAGTGAATTTGGCCTTTGTTGCAGCAGGCAGCCAAACCTGCGTTTTTTTGGTTACATCCCTGTTTCCAAACAGAAAAAGCCAAAATTCACTCCTAACCAGTCATAGAGGATGCCCTGTTTCCTGTAGCCCGGCTACAGCTTCCCCAGGCCACCAGCCTCCATGAGGACACACCTGAAGCCTTTCCTTTTCCCACAAGAAAGCTTTCCTCTTGCTCTGCTCGTCTGAGTCTCTGTCTACACAAGTGATGGGGGCTGACTCGCTCGCGATAGCAAGCTCTACTTGTTCTCATGTGAGCAGTGTTCCCTTATTTGCGCACCTGGGAAATGAATACACTCAGCATCTTCAAATAAAGACTTATGCTAACAGTGCTCCAGTTCTTTCCCTTCCATGTCCTCTCTGACGTCATGTCAGGTCATTTTAGAGAGGTGATCGTATTTTTAACATATTTTCTGCCCAATTAAAATATCTTGTTCACCATAATATGTCAACACCTGGCTTAATGGGTGGCATGTAGTAAGTGTTCGATTAACAATGTGTTTACTAGAATTGACGGTTCTCTCTTACTGTCTGGTTGGACATCACCTGGTGGAACACTGGACTTCACGAGTGAAGTTGTGCAGAATGGGCATTGGTTCGTGGTTTTTATTATTTTTTAATAATGTAATTATTTAGTTTTTGAGTTTTTAATTTAATCCTTACCCAAGGATATGTTTATTGACTTTTTTTTTTTTTTTTTAGAGAAAGGAAGGGAGAGAGAGAGACATTGATTGGTTGCCTTTCCTATGTGCCCCAACCAGGGACAAACCCTCAACCTAGGTATGTGCCCTGACTGGGATTTGAACCCACGACCTTCCAGTGTATGGGGTGACACGCCAACAAATCGAGCCACACTGGCCAGGGTGGCCTCGTGGTTATTTTACACCCTAATAAACTACTTCTCCAGCTAGATAATGTGAAGCAGTGCAGGCTTAATCACAGCTGGTCAATATTTATGAGGCAAACCCCACTGTATGACTCATACAAGCTGACTCGGCCATAGGCCTCCCTGGGAGGCCCACCTGTTTCCAGGTGCTGGCCCAGCAAGGCAGCCAAAGCAAGCAGGAAAGAACCTGCCATTCCAGCAAGTCAAAGGACAGTTCAGACCCCCTCCTGCTGTCTTCCTGGAGCAGGACACATTTCCTTTGGAATGAAACATTGCTTAGCTTTTCTTCACTGCAAGCTTCTCTCCCTTGCCAAGCCCCTCAGGTCATCACAGTCAAAACAAAACCATCAGGCACCACACACCCTATGGCACCGGTTTTGCATCCTGGCTGCCTCAGAATCACCTGGGGGTGCTTGTTAAAGTGACAGATTGTGGTGCCTCCCCCAGCCCTACCCCAAAGCCTTGTGAGTAGAGCTGGGCCTTGGGCCATTAACATGCTCTGTGGGGGCCTGCGTTTTGGGGTGCCTGAAACCAATCTGCAGACTGGCTTTGAGAACCTCCACTCCTAAGGGCCTTAGAATCAAGAGCAAAATGCCACATGGGCGTGGACATGCTGAGCCCTTGTGGAGATTCCTGTCCCAGAGACGGCAGGGAACTGGGAAGGAGCTCGTGTGTCTGAGAGACCCAGCCTGCAGCTTCAGGCCATTGCTCGCACTCTCTGAGCTCTTGTCCTTACGGAAAAGATGAAGATAATAAAGATTAAGGTTATTTTGAGGATCCAGGAATTCAACAGAACAACAAAACACAAGCAAGCACCTACCCGTGGCAGGCACTGCAAGGGACAGTGGGGATGGTGCGGTGAAGAAGAAGGACAGTCCCGTCTTCTCAAAGCTCACGCTTCATCAGCGGGGCAGCTATTAAACAGTGACGCTCACGAACAGTCCAGTTCACCTGCCATAAAGCAAGCGAAGGAAAAGCGGAGACTATGGCTGCAGGCGGGCCTTGAGCCTGTGGCCCATGCGCTCCCACCGTGTCTGAGAGCTGGCGTCCTTCAGCTTCAGGGCAGGGACCCCGACAGGCAGAGGGGAGCTGCAGACGCACCCCCTCACTGCAGCCCGCTGCCCCAGGTGCGGACGCCAGCTTCCTGCCTCTGGAACACAGGCACACCTCAGAGTGATCGTGGGTTCCGTTCCAGGCCACCACGGCAAAGCAAGTCCCACCACAGAGTGAGTCGCCGTCTGTTTGCTGCCGCAGGGCCTTGCCTTCAGTTTGGGAGACGTGACGTCCCAGGACTGCAGGGAAGAGCTCCGGAAACCGAGGGCTGCCTGCATGCCCTCTCTGAGCCAGGAACAGATGAGGGTCGGACGTTCGGTTACTTTAATGATCAAAGTTTAGACTCTCTAAATGCTGGTCTCTGAGAAGGTCCTGCTTCCACCTCATCGTAGGTCCGGTGGTGTATCATTTCCTTAAATCCCACCCAAGTAGCCTGTGTGAACAGTTCCTTTTTTTTATCCTCACCCGAGGACATTTTTGCATTTATCTTCAGACAGAGCAGGAGGGAGAGAGGGGGGAAGAGAGAGAGAGAGAAACATCGACGTGAGAGAGACACACCAAGTGGCTGCCACCCACACGACCCCAACGGGGGCCGGCGATGAACCACAACCGAGGTACGTGCCCTTAGCGGGAACCGAACCCGGGGCTCTCCGGTCCACGGGCCGACGCTCTAACCGCTGAGCCAGGGCAACAGCTCCTTTCATAACTAAACAGTATCTAGATCCCCGTGGGCTAGGAGCGCCCGGCCTCCCTCACGTGTATGCCCCACGTGCTCAGCTTCTCTCCTCCCGGCCTTCTCCTTTCTGACCCGTCTCAGAGAGGGTTTCTGAGGATGGCGCCCTCCCAGGGCTGAGGAAGGAGGTCCATCAGATGGCGCTGTGGGGCTGACGAGGCGGCCAGGCAGTGCCCTCTGCACTCTCCTCCCAGCGCCCCACCTGGCAGAAGTCGTGAGAGCGGCCGTGAGTAAGGACAGCCGTCCACGGCGCCCTGACCTCCCGACTTCCGTCCACGGCGCCCTGACCTCCCGACTTCCGTCCACGGCGCCCTGACCTCCTGACTTCTGTCCACGGCGCCCTGGTCTGCAACGTGACGAGCACAGCCGGGCGGCCCCCCAACAGGCCGGCGCTGCCCCTGCCCCCAGGGAGGGCCCGTGGGCAGGATGGGCCTGGAAGGTACTGAGCAGGGTCTCCGCGACAGACGCTGCACTGGAGGTTTTGTCCTTGGCGGTCGCTGTCACCCTGAGGGACTGTTTCCTGTCGGTTTGCGGGAGGAGCTGAAGCTGTGGGACGGTTAGGAACAGCCCCCTGCCGGCAGGTGGCCGGGTCCCAGCCCTTAGCCGCAGGTCCGGGAGGTGGGTCCTGGGGCGCTGCGAGGACGGTGAAGGGCCACGTGGTCGTGGGCTCCCAGGGCCAGGGGGGATGACGCATACGTTTCTCCCCAGATCCCTAGGGCAGACTGCTGCTGTGTTTTTTATTTTTAAAAAAAAATTTTTGGAGAATAATTAAAATGAAAACCAGAGCCATGTATCTTTCTGCACGAGCAACCTCCGTTTCCTACGGGCTTCGGCTGCGCTGTGCTCTCTGCCTTTCTCTGGAGGGCGCCAGGCTGTGGTGCAGTGTCGGCCCGTGTTCCGTTCTCCTGCTTCCCCGCTGTGTGACCTCGGAAAAGTTCCTCATCCTCTCTGATCCTAATTCCCACCCTGTAAAATTGTGAGGACGATGACACATTTTGCAAATGAGGAAACCAAGGCTCAGAGGTATTTAGTCATTCTTCCCAGAAGCGTTTATTGAGAATGAAATAATGGGGCAGATCTTTCAATGGTTATTAATAGGCATTGTACCTTTCCCATGGCGGAGAAACACTCTCCAGAAGATTAAAGGTAAAACAGAAAGCAGAGCTGAGTGCTGAGTTTTGGGGACCTCATGTGGGCTCCAAGAACTGGGACACACAGATTCTCTCTGGTCCCGGCCTTGCAAGAGTCTCATGAACACCTGGCAAAGCCACCTCGCCTCTGGACGACAGCGGGGGCTATTTACAGAAAAACTGAAGAGGGGTAATTAGGGAGACCCTCATGAAGCTTCCGTTCACAAATGGAGGGTAAGGGACGCCAAGGAGGCGCAGTGATGTGCCCCAGCTGGAGGCGAGGGCCGCTGCCTCCCCTGCCAACCCCCAGGCCTGGGGAAGCGCAAGGAGGGGTCTCTAGAACTGCCCAGAACTGTAGCATCTGTGGCCTTGGACCAGAGAGTGCACACTCCTCTAACTGCTGCCCTTGGCTGGCACGGAGGGAGAGGGGAAGAAACCCCCGAGCTGTCTGCTCCCCCACCCCACCATGGTCCCGTGGTGTCTGCGCTGGAGGAGCCCAAACAGAAGCTGGACAGCGCGGGGTCCCATGACACGCCCGCGGAGCTCGGCCGTCCTGGGCAGAGAACAGAGGAGGAAGTCGGAGAGCACCCAGCAGCACTTTCTGCGGGAAGAAAGGGACAGAGCCATCTGGAGCCCAGGGAAGGCTGCATGGCGGGCGATTGGCATCCCCTGGGGACCGTGCATCACAGAGGTTTTGCTTTGGAGTCCCTGCACACGGGCCTATTCAGTGCTGAAAAGTCAGTTCCAAAGGCAAGACATTGATCAGCTCCCCAATCAGTGCAGGGTCCGTGGAGGGGAGGCCAGGTGACATTCTAAAAGGGGTCGTCTTGATCCTCACGGAAGGTTGCTGAGTAGGTGTGATGAGGGCTTGCTACCCGTGTGCCCCTCAGGAAGGAAGAACCGACCCCCCAATGCAGGGGCTGCCTCCGACGAACACAGCTCCCCCACCCGTGCACCCACCCCCGGAGGCGGCGTGTCCAGCGATGCTCTGTGTGGGCCAGAGAGACCAGGCTGCCTCACCCCAACTAATGCCGACTCTCAATGGCCAGCCCAGCTCCGGTGTGCCCAGCGCCTTGGGGTGCTTAAAACATCATTGGGGTGCATCAGAGCCCAACGTCTCCCTCTGCCCAGCCCCCCGTCTTCTCTTTCCGTCAGTGTGGATACCAAGAGCGCTCCCTAACCCACACTGGCAAGCTCTGCATCTCAGGTCGGCTTTCGGGTACGCGACCTGCCACAGCTGTTAGGAGTTTCCTAGCAGTCGTGTACGTAAAACTACAATAGAGTCCACAGGCAGCAATAACAACAGGTGTCTGTGATGCTCTGTCTATCACCCAACACTCGCGTGGTCACTCAGTCTACTCAGCCATCTGGAAAAGCCGGCAGGTGCTTGGAGAACAGGCCTGTCTGTTGCATTATCTCACAGAGATGCCCAGCACGGGTGGGTATCAGAAAGGTTGTCTCGTGGGCAATGATGACGGATCTCGGGTAAGGACTGACAAGCTCTTGCGTGGACGGTGCGTGCTCGACCAGGCGTCCACAGGTGCTGTGGTTTGGACAGTGGGAGCGATGTGCGTCGTATAGTCTCTGAAAGGCTGGGTTAGAATTCTCGACCGCAGGACATATCTGGTCGTTGGTACGCGAACGTGCATTGCTGACCTCGGGGCAGAGGTTCCAGGGCTGGAGGGGTTCCCAGACGCACTCGACGATAACACACGTGCACTGGCTCCGAGGCTCGGGAGGCCCGTGGGAGACGGAGACGCTGGCTCAGAGGAGGGTCCGTTTGGTAGGTTCCTCTTCCACGGTTACTTTCCTTTCACTAACTTCTTTCCACTTTTAGGGAAAGGGGCAAGCATTCCTGGGGGCTCTGGAAGTGGCCTTGGTGGCAGTGTGGGACAGGAAGGCTGCATTCCTCCGAGCCGCCCCGGCAGGGCAGGTGCAGGCCGAGGGGGGTCCTGGTGTCCCTGAGACCTGAGACTGCCCCGCGTAGGGGTGAGGCCTGAGCTCAGCTCGGGGGAAGCAGCCCCGAGGACAGGAAGGGTGAGGGCTGAGGCCCCGGGAGAGGAGGATGCAAAGCTTGGAGCTTTCCCCAGAGCCAGGGGGACTTTTTCAGAGACCCTGGCTTCCTGGTCAGCCTCTCTGAGGCGCCAGAGGCACGGTGCTTCGAGCAGAGTGAGGAGAAGGAGGGAGTGCTTCCGCAGCCCAGCCGTGCTCCAGCCCTTCCTGGGCAGACGGTGGGGCTCCGGGCTCCGGCTCCCGCCTTGGCAGGAGGGATCCCGGCTGAAACTCAGGAGCCAGCCTTCCTGCGGGGCTAACCACATCCCCATGGCCCTGAAAACCTGCAGCCAGAGTCAAGGACAAGCCTGACTAGCTGACACCAGGGAAGAAATACAAACCGACATTGAATAACACCTCCCGCCTCATGTTCACTTAGTGAGTGCTCAGTGGTTACATAAATGAAGACAGTGACAATGTGGCTAATTCCGGAGTCTTATTAGGTGTTGGGCTCATTTGCACTTGAAAATTAGAATCTCAGGCTAAGGAGTTTCATTGTGTGAGGCTGAGCCCTGTGGGTTCAGAGAGCACCTGGGAGGTACCGCTGCCCTTTCCAGGCCTGCTTCCGTCAGCTCCCCCCAGATGCTGACCCCAGACAGGGGTTTGAATGCAAGCAGTGCATTTGGGAGGTGACCCCGAGAGCACCGTAGGGAGTGGGGAGTGAAACAAGGAAAGGAAGGTGGCTGACCAAGCGTATGTTATTGATCAGATTCCCGCTGTGGGCAGCTGAGGCCCTATCCTACCGGGTGATTGGGGAGACCACAGACAGCACGGCTCAGAGCCCCCCAGCGCAAAGGCGAGGGAGCTGGGGTGACGAAGCTCGAAGTCACCCTCCAGCAGCCCAGCCCTGCTCCCCAGAACGTGAGCTCCTGGCAGTCCAGCCTGTCCTGTTGGGGTGGAGGGAAGACATTCCGGGGAGAGCGGCAGGTGTCTGCAGAGGGTGTGGTGAGGACTGGGGGTGAGCACTGTGCTGGGTGTGGAGAGGACTGGGGGTGAGCACTGTGCTGGGTGTGGAGAGGACTGGGGGTGAGCACTGTGGAGGAGATGGCGGTGTGTGCCTGGCCAGCAGGAACCCTCTGTGCCCTGGTCCCTCTCGGAATGTCTGATGATTTCCTCCCGCTGGTTGCTGTGGTGATGGTTCAGGGAAATAACGCTGTAAACCGAGTGTGTTAGTGGTCTATTACTCTGTAACAAACCACCCCAAACTGAATGACTTAGAATGAGGACACTGTGTACTGAGTCTCCCAGTCTGCGTGGCTTCCGATGGATCCGACTGGGCAGCCTAATGTGCCCCTTCCTGGGGCCTCTGCGGAAAGACGACGCCTGGGAACCAGAATCTTCCAGAAGCTGACCAGGGCTGGGTGTCCGCTTCCGCGACGGCTGGCGGGTGGGTGCTGGCGGTCGGTAGGAGGCCTCCGTCCCGCACGCGGCCTTCCCAGGGTTGGCTTGAGTGCTCTCCCCGCTCGGCCTCTGCCTTTCCCCGCGCGAGGCCATCCAGGGGCTGTAATGCCTGCTGTGACCTCACCCCGGAGTCACAGACCGTCCCTGCGCACGGTCCTGCCAGCCACAGGGGTCAGCTCTGCTTGTGGTGTGAAAGGACTACCCAAGAGCATGGGCACCAGGACGCAAGGACCATCAGGGACCATGTTGGAGGCTGGCCGCCAAGCAAAGTGACAGGCACAGAGAAAGCTCAATAATGTCAGCTCCTGTCTTTACTCTAAGGATGAAAGAAAGGCCCTCGGTAAAGACTGGAGACCGGGAACCGAATCCGGGGCTCCCGGCTGTCCCTCTCCCAGCTCTCCTCTCATTGGGCGACAGCTTCCCTCTGCCTGATGGACGGTCTCACCCCGAACCTCCCCTGCAGCCAGGCAGGGGGCACGTGGCTTCCAGAGCGTCTCAGCAGGCAGAGTGAGCGGGGTGCAGACATCCCCAACACTGCAGTTAGGCAGGGGGAGGTGCTGACTGCCCCCCGGAGCCCCAGGCCCTCCCGGGGTGCTCAGAGCGGCAGAGTCTGTTACCTGGCCATGACTGTGGCCGAGCGTTTGCCAGAGGCAGCAGGCCACCGTGGACACCACGGCCGCCGCTCCAAGCTGTTGGGGTGACGCGGAGAGCGCTGAGCCAGAGTCCGGCCTGAGTCTGGACCAACGGTGAACCCCGGGGTTTGGCATCGCTTCCCTCAGGGCGAGGCCGACTGGGAGGAAGTTTTCATGGCTTGCTCACGGTGCCATTTTCTCTGCCAGGTTCCCCGACGAGGACTCGATAACCAGGGTTCCTCACCGTGGGCCTGTGTGGTGTGAGGGTGAGGTTGGGGGCGGGGGCTGCGGCTTCACTCTGTTGACTTCAGCATCACCCCCATGGACACCTGCCCAGCGCCTGTCCATTCCCAGTAACCTCCCCTCAGGGACACAGCCCCTTCACTCAGGTCACTATGCACCTACCTGACACGCAGCCTCCCTGCCTGTAGCCGACTGACTCCCCTGGGGCCCATCGGGTCCCTTCCCGGATGCTGCCGGGAACCCAGTGAGGAGGCGTGGGCTGGGCGCCGGGTCTCCCGTGCTCTCCGGGCCAAGTGAGTGCACGCCTTTCACCTGAACAGAAGGGTCGTCGGGACAGAGGGAGGAAAGCAGCAGCAGGTGGGAGCCAAGGCGAGGTGAGGGCATCGTCCAGACTTTCTAACAGCTCGTGCTGGAGCCTCCCTGACCTCACCTAAGGGTTCTCGGGGACCCGGAATCCTGGCGAACTCCCCTTTCCTTCCTAACCAGTACAATTCGGATTCTCTGTTACTTTTATGATAGGCTAACGAGTTTGACCAGCTGTTATGTCTTGATTTTTAGAAGTGTAGCTGGTAATAAACAATCGCACACACGCAGGGAGAGATGGTTGTCCTTCCTCCCGAGGACCGGCCCAGCTGTGGGGCCCTGAGCGCCGTGCTGGGGACTTGCGGGCCTTTGCTCTGAAGGGCAAACTGGGGACTGGCACCCCAGAGCCTGGGCAGGCAGGTCGTGCTCCCCGAAAGGAAGGAGCCAGGACAGAGAAACCTCTCCCAGCTGTGTGATTCTCGGCATCCGAGTCTATGGGATCACTGGGCTGGATTTTTCAAGAGGCGAGGGAAATTCACACGTACGTAAAATGTATTGATTTGAAAATGTTGCAGATTTTAGGAGATTTGAAAACACTCTGCACCCAGACAAGGTATCTGTGGGTGTCGAGCTCCAGCCCCCAGTGGAGGCCAGTGCCTGGCTCCCTCGGGAGATGGAGGTGGACAGTTGTCCTCGGGGACGGGCGGGGCAGGAGGAAGTGGGGCCTCGCTCGAGGACACTGAGGACGGAGGGCGGCGTTTCCCACTGACGCTGGGAAGGGACGGCTGTGCCGAAGGGGGTGCCGGAAAGGCTGGGCAGAACCCACGGCCTGAAGGCATCCTCGAGGGCCCCTGGCGGCCTGGGCGGTTGTGGGCGGAGACCCCGGGAGGGACGTTCTGTGGCCCCCTCGGAAGAGCAGCCTCTGGCAAGTGATGGAGAACCTGTCTGACGGCGGGTCCTACAGCAGGAGTGACGTGATGTCAGGGAACCCTGGACCACGGACCAGATTCCCGCCCCTTTCCTGAAGACTGGGTGAGCCCGACATGTTATACCCAGGATGGGGTGTCACAGTGATGGGGACAGGGGCCTCCAGCCAGGCAGGTAGGTGAGGGACTGAGGCAGTTTCAACTCGATTAGAAAAACATAAAGAAAGATGACATTTCTCAATGAGAACTGAGGTGCAAACACTTCGCCTACACTAGTGACCACGTCTAATAAAGACACCGAGCTCAGACCTTCCTCTGGAACTGCACCCCTCGGGCTCCACGTGGGTGTCTGCAACGGGCAGCTCACCACAGAGACGTGGTCCGCAGGCGGCGGACAAGGCCCCGAAGGCAGTCGGGCTTAGCGAGGCACCCCGGCTGTAGACTGGAGGGGCGCCAGAAGGGGGGGTGCCTGTGGAGTCCAGGCCTGGGCTCCGAGCAGAGGTCTGCGGCAGGAGCTGGGGCCACAGGGGGCGTGAGGACAGACGCAGCAGGAGGGCGACCTGAGCAGGAGTGGGTGAAACGCCCTGGCTCCTGTGTGCCCGCTGGTGCCTGCAGGTGACTGAGTTTTGATGGAATCAGCTGACGTGGGAGCCTGGAAACAGTCTGGGAGTCTCAGCCTCCCTGAGATGCAGCACAGAGCACGAGAGGCAGAGAGTGGACTGAGGCAGAGAGCGTGCTGGCGGGCAGAGCACCACGGACCGTGGAGGACGTGCACCACCCGGAGGCACGAGCACCCAACGCCCCGCGTTCCTGGGATGGTCCTGATGCCTGGCTGCTCCCCCTCTGACCCACCATCTGCGGGTTCTTGCCAGGAGATGGCAGGTTGCCATGCCAACCAAGGGAAGGGGAGAAAGAGCAGTCACGCTCCAGAAGGTCAGCCAGAATGACCACGAGTGGCAGGACTGTCTCAGGCCACGCACCGCTGACCTCGTCTAGGACAAGGGTATTGTCTCCCTGTTTCACAGACAGGCAAACTGAGGACACTAGTGGGTGACAGGCATGCACTTTCGGGTGCCAAACCGCAGAAGTTACTCGCAGGGAAGAGGAGATACTTGTGACTGGCCACCTGCTCCCTGCAGGACCTAATCAGGTCCCCAGATGCTTTTTATTTCGGCAGTTAGGGTCCTAACCAACGTACCTAATCTTATCGACGGTATCTATGACAACGCCTGGAGCTGTTGTGGTTCCAGAGGTCTGAGGTCGGACTGAAAGAACAGCCAGGCTTTGTCAAGTGTGTCGTACGTGAGTCATGCACCCCCTTGTCCCCGCCCATGGATGGTGGTTGACCATTTTAATTACAGGATGTCGTTTGTGGACATGGGTGTCTCTGAGCTCTTAGAGCTGAGGAACACTGACAGCAGTTCCTGTCGTCGGCTGTGGTCGGGATCCCTGGGGAACTGTGATGTGTTGGTCTTGTGGCGTTTGCTTCAAATTCTCCGTAGACAGCGGTCGGCTGGCGGCAGAGCGGAGCCGGAGCGGAGCTGGGATTCACGTCAGCCCGCCTTGTTTCCAGTCACGTCCTCTCTCCTGCTCGGGCCCATCCTGCTGCCTCTGAACCCATCGCACCCATCCCTCTGTATCCGAGTCGTTCCCTCAGCTCCGCATTTTTCTCTGCAAATCAGTCCTCAGGGCTGTCAGGGCCCACCTCTTCCGTGGAACTGTCTCAGCTTTACTGCGTGACGCAGCTCACGTCTGGCCAGCACGCACTGTTCACGCGTCGTCCCCGTCAGCAGCAGCAGCGCTTTATCAGGTGGCTAACATAAACCGCGTAGCACAGGCGCGGAGGTGTCAAGGCGACGTGAAGTCGTCTCCGTCTGTCCCCACCTGTGTTTACAGCTGTGGGAGGAAACCGTCGTTCAGTCGCCCTGTGCACACTGAGAACCCCCTCGACGCAGGCACGGCGCAAGGCAGGCCTGAGCAGAGACACCGTAATCAACACACAGACACGAGAGGTGGGGCAGCAACACGAGAACACACACGCCGAGTGACAAGTTAGATCGTCACCCAGCAGCACAGTGGCGTTCACAAGGGAGAGAGCTGGGTCTGGACCCTCCCACTCAGAGCGGCGACCCTGGGAGAGGCACACCGCGGGCTGCCCCGCGCCTTGGGTAGATCCTGCCCTGCCCTCTGTGCCTGGCTGGGGGCTGGGGGCTGCACCAGCCCAGAGAGGGGAGCCCCCCTGTGCCTGGCTGGCGGCCGGTCTGAAGTTTACCCAAGGAGACACGGTGCTCTGATCATGCCCGAGAGCTGCAGGCCCTCCCCTTCACCTCTCTGAGTCTGGTTTCCTTACCTGCAAATGGGACTAATAATGCCGATTTACAATTTTGTTGGAGGATTAGATAACGTGATTTATAGTGAGTCTTTGGTTGCAAAGGAAGGGAACCCAAATTAAACCGCAAAAGAAAAGGAGAGGCTGCGGCGTGCCGCTGGGAGGACACGGTGGCGGCCTGAGGAACAAGGAGAGGGTGCAGGGCCGGGACAGGTCTCGGGCTGGAAACAGCGTCTGCAGTCGGGGCTCAGGAAGCCAGAGCACCCCGGCAGCTGCAGTGGAAAGAAGAGAGTGCGGGCATTGGGGTGACAGGGCAGGAGCAGAGAAGTCGGCTGGAGATGTGGAGGCGCCCCCCAAGGCTGTGAGCCCGGGCCCAGGCAGGAGCCGGGGTCAGGCAGCTTCAGGGGTCACCACCCTGCTGCCGCCCCCTGTCGCTCATGCCCGGGAGCTGGGACTAGAGTCAGAACATTTGGTGCGTCAGTAAACAGCACACAGGAAAGCACGCGAGCTGCGAGGCTCCGAGAGGGAAGAGGTGGTCTGCTTCGGCCCTGTCCCGAGCAGGCCCCTGTGAAAGGGCCTGTCCCAGACCCGTGAGCGGAGGACAGAGCAGCCTCTCCCACGGAGAGCACACCTGTGCTCTCACCTGAGGGCCTCTCCAGGAGCAGAAGGCCGTCTCACCCTCACCCAGCTTGGCCAGTGCCCCCCTTGGAAGTCACCCCAAAGCCTACAGGGCTGGCAGTCACGACAGCAGCCACTGTGAGGCCGCGGTGGGAGTGCTTGCTGGGCCGGTGCCGGCCACACGAGGAATGCCTCTGCGTGTGGCTGGTGATTGCGAGGTCCCCCAGACCAGCAGCCGGACTCCCAAGTGGGGGATTGCCCAGTAAACCTGGACCACGGTGACGTGACCCCCAACAAGCCACAGCCTAAGCTGGAGGGCCTGCCGGGGTGGACAGTAGAGGCTCACGCTCCTGTGATACTGTGAGAGGCGGACAGAGACAGAGAAGCCCAGGCCACCCTCTCCTTCCTCTCAGTCACTGCAGAGCCTGCAGAGTCAGGACACAGCTGGAGCAGAGGCCAGCGGCACCCACCACGACTCCGCCCTGGGAGCTCTGCAGGCTGGGGACTGCCTGCGGACAGGCACCCTCCCAACCTCCCGGGGACCGAGCCTCCCGCCTTTCCGCTCCCAGGTGCCACCTGGGTGCTCCTCAGGGACAGAGAACTCTCCATGCCAGCCGAGGCGCCTGGACCTCTGGCTCATGCAAAAGCTTCGTTTCCTTCCCTCCTCTCTGCTCTGCTCTGTCCCGTCCTCCGCCACCCTCACATTTGTACAGGAGAGACAGAAATGGAGTAAACACACATCCATCAGTACACACGGCTATAAATGCTCAGTGAGGACACTGTGCCTCCACGGAATCTGATCTCTCTGGAGGGAAAAAGGAAGACTCCTTTGAAGAAATGCTAAGAAGGAGGTCGAGGGGTTGGGCACAGGGAGGAAGAGAATAATGTTGAGGGGAAGAGAAACAGCAGGTGCAAAAGCCCTGAGGTGCCAGAGGCTTTGCATGATGCAGGAGAGGCTGGAGCCCAGGGCAAGGGGAGGGCACTGGGCAGAGGGCTGCGCGATGCAGGAAAGGCTGGAGAGACTGCAGAGCCCAGGGCAAGGGGAGGGCACTGGGCAGAGGGCTGCATGATGCAGGAGAGGCTGGAGAGACTGCAGGGCCCTGTGCAAGGGGAGGGCACTGGGCAGAGGGCTGCAGAGTGCAGAGTGCGGTTCATACACCCTACAGGTGGGGGGGTCCCCGCACAGCTCTGTGACACCCTCACACACAACCTATAGGCAGTGGGTCCCCCCACACCTCTGTGACCACCCTCACGACACTGGTCTGGTTTGGCTGCCTCCTTGCCCTGAGTGTTCGGTCACTCTCCCTACTCAGTGCAGGGTCTTGAGGAGACCCAGCTGTGGAAATGAGGGCGTGTTGGTGTCACAACGATAGAGAAGAACTCCTGGCGCTGGGTGCTTAGGGACGGGTGACAGGCCGTCAGAAATCCTGTCGTCTGTGGGGTTGTTCTGCACGATGGACTTTCTCCCGCACCCGCACGCGTTGCAGGTGGCTTCGTGTAGGTGAGAGCAGCCTGGAGTCCTGTCACTGCAGTGGTTTCAAGCCGCCTGCAAGCGTGTTGCACTCCTGCCTCCAGAGCCTGGAGCCCAGCCCCTCCCTGAACGTGGGCCCCCGCGAGGCCTGTGCTGGGGCAGACTACGCGGCGGGGGTGACCCTCTGGGTCCTGGTGCCAGTCTACAGGGACAGCTCTGTCTGTCCTCTGGCTCTTGGATTACCCACTCTGGGCAAAGTCGGTGGCACATGGGGAGGATGCTCCAGCAGCCCTGTGGGGAGACCTGCACAGGGAGGAGCGGAGCCTCCTGCCGACAGCCAGCACCATCGCCGGTCCTGGGGTGGGCCACCCAGGACATGATCTCCAGCCCCAGCGAAGCCTTCGGGTGATTCTGGACCTCAGCCTTGCAGTCTTCTAGCCGAGGCTGAGTTGTCCCTTCTGCGCCTTGTCTGAGTTCCTGGCCCTCAGGATGTGTGACAGATATGAACTAATTATCGTTACACCCAGGCACTAAGTTTCGAGGTTGATGTCCTGTAGC
This sequence comes from Tadarida brasiliensis, assembly GCA_030848825.1. Lineage (NCBI taxonomy): Eukaryota > Metazoa > Chordata > Mammalia > Chiroptera > Molossidae > Tadarida > Tadarida brasiliensis. Next base: position 2,288,774 of record CM061274.1, on the reverse strand, counting down.
CACACGTCAGCCACTCAGGTAACCACCTGCATCTGAGCACAAACGTCTCAGCACGGTCTCGGTATGCACCAAGGGTCTGCAAACAGCTGCCGTGCCAATCAGGGCATGTTGCACTGTGCTTGAATTCTCTCCAAGGTTGTTCTCTACTTGAAACATAACATTACCAAGAGCAAGGCCTGTCAAGGTGTCTGAGTCACCAAAGCAGACACCCGCAACTGTGTCTGCAGAGGTGTGTCCATGGCGATTCTTCATAAATCTGAACATGTAGCTGCATTATCTTACATTTCTTACACTCAGACTTTTCTTAAGTTTCAAGCACATGACGGCTTCTCTGTTCTCCTAATGAATCCGTGCCCGAGCACTTACATATCGAAATGCATATGATGTGATAAGTAGCATTTCTTTCATCTATCTTTTATATTAGAATTACATGTGAGTAACTTTATATTTTAAAAATGAGTTTCATTCAGGGTGATAAAGGGGCGTTACAAAGTATCTTTTCAAGAAACACAGGTGACTTCCAGACAACTGCTGGAGAATGTTTTGTTGACTTAGGAGGTTAGGATCGGTGCCCTCCTGACCCTCGATGCCACGATTTCCCTCGGTCCCCCGAGGTGAGCAAGCGCCTCCACTGTTCTCCACACAGACGGATTTTCCTGTCTCTCCTATGCCGTGCCCTTAGCTGGAATTCCCTCTCGTCCCTTCGTATTTTAAGATCCGACTCATCTCCGATATACATTCATTTAACAGATGATGAGAGAGTGCCCCTGTGGGCCAGACCTGAGCGTGCACGGGCCCTGGAACGGAACGACACGCAGGGGCCGAGAGGTCCCCGAGCCGCAGGCTGGAAGCTGGGCCAGTGCAGTCACAGGACGGTGAGGACGGGAAGTGCTGGGTGGCCACAAAGAGCCAGCATCGAGGGCATCAGGTAGGTCCATCTGTGTGAGTTCTCCACGCTGCAGGGATTATGTTTGCAGAGCCAGCATCGAGGACGTCAGCTCCGTCCATCTGTGTGAGTTCTCCAGGCTGCAGGGATTGTGTTTGCAGAGTCAGCATGGAGGGCGTCAGGTAGGTCCATCTGTGTGAGTTCTCCACGCTGCAGGGATTGTGTTTGTAGAGTCGGCATCGAGGGCGTCAGGTAGGTCCATCTGTGTGAGTTCTCCTCGCTGCAGGGATTGTGTTTGCAGAGTCAGCATCGAGGGCGTCAGGTCCGTCCATCTGTGTGAGTTCTCCACGCTGCAGGGATTGTGTTTGCAGAGCCAGCATCGAGGGCGTCAGGTCCATCCATCTGTGTGAGTTCTCCTCGCTGCAGGGATTGTGTTTGCAGAGCCAGCATCGAGGGCGTCAGGTCCGTCCATCTGTGTGAGTTCTCCACGCTGGAGGGATTGTGTTTGCAGAGCCAGCATCGAGGGCGCCAGGTCCGTCCATCTGTGTGAGTTCTCCACGCTGCAGGGATTGTGTTTGCAGAGTCAGCATCGAGGGCGTCAGGTCCGTCCATCCGTGTGAGTTCTCCTCGCTGCAGGGATTGTGTTTGCAGAGTCTGCATCAAGGGCGCCAGGTCCGTCCATCTGTGTGAGTTCTCCACGCTGCAGGGATTGTGTTTGCAGAGTCAGCATCGAGGGCGTCAGGTCCGTCCATCTGTGTGAGTTCTCCAGGCTGCAGGGATTGTATTTACAGAGTCAGCATCGAGGGCGTCAGGTAGGTCCATCTGTGTGAGTTCTCCAGGCTGCAGGGATTGTGTTAGCAGAGTCAGCATCGAGGGCGTCAGGTCCGTCCATCTGTGTGAGTTCTCCACGCTGCAGGGATTGTGTTTGCAGAGTCTGCATCAAGGGCGTCAGGTCCGTCCATCTGTGTGAGTTCTCCAGGCTGCAGGGATTGTGTTTGCAGAGTCTGCATCAAGGGCGTCAGGTCCGTCCATCTGTGTGAGTTCTCCAGGCTGCAGGGATTGTGTTTGCAGAGTCTGCATCAAGGGCGTCAGGTCCGTCCATCTGTGTGAGTTCTCCACGCTGCAGGGATTGTGTTTGCAGAGCCAGCATCGAGGGCGTCAGGTAGGTCCATCTGTGTGAGTTCTCCAGGCTGCAGGGATTGTGTTTGCAGAGCCAGCATCGAGGGCGTCAGGTAGGTCCATCTGTGTGAGTTCTCCAGGCTGCAGGGATTGTGTTTGCAGAGCCAGCATCGAGGGTGTCAGGTAGGTCCATCTGTGTGAGTTCTCCAGGCTGCAGGGATTGTGTTTGCAGAGTCAGCATCGAGGGCGTCAGGTAGGTCCATCTGTGTGAGTTCTCCACGCTGCAGGGATTGTGTTTGCAGAGTCAGCATCGAGGGCGTCAGGTAGGTCCATCTGTGTGAGTTCTCCACGCTGCAGGGATTGTGTTTGCAGAGCCAGCATCGAGGGCGTCAGGTCCGTCCATCTGTGTGAGTTCTCCACGCTGCAGGGATTGTGTTTGCAGAGTCAGCATCGAGGGCGTCAGGTAGGTCCATCTGTGTGAGTTCTCCAGGCTGCATGGATTGTGTTTGCAGAGCCAGCATCGAGGCCGTCAGGTAGGTCCATCTGTGTGAGTTCTCCAGGCTGCAGGGATTGTGTTTGCAGAGCCAGCATCGAGGGCGTCAGGTAGGTCCATCTGTGTGAGTTCTCCACGCTGCAGGGATTGTGTTTGCAGAGCCAGCATCGAGGGCGTCAGGTCCGCCCATCTGTGTGAGTTCTCCTCGCTGCAGGGATTGTGTTTGCAGAGCCAGCATCGAGGGCGTCAGGTCCGTCCATCTGTGTGAGTTCTCCACGCTGCAGGGATTGTGTTTGCAGAGCCAGCATCGAGGGCGTCAGGTAGGTCCATCTGTGTGAGTTCTCCAGGCTGCAGGGATTGTGTTTGCAGAGCCAGCATCGAGGGCGTCAGGTAGGTCCATCTGTGTGAGTTCTCCAGGCTGCAGGGATTGTGTTTGCAGAGCCAGCATCGAGGGCGTCAGGTAGGTCCATCTGTGTGAGTTCTCCTCGCTGCAGGGATTGTATTTACAGAGTCAGCATCGAGGGCGTCAGGTCCGTCCATCTGTGTGAGTTCTCCTCGCTGCAGGGATTGTGTTTGCAGAGCCAGCATCGAGGGCGTCAGGTCCGTCCATCTGTGTGAGTTCTCCACGCTGCAGGGATTGTGTTTGCAGAGTCAGCATCGAGGGCGTCAGGTCCGTCCATCTGTGTGAGTTCTCCACGCTGCAGGGATTGTGTTTGCAGAGTCAGCATCGAGGGCGTCAGGTCCGTCCATCTGTGTGAGTTCTCCAGGCTGCAGGGATTGTGTTTGCAGAGTCTGCATCGAGGCCATCAGGTAGGTCCATCTGTGTGAGTTCTCCTCGCTGCAGGGATTGTGTTTGCAGAGCAGAGTGTCCTCACCTGGCCTGGCTGGGGCCACACTGTCGCACCCTCTCCTGCTTCGTGTCTGAACAGGCCTCTGGTTCTGGAAGCCGGTCTGTGTGGGGCTTGCTCTCTGCAAACCAGACTGTACAGCCGACGGCTCGACCTCCCCTCGTTGCTCCTGGAGGGGTGTCCTTGTGAGCAGGCCCAGACACTCCGGAACCGGATCTGCTGTCTCTGTTGGCGTGTTCTAGAGCTGATGCATCGGGACAGAACAGGGTCCTGGATCCACTGCCTCTCGAGGCCACTCGAATGAGCAGCGACTGCCTCTGCCCCAGCCCTCAGCCCACCTGCCCTGCAGCCTGACGGGCCCACTGCCGAGGCAGCACCCAGCTGACGCACGCACCCCGCTCGGCCCAGCAGGGCCTGCCCCCTCTCGGTGTCCTTCCTTTGCACGCCTCCCTTACCGACCAGACTGAAGTCACACGTGTCCACGAGCACGCAGCACAGCCACGCGATAAACCTGCACAGGTGCGCCCAGAAGACGCTGCTGGACTTCAACACGAAACTGTGAGAAAGTGGATTTTCTCAGAAAAGAAAGAGCAAAGGGAAGGCCCCTGCCCCACCCCCCACATTCCTTCCAAAGTGTCCTGGAATCAGAGGGAGCTGAGAGGAAAGTCTGTTTCTTGCCACTTGAGGGCACTCCAGGGTCCTGAGACCAGGAGGGAGCTGCCTCTGGGCCTTTTCAGGGGAGACACCACCCCAGGTAGCCAGGGGCAGCCGGTCAGGAAGTCCGTCCTGGAAAAGGCACAGTGACAACCTGGTCTGTGACGAGGGCTTGGCGCAGGGCGGGCAGAGGACCGAGCGGCGAGGTGAACCAGAGGCTCTCAGCTCACACAGGGGACACCAGTGAGCCTGACTGTTGCCATTGTCAGAAGAAAAGGCTCAGGTGACCCAGTGGTTCTCACCTGGGGGTGATTTTTGCCACCACCACCCCGGGGACATTTGGCAGTGTCTGGAGGTGAATTTGATGGTCACAATTTGCAAGGGGTGGTGTGGGTGGCATTACTTGCGACTAGTGAGTGGGGACCAGGGCCTCTGCTCACTCCAGTGAGCCTGTGGCGCCCGGGCAGAGGAGCCCTGCGGAACCGTCCCCGATTTTAAGGCCTGCCTGCTCAGTGGGCATTCCCCACAGCGTCTGCGCTGGCCGAGCTGTCCCCGGAGGCGCTCTGGTCTGCAGACACTGTCACAGTTAACGGAGGCCCGGGAGGGTCAGCCCGGGACCCTTGCTGCGACCTCTCTTGTTCCTGTGCTAGGCAGGGACTCCCTGGTAGCTGACCCCGAGACAAGGATTGAAGTGCCAGTCGTTCATTGCCAAAGGAACCCCAGGGAACACTCATCAGGAGTGAGGGGAAGGACACAGGGGAAGGAAGGGTACCCCATGGGCGCTGGGAGCGGGACCCTCCGCGGAGTCGGGGAGCCCGTGGGGAGGCTACATCTCAGAGGTGAGGGCTCTGGGCCCTGCCTCCCACCCGCCTCAGTCACTGGCTGAGGGCTGCCTGGCTGGGGAGATGCTGGGTGTTCCTCTGTCACCACAGGAAACACTCAAACCCGGGAAGAACTTCTGTGAGTTTCTTTGAGCCAAACTGACACTTGCCAGGAAGCAAATTCTCAATGGATTGAGAGAATGCTCGGGAGAATGGCAGTTTTGGGCCTTATTTTACACATTACAATCAAAAGAGGAGATGTATGTGGGTGACACGCAATCGTTGTGACAGATTAGGGAGGCGGGAGAAAGCAAAGCGGGAACCCTCTGGGGTTGGATGCAAAGTAAAGTGATAGACACACATCTCTTACATACGTGGGTGCAGGAGAGTTAACAGTCAACAACAAACTCAACAGCAACGAGGGGATCTGGGGTCTCTGCAGAGGGGTGCCTGTGCTCTGAGGGGTCCAGAAAAAATTACTTTGACATTCCAAAGGCATGTTATCTTAGATGCAAAAAGACAGTAGACAGGCTCCGAAGGTAAAGAGGGACCTTTGTCAGGGAAGACGCTGGCCTAGGACACGACTGCCTGCCGTAAACGGCTCTTAGTTAAACACGCTCATCTCAGACCACCCTGTGTGGTTACGGGGGTCTCTGAGTGGGTGAGGCCGCACGCAGGCTCCCCGCGCTGTCAGCATCAGTGTGTGGCCCTTCTCGCCCACGGTTCGCGGGATGGCAGCCTTGTTAGCAGAAGGTTCCAGCGGCAGACGGCGCTCAGGCAGAGATGCGTCAGCCGCGCCCCGCATGCTGCTTCCCCACACCCGCGACCCCCGGGTGCCAGAACTCCTCTGCACGCCCCTGGCCCTGTATTTGAGCACAGAGGCCCCCATTTCGGGTTCTGTGGGACGCACATGATCCCCTAGTGGAGGACCAGTGGACACTGTCAGTGCCTCAGCCAGAACCCCAGTTTCGGGGTCCCTCAGCCCGAAGCGGGAGCTTCAGGTAGCAGCAGCCCGACCGCAGTGTCGAGGGGCACAGGAGGATGTACCCAGAGACGCGTGAAGTGCCAGCTCTGGGCTCCTCTCACGTGTGCGTGGGACCTGGGAGGTGCTGTGTGTCAATGGGCCCTGGGCTTCTAAGCCAGTGTCCACCCACCTTTCGTGTGCCTGTGGCCAGCACCCAGGACCTTGTGAAGGGACAGATTCTGATCAGTGGGTCTAAGGGGAGGCTCGAGAGTGGACATTACGACAGGCTCGCAGGTGATGCCCTTGTGGCTGGTGCACTGCCTGGGAGGAGCAGCGAGCTCTCCTGTGTGCGCCCACGTAAGCTCTCCTGGGAAACTGCCTGACGGGATCGCAGAGAGGGGAGGCTGCGTCTCCAAGGCTCCAGGAACACCCTGCGACTCCTTTTTCATTCTACATAAATGCTCACACCTAGTTTTCTAACTTTTCTTAAGCCCCACCCTCCACCTCCCTCACCAATTTGTAAACCTCAGGTCTCACGACATCTAGATATTCCCTGTCTGAGGACATTTGGGAAGGCTAGGATCTAGCTCTGAGAGTATGGGGCCCCTGGATTTTGACGGGTAGCTCAGGAGTTCTGGAACTTCCAGCTTCTATGTTCTACTCATAATCCCCAGCAGCCTTCAAAGTTACAGGCTGTGCAACGCAGAGGAGGAAGGAAGGGAACTGGAAAAGGTGTCTCACAGGTGAGGGTAACAGGTGGCGTGAAGTCTCAGACTCAGGCCAATGAATCATACATGGACAGATATGAATGTTCAGACGTTTCACTCATTCATCAAAGCTTTATTGAGCATCTGTTAAGTGTTGGGCATTGTTCCAGGTGCTGGGGATAAAGTACTGAGCAAAGAGACAGCAAACCCTGTCTCAGGGAGGTGCCGTTCTAGAAAAAGGAGGGACAGTGGAGGGGAGGACAACGTCTCTCCACCTGTTGGAGGGATGCATGGCCCGCCCTCCCCGACACGGGGGCGAGGGGCGTGGCTCTCACGATCTCTTCAGGAAATGAATTTTCTAAGTCTCACATGGGAGAATTAATGGTCTTTATTGGCCTGGAGTTACATTTCTGGGCTGTGAGCTCCCATGTCCCTCAGTCCAGTCCCAGAAGAGGGGCAGCTGTGGAGTTAGTCCGGCTAGAAACAGGGCCAGTGTCCGAGCTTCCGTTCCTTGCTGCAGGCGGGTCCAGTTCAGTGTCTGGGTTCAGCATCAGGCTACATTCAGTCCAGTGATCCACCGTGTGGCGTCCCCATGGCTGTGAGCCAGGTGGGGGAAGGCAGGGCCTGGGAGCCCTGCAATCCGAGAGTCTGGTGCAAAGGAGAGAGAGGCGGAGAGGCTGAGAGAGAACGTCCTTTGTCGAGGAGAGTAATATGCAGGTCTGGCATGCTTGCAGTGGCCATGCCTGTTCTGGCCACTGATGTGCTCCCAGGTGTGACAGACAGGGACGCAAGCACCGTCCCACGTCACCCACACTTTGCTGGGCACGTGTCTCAACTGCCGTTGTCCAGTCCCTTCTCCCATCAATTTGTGGGAGGTAGACCTGGAGACTATTAAAATAGCTAGTCTCCCCTTTACTCCATTCCGGTTAAATAATAACCAGAGTATTGCAACGGCATCACACCCTCTCAGCTTCTGGCACTAGGCTGTGCAAATGTAACTGCCGATGGCAGGTCAGTGGGATAAAAGGCACGTAAACATTATTAATGTTAACATCTTTACGTGCACAGGGGACGTAAAGAAGTGGAAAACCCAAAAGAGATGGTTAGACCTGGGGACTTATATACCATTTTTTAAATCAATATTTTGGAGAGACAGAGAGAGAGAGAGAAATGCTGATGTGAGAGAGAAACATTGATTGGTTGCCTCCCACACATTCCTCAACTGGGGATCGAAACTGCAACCTGGACATGTGCCCTGACCAGAAACTGAGCGTGCTGCCTTCTGTGTAGGGCTGGCACTACAACCAGCTGAGCCATCCCAGCCAGGGCTTACATACCATTTAACAGAGAGCGATGAATCGTGGAAACGCACTAGGCGAAGGAGAGGGGTGTGGGCTTCTGCAGAGGTGAATGTGGGAGGGGCTGGGAAGGTGTGGAGGAAGCCAGCTCCTCTCTGTGCCATCTCTGGTGGCGATTCATTTCCCTCCTCCGGGTACAGGACAGGGGCACCCTTACAAATGGAAATGCCCTTTAAAAAAGGGAAATGTAAGTCCTGCTTTTGGGCAGCTGGGGGAGGGGCAGAGAACTCTTCCTGTGTTTATTGTTTCTCAATTACTTTCAGCTCAAAATAATCCTTATGCCAAAGTGGTCTATTTTAGGGTGGCATATTCTGATCTCCAACAATAGTAAGTAAATTACAAGTTAGAAGATAAAAAGTGAAGTTGAGAAGGGGCTCGGGGTGGGTGGCCACAGCAGAGTCGCAGCTGGAATGGAGTGGCCAGGGGAGGTCACACTCAGATGCTGACTTTTTATTTTTTTAATCCTCACCTGAGGATATTTTTTTATTTATCTTCAGATAGAGAGGGAGGGAGAGAGGGGGAGAGAGAGAGAAACACTGATGTGAAAGGGACACATCTACCGGTTGCCACCTGCACAGCCCCGACCAGGGTTGGGGACGAACCGCAACCGAGGTACATGCCGTTGGCTGGAATCGAACCCGCAACTCATTGGTCCGCAGGCCAATGCTCTAACCACTGAGCCAAACCAGCCAGCGCAGATGCTGACATTTGACTCAAGGCGAAAGCAGCGTCAGAGTTTTAATAAAAAGTTTAATTTATTGTATTTAATTAAATTTTAATTTAATACAGAGATTACTTTTTTGTTGTTTCTTTTCCTTTCCTTTGCTGCCCTGAAGGATAAAGAGCAAAGAATTTTACTCTCCTCAGCAAGTGTGAAGATTCAGCCGCCTTGGAGGAAAGGAAAGGTGGTTTCAAGTTGCTCATGAACTGGCCACCAGTCTGTTGCTGGAAGATCCGGGGAGGGGGGAAGTGCCTCTGAGAGAAGAGAAGGCCAGAGGGGGTTTCCCCCAGTAAAGGGAGGGGCCGGGGAGCCACCTGTGCAGCAGGGGGCAGTGACGGCCCCTCCGCTGGCTGGGCTGCAGCTGCCAGTGCTGCCAAGTCTGGGCCACGTGGCCCGCAGGCCGGGAGCTCACACAGCTGCAGCCTAATTGTCGAGAATGGCTGGCAAAGACTTTGATGCAGGTAAAAAAAATCATCAGTCGACGTCCCATCCGTGGAATAGAAGGTGCACCCTGGGGTGGGGAAGGAGGTCATCTGATTCCGTAGGACTCTGTCCTTTTCATTGTTTTTAATGAGCTATCTCAATTCTGTGAGTCGGGGGACATCCATTATAATGCAAATGCATTCCGCCCAGTGGCGGTGACCTTGACCCACCTTTGGAGGAGCACAGCACTGCACCCACCAGCACACCCGGTTCAGGTTCTGACAACCTGCTTTGTTTTTGCTCTTCTTTGAACTGGTTGGAATAACTGATTTGTTCATCAATGAGTTAAATAACAACTTTGACATGTGTTCATTTTATGTGTATGAGAGTCATGACTTTACCTTTAAAAAATACTTTCTTTAGCCTGTCCACCTGCACACACCTCGCTCCACTCCCAGCTCTGTCACGGACGGACCTGACCCCCTTTGGGAGCCCTGAGCATTTGGGCAGACGACCACTCCCAGTTTCTTCTCCTCTTAGGAGGAGCTCTGAGACCTCCGAAGCACTGAGTCCCGAGATGTCCCACGGCCAAGGACTCCCGCCTCCCTGTGTGGCAGAGGAAGAGCAGCCCAGGGTCAAGGGCACAGGCTTTGCAGCCCAGGCACCTGGGTTAGAGCCAGGTCTACCACTTCCTCGCTGTGTGACGGGAAACCACGCACTCCGTCTCTCAGGCCTGGCTTGGCGTCGGGCAGTCAGACAGGCATGATGACGGGCCAGGAACAGAGGTCACCAAGGAGGAAGGCCTGGGTGCCTAGCAGGGGGCAGAGCTGGGACAACAGGACCTCGCCCCAGGGAACCTTTCCTCCCTAGCACACGCTGGTCATGCGGTTTGGATGCTCCCCTTTCCGTTCCTGGCGTGTCACTAGCATGACTAGCATGACTGGCAACATGATTCCCTTAGAAGGGAAACAGAAACGGAGGCTGGAGAATAGCTCTTAAGCATTAAACCCCCAGGACAGTGAGGTTCTGACCCGGATCAAATCCATCTGGGCCTCAGGTGTGTTTCAGCTCCAGACCCAGAAAAGCAGCAAAACCAGACAAGCGACACCATGGCTGCCCCGGCACCAGCCAATCAGTGGAGACCACGAACCTGAAAGGACACCTGGGAGGCTGATGAACATTGTGCTGAGACCCTCCCGTGGGCCCTCCAGATCAATGCCCTCCAGACAGAGCACCCCGTGGCCCTCTGTGGGGCCCACCAGCTCTTCCCCACCTCCCTCCCTCCTGAGCTCCCAGGCCCTTCTTTGGCCTCTGTACCCTGTTTCCTGGGCCCATTTCTTCTACGGCTCACTTCTACCTCTGTGACTCTCAGTAAACTTTCTCTTGTAGTGTGAGTCTTGGCTCTGAATTCCTTCTTAGCCAGAACTCCAGTACTGAGGTTGCTGAACCCAGGCCGGGTCTGACTGCACCGGCCTAACACCTGGGGCCCTTTCTCACCAGCAGTTTCATCATCTGTGACCTGAACAGCACTAACAGGAACTATACTAATGAGGCTGTGAGGACTGGATTCGTGACGTCTGTGCATGCTCACCACCAGGCCTGAACTGAGGGGGTGTCTGTCACTGTCGCTGACACTGTGTTACTGTGGCTGTGCAGGACGCTTTGTTTTCTGCCCTCGCTCCATTCTCCACCAGTCTCCCTCACTGTGTGGCCCAGGAGCCTGGCGTCCTTGTCCTTTAGCATTGTCTAAGGCTGGCAGCATCCTTCAAAGGTCACAGCTCCTGCCAGGCACTCCTGGTCCCATAACTGTCTCTGCCCTGTCCCTTCAGGCCTTCTGGGTGCTAATCACTCCCTGTTGCTAGTCCAGCATTCTGCACCTCCACTGTGGCGCCCCCACACCCGCCTCCCCTCCTTGTCTGCAGGGGTTAGCATCCAAGACCCAGGGTATGCCTGGAACTGAGGATAGTACTGAGCCCTATGTATGCCAAGATTTCACCTACACCTGCGTACCTATGACAAAGATTAGCTTATAAACTAGGCAGAGGAAGGATTGACAGTAATGAGTAATAGAAAACAGAACAATTGTAGCAACATACTGCAGTGTGGTCTCTCTGTCTTTCAGAATATCTCATTGCACCGTCCTTTCGTCTTCTCTTTGGCGTGTCTGGCTCCTCAGCACCCCTGCTCCTGCGCTTTGGGGCCACTATTAAAGAAGGGTGACTAGAAAGCAACCACTGTGACACCCTGACAGTCACTGACGACCGAGATGCCCTTGAGGGACACACAGGTGGGGGCGTCTACTGTGGGACACACAGGACGGCGGGAAGACTTTGTCCGGGCAGGATGGGGGGAGGGGGGTTCCATCGAGCTCCTCAGAATTGTTCCTTCTGCAATTCCTCCTTGCAGGCGTTTGGACCACAGTCGACTGCGGGCAGCTGCAGCCGCGGAGAGAGAAACCACAGGGCTTCGGCCAAGGTAGCGCCTTCACTGGCCCTGCTCAGAGCACCCCGGGGCGCCACCCTGAGGGCAGCTCATACCCTTCAGTCCTCGCTGCCCTGGTTCTTCTCGGCTCCCGAGGGACCTCCTCTGGGCCCGAGGCAGCTGAGAGCGGAAGCTTGGCTCAACAGAGACGTAAGCCCTCGGCAACGCCCACCACACAGCAAGAGTGTGCGCCCAGGGCCCCACCGAGGGCACCGTGCCTGGTCATGGCTGCTCCGGACACGCGGGCATCCCGAGGGTGGTGTAGGAGAGCCGCCGCCCGGGTCAGGCGCTCCTGCTCTGCGCAGCCGGGTCTGCTCCGAGTCTCCCTCCCGCCTGGCTCTTTCTCCAGCCGCACCTCCCGGACTGTCTCCATCTCGGCGCAGACAGTGGCCCGGGGGACGCAGGGGAGAGCTGCAGTCCTGCTCGCTCTCCAGGACGAGGAGCCTCACGGCTTCCCCGCCTGTCTTGCTAGCTGCTGGGCACTGTGTGCGACTGGTTTACTGAATAGTCTGGGGTCAGCGAGGACACAACCAACCGTATTACTTTTCCGGCTGCTGCCTTCAAGTGTGCTGTGCCATCGCCCTGCATGAGAATGCAGCAACCCACGGATCTCCAGTCATGCTTGGGTTGTAAACTCTCACTCCTGGCTAGTGACAGTTCCAAATGTCCATCTCATATCCACGTCCAATCTCATCTCCCACCCCGGGGGCGGCTGGCTGTGACCCAGGGGGGGAGGAAAGGGGCGTGGCCGCTCCGTCAGCTCCGCCCCTCCCCCCCCTCCACCAGCCCCGTGGGTTGACAGGCAGGCTGTTCTCTTGGCGGCCGCCCCGCCCCGTGGGCAGTGCCTTCTGCTGGGCTGGCAGCCAGTGTGAGCTTCCTCCTGGGCGGATAAGGAAGTTGTACGGTGGCCTGGCATCTGGCTAGACCGGCAAACGCCCCAGGATAAAGATGCTGCGTCCTGGCTGCAACCCCCATCCAGAGGGGACCCTCTCTCTTCATGAACCTGGGCTGAGGAATGCAGTAGAGGGGCGTTCTGGGACTTCTCCGCCGGGTGGTGAACAGCCTTCAGCTGCCACCACGGTCCCCTGGCACATGCTCTGGGACCCCTGAGCAGCAGGTGAGAAGTCTGACTGCCCTCTGACTGCTTTACTGGTGAGGCAAGGGGCTCCGACAGCAGTCAGCTGAGCCCACCCTGCCAGCCACCGGAGCAGCCGCTCCCACTCACCAGCGCCACCACCAAGGCCTCCGCCCACCGGTGCCAGGCGGGGCAGATGAGTCTCAGCACGGCCCTGCCTGAGGTCCTGATCCACAAAGTCATGACATAATACGATGGCTGTCGCTGTAAGCTGCTGAGTGTGGGGTGGCTGTTACACGGCCGGAATGCCCTCCTCAGTCTTTGGCGCTACACTGATGTGGCCCAAATCGAACCACGTCCTTTGGTAACTATGTGACCCCTGCTGTGGTCTCCCTCTTCCCCTCTCTGATTCCTCTCCCCTTGCCCAGTTCTGGGCTGATGTTCTTGAAACTCCCTTCACTTGGTTTTGGGGAGGATGGAAGACACGGCGTGTTAGCCCCCAGGCACCTGCCAGTAAGAGCTAACTCCTGTGCCCGCGAGGAGGGCAGAGCCGGTCCATCCGCTTCTCACGAGGCCCCGCACACGGCTGGCTGTGACTCTGACTGTCCTTTGTTCCCAACTCCGGGTCCCCATTGCCCCACACACGGCTGGCTGTAACTCTGACTGTCCTTTGTTCCCAACTTCAGGTCCCCATTGCCCCGCACACGGCTGGCTGTGACTCCGACTGTCCTTTGTTCCCAACTCCGGGTCCCCATTGCCCCGGCACACAGCTGGCTGTGACTCCGACTGTCCTTTGTTCCCAACTCCGGGTCCCCATTGCCCCGGCACACGGCTGGCTGTGACTCCGACTGTCCTTTGTTCCCAACTTCGGGTCCCCATTGCCCCGGCACACGGCTGGCTGTGACTCCGACTGTCCTTTGTTCCCAACTCCGGGTCCCCATTGCCCCGGCACACAGCTGGCTGTGACTCTGACTGTCCTTTGTTCCCAACTCCGGGTCCCCATGGCTAGATTGGAGGTTGAATGAACAGACCTTTTCTTTTCCACTGCAGGCTGGAAACTGAGCCATGACAAAGGCGTACGGCAAGTGGAGATCAAAATACCAATTTTATTTCCAAGAACACTAGAGTAAAATATATATTTAGATGTGGTCAAAGGCCTTGCTAACACTGCACTTGGAATTTGATGTGTTCACCTAGCCTGTCCCAGGCCACGCTGAGAACTCAGAGGCCTGGCTCCTTGGAGGGCAGGGGCTCATTGCTAAGATGCCCACATGGAAGAGAGCAGACTTGAATACATACTTTCTGGGTGCAGGCAGGTCCCCAAGTGAGACAGGTGGGGGAGGGGCCATGCTCCCATGTCTGTTTGGTTTCAAGCTTGCCATTCAATTAATTCTCCCTTTTCCAGTGAAAAAATGAAGGTTGGGGTGTGTATCCCTCTGTCTTCCTCTTGACAGGTCACTAATGTTTGCCTGTGTCCCTCTAGTGAAGGCCATTAGCTCCCACAAGGAAACCATGAGCCACCCCCTCTGGGGACCCAAAACATTTCCCCCACCCCCTCACCTCTGCAGGAGGTAACAGCTCTGACTTCCCCTCACCCCCACTGATTTTAGAGAAGGGGAAGGGAGAAAGAGAGAGAGAGAAAGAGAAACATCAGTGTGAGAGAGAAACATCAATTGAGTGCCTCCCCCACACACCCTGACCGGGATTCAACCTACAACCTGGGCGTGTGCCCTGACCAGGAATCGAATGGGCAACCTTCTGGTGCACAGGACGATGCTCAGCCCACTGAGCCACAGCTGCCAGGACAGCAGCTCCGACGTGCGCCTGGCTGGGAACGTTTTCCTGTCTCTCCCTGGCTACTGAGACCCTGCCCTCAGCTCGCAGTTTCCTCATCACCGTCCACGAGCTACCCTGTCGAGTGCACCCTCTGTGGCCTGCCAGAACCCCGACTCATGCCTCTCTTACCGACGACTGTCTCTGTTGGGGAGAAGGTCCCATTCCCCACGCCAGCTGCCTGGGCTGAATGCCTGTGCCCCTCTCAATCCATGTGCTGACAGCCTCGTTCCCAGTGTGATGGGATTGAAAAGTGGGGCCCTGGGGAGGCGATTAGGTCTTGAGGGTAGAGCCTCGTGGACGAGATAAGTGCCCTTGTAAGAGAGCCCGCAGAGAGCTCTGGACGCTCCTGCCTCGTGAGGACACAGCAAGGCCATCTGTGGACCGGGAAGCGGCTCTCGCGAACTGCCAGTGCCTGGTTTGGGATTTCCCAGCCTCTGGAACCGCGAGCGATGCACGTGGGTGGGGTGAGCCAGTCTGCGGTGCTGTGTCACGGCAGCATGAGGGACTAAGGTACGGGTCTCCTCTCGGGCCGCAGTCTGTCCTCGGGCTGTGCCAGGGGCCCCGCTCCACATGCCCGGACAGCTGTGGACGGATCTTTGGTCGCAATGAGAAGCAGGGATTCTTTCTGAGGAGGACATACGTCCAGGACAGGTGCAGATAACAGTCGCCTCAAAATTTCGAAACGTGAATGAGAGAAGGGTGTGTAGTGGTTAAAGCCTTGAGCTCTGGAGTCCGATGGCTTGAGCTTGGTTCCCGTGTGGTCTCAGATGCCACTGTCCCTCCCTCAGCCCTTCCTGCCCACCCACGGGGGAACGATATTGTGCGGGTGGAGTGAGGTGATGCTGGGTGCATAACAAGTGCTCGGGAAACATCAGCACGGCCCGGCCGGTGTGGCTCAGTGGCTGAGCGTCTACACTGCACCAAGAGGTCGCCGATTTGATTCCTGGTCAGGGCACATGCCCAGATTGTGGGCCTGATCCCCAGTGAGGGGCGTGCAGGAGGCGGCCAGTCGATGTTCTCTCTCATCGATGTTTCTGTCTCTCTCTCCCTCTCCCTTCCTCTCTCTCCAGAATCAATAGAGAAAAAAAAATTAAACATTAGGAAGGACCAGCACACCTGACGGTACAGACATCAGAGTGCGGGGTGGGGGGTAGGATGGAGGTCAACGTGTTGCCCAGCCCTACTTACCAAGCCCAGGGCACCACACACGCTGTGCCAGGCATCGCGAAACTCTCAGTAAATGGTGAATTCATTGGCTCAGAAGGCCCTTTTGATATATGGCTCAGTAAGTTGATACCAGAAGACCTGCAGAGAGAGGAGTGAGCCTTCCATCACCTCAGCTCCGTGCGGCGCAGACACGCTGACAGCAGGCGGGACAGAGCACAGCTGCTTCTCAGCACCTCTGAGAGCACGGGTGTGAAGAAGAGCCATTGATCACTGCGTTCCAGGGCAGGGTCTGTGAGCACCGGGCCTTCCCGGAGCCCTGCCGCAAGCCTGGGTAGGTTCAGAGACCGAGACGGACGGCTGAGCGACTTTAATTACCCAAGAACTGACTTAATGGCCCTTGGGGTATCTCATTGCTATGCTGACACTTGGGAACATGGCATTTTCCCCATTAAAATGCCAATTATCCTTGAGCATTTCTGCAAATCCATCAGCTGAAGGCTGCCAGGTTGTTGAGCGATGCAGTTTGATGACTTGAAGCAAACCGATCAGATCAAGGGCATTTTATCTGGTAGTTCGTGATGTTCAGAGTGCGATACCAGCCCTGCCAGCCCCACACCCCAAAAAGTGCAGGCGCGCGCGCACACACTCCACTAAGCAGAAAGATCAGAATCTCTGGTTCCACGTAGCTAAAGAAGAGGAATTGTTCAGGAGCTGATATGAGCAAGAAAATCAAACCCTCAAAATAAGAAAAGAACCCGCAAAATAAAAATTTTCTGCATCTGGAAAGTTGAAAGCACAAGCCCAACAGAAAACTAATTGCATTGGAGAAATCAGTTGATTTATCCCATCCGACCGCAAGGAGGGAGGGCTGGCTTGCAACATACCCACCTCCCACATCACTCTCCTGTTGCAGCTGCAAGGTTTGCGGGCTGGAAGCACTCTGCCAGGACTCCTCCGCGCACGTGACCTCCCGCTTGGCTTGTTCCCCTCTTCCATCTGGAGGAAGGGCCTACGCAGGGCGCATGCCCGGAGCGTGGGATTGCTGGGGAAGGCGGTTGCAGACCTGTTTGGTCCTTACTTTCTTGGAACTATGTTTAAGCTCCAGTGTAAGTGGAGAGGATTATCTAGCAGAAGCTCCAGGGCTTTGCTTTGTGTGGTTCTCACTGGATTCTCTGACACAGCAGCGCAGCTGTGACCCTCTGCGGGGAGCGTGTTGGCAGGACACGGGCCTCACCGGTGCCCGGGCGAGGGCACACTCACGCCTTCTTTGTCACTCCTCCCAGCCGCAGGCAGGTCCTCAGTCCCCCTCCCTCTGAAGATGCGCAAACGTAATGACTCACTTCTAGGGTGGCCGTGTGCCTCCTGCTGTGGGTGACGGGTGTCCCCCCAAAGGACATCTTCAAGTCCCAACCCCCAGGACCTGTGAATGACCTTATTTGGAAGTAGGGTCTTTGTAGAGGTAGTAAGTTAAGAGGAGGTCGTACTGGGCTAGGGTGGTGTCCTCACAGGGAGAGACAGGTGCAGGAGCATGCCGAGTGCGGATGGAGGCAGAGCCGGCGTGATGCAGCGACGAGCCAAGGGTCGCCAAGGATCACCGGCCACGCCAGAAGCCAGGCAGAGGCAAGGGCAGAGTCTTCCCTCGGGCCCTGAGGACCTGTGACCTACCAACACCTCGATTCCGGACTTCTAAACTCCAGAGCTGTGAGACAGCAAATCCTGTCATTGTGAGCTGTCTGCTTTGTGACACTGTTAACAGCGGCCCCGGAACCACGCACCTCCAAAGCCAGACGGTAAGGAAGGACTGAACTCGGCCTCGCCCTGCATTTTCTGTCTTGTTCTCTGTCTCTCTCCCTCTCCAGACGTGTGTCTGTGGAGGTCCAGCAGCCCTGAAGCCCCCCTGCTGGGGAAACTGTGGAGGGACGGCCCACGGAGAGAGAGCGGAGGGGCCCCAGCCAGCGGGCGCTCTCAGGCCAGCACCAACAGGTGCGGGGTGCAGCTGTCAAGGTGACCGGAGCCCCGACTCCCTCTCCTGCAGCCTGAGGGGCCCCGGGTGGGGACAGCCCAGGCCAGCACAGCCACCCCTAAAGGTGTGACCCGTGGAGACAGTGACATCTCATGAATGGCTACCATTGTTTTAAAATGTACATTCATTTTAATTGTGGTAAGAAATACAACATGAAATGTATCATCTTGGTCATTTTTAAATATATTCACTTTGTCGTTCAAGATATGGCATTATCTCGTTCAGTGGCACCCAGCATACCCACTTTGCTGGGCAAGAATCTTCAGAACTTTTTCATCTTGCAAAACCCATTAAGCAATAATTCCCCCCACCCCCATTTCTAGAGCCCCCCCTCCTGCTCTCTGTGTCTGTGGGCCTAATGACTCCAGGCACCTCACGGGTGGGATCGCACAACCTTTGCGTGTGTCTGGTGTGACGCAGCACAGTGCCTTCGATGTGATCCGTGTGGTGACGAACTTCCTCTTCAGCTGAATGGTCCTGCGGTGTGTGCGTGCTGCATTTCGTCTGTGTCCCTCCCAGTGACGCGGCTCTGAGCACGGGTGCGCAGATAGATCGACTGTTGTTCTAAGCTACTGTCATCACAGAAGCGACGATGCCCAATGTCCAGACCAGGCCCTGAAAGAAGCTGCAGCTTCTCCTTGGTCTCCAGCTGGAGTGAGGGGACCCCAGCTGCCCGGAGTGAGGGCACCCCAGCTGCCCGGAGTGAGGGGACCCCAGCTGCCCGGAGTGAGGGGACCCCAGCTGCCCGGAGTGAGGGGACCCCAGCAGCCCTGGAGTGAGGGGACCCTAGTAGCCCTGGAGTGAGGGGACCCCAGCTGCCCACAGTGAGGGGACCCCAGCTGCCCACAGTGAGGGGACCCCAGCTGCCCTAGAGTGAGGGGACCCCAGCTGCCCAGAGTGAGGGGACTCCAGCTGCCCGGAGTGAGGGGACCCCAGCTGCCCGGAGTGAGGGGACCCCAGCTGCCCGGAGTGAGGGGACCCCAGCTGCCCGGAGTGAGGGGACCCCAGCAGCCCTGGAGTGAGGGGACCCTAGTAGCCCTGGAGTGAGGGGACCCCAGCTGCCCACAGTGAGGGGACCCCAGCTGCCCACAGTGAGGGGACCCCAGCTGCCCTAGAGTGAGGGGACCCCAGCTGCCCAGAGTGAGGGGACTCCAGCTGCCCGGAGTGAGGGGACCCCAGCTGCCCGGAGTGAGGGGACCCCAGCTGCCCGGAGTGAGGGGACCCCAGCTGCCCAGAGTGAGGGGACCCCAGCAGCCCTGGAGTGAGGGGACCCTAGTAGACCTGGAGTGAGGGGACCCCAGTAGCCCTGGAGTGAGGGGACCCCAGCTGCCCACAGTGAGGGGACCCCAGCTGCCCACAGTGAGGGGACCCCAGCTGCCCACAGTGAGGGGACCCCAGCTGCCCTGGAGTGAGGGGACCCCAGCTGCCCAGAGTGAGGGGACCCCAGCTGCCCGGAGTGAGGGTACCCTAGCTGCCCTGGAGTGAGGGGACCCTAGTAGCCCTGGAGTGAGGGTACCCCAGCAGCCCTGGAGTGAGGGGATCCCAGCTGCCCAGAGTGAGAGGACCCCAGCAGCCCTGGAGTGAGGGGACCCCAGCTGCCCGGAGTGAGGGTACCCCAGCAGCCCCCTGAGAGGCCCAGGAGAGGCCGAGGCTCCGACAGCCACAGGCGTGAGTGACCTGGTGCAATGATTTCTCAATGTGTCAACTTGACTAGGTTGAACCACTACACCCGTTTTTGTATGTTTCTAGATGGGGTGGGCCACGGGGCAGTTCTCGGAGACTTGCAGGGTGCAAGGTGGGCAGCAGCAATGTCACACCACGTAGCTGGGGTGCTGTCTGCTGACTCCCCTTGGGGATGCGCAGCAGGGGCTGGGCCAGCGGAGCCTGTGGGTCTGTGTGGAAGGGCCTGGCTACTGGAGGGCGCCCTCATCACCAAGAATGGACACCAGTTTGCCTCCCCTTGTGGGCTTTCAGCCTGCTGTGCTCTCTGTGCCGACTGCTGGTCCTTGGCTTCCCGGCTCCGCATGGGGTGTGGAAGGGCCTCGTGGCCAGCTCCCGCTCCTGGCGCATTTCCACCCTCCGCCGGCTCAGAGAGTCGCACTCCGTCTGAGGCACCCTCCCGCCCAGTCGGGCCTCCGGACACCCGCGGCTCCAGCCAGCAGCTCGACCAAAGCCTGTGAGAAGCTCTGAGCCAGAGCCGCCAGCTAAAGCCACTCTCACATTCCTGCCCAAGGAGGCCGATGGTGAAGGTTCATTGTTTTGAGCACTAGAGCTGGGTGGTGTTTCGAGCAGTGGGAGATGCGCCACTGCGCCCCTCACAGACGCCTGCGTCACACCCTGTGCCGTCGCTCTGCTTTTGGTTATGGCACACTGCTGACTCCTTTGGGAACGTTTACCTGCAGTGACCGTGTGGATCTGTGTGCCTGTCTGTTTCTTTTCCAGCTTTCTCACTAGAATGTCAGCCTCCGCAGGGCAGGCACCTTCTGCTTTTCCACCTCTGTCCTCAGCGCCCAGCCGGTCTGACGCTGCCTCGCCCCAGCTGTGAGGCCTGGGGACCCTGCTCTCTGTCCTCAGCACCAGCTGTGAGGCCTGGGGACCCTGCTCTCTGTCCTCAGCGCCCAGCTGTGAGGCCTGGGGACCCTGCTCTCTGTCCTCAGCGCCCAGCCGGTCTGACGCTGCCTCGCACCAGCTGTGAAGCCTGGGGACCCTGCTCTCTGTCCTCAGCACCCAGCTCGTCTGACGCTGCCTCGCACCAGCTGTGAGGCCTGGGGACCCTGCTCTCTGTCCTCAGCACCAGCTGTGAGGCCTGGGGACCCTGCTCTCTGTCCTCAGCGCCCAGCTGTGAGGCCTGGGGAACTTGCTCTCTGTCCTCAGCGCCCAGCCGGTCTGACGCTGCCTCACACCAGCTGTGAGGCCTGGGGACCCTGCTCTCTGTCCTCAGAGCCCAGCTGTGAGGCCTGGGGACCCTGCTCTCTGTCTTCAGCGCCCAGCCGGTCTGACGCTGCCTCGCACCAGCTGTGAGGCCTGGGGAACTTGCTCTCTGTGCCTCGGTTTCCTCAGCTATCAAATGGGATGACGATGATAATACCTATCTTATTGGGTTGTTGTGAATATAAAATGAATTAATGCTTATAAGGTGTTTCAAACATTACCTTGCACATGGTAAATGTTCAGGAATTATAAGTGCTGGTATTTTTAATATTATGGTAGAAACGCAATAAATATCTATTGAGAGTCTAAATGAAGGGATTCATCGATCCCTTTGTCCTATTATCTTAAGTATTCAAGACCAACTAAAAGAGCCCCAAAGGCCTCTAGACAGCTAAACCACATGTCCCAAAGGCTAGTAGCAAAGCCTATCTGATTAACTAGTCGGCCAGCTCTTAGGCCATTGCTCAGAACCTAGTTATTTAATAGTCTTAGAAGATATTTATTAGTCGCCTAACATGCAAAGCATTGTGCTAGGTGCTGCGGGAAGGAAACAGAGTCACAAAGGTGAATCAAGCTCATTATCTTTCCTCAAAGAGCATGGTGTCTGGAGAGGGAGACAGACAGGAGCGTGAGCAAGGCTGGGGGGGGGGGGGCGGGGAGGGAGGCAGAGCAGTGCTGACTGTCAAGGTGGCCAGGCCCAGTTTGTCACATTCACAACATGCATCACAATCGTAATTATCTGGTTTCCTGGTCCGTGATGGATCAGAAACAGCATGTCAGGAGAGGAAAACGGAGGGGCTACCGCTAGAGGCAGGTGCGTTGGCACAGACAAAGCGCGATAACTAGTGGGAATAATGACTCATGCTTTTAAAAAACACTGAAAGCTGGAATTAGATAACTGAAGCACATTCGTTTAAGGCCGTGCAGTGCAACGCCAGCCGCTACGTAAGAGTACAGCGCTGTGGTCAGCCCGACTGCGTGCCCAGCTGCCCGAGCTGGGATCTCGGCGGTCACTGCGCCTGGGCGAGCTGCTCAGCTCAGCCTTTCTGTGACCGTCATTCTCATCTAGTAAACGAAGTTAATAGTACCAGCTACTTCGTGAGTTGTAGTCAG
This sequence comes from Tadarida brasiliensis, assembly GCA_030848825.1. Taxonomy (NCBI): domain Eukaryota; kingdom Metazoa; phylum Chordata; class Mammalia; order Chiroptera; family Molossidae; genus Tadarida; species Tadarida brasiliensis. The sequence goes on along the minus strand of CM061274.1, from coordinate 2,267,154 downwards.
AATTAAATTAGCTGACATCTGTAAAGCACGTAAGAAGAGTTCCTGGCACGTAGCAGTTCCGAAAGCCTGTATCAGTCAGGGCTGTTGAGCTCGCTGCTGTGACAAACACTCCCCGAATCTCAGGGACGGAAAATAACAAGGGTTATTTTTCACTCAAACTTGTGTTCATCATCACAGGCAGGAGAGTCTACTCTGAGTCTCTCTGGGACCAGGCGCCTGGGCGGCCACATCTGTCACAATGCCTGTTGCCACGGCAAAGGGAGACGAGCACCTTCACAGCTGACTCGGTCTGGCTGCACTGGTCCCAGGCCCCCCGTCCATGTGCTAGAATGGGGGTGATCAGAATGTCAGCATTCACCGTGACAGGGGCTTCTCTGTCCTGAGAAATCACACTGCAACGGTTAGGTCACAGAGTTCAAAAACTGTCATGGACCCTAGAACTAAGGTCACTGCTTCTGAGAAAGTGAAACCAAGATTCCCAGGGATTCCGTGGTTCTAAGTAAGAACAGAACTGTGTTTGGTGGCTTGAGGGAGGGGTGGCCTGAAATGAGACCGGTTCTTCCCCTGTGGGATTGTGGTGTGCTCGGGGGGACAGTAGGCACCCAGACTCCCCCTCACTAAATGACAGCCCTGCCCCTCCTCCAAGTCATTGTGACAATCAGTAACACCCTCATCTGTGTCCTGATATTTGTTGAGAGTGAAGGGGAGTAACACCCCTCCTTGCCTAAGACCCACCGACAAATTTTTAACTTCAACTTTAACCACCGACAAATATTTACCATTACCTTTCCAGGGTTGGTGGGAGCCAGAGCTGGTCCCCAAACCCAGCTCCCCAGCTCCGTCATGGACATTAAGCCGTGTCCACGGTAGTTTGCTCATTGAGAATCAGAGGTCAGCAGCTACATAGCCCACGAGAGCATGAGTGGGACCAGCAACTGCGTGATGATGTGACTGCCCCTTGGGAACCCGGTCATTTTCGCCCTGGGGTTCCATGGGTCACCCTGCACCTGTCCCATGAAGGCCCCATTCTGCGTGAGCCTATCCGGGTAGGTTTTGCCACTCACTACCAAAGTATTTCTGACTAAGACACGTACCTCCCAGAAACAGTTCTTTCAATATGATTAACACTTCTAAACGTGTGGCTCGCAAGGATGTGCTCCATTTGGCTGCACAATTTACTTCTAGGGAACCCTTCTTTTTCCACTCAGTTGATCAGTGAGCCCTTGATGTGTGACTATCCGAATCGCGCACCAGAGCCAGGGGAGGTGATGTGTCCCTGACAAGGAAAATGTGGAAACAGCTTCAGGAAGGGCAGGGCTGAGGGTCCCCCACTCAAACGAACACACGAAACCAGCCCGGGCGAGCATTCCCTGCCTGACAGGACGAGTCGTGGAATGACTTTCCCTTCTGTTCATGGGTAGTGTTTCCTTCAAGCTCCAGAGAAAAACCTGACATGATTCATGAAGAAGAAAAATAAGATGACATTAAACCTCGTGCATATGTTCAAGCCAAATTTATAGGAGGTGCTTAAAGTCAGAGATGTTGCTTAGGCGTTATGATAATCTAGTACAGGGTTACATTATCCGTGAGTGACTGACAGTTACCCAAACAGCTCTCCTGTCCCTGTGGAGAGCAGCTCCCTCAGTGTGGATTTCTCGGGAAGTGGACGGGGTCATTACATGTTTAATCACGAATACTCCCAACTCTGTGCATATGTGCACCGCACACTGTGGGGCGTGGAGGTGGCCAGATGGAAACTCCAGAAAAGCCAGTTGTGATTCTCTGTGCCACAAAAAGCATATTCTACTCAATGAGCACCACTGCTGGTAAAAAGAAAACACTTAGAAGTAACTCGATAGTAAGGATAACAACGACACATAAAACCGAGTGTGTATTTATACAGGCACTGAGGTGAACACCTTCTGTGATTTATTTCAAAATGTGTGTCCTCATCAGAGTCCCAGTAAATGTTCACTTGCATCAGACATGAGCCCACTAAGGCCGAGGGGTGGCCTGGGTCACGGGCGGGTGAGGGGGGCGGCACAGGCTTGCGCGTGGGAGTGGCGCCCCCCATGGCAGGCAGCGGTAAGGGGGGTGGCACAGGCTTGCGCGTGGGAGTGGCGCCCCCCCATGGCAGGCAGCGGTAAGGGGGGTGGCACAGGCTTGCGCGTGGGGAGTGGCGCCCCCCATGGCAGGCAGCGGTGAGGGGGGCGGCACAGGCTTGCGCGTGGGAGTGGCGCCCCCCATGGCAGGCAGCGGTGAGGACCAGTCCCCTGGGTCCGGAGTCAGGCTGTTGGCTGCAGCCCAGCGAGCTTGCCTTAGTCAGAGTCCCGGTGTCTGTGCCTCCTTTGCTGAAGGAATGGCTTTGCGAACGGCGCCAGAGCAGCGCGCAGTGTGGAGCCGGGAGTGTCCCCTGCCGGCCCACTGCTCAGGAAACACCAGATTCAGTCTCGCCGAGTCCTGCGTCCCCGCAGAGTGCGTCCTCGGCTCCTGTCCGGCGCTCGCTGGGCTGCGAGCTCGCCCGGGCCAGCCCTTCCGTGTGGTCTGACCACGGCTAGAAGAATTATTTCCACACGTGATCCAGGCGACTGTAAGAAAGACTTTATTCAGGGGACTGTGCACAGCGAGGCCTCACGGTCCGGAGGAGAGACTGGCTCCGTTCCAAGTACAACAGGAAAACCCGGGAGGCCACAGCCAGGGAGCAGAGTGGGGCTCCGGCGCCCGCGGGTGGGACGTCACCGAGAGCGCAGGGTGATGGTCTGCTGAGGGGCCGAGCAGGCTCGTGCTGAAGGCAGGCCAGAGTCACCTGGGGGTGGTGGGGAATGAACGGCTCGGAGTCTCACCTAGAGTCGGGTCGATGAAGAGCCTCTGTCACCCCCAGAGCGTAGCCTGTTGACCCTCACATCCTGCCTACATGCTGCCCGCTACCCTCCACCCTGGGGTGTATCTGCTGGAATGCAAGATGCCCTGCACCTCAACCTGTGCACCCCCTGGAAGTGGGGGCGTTAACACCCGGGAGCTGTTACTGGACAGGGATGGGCCCTGAGCGGGTCTGCCTAGGGCCAGCCCGTGCTGTGTAGGTTCTTGACTTCGTGCAGGAAAAAGTTCACAGCACGAGTCCCGCGGTCAGTGAGGGGACGTTTATTAAAGTGAAACCAGGAGGGGCCTAGGACAGAAGAAGCAACAGGAGAGCCTGGGCTGGGGTGTCTTAACTCACTGGGAAGTCAGAAAAAAGGGGACTTGGGGACAGGTTCAGGGGGTCAGCCCGGGACAAGCTGCCAGGGCCCATTGCTCTCCTGGCTGCAAGTCTCCTGGGGACCCTGAGAGTTTAGCAGACGGGTGCCTGTGGGGGAAGAGAAGGGAGAAGGGAATGTCACAGGCGTGTCCCCAGAGGGAGAGTGTGTGCTGGGTCCTTTGTCTTGAGGCTTTTGTTTCTCCCTTGCAGGGGGAATCTCAGGGGAGGTCCAGAGGAGGGTTTCAATAGAATACTCGTCAGTTTTCCAGGTGGGCTCCTTCAGGGCCGTGGTCCTCACTGACTGGTCAGTGCCAGGGCAGGGGTCTTTAGTCATTGCATCTGGTCCTGGCGAAGCCCACCTGGCTGTGCTGCTTTTCTGGGCCTGGAGCTGAAATACAGCCGAGGCCGAGATGTTGTCTCTGGGAGGTGACCGTCTGTAACTGCTGTGAATTGCTCGGACAGCTTGCTCGGGTGTCTGTCTCAGTTTCCCCGTTCCACTTGTCCCAGCTTCCCGGCCTGCCTCGGAGAAACCTTTGACCGGTGGGAGACAGGAGCTGGAGGACAGACCCTCCTGTCCTCCGAACAAGCACACTGACCTGAGACGTGCGCTCCGTCTCTCTGAGGACGGTGCCCAGAGAGGGAGCAGCTGGCACTCTTTGTGCCACATTGGACACACCTCCTATCTGCTACCCCGGGTTCCGGCTGTACCCCCTTTCCCTCATTCCCACTTCCCGGGGTTGCACTTGGCAGGGAGATATTAGCATGTGATCATCTGCCCCAGGCTGTTTCCTAAGGAACCTCAGCGAGGACAGGGAGCAGCACGATTCCCAGCAGAGACAGGATTCCAGAAGCACGTGTTCGAGGACCTCACTCAGCGGAAACCTGTGAGGCAGGCTGGAGTCGAGACTGGCGCTCAGATCATCCTGGAGGCTAGCTCTGCCGAGAAGCCTTTCCCACGGAGCCCTCTCTGTGACTGCGAGCATGTAGAAGGACGGGAAGGCACAGCCCTCTTCCTGAACAGTCTGACTTCTAGCTGGCCACACACCGGAGGGACCACAGGGGGATGCAGGCCCTGTCGCCATGGCAACTGCGGGTCCACACGACGGGCAGTCTCAGACAGCCCCGGGGAGGGTGTCCTCCGTGGTCCCCTCTCTCTAATTCTCCAGATTCTCTTAGCTCCTCTGAGTGGCCGAGTAGCCCCCCACTTTGTCCGGGCTTGCTGCGGACCAGGACCGAAAGGGAAGGCTGGCAGCCACCACACTGCCATGACATTGTGATGTAACAAGAAGTCAGCATTGGGTGCTTGCCCCCGGTCCTGGCCAGAGCCCCTCAGACCTCTGTGATTTCACAAGTGAAGAGAGTAGGAGCATCTCCGTTCTAGTACTTGGTCTCGGCGTCTGGTTCCCGGCACAGGAACCTAGCCTTGGTGAACATTCCGGCTGATAGAAACACCTGTTCCAGTGAAGTGACTCTTGGTCGCCCCCTAGAGGGCATTAGGATGGGGCTGGTCATCAGAAGGATTGGTCATGATCAGAGCCATGGCTGGTTCAGCCCCGTCCCGTCCTCTGGGGAGGGGGGAGGGACGGGATGGAGTGAACAGTGGGTCAGGCCTGTGTGATGAGGCCTCCGTAGGAACCCCTGCAGCACGAGGTGTGGGGAGCTCCCAGTGTGGCCAACACCCACGTGTGGAGAGGGTGGCACCTCCTGACGCCACGGGGCAGAAGCTCCTGCCCCAGGACCGCCGGCCCCACCCCATGCGCCCCTCCCCTGGCTGCCGTCTGTGTCCTCTCAGACCCTTCCTTTGTAACCACTGGTCAGCATGAGTGTTTCCCTGAATTCTCTGAGCAGTTAGAGAACAGTATTGAAGCTGGGGAGGGGGTCATGAAACCCCCAGTTTGAAGCCAAGTGGGACAGAAATGAGGGTACCTTGGGGACCCACTACTTGCCAATGGCGTCTGAAGTGGGAGACAGTCTAGGTCAGCGGTTCTCACCCTGCCCAGTGCCGCGGCCCTTTAATACAGTTCCTCAGGTTGTGGTGACCCCCAGCCATAAAATTATTTTCGTTGCTACTTCATAACTGTACTTTTGCTACTGTTATGTCTTAGGCGACCCCTGTGAAAGGGTCGTTCGACCCCCAAAGGGGTCGCGACCCGCAGGTTGAGAGCCGCTGGAGTGGGCTGAGCCCTTCACCTGTGGGATCCGAGGCTGACTCTAGGCAGAGTCAGAATGGAGCTGACTATAGCACACCCAGCGTGTCAGAGAACTGGCTGGCATCAGGGAAAAAACTACCAGAGGAGCATTTACTACTAGTGTGGATGAAAACAAAGGGGGTGGGCTCTGCGGCGCTGTCGCACAGGGCGATGGGGTCATACCTTCCTAACTGGGCAGGTCACGGCGCACAGTCTCGCCTCAGGCAAGCCCTGCCCATCGTTCTGCACGTCCAGGGCGAGGCCCCTTGAAACAGGCCGTGACCGCCTCAAGGGAGCACCTCCGCTGTCCCGACCCTCACTCGACCCCTGCCTTGCCTTCCCCTCCCCCACGTGGCCCTCACGCTCCCGCCTTCTCTTCACTGCGTGAAAGAAGCTGCGAACCTGTCCTTGGGAGCGTGTGAGACCTTGCTCCCCGGCCTATGTCGTCAGTTTGGCTCAAATAAACTCTTGTAAATATTCTCTCCAAGTTTGGACATTTCTTATGTTGACTACACTCAGCTGGGAAATGGCAGGGAGTGGCCTTACATCAGGGCCATCTGAGAGCTGCTGGAGACCGAGCGCAGGTGAAGATGACGCGTGTCACATTAAAGATCACAATAGAGCCTGGCCGGTGTGGCTCAGTGGTGGAGCATCAATCCGTGCACCAAGAGGTCGCCGGTCTGATTCCCGGTCAGGGCACAGGCCCAGGTTGTGGGCCCGATCCCCAGTGGGGGCCATGCAGGAGGTGGCCAGTCGATGTTCTCTCTCATCGATGTTTCTATCTCTCTCTCCCTCTCCCGTCCTCTCTTTCTAAAAATCAATAAAGAAAAAATATTTTAAAAACACAATAGATTTCTAAGTCAAAGATATTTTATAAAGCTGTTCACACACACACACACACACACACACACACACACACACACTGGAAGCAGGTTCTTTCCAGGAGTACTATAGAAAATCAGCATTAGATAAACACGCCTCCGACGGTCTTTAAACACTGCGGAAGAGACTGAGAGCTGAGAACGAGGCAGAAAGGAGAGAGCTGGAAAACGCTAAGTCCATAGGCTCTCACGCACCTGGAATCGAACCCCGCACAGAAAGGCTCGGTCAGGCTGTTGGAAGTCGGCCTGAGTGCGTGGCTGTGTCCACCTCTGCTGCGGCCCTGCAGCGAAGGAACATGGTCCCACACGGTGGGGGAGGGGTCCCGGTCGGGCTGGTTCCTTGTGAAGAGTTAGTGCCGAGGTTGAGCCTCCATCCTGAAACTGACCTCTACCTTGGCCAAGGGTACAATTGAGGTCAACCCAGCAGTGGGAGTCTCCTGATATCTCTTCCTGAATAAATCCCTGCACCAAAGCCTGGTCTCAGGTCCGCTTTAGGCAGAACCCACACTGAGACAAGTGTCTGCCTTCGTCCTGTTCCCCCCAACCCTCGCCCGAGGGTATGTGCTTCATTGATTCCACAGAGAGGAAGCCAGAAGGAGAGAAACATCGATATGAAAGAGAAACACTGATCGGTTGCTTCACGCATGCATCCCGACCGAGGATCAGACCCAAACCTGACCGGGAATCGAACCCGTGACCCTTCAGTGCACAGGACGATGCTCTAACCACTGACCTGCCCTGGCCAGGCTCATCATTTTGGTGTGAGAAAGATACATGGGATCTCAGTGGAGAGCCACCAGCACAAGAATTCGTATGCAACAGTCACTTAACAAAAGTCAGCTTCCTCCCCACGGCCCCCTTGCCTTGGTGAAGGGCCCCTCAGCCTGTCCCCGGACGCTGCACAGCCAGCTTTCTGTGTCAAAGTAGCTCCAGTTCACTGGGCCATCGGGTCACTTTCCTGGAGGTTTTGGAATGACTTTTTGGCATGTGTCCACCCACAGATGGCCACACACAATGGGCAACAAGAGGGGGCTGGCATTTTGGCCAGCACCAGGGAGAAAGCACATCCATGGCAACCACCTGGACCGAGAACATGGCACGGCGGGGGCATGGTCTGCGACTCCAACCCTGCGATGGACAGAGCGGCCCGTGGTGGAGCTATGGATGACACCAGCTCTGCCACGTGCCGGGAGCTGAGGTTGGCACTCAGAGCGAGAGAGAGGGGCAAAGGCGAGAGAGGAAGACGTGGGGACAGAATGGGTGGCTTGAAAGAAACTGCCAGGTGCCACCCAGTACCCATTTACCCTTCCTACTTAGTAACAGGTGCAATTTTTAATTCAGTAGTTAGCCAAAGACCATACCATCCAAATTCCCTTGTTAGCTGGGTGTGGCCCTCATTCTGGCCAGTGAACTGAAGGTTGGAATGATGCTGATTCATCTGGCCGAGAGGCTGTTTTATCCTCCCCTGCCTTTTCCTTATGCCAGCTGGGATTTGGTTGTGACAGCCGGAGCTTCAGCAGCCATTCTGGGCAAAGGGTTGACCTAGAAGATGGAAGCCAGCGCTGCGGACGATGGGGCAGAAAGACAGAAGGACCTGTGTTCCTGGTGACAACGTGCTAATCCCGGATTGCTAACTCAAGATTTCTTCAGGCAGAAGCGAAACAGATTTCTCTACTGTTTTAGCCACTGATATTTGGGTTTTTATGTTACCGGCAGCTAACTCAAACCACTGAGACAGGAGGTGGAAGTAAAGAGGGCGACAGAGACAGGGAAGTGAGACGAGAAGAGGAAAACGAGACATGGACTGAGCATCGGTCTCGGAGCAAAGTCAGACCAAAGATTTTCTTGATTTCACATTCTTTATTCCTGATTAGCAACTTAAATTTTATGGTAAGCCCCCATCCTACGTGGTGGCAGAAACGTAATTTCGGTCACTTCAGAGCCCTGCCCTCCTTGCTGCAGAACCGCCTCCAAGTTTCCCAGGACGAGGTCTGCCCACGGCACATTGCGGGGTCTCCTCTGCAACTGCGCCCTGGTGTCTGCAGACATGCCCCACCCCTGGGCTCCAGGGGTCCTGCTGGCGGCCAGATGTCCTGCAGCCTGACCGCCAGCTCCCAGCGCCCCAGCTGTGCTCCCTGCACAAACACCAGGACCTTGCCATGCCCCTGGATTGGCCCCGGAACGAGGGCACAAGCCTGTTTCCAGATTCCCCAAGTCACCGTGGGCATCCCGCCACCCCCCGCAGGACGGGGCTCTTCAGCTGGTCGGGAGTGCCCAGCAGCCAAGCCGCTCCTCCTCCCCTCCGACTCTCACATGTCCGCACACCGCAGTCCAGGCTGTGGGGACTTCCTCAGGGCAGGGGTGCATGGAACAAGATGCCTCTCTACCTCACTACATGCGATCTTAATTTCTTAGAACATGGGTTTAGAAACATAAAGCCCTCGGTTACCTACCTTGTCCTCTGCAGAACCCTTTTCAGAGATAAAAAAAAAACACAAAAAACAAAAAACAAAAGCAAGTGGCCCAGCTGTCCAAAGTGGGAGAAGGTTTGGCGTCTTAGGAAACACCACGAAGCAAAAACATCAGCTTATAACTCAAACCCCCTACCACCTTGAGAGACAGGACAAGAGCCGGACAGCGGTGAAGTCAGAGAGTAAAAGGACTGAGCAAAAAAGAAAAAAAAAGAGTAAGAACTCAGGGACAGGGACAGTGTGGTGACTGCAGGGGGGGGAGTGTGGGGGGGGGGTGGAAGAAGTTACAGGGGATAAATGGTGATGGGAAGAAAGAGAACCATCCCCGGTGCTGAAGCCAGGGGTGGGAGTCGGGGAGGAACAGCTGTGTGCATTCCTCAGAGTCCTTCCAGATGTGTGTTAATTGTGAAGAGCGAAAGGTCACTTCAAGGTGGAGAAACCAGGCGGACTCCTCGTTAAAGTTGGCAAACTTAATGTCAGCAGTCACAGGGCGAATGGACACTGTGCTTTCCGATAGGACGCACTGAGAAAAAGAACACATTTCTGTGACATTCTTGCCAAAAATGTGTAACTGGAACCTGATCAGGAGGAAACATCAGACAAAGCCAAGCTGAGGACCATTCTGAAGCATAACTGACCTGTTCCCCTGGGAAATGTGGAGGCCATGGAAATTAGGGAGAGACTGCGGACATTCCCAGCGGAAAGACACTGGAGAGACAGCAACCAGACGCAGCGGCTGGCCCTGGATCGACCCTAGGCCAGAGAGGAGGGGACAACGTCGAACCAAACAGTAACATTTGAAAGGGGACCTGAATGGGACCTTGATATTTGTTTCAATGTTAATTTTCTGATTTTGGTAATTATGTTATCTTTCTATAAGGAGACTTGTTCTTAGGAAATACACATTAAAGTAGTTAGGGATTGTCATGAGCAAGGGAACATCCCGAAGGAGCCCCTCGTGTCTGTGTCTGTCCACAAGCCAGGTATGTTGGGGGAGCCCTTCCCCGAAGCCAGCAGAGTCACGCGGAGGTGCACACAGAGGGGAGCGTGGGTGATCAAAGCAGCAAGCAGTCCCCAGGTGTGACGCCCCAGTGCCCCGTGGCTGCAGGTGGGGAGGCGGGTCGGACCTGCCTGCGGCTGGGTGGTGGCCCGGAGTCCCCAGGGCCCGAGCCCGGCCGTGGTGCGGCCCAGCTCCAGCGCTGGGTGGTCAGAGCTCCGAGCTCTCCTGGCCCACGGCAGGAGGTCCACATTGCGCCAGGTGGGGTCTTCATCCAGACTGTGGTTTAGGGCGGTCCAAGCACCCCATAAGGGCATTTCGGTTACACCTACTGCCTCGTTCCTGACACAGCACCTGACAACTGTCACGACTCCGAATGGGATGGTCAGTGTCCAGGAGATTTGAGGAACAAGAGGGCAGGACAGGTAAGAGCACCGCGCGCCCCACGGGCCAGTGGCTGCCATGACAGGGGCCTTGGAGGGCATGGGGTCCAACCCTCTCCTTTCCAGCCTAAGCCTGTGCACCCCTTCAGGTCCGCTGAACCCCAGCCCTGCGGGAGCCCGCGCCTCCGGCCTTCTGCCTCTGATCCCAGCCTTGCCATTCGCTTTCTAGCCCCAATTCCCTTGCCTGGCAGAAAGGACAGGAGGACTCTGGAGAGAAGGAGGGAGACCGGGCCCCACCGGGAGCGCAGGGCGCCTAGGAGCCCGCGGCCTCGCTGCCGCCACCGCACCGCGCTCCCTGCTGTCCCCGCTGCTGGCTCTCACCTGGACTCACGGAGGAGGGAGCGGACTTCTGTGGCTGTTAAAACGGTTCCAGCTTCAAGAGAGAGGAGACACAAGGAAACGTTTTGTTTTTTAGTGAAGAAAAGATGTAGTCCCCTGTAACAGGAAGCGTGGGGAGAAAGGGCTTCTGGAGGAGGGCGGGTGTTCAAGCGGCTGGATGGTGTCCCCAGGACACGGCTTCTTTCCCACTAGCTGTCTCCAGCCTGTGCTCAGCCTTGGGCCGTCCCCCAGCACCCTAAGGTCACTTTCACAGGCCCAGCATCCTCTGCAAACAAGAAACACGGCAGAAAGCAGGAGGAGCTCTATTTGTCTCGCCTCCGGAGAGTGATGAACAGCCTCAGAGTCCCTGGATGTCCCCTTACCTCCTTGTTCAGCACACGTTCACATGCCAGGTGCTGGGGCCGCTTTTCCCTGAGGCAAATGGAATGAACACTTCGCTATAAGTAAGAATGACGCTTGCCTGAAAGGAATGGAAAACCTCCCATAACCGTGGCTCAAGGAGAAAGATTTGACTTTGTGTCTGGAAGTCGGCCGGGCTGGCCGGGCTCTCGGCACCTCCGGCTTCGGGAGCCCAGGGTTGCCATCCCGGGCCCTGTGCACAGCCCACCCCAGAGCGCTGCCCAGCCCGGGGGGCTGCTCTGGCTGCGTCCCCAGTTCCCGTTCCAGCATCGGAGGAACCAAGGAGAGGAAACACGGGACTCCGTTCTACAAAGGATACTTCCAGAAACTGTACACACCAAGGAGAGGAAACACGGGACTCCGTTCTACAAAGGATACTTCCAGAAACTGTACACACCCCATCTGCTTACCCCACCAGGCACAGCTCAGTCACATGGTCTTACTTCGGGGTGACAGGAACTGAGAAATGTCTGCTCTGCACAGCCAGGGGCCCAACTGAAACCTGGGGCTTCCGTTCCTGTGCAGAAGGGTGGAGCAGAGGTTGTCCACCAGGTATCTGTGCTACACCATGGCCCCATCATAGGAAGGGGTGGTCCCGGCCTCTCTGGAGGCATGGCTGCCTCATACCTGCACAAAATCGGGGTGCTGTTAAGACGGCAAGGTGGGAAATGGGTGTCAGATAGGCCACAGGAGGTTCCTGAGACTAGTGAGCTCCCGTCACCCTCTCTCAGATCTCCCGTGGTAGAGACGAGCAGGCCCAGCTGTGAAGCGAGCAGGCATTCCCTCCGTGACTCCGTGTTCAATGTACCACAGCGTCCGTCCAGTCTCCCTCTGCTCGCTGCTCTAGAACAAAGTCTACAACACATGCGGCAGGTGATCGCCTTACTCGTGCACCAGTCACGCGCCTCTCGTGTTCAGTGACTGCCTGAGTCACCTGTGAGACTCGGGGCACGGAACATTCCTTCTCCATCAGACCACTTGGGAGAAGCGGCACTCTTGTCCCGAAAGCCGTGGGTGTTGCACTGCCCACCCTCTTTTGCCAAAATGATTCGTGTTGAGTACTCACAACCACTCTTCCAAGAACAGCACTATGTGTGGGGGATGCTTCACCGCCCCAAAGCTCAACAACGTGAATGTGTTGACATTATTTCTAGGACCCACGATGAGCAGTGTTCCTGGGATGATGAAAGCTGTGCATCCATGATGACACCTGGCGGAGAGCGGCTCGGTTACCTGGACCATCCCATGTTTCACCTGCAGATTTAGGTGTGGTTTGTCACGGGGTTCATGAGGAATGCCTCAGATTTAAGTATGTAGCTGTTTCATCTTCGTGGAAGATATGTATTGCTTTTCTCCAACATCAACTCCTCTCCTTTTATTGACAGAATCCATATTTCCCTTGAAAAACCAGTCCTGCTATGGGCTCAGTCCACGCTGAGACTGATGCCACCTTTGTCTGCAGGGTGGGCAGGTACTCAAGGTGGTGATTAAAGCATTAACTCTCTTGCCCGTCATGATTGGTTCATCATTGGCATGACGACCAATGTCATCGAATGTGGCCCATTAGCTGACTTTTCTCAGAATCCCAGAAAAGACAGAGAGGTTCTGTTTTTCACGTGACTTGGGCTGGGAGCCCACCTGCCCAGAGTTGCCTGGTGCCATGCAATGAAGAGAGGCTGCCTCAAACCACAGCAGGGAGCTTTCCCAGTGACAATCACGTGTCGGCTTCTGGTACGAACACCGCTGTCCACTTTGCCATTTAGCAGAACCCTGACTTTGTCGGAGGGAAGCAGAGCAAAGAGACGCAGAGAACTCATGTCCTCCTGTCCCGGGCTCAGACTCTGGTCTGCCATAATTGGAGATTCCACTGGCTTTTCTGTGTTGCAAGCTAATCACTGTGCTTAAGCCAGCTGTACTTGGGTTTCTGTTGAAATGCTGGTTAATATAGCCACCTCAGTCATTGATCTCCTCCCATACTTGATGTATGGACACAGTCTGCTTTTTCTACTCTGCTCTGCACTTTCTGCTTTTAACCTTGAGTGTCCTGAGCGGCCCTTAACCTGGCATGCTCCAAGGCTCGGCTTTGGTCTTCTCCTGGGGTCTTTCTATGATCGCCTTTGAGTGGCCCACCTATTTTCACTTCTGAACTGATGAGTACCAAATAGTACCTACTCTCATTTTTTAAGTTGTTAGTAGATATCCATTCAACATGACCAATGGATGCCAAAGACAAAGAATGTCTCGGTGTATTCGATTCAGTGTTACAGTCAAAGGAAACTTGCCATGAGATACATTTGACATGGATCTGATAAAATATAAATGCATGACACTTGTTAAAAGGATAAGGAAGTATTTTTTCAAGATGGTTAGGACAGGTGTCAAGATATTGCCATAGAGAGAGCATTCTCGAGCCAAACACAGGAGTGGCAGCTGGGGGCTTATTGCCGAAAAGCAGAGGGGTTGCAGCAGGGTGGAAATTACTGAGAGGAGACATCAAGGGTAGGGGAGTCCTTGCCACACTAACTTACAAGGATTCTTGCTGAAGGCAGGCCAGGGTGATCAGTTATCAAGGTGGTGGGTGGGTGGGGAGTTCCCTCTAAACTGACTTAGCAGGCTTCTTGCTAAAGCTGGGCTCAGCACAGACAGGGCCCAGGGATGAGGCTTCGTGGAAAGGAGGAGCCTACGAAAGCCTTGGTCAAGGAGAGCGTCTTTGTCAGTGGTATGCTGGACTGGGCAGAAAGGTGAATGGAAACAGTGGAAATTACTTTGACCCAAATCATGTTTCACGTTGATTTTTTCTCCTTTATCCGTTTGCTTGTATCTCATAGCTTCATTTGACCCTTGACTCCTAATTCTCATACACAACCATCCGCACATTTGTACTGGACCGTTGGACCAGCTAGGGTTGCCCAGCCTCTGCTCAGACCCTGGTGCCTGCCCCTCCCCCCTGAGGCCTCGCGCTCCACCTGCCGTTGTTTTTAAGGAGTAATCACGCCTTGGTTCTCTCCTCACGTGTGAATGGGTTGCCTGGTCGGAGGGAAAGAAAGGCTCCCTCGATTGCTGCCTAGGGACAGCCCACAGTTAAATGATTCTGGAGCATCAGGTAACTCTCCAACGTGGTACTTACCACAGCACCAATTTGGTTATATGTGTGACTCGTTGAACAGCGTGTAGTTCCTCCATCATACTGTAAGCTCCAGGAGGGAAGAGACTGCTTTTGCTCACCCTCGAATCTACTACAGATACTTTATGCGCATTTACGAGCAAACTAGAACTGAGAGGGAAGGGAGTGGACCGAAGGGGTGAAACGGCTCCTGTCTACACCCACGTGCTTGGACCACCTGTGAATCCCTCAATTCCAAGAGGGGACTCAAAGGCAGAACTGATGGAACCGAACTGCCTCAGGCCCAGTGACCAAGCATGGCCCCTACCAATGCAGCCTGATGACAGCCCCGGACCACCCCACTGGGAGACCTGTAGCTAGAACGGCCCTTCAGAATCAGCCAGCACTGGGCCAAGATGGCCAGGCCCGTGTGCCCCCACACCTATCTGTCACTGGATGTGCGCTGTGCCAGGAAGGGGAATGACCTTGGCAAGACAGTAGCCGGGAAGCTGGTCCTGGAGTTCTGCGGGTGGTCACAGTGGCGCCGTGTAAGGCGGCCCCTCCTGCCTCCAGGTTCTGGAATCGGCTCCTCACTGCCCCTTCAGGCCTCGTGGTGGTGGTGGCTCTTCAGTTACCAGCTCAACCGCCCTCTGCCTCCTTGCCAAGCCTCAGGCCACACAGGCCTTGCTGTGTCCCTGCCGCCACACCTTTGCAATGGCCCTTCTGCAACGGCCCCGCTGAGTGTGCCCTGTGTTTCCTGCTTCCAGCTCACCCGAGCAGAGGCTGGGGCTATCTAACCAATGTGGGGAAGGGCACATCTCTATTCAGGACTCTTGTGATAGGTGTCAAGACCATGGCAATAGAGGAGAGAGGTCAGCCTGAACTCCGCCCCAAACACAGTAAGACGACAGGATTTGTAGCAGAGTCACCAATATATTTACACTGGGGAGTTCCAGGCATGATGCCCCGACTCGTTGTGCCAGGATATGTCATAATCCGGAAATGGTGCCCATCCCTCCTTCAAGGTCCCTCCAGATCCTGCCTTTGAAAATAACTTTGACCATGAATCTCACCTTAAATGACTGAGCTTGCCTTGCTATGAACTCCCATAGGGTTTATTTATTGCCTAAACTTATGGAAAATATTTATCTTGGTTTGTATTGTAACTTTATTCTCTTTCTTATTTTTTAATGGGTGCCTATATCACCACCTCAGCTAGAATGAAATGTGCGAGTGCGTCAGAGACGTGAGGGCGTGTCAGAGACGTGTGGGCGTGTCAGAGACGTGAGGGCGTGTCTGAGACGTGTGGGCGTGTCTGAGACGTGTGGGCGTGTCCTGATGTGAGGGCGTGTCAGAGACGTGTGGGCGTGTCTGAGACGTGAGGGCGTGTCAGAGACGTGTGGGCTTGTCAGAGACGTGAGGGCGTGTCAGAGACGTGAGGGCGTGTCAGAGACGTGTGGGCGTGTCTGAGACGTGAGGGCGTGTCTGAGATGTGTGGGCGTGTCAGAGACGTGTGGGCGTGTCTGTAAACTTACCTTCCACCTTCCTGGCACAGAGCCTTGCACCTGAACATATTATGATAGACAAGTTAATAAATAAATTACTATAAAATTCAGAAGCTAAAATATCTCACTGGATAACTGACTTTTCTACCCCACTGTTTTGGCTCTTTCTAACTTAGTTATACTTGGAAGCTAGAAAGACATGAGCCTTCACCGTTAATATGTGCCTTTTCCTCTCTGTGAATCAGGCCCTGTGTGAGAAGCGAGACATGGTCCTTCCTTCTCTTATTCTAACTCAGAGGACCTGGAACACAAGGTGGAAATATGAGGCAATTAACCATGTTAATTCAGACAAAATCGCCTGGAAATTACTTCGTGAGTAGGTACACAGCCTGGTAGTGGAAGAATTGAAAACTTCATTCATGATAGATGTGGACTCATTTATTAGTGCAAGTGGGGACGTGCCAGGGACACTTCTGATCTGTAATAGTCGGTATTTCACAGGAAGCAGTTCTGAGGACACTCCCCTGGGTTGCCACCACTGAGACACAATCTGCATTTTCTGTGCTGGTTAGGATCCTGGGGTGGCAAGTAACAGAGACCGAGTCGCAAAATCAGATCAAGTTAAGGAAAAATAAAGAATTTATTGACAGCTATGGTATAAGGCTTGGGATTGAAAGAAAAGCTGAAAATGAGGCTTAAGAAAAGCTAGACAAGGGAGGCTCTAGGTTTCTGGGTAGCAGAGACCTGAACACTTGGACATTTTCACTTGAAGGCCCCAGTGGGACCTGCCATTCCACCCCCAGCCCCCACCACCTCGGAAGGTGCCGCTGTCAGGATAGATCAGCTCCAACTCCTTTCCCTCTTGGTCATGTGCCTTGAAATGGCTCCTATTGTATACATTTGCATTAGATTTTGGATCTTCTCAGCCCTCATTCATTCATTGACAAGTATTTCTTTAAAACTCTACAAACCTTGTGACAGGTGTTATGGGAACTCAAAGTCAATTCATTATGGACTCTGTCCCCCAAGGGCAATCTAGGGAGGTGAGTGTTTAAATACCTGTATGATGTGATAAAAGGCTGTGCACCCATCAGGATCTTTTCATAACAAGGGACAGTCTCAAACCTCTCCACAGAGGAGGAGACGGATTGGTCCAGATAAAGGAAAGTCCTGGGACACGGCTGGCTGAGCCATGAGTGAGTGCCAGACAGTGGGGCCAGGACTCGCCCCGTCCACCTCTCTGCCTGCTCCCTCTGCCTCGCTCCGTTCTCAGGCAGGTCTCTGAAGCCGACTCCTGGGTGCCCCGCACACAGGCCTCCCGCAAGCAGCATTTCTGTGGTACCCCGGGGCGGCTCTGTGGTCCTGAGCTCGGGGGCTTCCTCTGGTCACAGGAAGAGGTTCAGGCTGGGACAGGCAGGCACAGGTGTCAGGGAGTCAGCAGCCAGGGAGCAGCCCTCAGCCAATGAAGGACGGAGTTTCAAAATGAATTATTCAAAAATGAATTACTGCCTTTGGGTGGACAACTCTGGGGCATGGGCTACACTCCCCTGCAGAGGCCCCCGCAGGACCAAGCCTTGGTCACCACACTGGAAGCCTGCTGGGGAGTGCACTGTGCTTCGGCTTCCCCCCTTCCTGTCTTCCTTCCCTACCCTCGCCTCTGGGGTCATCTCTGAACTAGACCTTTGCACACAACTTCTTGCCTCAGAGTCTGCCTCTTGGGGAGCCCAGCCTGAGACACCTGGGTATGCGGGGGCATGATGACTGGATAAAGCTGCACCCTGCCAGGGTCTGACCCAGTGGAGAGAGAGCTTCCTTCCAACCACTTCCATTTAAACCCTGAGCCCGACTCTCATTGTTTGAAATAGACCCCATGGTCAGGTCTGGCCACCTACTCACCAGAGAACTGAGAAGTGGGAGATAATTTTGTTAAATCCCCAGGGTCTGGGGGAGGTGGAGGGATGGATCTCTTACGAGGTCAATGCTGAAGGCATCAGGAGCAAGTGAAGCCCCTGGGTCCCTGCAGGTGGGCCCAAGCAGGGACAAGCACAGTTCAGAGGAGCTCGGCAGCTTCCCGCGTACTGGGGAGGCTTGCAGGGAATCACGGCTGCAGGACCCTGACATACCACCTCCTGAGTTTCCCAAACTGCTCCCCGGCCCTGCTTTGTAAATCACAAAGTAGCTTGATTATTTTCTTCCCGGTAATAACCCTGTGTTTTATGTTTTGAAATCCACACCATCCAAACAAAACAGCATACATTCAGTAGTAATTCATTCTCACATTTTAAAAATTAATAAATGACATTATTGAGTTAATGTTTTTCTTTTTTCTTTTGTTAATCCTCACCCGAGGATATTTTTCCATTTATTTTTAAAAAATATTTTTTCTTTATTGATTTTTAAAGAGAGAGGAAAGGAGAGGGAGAGAGATAGAAGCATCAATGAGAGAGAACATCAATTGGTTGCCTCCTGCATGACCCCTGACTGGGGCCAAAGATGGAACCTACAACTCAGGTACGTGCCCTTAATCAAGAATCGAACCCGAGACCCTTCAGTCCGAGGGCTGATGCTCTAACCACTCAGCAAAATGGCCAGGGTAAGTTCATGTTTTTAATAAAAAGGAAACATATCATTTCCAAGTGGTTCTTAGAAATATTGAAAAGAACTTCCAGACAAATACTACATGATCTCACTTATATGTGGAATTTTAAAAATAAAGGAAAAAAAGAAACCAAAGTCATAGATACAGAGAACAGATTGACAGCTGCCAGAGGTGGGTGATGGGGGTAGGGAGTGGCGAAATGGGTGAATTGAGTCGAAAGGTAATAACTCCCAGTTATAAACTACTAAGTCCTGGGGATGTCACGTACAGTGTGGTGACCGAGGTTGAAAGTTGCTGAGAGAGTAGACCGTGAAAGTTCTCACCACAAGACAAAAAAGTAGCTATGTGACTGTGTGTGGAGACAGACGGCAACTAGATTGCAATACGTGCAAATACTGAATCATTATGTTGTACACCTGAAGCTAACATCATGCTATCTGTCAATTAAACCTCAATTTAAAAAAAAGAGCTCCCACTTCCTTCCATTCTTTTTAGTCCCCAAGGGCTGGGAGACCCTTCATTTGGTGTCTGAGGCCTTCCGCATACATGGAGCTCCAAGGAGATCAGCTGGCACGCTGGACCGTTTCATTTATATTAATAGTCTTCATGGCTCAGGTCCCACTTCGTGAAGAGATTCCCCATGCTTCCTCATGACGGCATGATGTACTGAAAAGATCTGAGAGGCAGCGTAGCTCGACTCCTAGCTAACAACACTTGACATGAAGCGAGGAGCCCAGGTTCGCGGTCACCCAGAGCCCGCAGCCTGAGCGACCTTCTCTGCAAGGCTGTGCTCCTGGACCCCAGGGAAAGTGAGTGAGGTGGAGAAGGTCTCTGCCAAGTGGGGAGGCACATGAAAAATATCAGTTAGAGACTTTGTTTTTTCTAGTTCAACATGCAAAGAGCTCGGAAGTTGTCACTTTTATCCCCACAGTAAGAGAAAAGCTAAACAAAAGGAAAGTAAGCAATTCTTCTAAGATCCGCTGGAGACGTGAGGTCGCAGGGCAAGCTGCTGCCCTGGAACGGGATGGTGGGCACGGAGAAGGAAGCGGCGCCTCCTGGATGGAGAGCCCAGGGCTGGAGCCGACGTGGGCGCGGCTCTCCAGACTGTAACTGGCAGATTCCTGGAGGCTGGGCAGACCAGCTGGAGAGGAAGTCAGGGGCCCGTGCTGTGCGATTTACTTCCAGGAGCCCACCAGGTTCTCACGGTGAAGACTGAGAAAGTTCCCTCCCGCTTCTGTCCGAGGAAGGGACAAGGAACTATTCTGAAAATCTCACAGTGCCAACTGCCACGAAGGAAACAGAGTGAGTGCTGACGGCGTGAGGGAAGAACCTGACCGAGGACCAGCAGGCAGCAAGCCTTGGGGAGACAGCCCAGCCTGTCCTGGGAGCTGCAGGAGTCCCTGTGGCCAGAACAAGGTGCAGGAGAGAAGGTGGGAGACAGCCCTGCCTGTCCTGGGAGCTGCAGGAGTCCCTGTGGCCAGAACAAGGTGCAGGAGAGAAGGTGGGAGACAGCCCCGCCTGTCCTGGGAGCTGCAGGAGTCCCTGTGGCCGGACAAGGTGCAGGAGAGAAGGTGGGAGACAGCCCCGCCTGTCCTGGGAGCTGCAGGAGGCCCTGTGGCCGGACAAGGTGCAGGAGAGAAGGTGGGAGACAGCCCCGCCTGTCCTGGGAGCTGCAGGAGTCCCTGTGGCTGGACAAGGTGCAGGAGAGAAGATGGAATTGATGTGGTTGCAGAGGAAGCAGAGCCTGTCACTCGGGGTCACAGGAAGGTGTGGGTCCTCCTTCCTCTAGCAAAACGCATCCTTTCTAGCCAAGCTTGACAGCAGATGAGTGGGACATGAGTCCAGGCTTCCGATCTCATGCCTGCCCCCTACTGCCCAAACTCATGAACAAGTAAGTCTAGAGTGTAAGGTCTGGAACAAATACATTCGTAAGCAGGCCAGCTTTTCAGCAGCCCCCACCCAGGCAGTCTTCCACAGGGGCCGAGAGGCAGCAAGTCGTGTGCAGCTGTGTCGCCTGGGTGTGCACTGGCTGTATTCGAACCCTGGCTCTGTCACCTGCTGTCGCTGTGGTCAGGAACGTTACTCTGCTTCTCAGAGTCCCTGTTTCCTCTCCTGGGAAAAGGAGATGATACAAGTGCCACTAGGCAGCCCAGCCGGTGTGGCTCAGTGGTTGAGTGTCGACCCATGCACCGAGAGGTCGCCAGTTCGATTCCCGGTCAGGGCACATGCCCAGGCTGTGGGCCCCATCCCCAGTGGGGGGCATGCAGGAGGCGGCCAATCAATGTTCTCTCTCATCAATGTTTCTATCTCTCTCTCCCTCTCCCTTCCTCTCTCTCTAAAATCAATAAAGAAAAAAAAAGTACCACCAGGCAGGGGTGTTGAGACCATGAATGTAACGAGATAATGGTGGATTTTCCCCAAACCTGTTCATCCCTAGCTGTCCATCTCGGTAAGTGGTACCACTTCCCGCAGTGCTGTGGCTCAAGAAAGACCTCTTAGAGTCATTCCTGATTCTTTCTTTTCTTTAAATCCCACAGCTGTCCAAATGCCCAGATAATTCCATTTCTGAAATGTATCCTGAATGTGCACCTTGGTTTCTCTCCAGCACCCCCACCCTAGTCGGAGACACTCCTGCATCTCCCCGGCCTGCGAGGGGGCGCTGTTTCCCGGCCCCGGCTCTCTGCAGCCCGCGTCACAGCGGAGCCGTTTGTAACTGTTCAGTGTAACTGCTACGTGCATCTGCTCGGGTCAAACCCATCCCATGGCTCCCAGCACACGGAGAACAAAGTCTACAGTCCACAGCTTCCTGACCTCGCCTGCCTGTTTCTCCAGTCCCCTCCCCTCGCGCCCACCAGGGAGCTCAGGTGGGTGCCGTGCTCTGTTCTCAGCCTCTGTCACAGCTTGTGTGGTGGAGCGAGTGCCCCGTGCCTGGGCGTGGGCCTGCCCTGAGACTGGCCGTGGCCAGTGGTGTGGGCAGAGCCCGACAGTAAGTGTGTGCAGTTTGACTCCGCCTCTGGGCACCTGTGCTCCGCCAGGAGAGAGTGTGCCCCAGGTACCACCTGTCCAAGGAGAGTGAGGGAAGGTGTCCGTTGGATCTGAACCAGCCCACAGCGTGAAGACAAGTCCTAAGCAGTGGCCTCAGACAGGGCCTCCCCAGAGGACCCCGCAGCCGTGAGCAGCAAAGTCAGCTGGCGCGGAGGCTGCAGAGCTGCGGTGTGGTGCGGGGTCACTGCAGCAAGGGCTGGGTAACACACTCCAGCCCTTCCTTCTTGTCTTCTGCGACCTCCTTGCTGTTCGAAGCTATTCTCTTGGTCTGGAACCGAGTTTCTCAGCCAGGCACTATCGCTACGTGAGGCTGGATATGTCTGTGCTCGGGGCTGGCCTTGACCTCAGGACGTCCAGCAGCGTCTCTGACCTCCACACACGAGGCCCATCACTCCTCCTCATCTGCAGTGTGACAACCAAGAAATGTCTCCAGACATTGCCAGGGTCCCGGGGGCAGCAGTGCCCCTGGCTGAGAAGTAGTGTTGTGGAACATGCCCAGGTCTCCCGGCCACGGCTCCTCAGCACTCAGGTCTCCCTCTGTCCTTGTGTGATGATCCGTTCAGCCGCTCCCCTGTCCCTGCGCTCGGCTGCCTTCCACCCCTCTTGCCGCCACGGCAGACCTGGCGTATGACTGCAGCCTGTGAGCTCATCCCGGTGACGAAGGTGGGAACACACCGTCACCTGTGTCGTCTGTAAGGCGTTATCAGTACACGAATTGGTTATAAAAATAATAGGACCTAGAGAAGGCATTGGCAGCAGGCGACCCGAGTGTAGCGGCTGGGACTTTCTCACGCTGGGACTTCTCTGTCTGCAGCTGCTGTCCTGAGATCTGGACAGAGCTGCCCTCAGAGTACCTGCTCCGACTGGGTGTGAGTGAGAAACAAAGACCCCTCGCTGGTCTTAGGACATCTTTAGAATGGATTTAACAGCCAAACAGTTCAGTGGATGTGACTTACTGTAATGTGTTTTCCCCAAACAGCTGTGTTCTTCACTGACATCTCTGGCTGTTTTGCATACGGGACCTTCAGATAGCCACAGGTTGAGAGGGGGCATGTTGGAGTAGATGAATAGGGGTGCAAACCCCCTTCTCACTAACGCATTATGTGTGGAGGTTATCACATCCTTTTCCTTAACCACAGTTGACCATGCCAGTTTTTCCACGGGTGTCAGCCCATCACAGTAAGACGTTTTTCTCAAATTAAGACATCACCTAAATACAGAATCAGCATCAAAGGGTTTGCTGGGACATTTGATAGTTCAGTGGGACGGGTGGGAGGTGGGACCCCCAGGGCCAGATCAAACACTGATCGGCACGCCGGCGAGATGAGCCGTGGCCCACGCTGTCCTGGGCGAAGGCGTGAGCAGGACTCGGGTTCGGGAGAGACAGTGGAGGCGGAGATGGGTGGTTGACAAGGTCTTCCCGGAGACCAGCCAGGACAGAGCTGTTCTGACTCAGTGTGATAGGACTTGACACCCCACAGTAGCTTCTCAGAGCGTTACAATGCCCTTTGGAAAGTTTTCCAAATGCCTGATTTAAATTCCTTTCGTATCAACGTATTTCATCGCAGTGTCTCTCCGTCCGGAAGCTATGGAAGCAGCTCCCCACCACGGTACAGTTCCACTGACACCGGAAAGCCATGTGCAGCTCTGCACTGACCCCCCACAAGGGACCTTCCCGTTTCTGCAGGGACCCTCCTCTGCAGGGTCCACCCCTGCTGTCCCTCTGCCCACCCAGCAGCCACAGTTCTGCTGCGTTATCCTCCCGGTGACACCTGTCAGCCAGTCAGAACCTGTCCCCTCGGAACCGAGCCAGAGGAAGGCAGCAAAGCTCTCCAAGGACTCAGCGGGAAGACGCTGCATTTGGCTTGCACAGTTTTTAAACAATTGGAAACTTCACCAAACAACAGATTTTTGGTTTCTCTTGGAAAGATGGATGACCTGGCCACACGGTGCCTGTTTCCAGACAGCTGCAGCGGGCTGGGGCAGAGCAGCCCCCTCTGGACGGGGCCCCAGCTGCCCACAGCCCCCGCCACACCCTCCTGCTGTGCCCTGATTATCCCGTCTCTGAGTTACTGGAAGCTCCATGCTTTGAGATTCTTGCTCTAGAAGAAAAGTCTCTAACACTCATTGGAGCAGCCCTGGTGTCTGCTGTGTCAGCCCCTGCGATGTCCTGTGTCTGCTGTGGTCTCAGCTACGCTCCCCAAATGCACGTGTGGAAGTCCTAAGTCCCAGCACCTCAGAAGGAGACTGTGTCTCGAGATAAAGTCTTTAAGTGATCATTAAGGTGATATGAAGTAATTAGGGTGGGCCCTGACCCGACCTGGCCGTGGCCCTACACAAAGAGGACGAGGAAGAGGCGCAGGGAGGCCCAGGCTCAGAGGAGAGGCCACCGGGACACAGCACGGAGAGCGGCCTCGGGAGCAGCCAGCCTGCTGACACCTTGACCGCAGACTTCCAGCCTTTAGCTGTGAGACAGGGACTCTGCTGAAGCCTCCCGTCGGTGGCATTTTGTTTGGCGGCCGAGCTGACCGCAGTAGGGTCCCATCAGTGGAGTTCTCCCTCCCCCTGGAAGTATTTCGTTTGGTAACTTGCAAACAAAGAGTCCCCACTAATAAAGAGGCATTCTCCTGCAGTCTGAGCAGGTCTCCTTCATTTCCCCAGGCCCTCCTCTGACCTTTCACTATATTTTGTTATAAGCGTCACATGTGAAGGCTTGTAAACCAAGGACGAGTCACAATCTTGTGGAAACAGAGGGAGAGTCACGGTGAGGCGCACGTTCATGCCTTGTCGGGCCAGGTCGCCTGTGAAACGCTGTGACTGGACGGGTGCTGACGGCTGCATCTCTGGGAAGCGGATTCCGGTCTGCACGAGCTCAGGCGGCACCCACCCCATGCTGGGTCCGTGGGAACCACGTCACAGCCACGAAGGAGAACACGGAGGCTTCGGGTGTGAAAGGTCTTTCCATGTATACATCACAGATACACACGGCACCCTAACAGCTAGCACACGTTTGTGGTTTTACATATTCCGGGGGGCTGGCCGGAAACGTCCAGGAAAGCGGGTTGGGGAGGGCGACCAGACAGGAGGGGGCAGAGCTGCCGGCCGGTGTGCCCGCCTTCCGAGGCCCCGCTCAGGCCTGTCGCTGCCCGGCCTTGGCACAGGGTGCTAACGCACAGTTTTAGGGATCCTCAAGCAGAAAAGAGACCTTTTTACGCGTGTGTAACTCAAACATAGATTAAACTATTTACTCTTGAAGGCTGCAGGGTACGATTTTAAAAGGAGGAGGTGGGGAGGTCGGCAGACGTGTCCGCGTGCTGGCGGGCAGTGTTCCCTGATGCTTTTCCTCGCTGGCTAAGGGACCTCCCGAGATGGGGACGGAAACCTGGATGCTTTCTGGTCCAGCCTCCTTTGCACAGATAGCATGAGCGGCGACCCGGTCCCCCGGGAAGGGCCTCGGGAAGGGGCTCCTACCCAGTGAGAGAATGGCTCCTTCGCTGGCGCTGTCCCACGTGATGCCGGGGCGGCTGCAGCCATGTGGTGCCCGTGGGGCCACGGGGCTCAGGAACCAAGCAGCTACGGACAGTAAAGTGGAAGGAGAAGAGCAGGGGTCACTGATGGCGCTGATCAACAAGGGGGAAAATGACAAAAGAGCAACAGATAAAATCTACCACATTTTATAGAAGAAATTGTAAAGCTGCATTTGGATAACGAGCGATCAAAGACAACAGAGAAAGGAGTAAGCAGAAGTGAGAAGTCCTGGGTCCTCGTCCTGGCTCCAGCACCAGCCGGCTGGATAACTTTGGAGGAATTATTTCGCTTCCTTGAACTTTGGGGACAGTGTTTACCTGGCTTTCTTCAGATGTTTGTAGTTGGCCCTGTCTACTGAGCTAAGCTGGGACTACATTCCCCAGAATCCCCTTCCTTGTGTGTTGCTAGGCTGCAGCTGGCAAAAGAAAAAAAATGCAGGAAGTTTAGAAGTGAAACAGCAGCCATTAGTCTCTGAAGGTCATTATGCTCCGTGCAGGAAGGGACAGATGACCACAGGCAGGAGGGAGAGCAGTTCCAACTGTCTTCACTCCCCACCCTCCAGACGGACGCACCAGCACCCAGGCCACTCTCCCTGGAGACCACAGTCGCTGTGGCCCACCCGGGCTCCTTGCTCCTGCCGCCTGCCCCAGCAGCCCGCAGGCTCCCGGCCTCTGCCCACACACCTGCCGCAGGACAGCCAGGTGCTGGTTGCTGACCTCACTCTGATCTTCAGCTCCTCCTTCTTTTTAAAATACGTTTTTATTGATTTTTTAGAGAGAGAAGAAGGGAGAGAGAGATAGAAACATGGATGTGAGAGAGAACCATCAATCAGCTGCCCCCTGCACGCCCCCCACTGGGGATGGAGCCTGAAACCCAGGCAAGTGCCCTGCCTGGGAATTGAACCGGGACTCTCGTCCCTGGGACGACGCTCAGTCCACTGAGCCTCACGGGCGGCACCAGCTCCTCTTTTTGAGCCCTTAGTTCTCAGCTTCTCTCACCATCAGGTGAGGTCTCCTTAAAATACATCTTATTCTACGATATCCACAGCGCTCTGCTCTCCAGGTTGAACCCTGAGTGACAGCAGATGTAAATGAAGTAATGGATTTAAAGCCATCAGCACCAGGCACGGGGCGAGAATTTAATAAACATTTGTTGTTACCGTTCTTGTTATCACTGTTTTCACTGCTGCTGATGCGAAGGCCTCAGCCTGCTTTCTCAGACCGCAGAGGCCCAGTGAGCTGCCCAGGTCGCAAGGCTCAGCTGTCCCCCAAGCAGGACTGGAACTCGGGTCTTTGGATCCCTGGTCCTACCCCTCTTCCACAGACCACCTCGCTCCCCGATGGGCCCCCACATCTTGGTATCACCCGGGAGTTAGGCCGCACTGACTACAAACCATATAAAGTTCAACTCAAACCGCCCTAAACCACACGGAGGGTTATTGGCTCATGTAATCAGAACGTTGGGAGAGACGCTGCCCTCAGATATATTACCGTGATGTCAGCAGGCTACGCTTCGTTTGTGTGGTTCTTCATCTCTCCTTCGTGCTGTGCACCTTCCATGGCTCTCCTGACTGAGGCCAAAGTGGCTGCAGCGTGCCAGCCCTCACCCTCCACACCCAGCTGTCCTGAGGAGGAGGATGGTCTCTGTGCCAGGCCTCACCCCCCACACCCAGCTGTCCTGAGGAGGAGGAGGGTCTCTGTGCCAGGCCTCACCCTCCACACCCCGCTGTCCTGAGGAGGAGGAGGGTCTCTGTGCCAGGCCTCACCCTCCACACCCCGCTGTCCTGAGGAGGAGGAGGGTCTCTGTGCCAGGCCTCACCCTCCACACCCCGCTGTCCTGAGGAGGAGGAGGGTCTCTGTGCCAGGCCTCACCCCCCACACCCAGCTGTCCTGAGGAGGAGGAGGGTCTCTGTGCCAGGCCTCACCCTCCACACCCCGCTGTCCTGAGGAGGAGGAGGGTCTCTGTGCCAGGCCTCACCCTCCACACCCAGCTGTCCTGAGGAGGAGGAGGGTCTCTGTGCCAGGCCTCACCCTCCACACCCCGCTGTCCCGAGGAGGAGGAGGGTCTCTGTGCCAGGCCTCACCCCCACACCCCGCTGTCCTGAGGAGGAGGAGGGTCTCTGTGCCAGGCCTCACCCTCCACACCCAGCTGTCCTGAGGAGGAGGAGGGTCTCTGTGCCAGGCCTCACCCTCCACACCCCGCTGTCCTGAGGAGGAGGAGGGTCTCTGTGCCAGGCCTCACCCCCCACACCCCGCTGTCCTGAGGAGGAGGAGGGTCTCTGTGCCAGGCCTCACCCTCCACACCCCGCTGTCCTGAGGAGGAGGAGGGTCTCTGTGCCAGGCCTCACCCTCCACACCCCGCTGTCCTGAGGAGGAGGAGGGTCTTCGTGGGCCCAGCACTGGGACTTGCTGGATGGGACTGGTTGAGGTCCACGCCCAGCTTCCCCAGGCTCTGGGGGCTGGGGGACTGGAATGCCATTGGCCTAGTCTGGGTCAGGACTGGAGTCGGGGTGGGGGAGGGGACTTCTCTGGAGCCGCACAGACCCTAGAGACAAACTGGACATGGGCTAGGAAAGGACACGGATGCTGGGTGCCATTGCATGTTAGCTTTCGCACCTTTGCCCGTGTGCTTACTGGGTGCAGCTGGGTGCAGTCACAGGGGATGTTGCAACGTAGTGGTCACGTGCTTCGATATTTATAACCACTTGGTTTAATGTAAGACATCAACTTGATATCTGCGCGTCATGTGGATGGCGAGGTATCAGGGCTGCCTGTCATATTAACTAGTTCAAGGGGCCGAGTGCCCGTGACGTGCTCCCGTGGCACATTTCAGAGTGGGGATGTGGAATAAGCCATCTGCCCAGAGAGAATCACACCGTAGTTCTTGGTGGGACAGACCGTGTAGTTAGCATGACATTTTCCTTTACTTGAAAATGGATTCTTTGCTGCTGTTGTTTTTTACATATTTTTTAAAAGCAAAAAGTTATTTAGAAAGTCACAGAGGTAGAAGAAGTGAACTGTGGAAGATGGGAGCCCACCAAGCTGCAGGGCAAAGGGACAAGTCAGGAGGCCACAAGGAGGCGCTTAGGAGACAGAGGCCAGGACCACGCACGGGGGAGGGGTGGGGAAAGTGCGTGCGGACGAGCCCCTAGAGAAAGCCAATGTTGTTTCGTTATTGTGACTGATTTGACATGTAATAACATACAACAAGATGCACAAATGTTAGGTTTTCAGTTCAAGGAGTTTTGTGAATGACATACACCTGGATAACTACTACCCAAAACAACATCATAGAACACTTTCATTACCCCAGAAAGTTCCCTGGTGTCTCTTCCCAGTCAGCCCCACCCCACTCCCATAGCAACGGTCTGACTCCATCTACATGCCTTCGGTGAGTCCCTGCGTGCGTCCTGCATGCGTGGAGGGAGCGGGTGTGTCTGCCTGCGCCACCTGGCTGTGAGACCCACGGCAGCGTGGGCGTGGGGCAGCGTGGGCGTGGGGCAGCGTGCTCGCTATAGAGCTGCATCGCTCGGTGGGACCCACCAGTGTTGTCAGCGCGGCTCCCGCAGCGGGCGCTGATGGTGTTTCCCGTTCTAGGCTCTTGTGAAAACAATGCCATAAACGTTCTCGTTTTTAAAAATTATAAGACAAAGTTTATTTAGAAAGTTACAGAGGCAGAAGGGAGCCAGCGGGGCTGTGTGGGCTCAGGAGACAAGTGACAGAGGCAGCAGCAGGGCCCTCGGAGCGCAGGAGAGAGAAAGGCACAGTGCGCACCTGCGGGGAAGAAGGGGGCAGGCAGAGGCCGGGCGTGCTCCCCAGAGGGACAGCTCACCGAAACATTCTTGTATAATTATTTTAAATGTATCTTTATTGTTGGGAGTATTACAGATGTCCCCCATTTTCCCCCACTGCCCCCTCCACTGGGCTCCTGCCCCGCCCCAGGCCTTCACCACGCCATCGTCTGTGTCCAGGGGCTGTGCATATATGCGTACGCGTTCCTTGGTTGCTCCTTGCTGCCCACCCGCCTTCCCTCTGGCCCGGCAGTCTGTGCAAAGCTTCCCTGGCTCTGGACCTACTGTGTTCATCAGATTCTACATGTAAGTGAGATCGTGTGATACTTGTTCTTCTGACTGGCTTATTTTGTTAAGCATAATACTCTCCAGGGCCCTCCATGCCGTCTCAAAGCCTAAGAGATCCTTGAGATCCTTCTTTTTTTTTTTTTTTTTTTTTTTTTTACAGCTGCATGTACCAGTGACCTCTTATCCACTCGTCTACTGATGGACACCTGGTCTGTTTCCAGATCTTAGCTATTGTAAATAGTGCTGCTATGAACACAGGGGTGCTTATATTCTTTTGATTGGTGTTTAGGGTTTTTAGGATATATTCCTAGAAGTGGGATCACTGAGTCAAATAGCAGTTCAATTTTGAATTTTTTGAGGAAACTACATACTGCTTTCTACAGTGGCTGCACCAGTCTGCATTCCTACCAGACTAAACGGATTAAAAAATCAGCAATGCTTAAAATAATTACAGAAACTATAATTAATTATTTTCAGTTCATTCAGTCCCTGAGTCAAATTCGGTTTCTCCTGGTATTTCTTGCCAGTACGTCCATAAATTCAGATGTTCCCCGAGCTCTGGTCATTCCCACCTAGTTCAAGGGGATTATCTGAAAGTTATTCTCAGAGATATGTAAAACGAGTGAGTCCTTTCCATGGGTCTGTCAGAAGATGCAACATCTTTGCAAATGCATCAGAGTAAAACTTGACTGTCTGTAAATGAGAAAAGGAAACTTACAATGACAGGTTATAGATCTCATTACAATGTGATTCACACGGAATATTGTCCTTTTTTTGTAAAACACGACATTCCAGAATAACAATCAGAGGTATAAAAGACAGTATATTAGAATTTGTAGACTTCTGGATATTTTTAAATAATCCCTAGAATATCCATTAATAATATGCATATATAAGTAAAATATAGTTATTATTTCTTTATTTGACAAAACGTCCTATATACCCTAACCATAAAATTTTTCCTTCATAAATAGAGAAAACAAATCCTTGAGGAATTCCAGGTCCTACTGGAATGACCCAAAGCTAATTCGAGGTCAAGAAAAAGTTTCTTAAAATTCAAACCCTGGGAAGGTTGTTAAACATATTTGACCAAATGATTATATAGCATTATTATGAAACAGTATTCAATTATTTATTCATTTAAAGTGACAACAACAGCTGTTAAACACAAACATAGGTCAGTGAAACTTCAGTTCTTATGATTAAGAAAAGGGGTCTTTAAGGACTCAAGTACCCGATTAACATAACATAGAACCATTTCAATAATATATATAACTTTTGCTTCCCAGGCAAATACAGGGGAAAAAAACTTTTTTCCTTTTAACAGACTGAAAAAGAACCAAATAAATTCTATATTAATTCATTTTAGATTCATTTATCTTATTAAATTCATTGTTTAGCTTACTTATGATTTTGTTTCACGATTTCTCTTAACAAATCTTTATTTTTAATAGAATTGTACCCCTGAAATCTACATAATTTTATTAACCAATGTCACCCCAATAAATTTAATTTTGAAAAAACCACATGCACACACAAAAAGACAATATAAAGGATAACCATGTTCATTCCAGGTCTTCTAAGGCTTCAGAAGGGAGACACATTTGGACAGAAGTGTACTGTTCTGGTTTATGGTGAGCAAGAGAAGCATTTTTCTACTTTGGCCTCATTTTCCCCCCATAACAACCTAACATTTTGTACTTGTTGCATCATTTGCCTCATATAATAGTTTTTATTTGGTGTTCTTAGTTTCTTTCTTTTTTTCTTTTTTTTTAGTGTTATTAATTTATTTTTGTTACAGCTGTTTCTCCTTTTTTCCTCATTGACACTCTCCTCCCCATCCC
This sequence comes from Tadarida brasiliensis, assembly GCA_030848825.1. Classification (NCBI taxonomy): domain Eukaryota; kingdom Metazoa; phylum Chordata; class Mammalia; order Chiroptera; family Molossidae; genus Tadarida; species Tadarida brasiliensis. The sequence goes on along the minus strand of CM061274.1, from coordinate 2,236,498 downwards.
CCCACCCCTTCCCCAGCATTGTTGTCCGTGTCCATCAGTTATGCGTACATGCATATAAGTTCTGTGGTTTATTTCTTCCCTCCCCCCACTCCCTGTTCTAAGTGTTGTCAGCTGTACCCTACTTCGACGTCTCTGGGTCTACCCTGTTCCTCAGACTGTTATGTTCATTATATTCCACAAATAAGTGAGATCGTGTGATATTTGTCTTTCTCTGCTTGGCTTGTTTCACTTAGGATAATACTCTCCAGGTCCCTCCATGTTGTCTCAAAGGATAAGAGATCTTTCTTTCTTACAGCTGCATAGTACTCCATTGTGTATATGTACCACAGCTTTTTTATCCATTCATCCACTGATGGGCACTTGGGCTGTTTCCAGATCTTAGCTATTGTAAATAGTGCTGCTATGAACATGGGGGTACATATATTCTTTCTGATTGGTGTTTCAGGCTTCTTAGGGTATATTCTTAGAAGTGGGATCACTGGGTCAAATAGCAATTCAATTTTTAATTTTTTGAGGTAATACCATAGTGTTTTCCATAGTGGCTGCACCAGTCTGCATTCCCACCAGCAGTGTACTAGAGTCCCCTTTTCTCCACACCCTCACCAACACTTGTTTGATGATTTGTTGATGGCGGCCATTCTGACAGGTGTGAGGTGATACCTCATTGTTGTTTTAATTTGCATCGCTCTGATGATTAATGATGTTGAGCATTTCTTCATATGTCTCTTAGCCATTTGTATGTCCTGTTTGGAGAGGTGTCTATTTAGTTCCTCTGTCCATTTTTTAATTGGATTCTTTGTCTTCCTTTTGTTGAGTTGTATGAGCACTCTATATATTTTGGAGATTAACCCCTTATCTGATGTATCATTGGCAATTATGCTCTCCCATAGAGTGGGTTCCCTATCTGTTTTGATGGTTGTTTCTTTTGCTGTGCAGAAGCTTTTGAGTTTGATGTAGTCTCATGTGTTCATTTTTTCCTTTGTTTCTGTTGCCTTAGGTGATGTATCAGTGAAGATTCTGCTGCGTATGATGTCCGAAATTTTGTTGCCTACGTTTTCTTCTAGGATTTTTATGGATTCACGAGTCACATTTAAGTCTTTTATTCACTTTGAGTTTATTCTTGTGTATGGTGTACGTTGATGGTCTAGTTTCATTTTATTGCATGTAGCTGTCAAATTTTCCCAACACCATTTATTAAAGAGGCTGTCTTTACTCCATTGTATGCTCTTGCCACCTTCGTCAAATATTAATTGAGCATAATGTCTTGGGTCAATTTCCAGATTCTCTGTTCTGTTCCACTGGTCTATATGCCTGTTCTTGTGCCAGTACCAGGCTGTTTTGATTACAGTAGCTTTGTAGTATAACCTGATATCCGGTATTGTGATCCCACCTACTTTGTCCTTCTTTTTCAAGATTGCTGTGGCTATTCGGTTCCATATGAACTTTTGGAGTATTTGTTCTAGTTCTGTAAAATATGTCACTGGTATTTTGATGGGGATTGCACTGAATCTATAGATTGCTTTGGGTAGTATGGACATTTTAATGATGTTAATTCTTCCAATCCATGAACAAGGTATGTGCTTCCACTTTTTCATATCTTCCTCTATTTCTTTTTTCAATGTCTTGTAGTTTTCTGCAAATAGGTCCTTTACTTCTTTGGTTAAGTTTATTCTTAGGTATCTTAATTTTTTTGCCGTGATGGTAAATGGGATTTTTTTTTAGTTTCTCTTTCTGTGTGTTCATCATTGGTGTATAAGAATGCCGTTGATTTCTTGACGTTAATTTTGTATCCTGCTACTTTGCCAAATTCATTTATTAGGTCTAGTAGATTTTTGATGGGGTCTTTAGGGTTTTCTATGTATAATATCATGTCATCTGCAAATAATGACAGTTTCACTTCCTCCTTTCCAATTTGGATCCCTTTTATTTTTTCTTCATGTCTAATTGCTGTGGCTAAGACTTCTAGAACTATGTTAAATAAGAGTGGCAAAGTGGGCATCCCTGTCTTGTTCCTGTTCTTAAGGGAAATGTTTTTAGTTTTTGCCCATTGAGTATGATGTTGGTTGTAGGTCTTTCATATATGGCCTTTATTATGTCGAGATATGATCCCTCTATTCCCAAATTGCTGAGCGTTTTTATCAGAAATGGGTGCTGGATTTTGTTGAATGCTTTTTCAGCATCTATTGATGTGATCATGTGGTTTTTATCTTTCATTTTGTTTATATGGTGTATCACATTTATTGATTTGTGAATATTGAACCAGCCTTGCATCCCTGGGATGAATCCCACTTGGTCATGGTGAATAATTTTTTTGATGTATTGCTGGATCCGATTTGCTAGTATTTTGTTCAGGATTTTGGCATCTGTGTTCATCAGGGATATTGGCCTGTAGTTTTCTTTCTTTGTAGTGTCCTTTTCTGGTTTTGGAATTAGAATTATGCTGGCCTCATAAAACGAGTTTGGAAGTCTTCCTCCTTCTTGAATTTTTTGGAATAGTTTGAGAAGAATGGGTGTTAGTTCTTCTTTGAATGTTCGGTAAAATTCCCCGTGAAGACGTCCGGGCCTGGGCTTTTGTTTGCTGGGAGGGTCTTGATTGCATCTTCAATTTCCTTCATTGTTATTGGTCTGTTCAAATTTTCTATCTCTTTCCGGTCCAGTTTTGGGAGACTATGTGTTTCTAGAAATTTGTCCATTTCGCTTAGATTGTGGAATTTGTTGCCATATAAATGTTTATAGTATTTGTTAATGATCCTTTGTATTTCTGTGGTGTCAGTTGTTACTTCTCCTCTTTCATGTTTGATTTTGTGTATTTGGGTTCTCTTTCTTTGTTTCTTGGTGAGTCTAGCTAAGGGTCCATCAATCTTGTTTATCTTTTCAAAAAACCAGCTCTTTGTTTCATTGATCCTTTGAATTGTTGGTTTTTTTGGTCTCTATGTCATTTATTTCTGCTCTGATCTTTACTATTTCCTTCCTTCTACTTGCTCTGGGGTTTTATTTTTGTTTGCCTTCTATTAATAGTCCTTTAAGTTGTGAGGTTTGATAGTCTATTAGAAATTTTTCTTGTTTCTTGAGGTAGGCCTGTAGTGCTGTGAACTTCCCTCTCAGAACTGCTTTCGGTGCATCCCATAGATTTTGTGTTGTTGTGTGTTCATTCTCATTGGTTTCTAGGAAGTTTTTAATTTTCTCCTTGATCTCCTTGGTAACCCATTCATTGTTTAATAACGTGCTATTTAGCCTCCATGTGTTCAAATGTCTTTGCATGTTCTTGTTGCAATTGATTTCTAGTTTCATGCCATTGTGATCTGAGAAGATGCTTGATATGATTTCAGTCTTCTTGAACTTGTAGAGACTTAGTTTGTGTCCTAACATGTGGTCTGTCTTTGAGAATGTCCCATGTGCACTTGAGAAGAATGTGAATTCTGTAGTTTTTGGGTGTAATTGTAGATATCTATTAAATCCATTTGGTCCAGTTCTTCATTTAGAGTCTCTGTTTCCTTATTAATTTTTTGTTTAGAAGATCTATCCAGTGATGTCAGTGGGGTGTTGAAGTCCCCTGCTATGATTGTATTGCTGTTGATTTCTCCTTTGAAGTCCACCAGAAGATTTTAAATATATTTTGGTGCTCCTATATTGGGTGCATATATGTTTACCAAGGTTATATCTTCCTGTTGGATAAATCCTTTCAATATTATGTAGTGACCTTCTTTGTCTCTAGTTATGGCCTTCATTTTGAAATCTATTTCATCAGATATGAGTATTGCTACCCCAGCTTTTTTTCCTTTCCGTTTGCTTGAAGATTTTTTTCTATCCCTTCACTTTCAAGCTATGTGAGTCTTTTGTTGTGAGGTGGGTCTCTTGTAAACAACATATATATGGGTCATGCTTTCTTATCCAATCAGCTACTCTGTGTCTTTTTATCGGAGCATTCAATCCATTTACATTTAAGGTGATTATTGATATGTACTTATTTATTGCCATTTTTGTTTAGTGTGGTTCTATTTTCCTTCCTATTTCTTCTACTAATTACAGCAGTCCTTTTAACATTTCTTGCAGTGGTGGTTTGGTGCTAATGTACTCCCTTAGCCTTTTTTTGTCTGGGAAGCTCTTTTTTTTTTTTATCCTCACCCAAGGAAATTTTTCCATCTTTTGTTCAGATAGAGTGGAAGGGAGGGAGGGAGGGAGAGAGAGAGAGAGAGAGAGAGAGAGAGAGAGAGAGAGAGAGACATCGATGTGAAAGGGACACATTGAGTGGCTGCCTCCCACACGACCCAACCAGGGGCCGGGGACAAACTGCAACCGAGGTACATGCCCTTAGCGGGAACCGAACCCGGGTCTCTCTGGACCGCAGGCCGACGCTCTAACCACTGAGCCAAACTGGCCAGGGCTGGGAAGCTCTTTATTTGACCTTCTATTTTGAATGATAGCCTTGCTGGATAGAGTAGTCTGGATTCAGATCCTTGTTTTTCATGACCTTGATTACTTCATGCCATTCTCTTCTGGCCTGTAGTGTTTCTGTTGAGAAGTCAGTTGTTAGCCTTATGGGGGTCCTTTGTAGGTAACCTGTTGCTTATCTCTTGCTGCCTTTAGGATTCTCTCTTTGTCTTTAATTTTTGGCATTTTAATTACTATGTGTCTTATTGTGGGCCTATTTAGGTTCTTATTACTTGGGGCTCTCTGTGCTTCTTGAACTTGAATGCCTTCTTCCTTCACCAAATTAGGGAAGTTTTCTGTCATTATTTCTTCAAATGTATTCTCTAACCCTTGCTCATTTTCTTCTTCTTCGGGGACTCCTATGATGCGAATATTATTATGTTCCCAGTTGTCCCACAGTTGTCTTAAGCTGTCTTCCTGTTTTTTAATTGTTTTTTCCCTTTTAGTTTTCTGATTGGTTGATTTTTTTCTACCCTGTCTTCTAATTCACTGATCCAGTCCTCAGCTTCCTCTACTCTACTGTTTAGTCCTTCCAATGTGTTCTTTATTTCTGCTATGTCATTCTTCATTTCTTCTTGGTGCTTCTTCATTTCCACTTGGTTGGTTTTCAATGTTTCTATGTCTTTGCTCATGGTGTTGATGTCTTTACTCATGGTGTTGATGTCCTTACTCATGCTGTTGAGCTTTCTCAAGATCATGGCTCTGAATCTAGCTCTGTTAACTTGCTTAACTCCATTTCATTTATCTCATCTTCGGTAGAGGTCTCTTGTTCTTTCATTTGGGATTCGTTTCTTTGTTTCACCATTTTGGCTATCTCAGTGGGTTTTGGAGCCTGCCTAATTTTCCCTGTGGATGTTGGTGTTCTGCTGTTTGTGGCTCCCTCTACTGGGTTTGGATGAGTGTGGGAGGACCCATGTTAAACACCACTGTCAAGTCTTACTTTTCTGGGTAGATTTGCAAGCCTAGAAAAGGTTGTTATCCTCGAGCTTTTTGCCTAGAGGCTATTAGTCTCGGTTACTTGAGGAGCCTTGGGTTCTCAGTTGAATGAAAACCTCCCTCAGGTGTTCAGGGTAAGAGGATTTCCGGATAGTGGGGCAGATGCTGGTAGTTAATGAGCTTCAATTTGCATTTCAATGGCCCACCTGGGTGGGGCTGGATCTCCGAGGGAGGGGCTGCTATCTCTCCCCAGAGCCCTGGGAAGGAGCAAGCTCAGCAAAAGCTCTGAGCACCCTCCAAATCCCGAGTGTCCCCACACAGTTCCAGTACAGTCCGCCCTCCCTCTGCTGGAGCCCAAGGTGAGTGGCTGTGGCTATTTTAGTGCTCTGTCCCAGCCCTCTGCGCTGTGGAGCCGGCTTGGGCTTTAACCCCGAGGGCGCTGCTCACAGCTAAGACCGCTGCTGTCTGTGGGCTTCCAGACCCCCTCTCACGCCTCCACAATCCTACCAGGATCGATTCAGTGTCCCTGGTTGTATGGTCCTCGCAAGCTGCTTTTCTGTTGCTTTTTCCCGACGATTTGTCTTTATTTTAGTTGTATTTCCAGTTTGGTCCTGGGAGATGGTCTGTGTAGCTTCCATTCACTCCCCCGCCATTTTGGTTCTCCTTAACAAATCTTTTAACTTTCACAAATCTTTTTACCCATCCAGAAATAACCAGTTTTAGAACAACTATTTTTCAAGAAAAAAAAAAATATATATATATATCTCCATACCTTATACCTTCTTTCACCAAAACCATACAATTTCTTTCCAACTTAATCTGAACTTTTAACTCTTATAAATGTTGATTTTCTTTTCTTTTTTGTGACAAATAATTAACATTCCTCAGATTGGCAAATATATTCACATTTTCAATAGACATTTTTCAAATAAAATATAAGATATTCATTAACAGATCTAAATCCATCCTCTAGTTTTTCTGTAATAAGAACCCAAAAGTAGGCAAACTCAGGTTAATTAACATTTAAATATCCTGTTATTTTTAAATAGCTAGATATTTAACATTTTATTTATTTATTTATTTATTTGGGTTAATCCTCACTTGAGGATATTTTTCCATTGATTTTTTAGATAGAGCGGAAGGAAGGGAGGGTGAGAGGGAAACATCGATGTGAGAGAGACACCTTGATTGGTTGCGTCCCACATGACCTGGATTGGGGCCAAGAATCAAACCTGCAACCCAGGTACCTGACCTTGACCGCGGGAATCGAACCCTCAACCCTTTGGTCTGTGGGCCGACGCTCTAGTTACGCTGAGCCAAACTGGCCAGGGTGATATTTAACGTTTTAATCATTTAACCCAGCAAACCTCCAAAGCTTAAGTTACCAAAGACTTTGGAAAACTGTGTTGAGGTATGTATAATTATTACTGAAAAGGTTTATCAAAAAGCCTTCATTTTAGTTACATCTATTTATTATTTTCTAAAACAGTCCATTATTACCTACGGCATTTTCTTGACAAACTCTGTGACAGAGATAAACAGCAGGAACTTATCCCTGCAGACCCAGGCAACACAAACCTGTATTTTATGTTAACAACTTTAAAAGACAACAATTAAACTTAAATTACCCATGTGACTCTTGGTGATTACTGGAGTCCTTTAGTGTGCTCCAAGGGAGCTGTTTAATTATCTAGTGCCCTTGGCTGCCTCCAGGAGGCTGGAGGAGGCGGTGGAGTCGGCGGAGACGGCAGGCGAGGCCTGTCCCTGGGCTGCAGCAGCCCCAGGCCTCCAGTGCGTGAATGTAGAAGCCGCACCCCCTCCACACCGAGGGGCACTGCCCCCTGCTCCCCCGCCTGCACAGGGTGTGGGGGGATATTAATTCCATTGTTCCCGGGACCACTGCAGCTCCCAGGTCTCCAGGAGGAGGATTTAGAGTGTTTATATGACTTATTTCATCACATTTTTCTTTTACTCTCTGGAAAAAGAGTGAGACATTTCCCCCTCTTTGAACCATCCATTTAGATCTTTCTGAGTAGAATCCTTATGATGTAAGAACATGGAATCTTGCACATACGAAGATCCTAGCCAGCGGCTCAGCGGTTAGAGCGTCGGCCTACAGACCGAAGGTCTCGGGTTTGATTCCGGTCAAGGGCACATACTTGGGTTGCAGGTTCAATCCTTAGCCTGGTCGGGGTCAGGCGGGAGGCAACCAATTGATGTGTCTCTCTCACATGGATGTTTCTCTCTCTCTCCCTCCCTCTCTCCTTTCCACTCTCTCTAAAACAAATCAATGGAAGAATATCCTTGGGCGAGAATGACCAAAACCGAAGCAACACGGAAAGTGACCCTCTGCTATCTCACAGCAGACACAGGACAACTTCTAAAGTACAGCAGCGAGTCCTCTCGAAAGGAGGGGCTGGGGCCCCAGCTTCAGAATCGTGTCTCACACCGACCGGCACGGCACAATGACCCTCACGAGGTCTGAGTGGCAAAAGGCCAACAGCGGACACAGAGGAAGCCCTGTGCTCATAAAACAGCGAAGAGCGAACCAGTCCCTGCCAGACAGGAGGGCGAGCAGAGCACGTTGGGAACCAAGTCCCGGTCCAGACAGCGTGCAGAGAGCTCTCCGACAGCAGGGACCTGTTCTCTCTCACCAGCTCAGCGCTGGGGCAGCCGATGCCTTGAGAGGGAGAGAAAAACTCTCAGCGGCAGTTGGCAAGTTCCTGCCATCCCTGCCAGGGGGTCAGCCTGCCACAAGCAGCTGGCCCCCAGCTAAGTGGCATATGCCCCCATCTTTAAACAAATTAAGCAAAATTACAGGCAAAGTTACACAACACAAAAACCAAAAACCACCCTAAAACACAATATTTGCAAGTATGCACGACAGACGCTTTAATGAGAACAAAGCAATCACCATGAACAGAGCAGAGAGGTTTAACATTTCTCACAGCTACGGTTAGTACCCCACTGTGACTGGTTCTCTGTTTTTCTCTCCTCCGTGTTAAAACCATCTAGTACCACAATATCCTCCTAAACTCTAGCCTCAATTCCTGTTACCACAACATTTGCATCTGCTTACCAGACAGAACCAAGTCACTTGGCCTCAGGGTGAGGTTAGGTGTCAGTGGGTCCTGGTGGGAGCGTAGTTACACTGGTGGGAGGAAAATGGATATTCTAAGCAGCCCCCATAACTGGATGGATTGACCCAATTTCCAGGTTGCCAGGCCATACACTTGGCTTTCAAGGGGGATAGTCATTTCTGCGGCTCCTCTGCCTCTTTCTCCAGGACTTACACTGTGCTTGCCACGGGGAGGGACTCAACACCTGTCTGTAGGAGCACATCTGTTCGTTCACTCGTTTGTTGAATAATTACCAAGTACTTGAATAATTTAGGAGTCTTGATTGCACGTAATAGAAAGTCAAATCAAATTGGCTTAAGCAAAAATGGATTAGAGTAACCCACGTGATTGAAAAGTCAGGGGTAGAATAGCTTCAGGCATGGCTTGATCCAGGCGTTCCAATGATCCAATGATGCACGGTGGTCCCTCCATTTCTGAGCTCTGCCTTTCACTGTGTTGGCTTTATTGCAGACAAACTCTCCCAAGGGAGTGCAGTGAGACGCCCCCGCCCCCCACAAGTGTCCAGCTGATACCCTATCAGAATAATAACCGCCAGGAAAGAGAGAGCTTTTTAAAAAATATATATTGTTAGTGAAAATCTAGGGCTGGTTCTTCAGCACCTCTGATTTTCCTGGCGTGGGTCGCCTGCCTCCCCTTAGCCAGAGCAGGAGCCAGGCACTTTGGGTCACCTCCCCTCCCCCCTCCAAGTGTCTGCAATGCGGCAGGGTGGTCCCCAAAGGAAAATCAGGACGCTGCTGTCAGAAGGACAAAGGGATGCCGGGCAGGCAGGCCACCAATGGCCATTATGGGGACGTCTGTGTGGCAGGCACTGTGGGTTGGGGTCTCACAGCTGGAAGCATGCCATGGTCTCCCTGTCAGCTTAAGGAGGTCCAAACCTGTAGAAAAGGTTCTAAGGGTTTATTAAAGTTTATTCTAGCCAAAGAGAGGCCACGCTTTCAAGCAAGATCTCAGCAGCGGAGAAAAACACTTCCCAGAAGGATAGCTTGCAGCTTCTGTGCCCTGGGGATGGGGAGGGACTAAGGACCACCCCGAACAGGGAGGAGGCAAGTCGGGGACTGCGCTGCAGGGGAGTTGACAGGCTTCTGTGCTCTCTGAGGGGGCTTAGCCTCCAAGGGGTCTGAAAAGGAACTCCTTCAAAGGCGTGTTAACCCGGATGCACACACACGTGCACAGGGCTTGCGTGAGGCAGAGAAACCCTTTTCACTGAAGAAATGATGTGCCTGGGGCTTGGCTCCCCGCCAGGACCTGCCCACTTGGAAACGTATGATCGATCTCCCTGTGAGGCTACTTCACTGGACTTGTCAGATTTATCACAGAGCCCCCTCCCGTCCACCTCCCTGTCCTCAAGGTGCTTGAACTCCAGCAAGGAAGTGGCGGGAGAAGAAGGTGGCGCCCGGGCCGTGGGAGTGTGGGCTGCGCGTTTCGTGGGCTCCTGCTGGCACACCTCTGTCCTCGATGTGACCCGTCTGGAAGCGAGTGGACTGGCTTTGTGTCCTCAGTGGCACTCAGTTCAGAGGCTCCTTCCAGAAAGCTCTGCTGAAGTGACGGTCTGTGACAGATGGCGTGTAAGGGGAGGCCAGAGTCTCTGGGAGAACGGGCTGTAAAGGAGCGGGGCCCACTGTGGGCCGGGGCTGGGGGGCTGGGGGCAGGGAATGGGATCGGCGGGGCCAAATGCACTCCGGGTGGTCTTCAACTCTCAACCCAGCTGGAAGACATAGAATTTGTTTGTTCTAATTAAAATTTTTATTTTTAGATCCTTCGTTTCACATGAAATTGTGACAGTAACACAGTCGAGCCCTTGCACACAGGTAACCTGTGCAATGGTGACATTTTGCAAATCTCCAGCAGAACGTCCTAGCCAGGGTCTCGACGTTGATACAAGCCACAGACTTTACTCAGATCGCCCGAGTGGTACTTGGATTCCTTTGTGTGAGTGTCTGTGATTTAGTTCTGTGCAGTTTATCACATGTGAAGGTTGGTGTGTCCCCCACCACAGTGGAGACAGAGAACAGTCCCATCCCCACAGGGGCCCATCCGCTGGTTTATAACCCCCCCCCCCCCCGCCCTCCCAAGGACTTCATTCTGCCTCCTCCCAGCTCATGGCAACCACAAATCGCTCTCCGTTTCTATGATGTTGTCGATTCAAGAATGTTATGCCACCTTGGATCGGCGTTTTTATTTTTTCACTCAGCACAGTTCTCTGGGAATTAGCTTATTTCTCTACTGCCGAGGGGTGTCCAGTGGGGTGTACGGACCATGGTTTGTCTCACTGCACCCCTGAAGGACCTCGTGTGGTTTCCGCAGTGAGGCTGCTAGGAACAGGTGTGTACCAGTGTCTGCAGGACCGGAGTGTCACTCGCTGGGTCAGATGCCCTGACACTGTGCTAACTCTGCACTTCAGCTGGGTCACACCTGCACCGTCACGGGTGTGACCGCCTCCGGGTGCCGCCTGTCCCTGGAAATCACAGCACTTCAACCACTCAGAGCAAACTGACCTTGATCACCTCATTACATCTTCACAGCATTCTTGTTGAGGGCTATTTCCGATTATTTTTTTCTGTAGTTCCACAACAGCCTTTTTTTCTTCACTTGGCTCGGGTTCCTCTCCTCCTGAGCACGTCTGGGCACCGCCTGTGAGGCTGGCAGGTCCCTGTCTGTCCGGGTGGCAGCTCCCGCCTGTGTGCACGCGCTCCGTGCCGGCTCTGCGAGCACCTGCTGTGGGCCGACAGTGAGAGACAGTGCTGAGCCGAAGAGACAAGGTCCTCGGTTCACAGTGTGGACGGCGAGCGAGGGGGAAGGATCGGAGGAAACCCAGTGAGCGGGTCAGTGACAAGAGCTACGGATGGTGACGGGGGCTCCGGTGGGAGTCACACAGAGACCAGTCAGCAGCCAGCAGGGCGGTGTCTGTGCTGCTCTCAGCGATCCAGGAAGGCACTCCCAGGTACTGCCATCTCCTCCAAGACAGCGCGAGCTCGCGGCTTCGTGGGCCGCATGTCCCCTCAGTGCTGCGACAGACACCCTCAGCTTCAGAATTCCCCCCACCCCTGTCCCCACAGCCACCCCCAGGGAACTGGGTCGCACCACGATGAAACCTGTTTGGCCTCCTGGTAGCTCCTTCATGAACACTGGGAAAGAAAGAACAAGCACCTTAGGAAGAAAGGGCAGAGATCAAGGAACTCCTTGGATCAACAACGAAGTCAACATAAGGGAAGCCTTGAACTTGCTCAAGGTCTAACCCGCTCGGGCAGAGTACGGATCAGAACCTCCTGACCCGCGCAGGCAGAGTACGGATCAGAACCTCCTGACCCGTTCGGGCAGAGTACGGATCAGAACCTCCTGACCCGTTCGGGCAGAGTACGGATCAGAACCTCCTGACCCACACAGCCAGAGTACGGATCAGAACCTCCTGACCCGTTCAGGCAGAGTACGGATCAGAACCTCCTGACCTGTTCGGGCAGAGTACGGATCAGAACCTCCTGACCCGCGGGGTCAGAGTACAGATCAGAACCTCCTGACCCGCGCAGCCAGAGTACGGATCAGAACCTCCTGACCCGTTCGGGCAGAGTACGGATCAGAACCTCCTGACCCGCGCGGGCAGAGTACGGATCAGAACGCCTGGCATCACAGTCACTGGCCTGCTGGGTACCGTGCAGAGCCTCGGCCCGGAGGTCCTGCTTCGGGAGGCCGTGGGTGGGACGTGGGAGGCTGTGTCTGCAACATGCATCTCTGTTGGTTCTGGTGCCGGTGACCCCAGGACCAGACGTCCAGAGTCACTGGTCTGACGGGGCCACCAAGTCCACATGTCTCCACACCGAGCCCACGGCCTTTTCCATGGCCGCATCCTCCTCACCCACGTATGCCCACCTGAGGCCCAGGGCCCCGGGTGCCCAGCACTACCGGAAACTCTAGGCAGGGAGGCGGAGCGCGGGCCCAGCCTGGCACCCTCTGGCCCCTGCCTGCCTCTCCGGCCTCGTGTGCTCTGCATGGCCCTCAGTCTGTGCCCGGCTTCCTGACTCTTCAGATCCTGGGACACAACTACCCCAGTGCCCGCTGCTCCCTGCACTGGGGACCCCTTCCTTCCCCTCACTCACTCCTACGCACGATTTCATCCTCCAGATCTCACTTCCCTGGGAAAGACATTCTTCTCTTCCTTAGGCCATAACATTAACTCATTAATTTGTGCAATTTAGTGAATGACACCTCTTTCTTGAGACCCTTGGGATGCCATCTTTCAGAAAACCACTGTAGTAAATACTCACTCCCACGTGAGAGTCCTGGGATTGTCACGGTCAACGTCCCAGCTCCCTGCTTGTCCCATTAGGAACCCCCCTGGGAAGCACTGGTCTCAGCTGCCACTGCAGATTGCAATGTTGATTAACCTCTCCTTACTGTATTAACCAATGTCTCCCCAAAAACTCAATAAAATGTTTTTTAAAAAATCTCCTTACTCTACTAGGGTGGAAATACAAAATCTGTTGTGTTCATGTTGTATCCCCAGGACCAGGGCTGTGGTGGGCTCATGATAGCCATTTAAAGGGGTCTCAGCAGCTGTCACCCCCCACAGCTGTCCAGTCCCTCAAAGACCTCGTTCCCTGGGTCGTTACCAGCCTCCTGTGTGCCCCAGGACCCTGGGCTGACCTGGAAGTGATGAGCACAGATCACAAAGTCCTGCCTTGACCTGGTTCCTGTCTCTGTTTTGACTCCCTGGGTCCCTGACGTACCAGTCAATTCAAGCTCCTTCACGGCAGTGGCCGTGCCTGTCTTCCTCACGCTTTGTCTCCCTGTGACCTGCCCAGTGCCTGCTGGTGGCCGAGCTGAGTGCTGGACACTGGACAGGGGTTGTCCGTCTGCCTGAGACTGGGAGTCGGGGCGAAGGCTCCATCAGGGACATCTGTTGGGGACCCTCGCACAAGTCGGCGGCTCCTGGGTCCTAGGTCCCAGCGTTGCTACAGTTTGAGCCACTTCTCACTCAACCCCACCGGCTGGCAGGAGAGTGAATTTAAGGCATTGTCTTTCAGACTGTCTCTTCAGTCCCTGCCAGTTTCCCGGGGTGCATCCCCTCAGCAAGACCCAGATCCAAGGCGACAGGTACCCCCGCATGGGCGGGACGTTTGGTCCTGGGAGTCCGGGGGCCACTTCCCTGCCCTCTCGGTCAGATTCCTGCAGAATAACCAGACCCACCAAGCTTTTGTCTGGAAAATTATCTCCCTGTAACACTGGAAGCTGTTACCATGGAAATAAAATGGCTTATTAGCCCAAATCTACCAAAACAGGCGAGGCCCAGCTGCATCTCTGAGGCTCGTTGTTAATAAAGGGAAACGCGGAGTGACCTCTAAGGGAACGGCCAGAAGGGCCGGGACGTGCTGGTGTGGTCTTCGTGCTGTGAACCTGGCCCGGTGTCCCAACCGGGCAGCCACGCTGGGCTGGGAGGGAGAGACGAGACTCAGCTGGAAGCGCCGGCCATCTGCCTGGCCCCTTCACCCGGTCCTGGCCACCCGGACACCTGCCGCCCGCCCTGGAGACCTGGGGAAGGCTCCTTCCCAGGCCAGCCCATTGCGGGGAGGCAGCCTTCCTGTCCCCTGCTGGGCAGCTGCTGAGGCAGGGACCTGCTGAGGGCCCTTAGCCGCCAGCACAGCCACGGTGCCGAATGGAAGCCGGAGACAGATGGAGCAGGACCAGCCTGCCCTGGTCTGCTGCCTGCTCCCCAAGGGCCCGTGCCAACCTCCCCGTGCAGGCTGCCTGGGGTCTGCAGCGGGGACTCTGCCTCTCCCTGTGGCCAACAGAGGGCCTGTGGGCCCACAGCCCCAGGTGTCCCGGGGCCAGGCGCACAGCAGGGACCCTGTCCCTGCACAGCTCATTGCTCCCACACCTGGCTGGCGAGAGTCATCAGCAGCTCAACCACAGGCAAGTGAGAAATGCCAGTGTCCTGACAGGTGTGAGAGGGACTCGACCCTCCGGACTGACGGCAGCCAGGGGAAGCTGAGGCTGTGCCTGATGGCAGCTCCCAGGTTTCCGGGGCTGCTTCTTCATTGTTTTGGTTCCAAATTAAAGGAAGAAAGGAAAGAGAGAGTTCCTTCGCGCATCCGTCCTCGTCACTAAAGGCTCGGCCAGCTCGGGGCCAGCACGGCACGCCCCTCGGTGCCTTTCCTTGCTCTGGTCACTGACACCAGGAAACACAAGGCCTGTCAATGTTGGCAGCGGGCTGTGGTCGAGACACGGGTCACCTAACCGCCCTCCAGATTGTGTTTAGCTGGTGGCTGCTCAGGACTGTCCTTCTGAATGGCCACTGTCACCCAGCCCAGGGCACCTGCTGCGACAGACGGCCCCTCTCAGTGGCTCCAGCCAACGCCATGTAGGCTTCTCCCTCCCGTCTGGGTCCAATCACGGGGCCAGGCGGGGTGGAAGCCTGCATGCTTTCTACCCGGGGGCTCAGCCTTCTCTTGGGGCTCGGGGTGCTTCTCCGCTCCTCGGAGCTGGCTGGGCTCACAGGAGAGTGGCGAGGACCTGATGGGGGCGCATCCCAGGGACCAGGTCTCAGCTCCTTCGTGTTGGCGGGGCTTGGCACAGGCCCTGCCCTAGAAACATGAGGGTGAGAAGAGTGCTGAGGCGGGACGAGAAGAGGCGCTCCTCCATCAAGTGGGAACTGCGGGCAGAGCGGGGTGGGCAGAGGCAGCAGACAGACCCTCGCCTACTGCACCCCCTGGGCACCGCCCAGCCTCAGTCTCCTCACGAGCAGAATGGGCAGAATCGGAACGCACTGCACAGGGTTGTTGTGGGATTAAACCAGACAGTCTGGGGAGAGAGTCACTGGGGCAACCCTCACACGTAAGCATTAAAAACTAAGCAAGATAAAATACACGGGAGTGAACTCTAAGAAGCTAGACAGACGGAACGCCACGGACCTGAGCCATCAGCCTGCCCCCAATCCCGCGAGGAGAGTTGGCTGTGAGGGGCTCCATCTACAGCAGCGGCCCCCCTCGGGGTGGCAGGGAGAAGGCTCCGGGAGGTGCAGTGGGTCAGCAGCCCTCTCCACGCTGCCCACAGAGCGGTCTGGCTGCGTCATTTGTAACGTCCAGGCAAAGTGAACTCCTAGGCCCTTGTTCAACAACCAAGCAAACACGCCTCTGAGGCCATTCACACAGAAAACGACGTCATTCCTCCAGTCTGTCCCTGTCTCTCTCCCTCTCCCCCTGGTTCTATTTGCTATTTAAGTCCCACGCCCTCGGCAGGGGCCACTCACCGGGCAGTGCAGACCACCACGAGCACCCCACCCTGTGACTCAGGGCATGCGAGCTGCACCCCACACCACCTCTTCCGCCACCCCCAGAGCTGCCAGGACCCCTTCCCAGCAGCCAGCAGACTGATGCCCAGGCCCCAGCCAGGTGTGGGCAAGTCACTCTGCCCTGCCCGTCAGCCCAGGCCCTGGCCCACAGAGGACAGGCAGTGCCCAGGGGTGGCGCTCTCCACGCTGGGACAGCAGCAGAGAGGTCTTGCCCTGCTCCTAGAGACCACCCAATCTTGACTCTTCCCACGGTGAGTGCCTGGGCCTCTGTCAGGGCTGAGGGCAGTGCTGGTTGCGGGGTGGGCCTGGGGGCCCGCTGGGGGCACGGGACTGAGCAGCGAGGGTGGGGAGACCTGGAGCTGGAGAGGAAGCCGGCAGCAGGCGGCACACGTTCCGTCCCCATCAGAACGGACTCACAGGCCGACAATCAAACACGGGGTTGGCAGCGAAGTCAAGCCGGTGACTGGAGAGGACTAGACCCCGGGTGGCCCGAGCCGAGGCCCTGGACGGGCTGCGTGTACAGCTGTGCACAGGCCCTGGGCGGGGCGCTGCTGCAGGGACTCCACGCCACGTGCCCCGGACCAAGCAGAACCTGGGGTTCGGATCCCCGCTCTGCCACTCATCCTGCTGGACCTGGGCGAGTTGCTCAGCCTCCCCGAGCTTCAGCGTCTGCCTCTGTCACATGGGGTCAATACTGGAACCCACTGACTAAGTTGTCGCAAGGACTGGAGGAGATGATGCAAGTGGGTTGGAAGGTGCTTGGCATCAAACATGACCTCAAACTGCTGGCTTTGCGAGCAAAGGGACCTTTAAAGGGACACCTCCTTCCAGTGTCTCTTGGAGACACAGCCTTCCCTCCTTCCCGAAGCCCAGGGCCCCGTGGTCGCTCCTTCACAGCGCCTGGTGCACAGCTAAGTGAGAGCAACCGGTGGGCGGGCTCCAGGGACAAACAGCAGAGCAGAGAGCTCGGCCACACCCGACCGGGGGCTGGCAAGCTGGCTTCTCCCACAGATGCAGCCCTGGCTTCTGAGGGGGAGGGGGAGCCGCAAGGCCGTGCATGGCTTCTGTCTAGCCTTGGCTGTCCCTCCTCCCACGCTGACTTCACTCCCATTTCCCACGGAGCCCTGAACTCCCTGTGAGCACAGGCTCTGCCGGACCTCGAGGGAACCCTGTCCAGCTCCTTCTGCCTGTTTAGTGACAGTCTCTCTCCTGGAAGTCAGCTGCCCGAGGACAGGCACGGCCCAGGTCTGGTTTACCTGGTACTGAATCTCCCAGTGCCCTGCATGGTTCCTGCTGTAGGACACAAGACATGTTTGTCCAGGTAATGGAAATCTGGATGGACGGACGGATGGATGGACGGATGGATAGACGGATGGATGGACGGATGGACGGATGGACGGACGGGTGGATGGACGGACGGACGGACGGATGGACGGACGGACGGACGGACGGATGGATGGATGGATGAATGAAAGGATAGACGGACAGATGGATGGACGGATGAAGGGACGGACGGATGGACGGACGGACAAACGGACGGATGGATGGAAGGATGGATGGATGGATGGATGGATGAAAGGATAGACGGACAGATGGATGGACGGATGAAGGGACGGACGGATGGACGGATGGACAAATGGACGGATGGATGGACGGATGGATGGAAGGGAGTCATCACCAGCTCTGACAGTCTATTACAGGGTAAGTCTGCTCCACTGCTTCTACTTCTTCACTTATAGGGTGAAGGTGGACGCTTCAGGGCCTTCTCTCCACACAATGAGCCGTGCGAGCAGGAAAGTAAATGAAAAGTGTAGGGTGGGTTGGTTGGACGTCCCTGACCGGGTGAGGGGTTGCAAGCTGTGTCCACAGGTCCCACCTCAGTCCTGGTGAACTTTTCTTCCAGGTCACGCGACCTCTTTAGGACTCCAGGACTCCTGCTCCATCCAGGGAGCTGGGGCTCACCAGGTCTTGAGGAGTCCGATGGGGACCAAGGGAAATTCTCTGGGCACAGGGAGAGCTGAACCTTCCGTGTGCGATCTCCTGGCGACATGTGCGTGAGTGCCCCGGCATGGCCGTGGAAGGCGCCCGGCACGGGCTGCCCTGGCCCCTGGCGCAGAATGGAGTCCTTTGGTATCACTCGCTCTGGTTTCATGGTCCTCCCCCCTCCCCCAGGGCTGCAGTCTTTTCATTTGTCTGGCAAAAAAAAAAAAACAGATTCTCTAAATACTCATGCAAATATTTCTGCCTTAAATTTAAACCAGTGTGTTTTTAAAATCAATATTCAGAAATTTCATGCCCCCTTCCCACTTTTTTCTGATTCTATAGTGATTGTTTTTTCCCAAAGCAGTGAGTGACTTGGTCTAACTGGACAGGCTGGGGACAGCGCTCGCAGGCCTGGGGCTGCTGCTCGAGCCTCAGTGCCGGAACCACACCTGAGGACCTTGTCCAGCTGCTGTTTCCGACGCAGAGGTTGGAGCAGGGCGGAGACTCATGCTGCAACAGTTCTCAGGTGGTGCCGACACTGGCGGCCACCGAGGCTCACTGCGAACAGCACGGCTCCTTGAGGAAAAAGAAAAAGGGTAAAAAAGGTCCTAAGAGACTAGAGCAGGAGGAATAGGCATGTGTGGTATTTAATAGAGAAGGTACCCTCGTGCTCTGTCTGCTGCAAATTGGAGTATTGGGAACAAGTTTGAAGAGAGAGAGAGAGAGACGAGAGAAAGACAGAGACAGAGAGAGACACAGGGACAGAGAGAGATAGAGACAGACAGAGAAACAGAGACAGACAGACAGAGACAGAGAGAGAGAGAGACAGAGACAGAGAACAGAGACAGAGACAGAGAGAGAGACAGAGACAGACAGAGACAGAGAGACAGACAGAGAGACAGAGACAGAGAGAGAGAGAGAGAGAGACAGACAGACAGAGACAGAGAGAGAGACAGACAGAGAGACAGAGAGACAGACAGAGAGACAGAGAGAAAGAGAGACAGACAGAGAGACAGAGACAGACAGAGAGACAGAGACAGAAAGAGACAGAGACAGAGAGAGACAGAGACAGAGAGAGAGAGAGAGAGAGAGAGAGAGAGAGGGAGAGAGAGAGGTGCAGACAGCTGGTCTACTCTTCTGCTTTTGCTCTGAGTCGAGGCTGAAACCCAGTGTTGAAGAAATGGGGTCAGCAGTCCTTGGTCACCTCCTGGGGGGGTCACAGAGTCTAAGGAAGAGTCCCCGAGGCAGCTCCACAGTGAAGCTGGCCCCGAGGCCCCACAGAGACAGGCTGGAGCGCCCACGGTCCCCACTGCAGGCTCTCCTTTAGATTGAAAACAAGAGCTGGCCGTCTTCCCGGCCATCTGCCCGCCGGCTGGAGAGCACGGTGCTTGCCGCCAGCCCTGCTGCTGGGCCCTCACACAGCCTCCCCGAGCTCCAGCCGATCGGCCCAGACGGGGGCCGGCTCTGGGCTTGAAGTGCATTCTCCTCCTGTTCTTGGCTGGGCTCCAGGGCTGCCTGCTCCAGAGAAGGGGTGTGAGGGCCCTTGAGCGGCCAGCAGTCACGGCTCCGAGTGTCTCGTGCGCTGGACTTCGCGGCCGTTGAGGGATGGAGAGCATCTTCCTCGCTGCAGGTCGGTGCTGTCACAAAGCAGGAGCAATGCCAGCCCTAACTGGATTAGACGCTCGAGAGCCCTTGTGGCTCCTTCTCGTCCACTGAGATCTCCCGCTGAGAGCCTGCTCGAGTCCTCGCGTGTCGCCTTCTGAGCCAAACGCCAGCCAGTCCCCAAATCCTTCCAAAGGGCAGCTGAGTGGGGATTAGAAGGCTGCATCCACTCGGCTAATGAAGGAGGATCTTGGCTACTTCAGAAGCGGAGGTCAGAATGGAGGTTTTGCTTGTCTCTCCAGCCGATCAACCCAGGGTCAAGGATTCCAAACTCCAATGCACACCAGGCCGGGCAGGAGCTGGGAATGAGCCTCGGGGCCTGACTGTGGAAGAAACAGCTGATCATCGCCGTTCAGGTGGGTCTGCAGGCCCAGCTTTCCTAGGTCTGGGGCTTGGGGAGAGATTCTAGAAATCTTTTAAGAAATAACAATAACAGAGTTCATGAGGCATGTCCGATGTGGCAGACACTGCTCTTGGCTCTTCAAATACTTTGCCGTTTGGATTCTCACCGCAACCTGCTGAGGGCGGTACTCTGTTTACGCCCATTTCGTGGGTGGAGAAATCAGGGCTCAGGGAGATTAAATAACCTGCCCAAACGGGAAAGTGGCAAAACTGGGATTGGAAGCCGGGCAGTGTGGGTCCAAGTCCAAGTCTGCGTCCCTGACTGCCACGCTCCACTGCCGGCCAGAAGAGAGATGTCCAGAGTCCTCGTTTTACACTGACTGGTTTTCTACTGCTGTGGGACAAACCTCCACAAACCTAGCAGGTTACAAGTCAAAGTAGGAAGGGCTCCGTCGGCTCTCTGATTGGGGTGTTGCGGGGGTGAAAGCTGGTGTCGGTCAGGCTGGGCTCTTACCTGGAGGCTCTGGGAAGAGTCAGCTGCAGGCTCAGCCACGTCATTGGCTGAACTCAGTCCCTGTGGCTGTCCGACTGGGCCCGACGGCCGCGGGCTGTGGGCCCAGGGCTGGTCTCGGCCTCCGGAGGCCGCTGTCAGGTCCTCGCGCGTGGTCACGGCCTCTTCAGAGCCGACGACAGTGCGGATCCTGATGCTGGGAATCTCTGTGACTTCCCTGCGGCCACCGGCCTGGGGAAAGGCTTCCGTTTCAGACACTTGCCTGACTGGGTCAGGCCCACCCAGGCCGTCTTCGTAACTAGATCGACTGACCTGAGACTGTGATTCTATCTGTAAAAGTCCTTCTCAGCAGTCCCAATTCGTGTTTCAGTAACCAGGGGACGGGAATTGGGGGGCGGGGGACACGCTTGGAAATCTGCTCACTCCTCACTCTTACCCTTCCCTCTGAAAGTTACAGAAATCTTACTGACGACAAACAATGTGTAGGAAAAGCACTGAGGTTTCTAACCTTCGGTACATGCTCGTTTGCTCAAACCTCTATGGAGCACCACTGGGTGCCCCTGGGTGCTGGGCACTGGGAACACAGCAGTAAACCAGACAGACGTCCCCTGCCCTCGACCCGGCAGACACCGCAGGAGTCCACGGGAGTCCCCTCGGTGACGTGGTGTCACAGCCCCTGGGCCCATCCTGTTATTCTACTCAAGTTTGGGTTTTTTCTCTCTGTACTGAATATTCATCTCCACGAACTGCTCAGACTCCCTCTCAGTGTCCGCGGGAGCTACGTTCCCACAGGGACCACATCTCACATCCCTGTTCCGACGTCTTGGCCAAAGCGAGTGGAGTTAGGAATGAACAGCAACCTGCTAAGTTCTGGTCCCAGGAGAGGCGGCAGCCGTCAGGCAGCAGCAGGTGCCAGGAGCCGGCCACCAAATACCACCGTGCAGCGGTGGCTCAAAGTGATGGGGAGTTTCCTGGATGCCAGTTTCTGTGATGCATGGTCTGAGAGATCAGGCACCCTCCTCACTCATCACAGCCTCCTGAAGGAAGGCATTTCTGCCTGCATGTTGGGTTAAATCCCTGTGCGTGAGCCGTTACCTGCTGTTTGAGTATGAGTACACACAATTGCACAGCCTCTGGGCGAATATCCTCATTGGCTCCATTTCATTTCTGTTTACCGAGACTCTTGCGTTGGACACTCTGAGAACTTCAGTGGTGTCTTTGCCCCCGGCCCCACCCTCGTCTGCACACACTCCATCCACAGGTTGCAGCCCCCGGCCCCGCCCTCGTCTGCACACACTCCATCCACAGGTTGCAGTCCCCGCCCCTCGCCCCTCCCTCGTCTGCACACACTCCATCCACAGGTTGCAGCCCCCAGCCCCGCCCTCATCTGCACACACTCCATCCACAGGTTACAGCCCCCGGCCCCACCCCCGTCTGCACACACTCCATCCACAGGTTACAGCCCCCGGCCCCACCCCCGTCTGCACACACTCCATCCACAGGTTACAGCCCCCGGCCCCGCCCTCATCTGCACACACTCCATCCACAGGTTGCAGCCCCCGGCCCCGCCCTCGTCTGCACACACTCCATCCACAGGTTACAGGTTGCAGCCCCCGGCCCTGCCCTTGTCTGCACACACTCCATCTGCAACTTGCAGCCCGTGCAGCCCTGAAACAGATCTGTACACTTAAAAATACAGCCTGTGCCCTGCGGAGTGTGCCGTCCAGGAAGAGGTGAGAGTATAATGTGGCTGTGGGCTGCCTCCTCCGTCAGAAATCCCCTCTCCTTCCTCCACTTTTCACACTGACTCCAGAAAGCTGGGGGCCTGAGGGGGTAAAACCAGACCCTGGAGATTCATCTGCTTTCCCCAGTCCTATGAAAGTGCTGCCAGGCTCCCTGCAGGGTCCTCCCTGGACGCCAGCATGCCCGGGCTACAGGCAGGCCCCCAGGGTTTCATTTGCATGCAGTTTGGGGAGCAGGCCTGTGGGGAGCATCTGTAACTAACACAGAGTGGGGACCTGGCTTCTGTAATCAGGGGGAGATTATCCCTGGAACAGCCCGAGGAGCAGCCTTCGTCCCCACCCCCCAAACAAAGAGGCTTTAAAATGGCTTTTCAATATTAACACTGAGAGGCCTGGCTGGGAGCAGAGAAATGAGTCCTGGGCCTGTTCTGGGACAAAGTGCTCGTGGTTTTACTTTAATTTTCTCTCCTGATGAAAATTTGCCATGGTTAGAGAGGCGCCGAATAAACAGAACTGTGACTGATGTCTTCCAATTTCCTTGGGATCCCACGTACTTTTCTAGAGTTCCATCAATATTTTGACGGTTCCAACACGGCTCCCCTCTGGGAAGCTGGGCTAGGGCCGGACCCCGGGCATCTCCCTCCCTGCCGGCCAGCGCTGGGCTCCCGGCTGGGCCCAGAGGTTCGGGAGTTTTGCGGGGAAGGGGGACAAGCAGTATTAGGGCCCTGTGTAGGCACTCAGCACCATCTGCACCCAGAGGGCAGCTACCACGTGCTGGGGGCACTCTGCTCATGGGTGTCCTTGGCAGGGCGGAGCGAATGCTCTGGAGAGAGTCTGGCATGGACTGAATGTCTGTGTTCCCTTATCCCCCAAATTCATATGTTGAAATCCTGACCCCAAGGTGACGGTGTTGTGAGGAGGGGACGCTGGGAGTTGATCCGGTCTGGAGGGTGAGCCCTCGTGAATGGGAGTGGAGCTCTCAGAGACCCTGGGGGCTCCTTCCACCAAGTGAGGGCACGGTGGACCAGAGTGGGCTCCCTCCAGACACCGGCACCTTGGCTTTGGACTTCCCAACCCCCAGCACCGAGGACTAAGTGCCTAGTGCTTCTAAGCTCCCATTCTTTGGTATTTTTGTTACAGCAACTTGAACAGACTAAGACAGTTCTCAACCAATGCGGCTAAGAGGACAGCACCCGCCCTGCACCCTCAGGGGGGTAAGTCTGAGACAGGCTCACACTGTCCCCCAGAGCTCCCCGGAAGGAATGAGCCCGCTGCCCCCACAGGACCTGGTACCTTCTCCACGGGCACCCTCCCCGCCTCCCCTCCCAGCTGCCATCCCCACGTCCTCAGGGTGCTTTCTCCCAGATAAACTGCTGCTCTCACATCTGCGCCTCGCCATCTGCTCCTGGGAAAGCCACCTAAGGTGGGGAGAGGGTCTCATGCTGGGAGGGCAGCCAGGGAAATGCAAATGTGAAAGCAAGGATTGGAAACCTGGTGGAGAGTCACCCCAGTAACATTTACAGGGGACGGCTTGGAAAAGCCCACTCAGAAATGCCAGCCAGAGGAGCTCTGGTCCAGGGGCCAGGTGTCCGCTAGAGGAACGTCTGCTCTGGGACTGTCACTGGCTTGAGGCACCGCAGAGGCTCCCACCTTGGTCCTGGCCCACCTGGGTCCCCGCCCTGCTCAGCCTCTTCCAGTGGGCGGGCAAGGCTGCCAGGGAACAGCACGGGCTGGGGTGAGAGACATAGCTGGGGTGTGTGTGCGTGCGCGAGAGTGTGTGTGCATGTGCGTGTGCGTGCATGTGTGTGTGCGTGTGCGTGCATGTGCGTGTGTGTGCGTGCGTGCGTGTGCGTGTGTGCGTGTGCGCGTGTGTGTGTGCGTGTGCACGTGCGTGTGTGTGTGTGCGTGTGTGTGTGCGTGTGCGTGTAGGCAGGGGAGGCGCTCACCTGACCGAAAGGCTCAAACATTCGGCTTGCGCCTCTCAGACTGCACAAACGGAGTGACCTGGGCAAGCAGCCCAGCCTGGCGGCAGCAGCAGGTGAAGGTTTGAGAAGAGTTACTAGAGAGTCTTCCCCTCAGTCACAGTCAGCAGAGCATACGCAAAGCCCCAACCTTATTATTCTTTTCCTCCTGAGCCAGAACACCCCGAGTCATTGCCATCAGCTGGACGTCCCCCACCCACAGGTCTGGGTTCCCACACCCACCCGCTCCACGCGCTCTGGGTGCAGCGGTGTCCCAGCCGTCACAGCGTCGGTGGCAGCCAGCCCGGAGTGTGAGTGCGTGATAAGTGACACCCTGCTCAGTGTCACGTAGCGCCCCTTCACAGACGATGACACTGAAACGCAGGAAGGTTAAATAGAGACTCCATGTCACAGAGCCTAACGGCAACTCACCTCTGGGATCTGAAGTCAGGGCTGGTTGCCTTGGAAACTTGAGCTCTTACCCGTTCTGCTTTTTTGCCCTTAAATCTACCATGTATGTCTGGACAAAAGTGGTTCTATGGGAAGTAACCTCGCAGGCCAATCTGGTCATCCGTTCCCAGCTGGGCAGGTCATGGCAGGTAGTCATGCCTCAAGCCTACAACTTCTTTAGTTAAAGTTTGATCCATTGTTTCTGTGGCAGGGGAGGGGAATGTCTGGCCCGCGGGCCTCAAAAGGCCCATGAAATCAATGCCAGCTCACATCACCCGCCTCACCAGATTAGCCCGACCAAACAGAGCAGGCTGATTTTTAAGTTGATAGTTTTGTATGGCCTGCAAGTGATGTTACCAATATCCCAGAGGCCCTCGGCAGAAAAAGGTCCCCCACCCCGACAGGTGACACACCTTTGAATGAGCCCTGACCACCCGCTAGCGAACACACACCCGTGTTCATTGTTGTGTAACCCAGACCCCTTTCTTCTTCCTCCTCCAGGAAATCTTCCTTAACTCTCCTCCTCAATCTCAAGTTCACAAACGAAGCAGCAAAACGGTTGTTCTCAGAAGCATTTGTCTCCGTCTGTGGAGATCTTGCTTCCAACTTGTTTGGCTAAGTGACTGTTGAGAACCATTCTCTGCAGGCTGGATGGTTTACGTCCACAGCTCACCTTCCCTCTGACTGCGGGAAGAATCACTCGGACCCGCACCTGGCACAGCACCCAGACCGTAGCTGCTGGGGCAGCCCTGTCTCTCCTTTCTCCGACGAGGACACAGAGGCGGCCAGCCCAGGCGACTGGCTGAGCCGGCCAGTAAAAGACGAGCTGGGCCCTGGCTCACAGCTCCCTGCCCTTCTCTCCGGCCCCCAGGGACCAGCCTGACACAGCCTGACAGTCCCTGGGGCCCTGCTCTTCCTCAGGTGGGCCAGTCTCTCTGGAATGTCCAGGCCTTTCGAGGTGTTTGTTCCCTACGCTGATCCCGGCTCGGAGATTAGAAGCAGGAGTCAGAGACACTACAGGCTCTGGCTGCGGCTCTGCAGGAGAGCAAAGCTGGGAACATGCCTCCCTCCCCTTGAGAGGCTGTGCTGGGACGGCCGGGCGTGGACCTGACGTCTCCGGGGCCTGGGAGAGGGGACAGTGCACACCGTGGGGCCTGGGAGAGGGGACAGTGCACACCGTGGGGCCTGCTGCTCTGGGACGGCCAGACGTGGACCTGACGTCTCGGGGCCTGGGAGAGGGGACAGTGCACACCGTGGGGCCTGCTGTGCTGGGACGGCCAGGCGTGGACCTGAGATCTCGGGGCCTGGGAGAGGGGACAGTGCACACCGTGGGGCCTGCTGTGCTGGGACGGCCGGGCGTGGACCTGACGTCTCGGAGCCTGGGAGAGGGGAGAGCGCACACCGTGGGGCCTGGGAGAGGGGAGAGCGCACACCGTGGGGCCTGCTGCGCTGGGACAGCCAGGCGTGGACCTGATGTTTCGGGGCCTGGGAGAAGGGACAGTGCACACTGTGGGGCCTGCTGTGCTGGGACAGCCGGGCGTGGACCTGGCGTCTCGGGGCCTGGGAGAGGGGACAGTGCACACCGTGGGGCCTGCTGTGCTGGGAGGCTAGCGCTGCTCTGCATGACACCGTGTGGCAGTGGGCCATCGTCCTGGCACAGACTGCCAGGCCGCAGCAGGGGGAGGGACAGAGGGAGGCCCGGTCACAGTCCCTTCCCAGCAGGGCAGTGGGTCCCACCTGAGGTGATTTTGCCCTCCGGGCACTTGTCCGGTTGTCCCAAGTAGGGGGAGGGGATGGGCAGAACACCACTGGCATCCAGTGGTAAAGAGCTGCCTGAGATTCTGCTACACAGTCCACAATGCACAGGACGGATGTGTGACCGGACGGAGACCCTGCACTGAGGCACCCCGACCACCCCTGAATGAACTCAGCAGGGGAGGAACGCATTTCCTCTGCCCCCAGGGTCTTCCGCTGGTCTAATCATCAGACGGACGTGAGCCGGATTAGCAAGAGAAGGTCACCACACGTAATACGTGCATGTGTGTGGGAACCCCTCATACATGAGCGCGTCCAGACCCCGCATGCACCAGAGGTTGGGAGACAGAGGGACCAGGTACAGGAGACGCCCTGAGCTGGAGATGAGGGGAGGGGCCTCAGGGCTTCAAAGGGTCACTGCAGGATGATAAGAGCAGGTGCTTAGGGGACAGAAGCTTGTCTGCCCTACAGATGGGTCAGAGGGGGTCATCTCCGGTCACCTCCCCATGGGCAAGGCCCCTACTCAAGTTCTTCTGGCATTTCGGGGGGGGGGCAGTTCCTCGAGTCTGCTGCTGCCCTTAGCTCAGTCTGCCCACCACAGAGGCACGTCTTGGGGTGATGCTGAGCCCCCCAACACCATCAGCAGAGAGCAAAGGAAGAAGACAGCACATGGCTTCAGTGTTCTCAGGGTGAAAGATGACATTTCTTCGAAGTGTTTTCCCTGAAAATTTCTAAATATTACTGATATTGTGAATTATGGTGAGAAATTCATGTAGGTCTTCCTCCTGCTCCTGGCCCAGAGCTCCTAAAACCCTTGCCATTTCCGTGGTAAGAGTGACAAAGGTGCTTTTGTTATGTTCAGGTGACCATTGGGCCTCACCTAAGGATGGGGCTGGTTACCAGGACAACCGACCCTCCCTGTGATTAGAGGGTCAGAACCTTGAGTCCCACCCTGACCTCCAGAGAGGAGAGAGGGGGCTAGAGATGGACCTCAATCATGAATGGTCAATAAGTCAACCACCTTGTCTATGGAAGGAAGCCTCTGTAAACACCCCAAATGACAGGGTTCAGAGGGCTTCGGGGTTGGGGAACACGTGGAGATTTGGGGAGACAGGTGCACCTGGAGAGGGCACGGAAGCTCTGTGACCCTTCCCCATGCCTGGCCCTACGCACCTCTCCCACCTGAGTTATATCCTTCTATAATAAACGAGTAATCTAGTAAACAACATGATTCTCTGAGTTCTGTGTGCTGCCCTAGCAAATTAATGAACCAAGGCGGCCATCTTGGAACCTCCAATCAGTAGCTGGTTGCGCGGAGCATAGGTGACCACCTCACTTGCAACTGTGGTCTGAAGTGTGTGTGCGTGTCTGTCGGGTGGGGGCAGCCTTGCAGGACTGAGCCCTTGACCTGTGAGATCTGACGCTGTCTCTAGGGAGAAAGTGTCAGAACTGAGTTGCATTGTAGGACTCCCAGCTGTTGTTGGAGAATGGCTTGGCAGTGTGGGAAAGACACCTACATATTGGCTTTGGTCTCAGAATCCTAGAATGGATGTATGTCCAAGGAGGGGCCAAGGTGGGTTCTTCCTGGGACGTTTCTGTGAGAGCTGAGAGGAAGGAGGCACCGTTCCCACAGGGGTGGGTAGTGAATGTCAGGGTGCTCAGCTGATAGTAGGGTGTGAATGGCTCTCACAGAGACAGACCCTCCTGGAAGCTGCCTGGAGACAGTTTGCATGTAGTATGGAGGGAAAAGCCCTGGTGACAGTATTTGAATCCCTGGATCCAACCGCACCTAAAGCCTCCCCTCCTGGACTTCATATTTGCCTAAGTCAGTTTGAATTGGGGTTCATTGCATGTAACAAAATAGTTTTAGCAAGTGTTTTGCAACCTTTTTGTTTCATTATCAGCCCTCTAAGATGACTTTCTAGACACTTTTTTTCCATTATTGCCTGACCCCCTCACCATGAGATCTTAGTACCAGACATAACTCTGTATCTGTTTATGTACTATATACATATCTGTGCTTTATATATAAAAAGAGTAAGATTTTTTTCACCCTTTCCAAGAACAAATTTTGCCTGCACGGGGTGAGACCACCTCTGTTGAAATTGTGTGGCATTGACTAACCAGATGGCACTTAGTGATCCTTACCTCCTGGTATTCTTCCTTCCCACGCTCCATCAGGGCCGGCCTGTGTGGACCACAGACCATGGCAGAGTGATGGGGTATGATTTCTAAGGCCAGGTCCCGCCTCTCTCCTGCCTGGACAGCCTAGTCATGGAGTGGAACTGAGGCCTCCGGCCACAGCCAGCAGCTGCTTGCCAGCCACGGGGTGAGCCCCCTTGGACGTGGCCCTCCAGTCCCAGCCGAGTCTCAGATGACTGTAGCCCTGGTGACATCTGTGACCTCATAAGAGATCCTGATCAGAACCTCCCAGCCAAGCTGCTCCACAGAAACTCACAAGTAGTAAGTGATTATTGCAGTTTAAGTTACTAAACTGTGGAGTGATTTGTCTCACAGCATTCCACAATCAGTATGTTCACGTAAGCTGTCTTTCCACCGAAAATATTATATATATGGATTGTACCCGTAGGGCAGTTGGTGGGAAAGGGTAGCCTGTAGGAATGGAACGATGACCAAAGGTTTCCAAATCTGATTTTCTACCAGCATATTGCAGGTACGTTGCCATAAACACTGAACAGTTTGTAAAAGAACTAGTGAGAGAAACGAGCCACCCCCAGTGACCTCGACAAGCCTTGCCAGTGGCTAGTCTGTGCAAACATGGTGTGAGATGCGTAACACATTCGTTTTCTAAGGTCGTTGTGACAAAGCACCACCAGCTGGGTCACTGAAGTAACAGACGTGTTCTCTGTCACCTCTGGCGGCTGGAAGTCTGAAATGCAGGGTTGGCAGGACCACTCTCTTCCGAGGGCTCTGGGGAGAATCCACTCCTGCCCCTCTCCTGGCTTCTGGCGTTGCTGGCTGTCCACCACGTTCCTCGGCTTGTGGCCGCATCTCCCCATCTCTGCCTCTGTGGTCTCACGGTGTCTCCCTGTGTGTCTGCACATGGTCTTCCTTCTGTGTGTCTGTCTCTTCTCACAAGGACACCATATGTATTAGGTTGGAGTGACCCCAATGACCTCATCTAATTGATTACACTGTGAAGACCCCATTTCCAAATGAGGCCCGTCATAGGTCCTGAGGGTGAGACTTCCACAGCTTTCAGTGGGACACAATCCCACCCATAACACTTAGTTAACACAAATGAGACTCATCTCAACCATGGGCCACACTGCAGGGCGGGCACAATCTGGGATGCCTCCTGGACAGAGTGGCAATGCTGTTGGCCTTCAAGGAGGAGTAGAATCTCGACAGTGGAAGAGGCGGTGTTCCAGGCGGTGAACCAGGGTGAGCAAAGGCGAGCAGCCCGAAAGCAGAGGGACCGCAGAGGGCCGAGCAGTTGCTGCGTGGTGTCAGGAACAAACTCTCTGGCCGGGTTGGAGGGTGTTGACTGCACGTCTAAGGAATCAGCACTAGATCCTTGGAACAGTCACCAGCACTGCCCAGCGCATCTCCCCTCCCACCCTTTACCGTTTCCAGGACTGAGGTCAGGTGGGGGGCGGGGCAGGTGATGCGGAGGTCCCTGGGTGAGGCAGCTCCCGCCGAATGGAGGCTGGAAGTGAGCCCTGAACAGAATCCCAGGACTCAGAGGAGGCAGGAGAGCTCTGTCTCTCCACCTCCGGTATCTACTCCATTCCTGCACCAGGGAGCCACGGCAGCCCCATGCCGGGCGCCTTACACGGCCATGCCGGGGCACTCACGGACATTTCGCCAGGAGATCGCACACAGAAGGTCTCAGCTCTCCCTGTGCCCAGAGAATTTCCCTCAGTCCCCATCGGACTCCCCAAGACCTGATGAGCCCCAGCTCCCTGGATGGATCAGGAGTTGGATTCCTAAAGAGGTCGCGTGACCTGGAAGAAAAGTTCACCAGGACTGAGGTGGGACCTGTGGACACAGCTTGCAACCCCTCACCCGGTCAGGGACGTCCAACCAACTCACCCTACACTTTTCATTTACTTTCCTGCTCACACGGCTCATTGTGTGGAGAGAAGGCCCTGAAGCGTCCACCTTCACCCTATAAGTGAAGAAGTAGAAGCAGTGGAGCAGACTTACCCTGTAACAGACTGTCAGAGCTGGTGATGACCTCCCTTCCATCCATCCATCCGTCCATCCATCCATCCGTCCGTCCGTCCGTCCATCCGTCCATCCAGATTTCCGTTACTTGGACAAACATGTCTTGTGTCCCACAGCAGGAACCATGCAGGGCACTGGGAGATTCAGTACCAGGTAAACCTGACCTGGGCCGTGTCTGTCCTCGGGCAGCTGACTTTCAGGACAGAGACTGTCACTAAACAGGCAGAAGGAGCTGGACAGGGTTCCCTCGAGGTCCGGCAGAGCCTGTGCTCACAGGGAGTTCAGGGCTCCGTGGGAAATGGGAGTGAAGTCAGCGTGGGAGGAGGGACAGCCAAGGCTAGACAGAAGCCATGCCACGGCCTTGCGGCTCCCCCTCCCCCTCAGAAGCCAGGGCTGCATCTGTGGGAGAAGCCAGCTTGCCAGCCCCCGGTCGGGTGTGGCCGAGCTCTCTGCTCTGCTGTTTGTCCCTGG
This sequence comes from Tadarida brasiliensis, assembly GCA_030848825.1. Lineage (NCBI taxonomy): Eukaryota > Metazoa > Chordata > Mammalia > Chiroptera > Molossidae > Tadarida > Tadarida brasiliensis. Next base: position 2,205,641 of record CM061274.1, on the reverse strand, counting down.
AGCCCGCCCACCGGTTGCTCTCACTTAGCTGCGCACCAGGCGCTGTGAAGGAGCGACCACGGGGCCCTGGGCTTCGGGAAGGCGGGAAGGCTGTGTCTCCAAGAGACACTGGAAGGAGGTGTCCCTTTAAAGGTCCCTTTGCTCGCAAAGCCAGCAGTTTGAAGGTCATGTTTGATGCCAAGCACCTTCCAACCCTACCTGCATCATCTCCTCCAGTCCTTGCGACAACTTAGTCAGTGGGTTCCAGTACTGATCCCATGTGACAGAGGCAGACACTGAAGCTCGGGGAGGCTGAGCAGCTCGCCCAGGTCCAGCAGGATGAGTGGCAGAGCGGGGATCCGAACCCCAGGTTCTGCTTGGTCCGGGGCACGTGGCGTGGAGTCCCTGCAGCAGCGCCCCGCCCAGGGCCTGTGCACAGCTGTACACGCAGCCCGTGCAGGGCCTCGGCTCGGGCCACCCGGGGTCTAGTCCTCTCCAGTCACCGGCTTGACTTCGCTGCCAACCCCGTGTTTGATTGTCGGCCTGTGAGTCCGTTCTGATGGGGACGGAACGTGTGCCGCCTGCTGCCGGCTTCCTCTCCAGCTCCAGGTCTCCCCACCCTCGCTGCTCAGTCCCGTGCCCCCACCTGGCCCCCAGGCCCACCCCGCAACCAGCACTGCCCTCAGCCCTGACAGAGGCCCAGGCACTCGCCATGGGAAGAGTCAAGATTGGGTGATCTCTAGGAGCAGGGCAAGACCTCTCTGCTGCTGTCCCAGCGTGGAGAGCGCCACCCCTGGGCACTGCCTGTCCTCTGTGGGCCAGGGCCTGGGCTGACGGGCAGGGCAGAGTGACTTGCCCACACCTGGCTGGGGCCTGGGCATCAGTCTGCTGGCTGCTGGCTGCTGGGAGGGGGTCCTGGCAGCTCTGGGGGTGGCGGAAGAGGTGGTGTGGGGTGCAGCTCGCATGCCCTGAGTCACAGGGTGGGGTGCCCGTGGTGATCTGCACTGCCCGGTGAGTGGCCCCTGCCGAGGGCGTGGGACTTAAATAGCAAATAGAGCCAGGGGGAGAGGGAGAGAGACAGGGACAGACTGGAGGAATGAAGTCGTTTTCTGTGTGAATGGCCTCAGAGGCGTGTTTGCTTGGTTGTTGAACAAGGGCCTAGGAGTTCACTTTGCCTGGACGTTACAAATGACGCAGCCGGACCGCTCTGTGGGCAGCGTGGAGAGGGCTGCTGACCCACTGCGCCTCCCGGAGCCTTCTCCCTGCCTCCCCGAGGGGGGCCGCTGCTGTAGATGGAGCCCCTCACAGCCAGCTCTCCTCGCGGGATTGGGGGCAGGCTGATGGCTCAGGTCCGTGGCGTTCCGTCTGTCTAGCTTCTTAGAGTTCACTCCCGTGTATTTTATCTTGCTTAGTTTTTAATGCTTACGTGTGAGGGTTGCCCCAGTGACTCTCTCCCCAGACTGTCTGGTTTAATCCCACAACAACCCTGTGCAGTACGCTCTGATTCTGCCCATTCTGCTTGTGAGGAGACTGAGGCTGGGTGGTGCCCAGGGGGTGCAGTAGGCGAGGGTCTGTCTGCTGCCTCTGCCCACCCAGCTCTGCCCGTAGTTCCCACTAGATGGAGGAGTGCCTCTTCTCGACCCCTTTTAGCTTCATGGAACTTAAACATTACGGATTCTGAAGCATCATTTGTAACACTTTCCGCACGTGCCTGGGATCGGCCCTGGACACGCTTCGCAGAGTGGGAGGGCCTGGTGCTGGACCTGGATCTTACTTCTCTGCAGGAGGAGATGCTGGGAACGTGTAAACGAAACCGTGGAAGGGACACGGGACTCGAGGAGACATTTCCAGTGCCACCTCCCCGCACTGCCCACTGGCAGGGACATGCCCGGCTGCTTGGCTGTTCACCAAGGGACGTCGGTGGCAGGAAGGCACACTGGAGACTTTCTTTTGTGGGTCCTTCATTGCAAAGAGACACCCTGAGAACGCAGAGGGTACCAGCTCTGTCACCAGGCCAACTTGCTGAGGGAGGCCAACAGGGTGACGGAGATCACAGGCCAGCTGCCGGCTCACAGGGCAGTGCCCAGGGGAGGCTGCCAGCCGGCCCTCCTAATTACCTGTCGCCCAGGAAGGAGAGGGAACGTGAGAAAAGACTGAATCCTGGACAGAAGGCACTGAAGCTCGGCCGGCTGGCATCTCCGGGTCGGGTCGCCTGGCCGGCCCCTGGCAGTGGCTGTGCCGGCCAGGGACTGGGGTGGTCCCGGGCTCCTGCCTGGCTGCACTGCACAGCCCCCTGCAGGCTGAGCGGCCCCTCCAGCCTCGGGTTGTCCCCAGAGCATCTCGGGAACTGCTGAGGATGGGCTCTGAGCAGGAGCCCAGGACGCTGGACAAGGCGGCTTTTCTAGACCAGTGCAGCCGAGGAGAAATGTCGTGTGAGCCCAAAGTATAATTTTGAATTTTCTAGTGGCCACATTTTTAAAAAGTAAACAGACATTTTATTTAACATAATTATATCTAAAACATTGGCCCGGCTGGTGGCTCAGTTGGGTTTGATTCCCAGTCAGGGCACATACTGGCATTCTGGGTTCTGTCCCTGACTGGGGCATGTACGGGCACGACCGATCGATGTTTGTCTCTCAAATCAATAAATATATCCTCGGGTGAGGATTATGCACATATCTAAAACATTGTCGTTTTAACATGTAGTCAATATAAAAAAAGTATTGAGATATTTTACTTGTTTTGGTACCAAGTCTTCAGATTCAGCGGGCACTTCGCACTCAGCGGGTCTCAGTCAGACCAACAGCAGGTGCCAGGGCCGCGCGGGCGGTGGGCACTGCCCTGGACAGCCCGCTCCGCGCCAGGAGGGTACAGAAGCACCCGCCGACGTGTGCTGCCGACTTCCTTCGACCACTTCTGGGTTTTGTATTTCAACTTCCAACCCTCCTTTTCTTCTGGGATCGACGTGCCCTCCTTGTGGGCTGAGACCAGCGGCACTGGGGTCGCTGGGAGCTTGTCAGGAATGCAGAGGCCTGGGCTCCGGCCCTGACCTGCTGGACCAGAGTCTGCTCTCAGCCAGGCCCCCGTGATCTGCACACAGTGAGGCCTGACAAGGCTCCCTGCCCCTCCTGGTGGCCTTTGACCTTCGCTTCAGTCTCGGGCTCCCGTCACCTGGATCCCCTTGTCCAACTCCTGAACCGCTGACTGTTGTCGAACACAGACGACAGCTGCACAGTCCATCCCGTCCCCAGGCTGCAGAAACCAAGGGGGGAAGACGCAGCAACAGCAGCAGATCAGACTAAGCTGGCGACCGTCTGCCGAGCACTGACTGAGCCAGGCTCTCCCTCAGCTCCTTCCTGCAGGGTCTCCGCCTCATCCACTTTGGGGCGCTGTCGTACCCCTGCGCGCAGCTCCTCTGGGGGAGGGAATGGCGCCTGGGGCCTGTCGCATCCACTGTCTGTACCCGTCAGCGTGCAGGTCTGTGGTGGCAGCAGGACATCCTCTCACTCAGGAATCTTCTCCTGATGTCCCTTCTCCGCGGCCTTCCTCACAGCGGCTGCTACATACTGTGTCGTTCCTTTTTATTTTTATTTTTGTTAATCCTTACCCAAGGATATTTTTTCCATGGATTTTTTTTTAGAGAGAGTGGAAGAGATGGAGGGGTGGGCAGAGAGAATATTGACGTGAGAGAGACATCGCCTGGTTGCCTCTTGCAAGTGCCCCAACCGGGGCCAGGGATTGAACCTGCAACCCAGGTGCATGCCCTTGATCGGGAATCGAACCTGCAACCCTTTGATGTGCCGGCCGACACTCTAACCACTGAGCGGCTGGCCAGGGCTACTTTGTTGTTCTTGAACCCCAGTCTCACCAGCCTGACCTTCTGAATATGCCTCCTCCTTCTAAGGAAAGTTCAAAACCATCGCACATCCATGACTTCAGCTTCCTTCTTCTTGGTCTTAAGACCTGTGCATCTCTGCTGCACCCTGACTTTGACTCTGTCTCATGGCTTCCCAAATAACCTCATGACTTCTGAATTGTGGCTGGGAACTTTGCTGTGCGTGTGTGGAGGGGAGAGCACTGCTCAGTCTTCGTTTCCCAGAGTTCACGACTTGGCATTCTGATTCACACCTGGAAACTTGGTTAGTTAGACTCACTCTCCAAGGCAAGTCAGCTCAGGACGCAAACCTCTCAGAGAGATTTGGACATACAGAGATGGAGGTCCAGGGGACACACCAAGTTATTCTCATCGGGTTCCAGCTGAACAGTTGGCTGCTTCTCCTTCTCCTTCTCCTCCTTCCTTCCTTCCTTCCTTCCTTCCTTCCTTCCTTCCTTCCTTCCTTCCTTCCTTCCTTCCTTCCTTCCTTCCTCTCTCCCTCCCTCCCTCCCTCCCTCCCTCCCTCCCCCCCTACTCCTCTCTCTCTCTCTCTCTGCAACACAGGGCTCTCTGGCAGATTCCTAATGCACAGTCTTGTGTTATCATTGGTCGGGTGAACCTGTCTTGCCAGCTAAGATATGGGCCCTGTCTCCTGTGTCTTACATGAGCCACAGCCTTTACACGGCCTCTGGTACAGTGGAGGCATTGAAGGTGTGCTTGTGAACGAAGGCCTAGCTGTCTGAGTTTGGGTTCCCCAAGAAGTGGTCCCTGAGACAGGATTAGAGTGGAGGTATTTCATTTGAGAAGGAAGGCAACATCCGCAGGCAAGTAGAGATCGCGAGAAGGAAGGGACAGTAGTCAGTAAATGGCATGTTTCCACCCAGCTGCCCTGTGAGTCACTGGAGCTCAGACCCCCTGAAGAAACTCTTGGAGCCAATATAGAACAAATACCTCTGAGCTATGCAGCCCCAGAGTGAGGGACCTGGGATTTTATATGCCAAACCCTATCAGTTTAGTTCAGGGGTGCTCACAGGGGGTTCCAGCAGCAAGATAAATCTCCCAAAGAAATAGAGGTACTGGCATTTGAAAGTCAATCAGTTTATTTAATTGGTAAGGGAGTTGGGTCGGGGTATGGGTGGGCCTGGCAGTGTCTGCCATGGCCACCCAGACCGTGCCATGAGCTGAGCCGCTGGAAGCTGGCCCATGGACTCGTGTCAGATGCTGACCCACAGACGCCTTTGGAGGGATCCTTCTCTGCTGGTTCCTGTTGGCTGGCTGGTAGGCACAGCAGTAAAATCAGGCTCTGTGGAAATGCTGGGATCCACTCCCTCCCCACCTCATGTTTTCCAGCTGACAGGCTCAGACTCGCTGGGCAGACACATACTTCAGCTCAGAAACACCAGCTTCAATCAGCTTCTTAGTAGCTCTGTCTTGGAGGCAGAGCTGAGTTAGGGGGAAAGAATCTATCCCAGGAGGAGGGTGAAAAAGAGTTTCTATCTATCTGTGTATCTGTGCATCTATGTATCATATCTTATTGTATCTAGCTAGCTAGCTATCACGTTGAAGGACCAGGGAAATATGTGACCTGGCAGTAACGGAGAAACCCATCAGCAAGAGAGGGTCATAGTCTGGAATGCTGAAACCTTATTTTGCCCAAATCAGCCGAGATGGTTCTGTGTTTGGGTCAGCTTTTCTTCTAGAATGTTCATAGTGATGTCACCCTGTGGACACACTGCATGCAACGACATTTCAATCTTTTCAGAGTTATGCCTCAAGAGGAAGAGACGAGAGGAGGGAGGGAGAGAGTCAAGGAGGGAGGAGAAGGGGGGAGGTGGAGGGGACGGAAAGTTAAGAGTAAAAGAGGGTAAAATTGATCTAAAAATTAAAAAGCAAACTTTGTGTACCCCTTTAAAACAGAATGAGGCAGCAGGTTCATTGGTTTTTGTTGTTGTTGCTGTTAATCCTCACGCGAGGATATTTTTCCATTGATTTTTTAGAGAGAATGGACGGGAGGGAGGGAGAGAGAGACACGTGGATTGGCTGCCTCCTGCATGACCCCAGCTGGCGCCGAGGATCAAACCTGCAATCCAGGTACCTGCCCTTGACCAGGAATCGAGCCTGCAACCCTTTGGTCTGCAGGCTGATGCTCTAAATGCTGAGCCAAACTGGCCAGGGCGGTTCAATGTTTGTTTGTTTTTTAAATCCTCACCCAAGGACATTGTTCCATTTATCATCAGATAGAGTGGGAGGGAGGGAGGGGGAGAGAGAGAAACATCGATGTGAGAGGGACACATTAACTGGCTGCCTCTCACATGACCCCAACCAGGGCTGGGGACCAACCACAGCCGAGGTACGTGCCCTTGACCAGAATCGAACCCGGGACTCACTGGTCTGCGGGCCGACGCTCTCACCGCGGAGCAGCCGGCCAGGGTGGTTCTCTGGCTTTCACGGAGCCACAAAGCTCGAGGTCTTTGCTCTTAGGAAGGCTCCTCGGGAGAGGACGTTTCCTTTCTTAGAGTGAACTGTTCTCTGCTGGATGGACCTCAAATTTTCACCCCCAAGAGTAACTGTGAGGAGAAGAGTGTTCACTGCAGAGAAATGGAGATTCCCGTGCCAAGCGGGGGCTCGGGGCATCTTCGCATCAGTGGTCTCTCGACTGCGTCTACTTAACCAGGCAAAACGGCCCCTCTTATCCTTCTGAATAGAGAGCCTAACGGATTCATTCATTCGCTTTCTCACCCCTTCGTTTACGCATGCAGCAGATACTAATTGAGCATCTGCTCTTACGGATTTATGGTGAGTAGGAATGCCAAGGTCGCCACCTCCATGGAAGTGTGTTCTAGTGGCTGAGACAGGAAGTAAAGACGCTGAGTGAATGGGGTAATTGTGCCATAGTCTCCGAAGGGTTAAAACAGTGATGCTGTAGGTGTTTATGGGTCAAGGTGGCACATTCCGTAGGATGGAGTTTTCATTAACTACTGCTGTGTCACCCATCACCCCAAACCCAGAGGCCACCTGTGCTGCATGGAGTGTCAGTTGGGGTTCAGCTGAGGCTGGGGGGGCACGGCCAGGGGGGCTCACTCACATGGTGGCTGTGCGCTGTCTGTGGAGACTCAGCCTGGGTGTCGCCGTCCGCTCCCCTGCAGCGAGCCCCGCCCAGCGTGGTGCCCGTTCCGGGTGCGAATGCTCCGAGGTACGGAGAGGGGAAGCTGCGAGGCTTCCGACCCTCCTGACTCGGGGGACCCAGAACGAGCCGAGGCCGGCTGATGGAGGGGAGGGGAGTGCGCCCCCCCACGGTCCCGGACCTCTCTGAGGAGACGAGTGTGGAGCTAAAGCTGGAAGAATGAATCCGTACCCACCAGAGGAAGGGCTTTGAGAAGGGCTTTGGCGGGAGGAGGGGCCGATGCAGGGCCATGAGGGGGGGCGTGCGGGGTGACAGCAGGACGGCGGGGGGGAGCTGCCTGTTATCTCGGGGCTGCCGGTGGCGCAGGGACACCCACGTCCTCTGGCCGCAGACGGGCCTCCTGTGTGAGCTCCCGCCAGCATCTCAGGACGAACGTGGAGGTCCCGGCCTCCGTCTGTGGTCTCCTGGACAAGGGAGACTTCTCCAGCACATCGCCTCTACGGTAGTCCCCAGAGCTACCAAAACAAACCGCCACGCTGGACAGCTGAAACACAGACTGACCTTCTCCCAGCCTGGAGGCCAGGGTCGGAGGTCACGCCCGCCGGGCTGCTTCTCCCACGGCCGCTCTTCCGAGGGCCTGGCCTGCCAGCACCTCCGTCTTGGACTTCTGGCCTCCGGGGCTGGAGACAGCCAGGCTCCGCTGCTCGAAGCCCCTGGACGTGAGGGGCCTGGTGTGTGGCCCTCAGCCTCGTGCACGGGGACCAGGAGGCGAACAGGAGCCGCTCCAGGCCCGTCTGCTGGCAGGCGGTAGGCAAAGCACCCAACTTCCCTGCTTCCCACCGACGGGCACTCGGGGGGTGGGAGACACCGTTTCCCAGGGCTCCTCCCGAGACAGCACCAGGCAGCCCAGGCGAGGCGGCTGATGACCACTCCTCTTGCCGTCTCTGCACTCTGCCAGGGTTTCGGATCCCCCGAATAAACAACTCACCCCAGTCCTTGTGTCAGGCCTAGGGGCACTCAGCCTGAGGCGGCTGACGCCTGGTGGCCCAGCTCACACGTCTCTGAGCAGACAGGCTGGCTGCCCCTTGAGGAGCTGTCCACCAAGCCCGGCCTCGGACATCGCGGCCATCGGTCACGGAGGCAGTGGGCAGAAACGGCTCGTCTGAGGCGGTTAAAGCAACAAAACCCTGATTTTATCCTCACGGTCCTGCAGCTCTCTGCCCGGCCAGCGGCTCCCCAGGCTGGGGGAGGGACACTTGGCAGTTCCTGCCCTGAAGTTCAGAGGTCCTTGCAAGCGGGAAGGCGGCCGTGTTTGTGGTGCTTGGGCTGTCGTAAGGTCTCACTGCGCTCGGAGTACGTTCGACAAGGACAGAGGACAGATGGGCAGAGACCCTGTGGTGATGAATCGCTGTGGGAGGGAGGTCAGGGACAGACTGGGAGGAGTGACGCCGTCAAGAGCGTAGGAGAGATGCCAGCTTGCACAGGGCACACCTGTGGCCGTTTAAAACACGTCCACGCATTCTCACACCCCCCTGAGAAGTGGAGCCTGACCCCTCGAGTGGGGCTGGACTCGGGACTCGCTCCCAGCAGCTCTGCTGCAGTTGCGTCTGCCTTTCAGACCCGGTCGTCAGAGGCACCGGAGCCTCTCTCCAGGCGGGCGTTCTTGGGAAGGTGCGTGTCACGGCCTCTCAGACACAGACTGCGGAGGCCCGTGTGGTGAGGAACCCAGGCCTCTGGCCAACAGCCGCAGCCGATGTCAACATCCTGACCACAGCGGAGCCAGAGGGAACCCGCTGAGCCACTCCCAAATTCCTCGCCCTCGGAAACTGTGGAGTGGTAAATCTGTGTTGGTTTAAGCCACTGGATTTCAGGGGTAACTTGCTCTGCAGCAATAGATCACGAGTGTGACTATGTACCATTGGATGTGTGGTGGGGGTGGGGAGACAGCAGCAGGAAGTCACCACCGAGATCTCAGGGAGTGAGGCTGCCCCAGCAGGTGACCCACGAGAGACCAGCAGGTCCTGCCTGTGCAGGTGCCCAGGCGCCCACGGGGACAAGGCACACCTGCAGGGGCACCAGGGCACCAGGATTTCCAGCTGAGTGACACTTCAGAGAGTAGAAAACCCTCATTAAAAAAAAAAATAGAGAAACACAGGTCAAGCGGAAGCAGGTGATTTTCCTAAAGGTATCATATCCACTGTGGAGGGATCGTGGTCTGAGTTGGAGGCAATAGGCAAAGTCTGAGAAGTTAGGGTGCCCGGAACCCCCCGGTGTCCAGGGGCCAGTCCTTCCTACATGCCAGCAACACTGAGGGGTCACAGACACATGTGCAGTTTCCAGGAACACAGCTGCTTGTGAAATTCCAATTCAGGATGAATATGTAAAGCTTATAAATTTTTCGTTCGAGGAGAGTGGTTGGCATCTTCCTTAGACAAACCTCAGGACCCCAAACTCAGACAGAAAGTATGTGGCCTCGTACTCAGCGGCCTCTTGCAAACGGGCTTGCCCTCCGACAGTTCCTACTTCCCATGGACGGTTCCCGATTTCACAGACAGGAGGAGGAAAACCTTTAAACTGGAGATGCCCCGCAGTGGATGCTCCTTAAAAGGTTCCACTCTGCAAAAGATCCCTTTCAGAAACAATAGGGGTTGGTCGTATTTTGCCGAGTCCCAGATCGTTTCAGTTCGAGAGAGTCTTGTGCCAGAAATGACCCATGGCGTCCAGGCCAGCAAGCGGCTTTACCGCAGCCAATGCCCAGAAATACTTCAGGAAGCTTTCTCCAAAGGCCCGCTCCCTTTCTCTATCCATCAACATCTTTTCACAGATCGTAATCGTTCTGGGCTTTGACTCAGATACAAGCTCTGACCCAGTCAGTCACTGTCCTCTTCTCCCACCCGCCAGGTGTCAATCTCCCCTTTGTTCCATTCCAGCCGCAGTGACTTTGTTCCCAAGACAGTGTCCTGCCTCACGGCCTTCGCACCTGCTGCTCTTTTCATCTGAACTGTTCTGGTCTCCTAGCTCTTCGAATGCAGCTCACTGTTTCGATGTTCAAGCCTCAGCTGAAGTGTCCCAACCTCAGAGAAGCCCCGGTGCCTGTGGGCACCCCCCTGACCGTCTGTGGCCGTCTGTTTTAGGTGCACGCTTGGCCAGACTGAATCCTGAGTTATTCGATGGAACACGAGTCTGGGGTGCTGGGAAGGTACTTTCCAGATGTGATCAGAGCCTGTGATCAGGCTGCTTCGAGCAGGAACTGTGTCTTTCATGATGCCTTTCGAGCAGAGCTGAGGCCTCCCAGGAGAAGAAACCCTGCTGTGGACAGTGTCCGCCCCCCTCCCTGGAGACCTGCCCTCTGGGTTCTGGACTTGGCTACCCAGCCCCCCAAATCGCTTGAACCAACCTCTTGCAATAAGTCTCAGTACAGACAGCGTACGGGTCCCCTCCCTCTGGTGGACCCCGAGTGATACTGTGGTCCCGTGACTCCGGTCATCTTAACGCCAGGTTTGCCTAACAGGAAGTCAAAATGCGGGATGCAATTTCAGGAAATATACCTACTGATACAAACCTGTTTCCTGAATCTGAAAGTTAAATTTAGCTGGACATTTGATCTGCACACCCTGCTTGTCACATTGTGAACTTACCTTGTCTATGGATTTGCCGACGTGTTGCTGTGAATCTCCTGTCCAGTCCGGAAGCCCCGTGAGGACAGGAACCTCGTATGTCAAGTTTACGGCTGTCCCCCTGCCTTCCGGCACAGGTGCGTGTTTGAGAAACATGGGCGAGTGAATAACTGAATGAATTTATGTCACCTGCACATCCATGCTTCCGGCCTCGGGAGCCCAGATGACCTCTCACAAATAGAAGCCAGGTTTCTGTCCAGGAGCCTCTGAGCGTGTGGTTCAGACGGTGTCAGAGAAGCGGCCTTGCCGTCAACCCTTCGTTTCCCAGGGCTACTGTGAGGACACCGGGAGGGTGTTCCTGTGGTTACGTTATTTAACTACTTTAACGAGCAGAAAGCGGGGTGACAGAGCAGATGGCCGTGCTAGGCGGCTTGTCTCCCGGCAGTGTGATCAGGATGAGGACGGGAATCTGGGGCGGCCCCGCGGGGGTGCTCGGCGCTCAGAGCCCAGGAGAGCTGGGCTCGTGGCCGTGTGGCTGTGAGAGCAGGCAGGAGCTGCAGTCAGCGCCCCGGACAGCCAGAGCCCGAGCACTGGCTGAGAGCGGGACGAGGGACTTTTCCTTTCGGCGTCTGGAGGCAGAAACCGCTCGTGCCAAGTGAGCCTGTTGCTGGGTTCGGGGCCTCGGCTCTTTGTCCGCCGGCAGTCGAAGCCTCAGCTAAGCGCCACCTCTTTCCCGAAGCCCCTCAGATGCCCTGCAGTCCCCCAAGAACCCCGTCTCTCCCCTCTGTGCTCCCAGACGTGTGGGGCTGGCGACCGACCGTGTGAAGCGCATGGTGTCGCTGTGTGGCCTGTGGGCACCAGCTTGTGACTCCGTTTCCTTCTCTAGACTTCAGATTTCTTGAAAACGATAAATGTTTTATATCCGCACACACATACACGCAAATATACCAAACAGAGCCTTGTGTACAGGGGGGCTCAATTCTAGGGTGGAATTAATCTGGACTTGACGCTGAGAGGCCTGGGTTCGAATCCCAGCCCTGGGTACCCCTGACAAGCCATCACATTCCTCTCTGAGAGCTCCCTCACCTGTCAAATGGAAACACAGATACATACTGAGAAATGTGACGAGAAACAGTGACGAGAAATGTTTCTTGAGTGATGTCTTGTTATCCCGACAGAGTTGGAAGAGAATACAAAGCTTAAGTTTATACTGAGATAAGAACGTCTCAGGATTTGGCCAGAACACCAACCCTGCTCCCACCCCTGCCGAGTGGGGTTGAACACACCTGTTCCTGAAAGAATCCTGTCCCCAGTTCCTCTGGCCCCAGCCACAGCGCCTGGAATCGCCACCATTACGGTCCTTCTTTGGTGAAGCGTCCTGTCTACTGACTCTGGGCTGAAACAAATGGGTCCCCAGACAGACTTGGTAGGGAAAGTCGGGGTAAAGGACAAGCAATTTGGGGGCGTGGGGACAAAGACTTCCGCCCCAGCTCAGCTACATACCACCGATTGGGCCCTCCCACCCTGCACGCGTGGGGCGGCACCCACCACACAGCCTTGTGGGGCACAGCTCCTCGGCCTCCGCACCCGACTCCCCGGTCCTGCCGTCCTCACGGCAGGGGGCTGTCCTGCACACTAGAAACTTCAGCAGCCTCCCTGGCCGCCAGCACCACCACCCAGCGTGATGGCCAGAACAGCCCCAAATATTCCCTGGGGAGCAAAATCACAATCACGGGTCACTGAGAATCAAAGCAATTAGGATCAGACTCCATAATTCCTATGTGAGCTCATAAATCACAGAGCTCAAAGCAAGTGTTAGTTATCATTATTTTTCTCTTATTCCAGGGAAAATGAAATGTGATTCCTTAGCACTTAGAAAACAGCACCAGCTAACAGTAATGGATGCTTGTTACGGGGTGGTCCCTGGTGCTGTGTCACTGCACAGGGGAAGTCAAGGCTCTGAGCGCGGACATGGTACATCTGAGATGACAGGAGCACGATTCGAACACACCGTGTATGACAGGTGACTTGAAGTCTGTGTTCTCAAATTGTGTAACCACCAAATGACCACGACTCAGCAAACTGAAACGGCACGCAGCTGTTGGCTCCGTTTCTGGGAGGAGGAGGCTGAGGGGGCTCAGTGGGCTTCTCCGAAAGGCTGCCGTCCGGGTTTGGCGAGGGTCTCACCTGGGTGTTCAGCTGGCACACCTACTTCCACGCTCGTGGCCGTTGGCAGGTGCCGCTTGGGCAGGCAGGCGGGGAAGCCTCGCCTCTTTGCTGGCTGCCTGCAGAGGCCCCTCAGCTCCTGCCCACAGGCCTCCCTGTGGGACGGCTCACGACACGCCACTCGCGTTGATCAAGCCCGTCCAGGAGAGCATCAGACGGCGACACCACACTCCTTCGTCACGGAACGACGCAAGTGGCCGTGTCTGCTCTGCCCTGCTGACTGGAAGCCGGCAGCCCACACCAGGCAGTGGGGCCACACGGAGGCACGAGAGCGGAGGCCGGGGTCCTCGGCGCCAGCCTGCCTCCCGCTCAGCCCGCGGCCCACGGACCCGTAGCGGTTTCAGCCACAAGGTTTCTGGTGGCTTGTTTTGTTGTGATTTTGTTTTTCAGACGGTCTCAGTCGGCTCAGGCTGGCAGTGCAAACACCACCGATTGGCTAAACGACATCCACGCGTTCCCCACGGTTCTGGGAGCTGGGAGGTCCAAGGCCAGGTGCGGGGGACTGAGTTCGGCGAGGGCCTCCTCCTGGCTGGCAGGGGGCGCCTCCCTGCTGTGACCTCGCGTGGCAGAGAGACGGAGCAGGAGGCTGTCTGGCGTCTCTGCTTGTAAGGATGATTTCATCCTGGGCACACCACCGTCACGACTTCACCGGAACTGTCTCCCAAAGGCCCCACTCCTGAAAGCCACCACATTCGAGGTCAGGGCTTCGACACAGGAACTTGGAGGGGAAAATTCAGTCCCCATCATAGATAAACTTTGTCAAAGAAAATGACTCACTTTTCAGAGAGGGGGTGGCGATTCTTGCGGAGTGAACACCCTCATACGTACTCGTCCTGAAATGCAGCCCGAGGCCCGGCACCGAGAAGCCTCAGACCCTGCAGGCGCAGAGAGTGAGGAAACACCCTCAGGGGAGCAGAGCAGATCCAGGAAGCGGCCGGACAGCAGGCCTGGAGCGGGACCTGCAGGGCTTCTGGAACAGAAACCGAAGTCCACCTGCCATGGCAGCTCGGCAGAGAGACATGCTCCAGAGCTCAGTGCCCTCCACTGTCGGGTCCGTTTTTACCTTGCCAGTGAGGATGGCAATAACACTCGTGTCAGAGAGCTGTCGTGGGACGGAAGAAGGCCAGTCCTAAAAGCCCCAACGCGGTGTACGGCCCATCGGTATTAGTTTCCTTTGTTGCTATAGTAAATTGCCACAAGATTAGAGGGCAAAAACAATACAAAATTATGATTTTATAGCTCTGGAAACAGAGCCTAGGGCAGGCCTGCATCCCTTCTGCAGGCTCCGGGGTGGGGCTGGGGGTTGCATGTCTTTTCCAGCTTCTGGAGGCCACCTGTGTCCCTGGGTGCCAGTCTCTCCCTCCACTGTCGCTGCCACCAGTGCAGCGCCTTCTCTGGTCTCTCAGATCGGACCCCGCCCTCAGGTACGCTCTCTCAGATTCCGGTGTGCCCGCCTCTGTCTTACAAGGACACTTGTGAATACAGCGGGCTCACCAGCATAGCCTCCGCATCTCGGATCCTTTCCTCAATCATGTTTGCAAGTCCCTTCTACCATGCAACATAATGTATTCCCAGGTTCTAAAGAGGAGAACGTGGACATCTTTGGGGGGCATTTTTTAAAGTTTTATGACTGTTTCATATGCACTAACCCCATTGCAAGGTCCCCAAAACTCTCAATGTCAACTCAAGCCCAAAATCTCATCTCAGTCTCATTAGCTCAAAAGTCTCAAATCTCACCCTGTACATGACCCGAATGAGGTGTGGGTGAGGCTCCTGGTGTGATCCTCTCGATCCACGGGACAAGGTGCCTGTCCTGGTGGGGCAGACCCCCCCAGGGTGACAGGGACAGATATTCCCATTCTAAAAAGAGAGACATGACAGGGAAAAACAAGAGTCACGGATGCCACACAATCTAACTCCAACCAGGCAAACTGCGTTCGATTTCGAGGCCTGCCTCCCAGCTCCGTCCAGGCCCGTGGCTCTGCCCTCAGCCACGTCTTCCTCACAGAGGTGGCGCTCTCTGGCACTGAGGCCGGGTGCCAGCCTGCCTCCTCTGTGCCCCCGGGCCTGCCAGGCTGCTGTGACGGGCTGGCGGTGCTCCTGCTGAGATAACGCCCTCAGCACCTGCGGGCCTCCGTGCAGCTGGCCCTCCAGCCGCCTCTGGGCCAGAGCCCCTTTCTGTAACTAAGGTGTCATCGGAACTCAGCACGCCTGTGTGCTTACGGTGGAGAGTCGGCGGCCACTGTCAGGAGATGACAGCAGAGTGCTGTGGCAGTCAGGAGCAGACAGTGGGGCCCGCAAAGCTGAGACCACGGCCTGGGGCCCTTCACAGAAAGTCTGCTGACGGGAACAGAGAGACGCTCGGTCAGAGTAGCTTCAAAAGTGACAGGTTGGGTCGGTCACACAAGGAGTGACACGTGAAGCTGGTGGTGGCCTCAGAAGTGCCCTGGGTCTTGGCCTGCGGCCTTGGAAGCCTGGGGCTAGGGTACGGAAGCGGCAAGATGGCGTGGAAGGAAAGCAGTCAACCAAGCAAGTAGGAGAGACGCAGAGCAGGCCCAGCTGAGAGGAGTCCCTGCACTCACGAGGACCCCGGAGCCTCCTTCCTCCCTGAGAGGACGAGAGGACGAGAGCTGTGCCCCCTGCTGGACGGCACCTGCCTATTCTGGGTGCCCGCAGCCAGTCCCAGTGACCCTGCTCCGTCTGCTTTTACTCTGGAAATGGGAACACAGCACAGGCGAGGTGTGTGGGGGTGGGGCTTTCACAACAAGACAGCTTCATTCACCCAGTTTGAAATCCGGCTGCTCCCTGGATCCCTGTGCAGGGATCCGTCCCTGTGACTGTGCCGGTCACAGGCCCTGGTGGCCCGGGTACCAGCTCAGAGTTCTTTGGCCTAAACAAAGCAGGACAAATAAAAAGCAAAGAACCACTCAGGCCCTACTCAGTAAAACTGATGTCCCTGTAAAGCAGCTCGCTTTGGGAGCTGTGAGTAGGAAGAAATTAGCCATTCAAGGGGCTCTGATACCACCGACGGGGCAGAGCCGGCTCTGAGAATGGACCGGGTGTGGGGTTTGGGTGGAGACGGCGTGTCAAATGGTGCTCGCTCCCCAAACACATGTCTGTGTCCACTGAGGGTCGAGCACCCTGCGACTGCCCGGGTGCCCGCTGCACCGCAGCTAGGCCAGGCCTGGCAAAGCCAACAGGCCTCTGGGCAGCAGGAACCTGACCAGCTCAACCGTTCCACTAACAGTACCACGGGACCAGATCCATGGACAGCACCACGGGACCAGATCCACGGACAGTACCACAGGACCAGATCCACTGACAGCAACACGGGACCAGATCCGCGGACAGCACCATGGGACCAGATCCATGGGCAGTACCACGGGACCAGACCCACGGACGGTACCACGGGACCAGCTCCACAGACAGTACCATGGGACCAGATCCACGGACAGTACCACGGGGCCAGATCCACGGACAGCACCACGGGACCAGATCTGCAGACAGCACCACGGGACCAGAAGGGGGGAGTGCCACGAATTGCGGGCTCAGCCCTGCACCCGGGGTGCTGAGAGCTCTCCACTGAGGTAAACGTCGCCCCTAACCTGGGACGGGACCTTGTTTCCCACGAGCCGTCACGGCATTGTGATGGGCGTGCAACCACCAGAGGAGGAGCGGAACCCACGCGTGATTTCGACGTCGAACCTTGAAGAACCCGGTTATTACCCACTTACTGGTGCTGAGCCTCAGATGCTCACCAGCTATATTCTGAGCACCCCCCCCCCCACGCTTTAGTCAAAAATGGAAATGTGGCTTGCTGCGGTGGTGTCTCGACTTGTTCACAGAGTTCAATTCTAAATTTTCACAAAGACGACAGACAATTATGTTAATTATGTTAAAATTGCCCAGAATTATGTTAAACTCGTCCAGAAGCCCCAAAGAGGCTCACTGAGGGGCCGCCCGGTCCCGGGGGCGGTGGGGGCAGGAGGAACGCTGTGTGGGGAGCCTGCCTGTCCCCTCTCTTGCTCTCTTCGCTGAGGACCTGGGGGTTCGCTCCAGTCTCATGTGTACGCGATGTACGTGACCCGACTGTCCCCCCGGCCAGCCCTACAAACAGGAAGGTGCTCGTGCGCTGTGTGGGAAGCTCCAGAGCGCCAGTTCCCGCTGCCTGACGACAGCCTCCGTGACGCCCACCGAAAGCGCGACCTGTGTCCCCACACGTCCCTCTCTCCCCCCTGCACAGCCGCCCTGGGCGCCGGAGACCGCCCGCCTCCGCTCGTCCTCCTGCTCATTGCCATTTCCAGACGCTCTGCTCAGCGCGACGCCGGAGACCAGGCCTGAGATGCTGGACCCTCCAAAGGGCTCCTCCCTGTGGGCATGTGAATGTGAAGTACGCCTTGTCCCAGGACGACCGATGTCCAGAACTTAGAAGGTCACAGGTGGGTCAGTGAACGTTACTATCCAGACTCTTTCAGCTAAAAGTGCCAGAACCGGCTCAGCTCTGGAGGAAAAAGGAGACACGCACAGTGGATTCCAGTGACACAAACAGGGCCCCCCGAAGTCCCAGCTGCTCTTTCCTCTCTGGGTGGAGGGTCCCCCACTCTGCGGTGACAGGAACAGTGCACCCACGTCGGGGGCGGGGTGAGCTGCACCTGTACTCACGTCACTGTCTTTGCACCTTCAGAGAAACAGGTGTCTCTCATCTCCGCAGATGACGCCCACAGAGGGGTCTGGAAGGTGTGCCGGTCACAGGCCTCTGCAGTCACTGTGACTGGACACTGACTGGCCGGACCTCAGTGCCATGCCCACCTGTGCGGCCAGAGGGAGCAGGAGGAGCTCGGCAGCCTGGCCAGTGCCATCGGAGCTCCGCGGGGACAAGCATTTCCGGAAGAGGAGTGGAGACTGCTGGTGCCACTTCAAGGAGGAGGGACAGATGTCCACGGGCCATCTCCCTCCTGCCGGCCACATCCCAGCAAATCTCAGGGAGCCCAGCTTCCGTGACGACGTTACCTGCCACCAGGCTGGCCCCACAGGGTCAGCCCCGAACAGAAACCACAGCTCAGAGGGGCAGGAACGCTCTGCTTCTCCAACTCCAATCTCCACTCACTTCCTAAGTCAGGGTTTCGCAAGTTTCTAATTACAGTGGTTTACCCTTAAAACAAAAACAGAAACCCAAGGCTGTAATTGCTTGCTATGCTCGTCGCGATTTCCTCTGGCCGCGTGCCCCTCGCTCTCCGTCCTCGACCACAGTGTGGGCTGAGCATTCACGAGCGAACAAACATCCTGGCCCACTGCAGACTGCAGGCCTCAGCCCAAGGTCGCGCTGGTCCTCCCCCCCGGGCGTGGGGTCCCTGGGCAGCAGCGGCTGCATCACCGGGAACCTACTGCACATGCAAACACCTGGACGAAATCCCAGACGTACTGAACCCCAAAAAGAGAGGGGAGGCAGCAGGGCTGTGTTTTAACAAGCTCGCAGGTGATTCTGATGCTGAAGAACCCCCCTCAGGTATTGTCCTGCTGACCTCAGAACTCCACACAATCGTGCTTCCTTTTCCTGTTTCCTGCTGACAAGTCCCCATGGCCACACCCGGGGTGCGGAACCCCACCCACGAAGCCATCTGGGCTGGCCCTGCCAAGGCAACCGCAGGTGAGGCTCAAAATTCAATACATCTGGAAGCTATTTTCATAGCAACCTAAATTTATGTTAGGCGAATCACAATAATGTAAATTTTGAGGGACAAGCAGGGAACCATACGAGTACAGGACGGGACAGACACGTATGCTTCTCGTCGGCTGCCCACAGCCCGTGGCTGTCTGTCTGTGCTGCAGGGACTCAGAGGACAGTCAGTGCGGGGCAGGCTGGGAGTGTACACCGTGCGAAAGTGTTTACACACTGTGGGAAACTACAGCGATCAGTGATGATGAGATGAGATGCGATGAGACGATTCCTTGCCGACGCTGATGACCTTGCCTCCGATGATTGACATTGATGATTCCTCGCCTCCTATGACTGACGGCAATGTTGTCAACTTCTTTATCAACACAGACTATGACTCCAATCCAACCTGTATCCACACGTCCACAATCAACAATCCTTGAAAAAACTGAATCTCAGATGAAGACTAAGGACATTACAGTACACAGAAAATACCTCAAGAGTCAATGATACAAACGTTGGATGTTCTGAATCCCAGATGCAGAATTAGAACAGGGATCAAAGCAAAATAATCACATTGCTGGCGACACACACACTGGGTAGTTATTAAAACTTTAGTGGCGTGACCTCCTACAAATGGTGACTACAAAGAAAAGTTGATGCAGAGTGTCAATCTTTCCAAGAGAAATGGACAAATGATTATTTTTTTGTTGAAGTCAAAGGCAAACCTGTGGCCTCGTTTGTGGTGATGCGTTAGCAGCAATGAAAAAGCCAGTTGGAGCCTCATTACAGCTCAAAACATGCCAAACTCAGTGAATCGGGAGGCCAAGTGCGTCTGGATACAATCAATGCTCTTTGGCGGAGTTTGGAATCACAACAAGCCGCTTTCACTAGGCCTCTGTGACAGGGACAACGTTACTCAGACAGCTGTGTAGTGAGCGAGCTGATCGCAAAGAAGCTGAGGCCCGTGCAGAGGGAGAGTCTGTGAGAGTCATGGTGGCCGCTGCGGAGTCCTTAGCACCAGACAGAGTTGAACTGTCTGAGTGTTAGTTTGTCTCGGAGAACCGTCTCAGATCGGATTACTGACTCAGCACAAGATATTGGAAAACACTGAAGGATTCCGCAGGAGATTTCCAGTTTTTCTCTCTGGCCTGTGACGAGACAACGGACGTAACAAACCCTGCCCAACTGCCATTTCGTTTGTGGGATAACTGCAGAGTTGGACCCGCAGAGGAACTGCTGTCCCTGGAAGCCACGCATGGCGCTCCAAGAGGTGAGGACTTGTTTAATTAATGACAAAACTTGAGCTGCCCTGGCCAATTTGTCTCAGTGGTTAGAGCATTGGCCCACAGACAAAAGGGTCACAGGTTCAATTTCCAGTCAAGGGCACGTACCAGGATTGCAGTTGCAGGTTCGATCCCTGGCCCTGGTTGGGGTCGTGCTGGAGGCAACCAATTGATGTCTTATTCATGTCGATGTTTCTCTCCTTCCCTCCTTTCTACTCTATCTAAAAGTCAATGGAAAAATATCCTCAGATGAGGATTAAAAAACAAAACAAAGAAATACTTGAGCTAACATTTGAAAAGTTAAGTGGCCTTACTACAGATGGAGCTCCAGCCATGGTTGGCTTGAAAAAAAAGGTTAATTGCACTTGTCAAGAAAGAACTGAATCGTCTCAGTCTTGATCCAAATGATTTAATTAGATGCCACTGCGTCCTACACCAAGGATGTCTCTGTGCACAGTCATTGCAGCTGAACAATGTGATGTCAACAGTGTGTCGTGCATAAATGTTGTCAAAAGCAGAGGGTTTAACAGCTGCGAGTTTGAGGAGTTACATTATGATCCTGACTCTGAGTGTGGTGATCTTGTTTATCACTGTGAAGTGTGGTCGCTGAGTCACAGGAACATGCTCAGGAGGTTTTACGAACTGCGGGATGAAGTCAAGCAGTTCATGGAGATGGAGGGAAACCCTGTCAGGGAACTCAATGACAGCAAGTGGCTGTGTGACTCAGCGTTCATGGTGGACATGACCAAGCACCTCTCAGAGCTGAACGTCAAGCTGTGGGTCCCAGCCAGCTTCTCAGCTCCCTGCTTTCAAACGTGAAATCGTTTGAAGCTAAATGAAGGCTGTGGAAAGTGCAACTCGAAAGGACTAACACGGTGCGTTTCCCCACTCTGGAAGGACAGAAGGCTTCTAGGACACTTGACTATGCTGGTGAATGTGCCAAACTAATTGAGGCATTTAATAAAATTCAAGGATGTGAAAAGTAAACAAATGGAACTGAACATCTTTGCTGCACTGTTCAAGGTGGAACCAGCTGATGGGCCTGCTAACCTACAACACGAAACCCTTCAGCTGCAGAGCGATGGTGAGCTGAAAGCTGGTACAACCACCTCCCACTGCTTGAGTTCTATAAACGTTCCCTAAGCAGTGATGGATTTCCCACTTTGAGGAGACACGCAATGAAATATGCATCTGTGTTTGGAACAACTTACTGCTGCGAGCAGTTCTTTTCAAACCTGACTGCGCTCCAGACTGACAGACACAGACCTGGAAAAGCAGTTGGGAGTGGCAGCAGCATCAATACCAGCTGACGTCACACGCCTCACAAAGAGAAGCAGTCCCAGCCATCACACTAGGGATGAGTTAATTAAATGTTTGACCAAATAGAGCAGGCTAATTTTTAAGTTGATAATTTTGTTTGGCCCGAGAATGGTGCTACAAATACCCAAATGGCCCTTGGCAGGAAAAAGGTTCCCCACCCCCGGCCTACACAATAAATTACGTTCTCAGGTTAGCCACTCAGAGACCTTAGCAATCTCCTCTTCCAAACTTAGTGACTAGTAATGGGTTTACTATTAAGAATCGTGTTTATTCACTCGTTTATCTAGCACTTGCAGTGAGCCAAGCACTGCAAAGTCCCTAACGTATGTGTGGGTTTGATACTAGGTTGCGGAACAAGCTAACCCTGCCACAGTCCTGTGGGGTGAGTGCCGTTGCCCTCATTTTATAGGTGAAAATCACAGAGCAGGGAAGCTGAGCTCTGCGCTTTGGAAAAGCCCGTCTTTCGTGCTGTCGTACGCTGTGGAGAGAAACAGGGCCCTCCCAGGACAGCGCAGTGAACTGACTGCCAGTGGAAACTGTTCTTTCACGGAGTCCCACGGGGAGCCTTCCAAGAGACCCCACGTGGGGGCTGTGGGTGGTAAGGTCAGAAGGCTGCCTCTGGGTGCCCCGTGTCTCATCTCCACCCGTCCCGCCGTGGAAAACGTCCAGCCTCATCTTCATCCAGCCCCAAGCAAAGGCCAGTGTCCGAAGGTTCTGTGCCCCTGCTCGGACATCAGCAGTCTCAGGCCGGTCCAGGAGGCTCGGCACTGTCCCCGCTGCCGTCCGGGGCTGAGCTGCTGTACCCAGGCTCCCGCTTCCAGCCTGGTTTGGAGTCTGGGCAGCTGCTGAGGCCACATGTTTGCTAAAGAAAGAGAACACCTGAGGGAGGGCCATGGAGTGTTGTCAGGGGAGGGAGAGAGAGAGAGAGGGAGAGAGAGAGAGAGAGAGAGAAGGTGAGGGTGAGTGTGTGAGAGTGTGAGCCAGTGCGAGGGTGAGTATGTGACAGTGTAAGTGCGAGGGTGAGTGTGTGTGCCAGTGCGAGGGTGAGTTTTCTCTGTGCATCTCCTAGGTCTTCCGGGGTTTGTGCCTCTTATCCAATCCGATTCTTTCCCCAAGCTAGACTGACAGGCCTGGGTGGCTGCCATCTAGGCTCCACTGTAGGTGTTTACCCCCTTTATCGTTCTACCCCTCTGCCTGTTCCCTGTGACCTGGGGACTGGCCATGGTTCCCGGAGGAGAACCTGACGCTGTAACTTCCCAGGGAAGCTAGCAGGCTCCCTGGCTGACCTGCTTAGCAATGTCTGATTTCCTTTGCTTCCTTTCTTTGTTAGTATCTAACTAGCTACAGTAACAAAGTGGATGAAGGTCTTTTGTCTTTTTATTTCTCTGTCCACACCCAGGAGACTTGGTGCCCACAGTCTAATCCAGTCCTGTTAGAACTGTGAGGTATTCACAGTCCTCCGCAAACAAAGGTCTTATTTCTACCTTAAAAAAATTAATTTGTTTATTTACTTTTGTTACAGATGGTTCCCCTTTTCCCATTGACACCCCCCTCCCTGCTTCTGCCCCCCCTCCACAGTATTGCCCCCCTGTGTCCATTGGTTGTGCATATATGCATATAAGTTCTTTGGGTTATCTCATCCCTTCCCCCCCGCCCCCCAGTCCCCTTCCTCTGAGGTTTGGAGTATTTGTTCTAGTTCTGTGAAATACGTCTTTGGTATTTTAATGGGGATTGCATTGAATCTATAGGTTGCTTTCAGTAGTATGGACATTTTAATGATGTTAATTCTTCTAATCCATGGACAAAGTATATGCTTCCATTTTTTTATATCTTCCTCTATTTCTTTTTTTAATGACCTGTAGCTTTCTGCGAAGAGGTCCTTTACTTTTTGGTTAAGTTTATTCTTAGATATCTTAAATTTTTTGTTGCAATGGTAAATGGGATTTTTTTTTTTAGTTTCTCATTCTGTGTGTTCATTATTGATGTATGAAAATGCCACTGATTTCTGGATGTTGATTTTGTATCCTGCTACTTTGCCATATTCATTTATTAAATCTAGCAGGTTTTTGATGGAGTCTTTAGGGTTTTTTACGTACAGTATCATGTCATCTGGGAATGATAGTTTCACTTCCTCCTTTCCAATTGGGATCCCTTTCATTTTTTCTTCCTGTCTGATTGCTGTGGCTAAGACTTCCAGTACCATGTTGAGTAAGTGTGGCGAAAGCGGACATCCCTGTCTTGTTCCTGTTCTTAAGGGAAATGCTTGTAGATTTGCCCATTGAGTATGATGTTGGCTGTAGGTTTTTCATATATGGCCTTTATTATGTCAAGATATGATCCTTCTATTCCCACATTGCTGAGAGTTTTTATCAGAAACGGGTGCTGGATTTGTCAAATGCTTTTTCAGCGTCTATTGATATGATCATATGATTTTTATCTTTCATTTTGTTTATGTGGTGTATCACATTTATTGATTTGCGAATATTGCACCAGCCTTGTATCCCTGGGATGAATCCCACTTGGTCATGGTGAATAATTTTTTAAATATATTTCTGGATCCGATTTGCTGAGATTTTGTTGAGGATTTTGGCATCTATGTTCATCAGGGATATTAGCCTGTAGTTTTTTTTCTTTGTAGTGTCTTTATCTGGTTTGGGGATTAGAATTATGCTGGCCTCATAAAATGAGTTTGGAAGTCTTCCTTCCTCTTGAATTTTTTGGAATAGTTTGAGGAGAATGGGTGTTAGTTCTGCTTTGGATGTTCAGTAGAACTCCCCAGTGAAGCCGTCTGGGTCTGGGCTTTTGTTTGCTGGGAGTTTATTGATTACTGCTTCAATTTCCTTAGTTGTTATTGGTCTGTTCAGGTTTTCTGACTCTTCCCCATTGAGTTTTGGAAGACTGTATGATTCTAAGAATTTGTCCATTTCGCCTAGGTTGTTGAATTTGTTGGCACATAATTGTTCAAAGTGTTTTCTTACAGTCCTTTGTATTTCTGTGGTGTCAGCTGTACTTCATCTCTTCCATTTCTGATTTTATTTATTTGGGTCCTCGTTCTTTCTTGGTGAGTCTGGCTAAAGGTTGATGGATCTTGTTTATTTTTTTCAAAGAGCCAGCTCTTGGTTTCATTGATCTTTTGTAATCTGTTTTAAGTCTCTATGTCATTTATTTCCACTCTGATCTTTATTATTTCCTTCCTTCTACTATCTCTGGGTTTTTCTTTTTGTTCTCTTTCTAAATCTTTAAGTTGTAGGCTTAGTTTATTAACATTTTTCTTGCGTGCTGGCTGGTTTGGCTCAGCAATTAGAGTGTTGGCCATGGAGCAGAGTCGCGAGTTTGATTCCGGCCAAGGGCACGTACCTCAGCTGCGGTTCGTCCCCAGCCCTGGTCAGGGTTGTGCAGGAGGCAGCCAATAATTGTATCTCTTTCACACTGATGTTTCTCTCTCACTCTCTCTCTCTCCTCTTCCCCTTCCCACTCTATCTGAAGATATTTGGAAAAATATCCTCAGGTGAGGATTAAAAAAAAATAAAAAATATTTTTTCTTGTTTCTTGAGGTAGGCCTGTAATGCTATGAACTTCCCTCTCAAACTGCTTTTGCTGTGCCCCATAGGTTTTGTGTTGTGTGTTCATTTTCATTTCTTTCCAAGAAGTTTTTGATTTCTTTTTTGATCTCATTGGTAACCCATTTATTATCTCATAACACGCTAGTTAGCCTCCATGTATTTGAATGTTTTTGAGTGTTTATTGTAATTTATTTCTAGTTTCACGCCATTGTGATCTGAGAAGATGCTTGATATAATTTCAACACTCACCCTCGCATTCGCTCGCACTGTCACACACTCACACTCACACTCGCACACACTCTCACACACTCACCCTCACACTCACACTATCACACTCAACCTGGCATTTGCTCACACTCTCACTCACCCTTGCACTGGCTAACACACACTCGCACTCGCACTGGCTCACACTCTCACACACTCACCCTCGCACTCGCTCACGCTCTCATACACTCACCCTCGCATTCATTCACACTCTCATACACTCTCACACTGGCTCACACTCTCACACACTCACCCTCGCACTGGCACATACACTCACCCTCGCACTCACTCACACTGTCACATACTTACCCTCGCACTGGCTCACACTCTCACACACTCACTCTCGCACAGGCTCACACTCTCACACACTCACCCTCACACTGGCTCACACTCTCACACATTCTCTCATACTCGCTCATGCTGTCACACAGTCTCCCGCACTGGCTCACACTCACACACTCACCTTCGTATTCGCTCACATTCTCACACACTCACCCTCACACTGGCTAACGCTCTCACACATTCTCTCACACTCGCTCATGCTGTCACACACTCTCTCGCACTGGCTCACACTCACACACTCACCCTCGCATTCGCTCACATTCTCACACACTCACCCTCACACTGGCTAACACTCTCACACATTCTCTTGCACTCGCTCACACTCTCACACACTCACCCTCGCACTGTCTCACACTCTCACACAATCACCCTCACATTCGCTCACACTCTCACACTGCCTCACACTCTCACACACTCACCTTCACACTGGCTCACACTCTCGCACTTGCTCACATTCCCACACACTCTCTCACACTGGCTCACACTCACAATATCATAATTGCACTGGCTCACACTTTCACACACTCCCTTGCACTGGCTCCCACTCTCACACACTCACCCTTGCACTCGCTCAAACTGTCACACCCTCACCCTCGAATTCGCTCACACTCTCACACATTCTCTGGCACTGGCTCACACTCTCACACACTCACCCTCACACTCGCTCACACTGTCACACACACACCCTCACATTCGCTCACACTCTCACTCACCCTCGCACTGGTTCACACTCTCACACACTCACCCTCGCACTCATTCACACTCTCACACTCACCCTCGCACTGGCTCACACTCTCACACACTCTCTTGCACTGGCTCACACTCTCACACATTCACCCTCGCACTGGCTCACACTCTCATACACTGTTGCACTGGCTCACACTCTCACACATTCATCTTTGCAGTGCCTCACTCTCACACACTCTCGCACTCACTCACACTCACACACTCTTGCACTGGCTCACACTCTCACACACACCCTTGCACTGGGTCACACTCTCACACACTCACCCTCGCACTGGGTCACACTCTCACACACACCCTCGCACTGGGTCACACTCTCACACACTCACCCTCGCACTCACTCACACTGTCACACACACCCTCACATTCGCTTACACTCTCACTCACCCTCGCACTGGTTCACACTCACACACTCACCTTCACACTGGCTCACACTCTCACACACTCACCCTCACACTCACTCACACTTTCACACACTCACCCTCGCATTCGCTCACTCTCACACACTCACACTCGCACTGGCTCACACTCTCACATACTCTCTTGCACTGGCTCACACTCTCACACACTCATCCTCGCACTAGGTCACACACTCACATTCTCACTCGCTCACACTGTCACACACTCACCCTCGCACTTGCTCACCCTCTCACACACACTCTCGCACTGGCTCACCCTCACACACTCACCCTCACACTGGCTCACACTCTCAAATATTCACCCATGCACTGGCTCACACTCTCACACACTCACCCTCGCACTGGCTCACACTCTCACACACTCACCTTGCTCTGGTCCTTTCTGCCATCTTCTGAAGCTCTCCATCTCTCTATTTCTACCTATGTGTGATCTTCCCCTTCTTCTGACATCAACCAGCTTTTCTGTGGTCAGGAGTTAACTTGATGCCATCTCTCCTTTCTGCTGCAGGGACGGTATGACATTGTGAATTGTAATGAGAAATTCATGTAGGTCTTCCTCCTGCTTCTGGCCCAGAGCTCCTAAAACCCTTGCCATTTCCTGTGATAAGAGTGATAAAGGAGCTTTTTGTTATGTTGAGGTGACTTTTATGCCTCACCTAAGGATGGCCCGGCTGGTTACCAGGACAACCAACCCTCCCTGTGATTAGAAGGTCAGAACCTTCAGTCCCACCCTGACCTCCAGAGAGGAGAGAGGGGGCTAGAGATGGAGCTCAATCATGAATGGCCAATAATCCAATCACCTCGTCTATGGAAGGAAGCCTCTGTAAAAACCCCAAATGACAGGGTTCAGAGGGCTTCGGGGTTGGGGAACACGTGAAGATTTGGGGAGACAGGTGCACCTGGAGAGGGCACCGAAGCTCTGTGCCCCTTCCCCATGCCTGGCCCTACGCACCTCTCCCACCTGAGTTATATCCTTCTATAATAAACGAGTAATCTAGTAAACAACATGATTCTCTGAGTTCTGTGTGCTGCCCTAGCAAATTAATTGAACCAAGGAGGCCATCTTGGAACCTCCAATCAGTAGCTGGTTGCTCGGAGCATAGGTGACAACCTCATTTGCAACTGTGGTCTGACGTGTGTGTGCGTGTCTGTCGGGTGGGGGGCAGCCTTGCAGGACTGAGCCCTTGACCTGTGAGATCTGACACTGTCTCTAGGGAGAAAGTGTCAGAACTGAGTTGCATTGTAGGACACCCAGCTGTTGTTGGAGAATGGCTTGGCAGTGTGGGAAAGACACCCACATATTGGCTTTGGTCTCAGTGTCCTAGAATGGATGTATGTCCAAGGAGGGGCCAAGGTGGGTTCTTTCTAGGACGTCCCTGTGAGAGCTGAGAGGAAGGAGGCACTGTTCCCACAGGGGTGGGTAGTGAATGTCAGGGTGCTCAGCTGATAGTAGGGTGTGAATGGCTCTCACAGAGACAGACCCTCCTGGAAGCTGCCTGGAGACAGTTTGCATGTAGTATGGAGGGAAAAGTCCTGGTGACAGTATTTGAATCCCTGGATCCAACCACACCTAAAGCCTCCCCTCCTGGACTTCGTATTTGTTTAAGTCAGTTTGAATTGGGGTTCATCGCATGTAACCAAATAGTTTTAGCAAGTGTTTCTCAACCTTTTTGTTTCATTATCAGCCCTCTAAGAAGACTTTCTAGACACTTTTTTTCCTTTATTGCCTGACGCCCTCACCATGAGATCTTAGTACCAGACATAACTCTGTATCTGTTTATGTAGTATATGCATATCTGTGCTTTATATATAAAAAGAGTAAGATTTTTTTCATCCCTTCTAAGAACAAATTTTTGCCTGCGCAGGGTGAGACCACCCTGTTGAAATTGTGGCATTGACTAAGCAGATGGCACTTAGTGATCCTTACCTCCTGGCATTCCTCCTTCCCACGCTCCATCAGGGCCGGCCTGTGTGGACCACAGACCATGGCAGAGTGATGGGGTATGATTTCTAAGGCCAGGTCCCGCCTCTCTCCTGCCTGGACAGCCTAGTCTTGGAGTGAAACTGAGGCCTCCGGCCACAGCCAGCAGCTGCTTGCCAGCCACGGGGTGAGCCCCCTTGGAGGTGGCCCTCCAGTCCCAGCCGAGTCTCAGATGACTGTAGCCCTGGTGACATCTGTGACCTCATAAGAGATCCTGATCAGAACCTCCCAGCCAAGCTGCTCCACAGAAACTCACAAGTAGTAAGTGATTACTGCAGTTTAAGCTACTAAACTGTGGAGTGATTTGTCTCACAGCATTCCACAACCAGTATGTTCACGTAAGCTGTCTTTCCACCACAAATATTATATATACGAATTGTACCAGTAGGGCAGTTGGTGGGAAAGGGTAGCCTGTAGAAATGGAACGATGACCAAAGGTTTCCAAATCTGATTTTCTACCAGCATACCAGGTACGTTGCAATAAACACTGAACAGTTTGTAAAAGAACTAGTGAGAGAAACGAGCCACCCCCAGGTGACCTTGACAAGCCTTGCCAGTGAGCAGTCTGTGCAAACGTGGTGTGAGATGCGCAACGCATTCGTTCTCTAAGGTCGTTGTGACAAAGCACCAACAGCTGGGTCACTGAAGTAACAGACGTGTTCTCTGTCACCTCTGGCGGCTGGAAGTCTGAAATGCAGGGTTGGCAGGACCAGTCTCTTCCGAGGGCTCTGGGGAGAACCTACTCCTGCCCCTCTCCTGGCTTCTGGCGTTGCTGGCTGTCCACCACGTTCCTTGGCTTGTGGCCGCATCTCCCCATCTCTGCCTCTCTGGTCTCACGGTGTCTCCCTGTGTGTCTGCACATGGTCTTCCTTCTGTGTGTCTATCTGTCTCTACTCCTCTTCTCACAAGGACACCGTATGTATTAGGTTGGAGTGACCCCAATGACCTCATCTAATTGGTTACACTGTGAAGACCCCATTTCCAAATGAGGCCCGTCACAGGTCCTGAGGGTGAGACTTCCACAGCTTTCAGTGGGACACAGTCCCACCCATAACACTTAGTTAACACGGATGAGACTCGTGGACCACGGGCCACACTGCAGGGCGGGCACAATCTGGATGCCTCCTGGACAGAGTGGCAATGCTGTTGGCCTTCAAGGAGGAGTAGAATCTCGACAGTGGAAGAGGCGGTGTTCCAGGCAGGTGTCCAGGGTGAGCAAAGGCAAGCAGCCCGAAAGCAGAGGGACCGCAGAGGGCCGAGCAGTTGCTGCGTGGTGTCAGGAACAAACTCCTGGTGGGGTTGGAGGGTGTTAACTGCACATCTAAGGATTCGGCACTAGATCCTTGGAACAGTCACCAGCACTGCCCAGCGCATCTCCCCTCCCACCCTTTACCGTTTCCAGGACTGAGGTCAGGTGGGGGGCGGGGCAGGTGATGCGGAGGTCCCTGGGTGAGGCAGCTCCCGCCGAATGGAGGCTGGAAGTGAGCCCTGAACAGAAACCCAGGACTCAGAGGAGGCAGGAGAGCTCTGTGTCTCCACCTCCGGTATCTACTCCAGGCTGAGTTCGAATTCCGTCTGTGCCACCTGCTAACTCTGAGAGCTGTGCCTCGTTTTGCTCCTCTGTAAAGTGGGATGTGCACAGTACCTGCCAATCCTGTGGGTTGTTTTGCAGAGTAAATGAAGGAATGCAGAGGTCATCTTGCCTGGTGCCTTACGTGGAGTGAGTGCTGATGAAGTGCTCGTCCTGGTGATCATTTCCCCTTGTTCCTCCTCCCCTGACCCAAGCAGGTCCAACCTCACAGGGCACCTGGCTCCACCCCGTAGGTTATTGATATCCAAATGCAGTGGCCACTGGAGATGTCACGGTGGGCAACCTGGAGCATGAGCAGAGAAAACACATTCTATTTGTGGCACGACTTCAGCCTCAGTGTCTGTCTGCAGGGCCATCGTTATGGGACAGCCTGTGAGAGACTCGGGGGCTCTCAGCGCAGCCGAGCCTGACGTATTGGAGTAACCCACATAACTCAAGGGCCCACGGAGTCCGGGCTCTGGACAATCACTTGTCAAAGAAGCAGAGGCCTAGCCAGGAGTTCTCTCTTCAACAGTGTTGGAAGGGCTCCCACTCACAGCCTACCGCCACCTCTCTGCCCCTCGTCCCATGGTGGCAGCTGCTTTGGACCTCTGACCTCCTTCGGTTCTTCCTTCTCAACCTTCTGATACAAATGCCCCTGACACCGAGGTGCAGGGTCTCTGCAGCCCTACTGCCCTTCCTCCGATTTTCCAGGCCTTCTCCAGCAGGAAATGCTGGACCGGGGCTGGCAGCGATGACTCGGCAGAGGGCAGGGCGGGAGGAACGGGGGCGGTGACAAGTCTCCCTGAGCTCCAGGCTGCGATGGGCCAGGGGAGCTGGGAGGCAGCCAGGCCCCCCTCAGGTGGCCCGGCCAGTGTTCTCCTGCCTCCGCCCCAGCCCACCAGCTCCATCGGCCTGGCATGTTCCCTCCCACGCCGGCCTTGGCCGGTCGCTCTCATCCTGAAGTCTCAGCACAGATGTCCCCTCCTCAGGGAAGCCTCTGTCGTCCAGCGTGTTGCAGTGGCACCCCTCTCCCGCTGCTTCTACAGTCAGCCCCTGGGGCTTGTTTTCTGTTTTCTTTATAGCCGTTACTGTAATTTATGGTTATTTTACTTGTTAATTTGGTTGATCTTTTCCTCCTGTAGCCTCTGTAGAATTTCAGCTCCATGAAAACAGAGACCACATTCACAGGTGCCCCAGGGCCAGACACTTAGTAGGATTCTCAATAAATAGTTACGAATAAATGAATAAATGAAAGATTACTTTAAATCTTCAATGCCCTGGTGGCTGTGTGACCTTGGAAAAATGCCTCAACCACTCTGGCTTCACTCCTCTTCTAGGCCATGGTGGAACGGCTCTGACTTCTTCCTGAGGTCCTCAAGAGGGCCCACCGCACAAACCGCCACCAAACAACTTCAGAACTCAAAGCATGCCCGGTGGTGTGGCCCAGTGGTTGAGCGTCGACCCATGCACCAAGAGGTCATGGTTCAATTCCAAGTCAGGGCACATGCCCAGGTTGTGGGCCCGATCCCCAGTGGGGGGCATGCAGGAGGCGGCCAGTCCATGTTCTCTCTCATCGATGTTTCTCTCTCTCCTTCTCCCTTCCTCTCTCTCTAAAATCAATATAAAGAAAAAATTTTTTAAAAAACATGGCACCCAGACGCAAAGCGTTGCTGTTAGCAGCATCACGGAGCCTCGTCAGCTGGATCTGCAGACCCAACAGCAAGGCGGCCCGTGTTGCTCTTCAGTGACCTGCGCTTCGGGGTGCCTGCGCTCCCCTTGCTTTCACCCTCCTCCCGCCCCTCGGCTCCTGCTCCTGGTAATCCGGGAGGAGAGCCCCCGCAGGCTTGTGTAGGTAAGGACATGATCTGCTGGCCGAGGGCTGCTTCCCGCCTCCTGTCCGCTGCAAAGTGGCCGCCTACACGGAGCACAGCCTTCTCTGGGAGCCCGCCCTTCCCGAGGCCGGAGTGGTCCGCTGGCCTCACAGTGGGCCCCCGGCTTCTCAGTGGTCCCCCAGCCTTGCAGTGGTCCCCTAACGTCACAGTGGTCCCCCAGCATCACAGTGGTCTGCCAGCCTCATAGTGGTTCCCCAGCATCACAGTGGTCCCTCAATGTCACAGTGGTCCCCCAGCATCACAGTGGTCCCCCAGTGTCACAGTGGTCCCCCAGAGTCACAATGGTCCCCCAGCGTCACAATGGTCTGCCAGCCTCACACGCTGCAGCCACATCCCCTGGGGATGGAAAAACATCCCCCTGCCTTCCCCAAAGAAGGAAGGATTTTGCTGAGGGGCCTGACCTTCCTACCTCAAAGCAATAACCCACTCCGCAGCCTTGTGGCGCTGCAGCTCGGCTACCAGGATGCCAGGATGCCTGCTCTCTGTATTGGCACCTGGAGTCCCACACCAGGCACACCTGGTTGCCGAGCTCTTTCTGCAGCAGGCTGGTGGGGAGCTCCATCGCCTTGGCAGGACAGCTAACCCCTGCTCTCTGGTTTAGCAGCTGACACTGATCTCGCTTCTCACATTTCTCCTCTCTTCCTCCCCTCATCTGTTCCTCACCCCACACACTGTGCTTAACCAAGGCTTAGGGAGACATAGCTGTGCTCTTGACTTATTTAAAATGAGCAGGAAATAATCTGGATATCCCCCCTAATGTGCCCAGGTGAATACATCTCCGTTTTGCCCATCCAAGGAGGTGACACTGCTACGTTGTCTGCAATGTCCAGAAGGAAAGGCCTGTGGCTGATCCCCACCTGTCCCAGCGTGGGCTCGAGCAATGCTGCCCAGCGAGCTCTCTGCAGTGACAGGGACAGTGTGTCCGCGCCGTCCCAGACGGCAGCCACTGGCCACACGTGACCTCGAGCACTTGGAGTGTGGCCAGCGTGATGAGGAGCTGAACTTTAAAACTGCATAGACACGCTCGTGGCTACAGTACTGGACAGTGTGCTTCTAGACCAGTGCTTTTCAAACCCGAATGCGGACAGAAATCACCTCATTAAAATGCGTATCTGCGCCAGAGGGTCTGGGCTGGGGCCCAGGCTGCACGTCGGACCTGCTCCCAGGAGCACTGCCTTGCGGGTCACCGGCCCACCCTTTCACTAGCCAGGGCTGTGATTCTCAGACTTGATTACACATTTGACACCCGGGTCTCACCCTAGAGATTGTGGCATCATTGGCAGGGTGCGATCTGGACTTGGGGACATTTAAAAGGCTCCCAGGTGACTGCAGTGGACAGCCACGGCTGAGACTCGCCCACACGGTACTGAAAGTGACCTAGTTAATGCCTTTTAATATAACCCATCATCCCAGAGTACAGGGCACTCTCTTTATAATAATCTCTGAAGGAAATGTACTGGTACACAACCAGACTTTTAGGCCGTTTGGACTGGTTTTGCCCACCCTGAGTAGAAGAGGGGACACCTTTGTGACCCTCCCTCCAAGCAGGCAGGGGCAGCTCTGGAGCGCCGGTGGCGGGCCGTGCAGAGCGGGAGGTCCGGAAGGTCGCCCCAGAAGGGCGCAGGAGGCTGCAGCCTGTACCTGCCCGCTCCTCCCTGGCCCCCACAGGTGTGGGTCACCTAGTCCTCCGCCGGAGCCTGAGGGCCTGGGGGTCAGGTGACGGCTCTGGAGATGAGCACCTGTGTCCCAATCGAATCCTGCCTCTGGGCGGGTCTGATTCACACAGTTCCCCAACCACCTGGGCCTTGGGGTTTCTCTCTGAAACGGGGAATCACAGCACCTTCCTCGGAGCTGTGTGAAGGCGGGATGGCCCCGCACTGTGGGCAGTTCTGCGTCCTCCGTTAACGGTCACATCTCCTCCTGGACCGGCTTTGCGTGACCCCGGTCTCCTTTCGCCCCCACGCCCGCCCGCGCCCATTCCCTCCGGCCCTGGCGCACGGCTCCTGCGTGGGTGGTTCCCGCCCCTGGAGGCCCGCGGAGGCCCCGACCAGCCGTGGTCACTTCGCTGCGAGCCTTCTGTCTCGTCCCTCAGCCCCGACGGGGAGCACGGGGTGCGATTCACTCGCTCGGGAAACACTGAGGCCAACCCCGTGACGCCTGCTGCGCGCAGCGCAGAGAGTACTGCAGAGGGCAGAAAAGTCAGAAAACCGAGAAAAATGGTTATTCTCCTGACGCGTTCATTTTAGGATCCTGTGGCCAAGAACAGGAAACGAGAAAACAGAGCAGGGAGGTGGGTGGCCACGAGGTCCTCCAGCGACGACGCGGGGACCCTGCAGGAGGAGGGCGCAGACACGGAGAGGTCGAGGACTCGCGCGGCAGACGGGCTCGCGCTGAGTGGGCCCTGACCCCGGCAGGCAGGCCACGCCTTCCCGCCTCTGTCCCGTCCCCGGGCGCCCTCTGCCCTCTGTCCTGCCCCCCCCCACCCCGCGCCCTCTGCCCTCTGTCCCCGCCCCCTGGGCGCCCTCTGCCCTCTGTCCTGCCCCTGGGCACCCTCTGCCCTCTGTCCGCCCCCCCCCCCCCCCGCGCCCTCTGCCCGGCCCCCCCCCCCCCCGCGCCCTCTGCCCTCTGTCCCCGCCCCCTGGGAGCCCTCTGCCCTCTGTCCTGCCCCTGGGCGCCCTCCGGCCTCTGTCCTGCCCCCTGGTCGTGGGTGAGCACCTGGTGTGTTGAACCCGCACGCCCCCGGCACGCCCGAACTTCTGGAGAATGTGTTGAGGACAGTGGTGGTTGTGCACCCACCGGATACCTGGCGCCACCCTCCCTCCCTCTCACCTGCCAGGAGAAAAATCTCTTCCAATGGAGGACTGTTCTTTTTGTTTTCTTTCACGTTTCCTTGAAATGACCTTTCTTCCAGGCAGCCAGAGGGCCCGCCCGCTAGAGGGGTGGGCGGGGCGGAGACAAAGGCCTGCTGTGGGCTCTGGCTCCCCACGCACCTGGCGCCCAGCGTGGAGAACTGGGCAGGCAGGAAGGCACCCTTCTGGTGGACCGAGCCCGTTTGTGAAAGGAACACACTTCACAGCTTTCTGGAAATGAGCTGCGCCCCGATGAAAAGGCCAAGCTGAGGAGGGAGAGGGCAGACTGGTCCCCAGCAGACTCACAGGAGAGCAGGAGGCCTGCTGCTTGGGAGGGCGCAGCTGGGGCCTGGGGCTGACAGCCCCGAGAAAAACGGGGGACAGGCTATCAGCTTGGAAGGGGGCCTGGCGAATGGTGTCAGTAAGGACCCACGAAGTGTTCATCAGACTCCTCAGCGAGGAGACCATGAACAGGTGTGGATGGGGGGCGAGGAGACATTGGGTGTGTGGAGACCCCAGGACCAGCACCTCCAGGAAGCCCTTTGCTCCTTCGCCTGCGGGGCTCAGAGGCCAGTGTGTCTGACCCCGGGAGGCTGCACCGGGAGCTGTGGGGAGCCTGGGCCACTGCCTGGGGCCGCTCTGCAGGCTGGAGAAGGGCAGATGCCCCACCTTCCTCACCCACCCCCCTACCCCTCTGGTGCCTCTGTTCGCCCATGCCCCTGTTGTTGAGCTGGTGCCCGTCGCCACGCCCGTGCCCTCCGTGGAATTCCGCAGCACAGGCCGTTCCTCATGCGCTCAGACCCACTCTGACCGCACCCCGCCTCCAGGGCGCCCACTTCCGCTCAGGGTCTCGTCAAGGGTGAGGCCTGCAGCAGGTGCGTAGTGAAGCCCAGGGCTGTGGAGGAGTCCGGACAGGTGCCTCCAGTGGGCGGTTCCCGGGGCACGTCCTGGACCCTCTCAGAGGCCCTACAAGAATCTTACGCTTCAACAACACACTCTTACGTTGCCCTTCCTCCTTCCCTGCCCCTCCCTCGAAGTTCTCAGGCCAGCCCTGCCAGGGGCCGGTGCTCTGGGGGCTGCCTTTGGAGGGCATTTGGGGTGCGCGACGTTAGGCACCCGTGAGAGGAAGAGGCTCAGGCAGAGGTAGACTGAGGTGCGGTGTGGGACCCACAAAGCCCTGGCAGCCCTCGGGAAGTCTGGGTGTCCAGTGGGGCGCTGCATGGCCCCCCCTCACTCAGTCTCGGTGTGGGTGACAGGGTGCCCACAGTCTGGGTGGGCAGAGGAGACCTGCAGAGGCACAGCCGCTCTCTCTGTGTTGGGGCAACCCCGCCCTCCTTGGAGGGGATCTCAATGGGCATCTTTGTGATCACCAGGACCTTTAAGGAACTGGCAGCACTCACGTCCTGACCTGAGGCTCTGCTCTGCTGGTGGGGAGCCCATCAAAGACGGGGGGCGAGGCATGGTGGGGCCGGCCTCCCGGGCCCTGAGCAGAAGCGCAGAGAAGGACCTCAGGGTTGGGCGCCCAGCATGTCTATCCAGCCAGCACGGCACACAGCCAGAGCTGGGGAGCCCATCAAAGACGGGGGGCGAGGCATGGTGGGGCCGGCCTCCCGGGCCCTGAGCAGAAGCGCAGAGAAGGACCTCAGGGTTGGGCGCCCAGCATGTCCATCCCGCCAGCACGGCACACAGCCAGAGCTGGGGAGCGCGGAGAAGTCCCGCGGACGCCTTCTCCAGACTGAGCTCTTCCCCGCAAAGCTCACAGCGCACATGCGTGGACACTGAGGCACCCAGAGGACCCTGGGAAGGAGTCTTCCTGCCTTTCAGGAGGAACTCAGCAGAGCCCGCTGATCCGCCCTTTCAGCTGCCACTGAGCCAGAGGGAGGTCGTGAATTCCGCCTGCGCTTGGGGATGGTCCGGGTCATATCTCCCACAGCATCACGCTGAAGAGGGCATCCCCGAGTGCCTCTGTGACTTCTAGCACCACCCTGGGCATTTGCCACATTAACTTCACTTAACAGATGTGGAAAATGTGACTCGGAGTAGTTAAGTAACTTACACAGTCACACAGCCACCAAACAACCACCAAACAAAACCGACGAGCCAGGCTCAGAGTGATCACGCACTGGCACGGAAGGCAGGCTCGGTGAGTGCTCTGCCCGCTGGCCCCGTCACAGCCCCTGCCTTCGGGATGTGGCCACATCAGCCAGGAGCCCAGGCTGGGTCCCAGCTGCTCCCACGCCCTGCTGGCGGGTCTTCCGTGGCTCACCTTCTGCATCATTGCTCTCCCTTCTCTGGCCGCCGCCAAGTTCTCCCCACCCTTTACGACGAGCCGTTGTGTGGAGGGTGATCCAGTCTCCACGTCCGCTCACTGCCTAGGGTTCATGAGTTTCATTGGATGGAGCACCCGGACCCGTTTGTGACTGCAGCCCGTCCTGCACCCAGTGACGCCATACGCTGTCCTGGCGGGTTTGTGGTGGCGACCGAGTCTGCCACTGAACCTGCTCTGAAAGCCCCTCGCTGGCCGCCGTGGCCCGCTCTGTGTGCTGAGTCGCGGTCTGGGGGTGCCCTTCCTGAGGCTCCTGGAAGGAGGGGCTTTCTTTCAGCTGGGGTCACACATTCAGATGCCGATGAAGGCCAGAGAGGTGAAGGAGCCAGGGGGTGGGAACTCTGCTTAGCTGTCTAAGGGACCCCTGCTCAGCTCCCCAGATTGTTGACTTGTGGGAATTTGGGCCAAGATCTTCCAATTTCTGGACACAATCCTTCTTTTAAAATATGTTTTTATTGATTTTTAGAGAGAGAGGAAGGGAGAGGAGAGAGACAAACATCTATGAGACAGGAACATCGATGGGCTGCCTCCTGCACGCCCCCCACTGGGGATCGAGCCTGCAACCTGGGCATGTGCCCCGACCGGGAATCGAACCAGCCACCTCTTGGTGCATGGGACGATGTTCAACCAACCACACTGAGCCACACCAGCCAGGCCCTCCACAATCTTAAGTATAATCTTTCCCTTTGAAAAAGTCAGCATCTATTTATAAACATTTTCTAAACACCAGCAGGACAGATAAAGCATGTCAGCTGGCAGCTTTGGTCCTACCGTGAAGTCCATGCAGGAGAGCCCCCGAGACTCCCAGACGTCCTTCGGCCCCCGAGAGTTCCTGCAGCCCTGCTCAGCACAGGGAAGAAGATAATACACCAGCCACTCGCCATCCAGCTACAGCCCTGCACCTCCCTTGCTCTCCCCCCGGAGGGAAAAAATAAACAAGCAGGAAAATCCCGCCCTGTTTGCACTGGGCTCCAACCAGCAGTGTTACCACCTCTCTGAGGCTGAGCTCTGGAAACAAACACGGCCGACCTCAGGCTCAGCTCTTCTTACCTCTGGGTCGGAGCGCCAAGCCGCAGCCACCACAGGCACGACGCCGCCCCAGCAGGGCAAAGCCCGGTTTCGAAACCAGTGACAGTGAGCCTGGGGCCCTGACTGGCTGAGAGGGTGCGTTGTTATGGTAACCGGCACCTGCCAGAACCCTCTTCATCCTTTGGAAGCCTCCTGGACGGCGCTCAGGGTTTCTTTCGGTCTCTCCTCTGTCAGTACCACAGCACACATTCCCTAAAGCCCTGACAGGAGCCGTCTGGAGGGCAGCACAGAGTGCAACCCCAGAGCCGAGCAACGGGTCTGTAAGTCAGCCTGGGTGACACACGGACCCCTCTGCTCCTCAGCCTCCTTGTCTGCGCAGCCAACCGCTGAGCTGACCTCGAAGGTGAGGACGGAACGAGTTAACCCCGGTGGCCCAGCCACAGAGTAAGCACTCTGTGTTAGACATCATCATCATCATCATCATCATCATCATCATCATCATCAGAGCTTTTGAAGACTTTGCTGTCCCTTTAGCTCTGAGAGATGGAGGGTCATCAGTCTTCGAATCGCCCATGAGATAGAGACGCGCTGTCTCCAGAAGACCAGGTTCATCTACCTTTTATCACATTCTCTCCCCTTCATCTCCTCTAGTGAAATTCTACCCAACTTCCAAAGCCCACCTCCAACACCACTTTCTCACCCACTCCAGATACAATGACTGTCACCGTCCTTCAGCTCACTTCCCAGGTCGTCAGCACAGACTCCAGGGCACTCATCAGTCTGTCCCAGGGGCTGTGTGTGGGTACTCTTAGCTCCCTGGGGACAGTGACCTCATCTTAGTCTTTACATCCACCTGGCACCTCATCTTTGGTATAACAGGTGTTATCACTATTCGATGGCAATATGGTCAATGAACAAGTGAGTCGGATCTCCGGGAGTAACCGGGGAGATGCAGCCAGAGGAAGTCTGAGGTGGGAGAGCTGGAGCGGTTGGACTGCATTTGGACTCAGCCCAGAAAATGTCAGGAGCTATCGATTACAGTGATAATAACAACATAAAACAGCAGCAATGCCAGCATTTACTGAGTGACTGCTGCATGCAGGTGCCATTCTAAGCTGTTTACACGGAGTATTTCCTAGAATGCTCACACTGCCTTGTGGCATTTGCGTGACTTATCTCC
Organism: Tadarida brasiliensis; assembly: GCA_030848825.1. Lineage (NCBI taxonomy): Eukaryota > Metazoa > Chordata > Mammalia > Chiroptera > Molossidae > Tadarida > Tadarida brasiliensis. The sequence continues at coordinate 2,166,397 of CM061274.1, read as the reverse complement.
TCGCGATTCCAGGTAAGCTTGCTGAGGTCAGGTGACCGGAGCAATGTGCCCAAGGACCTACCACTGGTCAGTGGCAGAGTAGGGGTCTGAAGCAGGTATCTTGCTTCTCACAGAAGTAGACCCTGAAACACATATTTGAGTGCACATAGTTCATTTGAGAGGTGGTCCCAGGGACCTGCTAGGAAATGGGCACGTGAAGCCGAAGGGAAGGAGCCAGTGGAGTGCGTTGGTGGGCATGATGTCTGTCTCTGTGGGCGGGCATGCTGTCTCTGTAGGCGGGCATGCTGTCTCTGTAGGATGGCATGCTGTCTCCGTAGGCGGGCATGCTGTCTCTCTAGGCTGGCATGCTGTCTCTCTAGGTGGGCATGCTGTCTCCGTAGGCGGGCATGCTGTCTCTGTAGGCGGGCATGCTGTCTCTGTAGGCGGGCATGCTGTCTCCGTAGGCGGGCATGCTGTCTCTGTAGGCGGGCATGCTGTCTCTGTAGGCGGGCATGCTGTCTCTGTAGGCGGGCATGCTGTCTCCGTAGGCGGGCATGCTGTCTCTGTAGGATGGCATGCTGTCTCTGTGGGCGGGCATGCTGTCTCCGTAGGCGGGCATGCTGTCTCCGTAGGCTGGCATGCTGTCTCCGTAGGCGGGCATGCTGTCTCTGTGGGCGGGCATGCTGTCTCCGTAGGCTGGCACGCTGTCTCCGTAGGCGGGCATGCTGTCTCTCTAGGTGGGCATGCTGTCTCTGTAGGCGGGCATGCTGTCTCCGTAGGCTGGCATGCTGTCTCTGTAGGCGGGCATGCTGTCTCTGTAGGCTGGCATGCTGTCTCTCTAGGCGGGCATGCTGTCTCCGTAGGCGGGCATGCTGTCTCCGTAGGCTGGCATGCTGTCTCTCTAGGCGGGCATGCTGTCTCTGTAGGTGGGCATGCTGTCTCCGTAGGCGGGCATGATGTCTCCGTAGGCGGGCATGATGTCTCTGTGGGCTGGCATGCTGTCTCCGTAGGCTGGCATGCTGTCTCTCTAGGCGGGCATGCTGACTCCGTAGGCGGGCATGCTGTCTCCGTAGGCTGGCACGCTGTCTCCGTAGGCGGGCATGCTGTCTCTCTAGGTGGGCATGCTGTCTCTGTAGGCGGGCATGCTGTCTCCGTAGGCTGGCATGCTGTCTCTGTAGGCGGGCATGCTGTCTCTGTAGGCTGGCATGCTGTCTCTGTAGGCGGGCATGCTGTCTCCGTAGGCGGGCATGCTGTCTCCGTAGGCGGGCATGCTGTCTCCGTAGGCTGGCATGCTGTCTCTCTAGGCGAGCATGCTGTCTCTGTAGGTGGGCATGCTGTCTCCGTAGGCGGGCATGATGTCTCCGTAGGCGGGCATGATGTCTCTGTGGGCTGGCATGCTGTCTCCGTAGGCTGGCATGCTGTCTCTCTAGGCGGGCATGCTGACTCCGTAGGCGGGCATGCTGTCTCTCTAGGCGGGCATGCTGTCTCTCTAGGCGGGCATGCTGACTCCGTAGGCGGGCATGCTGTCTCCGTAGGCGGGCATGCTGTCTCTCTAGGCGGGCATGCTGTCTCTCTAGGCGGGCATGCTGACTCCGTAGGCGGGCATGCTGTCTCCGTAGGCGGGCATGCTGTCTCTCTAGGCGGGCATGCTGACTCCGTAGGCGGGCATGCTGTCTCCGTAGGCTGGCATGCTGTCTCCGTAGGCGGGCATGCTGTCTCTGTAGGCTGGCATGCTGTCTCTGTGGGCTGGCACGCTGTCTCCGTAGGCTGGCACGCTGTCTCCGTAGGCGGGCATGCTGTCTCTGTAGGCGGGCATGCTGTCTCTGTAGGCTGGCATGCTGTCTCCGTAGGCGGGCATGCTGTCTCCGTAGGCTGGCATGCTGTCTCCGTAGGCGGGCATGCTGTCTCCGTAGGCTGGCATGCTGTCTCCGTAGGCGGGCATGCTGTCTCCGTAGGCTGGCATGCTGTCTCCGTAGGCGGGCATGCTGTCTCTGTAGGCTGGCATGCTGTCTCCGTAGGCGGGCATGCTGTCTCTCTAGGCCGGCATGCTGTCTCTGTAGGCTGGCACGCTGTCTCCGTAGGTGGGCATGCTGTCTCTCTAGGCGGGCATGCTGTCTCCGTAGGCGGGCATGCTGTCTCCGTAGGCGGGCATGCTGTCTCCGTAGGTGGGCATGCTGTCTCTCTAGGTGGGCACGCTGTCTCTGTAGGCTGGCACGCTGTCTCCGTAGGCGGGCATGCTGTCTCCGTAGGCTGGCACGCTGTCTCCGTAGGCGGGCATGCTGTCTCCGTAGGCTGGCATGCTGTCTCCGTAGGCGGGCATGCTGTCTCTGTAGGCTGGCACGCTGTCTCCGTAGGCGGGCATGCTGTCTCCGTAGGCTGGCATGCTGTCTCTGTAGGCTGGCATGCTGTCTCCGTAGGTGGGCATGCTGTCTCTCTAGGTGGGCATGCTGTCTCTGTAGGCTGGCACGCTGTCTCCGTAGGCGGGCATGCTGTCTCTGTAGGATGGCATGCTGTCTCTGTAGGCGGGCATGCTGTCTCCGTAGGCTGGCATGCTGTCTCTGTAGGCGGGCATGCTGTCTCTGTAGGCTGGCATGCTGTCTCTGTAGGCGGGCATGCTGTCTCCATAGGCGGGCATGCTGTCTCCATAGGTGGGCATGCTCTCTCTCTAGGCTGGCATGCTATCTCTGTAAGCGGGCATGCTGTCTCTCTAGGCGGGCATGATGTCTCTGTAGGCGGGCATGCTGTCTCCATAGGTGGGCATGCTCTCTCTCTAGGCTGGCATGCTATCTCTGTAAGCGGGCATGCTGTCTCTCTAGGCGGGCATGATGTCTCTGTAGGCGGGCATGCTGTCTCCATAGGTGGGCATGCTCTCTCTCTAGGCTGGCATGCTATCTCTGTAAGCGGGCATGCTGTCTCTCTAGGCGGGCATGATGTCTCTCTAGGCGGGCATGCTGTCTCCGTAGGCGGGCATGCTGTCTCTCTAAGTGGGCATGCTGTCTCCGTAGGCGGGCATGCTGTCTCTCTAAGTGGGCATGCTGTCTCCGTAGGCTGGCATGCTGTCTCTCTAAGTGGGCATGCTGTCTCTGTAGGCGGGCATGCTGTCTCTCTAAGTGGGCATGCTGTCTCCGCCTGTCTCTGTAGGCAGGTAGGCTGTCTCTGTAGGCGGCATGGGCTCCGTCCCGCCAGGCGAGGTAGCGGGGCTGTTTGCCCACCAACTTCCATTCATCTGTGGTGGGGCTGCTCTCGAGGGCATCGAACCCCAGCATGTCCAGCCTGGCCTGAGTGTGAGCTGAGTGTATCTCTGGCCAGAGAAAGCCCAGACCGGTGTCTGTGCACAGCAGGGGTGAGGGCCCAGGGCACGGGGCCGGGGCTGACACCACGTTCTACGCCAGGACGGGCTGATTGCCACGTCGTCCCTCTCCCGCCAGGCCACAGCCTCGTTCTGCACATTGAAAGGCTCAGGCAGCCCATGCTTTCTGATGCTCGAGGACAGGATGCCTCCTCCAGGGGCACTGTAGCCAGAGTTTAGTGTCCCACAGTGAGCTCCATCACCTCGGTGCCCTGCTCCATCCTTTTAACACACACATTATAAACACAGGTCTGTGGGAGGGACCGTCTCCATCTTGGAGGAAGTCGGGAAAGCTTGGACAGGTTGAAGAATCCTGCTGGGGTCACGTGGACGGCTCATGGCAGAGCAGTAGCCGGAACAGGCCTTTATGTCCACAGAATCAGAAAAAGGTCCTGTTGGTTTGTTTGTTTGTTTAGAAAACCTGGGCCTGTCGGCCAGCCTGATGAGTATCAGAAATGAACTCTCACTTGTGAAATTAAGTACGGTTGGTGACATTCAAGACACACGGGTTGACTGTCCGAGTGCTCTGAGAGACGGGCCACAGGTGTGGAGCACGGAGACTCCGCACTGTTTCAGCACCTGGTAACGGGGGCGGACAGCCGGCGAGAGGCCCGGCCTGGCCCACTCTCCTGGGTGCTCAGGCCGCCCTCGGCAGGCAGCACGGGCTGCAGTGAGGAGCTCGGCCCGGGACACCCAGGCCATGCAGCCGTCCTGGCTGGCTCAGGGGTGAGGACCTCGGGTGAGGTATTAAATTGCTCTGAGGCTTGGTTTTCTCACTGATCAAATGAATGTGACAATAGCACTCACCTTCCTGGCTTGCTGTGGGCATTTAACGAAGTGTGTGCGTACGGCAGCGGCCTGTGCCTGGCGACGGTGGACGGGAGAGTTTGGTGAGGGACCCCTCCTGGGTCGTTCCGGGTGCGCAGGCCCAGCTGGGCGACATCCTGGGGTTGGTCTCAGGCCCCACAATGAGGCAGGCGGAGCGATGAAGCGAGTCGTGTTCCTTTTGCTGGTCTTGCCTTCGAGGTAAAAGCACCGCAGTGTTTGTGAAGTGGGCGAGAAGCGGCGTGCCTGTGCCCGGAGCCGCCGAAGCTGGCGACGCAGAGTCAGCCGCACCTGCCCACCTCTGAGCTGAGTCTTAAAGAAAGAGGCGCTCCACCACACGTAAGACGGTCTCTCAAGTCTTCACCGAACAAGTGAGCACAGAGAACAATCCATGACCCAGTTTGTGGCACCCATCCCTTGGCATGAAATGGTTTGCTCATGGGAGCACTCAGTGATTTTGCCTAGTGAATTTCTTTTTTTAAATTTTTTGTTCCTTTTTATTGATTTTAGAGAGAGAAGAAGGGAGAGGGAGAGAGAGATAGAGACATTGATGAGAGAGAACATGGACTGGCCGCCTCCTGCATGCCCCCCACTGGGGATCGGGCCCACAACCTGGGCATGTGTCCTGACCGGGAATTGAACCGGCGACCTCTTGGTGCATGGGTCGATGCTCAACCACTGAGCCACACCGGCCGGACTGCCTAGTGAACTTCTTAGGGTACAGTCTGTAGGCCCCCCTGAATTCTTAGACTCTGTTCATGAAAACTCATAGCATGTTGTCTCCAAGAGAGTTGAGCCAGGCTAGACCTTGCGAATGAACACCTTTAGTTTCACCAATGAGAGCACACTGTAGCACTCACGAGGCTGGTCACAGGTCAGTGTTCACGTGCCTGCACACGGAACCCCACGCCTGAGGTTGTGGATGTCAGTCAGCAGAGCTCGGGGTTACGAGGGTGTGGGAGGCAGACCTGTCTGCAGCGGCTGTCCAGCCACATGTCCTGGGTCGGGCTGCTCTCCGCTCACTGGTTGCAGGTGCAGAATAGCATGTCAGATGTGCCGAGACTGTCAGGAAAGTCAGAGACATCGGGAACCAGGAATGCAGTTGGCACTCGGTAACTGGCCACCAGCAGCCCTTAGCATTCCCGCTGGGACAGCGTCACCCACATCACCCCTCACTCAAACTCCTCGCCAGCTCTGACTTTCCAGCATCATCTGTTTCAAGGGGAAAAGGCCAGGTTGGTGGGAAACTGAAAGACGGCATAACCTCCGTCCTGTGAGCACTTGCAGAGGCCGAGATCAAGGAGGGGTGGGTGTCCTAGCAGCGAGATCAGGACTGGGGAGGGGTGGTGGGTGCCGCCAAGCCCTGCTCCGGGGAGCCCTCCCAGTCTGGCTGTCAGCGCCTGAGAGGGTGGCCTCCGCTGCAGACAGCTGCCCCCCAGCAAGGCCGCCCCCTTCCCTGGGGTGCTGCATCCAACAACTGGTTGAGGTGGGGGTGTCAAGACCTGCCCTCCTCACCCCCACCCCAGCGCCAACGCAGACGACTTTGAAGGTGCTCCCAGCCTTCCTGGCGACCGCCTCGGAGCCCCACTTCTGTCTGCCCAGCTCACGTCCTTCCTTCCCCTTCCCCTTCCCAGACGTGGACCCAGGACTCCCTGCACACCCGTCTCCCTCCGAGCCGGCGTCTGGGAGAGCCCAGCGAGCAGGGGGAGATGAGGGAAACGAGCCACAGCACACTGCTGGTGTTCAGAAGTCAGATCTGGGGCCCCTGGCAGTCGTGGGGGCTAAAACATGTCAATACTTATCCTCTCACCTTCTAAATCTTCTGGCTGGGTTAATAACCACATCAGGAGACAGAGGAGCGGAGGAACATCAGCGTCTAACCCCGCAGCGGGCACGCAGCCGGCGGGAGCGCAGGGGCGGCTGGCGGGTGGTAACTGGAAAGGAGGCATCGGGCGTCGGGTGAAGCTGGAGGGCTAGGAAGAGGCAGCTCCGCAGACGCCCCGGGGACCCCTCATCCTCCACAGAACGGATGCCGACCCAGAGAAGGGAAAGAGGCTCTCCCATCTCCCCAGGGAGCAAGGGGCCATTCCCCCAATTGCCGCGGAGGGATGAGCAGTGAGTGGGAATGCCTCCGCGGGCCCGTGGGCAGCAGAAACCGAGACAACCCGGGGCGGCCCTTCTGCTGGCGGCACGCTCGGTAGGAGTGAATGTGGCCACATGACGGGGAGGGGAAATCCCAGGGCTAAGGGCTCACAAACGCCGGAGGTCCAAGGAAGTGATTGGATGGGGGAGGCAACGCCCTGGATCGTTTGAAAGAAAGCCCGCTGTTTCCCAAACCCAAGGCAGTATCATCAGAGCTAAGCCCAGGCCCGAGGCGGGCGCACTCTCTCCGTGCAGCAGCCACGGAGGCCGGACAGGCAGGGACACAGAGCAGGACAGGAGCCTCGGATGCTGGCTAGTGGCTCCGCAGCTCTGGGTCCGGCCTCCTCCCGGGCTGGGGGGGCCAGGGCGCCCCGAGGCCCCAGGGGCTGGGCGTCCTCGGGGTGAGACCAGCTGAGCGCCTCGGGCTCGTGTGCAGGGGCCGTCCTTCATTTCCACGAAGGATGCCTATGCGTCTTGCCACTCAAATCCTTCTGTGTGTGTCCCTGAGATGCTTTTCATTTACCGTGGAAGGACCCTACTTCCTCCGGCAACAGTTCCCTGGAATTTCCCAGACGGGAGGCAACATGTGTAAGACTTCCTTGGACAAAGGAAAAGGGGTGATGAGGTGTCCAATTTTAGAAGTGGGAATGAGGGACTTACCCATAGTGGGAAAGGAGCAAACACGTCAGGAAATCCCCGGCAACTCAGAGACAAGGGGACAAGGGCATTCAGCCAAAGGCAGCTGTCTGAGCCCTCCTGTTGACCACACTCGATTCAAACGAGGCTCAGGCAGCATCCAACATCTCCCTGAAGCAGGACAGGAGTCTGTCTCCCTGTCTGCATCTCCTGGGCAGGAACCGGGAGGGTCAAAGGTGCTTTCTGAGTCTTTTGTTTCTTAAATAGACATCTTAAAATCAATATCCCAGAACTCATCTTCAGGGTGACAGAATATGGTCCCTTCGGAGTCAAGAATCCTGATGGTCTTAATGGGAATGCCAGGTAAACCCTGGAAGCCACACCCCAAGGGCCAGGTTGGGATTTCGACATTCCCAAACCTCTTCCATTCGATAGTGATAGTTCATAGTTCGGGGGTTGCCAGATTCAAACCTCAAGGCAACAGGCCCAGAGAAACTCCCTTCCTAGACTTCTTTTCAAATGTCTTTCAAGAAACGAATGCTCAGAAACAGAGCTCTCCTCGCACTTGGGTTCTAAAATGCCCGGAGGGAAGCAGGGCATTGTGGACCTTACAGATCACTGGCTCGAGCCTGTCAGAGGAGGGGACGAGACCCAGAGGCAGTGGATCACCCAGGGTCTGAGGGGCTTAGTGCTGAAGTTGGGCAGAAGCCCTGATCGCTCAGCTCCGTCCTGAATTCCGATTTACCCATCTCCCCGCTGTGAGGGAGACAGAACGTGTCGGGGAGGGGAAGTGAGAGAGGGTGAGAGCAAAGACTTTTATTCACGAAAAGGTTGTGGGTTTGATTCCCGGTCAGGGCACATGCCTAAATTGCAGGTTCAATCCCCAGTCAGGGTGCCTGAAGGCAGGCAACCGATCGATGTCTCTCTCTAAATATCAATAAAAACATATCCTCAGGTGAAGAGTGAAAGAATCCCGCTGGCCTGGGGCAAAGGCCCCCTTAATGACAGTAGCAATGACCATTTGTGTTGAGTGCTTACTGTGCGCTGGGTCGTGTGAAGCAGGTCGGCTCCTTTAAACATTAGTCTTTAAAGGTGGGTCTTGTTATGGAGGAGGAGTCAGACGCGGAGACACCCAGCCAACAAGGTCAGGTCAGTTCCTTTAGAGCTCCTCTCCTCCCCAGGGTAACAGACTGGCCCCTGGTCTCTTTCTCTCAACCCCTGGAGACTCTGGGTGTTTTACTCCTCTCCTTCTCAAGACCACCCGGCAGGGGTGCCGTTAACCCAGAACTGTGGGAGACGCTTGAGGTCAGGTCTGGAATCCGGATTCTGACTCTGGCACGTGCTGCCTCGGTCCCCTGCACACACCTCCACGCTCTCATTGGCAAAGTGATCAGTTGGAAACCTGTGATCATAAGTCCTTCTATTGTGACAGACGGGCTTGGTGCCTCGTAAGAGACACTTCAGGCCCTTCCAGTAAGTCCTCACTCACAGAGTCGGGAGTAAGGATGGTCTCAGAGCTAATATAATAGTCACTGCAGCCCAGGCAGAGGGAAGAAGGGGGCCGGCAACTGATATTCAAAACAGTCAACCCACCAACGGCCCTGGCCTTGGTGCTCGGTTTCCGTCTGCACAATGGGAGTGAAAGCCAGGAGTCCGCCCCCTGGTGCTGGGCCACACCCAGAGCAGAAGCCCAGCTGTTCCGGGAGGAGAATCAAGGCGGCCCCAAGCCCAGTGTGCGCCAGCCACTGGGAGGCGAGCCGGCTCGCGGGCGGGTGTTCAGACGATGGTGTGTTGGTTCAGTGCTGTGCTGTCCAGGTTCTAACACTCTCAGTACAGGCTGACGGGGGCCTGTGTGTCCACGTGGCACGGGCCCCACCGCTGATGTGGGCAGTCGTGTCTGGAAAGTTTAGTAAAGCCCAGATAACTGGGACCAGAGTGTCTGCTTCAGTAGCTTGAGGAGGGGCCCTCAAATTCACGTTTCAGACCCGGTCCCAGGCCATGCTGGCACTCCTGGTCTGTGTACACACTTTGTGGGAGCCACTGACTGACGGCACTGAGGTGGGGAAACATGGCTGAGGCCCTGGGCACCCTGGAGTCAGCAGGGAAGAGCCTGCGCTCCGCCCTCCCCCAGCTGAAACAACTTGCTATGAGTGCATTCCTGGGGTCAGAGTTTTTTTTTAAAAAGTTCACCAGGTAATTCCAATGAACAACTAGGACCCAGAACCACTGGGTTTGCGCAGAGAATCATGACTTTCTCTCTGGAAAAGGAAGGTGTCGTTACCCCCCAGCCTGCCCCGTGGGTGTGCTGAGAGGGCCAGGAGGCCGTGTGTCCAACAAGCACTCAGATGATTCTTATCTAAGTTATCCAGGGACAACTTAGAAAAAACTGTTTGGAGTGGCATTTCTTCATCTTAAATGTGCACAGGAAACACCTGGGACTAGGGGGGAAGTGATTCTCATTTCGTGGATCTGGGGTGGGGCCCGAGAATGTACACTTCTTCCCAGCTCCCTGGTCCAGGCTGGTGGGATGTGGTGTTTGAACACATCATCTGAGGGGCTCCTTGAGCGGCAAGACCCCAAAGCCAGCCCACTCCTGAGGGAACCTGCGATGCGAAGGAGGACGTGTGTCAGGTAAGCATCTTTCAGCCCCAGGAGACAAGTGCAGCAGTCCCAGGGAGCCTGACCGTGCTCAGGGCGGGGGTGGCATTCGGCAGCAGAATCTAGGGGCGCTGGCCCTCCTGCCGTCGGGACCGCCAGCAAACCAGCCCCGCCAGAGCACTGTCATCAATCAGTCTTTCATTTCCACAGCTAATCATGACCACTGATTGTACAGCAAGCTTCTCCCTGTCTGTGTGTTTCCGTATCAGCCTGGTTAGCATGCTTTCTGTCTGTTTATTTTATAGCTGGAAGTACTTTTAATGGCCTAGTAAATTGAAAACGAACTTCGCTACTGTCTGACTTTACCAGGGACTTACGAGCATTCAATTAATGGTACCAGTAATCTTCCTTGTGATGAGGCAGTTAGTAGGTTTGTCAGGCCCCGCTCTGACGAAATTAGTACCCAGCATCCACCTAATCGCATTTGGGGGATTCCAAACGGCAAACGCAGAAGCGTGGGGCTGCCAGGATAGAGGGCCGTGGTTAGCTGGCTGCAAATACCGCCTGCAACTACATGGTTTGTTATGGTGACGATGGGCGTTTGTCGCTGACATAAATCTGAGCGCCCTGCTCACGGAGGAGAAATGGTGTTTCTTGGTTGCTAGGAAACAGAGTTAGTTCCTGGGTCTCACGTTTCATTGCCTTCTCCCCGCAGCGGATGGGTTGTCCCATGAGGGGTTGCAGCTGTTGGTCGCCACCCAGAACGAAGGTGGGGAGCATGGAGTCAGTCCCGCCCCTGTGCGGTGAGGCCGTGGGCAGAGCTGTGTGTGAAGGCCAGCAGGCTGGAGCTGGCTGTGAGCAGTGATGTTCTGAAGGCTGATTTTTAATATCTGAAAACAATTGTAATCTCCTAGGCCCGAGAGTCCTGCCAACCGTCACCCTTTGAAAGGGAACAGGTTGTTGATGTGTACAAGAAATTGGCAACTAGTAACGTATAACCTACGTGGTCCTATTTCCATATCTGCAGCAATTAAATCCCCCAAATATATTCAGTATATAACAAAAACGTAAGCTCCTTGAAAAAATAAATACAGGTTCCCTGTTAGAAATAGTTCAACGATTCAAATATTCCCCATCATTGAAAAAGCAAAGAGACTGTAGTTTCATGATGCAGGCACGTTTGAGCGAAACTTGAGGAAATTACCCACATAGGATTCTGTCGCCCCTGGAGGTCCAGATTGTGGACGCCGAGTGCTGACTGGGCTTCCTTGTCAGAGTCTGCGTATCGGCCAGCTCTGCAGAACTTCTGAATCCGACAGAACCTGAATTCTGACTGAGCTGTAGGTTCTTGAGATGTCAGAGGCCCTCGCTAGAGGTTGGAAAGCAGGGTCTGTGGCTGCAGGGAGAAGACAGAGAGCAGCCTGAGCTGGAGCGGAGTGCGGGCTCACTGACTTGAATCAGGGACTCAGCTGGGGAGGGAAATGGGCCTGGGTTTCCACACTGCTCTGCCCACCTCCTGCTGTGCGAGTCCTTGTTTAACCTCTCTGGTCTGTTTCCTCCTTCTAACATGGGGATAAGATTTCTTCACAGAGTTGCTGTGAGGACTAGAGGGTGCCTTGTTACACAGAGCACCTGCCGGAGGGCAGGTATGTGATGAACATTGGAGCATTTTCTCCTGCTCTTCTTCCCCAGACTCCACCCCTTTCCATTCATCTAGCAAATGCCACATTCCAAAAAAGACCCAAACATAAGGTTCTGTTCTCAAGGAGTTTTCAGCCTATTGGTCTGTTTACCTCCCCCAAATATTGTAGTTGGAGGAGACTGAGTCTTTCCTCAAATCTGCTTACGGAGTCTATGAAACGTTTGTCATGTAGGCCTTCCTAAAATTTCCTCTGAAAGGCATACGTGTTATGCGACTACAGTAAATATAAAAGTGTAACAGTGGGGAATTGTATCCCACCCTACCATTCTTTGGACATTGTTTCTGTAAATGCTGACTCTGACTCATATGTAGCTTGTAGATAAACAGCAGGTTTGTACAAGAATCCTAGGAACTAACTTCAGAAGATGCGGATTCTGACCTTCAGTCATCCTGCTTTGGGAGATTTGTTGACCTTCATCCACAGAACCAGGATGACGTAGAACCAGGGTGACGAAGACCCGGATGACGCGCACCAGACCATCACTCGACCAATTTTGAGGTCCTTATCGGAATGGACTGTGCTGCCCTGCATGTGGAGAACTTTTCAACCCCCTCCCCTTGATTTCTTAGTTCTGCTTTTCCTCTCCCTCCGTATAAAAACCACTGTCTGCACTGAGAGGAGAGATGAGCTTTGGACAAGTGTCCTCCATCTCCTCGGGTGATTGGCACTTGAATAAACCTCTTTCCTGTTTCACCAGCACCTGTGTCCCAGGTTTGGCTTTTGTGACGGCAGGCAAACAAACCTCGGTTACAAAAGCAGAAACGGATTCTGTGGTTGAAAGGACTTAAAAGGAAGTGATTTAAGTCCTGGGGCATTATCCCAATACTCCAAGGAAGTCATTTAAAGTGTGAGGAGTTTGCTGGTATTTATTCAGCTCTAGCAAAAGTAAGTATCATGTTGGTGAACACTGCCTTTTTCATCACTAGAAGGCTATTGCCTAATAGTTACAGAAAAATCACTCTCCCATCTTTATGACATCAAAACATCCTGCTCATTTTTAAGAAACTGAGGGAGGTGCAAGGGGGCAGGGTGGCTGGGGCAGCCTGAAGAGGCGGGCGGACCGCAGGGTAAGTGGCTTTGTAAATCACTTGGAGGGGATCAGATGTTATCCCAGGAGTGATGGAAAAGCATTAAGAGTGTGAGCTGGATGGTTCACAAGGTCAGAAGATGTGAGAAAGCGACAGAGTAAGAAGCAAGGGCTAGGTTGGGCAAAGAATTCATACCGAACACTGTGCACGGTAGTCTTCCTTTACGACTGCCTGCTGCACGGGCTGCATGGGGGACAGCTGCAGGCACCCCGACAAAAGCTCACAGCTTCGGACTGGGAGTGAGGAGCCTGTGAAACCCTGACGAGCACTCAGCTGTGACAAGCTGGGCTGAGGAATGAGGCCATATGTGTGTAATTTATGCACCTGTTTGAACCCTGCTTGCACATAAATTTAGCTCTGGCCAACAGCCTAAGCACTTGTGTCAGGCTGGAGGACGGCCATGGAGGACAACCAGAGTGGAAACTGAGGATAGATGACATCCTTTGCGATGACTCTTTGAAAAAAAGCCATCACCCAAAACCTCCTCTCCCCGTCAGCACCCACCCCACCCAGCCCTGGGGAGCTGATCTTGGGATAGAGCTTAATCTCCGCTCCTAAGCTACTATGTCTTTTCTTCAAGGTCACATTTACAAACTGTGTGAACTTGGGCAAATTAATCTCTCTGTAGCTTCAGTTTCCTCACTATAAAATGGAAACGATAAAGCTATCTACCTTATAAGGACTAAATAACTCAATGTACGTGGAAACAGGTAGAACAGAGCCTGGCATTTAGTGAGCACCCGGTCAAGGTCAGCTGCTGCTGTTGTCATGGCACAGTGACCTACTTTCCCCGGCACACTGCTCACCCAGCGCCGTTCAGTGCCCACCTCCTGTGGGGGAGATGCGGAGGATACAAAGGTCAATGACACATGTGCTCTCTCCTCCAGGAGTTCCCCAGTACTTGCATTTTAAATGGGAGCTTTATTGAATTTAACCCTAAAATGACAAAGAAATTTGAGAATTGCTTACACCTTGGTGAAGCCAGGAAATGTTTTGTGTAGGAGACTTTTGGACAGGTGTTTGCTGCTGCCGCTTGCCCTGAATACCAGGAATTTCACCTCACCATCCCGACAACCAGTGACGTGGGAACTGTTATTGTCGTGACTGTTTTATACAGTAAAACAACAACAACAACAAACAACTCCTATTTATACAACTAATAATTACACAATTAGTAAGGACAGAGGTGGAATTTAAAACATTATCTAACTCCAGGGATCAGTCTCCAAGCCATTGTGTCATAGTGTCTATCAAGGTAATGAAATGTGCATGCCTAGTGTTAACCTAAAACGAAAAGTCCTTTCAAAGTGAGAGGCAACAGCCCTGGCCTGTTTGGCTCAGCGGTTAGAGTGTCGGCCTGCGGTCCAGAGAGACCCGGGTTCGGTTTCCACTAAGGGCATGTACCTCGGTTGCAGTTTATCCCCGGCCCTGGTTGGTCATGCGGGTGGCAGCCACTCGATGTGTCCCTTTCACGTCGATGTTTCTCTCTCTCTCTCTCTTCCCCTCTTTCCCTCCCACTCTATCTGAACAAAAAGTGGAAAAATGTCCTCGAGTGAGGATTAAAAAAAAAGAAAAAGAGAGGCAACAAACATTTATTTCAAAGAAGAGCTGTTTGGGGCTCACTGGTCCGAGCAGAAGCCCAGAGAGCACTCTGATTGGGGGACACAGACAAGGGGTATTTCTGAGAAGGGAAGAGGAACAGTTACATCAATAGAAGGAAGAAACTTCTCTGGGTACAGAACACATACTGATGTTAATTCTAAATAAAGTTTTTAATTTTCAGTCTGTAGTCATTAGTCTGGCAGTCATATCTGCGTTCCCATTTCCTTTGCAAACACTTCTGTGAGGCGTGAGGTGGCTGAGCCCAGTGCACAGGTTTCTCTGCCCTGTCCCAACATCCGAGGTCTGAGATGTAAGACAGACAGCTCCTCCGGCAGGCCAGCTCCGGCTCCCGTTCAAGTGGCTCCATTTATAAGTTTTTGACACGAGGCGAGTAGAAGCTGCATAAATTGCAGGAAGATTCATTAAGGAAGGCATTTTTAAGAGCAGGGACGAAGACAAATGGGAGAGGGTCAGCCAGGGAAAATGGTGACAGTCTTCCTAAGTTTAATGTATTCTGTCTGGAGGCAAGAAGTCAAATAAATAATTTCTCACCGTACCGTGCTGACGGCACACCCTGGACATGTGCCAGTCTGCCTCTCCAGCCCCGGACACCTGGCAGCACAGGGAGACCAGCTCACCAAACACCAAAGGGATAGCACGCTCTCCCTCTAACTGGGCAGTTCTGATCCCTGGGCGGCTCTAACATGCCAACTATCAGACAGGGAATGAGGCAAGGAGATGAAAAGCTCGGACCCTAGGCTTCCAGTTGGTTGCTGCTAGGAGCGGTGCTGCCTTCTCCCAGGGGTGTCTGGGAGTGTGTGGAGGTGGCCCTGGTAGTCCCCGTGACTGGGAGGCCCCATTGCCATTTGGTGGACAAGGGCCAGGGCGCTTAAACACCCAAAGAATTGTCCTACCCCAAATACCCTCAGCAACCCTGTTGAGAAAGCACAGTAGACATTGTCAGGTGCCAAAGCCTCCATAGCCACTACCCCTGACCAGGTGACTGTGTTGAGCAGCCGGAACCTGGCTCTGATCGCAGAGCTGGGGCTGTGACGCAGCATAGCCTCCTACTTGCTCCTTGACTCAGTTTCCACTAGAGTGAGATCAACTTCCTCCTAGTCTGCTCAGGCTGCCATAGCCAACTACTACAGACCGGGTGGCTTGAACAAAAGACATTCGTTTTCTCATGGTTCCGGAAGCTGGAAAGTTTAAGATCAAAGCTCCGGCTGATTGGTTCCTGGCTTGTAGGTGGCTGTCTCCTCTCTCTGTGCACATGTGGCCTTTGTTTGTGCACAAGCAGAGGGAGCGAGCGAGCAAGCTGGACATCGTCTTCCAAGGGCGCTAACCCTATCAGGGGGCCCTGCTCTAGGACCTCTCCCAAGCCTAATCACCACCAAAGACCCAAGCTCCAATTGCCATCACACTGAAGGTATCACCATATGAATCGGGGTGGGGGACAAATCCATTCCAGAGCAGACTCACTGGGAGGTCTGCTTCATGGCCATATGAACCGTCAGGAAGAGTGAATTACTCTCTGCCTTTTTATGTGAAGCCAGGAACTCTGGCTAAAACACATGCGCCCATCGGCCTCAGCCGCAGATCCAGATTCCGAGCGTTCAGGAGACAGGTGCAGGTGCTAAGGCAAGGCAAGGCTCGGGCAGTGGAATTCCTCAGCAGGGAACTGGATGAAACGTCGGTGAACACCCCAGTGGTTTTCACACACCACCGCAGCCTGGCTCCCTGGAGACTGAGCCTGAGGGGCTCGCCTACTTTATGATTATAGGAAAACTTCAAATGATACATTTAAGAGTTTTATTACGGTGTTCCATCAAGTTTTCCTTTGAGAAGAATGGGGCTTGGGATGGGGTCCTTCCAAAGTCTGTGGCGTGTGAAGTCTGCTGAAGGCCCCCTCGATGTTCTCACAGATTGGGGGGGACCATTTCTGTCTTCTTAGTAGACCAGACCACCACACCTGTGCACAAGGGAAGCCGTCCTTCGCTCTTTCTCAAGTTCACACGTCAAGAGACTGCATCAGCAGCCGTGTGGTGCCTATGCACTCAGATTCTGCTGTTTTCAAACGATGGAGCCCCATTAAAACTGCTCCGGCAAGAACCAAAGTTAACCAGCCGATGCCACTGGAAGGCCCAGAAGTGCTCTGGCCTCCGGCACATCTGGATTCAGACGTGTCAATAACAGCATCAGTAGGTACCAGCTGTGCTCTGCTGCTCTCCATCTCTTCACTCCATGCATCCGCACTGGCTGCCCTGGAGCCGCTCTCCCTGCCAGGGCGAGGCGGCCACCAGCCACTCCAGCTGGGCGGTGCCGGGTCCTCAGGACCTCAGGAGCACCAGCCACTCCAGCTGGGCGGTGCCGGGTCCTCAGGACCTCAGGAGCACCAGCCACTCCAGCTGGGCGGTGCCGGGTCCGCAGGACCTCAGGAGCACCAGCCACTCCAGCTGGGCGGTGCCGGGTCCTCAGGACCTCAGGAGCGCCAGCAAAGTTCCAGGGAGGACGGTGACAGATCTAGTGTAGGTCGGGCCTCGAACCCATCACCGTGCCCAGGAGGTAACAGTGTCTGTGTCACGGGAGCACTGCTTGGCTCAGTGCCACCTGAACATCACAGCCTGAAAATGGGGACTGAGGCAGGGCC
This sequence comes from Tadarida brasiliensis, assembly GCA_030848825.1. Lineage (NCBI taxonomy): Eukaryota > Metazoa > Chordata > Mammalia > Chiroptera > Molossidae > Tadarida > Tadarida brasiliensis. The sequence continues at coordinate 2,149,825 of CM061274.1, read as the reverse complement.
CCAACCATAGGCCTGGCACGCACATTCCTGTACCCGCGACTGCCTGGGGCTTCCCTGGAGAGCAGGGCAGTCTCCACCGTGCACAGAACACGGCAGGACTGTCGGGGTTAATGCCCCAGGAGCAGCCCTCACCTGAAGCACAGAGGGTGGGAGCAGACCCTCACTCGCCACGCCTCTCGCTGTCTCCCCAGCAGGACGGAGCTCCAGTCGCCCACAATGGCGACCTTGACACCCACTCTGGGCCTGTGGGTTCTCCTGGCTCACTTCCCACTCCCGGGCTGGGGCGTCCTGCGGTCATCTTCAAAACCAACTGCTGGAGTTCGGCGACTTCCGAGGGCACCCAGACTGAGGCAGGGATGCTGGGACTCGGGAGGCTCCCGGCACCAGACGGACTGCAGATGTCCCTGCTGTCGCAGAGGCGTATTCTAGCCTCAGGGGCTCACATGTTCCTAAAGTCTACGGTGTGCTCCGGGCCCTCTGAGCAGCAGCTGCCTGGAAGGATCAACATGCAAGGCTTTTATATGAAGAACGTGCATGCGAGAGAACTGAGGTGGGAACGCCTAGGAGAGCCATCCGAGCACAGCGCTCGTCTGACGGGCGGAAGTATGCATGACAGCATCCTAGAATTCAGCCACCAGAGGCGTTCCCGTCCCAGGAAGGGGCCTCAGTGTCCCTACTCTGTCGCTGGCTGGCAGCAGTCTGTGGGGGTGAGGCTCTGCTGCAGTGTGGGACGGGTCTCAGAGCTCAGCAGCTGGGGTCACTGGCCAGCTGCAATCCCTGCAGGGCACACTGTGGCCACCACAAGTCTTATTATAGAATTCCGCACGTTCAGAGAAGTCAGAGGTTTGCCATGCCGTTCTGAGTCTGAGCCTCAGAAAGCCCGTCTGGGGCTCAGATAAGAGCTTGTCCATGAAAGCCAGTGCTTTATAGAAAATGTATAGCAACTGGTAGGATTCCGGCCCCAGGACCACGGGCTTTGGGGCATTGATGTTCCTGTGACGGAGATTCTGGTCTGCAGGTGAAAGGCAGTGAGCGAGGCCTGTTCGGACGCGAGGGCTCCTCTGTCCTCACAGGCCTCGACGCAGAGCACCCCCAAACCCCCAGGTTTAGGTTTTGGTTTTTGACTAGGTCCTCTGGGACCTGAAAATACAGCAGGTCCTCAAAGAACATCATTTTGTTTAACGTGGTTTCAGTCAACGCCACTTGGTTGATGAGATGCCATAGAAACTTACCTTTTTTCTTGGACAAACTTCTTTATTTAAGAAATCAAATTGATAGACGGGGTAGGAAATTATGGTAGCAACTTCACACAGAGATCCAGGACCAAACGTACAATTACTTGCCCGAGGTATTCAGAATGGAAGGGAACAATTAGTGCAGGAGATATGTGTCATCACTTGCTTTTCAGTCGACATTTCCTCTTCCACAGTGAGATCCCACACTTGTCAGGACAGAGCGGGCAGTTAGACAGCCGCGAGCAGGGTAGGAACGGTAGGCCAGGTGCAGAAGGTCACCAGGGCGCAGAGCCCCCAGTGCCTAGCAACAAGCCCAAACTGGGCAAATGTTGTGGAGTGGGACCGCGCCACCAGGGTGAACTTCCCTCCCCTAACATGGCTGGTCGTGCGGCGTGGACCCTCCCGGACCTGTTCCTCCCTGGCATGTCACTCATCATCCAGTGGACCCTCAGAAGGGGAACCCAGGGCAGAACAGCCTCAGGCTACCCCATCCGAGCCCTTGCACAACCCTCCATTAAGCATTAAATCCTAGAGATAGCATCTAGACCTCAGTGGCGCTTCAGCTCCAGGCCCAGAAAATCAGCAAAACCAGAGGAAGCGACGCCATGGCTGACCCCAGGACCAGCGGCATTGATTAATGACCCCTGCCCTGTGCCAACCAGTCAGCAAAGACATTGAGCCTGAAAGGACACACCTGGAGAGCTGATGGACATTCTATTGAGATCCCCCCCCCACCGACTTCCCCTAAAATCCCCACTGGAAGAAAAGCCCTTAAGACGAAGGGCCCAGCTGTCCCTCCCAGCCCCTTCTTCCCTCGGACATGCTCTCTGTCTCTGAGCCCACCTGGACTTTCCTTCCCCCTTTCTTTCCTCGAGAGGCAGACCTTCCTGCCTTTCTCCTAAGCTCCAAGGACCCTTCTTTTTGCCTCTGTAACTTTTTCCTGAGACCACACAGCCCAGCTGTCATCTACCTCTGAGACTTCCTTTCTTTTCTTTTTATAAAAATTTATCTTTATTGTTGAACATATTACAGATGTCCCTCTTTTTTCCCCCATTGACTCCCTCCTCCCCATTCCTGTCCCCCCGGCCCCCACCTTCACCTCTCTGTTGTCTGTGTCCATTGGTTGTGTACATATGCATATAAGTTCTTTGGTTTATCTCTTCCCAGCCCCGCTCACCGCCTTCTCTCTGAGGTTTGTCAGTCTGTTCCCTACTTCCATGTCTCTGGATCTATTTTGTTCGTCAGCTTATTTTGTTCATTATATTCCACGAATAAGTGAGATCATGTGATATTTGTCTTTCTCTGATGGGCTTATTTCACGTAGCATAATACTCTCCAGGTCCCTCCATGTCGTCTCAAAGGGTAAGAGATATTTCTTCCTTACAGCTGCATAGTACTCCATTGTGTATATGTACCACAGCTTTTTTATCCACTCATCTACTGATGGATACTTGGGCTGTTTCCAGATCTTAGCTATTGTAAATAGTGCTGCTATAAACATAGGGGTACATATATTCTTTCTGATTGATGTTTCAGGCTTCTTAAGGTATATTCCTAGAAGTGGGATCACTGGGTCAAAAGGCAATTCAATTTTTAATTTTTTGAGGAAACACCATATTGTTTTCCATAGTGGCTGCACCAGTCTGCATTCCCACCAGCAGTGTGCTAGAGTCCCCTTTTCTCCACACCCTCGCCAACACTTGTTGTTTGATGATTTGTTGATGCAGCCATTCTGCAGGTGTGAGGTGATACCTCATAATCATTTTAATTTGCATCTCTCTGATGATTAGTGACACTGAGCATTTTATCATATGTTTCTTGAACATTTGTATGTCCTGTTTGGAGAAGTGTCTGTTCGGGTCCTCTGTCCATTTTTTAATTGGATTCTTTGTCTTCCTTTTGTTGAGTTGTGTGAATACTATATATATTTTGGAGAGTAATCGCTTATCTGATGTATCATTGGCAATTATGGTCTCCCATACAGTGGGTTCCCTTTCCATTTTGATGGTTGTTTCTTTTGCTGTGCAGAAGCTTTTTAGTTTGATGTAGTCTCATGTATTGATTTTTTCCCCTTTGTTTCTCTTGCCCTAGGCAATGTATTTATGAAAAGTCTGCTATTATACTTGTGATGTCTGAGATTTTGCTGCCTACATTTTCTTCTAGGATTTTTAAGGTTTTATGAGTGACATTTAAGTCTTTTATCCATTTTGAGTTTATTCTTGTGTATGGTGTAAGCTGGTGGTCTAGTTTCAGTTTTTTGCATGTAGCTGTCCAATTTTCCCAACACCATTTATTGAAGAGACTGTCTTTACCTCATTGTACGCTCTTGCCTCCTATGTCAAATATTAATTGAGCATACTGTCTTGGATCGATTTCTGGGTTCTCTATTCTGTTCCATTAATCTATATGCCTTTTCTTGTGCCAGTATCAGCCTGTTTTGATTACAATGGCTTTGTAATATAACCTGAAATCCAGTATTGTGATCCCTCCAACTTTGTTCTTGTTTTTCAAGATTGCTGTGGCTTTGGACTCCTTTTGGCTCCACATAAACTTTTGGAGTATTTGTTCTAGATCTGTGAAGAATGCCATGGGTATTTTAATAGGGACTGCATTGAATCTATAGATTGCTTTGGGTAGTATGGTCATGTTAATGATGTTGAGTCTTCCTATGCCTGAACATGGTATATGCTTCCACTTTTTAATATCTTCCTTTATTTCTCTTTTCAATGTCCTGTAGTTTTCTGAGAACAGGTTGTTTGCCTTCCTTGGTTAACTTTATTCCTATGTATCTTAATTTTGTTGTTGTTGCAATGGTCAATGGGATTGATTTTTTAGTTTCTCTTTCTGTGTGTTCATTATTGGTGGATAAAAGTACCATTGATTTCTGGATGTTAATTTTGTATCCTGCTATTTTGCTGAATTCATTTATTAAATCTAGTAGGTTTTTGGTGGAGTCTTTAGGGTTTTCTGTGTGCAATATCATGTCATCTGTGAATAATGACAGTTTCACTTCCTCCTTTCCAATTTGGATGCCTTTTATTTTTTTCGTCTTGTCTGATTGCTGTGGCTGAGATAATCCAGTACTGTGTTGAATAAGAGTGGTAAAAGCAGACATCCCTGTCTTGTTTCTGTTCTTAAGGGAGATGCTTTTAGTTTTTGCCCATTCAGTATGATGTTGACTATAGGTTTTTCATATATGGCCTTTATTGTGCTGAGGTATGATTCCTCTATTCCCACTTTGCTGAGAGTTTTTAGCAATAATTGGTGTTGGATTTTGTCAAATGCTTTTTCTGCATCTATTGATATGATCATATAATTTTTATCTTTCATTTTGTTTATGTGGTGTATCACATTTATTGATTTGCTAATATTGTACCAGCCTTACATCCCTGGGATGAATCCCACTTGGTTGTGGTGAATAATTTTTAAATATATTGCTGAATCTGATTTCCTAATATTTTGTGAGGATTTTGGCATCTATGTTCTTCAGAGATATTGGCCTGTAATTCTCTTTCTTTGTAGTGTCTTTATCTGGTTTTGGAATTAAGATTATGCTGGCCTCATAAAAAGAGCTTGGAAGTCTTTCTTCCTCTTGAAATTTTTGCAATAGTTTGAGGAGAATAGGTGTTAGTTCTTCTTTGGATGTTCAGTAGAACTCCCCTGTGAAGCCTTCTGGACCAGGGCTTTTGTTTGCTGGGAGCTTATTGATTACTGATTCAATTTTCTTAGTTATTATTCATTTGTTCAGGTTTTCTGACTCTTCCTGTTTGAGTTTTGGAAGACTGCATGATTCTAGGAATTTGTCCATTTTGCCTAGGTTGTCCAATTTGTTGGCATATAATTAATTGTTCACAGTATTTTCTTACAGTCCTTTGTATTTCTGTGGTATCAGTTATTACCTCACCTCTTTCTTTTCTGATTTTATTAATTTGAGTCCTCTCTCTTTGTTTCTTGGTGAGTCAGGCTAAAGGTTGATCAATATTGTTTATATTTTCAAAGAACCAGCTTTTGGTTTCATTGATCTTTTTATTGTCTTTTTGGGTCTATGTCATTTATTTCTGCTCTGATCTTTATTATTTCTTTCCTTCTACTTACTCTGGATTTTTCTTTTTGTGCTCTTTCTACATCTTTAAGTTGTAGGGTTAGATAACTTATTAGAAATTTTTCTTGTTTCTTGAGGTGGGCCTGTAATGCTATGAACTTCTCTCTCAAAACTGCTTTCGCTGTGTCCCACAGATTTTGTATTGTTGTGTGTTTGTTTTCATTAGCTTCCAGGAAGTTTTTTATTTCTTGATCTCATTGGTAACCCATTCATTGTTTAATAACATGCTATTTAGCTTCCATGTGTTTGAATGTTTTTGAGTATTTTTATTGTAATTTATTTCTAATTTCATGCCACTGTGATCCACGAAGCTTATTGTAATTTCAATCTTCTTGAACTTAAAGAGACTTAGCTTGTGTCCTAACATGTAGTCTGTCTTTGAGAATGTTCCATACGTACTTGAGAAGAATGAATATTCTTCAGCTTTGGGGTGAAAGGTTCTGTAAATGTCAACTAAATCCATCTGATCTAGTGTGTCATTTAGGGTCTCTGTTTCCTTGTTAATTTTTTGTCTAGAAGATCTATCCAGTGACATCAGTGGGGTGTTAAATTTCCCTGCTACGATTGAATTGCTGTGTATTTCTCCCTTGAAGTCCTCTAGAAGTTTTTTGATTTATTTTGGTGCTCCTATATTGGGTGCATATATGTTTACCAGGGTTATATCCTCTTGTTGGATTGATCCCCTTAATATTATGTAGTGACCTTTGTCTCTTATTATGTTCTTCATTTTTAAGTCTATTTTATCAGATATGAGTATTCCTACCCCTGCTTTTTTCTTCATTTCCATTTGCATGGGAATTTTTTTTCCATCCCTTCACTATCATCCTGTGTGAATCTTCTGTTCTGAGGTGGGTCTCTTGTAGACAGTATATATATGGGTCATGTTTTCTTATCCATTCAGCTACCCGATGTCTTTTTTTTTTTTTATCCTCACCCGAGGACATTTTTCCATTTTTTGTTCAGATAGAGTGGGAGTGAGAGAGAGAGGAAGAGAGAGAGAAACATCGACGTGAAAGGGACACATCGAGTGGCTGCCTCCTGCATGACCCAACCAGGGGCCGAGGACAAACTGCAACCGAGGTACGCGCCCCTAGCGGGAACCGAACCCGGGTTTCTCTGGACCGCAGGCTGATGCTCTAACCGCTGAGCCAAACTGGCCAGGGCTACCCGATGTCTTTTGATTGAAGCATTTAAGCCATTTACATTTAAGGTTATTATTGATAGGTACTTATTTGTTGCCATTTTAATTCTTTATGCCTGTGTTCCTCTCTCTCTCTGTTTTCTTCTCTTTCTTACAACAGTCCCTTTAGCATTTTTTGCAGTGCTGTTTTGGTGGTGGTAAAGTCTTTTAGACTTTTTTTTTTTGTCTGTGAAGCTCTTCATTTCCCCTTCTATTTTGAATGATAGCCTTGCTGGATAGAGTAGTTTGGATTCAGACCCTTTCTTTTCATTACATTGTACACTTCATGCCACTCCCTTCTGGCCTGCAGTGTTTTTATTGAGAAATCAGCTGACAGTTTAATGGGAGCTCCCTTGTAGGTAACTTTCTGTCTCTCTCTTTCTGCCTTTAAGATTCTTTCTTTGTCTTTAACATTTGCCATTTTAGTTATGATGTGTCTAGCTATGGGTCTTTTTGGGTTCATCTTGTTTGGGACTCTGTGTTTCCTGGACTTGTGTGCCTTTTTCCTTCACCAGGTTAGGGAAGTTTTCTGTCATTATTTCTGCAAACAGGTTCTTTATTTCTTTCTCTGATTCTCCTCCTTCTGGTACCCCTCTGATGTGGATTTTTTCATGTTTTATATTGTCCCAAAGCTCCCTTAAACTCTCCTCCTGCTTTTTCATTTTTTTCCAATTTGCTGCTGTGATTGGGAGTTTTATTTTCTACCTTGTCTTCTAACCCACTGATTCAGTCTTCAGCTTCTTCTAATCTACTATTAAATCCTTCCAAGGTATTTTTTTTTTTTTTTGTATTTATCTTGAGATAGAGCAGGAGGGAGAGAGGGAGGAAGAGAGAGAGAGAGAAACATCGATGTGAGAGAGACACATCGAGTGGTTGCCACCCACACAACCCCAACTGGGGCTGGGGACAAACTGCAACCGAGGTACGAGCCCTTAGCGGGAAATGAACCCGGGACTCTCTGGTCCATGGGCTGATGCTCTAACTGCTGAGCCAAACCGGCCAGGGCTTTCCAAGGTATTTTTTATTTCAGCTTTGTCATTCTTCATTTCCACTTGACTTTTATTCAAAGCTTCTACCTTGTTTCGTGCCTATGTAGTTTTCACTGAGCTCTTTATAATTCTTATTGAGTTGCTTGTAATTCTCACTAAGTTGTTTGAGTACCCTCATAACCATCAGTTTGAATTCTTTATCTGATAAATTGTTTGCTTCCATTTCATTTAGTTCCTTTTCTGGCAATTCCTCCTTTTCTTTCATTTGGGGTTGTTTTTTTGTCTCACCATGTTACTGGTCTGGTGTTCTGGGGCCAGGTGGGGCAGGCCGGGTCATAGGAGCAGGTCATGTGTCCAGGGGCGTCGAGTTGGGCAGGTCATGTGCCCTGGATCTGGGCGCTGGTGCAGTGGTCTGGGGGCACTAACGGCTCTCAGCTGTGGCCATGGGCCAGTGGCTCTTTGCTGCAGCAGAGCCTGTAGGATTGTGGCTCTCTGCTGCTGGTGGTCCCATGGGGGCTGTGGGGCCCTGTGCTGCTGGCAGATCCTGTGGGGGGGTGGGCCCCTCTGCTGCTGGTGGGCCACAGGGGTGATGGGCACTCTGCTGCCAGGGGAGAGGCTATCTGTGGCCTAGGGTGCTGGGTCTCTGTAGCTCCCTGAAGCCTCCTCCCTAGGAGGACCCTATGGATCATCAAAAATGACACATTCTCTAATCTGAAGCGAGGAGAAACACTCGGCTGGGACAGTGCTGCTGGCAGCTCCCTCCACCTGGAGCACCCTATGGCTCGCCCTGGGTTCCCCCACAGACAGACAGCTGCCCACCCCCATTCACTCCCACGCATACTCCCTCTCACACACTCACCCACTCACACTCACCCTCACTCCGGCCCTGCCTGTCGCCATGTTGGAATCCCCTCTGTGACTTTCTAAGTAAACTTTCTCTTATAATTAGAGGTCTTGGCTCTGAATTCTTTCTTGGCCAAACTCAAGGACCGAGGCCTAACTCCCCAGCAACATCTGGTTTCATTCGAAGTGAACGGTCACAGCACAGGAGACCCTCCTGCCCGCTCCGTGTGCAGCCAGAAAGGCTAGGAGTTTGAATGTTAACGTAATGCATGTTTTTCTTTACTTACAGCTCTAAAATTGCCTTACAACTCTTTACTAGTACAGACACCAACAGGCTCGTTTAATCTTTAGTATAGTGTCTAAGGGAAAGGAAATAAAACAACGCACCTGGCACTTTGGGCCCAAGCCCCGTTTTCCAGGCAGGGATCCCAGATTCCAGAGTGAAAGCAGGACCACTGCCCCGTCTGGAACGGGCAGGCACGTGGCACTGGGCATTGCAAAGGCTCTTGGCTTCAGCTTCTTGGGTGCTGCTGTGCAGTCCTATACATTTTATATCATACCTAGATGTATGGATAAGTCCGTGTACATGCTTCCGACTGCAGTCCCCACTGCAGACGTTGCAGTTTGAAATCTGGCTTCCACATCTCGACAACGACATTTGGTTCTGGATTGTTACATCAAGATCAAGCTTTCTGAATGAGGAAAATCAAAAACTTATTTCAATGTTTAAAATAAAAGTATTTTGAGATTATTGATAAAGAGCTCTTTATAAATCGCACTGTACATAAGCAAATATTGATCTGTTGATAATTCTAAGAAACAGAATGTACTATTTTTAAATATAAAAGGTTTATATTTATATCATTAAGTTTAGATAAATTAAGACTACAAGTAAAACTTTTCCAGGCTATTTAATCAAGTAACTTACAATGTACACATTCCTGAGCACACTCCATTGTAGTGACATGGTTTATTTCTGAATTCTTCTGCATTCAGCTTAAAAGTTGTTTCTTCCCAAGAAACTGTTATAACGTGACAGCAAGATAACCAGAGATGCACAGCCGAATTGTAAAGGAGCACTTTATTTCGCCAGCAGGCTGCGGAGGGCATAGTCTCCCCTCAGATCAACAGCCCCGATTCTCCTTGCTCGTCCCATTTTAAAGACAGAAACCCCCTCCTCCTTTTGCCCCCTCCCCTGAGGGAACCAGCACAATAGTGGGAGTGACAGAAATTACAGAGGTCAAAATTAGCATTATTCACCGACAGCACAAGTACTTGCAAATACCTGCAAATACTTATACTCAGGAAACTGCAAATGCCTCCCAATACATGAGGTAACTATAATCTTAGGCAAAATTCCTTCCTGTCTAGGGGCAATTAACCTATTATCAGAAGAATATCGAAGAATGTCTATGGGTGATAAAATGGAGTCATTTAGTCGCCTTAACCAAGGGGCCTACATAAAATGAAATCTAGTTGCCTTCGCCTTGGGGCCTAGATCAAAACTAAACTTCCAGTCAAATGTGCTTGATTAAATAGGAGAATTGGGTTCATAAAATGGATTCATTGCAAACTTTATGTATAAGTCATAGACCTCAGTGAAGAAGTTCTTTATTCCGCCTTCTTGCCTAGTGGCACGAAGCACAATGACCTCACATGACCTGAGCAGCAAATGCTGAAACGAACCACCCTTCGAATCACCCACCGTTTTCCGTACCTGTTGCTTGGCAGCCACACATTCTCATCTATGAGGTCGAGGGCCACCTGAGTTATGAACTGGTTCGGATGACGACTATCTCTGGATTCTCCTTTTCCAGCCGGCAAAATCTCCATTTCAAAAACTGGATTATCATGGTGGCCACCAGCTACAAAGCAGAGACTTGCAGACATTGCCTTCAGTGCACAGCTCCTTGGAAGAGATGCCAACGACAGAGGTCTCCAGTCAGTCCCTGCAGCCGCTGCCCGGCCTCACAGCTTCCATCGGGACTTCTGGAGACTCTTGCTTATATCAATTAGCCTGTGATAAAACGGCTTTGTTCTAGTCCTTAAATTGCAGAAATTGTGGACTATGTTAAGTGAGGATTTACTGTAAATCTCATCAGTTTAATCCACATCCATGAAAAGTGATTAAAATCGCATCTTCTAGGAGCTGTTTCAGAAATGCCAGCAGCCTTTTTGTATATTTCTTAGGAAGCAGAACTGCCAACATGTTGTAAAGGTGAGTGAGAGTGTAGCATCTCCCTCTATCAGGAGGTCCATGCTTCATGCCCGCAGAGCACTGCTCACTCCCCAACCTGCTAGGGAGGCCCTGGAACTGCCTGGTGGTCCCAGGTAGAACACAGGCAGTGGCTGGCTTTGCCCCAGAGCCAGCTCACCCAGTGGACAGCTTCAGACCACATTGAAGCACCACCACCAACCACCTCCACAAGCACACACTCAGTGTAGGCTCAGTGGGTACCAGAGCCCTGCTGAAGTAAGTCTTGCTCTGTGTGGTGGGCCCCTGCACAGCTGATCCTCCAAGGTAGTCAGAGGCCAGTGGTCAGTGGGCACAGCCAGTCCTTGCAGCTGATCAGCCTGAGTAAATCTTTCCCATTGACTTGCTAACAGCAATCAAGACTCAATTACAACAGAAGAGTGTAAAGTCCACACCTGGGGTGGACCTCGAGGGCCCAGCTGGGGTGATCAGGGAGGCTGTGCCACTGGACCCTACAGGACACCTACAACAATAGGCCACCCTATGAAGCCTAGGAGACATAACAACCTATCTAATACATAGAAACAAATATAGGGAGGCACCCAAAATGAAGAGACAAAGAAACATGTCTCAAATGAAACAACAGAACAAAACTCCAGGAAAAGAACTAAATGAAATGGAAGTAAGCAATCTAACAGATGCAGAGTTCAAAATACTGGTTATAAGGATGCTCAAGGAACTTAATGAGGACCTCAGAGCATATAATAAAGGACCAGTCAGAAAAGAAGGAGGCACTAACTGAAATAAAGAATATTTTACAGGGAATCAATAGCAGAGTAGGTGAAGCCAAGAAACAAACCATTGATTTGAGATATAAGGAAGCAAAAAAACACCCAATCAGAACAGCAAAAAGAAAAAAGAATCCAAAAAAAAAGAAGATAGTATAAGGAGCCTCTGGGGCAACTTCAAGCATACCAACATCCCATCAAGGGGGTGCTGGAAGGAGAAGACAGAGAACAAGAAATTGAAAACCTATTTGAAAAAAATAATGACAGAAAACTTCCCTAACTTGGTGAAGGAAACAGACATACAAGTCCAGGAAGCACAGGGAGTCCCAAACAAGATGAACCCCAAGAGGCCTACACCAAGACACATCATAATCAAAATGCAAAAGGTTAAAGATAAACAGAGAATCTTAAAAGTAGTAGGAGAAAAGCAGTTAGTTACCTACAAGGGAGCTCCCATAAGACTGTCAGCTGATTTCTCAAAAGAAACTTTTCAGGCCAAAAGGGAGTGGCAAGAAATAGTCAAAGTGATGAAAAGCAAGAACCCACAACCAAGATTACTCTATCCTGCAAAGCTGTCATTTAGAATTGATGGCCATATAAAGAGTTTCCCAGACAAGAAAACACTAAAGGAGTTTATCACCACCAAACCAGTATTATATGAAATGTTGAAGCGTCTTCTTGAAGAAGAAGATCAGAAATATGAATAATAAAATGGCAATAAATACATACCTATCAACAACTGAATCTACAAACAAAGTGAGCAAGCAGAACAGAAACAGACTCATAGATACAGAGAACTTTTTGTTGGTTGGCAGATGGGAGGGTGGTTGGAGAGATGGGTAAAAAGTGAAGGGATTAAGAAGTACAAATTTGGTTTTAGACTAATGAACCTCGGAGGAAAGTGGGGAGGAGGGGCAGGAAGAGATAAACCAAAGGACTTATATGCATAACCAATGCACACAGACGATAGTGTGGGGAAAGCAGGAAGAGGGGGGTCAAAGGGGAAAAAAAGGGGGGACATCTGTAATACTTTCAACAATAAAGATAAATTTAAAAAGAAAATAAATGTGGGAACCACAAATAAAGACTCTTACCTGTGTTGAAGAACAAAATCCCACTGAGTAAATGTGAAGATCCGATTGGCTTTATTAAGTGATTCATCAATCAAGCAACATCCTGTCTATCAACTAGAACAGTGCTCAGAGGATCTGTACAAGATGGAAATGCTTTATAGGCGGAAGGAGGGCGGGACTAAGAAGAGTGGACTATGGATTATTTCTAGCAAGAACATCTTCCCTTAGGGGAAGACGGGTTATAAATGAGAAAATGAGATAGACCCCAAAACTCATGATAGTTACAAAAAGAATCCAGAGTTGTTTGCCCTCTATCCCCACTGAAATGAAGGCCTTAAGACCTGACTGCCTTCCATTTACCTACCCTCCCCTTTGGGGGAACAATTTGGCCTCAATTTACATCCCCTGGTTACAGTATCACCCCATCCTCAATGGTCCACATTTTAATAAGACGTCAATACTGAGACTTCCTAGGAATGAGCCTTCCTAGCACTGAGACCACACCACACGACCCAAAGTCTGGTCATCAAGGCATCCTTCGGATCGATTTATGACCAACAGGGAAAGTGTGGATGAAAAGTGGTGCTGGAATAAATTTTATACTCCTACCTGGACAGGTCACGGTGGACAGTCAGCCCCAGGCCTATGACTGCTTTCATGAACGGTTTTTCAGCCAGCCCTGTCCATTTTTCTTGAGCATTCGGGGTAGGGAATCTATTTTCTGCCAAGGGCCCTTTCGATATTTATAACATCATTCTCAGGACATACAAAATTATCGACTTAAAATTTAGCCTGCTCTATTTGGTCAGGCTAATTTGGTGAGGCATGTGACCTTAGCTGGTATTGATTTCATGGGCCTTATACAGCCTGTGGGCCAGATGGTCCCCACCCCCGATAGTTAACACACCTTTGCAGTAGTTCTACCCCACAGAGAGCAGGTAATCTTAGCAACACTGTAACCCAATCCCCTCTGCCTTGCTTTCTCCGCCTTCACATAATCTTCTTTACTTCCCTCCTTAATTCCAAAGGCACAAAAGAAACTGCAAAGCTATTTCCTGGAGCATTTGAGATCTTGTCCTCTGGCATATGTTGGCAGTTTGGTTCAAATAAACTCTTACAAAAATTCTCTTTGGGTTTGGATGTTTCCTCTGTCCACCAAGGATCCCTGGCCAGCCTGCGCTTGATTACCCTTATTTCACAGAAGCCCCTGGAGCTGGCATTGACCCTCTAGTTTCTGGTTCAGGGAAAGGTCTGGTGGCTGACCCCTGGGGAAGCAATGCTGTCTGCTGGCCAGCACAGCACATGTCAACACCTGATGACTGTTAGACCTCCCTGCGGCCAAACAGAACTGACTATTTCCCTGACATGCCCTTTGCACTCCCCTGTGTTTACAAATCTGCTCCTTCTTCATAGAACGTCTTAGCTGCCATTTTCCCACAATGCCATGTGGGAGACACCTTTATTATTCTGAGTCCCCACAGCAGTTCCCTGACGTGCCTCTGTTAGAGCAGAGACTTCCCTATCCATGACAGGTATGGGCATATATGTGTTACATCCCCTCCTAAAACAATACATTGATTTGCAAATTGACAATCCAGAAGCTTAACTCAGCTTGCAGATACTTGCTAAACTTGACAGTATATATATACAGGTATTTAGTGAGAAATTTCAGATTTCAAAGCTTTTTTTCCTGGCTTCTCTTTTTATTAAAAAATATTTATTTATTTAAAAGTATTGGGGTAACATTGGCTAATAAAACTATACAGGTTTCAGGGGTACAATTCTATAATACATCATCTGTATATTGTATTGTGTGTTCATCACCCCAATCGAATCTCCTTCCATCACCATTTATCCCCCCTTTACCCTCTGCTACCTCCCCCCACCCCCTTTACCTCTAGTAATCACCATTCTGTTGTCTGTGTCTATGAGGGTTTTTTTTTTTTCTTAATCCTTTCACCTTTCTCACTCAGCACCCCCACCCCATACCCCTCTGACAGCTGTCAGTCTATTCTCTGTATCTATGGGTCTGTTTCTATTTTGTTTGTTAATTTATTCTGTTCATTAGATTCCACATATAAATGAAATCATATGTTACCTGTCATTCTCTGACTGGCTAATTTCACTTAGCATAATACTCTCCAGGTCCATCCACGCTCGTGCTAAGGGTAAGATTTACTTCTTTTTTACAGCCTAGTGTTCCACTGTGTAAACGCACCACAGCTTTTTTATCCACTTGTCTACTGGTGGACGCTAGGGCTGCTTCCAGATCTTGACTATTATGAATAACGCTGCAATGAACACAGGGGTGAATATATTCTTTTGAATTAGTGTTTCGGTTTCTTCGGATATATTCCCAGAAGTGGAAATGCTTGGCCATAAGGCAGTTCCATTTCTTTAATTTGGGGGTGGGGGGTACTCCATATTGCTTTCCACGGTGGCTGCACCAGTCTGCATTCCCACCAGCAGTGTGCTAGGGTTCCCTTTTCCCCACATCCTGGCCAACTCTTGATGTTTGTTGATTTGTTGATGACGGCCATTCTGACAGGTGTGAGGTGATATCTCATTGCTCATTGTGGTTTTAAGTTGCATCTCTCTGATGATCAGTGACACTGAGCATCTTTTCATATATCTATTGCCATCTGTATGTCCTCTTTGGAGAAGTATCTATTGAGGTCCTTTGCCCATTTTTAAATTGGATTGTTTGTTTTTGGTGTTGAGTTTTATAAGTTCTTTATAAATTTTGGATAGTAACTCCTTATCAGATGTATCATTGCAAATATGTTCTTCCATTCAGTGAATTGTCTTTTCATTCTGTTGATGGTTTTCTTTGCTGTGCAAAAACTTTTTAGTTTGATGTAGTCCCATTAGTTTTTTTTTTTTCTTTTGTTTCCCTTGCCCAAGGAGATTTATCAGAAAAAACTATTGCTACATGAAATGTGTAAGATTTTACTGCCTATGTTTTCTTCTAAGATTTTTATGGTTTCGAGTCTAACATTTAAGTCTTTAATTCATTTTTAATTTATTCTTGTGTGTGGTATAGGAAGGTGGTCTAGCTTCATTTTTTGCATGTGTTGTTCAATTTTCCCAGCACCATTTGTTCAATAGAACATCTTTACCTCATTTATGTTCTTGCCTCCTTTGTCAAATATTATTTGACCATAAAGGCGTGAGTTTATTTCTGGGCTCTACATTCTGTTCCACTGATCTATTTTTATATTACATTTATTGGGGTGACATGGTTTAATAAGAGTATACAGGTTTCAAGTGTAAGTTTCTATGATACATGATCTGTATATTGCTTTGTGTGCCCACCACCCAAAGTCAAATCATCTCCCATCATCATACATTTGGCCCCCCTTACCCTTTACTACCCCAGCCCCTTCCCTCTGGTAACCACCATGCTGTTGTCTGTGTCTATGAGTTTCAATTTTATATCCCATATATGAGTTAAATCATGTTCTATTCATCTGTATGTCTGTTTTTATGCCAGTACCATGCTGTTTTGATTACTATAGCCTTGTAGTGTAGTTAGATATCAGGTAGC
Organism: Tadarida brasiliensis; assembly: GCA_030848825.1. Taxonomy (NCBI): domain Eukaryota; kingdom Metazoa; phylum Chordata; class Mammalia; order Chiroptera; family Molossidae; genus Tadarida; species Tadarida brasiliensis. Next base: position 2,133,874 of record CM061274.1, on the reverse strand, counting down.
ATTAATCCTTCGACTTTATTCTTCTTTCTCAAGATTACTGTGACTATTCAGGTTTTTTTGTGGTTCCATATACATTTTTGGAATATTTGTTCTAGTTCTATGAAATACACCATTTGTATCTTGGTAGAAATTGTGTTGAATCTATAGATTGCTTTGGGTAGTATGGACATATTAATTATGTAAATTTTTTCTATTTATGAACACATATATACTTCTACTTATTTGTATCTTCTTCAGTTTCTTTCTTCAGTGTCTTATAATTTTCTGAGTACAGGCCTTTTACATTCTTGGGTAAATTTATTCCTAGGTGTTTAATTTTTTCTGATGCAATTGTAAATGGGATTGTTTTCTTAGTTTCCCTTTATGATAGTTCATTATTGGTATATAAAAATGCAACTGATTTCTGGATATTTATTTTGTGTCTTGCTACTCTACTGAATTCATTTAGTAGATCTAGTAGTTTTTTGGTGGAATCTTTAGGGTTCTCTATACACAGTATCATGTTGTATGCAAATAATGACAGTTTTATTTGTTCCTTTCCAATTTGGATACCTTTTAGTTCTTCTTGTCTGATTGCTGTGGCTAGGACTTCTAGTACTATACAATGTTGAATAAAAGTGGTGAAAGTGGGCATCCCTGTCTTGTTCCCAATCTTAAGGAAAACACTTGTAGTTTTTTCCCATTAAGATGTTGTCTGTAGGTTTGTCATATATGGCCTTTATTATGTCGAGGTATGTTCCCTCTATTCCCACTTGGCTGAGAGTTTTTATCATATATTGGTGCTAGATATCAAATGCTTTTTATGCATCTATTAATATGATCATGTGGTTTTTATCCTTCATTTTGTTTATGTGGTATATCATGTATATTGTTTTGTGGATATTGTACCAATCTTGCATCCCTGGAATAAATCCCACTTGATCATGGTATATGATCTTTTCGATGTATTTCTGGATCTGGTTTGCTAAAATTGTGTTGAGGATTTTAGTATCTATGTTTATTAGAGATATTGGCCTATCATTTTCTGTCTTTGTAGTATCTTTATCTAGTTTTGGAATTAGGATAATATTGGCCTCATAAAATGAGCTTGGGAGTTTTCCCTTTTCATGAATTTTTTGGAATAGTTTGAGAAGAATAGATATTAATTCTTCTTTGAATGTTTGATAAAATTCACCTGTGAAGCCATCTGGTCAAAGATTTTTGTTTGTTGGGAGTTTTTTTTTGTTTTGTTTTGTTTTTTATCACTACTTCAGTTTCACTAGTTGTAATCTGTAAGATTCTCTGATTCTTTTTTATTTCGTTTTGGAAGATTATATATTTCTAGGAATTTACCCATTTCCTTCAGATTGTCCAATTTGTTGGCATATAGTTTTTTCATAATATTTCCTTACCATTCTTTGTATTTCTTTGGTGTCAGTTGTTACTTCTTCTCTTTCATTTCTGATGTTGTGTGTTTCGGTCCTCTCTCTCCTTTTTCTCGATGAGTCTGGTTAAGGGTGTCTCAATCTTTTTTATCTTTTCAAAGAACCAGCTCTTAATTTCATTGATCTTTTGTATTTTTTTTAGACTCTATTTTGTTTATTTATGCTCTGATCTTTATTGTTTTCTTTCTTTGAGGCTTTGTTTGTTGTTGTTTTTCAAGTTCTTTAAGTCTGAAGTTAGACTTTTTATTTGAGATTTTTCTTGTTTCTTGAGATAGGCCTGTAATGCTATGAATTTTTCTCTTAGGTTGTTTTTGCTCTGTCCCACAGATTTTGGGTTGTTGTATTCTCATTTTAATTTGTTTCAAAGAATATCTCTCTCTGTGTTTTTTTAAATCCTCACCCGAGGATATTTTTCCATTGATTTTTTTTTTTTCCAGATAGGGTGGGAGGAAAGAAGAGAGACACATCAATGTGAGAGACACATCAATGCGAGAGAGATACATCGAGTGGCTGCCCCTGCACCACCCCAACCAGGTCCAGGGATTAAACCTGCAACCGAGGTATGTGCTCTTGACGGGGAATCGAACCCGTGACTCTTTGGTCTGTGGGCCAACACTCTAACTGCTGAATCAAACTGGCCAGAGCTCAAAGAATCTTTTGATTTCTTCCTTAATCTCATTGTTGACCCATTCATTGCTTAGTAACATCTTGTTTAGCCGCTATGTCTGTGTGTTTTTCAGTTTTTCTCTTGTGACTGATTTCTAGCTTCATACCATTGTGCTTGGAGAGAATGCTTGACACAATTTCAATCTTCTTAAATTTACTGAGACTTGTTTTGTGTCCTAACATGTGTTCTATCCTAGGAAATGTTCCATGTGCACTTGAAAACCATGTAGACTCTGCTGTTTGGTGGTGAAATGCGCTGAAGATATCAATTCAATCCATCTGATCCAACATGTCATTCAAGGCTGTTCGTGGCTTCTGTCGAAGCGTGGGAGCCTGGTCACACTGAGCGTGGTTACTGCAGTGCCTGCAGGGGCTGGATCTGTGACAGTCGTCCCCACCGGAGGACAGCCTCCCCGTTTCCCCACGGGGCCTACCCGGCCCATTTTACCTTTTCTTATTTCCTGCCTGGTCCCTGTTGCATTTGAGTTTCAGTCCTACCATAACATCTTCGAGGGCAGAAAGTACAGTCATCCCTCCTTGTCTGCAGGAGACGTGTTCTGATACTCCAGGGGGTGCCTGACGCCACAGTCGTGCTGAACCCTACAGACGTCGTTTTTCCTATACAGACATACATGCCTATGACAAAGGTTAACTTGTAAATTAACAGTAAGAGCTTAACAACAATGATAGTAATATAGAATCACTATAACAATACACGGCAATAAAGTTATGGGAATGCGATGTCCCTCTCTCTCTTAAAATAGCTCACTGTGCTGTGTGTATGACAGGTACACTGGACCAAGGCATGACTCACACCCTGGGCGGGATGGAGCAGAGCTCTACTCAGAATGGCTTACAATTTAAAACGTATGAATTATTTATTTCTGAAATTTCCCATTTAATATTTTCAGACCACTGTTGACTGCAAGTAACTGAAACCACAGAAAGCAAAATCATGGATGTGGGGCTCTGCTGTATCCCTGTTTAATCTTTATACGGTGTGATAGTTATAAGCATGGATTTTGGACCCAGACCACTAAGGCTTAATACTGATGCTCACTAGCCTGTGACTCTCCTTGATTTGGTTTCCTTTTTGTAAAATGTAAATAGTAACAGTGTGTACCTGCTTCATAGGATTCCTGTGATGATGAGATAAATGAATACGTACAAAGTACTCAAAACAGTGCTTGGATGTTAGAAGCAACCCAGTGTCGGCTTTACGCACCGGTAACAGCTACGATAGAGGAAATGGACTGTTCTTCACAGAACCCAGTACACTCAGTAGGCATACAAAGCACACTTGCAGAGTAAATAAAGACATTCCCTAATGCTCACAGGGCCTCACAGAGACTGTGCTGCGCAGCTGAAGGCCTGACGTGACCGAGTGTCCATCAGTATCGGTGGCCTCGAGGAAACATTTGACGGTTTACTAGCTGGTACGGGGCTCCCTCGGTCTTGGCCTGTGGAAAGACATCCATGTAGGCATCGCAGAAGATACCATTTTCTTGAATGGTGGAGATTACACACTAATTATCCAGGTAGCAAACAGACCTTCAGTAGGTTACCTGGGTTCCAACCGGAGGCTCTGCACGATCTCCATCCAGGGGTGCTGAGGACAGTGGGAGCAGGCTCGGGGATGGTCAGGGCCTTGGTAGGGAAGCGCATCGACAGAGAGGCTCATTGTTTTCGCTCAGATTGAATGTCATTTGGAGCAGCTGGAGGAGTGTTAGTTGATGGAAATTATGGGGAAATTAGAAGTTCCTCCCTACACCAACCCTCTTCCAGGTACAACTTTCGATCTACATCAGTGGCCATATACTTGTGGAAAAAACTAAATAGTAATAAAAATAATACCTACATTCAAATGCAGAGCAGACACACATTCAGCTTCTGGAAACAGCCAGCTCGCACGCTCTTCCAGAAGGAAGATGTAATAGAGCACAGGAGGATTTGCTTGGCCCTGTCCCTGAAACTGTGGTAGGAATTCTCGTTAAAAAGTGACTTGTATCCCTGCGGTGAATGCTTTATGGACGAGGTTTGGCTAGCTCAAATCAGAGTGGGGTACTCAATAGGGGAACTTTATTGTCCTCACAAAGTCCAACAGCTGGAACAGATTTCAAAATCTTTCTCATTAAGGTAGATGCTCTTTTTTCTTCCTGGAATTCCTTCAGGAATGGCCTCAGGGAGAATGATGTCAGTGGATCGTCATCCCAGGGCCAAACGTTCTTACTTCTGCCCATGAGACCCCAGGACCCCATCTAGAGGTAATCATCAGAGACTCGGTCCTGACTCACAGGAGGGTGACCTACGGTGCTTTCCAATGCGGAGCCTGTGACTCTGACATTCACATGATCAATTCTCTGCACCAAATTTGGAAGATCTCCAAGGAAATTTCCCTCCAGAGTATCACAGGAAGCCAAGAGGGATTAAAACATCTGGAATCCTGCTGAACATTTGAATGTGATGATTGTTTGGGCAAGTGATTTACCGGTGACCTGCGGGAGGGGGGCGGTGAAGTAACGTCAGGCAGGGAGGAGGGGCTCGTGCAGCAAGGAGGACAAGCCAGTGAAGCCCGTGCATATGGGTCAGCGCTGGCCCTGGGCCTGGATCAAGCACCTGAGTGAGTCGAAGGAAACCGGTTCTGATCCCAGCTCTGCCCCTTGTTTCCTGTGTGACCTCACGTGAACCCCCTTTCTGGGCATTGCTTTCTTCGGGAGATTAGCTCAGCAATTAAGTCTCAGATGCCTTCAGAGACCAGGCTGGGGATCTCGGCGTGAGAACGAGTTTGGGTGGGCAGCAAGGAAGCAGGGCATGTTGGTGCGTGTGCTGAGCAGAGCGCGTGCCCCGGCTAGGGGCTTTCTGGGGCGCTGCTGCTGAAGCACCACTGGCGGACACACCTCTGGCTGTCTGCCCTGCAGGCTGATGGTGCACAGGGCTGCACCCTGCCTCCCGCGCGGCGTCTGAGATCCTGTGGGCCCAGCGATGACACACCCCACTGCTGTCTCAGACACAAAGGAAATGGGTCTGTGGACTGTGTGTCAGAACTCCACAGCCATCTGGGCTGAGTCCCTTGCTCTGTCACTGACTAGTGGTCCCTTGTTTGTACTTCAGAAATTCAACAACTTTCAAAACCAAAATGTTTTCCGTAGGTTTCTGGAAAAATCATTTGGTGGCAAAACTGACCCGAACAATTTAGAGATATTATTTATACCAGGGGTTAGCAATTTCTTCTGTAAAGAGCCAGATGGTGAGTATTTTAGGCTTTGCAGGTCGCAGCCACCCAGCTCTGCCCTGGTAGCAGGAAAGCGGCAGTGACCAGTGGGCGTGGCTACGTGTCAATGAAACTGGATGTTACAAACCAGGTGGGACCCGCCTCGGGGCTGCAGCTTGCACACCTTGATGTATATGAGTTAGCATAAATATTCAGCCCTGGCCGCTTGCTTGGTGGTTAGAGCACTGGCCTGAGAACCAAAGAGTTGTGGGTTCGATTCCAGTCCAGGGCACGTACCTCTGTTGCGGTTCATCCCTGGCCCTGGTCGGGGTCGTGAGGGAGGCAACCAGTCAATATGTTTCTCTCGCATTGACATTTCTCTCTCTCTCTTCCTCTCCCACTCCATCTGAAGATAAATGGAAAAAATATCCTCAGGTGAGGATTAAGATATGTGTGTGTGTATATATATATGTATATATACTCATATACTTTGCTGCAGAAATGCTGATGGTTCTGATTGTGGGTACTCTGCTGAACATTACAGTGGACAGAATAATGACTTCCAAAGGTGTCTACATCCTACTTCCCTGAAACCTGAGAATATGTTACCTTACATGGCAAAAGGGACTTTGCAGATCCGATTAGACTGAGGACCTTGAGGTGGGGAGGGGACCCTGTATCATTCACCTGGGCCCAGGCAATCACGCGGGTCCTCACAGGAGGGCCGGAGGAGGGTCGGACACAGAGACGTGATGGTAGCAGAGGTGCAGAGAGACCCGACGACGCTTGGCGGGCAGAGGAAGGAGCAGGAGCCGAGGGTGCGGTGGCTTCTCGAGCTCAGAAGGCGAGAAACAGGTCTCCCAGCCTCCAGAAGGGGCGCAGGCCTGCCGACACTTTAATCTCAAGTCTTTTGACCCCGAGACCTGTAAACTAATAAATCTGTACTGTTTTAAGCCATTCAATTTGTGGAGGTTTTTAAATAATTTTTTTTTCTTTATTGATTTTAGAGAGAGGCAGGGAGAAGGAGAGAGAGATAGAAGCATTGATGAGAAAGAACAATTGGCCGCCTCCTGCATGCCCCCTACTGGGAATTTGGCCCACAACCTGGGCATGTGCTCTGACCAGGAATCGAACTGGTGACCTCTTGGTGCATGGGTCGACGCTCAACCACTGAGCCACACCGGCTGGGCAATTTGTGGTTATTTTTTACAGAAGCAATAGAAACGAATACAGAGATAGCGTGTAATATAGTGTATGCACTAAATTTCCTTTCTGAAATAGAAAACGTATGAATTAAAACTTATTCTAAGAGCGTCAGATGCTGGCTTATCTTGTCCGAGATATTTCGGCTCGCTCTCTCAGGTTCCCCTGCACAAGGTGGGTATGAAACCGCAGCGTCACTCAGGGTCGCTGTGAAGGGCAGAGCACTCCTAGATCCCCCTTCAAGGAGGCCTGGATACCAAACTCGGAAGTGCTGTTGGTGGTCAGCATCAAAGGGGTCACCTCAGCTGCAGAGAGGGGCTGGGGGAGCGGATAAAAGCCTTGGCATTTCCAAAGGCTGAGTCAGCAAACGTTTCACTCTCAGACTTTTCCTTTTATTCACCATCCACCCCCCACCCCCCACTTGCAACCATTGGCTTGTTCTCTGTATCTATGGGTCTGTTTTGTTTTGTTTACTCAGGTGCTCTGCTTTTTTTGTTTTATATTCCACTTATAAATGAAATCACACAGTATTTGTCTTTGACTTAATTCCTTTAGTATAGTATGCTCTAGGGCCATCTGTGTTATTGCAAATGGCAAGGTTTTATTCTTTATGTCTGAGTAATATTCCATTGTGTGTGTGAGTGTGTGTGTGTGTGTGTGTGTGTGTGTGTGTGTGATCACATCTTCTCTCTCTATTCATGTATCAATGGACACACAGGTTGTTTCCTTATCTCCGCTATTGTAGATAACGCTGCAGTGAATATAGGGGTGCATATATCTTTTCGAATTCGTGTTTTCATTTCCTTTGGATAAATACCTAGAAGTGGAATTTCTGGGTCTTACGGTAGATCTATTTTTAATTTTTAAATACTGTTTCCCATAGGGGTTGCACCGACATACAATCCCACTAACAGTGCACAAAGCTTCCCTTTTCTCCACATCCTCTCCGACACGTTTGTTGATTTATTGATGTGAGGTGATAACTCCTTGTGGTTTTAATTTGCATTTCCCTCACGATTAGTGACATTGAGCATCTTTTCATATGTCTATTGGCCATGTGTGTGTCCTCTTTGGAGAAATGTCTCTTGAGATCCTCTGCCCATTTTTAAATTAGACTGTTTGGGGGTTTCTGTTGTTGTTAAGTTGTATGAGTTCCTTATATATTTTGGATATTAATCCTTTATCAGATGTATCCTTGGTGAATATTTTCTGCCAGTCAGTAGAATGTCTTTTCATTTTGTTGATTTCTTAAGCTATGCAAAAACTTTTTAGTTCGATATAGTCCCATTTGTTGATTTGTTCTGTTTCCCTTTCTCAAGGAGGCATATCCAAAAAGATTCTGCTAAGACTGATCTCAAATAATTTATGGCCTATGTTTTCTTCTAGTAGTTTTATGGTTTCAGATCTTATAATTAAGTCTTTAATCCATTTTGAGCTTATTGTTGTGTAGGGTTTAAGAAATGATCCAATTTCATTGTTTTGCAAGTGTCTGTCCAGTTTTTCCAGCACCATTTATTGAAGTAACTGTCTTTATCCAATTTTATATTCTTTCATTCTTTGTCATAGATCAATTGACCATATAAGAGAGAATTTATTTCTGAGCTGTCTATTCTACTCCATGGATCTATATATGTGTTTTTATGTCAGTACCATACTGTTTTGATTATTGTAGCTTTGTAGTAGTTGATATTAGGTAACAGAATGCCTCCTGCTTTGCTCTTTCTCAAGATTTCTTTGACTATTCAGGATCTTTCTGTGGTTCCATATAAATTTTAGGATTAGTTGTTCTAATTCTGAGAAGAATGCCATTGGTATTTTAATAGGGATTGCATTGGATCTATATATTGCTTTATGTAGTAAGAACGTTTTAACAAGATTAAGCCTTGTAATCCACCAGCTCGGTATGTCCTTTCATTTATTTTTTTCTTCTTCAATTTCTTTTTTCAATGTCCCATAATTTTCAGAGTATAGGCCTTTCCCCTCTTCTGTTAAATTGATTCCTAGGTATTTTATACTTTTTGATGCAATTGTAAATGGGATTGTTTTCTTAATTTCTTCTTCTGATAGTTCATTGTTGGTGTATAGAAATGCAACAGATTTCTATTGCATTTTCTATTGCAAAATATATTGATTTTGTATTCTACAACTTTATTGAATTTATTAGTTCTAATAGTCTTTAGGATTTTCTATATACAGTATAATGTCATCTGTAAATAATGACAGTTTTATTTCTTCCTTTCCAATTTGGATGTCTTTTATTTATTTTTCTTGCCTGATTGCTGTGGTTAGGACCCCAGTACTACTATGCTGAATAGAAGTGATGATAGTGGGACAGCTTGTCTTGTTGCTGATCTTAGAAGAAAAGTTTTCAGCTCTTCACCATTGAGTGTGACATTAGCTGTGTGTATTTTATATAGATGGCCTTCATTTTGTTGAGCTGTGTTCCTTCTAGACCCACTTTGTTTTTTATTACAGAAGGATGTTGAATTTTGTCAAATGCTTTTTTTACATCTGTTGAGATGATCCTATGATTTTATCCTTCATTTTGTTAATGTGATGTTTCACATTCATTGATTTATGGGTGTGGAAACATCCTTGCATCTCTGGGATAAATCCCTCTTGGTCATTGTGTATAATCCTTTTAATGTATTGTTGAATTTAGCTTGTTAATATTTTGTTGAGAATTTTTGCATCTATGTTCATCAAATATATTGATCTTTAATTTTCTCTTTTTGTAATGTCGTTGTCTGGTTCTCTAAAATGAGTTTGGAAGCATTTCTTTCTCTGAGTTTTTTAAATAGTTTAGTAAGAATAAGTATTACTTCTTTAAATGTTTGGTAGAATTCATCTGTGTAGTCATCTGGTTCTTTTATTTGTTCAGAATTTTTTATTACTGCTTCAATTTTATTGCTAGTAATAAATCTATTTAGATTTTCTATTTCTTTCTGGTTCAGTCTTGGAAGGTTATATGCTTCTAGAAATTTATCCATTTCTTTTAGATTGTTGAGTTTATTGGCATATACTTATTCATAGTGTTTTAAAATAATTATCTTTATTTTTGTAGTGTTGGTTGTAACTTCTCTTTCATTTGTGATTTTATTTATTTGAGCTCTTTTTTTCCAGATGAGTTTGGCTAAAGATTTGTCAGCAATTGTTGGCAAATATTTATTTCTAAATTTTTAAAATTTTGGAATCAATGTGGGTATTTCAAAATAGTTTGTTAAAATCATAAGACAGAACTTGTCTTCCAATATCTAGGTAAAGTCAAGGATTATAATAAAATTTGAAAAATAAAGTATAGTTCACTAATTAATTATGTAAATCCAAAACACAGTTGACCCTTGAACAACACAAGGGCTAGGGGTGCCAGCACCCCTCCTTTCTACCCCTAGTCAAAATCTCCTTAACCTTTGACTCTGCAGTCAGCCCTTCTCAGATTCAACCAGCTATGGATCAACCACAGTGGGGAACACAAAAATGCCGTTTCCAGTCCGCAGGTGGTGGAATTCACATATGCAAAACCCACAGATATGAAGGGCCAGCTGTGTTCATTGGAAAAAATCAGCATGTAAGTGGACCCGTGCAGTTCAAACCCAAACTGAACAAGTATTTTACATTATTCAAATAAACCAATATATTTTCAAACAGGGGGCTATTAAAAAACGCAGGAATCCAATCAAATGATAAGATATGAGGATGTAAATGGAGGGATGTTTGGTGTCGCGCCCGCAGACGTCCAGCTGACCCTCGAAGGCGGAGCTGCTGCTGACATCCCAGCAGGATGTGTAATTCCACGTCCCAGTCTCACGTCCAAGCGTCTACCTCATGAGCCGTAACTGCGAGAGACTGTGCTGACTTTCCAGCCGAGGTAATCGAGCATGCATCCACAGGCTCAGTGAGAAGTCAGCACCGAGAACTAAACCAGGATTTAAAAATTCCTGGGAAGACCTGAGAGAGAGGGGAGAAGTAGCTTCAGCCATCCACTCTTATTCCTAAACAAGGTGGGAAGGTTAGAGAACCAGAAACCCTGATCATTTCAAATCAGTGACAGCTTCCCACAGAAAGTGCTTAGGTCACAGAGACTTTTTGGAAAACAAACATTCCATGGCCATTCAATGGACACGCTCACTGGCAGCCCCTGGCTTTCCTATGAGTTTCTTTTAGGAGCTTCAGAAACTCCAGCAATAATCATAAGCTGGGCGATTCTTACTGTTCCCTCCAGACCCACCCGCTCCTCTCCCCCCTGCTCCGTGCCCAGGGGCCTCCCTGTCTGGATCTCCTTGCAGTTTCTCTCGTGCTCTGGCTTTCTGTTGGGTCAGCCAGTGGGTGCACCTACCACAGGCTGCAGAGGGAGGAAAGGGAGCGGGATCAGGAGGGTTACTCCCCTGCCTTCCTCTCTGAGGGTCGCCTGGGCGGGCAGCGTCTCTCAGGCATCTCTGCCAGCTCTCAGGGTCGGGCTCTGGGAGCCTCTGTCCTCTCCCTCCATCCCTGCCTGGGGGTGGGGACAGCGCTAGGCGACTCCCTTCTCCCTTGTGGCGTCCCTGCACTCCGCTCACACTTCGTAAGAGTTTCCTTATTACAGTCTCAAGTTCCCCACTTCAGCCTGCTGTTCGCTCCCTACTGTGACCCTCGCAGATATAAATGACACGAACGTGTTTCAACATTTATTTAAGCTCGGCGAGCACTGTGGCATCTATCCCCCAGGAATTCCGTGGAGTGGGCGCTGTGACTCCACGTTACAGATCGGGAGCCTAAGATCGGGAGGAAGCCGCCGTGCGCGGAGGGGATGACCAGCAATGCACAGAGCCAGGCTGCTTGTCGCACACTCGTTTCAGCACCGGTGTGCTGCCCTGAGGACTGCACAGCACTCAGAAGTCAGCCAAGTGCTTTCGGAAACCACGCCCTCCCCAGCACCATGTAAAGTGGAAAACGGATCAGCAGCCTGTCTGCAACTGATGAAAATGGTCGGCACGATTACTGATGGCTCTCAGACGGACTCGTCCCGCGCCGCCTGTCTCCATCCCTTCTGATGGGCTAACACGGCTTTGGGTCTGTGAGGCCCACGGGTGCTGCAGCAGAGAAGGAGGACAGAGTCCACAGCAGGTCAGGCACGCACAGCGTCATTTCCACCCTGCCTTTGGTCTTCAGAGTGGCAGGTGCACACACTTCGGGGGTGGACCTTCGCCATCGAGAGCAAGCTTCTAACGGCAGGAGCTCAGCTGTTGCTCAGGAAAGGGGGAACCCTGTGCCTGGAAAGTGAAATTCTGTCTGCCGGACGAGAGCGGCCAGCAACTTCCATCATCCAGCTGGGGCTCTCTGCCTGCAAAGCCTTCTGAACACCTTGCACACACCGCTGACCTTTAGACTCCAGTGAGCAAGCTCTTTTCAAAAAACTGATTTTAGAGAAGGGTGGGGAGAGGAAGAGGCAGAGGGAGAGAGAGAGAGACAGAGGGAGAAACATCGGTTTGTTGTTCCACTTATTTATGCATTCATTTGTTGATTCTTACATGTGCCCTGACCAGGAATCGAACCCACAACCTTGGTGTATCGGGATGACACTCTAACCAACTGAGCTACCAGACCAGGGCTCCAGTTAGAAAGTTCTTAAATCTCTCCTGTCCCACTGAGATTTGGGGTGGAAAAGTGTAAACTTTACCATCAATTTCCGTGAGACCCATTGTCTCGGCCAAGATTCTCTGTTGAGGGCAACAGAACCCAGCTCTGGTCAACCTGAGCAGAGAGGAGCTTACTGAAAGGATGTCAATGGCTTGTGGAATTTACGAGAGACTTGCATGATTCGTGGGGACCAGGTTTGGGATGGACAGCAGCCAAGGAAGTTTGACAATCAAGGGAGCAGGGAAGACAGCTACAGTTCAGAACCTGCCACAGTCTGGTCCAAATGACTCCAATTCCATGAAAAACGTCTACGCTGTCCCTCCTCCTGTGGTTCTTGTGACCCAGAGTGTGCCGAGAAAGTGCCCGGGGGCTCTCTCCCCCCTCCCCATCCTTCTCTGCGGAAAGTGGTCATCAGGAACTGCCCTCCGCAGAAGTCACTGCCGATCAGCGCCCACCTCCACCGTGGGGCCCCAGAACTACCCACAGGCTCACCTGTACACAGTGCTTGACGGAGCCAGGTGCCCACGGGGATGACCTGAGCTGTAACGTGACAGGGACACTGGCTTCCTTCTTCTCATGTCCCATGTCCATGCTCTCAGTCTTCCTGGAACCCTCTTCCAAATAAACCCCTTGCACTAAAATTCCTGTCTCCGGGTCTACCTTAGGGGAACCAAACGAAGACGTTTTAGCCAGGCTTTCCACGTCAGGGGAGATTCAAATCCCTGATAACCTTGAGGTACTGTGAGGTAAAGCGAATTCGTATGAGCAACAGCAGGAGACAAAGCCCCTGCATTCATTAACAACACAGCAAAATATCTTTGTCAGATTTTCAGAAGGGAAAACAATTATAGAAGGTGTTTCCTATTAGAAGCTTTTATTTTGCTACTTTATTTAAAAATGAACCAAATAATATTCACAAGTTGTATCATCATGTTTTTTAAAAGTACACCTATCTTAGTTATCCATACAAATTATAAAATATTACCCCAAACCTTAGAGGCTTCGAACAACACACACTCACTCTCCCCCAGCTCTCTGGACCGGAGCCTGGCTGCTGAGCTAGTGGGTCTGCTCAGGGTCTCGCGAGGCTGCAGCAAGTTCTCAGCTGGGGCTGCGTCACCTGAAACCTTGACAGGGCCCCCCACGGTTCGCTCACCTGGCCGCTGGCAGAGGGCTCGGCTCCCACCACACGGGCCTGTCCAGCTGCTTCAGCTCCTCCCGACAGGCAGCTGGCTGCCCAGACTGAGTGATCCAAGAGCAGTGTGATGACAGAAATTGCAGTGTCTTCCGTGACCTAGCTTCGGAAGACACATTGTTCATTTTGTAGAATCCAAGTGGATTCACCATGCAGCCCCATGCAAAGTGGGAGTGGTCTGGGAAGATGTAACTGTCAGGGGCACAGGGTCCCCGGGCCACTTCAGACTCTGTCTACACAGGACCATCATCTTCTAAAGCAGTCGACTGTTTCGGAAGTCTGTGAAACTGACTGACGGGTCATCCCACTGAGGAGCAGTCTGAGACCCCATCCCCCACCTGGCTGCTCCGCGACGAGGTCCCTCAGGGGGACAGTGTGTAAGTGCCAACTGTTCGTGAGGAAAAGGACCTCAGCGCAGCTCATCTCACTTGATCTACGATTCTGGCCCAGAGTCTGAGGATAACCAGATCTCCAGAGTTGGAACCAAAATGTGACTTTTGCCGGATAGACTCGTGTTAGATGGACGACTCCCCCCTGCCAACTCTCCCCTCCCCCTCCAGAGCATGAGATCTGTACCTCCAGCATGACGGAAACAAAAGAGGCAAAGCCCTGTGTAAGCCCAGCAGAACCTAGGAAAAGCAGAACCATACGCTGCAGAGCCCAACCTGGAAATCCCAGTGTAACGTGCAAACATCAAATACCACCCTCAGCGTGCCAGCTTTCAGGAAGCAGGTGCGTGGCTGCCAACCCAAGCCGGCGGGAGGCCCAACGAGTTCAAGCGCCGAGACTTTCCAGAGCCCCTCCCGGATCACACGTCCTGCAGGGAAGGCCTGCGGAGAAGGGCCTGGGGCACGATCCTTCACGAAGTTCCTTTCACTCCCCAAAGCGCAGAGTTTGAGGTGTGCGTGTTGGGGACCGTGCCGACCCAGAGGCAAAGGCAGAGTCACGTCTGCCTGACAACCGGGCCCTAAGAACAGGCTAACAAGGGGTGTCTCTGCGTGAGAAACGGGAAATACCGCGGTATTGGAGAAGCATTGACATGTATACGACAGTGTCACATGCATTGATTTACACAGCGAGTCATTTCACTGCAAGTTCGCGTGTACACATACTGTCCCCGATCACGAAATGCGGACAGACGCCCACGACCGGCTGCTCACGGCGGTGTCAACCGTGTGCTGTCTGGTCGCTGTCTCGGGCCAGAACACTGGGCGGCCCCGACGCTCCTCCTTCGCGCACCCGTTCCCCGGGTCTAATTGGCTGGTTCACTGTGGGGGCGACCTCTTCCTCTGTGCGTCCCCGTGTGTCCCGTCTCCCCTCGTCCTCCACCCGCTCAGCCTGTGGCCTGAGTCACCTGCACAGCGTTTTCCCTGCTTCTAGTCTACCCGGCAGGTAGCATTAGTTTCTGCTGCAACAGACAAACTCAAAGTAAAGGTTTAGGGACGTGTGGACCCCGAGGGGTGGTACTGTATTCCTCAAATCACCAGAGACCCAGCCTTCTCCGTTCTTGTGCTCCACTGTGTGGCTCCTGTTCCCAGGCCACCTCATGGTTCACAGCGGCTGCTGCTGTTCCAGCCATTGCACCTGCACTGCGCCAGGCAGGGTGAGGGTGGGGCTGGAGAACATAACGCCTTCTCCTCTAAGGGACACTTCCCAGAGCTGTACATACCAACTTTTACATTGCCTTGTCCATGATTTAGCCCCTTAACCACATCCGGTGACAAGGGAGACTGGGAAGTTTCATCTTTATTCAGGCATTTTGCCCAATAGAAATCGGGCTGTTGTCACTAAGGAAGAAGAATCGAGTAGAAATTAGGGGGATAAAGGGCACAGTGGCAATTTCCTACCAGGGACCTGATTCTCTCCCTGTTCATGGAGACTGGTTGAGGTGTCTCGGTTTGGGTTCCCCCAGAGCAGACCTTGAGGCACTTTCTGCTCCCCCCTGTCCACATCGCCTCGGACAGAACATGCCCTCTCTGTGCCCTGTGAGTCCCTGCTCACAGGGACCCTGGACATGGTGAGGATGGTAGTTAGATTGTTTAGTTTGATTGGAGGCCACTGCAGAGTTTGAAGGATGAGAGTATCATGATCAAATGTGTGGTTTTCAAAGTTCACCTTGGCTACTCTGTAGACCAGAATGCAGGGAGGCCAGCACGAAGTGGGGAGGCCACGTAGGCGGGCCCCCAGCACGTCGAGGGACTGGTGACAGCATCCGGACAGGATGGCAGCAACAGAGCTGCTGAAACGTGGTTGAACTCGAGTCATGGTGGGTACAGAGCCAACAGTACTTGGATGTGGGTGTGATAAAGCGAGGAGTGGTCAGGAAGGCCCCAGGATGTTGGATGGAGAAGCCACTCACCGAGAGGGCACTTGCTGGGGGACGAGCCAGCCAGCAGAGAGGGAAATGAAAGCTCTTTCCTGGACGAGTTGGCGGTGCTCAGCAGGACCCGGGGGAGGTGTCAGGTAGGCGGTCAGGACACTGAGTCTGACATGCAGGTGGGGGGGGCGGGGCCACAGGTACACACATGTATGGATTCATAAACACAGGATGGTATTTAAAAGCATGAAATGGTGTCAGATCACCTATGGAAGGTACAGGTGAGAGAAGGCGATGGGAGAGGGGGCAGGGCAGGAGGAGGGGCTAAGGAAACGCCTTCAGGCACTCCAACACCATGAACTCTGGGGCCAAGGACACGGACCCTGGAAAACTCACCTCCCTCCTCTATGACGTGGACACGTGTCTGGGAAAGTGTGGGAGACGCCATGGGGTACTTCATCAACGGAAGACATTTCTTAGGGCTACGTCGAAAGGTAAAGAATTTGGAAAAATTGATTACCTGTATTCAATCAACTGAAATGTTTTAAAACTGTTGTAAACAAAGTTATGGTTTGGCTCTATCTAACATAACTCTGTTTTTCTTTGTTTGTTTGCTTTTTTATATCAGTTTATGCATTTAGGCTTAGCCCTTGAAATACCAGGTAAATGTAAACATTTATATAAAAAGTGTTCATAAAACCTCCCTCAGAGTTCTCTTGTTTTGTTACTGTTGATATCCCAGACACCCCAAGGACAAGGATTTGGAAGATAAACATCTAAAAGAGGAGGAAAAATTGTCTTTTTTTTACATTAAGTGCTAGTCACCAAATTAAAATTTTTCCCCACATATCATAATTAAAAATGAAAAGGAAGATGGCCAGCACTTCTTGTGATGATCACTGCACAGACTATCTCATTGATTCCCACCCTCCTCAGAGCGTGTGGGAGACGCTGGGACCCAGAGCCCGGCAGGGGCTGAGCTGGACCTGGAGCCCACGCACCTGCCCGTTCATCTACGTTCACGGCCGTGACCCAGGTTCCCACACTGTCTTGGTTTCCTGTTGCTGACAGAACACATTGCCACAAGCTCAGGGGCTTAGACGAAGTCCTCTGACAGTTCTGTCGTTCTAAAGGCCGAGTAGGGCCCTTGGGCTCCAGTGAAGGTGTCGACCGGCTGCGTCCCTGCTGGAGGCTGCGATGAGAACCGTCCCTCGCCTCTTCCCGCCCTCAGTGTCACAGACTTCCCGACCCAGCAGGTCTGGGGGAGGCCTGAGAGTTCACTTCTGTCAGGTGCGGCGGGTGCTGCCGCCCCGGGGACCCTGCTTTAGGAACCGCTGCTGACATCACGACCCCTCTGCTAACAGAGTGCGTCTGTCCTCTCTGGCCCGATGGATGCGTGGCCTTCCCCGAAACAGCGCGCCGTCGGATCCGCCGGTTTGGTTTGCGATGCTGGGTGGGGAGATCATCCCAGGACCCACTTCCCACGTCCCATGAGACTGGCTCACTGTGCCTCGGCTCCTGGTCCCTCCCAGCAGTGAAATCCCTCTGGCATCGGCTTCTGTCCTCACCTCTCCTGCTTCGGCGCTAACCCTCTGCCCCCTCTCGTAAGGACACTCCTAACTGCCCCGGGCCCCCGGGATAACCCCAGATCATCACACCCACAGAGTCTCGTGGCCATGCGTGGTAACATACCCACAGCTCCCGGGATTCCAGGTGGACACCACTGGGAGGAGCTGTTCTGTCCACCACACCTACCTGACCGCTCTCTTATGTTCCCGTCGGCCCATCTGAAGACGACATTGTGATAAAGCATCTCAAGGTCTCCTCTCGGCGGCAGGTTCCCTCTCTGGGCCTTTGCTGTCTGAGTCTGTCAGTACTTTGGGCAGAAGACAGGAGGGTCCTGAGCACAGAGCAGCCCCCGCTCCTGTGACCTGGTCCCTTCTCTGAGCAGAGAGCAGCCCTGCCTCCTGTGACCTGGTCCCTTCTCTGAGCACAGAGCAGCCCCCACCTCCTGTGACCTGGTCCCTTCTCTGAGCACAGAGCAGCCCCCGCCTCCTGTGACCTGGTCCCTTCTCTGAGCACAGAGCAGCCCTGCCTCCTGTGACCTGGTCCCTTCTCTGAGCACAGAGCAGCCCTGCCTCCTGTGACCTGGTCCCTTCTCTGAGCACAGAGCAGCCCTCACCTCCTGTGACCTGGTCCCTTCTCTGAGCACAGAGCAGCCCCGCCTCCTGTGACCTGGTCCCTTCTCTGAGCAGAGAGCAGCCCCGCCTCCTGTGACCTGGTCCCTTCTCTGAGCACAGAGCAGCCCTGCCTCCTGTGACCTGGTCCCTTCTCTGAGCACAGAGCAGCCCCCGCTCCTGTGACCTGGTCCCTTCTCTGAGCAGAGAGCAGCCCTGCCTCCTGTGACCTGGTCCCTTCGCTGGCCTTCAGGGCAGGAGGTAGGATGTTGGAGATGTGTGAGGGAAACAGGGTTCCTACCATCCGACAGTCTGGAGACCAGGTATCCACCTGTGAAAAGCTCCCTCACCCTCACCCCTACCTTCCTCCCCAGGGACGGGGAGAAGGAAGGACCCTGAGGGAAGGGAGACTGTTTTGGCATTCGAGGCCTTTTGTGGTCTGATTCGGGCTTTTCAACAACTGTCTTTTAAACGTCACACGGCCCAGCTCCAACCTCAGCCAGCTCCTCCCAGCCCTGGCCAGCTTCATTGGTTCCTCTTTCTCTCTCTGCATCTCCTCATCTCTCAGCGGGTCCTTTCCTCGTGTCTCCGCTGCAGCTCAGGACAGTGACTGCCATCTACACATGATCCCAGGTTACGAGCCCAGGGAGACAGGGCCCTCTCCCCACACACAGAAGTCACTCCCAGGTGGGCATCATTGCCCCTGCTGCTCCCTTGCCCATCAATGCACCCATCACGTTGCTCAGGGAGGAAAATGTCCCCCTCTTGGCCACCCTGGGTCACTGGCCCAACCTTGCATTGAGGGAACACTTCAGGTCAGATTCAGTGATACCCACAGCATGGGGAGGGGACCCCAAAGAAACACTCTGAACAGACCAGAATCACGCTTGCCACGGACCTGCACAGCCTGGGGTAGCACGTACCTCGTGTCTCGTCCTTGGTCTGTCTCTACAGTCCGTCGTGCTTATGGCCACTTCGATTCCGTTGCGTGAGCACGCACTTTTCATTCACTGAGAGATACTGACCGGTGCCTAGTCCGTGCCAGACGCTGTGCTGGGTGCTCAATTCAACTCTGACTCACCCCTCACAGCAGCCCTGCAGGCTGGGTTTGGGGCACCCCACGCCAGAGACGGAGTGAGGCTCAGAGACGTCTCGTGGCACGCGGAGGCCACGCATCGGGGTGAGATGAAGGCCGAATGGGAGCCGTGGATCACTGACTCCAGAGCCTGTGCACCGCCCTGGGCGAGCTCGCGGGCAGCCTGAGTCGTGCTCCTCTCTCTGCCTCCTCCGTCGCCCAGCCCATCGCAGGGCGCCCAGCAGTGCCCAGTGTGTGTGTGTTGACGGTGTGAGTGAAGGAATGTCACTCCTCGGACACCTGGTGCTTCTCTGCCTGAGACTCAGGAGGAGACACAGTGAGTCGGTGGGATGCCGCCAGCCCAGCTCCGGGGAGCACGGTGATGGAGGACAGAGGGCAGCTGTGGCCTGTCCGCTTTGCTGAGACCCTGACAGACTCTGGGTGACAGTGCTACAGACTGAACTGTGAGCCCCCAGCACCTCAGAATGAGACAGCACTTGGAAATAGTCTTTACAGAGACAAGTCAGTGAGGTCCTCAGGGTGGGCCCTAATCCAACATGACTGTTGACGTTTTAAGGGGGGAAAGAGGGACACACACGTCTGTAAGGAGAGATGGTGCAGACACAGGGAGCAGATGGCCTCCTTAAGCCCAGGGCCGAGGCCTGGCCCCGGTCCTCCCCGCAGACACCCTGCAGACACCTTGACCTGGACTTCCAGCCTCCAGGACAGAACAGTCGGGTCACCAGCCCGCCAGCGCATGTGCACTCGGAGCGGCGGCCACCTGCGCACAGACGGGGTCTGCCCACACACCTACTGCAGTCACCACCCCAGGGGACAACGGAACAACAGCGGACAGCTGGCAAGCAAGTCAACCAGATGTCACTCATGGTCCACATCCTCCTTCACCCCCATTCGAGCTGACGGCCTCATTGCATGGGAGTGAGGACACAAAGCCTTTCTGGTCGCCACCTTCAGCCTCAGAGGGTCACTCGGACGCACCGCATGAAATTCATGGTCGTCGGGCTTTCACCTGGGCACAGCCTGTGCGGGAGGCGGAGAGGACGGGGACGCAGGAGAGACCTGGACCATCCTTTTGGGGCGGCCCAGCCAGAAAGCGGGGTGCTCACGGCAGAGCCCGAGCACGGCCCGCTCAGGGTGCAGGGCCCAGGGCTGCCCGGATGGGACTTTAGTGCTACACTGGGGACAGTCCCGGCACACGGGTGGGTGGGCTCCCTCCAGGCCTCCAGACAGGGTGGCAGGTTCCCAGGAGAGGTGCCAAGTCAGAGCCTGTGCTGGTCCCAAACCCACGTCAACCCTCCAGCCCCACTCTCCTCGCTCTGCCACGGTGATGGTCATAGTTGTCTCATAGCTGTCCAGTGATGGCCGGGGCCCTGGATGTGTCCCGGAGGCCCAGACTCTGCGTACTGCCCACCCTCACCCACACCCACTGCCCACCCCTCACACACCCACTGCCCACCCTCACACACCCACTGCCCACCCCTCACACACCCACTGCCCACCCCTCACACACCCACTGCCCACCCCTCACACACCTACTGCCCACCCCTCACACACCCACTGCCCACCCCTCACACACCCACTGCCCACCCCTCACACACCCACTGCCCACCCTCACCCACACCCACTGCCCACCCTCACACACCCACTGCCCACCCCTCACACACCCACTGCCCACCCCTCACACACCCACTGCCTACCCCTCAAACACCCAATGCCCACCCTCACACACCCACTGCCCACCCTCACACAGTCACTGCCCGCCCCTCACACAGTCACTGCCCACCCTCACACAGTCACTGCCCACCCTCACACACAGTCGAGTGCCCTCCTGCGTCAGGTCACAGGGCTTTCCACGCTGCAGGAACCTTCCAGGCCAGGACTAAAGGCCAGGCCAGCAGAGGGCCCAGGGCCTGGTTTGAAGGCAGTGACTAGGAGCTCCATCGGCCTCGACCTTCAGGGCAGAGTTTCGGGAGGTTTCTCCAGGCTTCTCAGAGGCCCCACTGCACTTGGGCCCTGGGGCCTAGGGCCGCAAACCTGAGAAGTCCCTTATGCTGTCCTGGTCTCCTTGTTACTGTCCCACTCCATACCCTCACTGTTCCTTCCCGGGGTCACCTCTCAAGTGCACCCCCTGCACCCAAATCCTCGCCTCAGGCTCTGCTTGTAGGGAACCCAAACAGGTTAACCATCACAAGCAGGAAACACCATAGTGTTTTCCACAGTGGCTGCACCAGTCTGCACTCCCACCAGCAGTGTACCAGAGTCCCCTTTTCTCCACACCCTCACCAGCACTTGTTGTTTGATGCTTTGTTGATGGCAGCCATTCTGACAGGTGTGAGGTGGTACCTCATAGTTGTTTTAATTTGCATCTCTCTGATGATTAGTGAGGTTGAGCATTTCCTTATATGTCTCGTGGCCATTTGTATGTCCTGTTTGGAGAGGTGTCTGTTTAGGTCCTCTGCCCATTTTTTAATTGGATTCTTTGTCTTCCTTTTGTTAAGTTGCATGAGTAGTGTATATATTTTGGAAACGAACTCCTTATCTGATGTATCGTTGGCAATTATGCTCTCCCATACAGTGGGTTCCCTTTCCATTTTGATGCTCATTTCTTTTGCTGTGCAGAAGCTTTTTAGTTTGATGTAGTCCCATTTATATTTTTTTCCTTTGTTTCTCTTGCCCTGGTGATGTATCAGTGAAAATTCTGCTGCATGTGATGTCTGAGATTTTGCTGCCTACATTTTCTTCTAGGATTTTTATGTTTTTACAATTGACTTTTAAGTCTTTTATCCATTTTGAGTTTATGCTTGTGTATGGTATAAGTTGGTCACTGCTGGTGGGAATGCAGACTGGTGCAGCCACTATGGAAAACAATGTGGAGTTTCCTCAAAAATTAAAAATTGAACTGCCATTTGACCCAGTGATCCCACTTCTAGGAATATACCCTAAGAAGCCCGAAACACCAATCAGAAAGAATATATGTACCCCTATGTTCATAGCAGCACTATTTACAATCGCTAAGATCTAGAAACAGCCCAAGTGTCCATCAGCAGACGAGTGGATAAAAAAGCTGTGGTACATGTACACAGTGGAGTACTATGCAGCTGGTAAAAGCATAAGATGACATGGAGGCACCTGGAGAGCATTATGCTACGTGAAATAAGCCAATCAGAATAAGACAAGTATCACATGATCTCACTTATTTGTGGAATATAATGAACAAAATAAGCTGATGAACAAAATAGACCCAGAGACATGGAAGTAGGGCTCAGACTGACAAACCTCAGAGGGAAGAGGGGTGGGAGGGCAGGGAGAGATAAACCGAAGAACTTATGTGCACGTATGCACAACCAATGGACACAGACAGCAGTGTAGTGAAGGTGGGGGGTGTCAATTGGGGCAATAAATAAATAAATACCTAAAAAAATAAAAAGGCAATGTTCTAAAAAAAAGGGGGTGGTAGGGTAGGAGTTGTTTTTTTAAATCATTGTATTACAATGTATCAAGTTCATTTATTTAAAAAAAAATCATAACCAGGCATTCAACACATGTAGTTGTCATTCTTTGTCCGGGGTCTGGAAAACCTGGCTGCGAAGGTTTTCCTCAGGGAGCTAGCTGCTCCCCACGGGGCTGGGATACCTTCAGTGACAGGCCCCAAATGGACTGTCTTCCTGTGGATTACTGATACCCGGTTAAGCCAAAATTTGTTTCAGATGGAAATGCCTGGAAGGGTCTGAGGTATTTCATCGGGTCAGATGAGAGCATTTACCCTCCTCACTGTGGAGAGCTGGGGTGTCTAAGATTACCTACTTTCCCTGTTGGTTTCTATGTGCTCGGGTGGTGGGGGCGGGTGTGCACAACAGCCCAGCAGCCCAGCAGAATGATGTGATATTGCCAGCGCATGGAAGGATTTTTATTGTACCTTTCCAATGCTCATTTAGCTTTTTATACAAATAGCTATAGGCAAGCAACCTTGTAACACAAGTGTTTCTGGGATTTGCAAAGTACAGGAACTGGAAATGGCTTCAGTGTTAACCTTGCAACAGTAGCTTCAGACCGCATTCCAGAGACGCATCTCTACAACACGGCCATCTGAATATAACCATTCACCATCAGTATTTGCACGGACGTTGCCCCAGACACAGGGCCAACATCGCTGTAAAATCGAGCCCTGGAGCTGGGGATTCTAACTGGGTATGGGCGGACGGTGAGCTTGCCTAGATCTCCGAAGCATCAGTGAGGAGCCAGCTGGAAAGGGGGTTGCCGGGGACTTGGGGGTCAGAATGAAGGGCTTCACCTCAGAGAACTTCTGCTTTCAGATGTCTGGAAAGAGACAAAGGAACAATAATAAATAAAATAATAAAAAGCCAAGGAATTGGGGTCCTTAAAACGGTACTTCTGAAATTGTATGTAGATTGGAATGCCCGGGGACCTTGTTCCAATGCAGATTCTGATGAGGGATTCTGGGATAGGACTGAGGAGTCTGCATTTCTAACAAGCTCCCAGGTGAAGCCAGTGGTTCCCAGACCACACTTGGGGTAGCAAAGCTTTAAAGACAAGGGGCTGAGACTGACCTGCCGGAGCGAAGGCATCTGAGCCAGAGGTTGGTTCTGCGGCTAGAGCTTGGTGCAGGGTCTCGTCAAATCGCCATCCTGAGTGTGTGTGAGACAGATCGGGAGAGAGGCTGGAGAGAAGAGAGGGAGAGAGACGGGGAAGGACTATGTGCGACTACTACTGCAGTGCAATCAGAGAACAGAGCTAATTTCTCCAGCCTGTCATGATTTTTGTGCTGAGACACTGGAATGAAACAGATACGTGCTTAGCAACCGTTTCCTAAGTTAACTGTCAGCACCCAGCCCCATTAGCAAGAGGACTGGGGGTGTTAGTCCTGGAAGGGCCTTACAGATCAATTTATCCCATTCCTCCAATTTCCCCCAATACAAGACCTAAAGAGCAACTTTAGGGGACTCGGACGACTGAGGAAGGCCTTCCAGAGAAACCGTGACGACCGAGTCTCAGCCTGTCCATGGTGAGGTGCAGATACCCCCATGCAGCCCTGGGCACACACCTGCCGATCTGCCCAGGCGGTGAAGGGGCCTCAAGGGCTTTCTCCTCATCCCTCCACATCACTTCTGATCACTGAAACGCCCTCACTTTGGCTCTTAAGGCTCAGCCCTTCTTGTTTTCAAGCCTGAGCTGATATTTGACCTTAAGAGTTGCCTACAGTTCGGGGGGGGCGGGGTTCCCGTTCATGAGCCCATGGTGATGGGGAGAACAAAGGAAGTGCTCCCCCTCCCCTTCCGCAGCCCCCGCCGTGCTGTGGCCGTCTTCGCCTTCCTCGTTGACTCTGGGCTCTCTGTGGGCTGATTCCAAAGGCTCATTCTTGGTGAAAGGTATTGGCAGAGGTTTGAAAACAGGCCCACACGTTGTTTAGTTCCCTCCCCTCGAATATGTCAGCCACAGTGACTTGCTGCTAACAAGCAGAGCGCTGCAGAATTATGCCGTGTGACTTCTGCGCTAGGGCAGAAAGGACCCAAGTCCCACCTGGCTCTGCCTCAGGGACCTCGCCTGGGACAGTCACTGTGCTGTGAGCAAGGCCGGCAGCCAGTGGAGAGGCCATGAGGAGGTGGACCCGCTGAGAGCTCCATGAAGCCCACCAGCAGCCAGCACCACCAGGCATGCTGGTGAGGGACGCCGCGTGTGACCCCCAGGCCAGTCCTGGGGCTGCCCTGGCTGAGAAGAGCCAGAACCACACACCCCTGCTGCCTTGGTAAGCCCCAGTTCGGGGGTGGTTTGGTACACCCCAGACAAGCACAGCAATGGTGGCTGGCTCTTTGGAAAGGCTGGTGGGATCTCCCTGCTGACAGAGCCCAGCACGGGCCAGCTGGCCCAGGTCAACTGCTCCTCCACCACTCGAGGCTCTGCTTTGGGCCATCTGCCTCGTGGCATCTTGCTGCTGAGATCCCTGTGCCCAGTGACCCATGTCTTATTCTGTGTGGCTGTAACAGTATAGAGACTGAGTGGCGTATCAACAACAGAAATGTGTCTCTCACGGCTCTGGAGAGGCTGGAGTCCAAGGTCAAGATGGCAGAAGACTTTCTGGTAAGAACACTCACCCCACGCATGAGGGAGCCATCCTCACGACCTGACCCCTTCCTAGAGGCCTCACCTCCCAATGCCGTCGCCTTGGGGTGAGGATTTCACGTACGGACTTGGTGGGGCACCTTAGGTCAGTCCATAGCCCCACGGGAGACCGACACCCCCTTGCCGGGCTGTAAGGTGGGGCTGCAGGCCACTCCTCCTCCTTCTAACCCCCTTTGTCCCCTCTTCCGTCTCCCTCCTGGCCCTTTCCCCACATTCAGAAGCTCCAGCCCAAAGCTTGACAACCCTGGGCCGAAGGGACCATCACCCGTCCTTGACGTGTTCCAGTAAACCTGGGGGGGGGGGGCGGGCAGGCGGCTGAGGTGCCACTCTCTGCAGTGGCCGCAGAGCTTCCGACCTCCCTCTCCCCTCCTTCGTGTCCACGGGTGGGACCGGTGACAGGGTGCTGAGGACAGTGGGGATTCTGCCAGAATGTCACCACCTGCAAGGAAGCGGCTGTCCAGTGGTTGTCAGAAGATTGACGTTGACAACGCTGGAGAGAAGCAAAGTTTTGCCACCTTGAAGCTGCCCTTTTGGGAAATGATTTTAAGCTGTTTATTAAGAAACCGGACTCAGAAAGAGCCTCTGACCCCCTCCCTGCCTTCCTGCCTAAGAGATCAGACAAGAACACCTGCTTCAGGGAGCTCTTGGGATGTTTCAGGTCAGCAAGGCAAGGCCTCGGAGCGGGGCCGAGCTACAGCTGGGCCCAAGGGTGCCCTCTTCACTCATCCAGTCGGGGCTCTTCCTCTCCAAACAGTCAACTCAGTGGTTGGAGGCTATTCTTCTCAAAAGCATGTGCCAAAGAACACAAGCTCCAGGTGATACTGACAGGTGTTTCAGGAACAAACAGTCCGGATGTCAGAGAAATGCGGTGTTTTAGGTCCAGTTCCCCAGAGGCTGGCCCTGAGCAGGACTGTCTCTGGGATGATCTGTAAGGGGTGGGTCGAGAACCAGGAAGCGCTGGAGACCGTGCGTGAGCCCAGGGGAAGTCCCAGGGGTGCAGCTCTGGCCCCTAACTTAACCTCCGAGTTGCCCAACCAGGACAGCACTTTGCTCATCGGTCGAGGGCTGACCCAGGGGAAAGTAAACGCCAAGGCACTTTCTGTTGTGCCTGTACAGAGTCCCGTAGTCCAGGGGAGTTCTCTGAAGGCCACAGCGCCCTGCTGGCTCGAGGTGACAGAGTGCTGAGACCAGTGGGGCCAGACAGGAATGAGGACTCTGAGGGGATCCGGGGGACCTGCCACTGTCCTCTACCTCAGGCCACTTGAAGTGATTTCCCAAGTTAAAAATGCTTCTTGTCTGCAGATCTTTTCAGTCTTTAACACGATTGTTATCATCTCTGTGTGAAAGGATCCGACATATAGCAGTTCCCGGACCCATAGGACCAGGAGACTCTTTTCCAGGAATTCCTCCAGATCCCAGTTTTGAGGACAGAGCTCTCACGAGCCTGTGAGAGGAGACAGGAAAGGGTTTCTCTGGGCCTCAGCGAGCTTCCCAGAGTCCTTTGAAGCCTGGGGGAGCCAGCCAGGCTGGGCTCCCGGCATTGAGGGGCATTCTCCACCCACCACGGCTTCTCGGCCCTGGGCTGGGTGCTCAGAGTAGGTGCTCTCGAACGGACCCCACAGTGCATGCCTGCACAGTTAGGACCCTCCAGGGTCCCCTGAGGGCTCTCAAGGACCGCCCTTTCAAGCTTCTTTCCACTCTGGGCGACCTCAGCATCCTTCCCTGACTCCTAGAGTCGGCCTCTTGGCAGCCGTTCACGTGTGACATCAACCTAACTGGCCCCTCTCATTACTGTGAGCGCCTGACCCCTGCAAGGCACCTGCTCTCTCAGACTAAATGCAGGGGGGGCACAAGGAGGCTCACAGCTGTTCATATGGAAAATCATATGACAATGAAGACATAATGACAAGAATAAGCTCGAGCACAGCTGTGACCCTGCGTGTGCCCCTCGTGTGCGTGTGAACCGAAGTCATCACGACAGGCGGTGACTTGCCTTTCTTGTCTGACTCCGACAGTTTCTCGTTTTCGTGGGATTTTGGTTGAATCTCCCAGACCGGGTGGAAGCTTGTCGCCATCCTCATCCTCACCGACGTGTCCGAGGGCACGATCGGCCCCACGGAGGAAGCAGGGCCCGCGAGGAGCCAGTGGGGCGGCCTGCGTGGTGCAGCCCCCGGGACTGTCCACTGGCCCTGGCAGGTGGGTCTGCCTTCCCTGTTCACACCCCAGGCCCAGCTGGCTTCTCCTGCTGAAGGGAAACAGCCCCGGCATTCCAGAAGTAACCTGCGTCCAGAGGCATCTGCTCAGACAGGACAGCAGCTGCGGGGAAGTCCCTCCCTCCACTCTGCTGAGGTCAGAGTGGCCCCCGAGGCTGAGGTCAGGAGGCCCCCGAGGCTGAGGTCAGGGCACCCCCGAGGCTGAGGTCAGGGCACCCCCGAGGCTGCACTGAGACCACGTGGCTTCTGTCGTCAGCTCTGCGGTTTGAATTGTGCCTCTGACGCTCACTGAGCGTGGGCCTTGGGCCAGCACCTGGGCCTAAACCTCGGTGTCCCCGGCTGTGCAGTGGGTGAGACTCTGAGACACTCGGCAGAGTGGGTGCTCAGCAGACACCTCTCGGGACAGTCATCACAGGGAGAGGTGGCGGGTGCTGGCATCGGCCTGTGCACTGACGCTCCCAGGAACACCTGCCTCTCCCTCTCGTTCACCTTCCTCCGCATCTCCTTCCCTCTCACTCTTCCAGGCGCTCGGGTCTGGAGTGTGTGCGTGGATCCCCGTGGGCTCTCTGCAGACAGGGCCCCAGCACACCCAGTGCTGTGGAGCAGCTCACACAGGTCCTGGGCGGCACGGGGGGGGGGGGGGGCTGCTGGCGGGTGTTTCACAGGAGCCTGGGCGTGGGCTGGTCCGCAGAGTTTCCATTTCCATGGTCTGAATACTCCCGTCACGCCTGCGTCGAGCTGCGGACGTGACGCGCCGAGCGCAGCTGGACAGAGCTGTCCCCACCCAGCGCCAGGCGGAGCACAGATCCGCGAGGCGAGCACAGAGCAGGAACGAGAGGTGACGGTGACGAGTGTCCACCACCTTCGCCTTTACTATGACTGATTTCACTGTGAGTTTATCTTGTTTGATTTTTAAAGACTTTTGTTGTTGTTAATCCTCACCCGAGGATATTTTTCCATTGATTTGTAGATAGAGTGGGAGGGAGGGAGAGAGAGAGATCGAGAAACATCGATGTGAGAGAGACACATCGATTGGTTGCCTCCCGCATGACCTCGACTGGGGCCGGGACGAACCTGCAATCCAGGAACATGCCTTGACCGGGAATTGAACCTGAGACCCTTTGGTCCATGGCCCAATGACTCTAACCACTGAGCAAAACTGGCTAGGGCTTTAAAGACTTTTTTTTTAATATGTTTTTATTGATCTTAGAGAGGAAGGGAGAGAGAGAGAAAAACATCATCGATGTGAGAAAAACATTGATCAGCTGCCTCCTACACGCCCCCCACTGGGGATTGAGCCCAAAACCTGGACATGTGCCCTGACTGGGAACTGAACTGGCGACCTCTTGGTGCATGGGACAATGCTCAACCACTGAGCCACACTGGCTGGGTGTATTGTTTAATATTCAATGCCTGTGTTGTTCAGATCGGCTCTCAGAATTCCTGACAATGTATCCATCTGCTCTGAGCGTGGGTATAGCCAGCCCAGCACAGCGCTGGGGAATGGGGGGACAGTTGAATAACCCTGCCTGTGGCAATGGGGTGAATGCTTGGGTCCCCCTCTGTACTAACATGTGCATACTTGCAAAATTTTACCAGAATTCTTGGAGACTTCAGAGCCACACCAGAGCCCATCAGGACTGTGCAGGGATCCTGCCCCTGGGTCCCTCCTCTGCTGTCAGAGCGTCCTCAGGGCTGGTGGGAGGAGGGAAGGAGGAATCACAGAGTCTGGGCGAAGGAATCCTGAGACCCTCCTCGTTCTCCGTCGCCGGCTTCGCCTTGTGCTTCACACTGAGGACGGTGCCTCCCCCTGTGGTCTCAGGAGCTCTGCGTCCCTGTCGGATCCAAGCCCTGACGCTCCCATTGGAACTACAGGGACCCACTCAGCTGGTACTGTCGTATCAGAAGCTGGTGGCAGACACAGCAAGTCAAGAGGAGACAGAGGTGTCTTGTCTCCCTCCTGTGTCCAAGGGAAGCTGAGCTGCTCTCGCTCAGTGAAGGGCACAGTCTCCGGTCCCTGCATGGGCTCGAAACCAGAGAGAACAGTCCCTGCCCTGAACAGGCAGGTGCACGAGGACAAGGGCAAATGGGTGCCCCGGACAGGCAGGTGCACGAGGACAAGGGCAAACAGGTGCCCTGGACAGGCAGGTGCACGAGGACAAGGGCAAGCAGGTGCCCTGGACAGGCAGGTGCACGAGGACAAGGGCAAGCGGGTGCCCTGGACAGGCCGGTGCACGGGGACAAGGGCAAACGGGTGCCCTGGACAGGCAGGTGCACGGGGACAAGGGCAAACGGGTGCCCTGGACAGGCAGGTGCACGAGGACAAGGGCAAGTGGGTGCCCTGGACAGGCAGGTGCACGAGGACAAGGGCAAACAGGTGCCCTGGACAGGCAGGTGCACGGGGACAAGGGCAAGCGGGTGCCCTGAACAGGCAGGTGCACGAGGACAAGGGCAGGCGGGTGCCCTGGACAGGCAGGTTCATGAGGACAAGGGCAAGCAGGTGCCGAGCTTCAGAGCCAGGGCTCAGGGACCCGGGAGGGGCGAGCTGGCACCCCAGCGAGGGAAGGGCGGAGGAGGCACTGGTGAATGAAGCGGGGGGCAGGGGGAGGGGGGCACAGCAGCAGGGGCGGGGGCAAAGGCATGTCTGTGCAGTCAGGATCAGGCTCTAAGGTTTCTGCACTTGCCTTCCATTTACTCCTCATCGGCCACTGTCCCCCTCACAGAAGAGAAGACGGGTAAACAACCTCACCGCTCAGAGCCTCGGGACAGGCAGCCAGGACCGGGCTGGCCTCTCTCCTGACCAGGCCTCCCGCAGAGGGTCCGCAGCCTTCGTAAGACTGCACATCAGTGAGGGCAGAAGGAAGAGAAGGGGGTGAGAGATGGGCAAGACCGGGGGTTGAGAACAGTCACAGAAAAGAGCAGCGAGGCCTTGGGCAGGGCACCCACACTGGGCAGGCAGGCTCCTGCTGGTCCTGGTCGGGGGAACAGGGGGAGGGACAAGAGCAGAGCAGAGCTAACCCCCGCCCTGTGCCTAGGTGCCCAGATTCCTGGAGATGAGCTCAGGAGCGCCTGGCCCCTTGGTTCTCCCGGCAGCAGCCCAGCCCCTCCCCACTGCCCAGCTCGTTCCACTAGGAATCGGGGGCAGTGACGGCAGACGTCACCATCACCACCCTCTGTTGTTCAGGCTGGCACCCACTGGTAGCCATGGCACCTGGCCCTGGGAGCAGTCATTGAAGATGATGTCCATCTCACTCCGTGGCCGGGCTGACAAACGGCCGTGCCACCCTAGGGAGCTCCCCGGGAGACAGCTCCATGCAGCGTGGTCCCGGCTCCTTGGCCAGAATCCCAGTTCTAACACGGGGACGTCAGGCAGCTTCCCTCACTGCTCTGAGCCCTGGGCTCCCGTCTGTTCCCAGCAAGCACTGGGCCCTCGTCACCATCTTCCCGCACAGTCCTCACAGAGCGGCTGGTGGGTCACGATGAGCACGGCACACAGGGTGGCCGTGGACCCTGCCCCTGAGACGAGCTGTGGGCCCCGCTGGCCCATCTCCTCGCCAGCAGGATGCAGCCGCAGCGCCCTCATGGTGTGGGTGTCAGCGGGTCCCCAACAGCGAGCCTACAGGATTCGGGAGGTGACTCCGGAAACACAGTGGGGCTCTGGGGAGTGACGTGGGGACGAGTCACAGCTGACAGCGCCTCTGAATGTCCGCCAGTGGGTGGGGAGGTGGCGTGTATCTCACCAGGGCCCTCCCACAGCGCAGAGTGGGCGGGACGGAGACGCCAGGGGGCAGGGGCAGTCACCACTGCAGGTGTGTGCAGAGGCCGCACGGGGCCGGGCCGGGGGCAATCCAGAGCTACCGCAGGAGCACCCGCCTGTGCTGGCACACAGTAGGTGCTCACGGAGCAGCTGCGCCTGTGCCCTCTGCACAAACAATGACCTCTTCCCACTGCGAACTCTGCTGCTCACCCGTTTCCGTGAGACGGGCGTCCTGGAGAGCGGCTGGCGGTGAGGACCCGCTCTGCCTCTCTCACCAGCTGTCAGGCCTTCAGCAAGCTCCTGAGTCCTCGGAGCCTCTGTTTGTCCATCTGTAAAAGGGGACAATACGTTACTGACCCCACAGGGCAGTCTGAGAACTAATTCAGACCTCGTGCGAACAAAGGGTCAGATGGTAGGTGTTTCGGGCTTTGACACCGTGTGGTCTCCGCTGCAGTTGACTCTTCAACTCTGCCTTTGCCCCAGGAAGGCAGTGAGGACAGTGTGCACGCAAATGGGTGTGGCTGGGTTCCAGGAAGACTTCATTTACCCACACAGGTGGCCAGATTTGCCCAGCTGCCTCATTTGCTGACTCTGGTGTAGAGCAGACAGGCCCTGGCCTGCAGCAGGTGCTCCGTGAGCGCACGGCCGTGTTGCTGCCACAGCTCAGGTCGGTGTCAGCCTCCACCCTGCCAGCTCGCCTGTCCGCCACTCAGAGCACCAACCTGTGTTCCGGTCCTCGCCACTCAAAGTGTGCTCCGTGTACCAGCAGCATCACCACACTTAGGTGTTATTCTGAAATACAGAATCTGAGGCTCCGTGTCAGACCGACTGAGTCAGAATCTGCATTTGAACAGGGTCCCGGTGCTGGAGAGACACGCTTGCTCAGGGGCCTGCCCTCCGGGCCACACAGACTGTGTTCCCACGGGGGCCGCTCCCTCCAGCTGGCTCACCACCCTGCTGTTTTCGCTTCCTAATCCAGGTCAATCTTGACCTCTATCCCAGCACACTCCTCAGCTGTAGCCCAAACCCTAGGGCAGCAAACCCCACAGTGGTCCCTGGACCCTGCCCCGGAGCTGTCCGCGGCACCTCTGCTGAGCCCGGGACTGGTCTCTGTGTCCGCCCCCCTTCCCTCTGCTCCCCTCTGTCCAGGCTCCCGTTAGGGACCTTCCAGCGCTCGGCAGGGGCCCAGGCTGCAGCCCCAGCGAGGTGCTCCTCCAAACTGAGGTGCGCTCAGAGTGCAAAGTACACGCTGCTTTTAAGACTTAGAAAAAAGAGACTGTAAAAGGTCTCATGAATAATTTTTCAGTATTGACTGTATGTTGAAATGACATATCCGGTATATTCAATGAGAGAAATATTTTAAAAACTAATTTCACCTGTTTCATCTTCCTCCTTTACGGTGGCGACCAGAACAATGTTAATGAAAGGTGTGTCTCGCTTATTCTGTTGGACGGCCGCTCTGCTGGGACCGTGTGAAGACCAGGCTTGTTGACCCAGGGTCCAGCTGCCGTGTGCTGAGAAAGAAAGCTACTCAGACAAGTGTTAAAATGGTAGGAAAGCCTCTACGACCAGAGACTACTGCAACAGGGGAGAGAGGCTGAGCTCAAGAGGAAACTCAGCAGAACAAGTGGACTTCCAGCCACTCAGCAGGCTGAGAGGGTCCGTGGACGGAAAAGTACTGAGGGGGGACGTCGGGCAGGGGGATTCTTGCTAACCTGACCTAACAGAGTTCTTGCTAAAAGCAGGCCAAGGACTTCAACGTCACAGATGGAGTTTGCTCTGATATGAAGGGTAATCAGATACAGGATGGGAGATTCTCTCTAAACGGACTGAGCAGGATTCTTCGCTCAGACTGGGCTGCACAGGCCAAGGAGTCGGTCAAGAAGAGAGTCTTCATCCGCTCAAATCCCAGCTCCGCTGCTGCCCAGCTGGGCGGCCTTGTTCCAACGTGATGACCTCTCTGTGTCTCATCTAGAACACGCTGATCACAAACACCTGCAGGGTTGCTGTGCAGGGCCCCAAAGTGTGCCAAGCTCGTAGCCTTTGCCTGGCACACAATACGCACCCAGTAACCTGAGCTTTGGTTATTGCTTTTCCTCCACCACCTCACGCGAAGTACACCACAGATCTTTGAGACCTTCAGGAAGCTTGGATTCCGAGCATACAGGTTCCTGGATTTGTCCCGAGTCACAAGCTGACAGTGGTTTCTATATTCTCTGAAATTCTCTTTAACAACATGGCCATTTCACTAGGAAACAAAGCTTCCACATGTCACGAGTCCCACAGAGCAGGGGTGCTGGTGGTCATCTCTGCCCTGACCCAGCTACAGCCCACTCACCCTCGGGATCCCAGACACTCTGTCCACATCTGTGCCTCATCACAATGGCAAATGGTTGTGGGTCACAGACCTTTGGATCTTTCAGAGTTAATTTGTGAATGCCAAGGTCAGCGTGAACTTAAAATAGTTCTCTCTCTCTCTTTCCTTCCTAGCCCCAATTTGAAACCCTTGGTAACCAGACCGAGCAGATTGTGAGAGAACATTTGTCATGGGCGGACAGCTCAGGCCAGGACCATGGGCCAAAGCTGGGCCATTAAACATCCGTCGTTGCTGGGATGGGCAGCTTAGTCTCCCGTGAGGAGATTTAGAATCCCCCAGAGACACGAGAGAGCCATTTGTTTTCTTTGCCAGCAATCTAGCTCATCCTATTAGCTGGGCCTGAGAGCACATCAAACAGGCGGCTGAGGGTGGCACCCAGGCGCCCGTGGGCAAAGTGGGCTCCATTCGCTGGACCCAGATGTGAATTTTGTTAAAAGGGCAGGCTCTTATCTTTGGGAAAAGGTTTTTCTGAGACATTCTGTGCCCAGCAGAGACCTCAGGGCCGGTCCTTCTGCTCTCTGCTCCTCCCCCCACCCCCACACCCACCACCCCCACCACCCGCACCACCCCCACCACCCGCACCACCCCCACACCCACCACCCCCACCACCCCACACCCACCACCCCCACCACCCCCCCCACCCCCACCACCCCCACCCCCACCCCCCGCACCACCCGCACCACCCCCACACCCACCACCCCCCCCACCCCCACCACCCCCACCCCCACCACCACCACCACCCGCACCACCCCCACCCGCACCACCCCCACCACCACCACCCCCACCACCCCACCCCCACCACCCCCACCACCCCCACCACCACCACCACCCCCACCACCCCCACCACCCCCACCACCCCCACCACCCGCACCACCCCCACCACACCCACCACCCCCACACCCACCACCCCCACACCCCACCCCCCACCCCCACCCCCACCCCCATGCTCAGGTGCTAGAACCTTCACAGAATGGCTCTCTATTCTACACATTGGAACCGCCCAGAACGCCTGTTTATTATTATTTTTTAAATCTATTTTTTAATCCTCACCTGAGGATATTTTTCTATTTATCTTCAGATAGAGTGGGAGGGAGGAAGAGAGAGAGAGAGAAACATCCACGTGAGAGAGACACATCGACTGTTTGCCTCCCACACGACCGCGACCAGGGCCATGGGGGAACCACAACCCAGGTAGGAGCCCCTGGCCCGAATCGAACCCGGACTCATTGGTCCACCGGCTGAGGCTCCAACGCTGAGCCAAGCCAGCCAGGGCCAGAAGCCTGTTTAAAACGCAGGTTCCAGGGTCTCATCTCCAGGTTTAGAAGGATGAGACAGCTCCCAGAGAATTTGCTTTTTAATAAAAAATAACTCGGGTGAGGCAACCGTTCTAGCAGACCTGCCTTCTGGTCCCTGCAAAGCTGTGGGCCTCCCGCGGCCTCTGGCACAGGGGAGGGGGCGGGGCAGGTCCGTGGTCCGCAGAGGTGCAGCCCTCCCCTCTCCGCCCGCCTGTGCCTGTCCGGCCAGTGAGGAAGAACGTCGAGTTTGCAGTAGTTTCTGGTGTGAGGGCGGGAAGCTTGCCTCATAGAGCTGCTGTTCGCTGCTGGACCTTCTCCACCATTGCCCTTGGTTGTGGTGACTGAAACGCATCTGGCCCCGCCCTGTCCCCCCACCGAATCCTTCCCCAGATCTAGGGCTCCAGACGCCCTTCCCCTGGGGCAGGAGGGCTGCACCCCCACCCAGGTGCCCCTGGAGTCCCCGGAGGCTCCGCCCCACTCAGGAGGTGTCCGGAGCGCGCCCAGCTGCGGTGTCTCCCACTCCTGGGTGACTCCGACGGTGTGTTAGAGACATCGCACTGGGCCTCCGAGTGAAACCTTAAAAACCCCGTGATGCTCACGCCCCCCCCCCCCCCGCGCCCGAGTCTAAATTCCGTGGTTTGCGTGCTCGTCCGCACCGAGGCGTTTGAAAGTCTCGGTCAGCTGAGGACGGCGGTCTAGGCCCTTCGTTTTTCAGGGAAGGCCCGGAACCACTCCCGGAGCCACTCACGTGACTCTTCGGGCTCCTTTGCGGGCCCAGGAATGAAGGTTTGGCCCCCAGGCTCCACAGTGTCCCGCTCAGTCCAGTCGGG
Source organism: Tadarida brasiliensis (assembly GCA_030848825.1). Taxonomy (NCBI): domain Eukaryota; kingdom Metazoa; phylum Chordata; class Mammalia; order Chiroptera; family Molossidae; genus Tadarida; species Tadarida brasiliensis. The sequence goes on along the minus strand of CM061274.1, from coordinate 2,098,359 downwards.
GCTCTGGACGTTTTGTTGACAGGTGGGACTTTACTCACTGAGCACAGCGCAGGGCGGTCAGTGTGGTCCTGGTCCGCCACCGCCGGGGAACGCGTTAGGAACGCGATCTGTGGGTCCCCCAGACCTCAGAGGGCGGGGCTGCCGAGGGGCCTTGCAGTCTGCACTTAGCAAGCTGGGGAGGTGATTCTGATGCTCGCTCAAGCTTGCAGACCACCGCTGGCATGCGCGCGAGTCTCCCGGATCGAGCTCCGTTGACACGTAGGGATCCCGCCCTCGCTTCCAAAGACTCGGCTCCTGGAGGTCTGGGGCAGGAACCGGGAGCCGGTCTGAGCACCCGGAGTCTCAGGATCCAAGGCGGTCCAGGGACCCACTTCGAGAAGCAATAGAAGCAGACCACCCACAGATGCCCGCCTCCATCTGGTCCTCCATCTGGTCACATTCCCACAGGTCAGCAGGGACTCCTGTCCCTCTCCCAGCCTCACACCCTCAGGCAAAGGCTTTTAGGATCTTACCTCTCTCCACCCCCGGCCTTCCCTGGGAAAGAGGCCCCAGGCAGAGGGAGCTGAGGGCCCGGTGCAGCGCCAGGGGCTGCGTGGTCCGGACTCTGCCCCAGGCCCTGGGCGGGGGAAAGCCTCGCGACTCGCAGAAGTCTGGTCTGGACACGTTTATTTGTAACAATGCTCCCGCCGCACACCGACAGATGGGCAGTCCCGGAGAGAATGGTTTGTTTGCTCAGGTCTCCCCCCATGATGCGTCTGGATCCGGAGGTCACGCGTGCCCTGTGTCTGCCGCTGATCGCTGAGCGCTGTCCACACGCTCAGCCCTCGGCTGCCCGCAGACCCAGGAGAGGAGCCACGCAGTCCCAGCGCCGCCGGCCAGAGCTCAGTGTGGAGGGCCGCGGCACGGGAAGACGCTGGCCCCTCCGCGGCCGCCTGACTTTCCAGAGTGTTTGCCCCTTTCTCTAGCAGTGGTCTTTGGGGCATTTGCCTTGGACTGTCCCAGGCAGCCATGCCGACGGAGGGGACAGCTGGAGAGCGGTCTGAGAAACAATCCCGCCCCGCGGTGTGTCTGCAGCTGTTTGTTAGGACGCTCGGAGCCCAGGAGCCCCCGAACCCACGGGTGGTATCCCCCCCGGGTGAGCCCCTGTGTTTCCAGACGTGTGTTTGCTCTCTTGGACCCCGCCTAGTGCAGCCCCATTCGGCGCTGTGTTCCAGAAACGGAGGGAGGAGCTCCCCCCCACAGGAGGACACGTGGCGGAAGGAGCCCCTTGGCACACCGAGGCCGGCTGACGAATCTGAGCAGCCGCCCAGGTCGGCCAGATGCTGAGCGCTTGTTATACGTCCTGTTTAATCCTCACCATAGGCTGGGTCCTGGGTGGAACCGTGACCCTCATTTTGCACAGGGGGACCTCCAAACACAGAGAGATGAAGCGACTTGCCCAAGAGCTCTCGGCTTCTGCGTGATAGAGCTGGGGTTCGAACCCAGGCCCTTGCTGAGTTTAAACCAGCTCTCAGCAGCTGGCAGAGCGTCTATTCCTGACCTTTCCTCACTTGGGCTGGGGACAGGGAGGGACGCTGGGATCATATAAAGAAAGAGTTCATTGGCCTCTAATGATCTTTACCAAAGGATTTCACTTTCAGAAACATATTTATTGGCAAAAATGCCACATATGACTAGTTTAAATTTGAATGCTTATTTTAATCCTGTAATTTATTTTAGTTATGCACACTGTTTAATTTTTGTGGGCAAGGGGTAAAAAACCATAGTTAATATTCCACAGCTCCGTCACCATTCAGCTGGAATTGAGAGCCACCTGTATACACCCTTGAACTTGCAGGACGTGTCCAGGGCTCCAGCTGGCTTTGGGTGGCTCCCGCCCTGTAAATCTTACAGGATGGAAGTGATTCATCTCCCAAAATTAGATTTCTGGTTGTCAGGAGTTGTGTTCGTCTCCTCCAACAAAACTAAATACTGTAGTTTATTCTCTTACACAAGAATGTATTCTTTAACACAGTGTTCTCAACCTTAACACTTTAGAATCACCAGTGGAGATTTTTAAAAACCATGATGCCTAGGCTACCAGAGAAATTACATTAGCACCTGTGGGGGGCGATACCCAGGCACCAGTATTTTCCAGACACCCCCCCCCCCCGGGTTATTCCAGTGTGAAGCGTGGCTGGGAATCGCTAACAGAAGGCAGATCCTAACCTGGGCATTCCAGGGATGACGCGGTGCCGCCACAAAGCAACCTGGGTTCTCTTCGTCTTTCTGTGCCCCCATCCCAGCACCTGGTGCTGAGTCTCAGGTCCCACATGTTACAGGATGGCTACTGAACCATGTCTGCAGTCAAGGTGGGAGAAGAAGGAAGGAGGGAGGACCAGACGGGGTCATGCCTACCTGTTGTGGATCGAATGCTGTCCCCTTGAAATTTATATTTGGACACCTTAATCCCCAGTGGGAGTATATCTGGAGACAGGGCTTTTGGAGATAATTAAGATTAAATTAGCTCGTAAGGAGGGGGTCCTGATCCAACTGTCTTGGAGCCTTATAAGCAGAAGAAGAGAGAGAGATGTTTCTATTTCTCTCCATCAGACCGTGAAGACACAGTGGGAAGCGGCCATCTGCAGACCTGGGAGAGTCATCCCGGAAGCACGCGGCTGGCACCCTGATCTTGGACTTCCAGCGTCCAGAACTGTGAGAAAGTCACTTCCTGTTGTTTAAGGAGCCAGACTGTGGTATTTGCCGGCCCCTGAGCAGACTGAGCGCTAGCTGATCAGCTCGCGACCGGCCCCCCTTCCCAGAAGTCTCATCATGCTCTGTTTATATCTCATCAGCCAGAACGTCATCACACGGCCACCCCGCACTGCACATTGGCTGGGCTCATTGTCACCTCAAAGGAAATTGGGGTTCCATGGCCAGGAAGAAGAGAAGAAGGGACGTCTGGTGGAAAGCACTCATCTTGTGCCTCAGTGTCTGGACCAGAGGGAACACTCCAGAAACAAGGGAGCAGCTTAAGCAAACTTCCATCACCCATGGGGGAGCGCCAGGGACAGAGGGCAGGTCCTGGATCGGAGCTCCCACGGACGGGCATCCCTCAGCGCTGCAGCATGGGTGGAGAGGCCCCACGTGGGGTGCAGCTGTCGGAAGAGCAGCCTTTCTCCCGGCTGAGTCTCGGGATGGCAGAGAAGAGAAGTCTGCACGGGTCCTCGACAAGCACAATGACTCAGAGAAGCAGTGTTTTTTTGGCTTCGTCACACACACTGGAGAGCGATCAGGCAAGCCTCCCCTGGGCCAGCGTCAGAAGGGCTTGATAAGAGCTGGACAAACGCGAGGTGAGCAGACGTTGGAACAGGCATCGCCCGGAAATACGGATCAGTTGCCTCTCCACTCAGTGAGCAAAGATTTGAGGATTTGCTCAAACAGCGCCGAGCACGGCCTTTAGTGCTGAGCAGACAGAAGAGTCCCTGCTGTCACAGAGCCTACCTGCCAGGTTGGGGAAACAACACAAATGAGACAGTTTGAACGGAGTGATGGGAGCGAGGCAGCATTGAGAGATGTGGGAGGAGGCACTGGAGTCAGGAGCTGGATGACTAAAAGGACCCAGACAGGGGACTAGGAAGGCTGTGCCAGCCGGTCTGTGACTGAGGGGCCCGAAGGAGGGGCCGGGGAGTCAGGTCAGAGCTAGGTCATGGAAGGCAGAGAGATGGCAGGGGGACTGGGTTTCACATAAGGGCGACGGGGAAGTTACTGGACAATTTTAAGCCAGCGAGAGACACCATCTGATTACATTTATTTATTTATTTACAGAAAACAGAAAACAAAATGCATTTATTTAATATATTCATCACAGGGGCTCCACCAGAGACTTCATCTAAAAAGCAGAAATAAGACAAACCGGACAGCACCGCGGAAATGCGGAGTCCTGTGCAGAGAGCGAGCCAAGGGCAGCCACGGAAGGGAGAGAAGCGCAGGGAGGAGGCGGCAGCGAGGCGGGCTCTCCGCGCAGACCTGCCGTGCGCGGGTTTTCTGCGGGGACTCCCTGAGGGCTCGGGTGTTTCCAGAGCTCGGCAGCATGTGCGCAATGGGCTATGGATGCGGGTTCCCCCAGCAGGCTGTGCACGGAGGGCGGGATGGCCTGACGTCATCCAGGGCAAAGCACGTGTCCTCTGGGATGTTCCCCTGGGTGTCCACGTGGCAGAGGGCGTAGGAACCTCACCACGCTCGTTGTGTGGGGGCCCCTGGGGAGCTCTCGGAAGAGCTTACGCCTCAGATCTGCGCATGCTGTGCCTGCCCATGGCCCTATGACGCGTGCTGATGAAGGAATTTGTCTCCCTGAATCAGACGACCTTTCAAACGGGTGAATTTGGCCAGAAGGGCCAAGCGACGAGTAAGGTGGCATTAATGCCCTGCTAATAATCAGTAGAATTAGCGCCAGCGTTATATCTGTGTGTCTGCTTCAATGGTACCAGCTGAGAGACTCTGGGCTGTGGTATTACCCCCAAAGCCGTTTCCCTCCCTGAGCTAGATGTCATTGTTTTGGAGCCAACGTCATCACCCAAATCATATGACGTCACCAGTAAGACGAATTTTGTCATTCACCCTTCCAGATACCATCACCCACTCTCACCCACGCCACAAGCCTTGGAATCCTCTCTGTGCCTGTTTTTCTGTGTGTCTGTTTCTCTCTCTCCTTTGAAATGTCTCCCAATCCTCAGCCCTCATCCTTCTAGCTTCAACCAAAGCGCTAGCTGCCTCTGGGTCACCCACCTCCGTGGGTCCTGTGAACCCTGAGATAAAAAGACACCACTAAGAAGGGCTCCTGGTGGCTACCTGGGCTCAAATTAAAAAGCAGAGCCTGCCCTGGCCGATTTGGCTCAGTAGTTAGAGCATCAGCCAAAGGATCGAAAGGTCACGGGTTCAATTCCTAGTCAAGGGCACATACCTGGGTTGCAGGTTTGACCTCCAGCCCTGGTTGAGGTTGTGCGGGCGACACTAATTGATGTGTCTTTCTCACATCGATGTTTCTTTGTCCCTCTTTCTCTCTCTCCCTCCCTCTCTTCTACACTATCAAAAAGAATCAATGGAAAAATTATCCTCAGGCGAAGATTAACAACAGCAACAAAAAAGGCAGAGCCTACCAGCCAAATCTGCACCGTGGCCTCTCACACACTGTGCGTTACACGAGGCCTCTGCAAGAAGCCGGTTTTCTGGCCGCTGAGCGAGCCCTTATAAAGGTTTCCTGGAATCCCATTTCAACCAGTAGGACTGAGGCTTTCCCCGTCCAATCAGAGCTGGCAGCTCTGACCAATCAGGACAGTGCCTTTTGGACCAACCAAACTGTGAGGACAGACCAATCAGGGAGCAGCAGCAGGAACCCCTGTCCATATAAGCCAGCTCTCCCATGGCTTGGGGAGCCTGCTTTCCTTTCCGGAAGAATGGAGGTGGGGTCTCCCTGGCTGAGCTAACACAACGGATGTCTCACCAGAGCAGGGCCGAGGGGACCGTGGCTGAGCAAGGCCGACCGTGGCTGAGCGGGGCGGACCGTGGCTGAGCGGAGAAGACCAGCGCAGTGCAAAGCAGACCCGAACGGAGCAGAACAGAGCTGCCTAGCTGGAGAAGGGCCTGGCCCCAGGGCTGATCTATAGCTGTGCTGTAGAGCTGTTTCCACTGAACAGTTTCTTTTCTCACTGCACCCCAAATTGGAGAGTCCTGTTGGTGTTTGAATAGGTGCCAATAACCATTGGTTGACAGTCCTCACATGGCTTCTGGGGTGATTGTCTTAAGACACACATCACATTGTATGTGTGTCCTGGGACAATGTTTGGACAATGATATTTTTGTTGCCAAGAACAACAGCTCCTTCTTCCTGGGGCATCGCTCAGCCCCTTCTCCAGCACAGGGCTTTTGACATCTCTGCTGATCTGGTCCTCTCACACTGGTGGACAGGTGACCCAGGGGTTGGCTAACCAGAGAACTCATTCCACCCTTCCAGCCTCAAGAATTTAGTTAGCACCTGAGACATCAAGAGGAGCCAGCTTGCCTCTCCTCAAATGTGCAACATTTCAGCTACTGAGCTGATAGCTGGGAGGTAAGCAGGGAGGAATTAGACACACAAAGGAAGGGAAAGTGCCTCAGGCAGGGGACATGGCTGGGGACATGGCTGTGCAAAGGGCTGTGCAAAGGGCATGAGGTGCAAAGGGCTGGCTGTGCAAAGGGCATGAGGTGCAAAGGGCGGGCCGTGTGAAGGGGTGGCCGTGTGAAGGGCTGGCGGTGGGAGATACTGGAACACTGAGGCCGTGCAGCTGGCTGGGGAGCGGAGAGGCAAGTAGAGCGGGTTGCATAATACTGCCCGCAGCAGCTGCAAACTCACAGCCCACGTCTGTGCCAGGCAGTGCCGCGGGCGCCCCACCCATCCCCACCCGTTCAGCTCTACAGTAATGCCACGCGGCCAGCATTATTAACACCCTACACACCTGTGAGGAAAGTAAGACAAACAAACAAAACAGGTGAGTAACTTTTCTGAGGCCCTATACCTGAGAAGGGGTGGAGAGAGATGCAAAGACAGAAAAACAGTATGTGGTGAGCGAATCAAACACGCCAGGCATGAGACAGGCAGAACCAGCACCGTGAGAATGCGCAGGGCGGGTGGTGGTGGGTTCAAGGCTGCTTTGACCAGGAGAGTCAAGAACTTCCCCACCCGGGTCACTGCCCCCCACCAGGGTCACTGCCCCCCACCGGCTCTGCCCCAGGGCAGCGCTGCTCAGGGCGGAGCCCACACACCTACGCTGTCTCCTCTGTGGGTCCACGTTCTGCCACGAGTCCAGAATCGGCACAGCAGAGGGGAAGGAGCACCCCGGTCAGCCAGCCGACCAACGCCGGGCGTCCAAGCGCAGGGCGGCGATCAGAATCACCCCGAATCTCTGCCCACGAGAAGTGGGTTCCTGGATTTGCTTCCTGTTCCTTCCGCTGCCTTTCCTCCTGGCTGCTTATTTTCAGAACAATTTATAGTTAGAGTAAATGTTAAAGGCACTTTGCAGGTGGTGTTTACTGTTTGAAAAGTCAACCCATGTATGCTGTGCTGTATGAAATGGCAAAACCCACTTTGGGGTGCTTGGGGGCTCGAGCTGCGTGACGCAGCGTGGGGGTCACCTCCTGCTGGGACAAGGCGCTTCCTCCCTGCAGCCCTGTCCCCTGACTGGCAGGAGGGCCACAGAGCGCCGGGCCCCGAGTCCAGTCGTGGGTGGAAAGCCCTCTGTTCCCTCTGCGTCATTGCGGTAGCCGTTGGTGAGGGCCGGAGTCCGTGGTCACACGAAGCCCAGGCCTGCACAGTGGCCTGTTTTATATAACAATGTCACATTACTATTTTTATCATGGGGCCTTCCAGGTTTCCAGCACTGTGACACACTCTGTATTCATGACATGACTTGTTCTTTCTACACGTTTTTATGGAGTGCCCACCCTGTGCCAGGCATCGTACACGAGAGACCCAAACTCTGCCCTCTCGGGGCTTATACAGCGATAGGGAAGGCAGACAGGAAGCTAGTAAGCAGACTCAGAAATAACTACAGACGGCTGTGAGCACGAGGAAAGGCATGTGCAGAGACCTGGAGCGATGTGCACCGGGTGTGGGTGGGAGGGACAGCCTCTCTGCGGAGGTGGCATGAAGCCAAGCCTAGAAGACAGCAGGTAAATCACCGGGAGCCGAGGAACAGCCTTTCTAGGCAGAAGGAGCCGTAGGTGCCAAAGCCCTGGGGCAGGAAAGAGAGGGGCACCGTCTAGAAACTGGCAGAAGGCCCACATCACCCTAGAGAGCTGAGAGCAGAGGAGGGGTCAGTGATATCCTAATTCTCATTTCATAGACAAGGAATCCGCGGCGCAGGGAGGATCATTCCAGCTGAGGTCACGCAGCCAGTCGTGCGGAGGTTCGCACCGGGTAGGTCTGGGGCGAAGCCTGGTACTTACACTTCTGGGGGGCTCCCGGGGATGCGGGTGCCGCTGGCCTGCAGACCGCACTGCCCCACACCAAGGCTGAGCGGGTCGTTAGCGCCCCTGGTAAGAAAGGTGACAGGAGCTAGAAGCTACGGGGACGTGCCCAGCACCCCCTCTGTGCCGGCACCGATGTGTGTGCTCACATATGTTACATGCCCTGGGCCCTTACACAGCACCGAAGTTGGGGAACTGACCCCCAAGTCAAAAATCCATGTGTAGCTTTGACTCCTTAACTGCTAACAACTCACCGATCAGAAAGCTCGCCAGGAACACGAAGGCAGTGAACACACACTTCGCGTGTTCCACGTGCTGTGTGCTGTGTTCTGACAGTGCCCTGGGGACCTGCCTGCACAGTTCCAACCCGTGCTGGTCGAGAGCCAGCCGTGCACTGAACTTCCAGAGCAACCTTTGGGGTGGGTGCTGTCCGAGTAGGCAGTTCCTTAGGTATTGAGGAGAGAAGAGGGAGCCAAGGGAACATTCCCGGGGGCTGGGGTCGTGAGGAAAGTCTTTTTACTAAGCGCCTGCGCAGTAGATGCCGAAGGACGCAACAGGCCTGAGGCATGCGCGGTAGGAGCCCAAATGGTGACGGGAAAGGGGGCCTGTTGGACTGGGAAAGATCTGGGGAAACAGGCTGGATGGGCGAGGGCACAACACAAGCCTGGGAAGAGCCAGGGAGGGCGGGGTGCTCAGAGAGAAGCCCGCTCCTTCCCACAGCCAAGGAAACGCAGGGAGGCCTGCCACGGAGCGAGCGCACCCCTCCTTGGAGCTCACTGCCCTTCCTTCCCTCCCAAACCCCAAGGGTCCCCATGAGACTTGCAACCAGGGGAGCAAAGAGCAGCGGCAGAGGACTCTCATTTCGCCCCTGTCACCTCCTTTCCTGAGCCCACAGCCACTGCCCTCCAGCCGGCCTGGTCCTGCCTGTCCGAGGGTGCGCCCTCCCCACTCTGACACCTCTGCCACCATCACTTACAACGCCTCCCACGGGGGCGCCCCTGGAATTGTCTTCCCGCAACACCCACCACTGAAGAACTACTTCCTCCGGTGACAGCACGCTTATCTCCACATTTCTGTCCCTATAGATGGGGAAACTGAGGCAAGGAGAGATGAAGTAACTCGCCCAAGCTAGGTCGTGGTGAAACGGAAGTCTGAACCCAGCAGGTGGGCTCCTGACCCTGCGCTCCTGCCCCCGAGGACAGCGTTTCTTGTTTCCATGTCTCTGTGCCATTCAGTCAAGTCCCTAATTAATTAACCTACTGATTCACCTTGCCAGCTGCCATACCCCAGCCCACGCCTTGAGTTGGGGAGCCCTGCACTGCACGCTGGGCGTTCGTTTTCCTCCTTGCTCCTCTTTCCTAATTAACTCAGCACATATCCAAAGAAGTGTGTGTTTCCAGGGTTCCCTCTAACTAAAGGGCTGTTACAGGCACCCAGAGAGCCTGTCTGAACACGCACAGGGAATTCCTCATAGTTCCCTTGTGTTCCTCCATCTCAGATCCTTGGTGGGGAAGCAGGCAGTACCTCACCTTGGCCCCATGGCTCATGCTGAGGGAGCACCTGTGATGGACCAGTTCTCGGGCTACAGGCTTTCCAAACCTGGTAACTGTGCCATGAGGGAGATGCTATTATCAGTCCCATTCTATGGATGGAGAAACTGAGGTTCCATGTCTCACTGCCAACAAGGGGTGATGCCAGGATTCGATCCCATGGGGTATCTGGATCCTGAGCCTGTGTTCTTCATAATCTCTCTGGCTGCATCAGGATTATCTGTAATGAGAGGCTCAGAGGGCCCAGGCGCAGGGCCACACAGCCCAGGGTCAATAACAACGGAAGAATACTCGGGTTCTGAGAAGGCCAGGAATGGAAGGAACAAATCACTCAACCCTGCCGGTCCTTCCAAGGTATTCCGTGACAGATGAAAAACAAGATTCAAGATGGGAAGTGATTAATTTCTTTTTTATAATATATTAACCCAGGCTTTTTCAACCTCAGGACTACTGACATTTTTCTTAAAAATTAACCAAGTAGTTTGTCATTTTAAGAAAACTACTGACAGTATTTCTTGCCAATGAAAACTATGAGTTCTCAAGCAAAAGCTGGAACTTGGAGAACTGGGTTTCTCTCCTGTGTGTTTGACAGCTTCCCTATGCTTAGTGACTCTCATGATGAAGTCAGTGCTGATGTTAGCAAATACGGCCTTTTGATATTGTATAACAAAATGTGTCAACATTTAAAAGATCTCCATAATGCAGTGAACACTATTTTCCAAAAGATTATTGCATGATGTTGCAAAATCATGCATGGGTAAAGACCCATTTAAAAGATCCGCAACATAAACCAACTGATTTTACTATAACCTGGTGAAAAAGTTGACTGATCTGGTTTCAGGTTTCATATTGCATCTAGCCTGTAAAAAACTACCACTTGTTGAATTTTGGTTTGGTATCAAAATGTTACAATTATCTAAAAAGGCTATTAAAACTCCCCTTCCTTTTTCAACTCTGTGAAATAGATTATTTCCATATACTTCAACTAAAACAACGTGTCACAACAAATGGAATGCAGAAGAGATAAGAAAATCTGGTTCTTTTCTCTTTTATGTATTTTTATTTCTTTTCATTTTTTAATTACAATTGACATGCAATATTATATTAGTTTGAGGTGTACAAAGTAGTGGTCAGACATTTATACAGCTTGCAACAAGATTACTCTGATGAGTCTACTATCTGACACCATCCCTGATTATTACAATATTATTGACTATCTTCCCAAGGCTGTACTTTACAGCCCTGTGACTATTTTTATAACCTGCCAGTTTGTACTTTTTAATTCCTTCATCTCTTTCACCCCATATCCTCATCCCCCTCTCATATGAGACAATCAACCTGGTCTCTGTATCTGTGCATTTGTTTTGTCTGTTCATTTATTTTATCTTTTAGTTTCCACATATAAGTGAAATCATGTGGTATTTGTCTTCCTGTATCCAACCAATTCACTTAGCACAATACCCTTTAGGTCCATCCATGTTGTCACAAATGGCAAGATGTCATTCTTTTTCATGGCTGAGTAGTATTCCATTGTGTGTATGTATCACCTCTTCTTTACCTACTTAGGTGGCTCCCATGTCTTGACGATCGTAAATAACACTACAATAAACATGGGTGGGGGTGCATATATCTTTTCTAATTCGTGTTTCCGATTTCTTTGGATAAATACCCAGAAGTGGAATTGCTGGGTCATGTGGTAGTTCTGTTTTCAGTTTTGTGAGGAACCTCCATACTGTTTTCCATAGTAGTTGCACCAACGTACAATCCCACCAGCAGAGCGTGAGAGTCCCTTACAGCACATCCTCCCCAACACTTTCGTTTGTTGGTTTATTGATAATAACTATTCTGATCGGTGTTAGATGATATCTAATCATAGTTTTAATTTGCATTTCCCTCATGATTAGTGATGTGGAAACTATTTTGTGTATGTCTATTGGCCATCTGTATGTCTTCTTCAAAGAAATGTTCAGGTCCTCTGCCCATTTTTAAATTGGATTGTTTGGTATTAAGTTGTATGAGTTCCTTATATTATATATTTTGGATATTAACGCCTTATTAGATGTATCCTTGACAGATGTCTTCTTACATTCAGTAGGTTGTCTTTTCACTTTGTTTATGACTTTATAAACTGTGCAAAAACTTTTAAATTTTTTGTGGTCCCACTTATTTATTTTGAGTTTTGTTTCCCTTGTCCAAAGAGACATATCAAAAAAAAAATTCTGCTAAGCAGCGTCAAAGAGTTTACTGCCTATGTTTTCTTCTAGAAGTTTTATGGTTTCAGGTCTTACATTTAAGTCTTTAATCCATTTTTAGTTTATTCCTATATAAGGTGTAAGATAATGGTCTAGTTTCATTTTTTTTTTTTTTTTTGCATGTACCTGTCCCATTTTTCCAACACCATTTACTGAATAGTCTCTTTATCCAATTGTATGTTCTTGCCTCCCTTGTCACATATTAATCGACCATATAAGTGGGGGTTTACTTCTGGGCTCTCAGTTCTGTTCCACTGATCTATGTGTCTGTCTGTTTTATGCCAGTATTATGCTGTTTTGATTACTGTAGCCTTGTGGTACAGTTTGAATTGATGGAGCGTGATATTTTGAACTTTGCATTTCTTTCTCAAAATTACTTTGGTTATTTGGGGTCTTTTGTGGTTCCATATAAAGTTTAGGGTTATTTGTTTAGGTTCTGTGAAAAATGCCACTGGTATTTTGATAGGAATTACATTGGATCTGTAGATTGCTTTGGATAGTATGGATATTTTAATGACGTGAATTCTTTCTATCCATGAGCATAGTATATCCTTCCATTTATTTGTATCTTCTTCTGTTTCTTTCTTCAACATCTTATAGTTTTCTTCATACATGTCTTTTACCTCCATGGTTAAATTTATTCCTAGGAATTTTATTATTTTTGATGTGATCAGTGCATAAAAACACTATTGATTTCTGAATGTTAATTTTGTATCCTGCTACTTTATTGAATTCATTTATTACTTTTAATAGTTTCTTGGTGGATTCTTCAGGGTTCTTTCTATATAATATAATGTCATCTGCAAATAATGACAGTTTTACTTCTCCCTTTCCAATGTGGGTGCCTTTTATTTCTTTTTCTTGCCTGATTGCTGTGGCTAAAACTTCTAATGCTATGATGAATAAAATTGGTGACATCCTTGTCTTATTCCTGATCTTAATGAAAAAGCTTTTAGCTTTTCACCATTGAGTATAATGTTAGCTGTGGGTTTGTTATATATGACCTTTGTTATGTTGAGGTATATTCCCTCTATCCTCACTTTGCTGAGAGTTGTTATCATAAATAAGTGATGCATTTTGTCAAATGCTTTTTCTGCATCTATGTATATGATCATATGATTTTTATCCTTCATTTTGTTTGTGTTGTGTCATGTTTTGCAGATAGTGAACCAGCCTTGCATCCTGGGAATAAATCCCACTTGATCATGCTGTATGATATTTTTCATGTATTGCAGAATTTGGTTTTGCTAATATTTTGTTGAGGATTTTTACATCTGTGTTCATCAGGAATATTGGCCTATAATTCTCTTTTTTGTAGTGTCTTTGGCTATGTTCCAAGCTAAAACTGGCTACTACTTATGCCAGGCGTGGGGCCACCTGATGGGAGTTACAGCGCAAGTTAAAACCAGTTGCCACTTCTGCTGGGCTTGGGGCTACTTGGCAAGAGGTACAAGGCAAAGTCAGGCCAGCTGCTGCTTTGTTGGTGTTTGTAGATATTTGAGAGCTTTTAGGACAGTCCACAGGGTGAGCTGAGGCAGGCTGCTTGTGTGAAGTGCCGGCTGAAGTGGTTCAGGGTGGGCGTGTGAGTTAGGAGGGGCAGGGTCTCAGAGAATCCCCAGGCTGGTTAAACAGCATTAGGCCGGCTAATGGACAACACAGATTTGGCATTAGCCTGCAGTGGGCTGGCTGGGTGGGAAGTGAGTTCAATGAAGGAGCAATGGCACCTGCCAGCACATCACTACTAGGAGAGAGTCTCCCTGCCCTGCCCCTCCAGTCTTCACTCAGAAGCTGGTCAGTTTAGTTCCTCCTTGAATGTCCCCGGTGCTGTTTGAGTTTCTGTGCCTGAGTTGGGGATTAGCGTGAGCGAGTTTATGAGCAAGTGAGTCTGTGTGCAGCCCCCTCGGTAGGAGTGTATAGGTCTCCAGCAGCCCTCCACCTCACTCATACACAATCCCCTTGATTTTCACAGCCAGATATTATGGGGACTCCGTCCTGGCACTGGTGTCCCAGGATGAGGAGCCTTGTGTGTGGTGAGACCCCTCCCTCCACAGGAGGCCCTCTGCAGCTGAGATAGCCCTCTGGGTTCTTAATTGCCACACGTGGGCGTGGGATTGGTTCTGCATCCCCGTCCCTCCTACCAGTCTCGATGTGTCTTCTTCTTCATATCCTTAGCTACAGGACGTCTGTTCAGCTAGACCTCAGGTGGTTCTCAATGATGGTTGTCCTGTAGTCTAGTTGTAATTTTGATGTGGTCCTGGGAGGAGGCGAAGCTGCATTTACCAGTGCTGCCATCTTGACTGGAAGTCTCTGGCTATTTTCAATTAAGACAGACATTGAAAAAATCTGAAAAAAATATAAAACAATACAACGATTTTATTAATTTTATTGTCTTGAAAAATAGTTATTTTTCATAAAAAAATATCATATACATGTGTTATGGACTAAATGTTTGTATCCTCCCAGTATTTATATGTTGAGGTCCTAACCACCTGTCCTATTAAGAGGTGAGGACTCAGGGAGGTGGTTAGGTCATGAGGGTGGAGCCTTCATAGTGGGATCAGTGCCTTTATTAAAAAGGACCCCGGAGGTCCATCTACCCTCTGACTTTCATGTGAGAATACAAGCAGCAGACAGCAGTTTGCAGCCTGAGAGAAGGCCCTCAGCAGAATCAAGTGTGCTTGCACCCTGCCCTCCGGCTTCCGGACTCCGCGACCGTGAGAGGTAAGTGTCTGTTGTCTGTGAGTCACGCAGTCCACGGCACCGTGGCAGGCCAACCCGACTGAGAAAATGTGTTAACATGTAATGGGTTTATTATTGGTATTTTAATGAATAAAAAAATAAATACGTTAAACCTACATTTAAAAATGGTTTTGGGGCCCGGCCGTGTGGCTCAGTGGATGAGCACCGTCCCCTGGACTGAGAGGTCCCAGTTCAGTTCCTAGTCAGAGCGCATGCCCGGGTTGTGGGCTCGATCCCCAGGGGTGGGCATGCAGGAGGTGCCCAATCAATGTTTCTCCCTCACATCGATGTTTCTATCTCTCTCTGCCTTCCTCTTTCTCTAAAAAATCAATAAAAACATATTTTTTTTAAAAATGGTGTTTGGAGTTTTGTAGTTTTCAATGTACAAACAGTTCTGAGATCCAAGCGTGAGTATATCTACTCAAACCATTTTGTGCATAAAGCTGCTTTTCCACTTAAAAAGTACCAAGGACATCTTTTTATGTCAGATATTGTATCCAATAATATAAATAATAGCTACCTTAAAAAAATTTTTTTCTTTACTGATTCTAGAGAGAGAGGAAGGGAGAGGGAGAGAGAGATAGAAACATCGATGAGAGAGAACATTGACTGGCTGCCTCCTGCATGCCCCCCACTGGGGATTTGGCCCACAACCTGGGCATGTGCCCTGACCAGGAATCGAACCAGCGACCTCTTGGTGCATGGGTCGACACTCAACCACTGAGCCACACTGGCCGGGCAATAATAGCTACCTTTTATTAAGTGCTTAGCATGTACCCAGAGATTGTGCTAAGTAGTTTGTATACTTGAGCTCATTTTCTGTCACTCTCCACAGATGAACCTGTGAGAGTTCGGTACTATTCACCCTGTACTATAAATGAAGAAGCTGAGACACAGCGTGGGTAAGCTACTTGCCCAAGGATACACAGCTAATTAGGTGATCCAGCAAGTTTTAAACTCAGACGCTCTGACTCTAGAGCTTATAGGCTTCAGAGTAGTCAAAAGTATGGACGTCCCCAGATCTCTGAATAAATGCACACTGGTAGTTCTAAATGACTGTAGTAATGTACAGAGCTTTGATGAGGAACGATTGCAGTGTAATTTGGGGTAGTTGATTTATGTACCACGAATCATGAATCGCTCTGAGTAATCTGTGGTTTTGGTGTACCTGTTGTTTCTGCACAGGTCTCCTGGTACTGGAAAAACTCAAAGACAAGGGGGGACTAGCCATTGCCTACTCACTCTTTCAGGATCCGTGGCGGAAGCCAGGGGTTTCCCTGTCAGACTATGAGATGCCTTCCCTAAGCCCACCTCCACCCGAATCCAGCCTCTGTCTGCTTGCACACTCTCCCACGACCTTGTCCTCTCCTGTGCCATTTATTCCCCTTTGTAGTGATATGCTTGCGTCTGGGTCGCTCAGACCCCTCATGGATGATGTGCCGCATGGGAGCAGGGACACTGGCTGTCTGCACTCGTCCTTTCACCTCTGGCTCAAGAACAGTGCCTGGCACACAGGTGCTGCTCCGTGGACACTGGCTGGATGGGTTGCTGGAGAGCAGACTCTCGGAGCTCCACGCCTGCGCTCCCAGATCCCGTCCGCACGTGCATCTGCTCCAGATGCGCTCTGGCCGCAGCCTGGACCTGTGTTCCTTGGGTGGGGCTGCTGGGCCAGCTCTGTCTGTATCAGTGGAGAGCTGGAAGTGCCTGGAAATTCAGTCCTTCTGGGACAGCCCTTAGCCAATGACTGATGGGTGAGGGTAGCAAGTTCAATACTCCAGCCCTGTCCCCCTTGCTGATGCACACCAGTTTCCAGAGTCCCCATGCAAGGTTGGAGTCAAAGGCTCCTCAGGGGGACTTGGTTGATACCACACCTTACCCTGCTCCCTTCCCACCTCCCTTCCCACCACCCTGTCAGTTTTCGCTGCAGCGATTCCTAATAAGTTACTCAAACCCTTGCCTCCGGGTGTGTTTCTGGGGAACTCAGCCTAAGATAGATGACTGTGTTCAATCACCTCCACACCATTCGTGCCTTCTTGACACTTCATACTTGTTGAATGAGTGAATGCTGGTGTCTCGTTTATAATCCTAGAGCTCTGGGGCAAGATTTAAAGAGTAGACTGGCTAGGAAAGGATCTACCCAACAAATTCTCTAGAAATCTTGATAATTAAGACCTTTGGTTGCGGTGTGCTGGAGCTATGAGAAGCAATTATTAAATGTTCAGGATTTTTGTAAACACTGTTAAACATTTGATATCTTGACATTGGGCATGGCAGGAGTATTTATACCACAGAAACTGGCAGATGCTGCAAGTCAGGGCTAGTCTCGGCCCCTGCACGAAGCCCCTCACCCCAGAGCCAGGTTACTACCACGCTACTGGCAATAACACCGCAGGGTTAAAAAGAAAAGTCTGCACAACAAATAAGATACAGTGTAGTGGTTAAAACTGTGGGTCCTGGGGTCAGAGAGACCTGGCTTCAACTGTATTGTTACTCATTTGTTCTGTGATTTGGGGCAAGTTACTTAATGACTTTGTGCCTACATTTCCTTGGCTGTAAGACAGGAATACCACCCTTCGTCTCTTGACATTCTACATATGACAAGTGCTCAGCTCAGTGCCTGGCATGTAGAAACAGCTTGATGAATGATAGCTATTGTCAAGTTAGAAGAACCAAGAACACAGGAAGGCCCTGAGCGTGGTCTTGGACAGAGGAACGCGGTACCCAAGTCAGCAGACATTGCTTTCCTCTGGCTGTCAGCCCAGACCTATCAGCTCACCTTGACCAAAAGCTGTGGCTCCTGGTGAACTCTTAAGAAGATTAATTGGTCTCAGCTCTGTGCTTATCACCTAGAAACCCCACACACCAGATTTGGCTTGTTTGATGGATCTCTCAGAGGAGCAATGGCACTGGCACTCGGCCTCTGCAGCTCCCTTCGAGAACAGACCATCGTACGAGGCAGCTTTGTCAGCAGGAGGAGAGAGCGCGCCGCCCGAGAGCAACGCCCACGCTCCTGAGGCGCGACAATGACGTGACATCGTTCCTTCAGGTTGGCAAGTACCAAGCAGGGACTACATATCCTGAATGCAAAGGGTTATTCAAAACTTCAGCCATTCTAGAGTGGGGCAGCTGAGGCTGGCAGTGCCGTGTCTCCTTGGAACCAGCCTCTTCATACCCAGTGGCTTCCTCCCACTGCCACCGAGACCCTAGCCACGGGAGCGTTGGGCCTGCGTGTGTGCTCTCGGGAGCAGCCCTCAGCCAGTGGTGGGCCGGAGTTGGTGGCTAAGTCCCCAGCTTCGTCACCTCTTGGGAGAGACAGCTCTAAGACAGGTTCCACAGCACCCCATGGGGTTGGGGCCGGTTGGCCACAGCAGTGACCTTACTCTTCCCTACGTCCTGGGTTCACTTCCCAAATGAAGTGCAGGTACTCACAACTTTGTCTCGGGGTTGGCCTCTGGGGGAATCCAACCAAAGACAAAGAGATGGCAATTATTCAACACTACTCTGTGCCAGACCCAGTACTCGGTGCTGTGCTGTGCGACAGGCTCTGTGGAGAAGACGGGAGATGGACAGGGTAAGTGAGGGGAAGGGAACTGAGCTGAGTGGGAAAGCAGCTGGGTTTCAGAGGAAGACTACTGGTCTTCCGCGCTCCCTCCACCCGCTTGGACTGCGCTGCGCGGACGTGCACGTGTTGACTGCAAGTGTTTACCCAGATCCAGGTGTCTGGGCTCGCTGGAGAAACCTCGGAGAAAGTGGGGCAGGTGTTCAACATGGAGTGTGCAGACAGGCCTTTTCCATCTGTGATAACATACATTTATTAACTCTCACTCCTTGTCAGGCGCTGTGATCAAGGCATGGTCACCCTGAGTCACCACAACAGTGTGCTGGGATGGGTAGGTGCTACCATATTTCATTTTATGGATAAGGAAGCTGAGTCTCAGAGAGGTTAAGTCACCCATCTAAGGACACACAGCACAGCCTTGGCTGGTTTGGCTCAGTGGTTAGAGTGTGGGCCCATGGACCAAGAGTCAGGGGTACCATTCCTGGTCAAGGGCACACACTTTGTTTGTGGGTTCAATCCCTGGCCCCAGTCAGGGTCGTGCAGGAAGCAACCAATTAATGTGTCTCTCTCACATCGATATTCTCCTCTCTCTCTCTCCCCCTCCCACCCACTCTATCTAAAAAAAAAAAAATCAATGGAAAAATATCCTCGGGTTAGGATTCAAAAAAATAAAAAATAAAGATATACAGCACAGGTAGGTGGTGCAGTGAGGATTCAAACTCAGAACCCACGCCCCTGACCCGTGGCCACCAGGGTGCGGGGCCTGGACGTGTGCTCATAACATAGATCAAATCCTCCCTCTCCAATCCCTCTGGACCACAGGGTCACCGTTCAGTCATCCTAGGGAACAGCCTTTCAAGGTGCTGATGTGCGTGGAATACTGCCACCCCCACCCCTTTCCCTACCTTCTGCCTCTGAGACCCGACATATTTATTACAGCTACGTCAGCTGACGGAATCAAAGCCACCGCGAACATCAAGAAGAAGAACCCCCGCTGTCCGTTGCCAGGGACCTGAAAACAGCCAGACACGGCCTGTACTCTGTGGAAGAAAACTGAAGATCACGATCCAAAGGTGGCAGTGGAGGGGGTGGGTCTCGCTGCAGACCCCCCAGAACCAAACTGGAAGTTACAGCTAAGTTGGGGAGCAATCGCTGAATTCCTAACTGGAGGCTATGCGAAGAGGAGAATTAACCAAGGACTGCAGGGCCACCTCGAGACGGGCAGGACAGAAGTCACGGAGGGGGCAGCAGGCGGGTACAGAGGGACAGCTCAGCCCCAGGAGGTCTCCCTGAGTGGTGTGAAGCCTAGACCCCAGACCAGGCTCCTCGGCCAAGGGCCAGAGCTGGAACAGGCCCCCATATCCGCTGTGAGAGGCAGTGGGGTTTCTGTCCAGCAAGGAGGGGCGGAGACTGCTGCAGTCAAAGCCACCTGTTCAAAGGGCCATCACACAACATTTCTGTCCATAGCCACTCACCCTGGGCTCCACTGGAGGGAGGGAGGGCTGGTGTCACCTGAGGAGACTCTGGGTGGCTGGCTTTGGGGAGAGACATGGGGAGTGGCCACCAGGATCCCTGTGTGAGGCCGTCCTCTGATAGCACTGCAGCCATATTTCCTGGAAGAACACTCCCCTCCCAGCAGCAGCAGCCTGGGGAGAGGCAGCCACCCACACACTGTGAACCTGCCCGCCCCACCCTACATGTCCAGCCCTGCTGAGGAGTCAGTGGCAGAGGCCAGGGCTCAGAAGACTGGGCAGTCTCAGGGACTGTCAGTGACTGGCTTTGGGGTGGGGCCATTCCCTCCACTTTCCAGGGAACCTCATGGGAGATCGGATAGAAACACCCAACCCCCACCCCCATCCCCAGCTCCCACCCCAAATTCCAGCAGAGCCAACTTCTGGGCTCTGTAGGCTCCACCCACCTGACTGCTAAGGGCTGTGCCCTGCCAAGGTCAGGGAAAATCCGGGAGAGACTCAGACAAGGGCTCGGGGCAGGGAGACGCACTTACCATCTTCCCTGAAGTCTGAGTGGCACCTCCCACTCACAGAAGATCCAGTGACCCCAGACTCCCAGTTCCACCAGAGGCTCTTTCAGACGCTGACCCTTTTCCATGACTAAGCCTGGCAGCTGGCCAGCAGGTGAGGCAGGCAGAGGCAGAACCTGGGCTGCCTTGGGATGTTTGCTGACCTGCACCTGGACCCTGTGCTGGTGAAAACTGGCCTTGGAGCACAGCTTGGTCCTTTGTGTGCACAGCCAAGCCCGACGGAAACAGCCACAGACTGGATCGCTTGCAGTTGCAGACAGGTGGCCGAGGGCCAGGCACAGACAGCATCGGACATTGGCCTGCACCAGAGACGCCCAGGAGGCTGAAACCAGCCCAGTGAGAGCCAGCTGTGGACAGATGGGACCAGGATCCGACAACTTCCCTGTTTTCCTTTTTATTCTTTTAAAATTTTTTCTGTTTTACTTTTGTTGTTTTCTTTTTTTCTCCTCTTCCTTCATATTTCTTATTTCCTCTCTTTCTTTTTCTAATTCTAATTTTTTTCTTATACTTTTTCTGTTTTTCTTTTCCTAAACTTTATTTTTTTCCTCCTTTTCTTTTAGATATTTTTCTTTCTTTTTTATGATTCTTTTTTTGTGTTTTCTTTGTCTTTTCTTACTCCTGTTGTTGTCTTTATTGCTGTTGTTTTGTTTTGTCTTGTCTTGTTCTGTCAGAACCTGTACAACAGCTTACATGATGTGTTCAAAGTTGAGCCTCACAGTCAGCAGCCTGAGGGTTGATCACACCTGAGAATGGGCCAACAGCAATCAAGACCAAATTACAACAGGATGGCCAAAATAACCACACAAAGGACATTCCTAGACCATCCAGCTCAGGAGATCAAGGAGATTGCATCATAGGGTCCCACAGGACACCTACTACATAAGACCACCCCCCAAAGACTCATCAAGAAACAGAGAGGACCTAAATAAATAAAATCAATATGAAAAAGAGGAAGTATCAACTGACATCACAGAAATACAAAGGATAGTAAGAAAGTACTATGAGCAACTATATGTCAACAAATTGGACAATCTGGGTGAAATGGACAAATTCCTAGAAACACACAATCTTTAAACACTGAATCAAGAAGAATCAGAAAATCTGAATAGACTGATAACAAATAATGAAATTGAAGCAGTAATAACAGAACTCCCAGCAAACAAAGTCCTGGACTGGATGGCTTCACAGGTGAATTTTACCAAACATTCAAAGAACTAACACCTGTAATCCTCAAACTATTCCAAAAAATTCAAGAGGAAGGAAGACTTCCCAACTCTTTTCACAAGGTGAAAATGATCCAAATTATAAAACCAGATAAAGACACTACAAAGAAAGAAACTTATAGGCCAATATTCCTGATAACCATACATGCTATGATCCTCAACAAAATATTAGCAAATCAGATCCATTAAAAATATCATATAACATGATCAAGTGGGATTTATTCTGGGGATGCAAGGTTGATACAAAAAAATTTTGCAAATTAATAAATGTGATACATCACATAAAAAAAAAAAAGAGAGAGGTAAACATCATATGATCACATCAATAGATACAGAAAAAACTTTGACAAAATCCAGCACCCATTTTTGACAAAAACTCTCAGCAAAATGGGAATAGAGGGATCATACCTCAACAAAATAAAGGCTATATACTAAAACATCATACTAAAAGCATTTCTTTTAAGATCAGGGACAAGACAGGGATGTCTGCTTTTACCACTCTTATTCAACATAGTACTGGAAGCCCTAGCCACAGTGATCAGACAAGAGGAAGAAATAAAAGGCATCCAAATTGGAAAGGAGGAAGTAAAACTGTCATTATTAGCAAATGACATAATATTGTACATAGAAAACACTAAAGACTCCACCAAAAAACTACTAGATCTAATAAATGAATTTGGCAAAGTAGCAGGATACAAAATTAATACCCAGAAATCAGTGGCATTTTAATACACCAATAATGAACTATCAGAAAGAGAAAATAATAAAACAATCCCATTTACAATTGCAACAACAAAAAAAATAAGGTACCTAGGAATAAACTTAACCAAAGAGGTAAAAGGCCTATACTCAGAAAACTATAAGACATTGAAGAAAGAAACAGAAGAAGATACAAAACAAGTGGAAGCATATACCATATTCATAGATTGGAAGAATTAGCATCATTACAGTGTTCATACTACCCAAAGTAATCTATAGATTAAACACAATTCCCATTAAAATACCAATAGCGTATTTCACAGATCTAGAACAAATATTCCAAAAATGTATATGGAACCAAAAAACACCCTGAATAGCCACAGCAGTCTTCAGAAAGAATAAAGTTGGAGGAATCACAATACTGGATATCAAACTATACTACAAAGCTACTGTAATCAAAACAGCCTGGTACAGGCACAAGAACAGATCAATGGAACAGAACAGAGAACCCAGAAATCAACACAAGCCAATACGCTCAATTAATTTTTGACAGATGAGGCAAGAGCATTCAATGGAGTAAAGACAATCTCTTCAATAAATTATGTTGGGAAAACTGGACAGGTACATTCCAAAAAATGCAAGTAGACTACCAATTTACACCATACACAAGAATAAACTGAAAACGGATAAAAGACTTAAATGTAAGTTGCAAAACCATAAAAATTCTGGAAGAAAACATAGGCAGTAGAGTCTCAGACACCTTGCGTAGCAACATTTTTACTGATATTATATCCTAGGGCAAGGGAAACAAAGGAAAAAATAAACAAATAAGACTACATCAAACTAAAAAGCTCCTGCACAGCAAAAGAAATCATCGACAAAATGAAAAGGGAACCCACTGTATGGGAGAACATATTTGCTAATGATACATCTGATAAGGGGTAAATCTCTAAAATATATAAAGAACTTATACAACTCAACACCAGGAAGACATACAGTCCAATTAAATAATGGGTGAAGGAGCAGAATAGACACCTTTCCAAACAGGACATATAAATGGCCAATAGACATATGAAAAAATGCTCAACGTCATTAATCATCAGAGAGATGCAAATTAAAACAACAATGAAGTATCACCTCACACCTGCCAGAATGGCTGCCATCAACAAATCATCAAACAACAAGTGCTGGTGAGGGTGTGGAGAAAAGGGGACCCTCATGCACTATTGGTGGGAATGCAGACTGGTGCAGCCACTATGGAAAACAATATGGTGTTTCCTCAAAAAATTAAAATTGGAACTGCCTTTTGACCCAGCAATCCCACTTCTGGGAATATATCCTAAGAAGCCTGAAACAGCAATCAGAAAGAATACATGTACCCCTGTGTTCATAGCAGCACTATTTACAATAGCTAAGATCTGGAAACAGCCCAAGTGCCCATCAGCAGATGAGTGGATAAAAAAGCTGTGGTACATATACACAATGGAGTACTACATGGCTGTAAAAACAATGGAACTCTTACCCTTTGGCACAGCATGGAGGGACCTGGAGAGTATTATGCTAAGTGAGATAAGCCAGTCAGAGAAAGACAAATACCATATTTTCTCACTTATGTGCGGAATCTAACGAACAGAATAAACTGACAAAGAAAATAGAACCAGAGGCATGGATACATGGAACAGACTGGCAGAGGGCAGAGGGGAGGGGGATGGGGGGAATGGACAAAAGAAGGTGAAGGGATTAGCCAAAGAACATATGTGCATAACCCATAGACACAGACAACAGTGCGGAGATGGCCGGGGGGGGGGGGGCTGGGGGGGGGGGGGGAAAGGGGGAGAAATGGGGGACATCTGTATTAGCGTCAACAATAAAAAACAAATAAATAAAACTAAAGATCACACGTGTCAGTATGAATGTTGGCTGTGAAACTTTTTTTGTCCAAATGACTTAGTCAAGACGGAAACAATATTTGTTCACACTGGCGGGGCCAACATCCCCTCAAGAAAACACTGCTCAGGGTCCATGGGGTCTTGGAGTGAAATAAGATTTCCTTCTGTCCTTCCGTGTGCAGCCCTCGCCAGCCATCTGGTCTCCTGCTCACTGCCCTTCTCCATGGTCCCACAGGTGCACGTGGTCACGTGACCCTGCGGGAGGGGAGCCGGGAAGCTGGGTCCCTCATGCCCGGCTCCCTGGAGCCTCTCGCAGACGGGGGCTGGCTCCACAAGCCGGCAGCACGCGGACTCCCCAAGGAGCTGGGATTGGAGAGCTCCTGGCAGTGTCCTCATTGTCTGGAGACGTCAGGATGGCTTGGTTTCAGCGTGCTGGCTTTGATTGCTCCGCTTCGTGCTCTGGGTCCTCCGACCAGAGCCTGGCCAGGTCAGCCTGACCCCGGGTTCTCACCCCAGGGGCCGGTGAATACCATGTGTGGTGAACTGGCTCAGCAGGCCTGGCGACAGACAAAGGGCTGGCTGCTCCTTGGGCCTGCAAATTACTGTGTCCCTGAGGGCAGTGCTGGTCCCAGGCCTGGGGTGGGGGGAGGGAGGGGGAGGGGCAGGCCGGCAGTGACTGCTCAGCTCTGATGGTGCTGGGACTGGCCAGGAGGCAGGAGCCAGGTCCCAGGGCCCGAGAGGAGAAAGATCAGGCTGCTCCCCAACTTCTCTCTCCTCAAGCGATCCAAGTCTTCAGGAGTCAGAATCCAGAGATGGGATTAGGATGAGGTGATGAGGCCAAGTTCTGCAACTACAGAGTCAGATGCTGACTGTATGTAAGATATTGGTATTTTGTTCGTCGTGGAATTTCTGCATTAACTGATATTTTAAAAATATTTTAGGGAAATGTTCTTTACCTTGATTACTGAGTTTTCGACTCTCCCACCGAATCCTCCTCCGCCAAGCCCTGCCTGCTGTGTGTGACCCATTTACACCCGCAGAGGAATGGCCTGCGGAGGGCAAGTCCGCCTGGTCCTCTGAGCTGCTCCTGCTCACTGAGCCCGTGCTGAGCACCTGAGTGCCGAGGCAGGGCTGCGTCACCCTACGTGTCCGTGCTCCAGCCACAGGCCACTGTCGCATCTGCATTCCTGGGCAGAGGCCTGGTTCCAGGATGCAGGACGAAGGGGGTGTGTGCTTCGGCAGAGTTACCCCAGGACCGGCCCCTGGTGCAGAGCAGTTCATGTGGGAAAGCCCCGCTTCCGCACCCACAGGGTGGAGGCCCCAGGGTGCCTGCTGCCCACGGCCCTCGGGTTCTCCACTGAGACGAGCCCCCGCCTGAGCCCACTCAGCTTGTGACACAGCTGTCCTGTCTGCCCGCTGTCTGTCCCTCACCATCCTCCTGGGCTCTCTACCCCCCCCCCAAACAATTATACTTGAATGTTGGTCCCAGGGTCTGCTTTTGTCAAAATGGGCGTTCAGATCACTTCTAATTTTTTACTGTTTACATGGTCACCGTGCGTATAGCTTCCAGCATATCAATGTACTCTTAGGCTGTGGTCTGCACCAAACAGGAGAACAGAAGAGGGTCTTGGGTGAAACAGAAAAGAACCAGAGACTCAGTCAGCATGAGAGCACCTCAGAGTATGTCATGTAGACGACGTGTCGCTCCGTGCTGCGGCATCCACACGCGGAGAAGCCCCGCCCCGCCCGCCGGAGCCGCCCCGCAGCGCCCCGCACGGGGTGGATGTCCGTCACCGCTGGCTGCACGAATGCAAGGAGCAGCTGGCCGGTGCTCCGAACCTCTCCTGCGCCGAGGGCATGAGGCCCTGCACCCCACTCAGCCGGAGGGTCTGTGCTCCGAGATTCTCTCACTCTGCAGCCAAGGCGAGGACAGAGCGGCCCTAAGCAAGGTGGGCAGGGTGAGCCGGCTGGCGGAGGGAGAAGAGTCAGAAGTCGGGGTCGGCCTTACACCGCCCTGGGGAGGACTTCTGAGCCTGCCCTGTGCAGACAGAAGGAGCCCTTGCATCTCAGGGAGTCGGGGCATCCGCCACGGGCTTCACCCCCGCCCCGCCCCGCCCCGCCCCGTCCTGGCTCCGAAGGCCACGTGTGGCTCCCGGGGTCCCCAGCTCCACGAATCAGCTCTGGACCCGACACACAGGGCTGCAGGGAAACAGGATTTCCACCCAACTGGACAGCTCCGCGGTCACACCTGCCGCACTGGACTCAGACGCATTCTCTGAGCCGGTGTTCCTCCCAGAGCTGGGGAGGGGGCTGTAACTCTCTGGAGTGTCCTCTAGGAGCCCTGCGTAAAAACACATGCCCCTGACCTCGTTCTCACCAAGCCACCAACCCAGACCGAGGCGGAGCTTTCTGCTGTGGGTCCTCAAGGACTTCTCCCAGACAGCTGCCCGTCTGGTCGTCCTCTCTCGTCCGGCCGGCTCCTCCCCCCAGCACCCTCCCCGCACCCGGGACAACAGGCTCCCACTCCAGGGCCACCAGGCCTGCGGGAGCTGGCACCCCGAGAGGCAGCAGGCCCTTTGGGAGGAGCCGGATGGGGGCCAGCCTCCCACGGCGGCCTTGAAGGCTTAACTCACGGCCCGAGTGCGCAGGTCTCGGCGGGCTGCCTCTCTCCAGGTGTCAGACGTCCCGAGTGCGCAGGTCTCGGGGGGCTGCCTCTCTCCAGGTGTCAGATGTCACATCGTCACCTTCACGGCTGCGCCCTGAAGTCTTTGCCCTCAGGAGTCCACCCTGGAAACGAGAGTCTGACCTGACCCCCCCAGACAGTCGTGCGAGACCACACACAAACACGACTCTCCTTTTACCTGGGACTCCCCGGGACTGGCAAGGAAAGACAGCCTTGGGATTCCTGTCACTGAGGGCTGATTCCCAGCAGCCTGGCCCCTCGCTCACCAAGGCCATTTGCAGCTTTCCGTCAGTCACCTCTACATCGTCACCATCACCCTGTCCGCATCACCTCTGAAGGACAAATGCATAAAAGTGGCCTTCCGCCCGGCCGGTGTCGCTCTGATTGAGCATCGACCCATGCACCAAGAGGTCACCGGTTCGATTCCTGGTCAGGGCACAGGCCCAGGTTGTGGGCTTGATCCCCAGTGGGGGGCATGCAGGGGGCGGCCAGTTGATATTCTCTCTCATCGATGTTTCTCTCTCTCTTCCTCTCTCCAATATCAATAAAGAAAAAAAATTTTTTTTAAGTGGCCTTCCAACGAAACAGACCGACCTGCGCAGGGGAGGGACTTCCTCCATCACCTCTTGATGGCCTCCTGCTTCCAGGATGTCAGAGGCCAAGCGTGCTTGTCACATTGCAGGTCTCTGCTACGTCGTGGTTGCTCACATTCCGTTGACTGAAGCCACCAGACCAAGCCTTAAGTCAGTGGGACAGGGCAGTGTCCTCCTCCCTAAGAGGGCGGGAGGAGAGTGAATACCTGCTCACCTATTGCACAGTCCAGCACGCCGCCCCTCCAGCCTCACTGGGCCCTCTGTGCCTGGTCCTACACAGCCACACTGGCTGCGTCATGCTGTCTCCCGTCTCAGGGCCTCTGCACATGATGTTCTCCCTGTCTGAAGGGCTCTTTCTCTTTCCAGTCCTCTCCGACTCCTCTGACCCTCCTCCCTCAGAGAAGCCTGCCCTGATCCCCAGACTAGTGGCCGCCCTGGCTGAGCCGCACTCTGGACCATTTAATCCCATCCTTACAGGAAACCCCTGTGTGATGAACACAGCCGCAGCTCCACACCCTGTACTCTGGCCCTTGTTTCTCCCTCCACCTGTGATCTCTTTCTGTTTCTGTCTACCTGGCTCCTTCCTGTAATTCACAGCTCAGCCTAAACATCATGTTCTGCCCATTCAGAGTAGCCCGTTACACCTGGCATTGACACAAGTAACACGCTTTCTCAGTCATTCCACCCGTCCCAGCATCAGCGTGTCCCTCCCCATGGCGCCAGAGCCTGGCACTGTGCTTGCCACATGCTAGGAACTCAAATACCTTTTACTGAATGAGCAAAGCAGTAACTGCTTCAGCAGCTCTCTGATCTGCTAGACCACACCCTCCGTGCTGTCGGGGCCCCCCGCTCGCTGTCGCGCCTTCTGGAATGACGGGGCCCCGCAGGTGCTGGGTGAGGAGCACTTAGCGGAAGCCATCGAAGAGGGCAGGTGCACGTGGTTAATTTGGGAGGTGAGCCAACAGGGAGAAGGAGCCACGAAGGGTACGTCCACTGTGCTGGGCAATGCCCGGGCACATGGGCTAGGGCACACTTTAGAATTACCCCACACAGTGGCAAGGGGGCTGGCCTGTATCTCCTCACTTCCCTTGGGCTGCTGGGCGCTGGGCACTCACACCTGGAGCTCTGTCCGGTCCTGGTCTGGGAAGCCCTGAGCAGGGATGGCAGTAGGAAACCGTCAGTCAGATCTGCCGCCCAGGAGGGAGGGGCAGACGGTGCAGGGCAGGCACTCCCGGTGTCTGTGAGGGACGAGCTGAATGGGCCCGCTGAGGTCCAGGACGAGCTGAATGGGCCCGCTGAGGTCCAGGAAGAGGCGTTCACACCAGGACGATCAGGGGGGAGGTCGGGACAGGGGAAAGACAGAGATGCCGAGATGAGCCTTCTCGGCTGTGTCTGGAGCAGCCCAGGGGTTTCAGCAGGGAGGGTCCTTCCTATTAGCGATGATTCATCCGAGGGGAGGCCCAGCAGCCGGCTCAGCCGTCAGCACCTACTGGGCAGTTAGTCCTGGCTCTCAGAGGTAACACACAACGCAGAAGCAGAGAGTGTTCTGCCTTTTAGAAGGGAAAGAGACCTACACTCCGCAGCAGGAGAGAGGGGGAGGGGACGGTTGGAGAGTCTGGAGGAAAGCCAGGACCCTACAGCCTCTGCCAGGCCTCCGAGGGCGGGTCACATATCTGCCAACGCCCCTCTGACCCGCAGCAGCCCCTGGCACGGGGAGGGTGCGGATATCCAGGCCCTTGCCTTCTCCCAGGGTCTTGTTTGGGGAGCTCTCCCCATCCGTTAACACCTTCAACCAAGAAGGAAGGAAAAGAAATGAACAAGAAAAAACAACAACCCAAGCAGCCAGCCTCTCTGATTGGGAGAGCCTCAGACCAAGGGCTGGTGGCCAAGCCAATTTCTATTCAAGGCTGACCTGCCCGAATCCTGCCCTGTGGGACCAGTGACCGTGGGGAGCCTGGCCTCCCAACTCCCTCTCCTTTATTTCTGTGGTCACCCTTGCTGTGTCCACACCTCCCCTCCCATCTTCCATCAGCCTGGGTGCTGAATCCAGACTGAGCTCCTAACACACTTCAACCCAGGCACTGCCCTAGGGACCGTGCACAAGAGGGTAAGGGCCAGCCCCTGGGGCTCGGGTTCGAATCCCAGCTGGGTGTTTGCCAGTCCACTCTGCCATGCCTCCCGCAGAGAGCCCTCCCCATACGGAGGGTGAGCCTTCTGTGCATCTCCTGCACCTGGGGCTTAGTGAGGACACCCCCATCTGTCCTCCCCATGGAGTTCCAACAAATCTGCAAAGGCAATGTTTACTATTAGCAATTTGTTTTATGCACAATTTTAGAATGTTCCCCTCTGTGTGTCGGCGAATGGGTCAGTGTGGTTTCTCAAAGGATGGTCCCAGGGACACCTGCTCAGAATTAGTGGGGGAGGGGCATATAAAATGCAGGTCCTTAGGTCCCACCCCACATGAATACTCCTGTTTGCTTCCCTCAAAAACCCTGTGTGGTAGCTGTAGGATTGAAATTGAGGCTCAGGCCTGGCCAGTGTGGCTCAGGGGATTGAGCGTCGCACCACGGACTGAGAGGTCCTGGTTTGATTCCCGGGCAGGGCACATGCCCGGGTTGCAGGCTCCATCCCCAGTAGGGGGCGTGCAGCAGGCAGCTGGTCCATGTTTCTGTCTCACATCAATGTTTCTATCTCTCTTTCCCTTCCTCTCTCTCTAAAATATCAATAAAAACATATTTAAAAATAATAATAAAGAAAAAAGAAAGAAAGAAATTGAGGGTCAGAGGTGAAGGACATGCCCCAAATGACTTAAATAATTGATAACAGAGCATGCCATTATCACACTTAAAACATTAACAAGCCCTGGCCAGTTTGGCTCGGCAGTTAGAGCATCGTCCCGTGGGTTCAATTCCGGCCAAGGACAAGTACCTTGGTTGTGGTTCGTCCCCAGCCCTGGTCGGGGTCGTATGGGAGGCAGCCAGTCAACATGTCTCTCTCACATCGTTGTTTCTCTCTCTCTCTCTCTCTCTCTCTCTCTCTCTCTCCCCCTTCCCTTTTTTTAGTTTGAGTGCTCACAGTCTCAACCTCGGAGACCCTGATTATTTTTTCATGTAAGTACCCTCCCTGCTATGAATGACAAGTAACACAGCTGCCTTCATCAATCAGCAGTGAAATATTTGTGTAAAAGCACGTGGCCTTAAAAACTGTAAACAACCCAAACATCTGTCAACAGAATGAATCAACAATGAGCAGCATATTCATACAATGGAGTACTACTGAGCAGTGAAAAATGAATGAACTCCCATTGAAGCCGCACACACGTGGGCCCGTCGGGCTCATTCACCGTCACTGCTCAGTAGTGGAAGAACCTAGACACGGCGGCACATGTTCTGTGCTGTCATGTATGAAGGTCAAGTGCAGGCAAAGCTAATCTGCAGTTACAGAGATCAGAACGATACTTTTTTGGGGGGTGATAGTAACTGGGCAAGGCATGGAGGAACCTTCTGGAATGAAGGGCATGTCATCTCTCGATCTGCATGTGGTTGCATGGGTGTACACATATGTAATAATTCGTGAAGCACACTTAAGATGTGTATAATTCCCTGTACAGAAATGTGGACCCTGGGGAAGCAATACCTGCTAGGAAGGGCCCTGGGTGGCTAACTGGGCTCAAAAAAATAAATAAAAATAAAACCCCCAAAACAGAGCCCAGCAACTGTTTCTAAACAGGGGCCCCTCACGCAAACCACACTTCAAGAAGCCAGCACTAAGCGGCCTGCCTCCCACACCAAACTGCCTGCCGCGCTGTGTTCCTGCCACCCAGCCAGCCCTTTATAAAGAATTCCTGGAATTGTGTTTCAACCAAGAGGACTAAGACTTTCCCCATCTAATTGCAGCTACACAGCTATATTCCCATCAGCTGCTTCACTGACCAATCAGAGTGGCTCTATTCTAACCAACCAAGACACTGCCTTTTGGACCAATCAAACTGTGAGGATTTGGAGTCCTCATCTGCATGAAGATGGACCAATCAGGGACCAGGGTGGGAACCTCTGTCTCTATAAGTCAGTTCCCCTCTTGCTCAGGGAGCACACTTTCTCTTTCCACGGAGGGCTGTGTTTCCTGGCTGGAGCACTGAAGACGTCTTGCCAGAGCAGAGCTGTCCAGCCGAGGAGAGGCCTCGCCCCAGGGCCGCGCCCCAGGGCCGCCTCGCCGCTGTTTCGTAATCGCACTGTAGCTGCCGTCCAGCTGTTCCATGGGTGCTGTTCTCGGAGCTCGTGCTGTAGCCCACAACAGCTGTTTTATACTGAGTAACATTTCTTTCACCACACTCCACACTGGGGATTCCTGTTGGTGTTGAATTGTCATCAATGACCATCAGTTGATGTAAATTATACTTTAATTTTTAAAAACAATTAAAAAGCAGGTGGACTTTGGATTCAGGGAGACCCAGACACTAGTTAACTGTCTAACTTTTATCAATGTTCTGAACTACTTAGAGCCTCAGTTTGTTCATTATAAAATGGACTAATACAACCCACTTTCTTGGTATTGCCAGCAAAGTATTGAGCACAGAGTCTAGCACAGAGGAAACCCTGAAAAAAGTAGCTATTATTGTTTAATTATCATTCTAGTATTCCTCCCCCATTTCCTGGCAAACTGGAGGCAAATCTCAAACCTGCACACTTCACATTGTTCTCGATGGCCTGAGACACTCCTCCTTCGGGTTCAGCAAAGACTTACATTTATAGCTCGTTCCTCAATGATATGCGGAATCCCTCCCACTGCTGTCCTTTTACTGTGTTGTGATTTAATCTAACTGCAGCTGCAGCTGGTTAACCACAACGTTCTGTGGATCTGAAGGTGCTGAGGGGTCCCTCCCTGAGCTGGACTGCAGGGCTGAGGGGTCCCTCCCTGAGCCAGGCTGCAGGGCTGAGGGGTCCCTCCCTGAGCTGGGCTGCAGGGCCGAGGGGTCCCTCCCTGAGCTGGGCTGCAGGGCCGAGGGGTCCCTCCCCGAGCTGGGCTGCAGGGCTGCCAGGTCCCTCCCCGAGCCGGGCTGCAGGGCCGAGGGGTCCCTCCCCGAGCTGGGCTGCAGGGCCGAGGGGTCCCTACCCGAGCTGGGCTGCAGGGCCGAGGGGTCCCTACCCGAGCTGGGCTGCAGGGCCGAGGGGTCCCTCCCTGAGCTGGGCTGCAGGGCTGAGGGGTCCCTCCCTGAGCTGGGCTGCAGGGCCGAGGGGTCCCTACCCGAGCTGGGCTGCAGGGCTGAGGGGTCCCTCCCTGAGCTGGGCTGCAGGGCTGCCGGGTCCCTCCCTGAGCTGGGCTGCAGGGCTGCCAGGTCCCTCCCCGAGCTGGGCTGCAGGGCTGCCGGCCCACCAGGTCTCCCCAGAGCCTGGAGACAAGGGAGTTCCTGGGAAAGTATCCTGTTCATCGGAATATTTTAGAGGACAGTGTCAGCAGAGCAGCTCCCGAACACTTGCATCTGGTTTATGAAGAAAATGAAGCTTGTTGGGAAATATAATGACCAATGGACTTCTCGTCCATGTCCCGTCTTTGCTTTTGACTCGAGGTTTTTGCCGAAGGAAAAGGTCATTGTCGTGTCCGATCCTCGGTCTGGATCTTGCTGCTACCTTCTCTGCTCCACTGAATTCCCGGTCTCCTTTGGATAGTGGCTCCCTTGGTGACATCTCCGTCCAGTTCCAGAACTTTCCAGCACTTTTAGTTACTAGAAAAGATTGTTCCAAGATATAAGACGTTGTATTTTTGTTTGAAATCTTAAATTTTTGTAAATGTGTTAAAGTATAAAAGACACAGAGAAGAGTATACAGACCACACATGTATAGCAATATCCTTGAGTGAGGATTAACAAAAATAAAAAATAATGATAAAAAAAGAAACAAAATAAGATCAAAATCTTAGAAAAAACTTCCTTGTGCCCCTTTCCTAACAGCACTACCCTCTGGTGCCAGACTCAGTTTGCGTTTTTCAGAATTTCACGTGACTAGAATCAAATAATGTGTATCCTCATCCACCTGCCGCCACCCGCTCAGTGTTCTGTGTGTGACATTTGTCTGTGTTGCTCCGTGTTGCGGGTTTTCCACTCATCGCCACATACGTCGTACATGGAGAACACAGGTCTACAGTGGTGAGTACGCAGCGCAGAGTCTCTTCTTGCGTTTTTATTCATTATTATCATTAACCTGCTTTTCCCACCCTTGTATAGTTTTACCGTGTTTTATTTTGCTACTTCACTCATTCTAGCTTTTTAGAAAGTATCAGTCTCAGACACGACTCATCAGTGCAACCCAGGGCTGTGCTCCTCCGTTGTTTGACGTTGGGAACGGGGGCACAATGCACCTTCTTCTCAGAGGACCTCAATTCCATTTACAGTGGCATGAAAAACAATAAAATACTTAGAAGTAAATTTAACCAAGGATGTGAGAGACCTCTACATTGAAAACCACAAGACATTGATGAAAGAAATTAGACGAGACTCAAATAAATGGAACGACATCCCTGTTCGTGGATTAGAAAAATTAATATTGTTAAAATGGACATACTACACAAAGCCATCTTATAGATGCAGTGAACTCCCTCTCAAAATTCCAGTGCCATTTTTCACAGAAATAGAAAACATAATCCTTAAATTTGCATAGAACCACAAAAGGCCCCAAATAGCCAAAGCAATGCTGAGAAAGAATAAAGCTGGAGAGATCACACTTCCTGATATCAACCTATACTACAAAACTATCATAATCAAAACAGTATCATCCCTGCCCCCTTAGGCATGTGCTTCTTCAATGTCGGGCCTGAGAGAGGGACAGGAGAGGCCCGGGTCTCTTCCACATCAGCCCTGGGGGGGCGTCCCCGACACGGTGAACATCAGGCAGGTGGTTGTGTGGGGCTCCTCCCAGTCCCTCTCCCATGAGGGTGATTTCTCCTAGAGGAGCAGCTGTGTCTCCTTTTGGCACCAACAGCAATTAAGGCACCTTCCCAGGTGGCCTCCCAGGCACTTCCCAGAGCTCCTTGCCAGATGCAGACCTCCATCATGGGCACTGCCCACAAAGCTGGTGCCTGGTCCACACCCCCGCCTGCCCTGGGTGATGGGGCTTGTCCTGGGGTTGCCCTGTCTCCCTCCACCTCCATACACCATGGGCCCTTCACACTCTGCTGTCACGGGCCACCCCTGGACCAGAAGCAGGCACAAGCTTCCTGGTTAAAGTGTGCCCCCAACTCTGAGGCCTTCCAACAACTCTGTCAGCATGCTCCTTCAGTGGTGACACGGGGGTGCCTTTGACAGCTAGCTCATCAAGCAAGCGGCTGGGGAGCCAGAGGCCAGTGGCTGCCCCTTGTAGGCATGGCGAGCGCTCAGGGAGCCCTGGTGCCACGGGGCTCTCCAGCTGCCAGCGGTTGGGCACGCAGCCCGCCTCCCAGATGCCAGCAGCTGGATCCCTTCCCCTGAGGGCTCTCTCTGACTGCGGAGCTGCCCTGCCCAAGCCCGCAGCAGGACCGGCCCCTCAACAGCTCTCCGGGGTGAGGAAATGCGCCCCAGGCCCTTATGTGGGCTATCTCTGAGGGCACTGTGGGGGCAGAAAACATGAACACCTTCCCCCCACCTTCTAAGTCTTTCCGGCTGGCCTAATAATCAAGGGAACAGAGACAGATGAACAGGAGAAAATCAAAGTTTAATGCATGCACATGGGAATTCACAGACATGAAACTTCCAGTGAGGCCACGTGGTGTGTGTGAGACATTTGGACAAGGGGAAGGGGGTGGACACGGGGTCTTAGATGTCAGGAGCGAGGGGGCTCCCGGTAGCTGAGGAAGAGGCACAGGGCAGGACAGTCCTCGCTGGACCTTGGGACAGCGCACACGGGGTCTGGCTAGCACGCCGCGCCAGAGCCCGGGCGATGGTTTTGAAGGCGATTAGGCCGAGGCTCGCTTCCTACAGCAGGTGTCTCCACCCAGACTTCCCGGGAAGGAAAGGGCAGAGGATCAAAGGCTTCCTCTGGGTATTGTTTCTTAATAACCAGCTTAAAATCATTATCCCAAAATGGCAGTTTCCAAGTGGCAGAACTTGGGTCCCTTCAGCAGCCAGCCAGTGGAATTACATCTCGTCGCCCACAGAGATGTCTCACCCTACAGCACACCCTTTGAGAGGCGCCTTCCCTTCTTGGACGCACTCCCCCATCACCCTACTCGTCTTTCCTAGGGTCCCCTCCCAAACATACTTGCAGGACCACTCCTGTGTTGGGGCTTCCTTCCAGAGGGGCTCGAGCCAGGACAACCCACGATGCTCCCGCAGTCTCCACGCCTGGCTTCAGAGGGTGAAGGTCTCCTCTCCCTGGGGAGCGAAGAAGAGCTTTAAAAAGAGAGGGAGGGGGAGACGAGGAGGAGGAGAAGGAACTGCACTCCCTGCAAGACCACAGCCTTCTTCTCCTCTTGTTCTTGTGAAGGCGATGACGATGATCAGGGCAGGGCAGGCACCTCCGTGGGCCTGGGCAACAGACGGACGCCTCTCTGCTCCATGACTCTGCACTGTGGTGACAATCAGAATGCAGGGCACCCCCCGTGGGCTGCCCCCAAGCTCTGGGCTGCTGTCAGCTGTCCTGGGACCATGCGGAAACCCCACCTACAGCCTCCGTTACATCTTTTCAAGACTGGCTCTAACCTCCAGTCTTTCAGGCTTCTCCCAGACACCAAAGATTTATATCCTCACTTTTCTTCACCTTCCAGCAGGGACCTCTCAGGGGGCTCAGAATAGTGCAGCCTGCCCTTCCCAGGCCTGGACGATGGCCTCCTAGAGACAGAGCCGCTCTCGGCACACCCAGCAAAGCCGGGGCTGCAAACTGCTCCATGAACCGTCTCCACGGGGTTTCAGAGACACACTCACACTGCTCGGCTTCTGGGTCAGAAACTCTGCCAAACGCCAAGTGTTCTCACGTTCTCGAGTGGGAGAGCCCAGGGCTCGACAACACTCAGGTTGTACGTTCGTGTCTGCCTCCATCAAGTGCTCCTGGAGCCTGGGGGGCTCAGTGACTGGGCAAAGTTTCCCTTTAACTTAACGGGCAGGTGGCTGGGACTTCAGCAGGGGGCAGACCCTCCACAGCATCCTGACGGAGGGCCCCGGATTAGGCTCTGGGGTTCGAGGATCCCCTCAATACTCCTGGCAAAACGTTGTTATTTACCTGCACAGTTCTGAGTAGATCGGTAGCTTTCCAGAACGTTCCGAAGTGGTCTGTGACCCTGAACCCTAGTTATCCCCTACTGGTAGGAGAGCTGATTCTTTGGAAAACAAGGAATCTTCCCAGGCCTCAGTGACCCCACATCAACTTTACCTAAGAGAGGCCTGTTACCCCATAGGGCCCATTGGCCCTGGGCTGGGTTCTAGGCCACGAAGCACCCAAAACAACACAAACTCACCTCCAGAAACCCAGCGTGGTGGTGTGAGGCTCCCCCACCAGGACCCGAGGGGTGTGCGGACGCAGTCACCTGGTCACCTGTGCTGAATTCCTCAGGAGACCTTGCTGGTCCCAGGTTCTCACTCGGGGGCAGCCGCTCTCCCCAAACCCCCTTTGCTGGCCCTTCCCCAAGCCTCTCTCCCCTTCCCCACCCCTTCTCTCCGGGGCTGGGGTGTGTGCTGAGGTGGGATCACCTGGCCTCTCTCAGCTCCCAACCATTCCCCGCTCCACCCATCACCCTGGGCAGCCGGAGAAGGGGCTGAGGAGCCAAGCATAGAAGTTTCCAGAAGGCAATGGAGACAAGACATCCCCTAAGTTGCACCCAATTAGCTTTATTCCTGTCATATATTCATTGGGCAACTAGAAATAAAACCAGAAACTGGTTATCTTTTAACTTAAACTGTTCACGTCAACGTGAGGCAGAACTTGGACGGAAACAGGCAGCGCTCTGGGGATGAGGGGGAGGCTGGGAGGGCAGCTCCAGGCACCTGCAGGACCTGCGTGTCCCTAAGCGTCAGGTGTCTGGGATGCACACTTTAAGGAGATGCTCACACTCGGGGGAGGGGCACTGCCAACCTGTTAGCATGCACCTGCGAGGAGCACCCCGAAATGTCACGCTCCAGCTGCCTCACGCGTGTCTCCCTCATCCTGGCCCTGCTCTGAATGAAACAATACAGCAGAATTAGCCTGCACTCCTGCAGTGTGATCACATGTATAGTAAACACTATACATACATGTGAACTAAATAACGGGCAAGATCTGGCAGGATCCTGCCACAACTATTTTTTTTTTATCCTCACCTGAGGACAGTTTTGCATTTATCTTCAGATAGAGCGGGAGGGAGAGAGGGAGGAAGAGAGAGAGAGAAACGTCGATGTGAGAGAGACACATCGAGTGGCTGCCACCCACACGACCCCAACCAGGGCTGGGGACAAACTGCAACCGAGGTACGTGCCCTTAGCGGGAACCGAACCCGGGTCTCTCTGGTCCACGGGCCGATGCTCTGACCGCTGAGCCAGACCGGCCAGGGCCCGCCACGACTATTAACAGTGGTTTCTCCGGGGGAGTGGATCGGAGGGAGGCGTGAAGACCTTCCATCGTAACATGAGCCGTTTATGTACTGTTTGAAGTTTCCAAATAACAGTTGTATGTGGCTTTAGTCGTTTTAGACAAACCAGAAAAATAAATAGAATAATAAACTGTATTACATGTCAAAGGGCCTGCAAAAAACATTAAAACAAAACAGATTCTTGGGGGTTTCTTCTTTTTAAAATTTACTATTTTATTTTTATTAAGTTTATTGGGGTGATATTAATGAGATTATATAGGTTTGGAGTGTAGGTTTCCATGATCTGCATAGCGCACTGTGTGCCCACGACCCAAAGTCACATCGTCCTCTGTCACCACGTATGTGCCCCCCGTGCCCTTTCCTGCCCACCCAACCCCGCTTCCCTCTGGGTACGACCACCGTGTTGTCCGTGTCTGTGAGTATCCGTTTATATCCCACGTGTCAGTGAAATCATAAGCTTCTTCTGTCTGACTTATTTCACTGAGAACATTCCCAGTGTCCATCCATGTTGTTGCAAGTGACAGTGTTTCGTCTTTTCTTACGGCTGTGTAGTGTTCCATAGCACAGAGGTACCACATCTTCTATCCAGTCCTCTATCGAATTAATGCTGCAATGAACACAGGGGTGCATATATCTTTGAAAATAAAGGTTTTCAATCTTTTCGGGTAGATACCCAGGAGAGGGGTTGCTGGTAAAAGGTCTGAGCCGGCAGGAGATCACATCACAACGCAAGGCCAATGCAGAGCAAAACGGCTTTATTGCATGCGCCTGGGTGCAGGCGGGCTGAGCGGAAAAGGGGTCAGCCTCGAATCAGGGTTGGGGTGTCGGTTATATGCCCTACTTTTAGCTTCCGGCAGTTCCTGCTCACGTACTCTGCCTGGCCCACTGTCCACTCTGCAGTAGGACTGGTCTGGTATCTCGTCCCGTATCTGCTGGGTGATCCATTGCCTTGCGGACAATCCAGATAATCCTTGTCTGCACTCAACAGAAGGCTGAGCAAAGGTCATGCAAGCAGCACAATTTCCACAGTTTCTGCCTTTTGAAAGCTTTTACCTTTACCCTTTGAAACATCACTGACCCTTTCATTCCCATCTTATAATGATGATAAAAAAGGGAAAAGGGGCGAAGTTTCTCTTTGTCTACTGCATGCAGGTGTGGGGTCATCCTGGACTCCTAAAAAGAATTTGTTAGATAACTTCTTGGGGAATGGGGCGATAGGGTCCTTTTACCTGTGCTGGAACAAATTGTCCAACTGTCTGGTTGACTGAAATTTGCAGTTGATTTTGTACAAACCTAGTAATCAGGTGTAAGAAGCAGGGTCCGAAGGCAATACTCAGAAGGGTAACACTAGGGGCCCTGTGAAGGGGAGCAGCCAGGTAAGTGTAGGCAAGGCTGCTTCTATACTTGTGCAGGTAGATTGGGCTAGGTGGTCCTGACTGAATTCCTTTAGCCACTGGGCATTATCTAGAATTCACTGTGCCCTCTCCTCGACCTGGCCGGCTGAGTTAACATAGAAGCAACAAGATGTATTTGCTATCATGCGTAGACCTCCCTCTTTGACCAGTAAATAGTCTAGTACAGTGCGGTTACCTATTACCACGCAGGCAAGAGAGTGGAGGGATTTTGAAAGAAGTTTGAAATTTTCACCTGTATCTCTGCCTGTATTTGCCATAGTGGCGGTTACGTTTTTTGCTGTTATGGCATTATAAGTAATTCCTCCCACGAGGCCCACAGTGGTGATTGCAGCTATGACTCCTGCTATGAGGAGTCCGACTCCCCTTTTTGCCCTGTGATGGCTTCTGGGCTCAGGGCCTGATGAGGTTGAATTAGGGATGAAGGAGTGGATTAGGGCATTGGCTGGGGTGACATACCCTACTGCCCATAAGCCACTCTGTTTTTCTGGGTTTGGGCATTGAATAGCAATTCCTCTCCTGGGGGCAGAAATGTCTAGTGCGCCTGGAAACATCATTCCCGCTGGTAGGCAAAGCAGCCCAGTCATATTTGGGCCTAGGGAGGTGTTTGATAGACCCACAGTGAGGCTCGAATGATTAAACCATGATAGAGGGAGGAGAGGGCTAGTGCCACGGGCAGAACTGCACCTGGAGAGCGACTAATTTCCCTGGTATGATTTTTTTGGTATTGCATCAAGTCCCTCTGAGCTTGCACATATAAACTCCAAGTGCAGGGGTTAGACACATCATGAATAGTTAGATTGCAGGTGCCCCTCGTAAGGTTATAGTGAGAGGTATTACACATGGTGCCCGCTTTCACGGTCTGTATTCCCACTGAGAATCAAGATCAAGCGAGCTTTTGCCCTTCTGCTCCACGGGAGGCTTCTGTCCTCCCTGAGCTCGCCTTAGGACACCTGCGTTATCGATTGACAGGTGCACCGTCCCAGTCAAGCTCCCCACCTGGCACTGTCCCCAGAGCAGGTGGCGCCCAGCCAAGCGCTTGGCGCCAGAAGCGAGAGCCCCTGGGGCTGCCCCACCCCCCTCACTGGGTCAGTGAGAAAATGATCAGAGTACTGGTATGTCACCGGAGGCCAGCAAGGCCAGGGACCCCGCCCTGCTCCCTCGAGGGGACGAAGGGGCGCCAGCGGTTCATATTAGGAGAGGAACCAGATTCTTGGAGAAGACAAAGTAAAGAATGAGAGGGGCTGGTGGGGAGAGAAGGAGTAAGGTTAAAGTAGCATGGACTTTAGATAGCATGTCCCACCCTAACAAGGGGGTGGGGCAGGCTGGTGACACTGAAAGAGTGGAGAGAGATATAGGGGCCTAAAGAACAAGTGAGTGTCTGGGTTGTCCTGGGTTGTGATATTTGGCCGTCAATCCCCACAACTGAAACCCCAGAGTGTCGAAGAGGTCCCCTGAACTCGGGGAGGGCAGAGTAGGTTGCCCCGTATCAATTAAAAATGAAATTGGCCTACCTGCTGCCATCAGTTACCCAAGGTTCGGAGTTTGAGATGATGGTCAGGGTGTCCGTTCCTGGGCACCTTCAGTCTTCAGCTGCAAGGCCACTCAGATCAAGGCCTGGATTGCCCGATCCGCCAGCCCGAGGAAGGGATGAGGACCGACGCTGCGCAGTCTGTCCGCAGTCCGACTTCCAGTGGGGCCCTCCACACTGAGGACATGGCTTAGGCGGTGGTCGGGGTTGGGGCACTGCCTCACCCAATGGCCAGTCTCACTGCATTTAAAGCAGGGGCCTGGGGGTTCGCTCTGCTGATCCTGGTGGGTGCCCTTCGTCTGTCCCCTGAAGGGGGTTTGCTGACCCCTTTGATTAGTGGGGGCTCTGATGGCAGAGGCAAGCATTTGGAATTCTGCTATCCTTTGCTGTTTAGCCTCTTCGTCACGATTATTAAAAACCTTAAAGGCTAGATTTAGAAGTTCCCGTTGAGGGGTTTGAGGGCCATCTTCGAGTTTTGTAACTTTCTTCTAATGTCCGGGGCCGACTGAGAGATAAATCTCAGGTTTAAAATGACAGTCCCGTCTGGGCTAGTGGGATCTAAGTTAGTGTATCTTCTCATAGCCTGTGTAAGGCGGGATAGAAAGGTTGCAGGGTTTCATTCCTTTCCTGGATTATTTCAGACAGTTTTTCACAGTTAACTGCCTTGTGTGAGGCTTTTTTAAGCCCCTCAATGAGACATATTGTCATGTGGTCCCTGGCTTTCCTACCCGCCCCATTGTCCTGATAATTCCACCTGGGGTCCTGGCTAGGGACTGCTTCGGCCCCTACGGGGTTAGTGGGGGCCTGTCGCCTCATATTGTCGGCATGGCCCTGGGCATTAACCCAGACTCAGTTTTTATCTTCAGGATTAAGAGTGGAAGAGAGAATAACATGAAGATCTTTCCAAATTAGATCGCAGGACTAGGTAAGGTCCTCGAATTCCTGAGAATAACTGGTGGGATCCTCAGTAAAGGACCCTAGTCTTTCATTTATTTGGGACAAATCTGAGAGAGAGGAGGGGACATGAACTCTGACAATCCCTTCAGTCCCACTGCTTCTCTCGGGGGCATTCTAAAACGGGGGCCCAGGTAGGGGAGGGATGGGGACCAGAGATGGTTCCCGATCGCGTGTGTGAGGGAGTCTTTGAGGTGGTAAAGGAGTTGGAGCGGGAGTAGGAGGTTCAGGGTGGGGGGCCCACAGAAAGGGCTGGAGGAGGCCCTGCCGGAGGGCTGAGGGAGGAGGAGGTGGAGCGAGATCAAAGGAGGAAACAGGAGAAGTTAGGGCGCTGTCTTCAGAGGGAGGTTTGGGAGGATTAGAATGCAGCAGAAAGATTTGGGAGGGGGAACAAGAATCGCATAAAGAGGGGTGTGATCTGAGTGCAAAGGGGCCTGGATGTAAGGAACCTCAGACCATTCTCCTTGCCTTGGACAGAACTTGTCTAGGTCGGTGAGAATGTCGAAAGTGCCGTTCTCAGGCTATTGTGACCCAGTGTCTAATTTGTACTGAGGCCACGCAGTGTTGCAGTAAAAAATGAGTCGCTTGGGACGTAAGTCCTGAGCACACCCTAGGGTCTGGAGATATTTTAGGAGACATCCTAGGGGTGTCGCACGAGGGATGGAAGATTGAGCGTTTCCCATGTTTTGGTGTGAGATGTTGCGGCCTAGTGATCTGACGGATACACTAGAGGAGGAAGAAGACGTCCCCGCTTCTCCCCTAGAGTAGAGAGATGTGCAACTCCCCTATACCAGGCGTCCCCAGACATATGGTGAGCTGAGGGAACCTGGTTCCCGAGGAGTGTGTCCCGACCAGCGCTGGATTTCAGAGGGACGATCACACAGATGTGACCGAGAAACCTGGCTCTCATGTCCTGGACGAGGGATAACAGGACAGCCCGGAAAATCAGACAGGTAGGCAAAAACACCCACCAGTGTATTAGTGTCCGGTGTTGATGCTGGATTGGCAGG
The DNA here is from genome assembly GCA_030848825.1 of Tadarida brasiliensis. Classification (NCBI taxonomy): domain Eukaryota; kingdom Metazoa; phylum Chordata; class Mammalia; order Chiroptera; family Molossidae; genus Tadarida; species Tadarida brasiliensis. Next base: position 2,055,714 of record CM061274.1, on the reverse strand, counting down.
AAAGGGTGGAGGTCTGGTATCTGGCTGAGGATGTGATCGATCCCGGTCCGACAGGAGGCCCGGAGGACTCCGGGGGCCCACAGTTGCCCCTTATGCAGGATCCTCACAGACCTCCCGGGTTTTGGCACCAAATAAAAGGTCTGAGCTGGCAGGAGATCACATCCACAACGCAAGGACAATGTAGAGCAAAACGGCTTTATTGCATATGCCTGGGTGCAGGCAGGCTGAGCCAAGAAGGGGTCAGCCTCGAATAACAGTTGGGGTGTCGGTTATATGCCCTACTTTTAGCTTCCGGCAGTTCCTGCTCACGTACTCTGCCTGGCCCACTGTCCACTCTGCAGTAGGACTGGCCTGGTATCTCGTCCTGCATCTGCTGGGAGATTCATTGTCTTGCGGACAATCCAGATAATCTTCACTCAACAGAAGGCTGAGCAAAGGTCATGCAAGCAGCACAATTTTTCACAGTTTCCGCCTTTTGCAAGCTTTTACCTTTACCCTTTAAAATGTTACTAACCCTTTCAGCTGGGTCATATGGTCACTCTATTCTGTTTCCCACAGTGGCTGTACCAGGTTACATTCTTACAGCAGTGAACACAGATTCCCTTTTCTCCACAACCTCCCCAACACATTATGTCTTGTCTTGTTGATAACAGCCTTTCTAACAGGTGTGAGGTGGTATCTCATTGTGGTTTTCATTTGCATTTCCATAATAGCTAGTGAAGTTGAGCATCTTTTCATATATCTGTTGGCCATTTGTATGTCTTCTTGGGAGAAATGTCTGTTCAGGTCCTCTGCCCGTTTTTTTTGTTGTTAATCCTCACCCAGGGATATTTTTTTCCATTGATTTTTAGTGAAAGTGGAAGGGAGGGAGGTGGGGACCGAGAAAGAGAGAGAGAAACATCGATGTGAGAGAGATATCAATTGTTGCCTCCCGCATGTGCCCCAACCAGGGCCAGGGATCGAACCTGCAATCCAGATATGTGCCCTTAACCAGAAATAGAACCTGCAACCCTTCACTGTGAGGGCAGGTGCTCTAACCAATGAGCGCACCAGCCAGGGCCCTCTGCCCATTTTTTAATTGGATTGTTTGTTTGTTTGCTGTTGAACTGTATGAGTTGTTTATATATTGTGGATATTAACCTCTTGTCGGAGCTGCTGTTTGCAAATACCATCCCATTCAGTTGATTGCCTTTTTGTTTTGTTGCTGGTTTCTTTTGCTACCCAGAAGCTTTTTAGTTTGATATAGTCCCATTCATTTAGTTTTGCCTTCATTTCCCTTGCCTTTGGGGTGAAATTCATAAAATCTTTTCTAAGAACAAGTCCACGAGTGTATTACTTATGTTTAACTCTATGTACTTTATTGTTTCAGATATTATATGTAAATCTTTGATCCATTTTGAATTAAATCTTGTACATGGGGAAAAACTGTAGTCTAGTTTTATTCTTTTGCATGTAGCTTTCCAATGTTCCCAGCATCAATTATTGAAGAGGATTTCTTTTCTCACTGTGTTTTTGGCTCCTTTGTTAAAAATTATTTGTCCATGTACATGTGGTTTTATTTCTGGGCTCTCAGTTCTGTTCCATTGGTCTGTGTGTCTGGTTTTCTGCCAATACCATGCTGTTTTGATTATTGTAGCTCTGTTGTATAATTTAAAGTCAGGTAATGTGATACCTCCATCTTCAATCTTTTTTCTCAGGATTGCTTTGGCTATTTGGAGTCATTTTTAGTTCTATACACATCTGATATTTTTGTTGTTGTTCTATTTCCTTAAAAAATGACATTGGGATTTTGATGGTGATTGCATTAAATCTGTATATTGCTTTGGGTAATGTGGACATTTTAACTATGTCGATTCTTCCAATCCATGAACACAGAGTATCTTTCCATTTCATTGTGTCTTTTTCAATATCTTTTAATAACACTTTGTAGTTTTTAATATATAGGTCCTTCACATTCTATGTTAAGTTTATTCCTAGGTATTTTTCCTTTCTTTTGCAATTGCAAAAGGAATTGTTTTTTTCATTTCTTTTTTCTGAAATGTCATTGTTAGTATGTAGGAATGCACTGGATTTTTGTACATTGGTTTTGTATCCTGAAACTTTACTGGGAGGTTTCTTTTTGTGATCAGATGTAAATGATGAAAATTGAGAAATGTTGACAATTTTTTAGGGAATGCTTCCAAGCTTGTTTTATGAGGCCAGTGTTAGCCTGATACCATAACCACACAAGGATGCCCCCCACACCGACACAAAAATTATAGTCCAATGTCCCTGATAAATATAGGTGCAAACATCCTCAATGAAATATTAGCAACCTAATTTAAACAGCACACTAAAAGAATTGTACACTATAATCAGGTGGAATTTATCCCAGGGATGTAGGGATGATTCAGTATCCAAAAATAAATCAATGTGATATATCACACTAATAATATGAAGGATAAAAATCATATAACCATATCTATAGATAAAGGAAAAGCATTTGAAAAAATTCAACATCCATTTATGATTTTAAAAATCTCAACAAAGTGGGTACCAAGAGAACATACCTCAACATAATAAAAACCATATATGTGACAATAGCTATCATCATATTCAATTGTGATCAGAAACAAGATCAGAAACAGAACAGGGATGTCCACTCTTGCTCCTGTTATTCAGCATAGTACTGGAAGTCCTAGCCACAGCAATGAGACAAAAAGAAGAAATAAAAGACATCCAGATTGGAAAGGAAGAAGTAAAACTGTCACTATGTGCAGATGACATGATTCTATATGTAGAAAACCCTAAAGACTCCACCAACAAAAAAAAAAAAAAAAGAAAAACACACACACACACACACACACACACACAACAAAAACCCCTATTAAAGCTAATAAATAAATTCAATAAAGTTGCAGGGCACAAATATAGAGAACTGGGTGCTTCTGCACATGAGTAATGAATGATCAGGAAGAAATGAAGAAAACAATCCCGTTATCATATGGTCTTTCCTTTTTGTAACTAAGGTATATATTATATATAACAAAATGCACAGATCTTTAAAAAAAAAAAGAAAGAAAGAAAACAATCACATTTACAATTACATCAAAAAGAATAAAATACCTAAGAATAAATTTAGCCTCGGAGGAGAAAACACCTATACACTGAAAACTATAAGACATTGATGAAATAAATTTTAAAAGATACAAATCAATGGAAAGACTTTCTATGTTCACGGATTGAAAGGATTAATAGTGTTAAAATGTCTACACTACCTAAAGCAATCTACGGATTCAGTGCTATCCCTGTCAAAATACCAATGGCATTTTTCACAGAACTAGAAAAAATGATCCTAAAATTTGTATAGAACCACAAATGACCCTTAATAGCCAAAGCAATCTTGAGGAAGAAGAACAAAGTTGGAGAAATCATGCTACCTGATATTAAACTACACCACAAGGCTATAGTAATCAAAACAGCATGGTACTGGCATAAAAACAGACACATAGATCAATGGAACAGAACACAGACCCAGAAATAAACCCATGTCTATATGGCCAATTAATCTATGACAAAGGAGGCAAGATGTACAATGGGATAAAGACAGTCTATTTAACAAATGGTACTGGGAAAACTGGACAGATACATGCAAAAAAGTCAACCTAGTCACCCTGATTTCAAAGCATACTCACTGTGCTGTTTCTCTCCAGGGATGCACTGTGACCACCCACCTGTGACTCACTGAGTCTGAGCTTTGTTCTTGCAACAGGTCTGCATTCCCCTGGGACACACAGCAAGAGGCTGGTAGTGTTTTCCCTTCTTTTCCCCCGAAAGGGGAGGAAGGTGAACATGACAATCATTTGCTTCGTACTTGTGGGAAGAGGGGTGGGCAGTTGCAGAAGGGGCTACATCACCGAACTTCAAACGTCTGAGTGGCAGATACACCTGGAAGTCTCAGCCATCAGTGAATAAGCTGACAAGTTGGACTTGTGTTTTTTTTCAGACTCTACACGTTCTCATCAAATTCATCCAGCTCTCTTATTTAGGATTTTCAGTGAAACATTTTAAATGTGCACGGTATTCTAAGCAGGGAGAAAGTGTAGCTACTTCACTCTTTCTGTCTGGCATCCCAGCACTCGACCTCTCCTGCCCGAAGGGGGTCTCCATGTTCTGCACCATCTCCGTCATTCTTAGGGCCAGACAGACAGGAGATACATCAACCCTGTTGCCAAAGGACAGGTTATCAAGACCCCAAAGAACTGTGAGCCTGCTGGACACACCTTGACACCTGGAGCAATGGGTCTCAGCTCAGGGCCATTTGTCCCCAAAGGATGTTTGATGACGTCTGGAGGCATTTTTAACTGTCATAACTTAGGGGGAACTATTAGCACCCAGTGAATGTCGGACAGGGATGATGTTAAACATCCTACAGTGCACAGGACAGCCCCCCACAACCCAGAATTACCTAACCCAAAATATCCTTAGCGCTGAGGTGAGAAACCCTGCCCTGGAGCCCCACCAGCAGCGACACCCCTTGGGAGCTTATTGGAGGTGCAGAACCTCAGCCTCATATAAGCCCCAGGAGGAGACGCAGCAACAGGTGAGTGCCCATGTCAGCGGGATGGGCTAATGTCGGGTCGGCCAGATCTGGATATGGGCGGACAGTGAGTAGCGCAGGCACTGAGGGCCAGATGGTCTGCGATGTGTCCACTGGGCTGCAACCACTGACCTGGGCCTTCGCAGTATGAAAGCAGCGCTCCTTGATGCGCAAAGAAATGGCCGGGTCAGTGTGCCAGTCATTCCACAGCATTGGTTTGCTGACCTCTGGGCAAGGTCATGCTATGAAACAACCCCAAATAGCAGAGTGATTTCTCAAACATACTGTCCATCCAGCCCAGGCGGGCTGAGGGCTCGTCTGGGGTCTCGGCCTCCACCCCGCACCCTTCACTGGTCAGGAAGGGAGGAAAGTCTCAGTGTGCAGGGCACAGTCAGGCAGGCCTGGACTCCCACAGCCTTCCCCTGGGAGTGCCGCCCACCTCTCACATGCTATTGGCCAAAGCAAGTCGTGTGGCTGTGCCTACCTGGAGGCAGGTGGAGTTGTGTGAACAATGGCCATCCCCGGTCCCCCCTCCCCAGAATTCCCTGTTCTGTCCCTGTGTTTGATGTGTCCTAGCTGGGAATCCCCTCAAGGACTTGAATGGACCTGGCAAGCTGCACCCCAGGTCGGGGCCCCTCTCCCCTTGGTGAGGAAGAACGGCACAGACGCACACAGATCCCCGTGTCTGCTCTGTGCAGGCGCTGAGCACCTGACACACTTCTCACCTTCCCCGCTCACAGGAGACCTAGGAACGGGTGCCCCACCTTTTCCAGACAGGGAAACCAAGGCAGAGAGGTGCTGAGCGCATCCAAAGCCACCGGCTGCTCGATGGTAGAGTTGGGACTCAGATTTAGGTCTGTCTGATCTCAAAGCCTATGTATTTCAACCCTATCATGAGCAGATATTTTCTGAACACTTACGGAGTATTAGGCAGGGCATATACTTCGGTTTGCTTTCAACCCTCACAACAACCCTATGAAGTATGTATAATTAGCCCGTTTTACTGATAAGAGGGAGCCAAGAAGTGACTATGTCAAGGTCACACATTCTGTAAGGTTCCAGCCCAGATCCATTCTCTACATGGTGGTGAATCTAGTGGTTTCTAGAACTACTGAGAGCCAGGGCACTGTGGGTGCCCAGCTCATGGTGCGTGGGCCTCATCACGTCAGTGGGCATCGCTGACTTCCAGCAGGAAGACCTGCGGCTCTCTGCCTGCGGGTTTTCTCGGAAGCCGCACAGTGGAGGCTCTCTGCCTGTGTCCATGGAAAGTCAGCAGAGCCAGGAAACCAGCAGCACCGGACCAGCACCCCAGCCTCCCAGCGCTCAAACAAAGACAGCTGGGGTGGGTACATGAACCCCGAGTTCCCTTGCCTCCTGCTGCAGCAACACTGGGGGTGCTCTGGCTGGTTCCAGCCCCCAGGGCAGGAGGCCCCCCAGTCCCAGGGGCGCTGCTGGACCGCGCACCCCTCGCTGCCGCCATCTCAGGCTGCCAGGCTTAACAAACACACATCACAGGAGCTCCAGTTAAATTTGAATTTCAGATAAAGTTGATTTATTCGTTAGTATATGTATCCCCCGGGCAATGTTTGGGACCAGCGATTTTTCTATTTTACTTTCTTCTTTTTCTTGTTACTTAGACAAAAAGAGCACAGAAACATGTCAGGCTAGGAAAGGCTAACCCATCCCAAGTGCTGTCTACTTCATAAATACTATGGACCACGGTGTGATGCTCGACACTATTCACACAGTTTCCCTCTTGTGATGACACAAAGCGCTCAGCTGCACACAGGCCAGCAGACACCTTAGCTGTGCTCTCTTCAAATCCAGGGACACCTTGGGCACACGAGCTGTGGTCCGTGAGCTGAGATCAGAGAATCTGCACGCCAGGCGGCTGTGATGACTGCAGCCTCGTGGCATCCCCCAAATTCATATGTCGAGCCCTGAATTTCCAGGGCGATGGTATTTGGAGGCTATCTTCAGAGAGGCTATTCTCTCATGGTGGGATTAGTGCCCTTACAAGAAGACCCACTTTTTAAAATAATTTTTAATTAAAGTTAACATACAATAGTATATTAGTTTCAGGTGTGCAACATAATGATTAGACATTTATATGCCTTACAAAATGATCACTCCGATAAGTCTAGGACCCAACCTGATACCATACATAGTTATCACAGTATTGCTGACTGTGTGTCCTCTGCTGGGACTATTCCGAAACTACCAATTTGAACTTCTTAATCCCTTTACATTTTCACCCATCCCCCCAATCTCCCTCCCATCTGGTGAGCATCATAGTACCCTGTAGGTCCATCCGTGTTGTGGCAGGTGGCAAGACCGCATCCTTTCTTATGGTTGAGTGATATTCCATTGTTTGTATGTGCCACGTCTTCTTCCTCCGTCCGTCTATTGATGAGCACTTGGGTGGCTTCCATATCTTGGCTAATGTAAATAATGCTGCAATGAACATAGGGGCGCATGTGTCTTTTCGAATTAGTGTTTGGGTTTCTTCAGATAAATACCCAGAAATGGAATTGCTGGCCTTCTCTGTCTCTTCTTATAGCCTTTGTTTTAAAGTCTATTTTGTCTGGTGTAAGTATCACTACCCCAGGTTTTTGTTTCTTTGTTTCCATTCTCATGACATGTCTTCTTCCATCCCTGAACTATCCACCTCTGTGTGTCTTTCGATCTGACGTGAGTCTCTAGATGGCATGTGTAAGCGTCTTATTTTTCTATCCGTTTAGCCACCCTGTGTCTTTTGCTAGGAGCATTTAATCCATTTACATTCAAAGTAGTTGTTGATAGATATGTAGTTATTGCCATTTTATTATTCATATTTTTATTTCTTCTTCTTCTTCTTCTTCTTCTTCTTCTTCTTCTTCTTCTTCTTCTAATTCTTCTTCTAATTCTTCTTCTTTCTTCTTCTTCTTCTTCTTCTTCTTCTTCTTCTTCTTCTTCTTTCTTCTTTCTTCTTTCTTCTTCTTCTTCTTCTTCTTCCTTCTTCCTTCCTCTTCTTCTTCTTCTTCTTCTTCTTCTTCTTCTTCTTCTTCTTCTTCTTCTTCTTCTTCTTCTTCTTCTTCCTTCTTCCTTCCTCTTCTTCTTCTTCTTCTTCTTCTTCTTCTTCTTCTTCTTCTTCTTCTTCTTCCTTCTTCTTCTTCTTCCTTCTTCTTCTTCTTCTTCTTCTTCTTCTTCTTCTTCTTCTTCTTCTTTCTTCTTTCTTCTTTCTTCTTCTTCTTCTTCTTCTTCTTCTTCTTCTTCTTCTTCTTCTTCTTCTTCTTCTTCTTCTTCTTCTTCTTCCTTCTTCTTCTTCTTCTTCTTCTTCTTCTTCTTCCTCCTCCTCCTCCTCCTCCTCCTCCTCCTCCTCCTCCTCCTCCTTCTTCTTCAAGAAGTCCCTTTAACATTTCTTGCAATACTGGTTTGGTGGTGATGAACTCCTTTAGGTTTTTTTGTTTTGTTTTTTGTCTGGGATATAAGAAGAGACTGGAGAGAGCTGGCTTCTCTCTCTCTCTCCCCCTTCCCCTCCTTCCGTCTTCCCCCGTCCTCATCCATGTGAGAACAAGCAAGCAGGCAGCTGTCTGCAAGCTGGGGAGCAGGCCTTCACCAGACATGGGATCTGCTAGCATCTTTTTTTTTTTTAACATTTATTTATTTGAGAGAGAGAGAGAAACATCTATTTATTGTTCCGTTTATTTCTGCACTCATTGGTTGATTCTTGTATGTGCCCTGAGGGGGATCACACCCACGACCTTGGTGTATCAGGGTGATGGGCTAACCAACTGACTACCAGGCCAGGGCTTGGATCTGCTAGCATCTTGATCTTGGACTTTCTAGCCTCTAAAACTGTGAGAAACGAACGTTTATTGTTTAAGTCACCCAGTCTATGGTATTTTTATCGTAGAATCTCAACCTGATTTCCATGGGAGCCAAATATACAATGCGAGCACTCGGCTTCTCTTGCCAGAATCTTCTGTGGACGATGGGCAGTGAAGATCAGGGGCTCTGGGATCAAACAGCCTAAGGCTAGTCCTAGGCATTGGGCAAGTTATTTCACTGTTCTATACTGGTGTTAACATCTGTACAATGGGAAAACTCACAGTAGCAGTCCACCTGGGTTAAGTTGTGCTGCTGTGACAACTCCAAAGTGCAGTGGGCTTACAGCAGTGCTTGCTCCGGTCCATGTCTGCCGTGGGTTTGCTCTGCCAGGTCCATCTGGTCTTCATCCCGCGCAGGCTGGCCCGGCAGTCTAGATTTGGGACACTGCCAATCTTCTGGTAGAGGAACAGAGATCCTGGCAGAACCACATAAGAATTTTGAAAGCTTCCATTTGCAAGTGGCACACATCACTTCTGCTCATGCTTCATGGCCCCAAATTTGTCACACGGCCAAGACTGGAGGCGGAGGAGGAAGCATGATGCTCCCACGTGGACAAGAGGCCAATGTTTTGAACAACAGTGTCATCTACTACACTCACATAATGGCTGTAATGGGGATCGAAGGTAAGGGGCACATGGTAGTATTTGAAAAGTTAGCTATTATAAATTTTGGTGTCATCATTTTAAGTTCTAAGTTACTCAGCAGCATAGGGAACTTTTCATAAATGGCCTCTTCTACTCAGCAGTCATTTAGATGAAGACTTTGAAAGTACCGATTCTATTTAGAGATAGTATGTGGATTAATAAGTACTGTAAATAAAGTCGATTCAACACTAAAATGAGAATAAAAGTGATGTCTACCTTATACGGCTGCTATGCAGACTGAATGAGGTGATCCACACAGAGGTAAATGAAAGATGTCTGCAAACTCTTGGTTACTTTTTCCACTAAAAGGGAGTCTAATTCCCTTCGCCTTGAACCTAGGCTGGCTTCAGTTGTCTACTTGACCAACAGAACATGGCGGGAGTATGTTGGGGACTGCTGGGGCTGGGTCATAACAGGACTTCCTACTTCTGCCCAGCACTTAGATCACTTGTTCTTGGAACCTGAGAAGCCACATAAGTGGGACAGAAGTACGACAGAGTCCAGTCTTTCAGCTGTTTGTGCCAGACACTCGAGAAAAGCCATCTTAAAGCCAACAGACTAGCCTAACTGTCCCCTCAGTACCACCAGGTGACCACAGGTTGTCTTGTAGAGCATAAGAATCACCCAGCTTAGCCCTGCCTGAATTCCTGGCCCACAGAATCTTAAGGTAATAAAATGGCTGTTGTAACCACTAAGTTTTAGGGTGGGTTGCTGTTCAGCAATGGACCACCAGAACACACGCAAGCCCTCAGCACCGGGTCTGACTCATGGTTGGTTCAGAAACTATTGCTAGTGTCATTAGCTCTTAAGTAAACTTTCGACTCGTTTTCCCATTGAGTTTGCAATGCCGAGGATTTAGGACTGAGGAAGGGGTGGTAAAGACACATCCTTCGTCAAATGTTTCAGAAAGAGTTTCCTCGACTCCCCCAAATGTAAAGAAAAGAGGAGGAATGTCCCTAGGGCCCAATAGTCTTCCATGTTTAAGACCCATAAGCCTTAAACATGAAAGACTGTTTTAAAAAAATTTTATTGATTGATTTTAGAGAGAGGAAGGGACGGAAAGAGAGAAACATTGATTTATTGTTCCACTTATTTATGCATTTATTGGTTGATTCCTGTGTGTGCCCTGACTGGGGATCGAACCCGTAACCTTGGTGTATCAAGATGATGCTCCAACCAACTGAGCTGCCCGGGCAGGGCCAGAAGAAATTGACCTGAGGAATAACCTGACTTTCTTTGGCTATTCTTGTGTCTAACCCTTTCAAGAATGTCAAAATTTAACATTTTTAGTTCCCTTAAAACTTCAGGTTAAATTGCTGCCCCTACATGACAGTGTACATTGATGTGGTGGGCCATGTGCCCTTTGGACACACCACACACCTGCAGGGGGCTGTAGACCACGTGTCAAGAAGCAGTGACCTAGGCTGTGAGTCGGAACACTCCCCTATTCAAGATCGAATAAGCAAATATGTCTGGGCTGGCGCTATGCCTTTCGTCGTTCATGTGTTTGTTCTCATACTATAGAGATGTGGCCATTTTAGATGGAGGTTGAGACAGTAACGCTATGAGTTCACCAAATTCCATCTCCTTTCTCTCTGAGGACACAACTAGACCGTATTCCCCAGTATCCCATGCAGAGATGTGTGACTGTGTGACTGAGACCTGGCCACTGGGATATGAGCCACCACGGTGGACTGGCCCCTGGCAGACCTCCTGTGCCACCCACCCTTCGTGCCCTCTTCCCCCACTTGCTGGACAGTTCAGGGAGGACTCTGAGACCCTCGAGATGGTGGACACAGGGTGGAAGGGTCTTGGGTCCCTGAATGACTGAGTGGATCAGACTCCCCACTTCCCCGCTCGGCCATGGTACCCAGCATTGGACTGTGAGGAGTACACCTTCAGTATGTTAAGCCATCGAGATTGGGGGCTTATTAGTTGCAGTAGTGAGCCTTTTTTAACTAACCCAAAAGTAAGGGGTGAGGAGAAGATTGTGACATTCCCCTCTCTCCAAGAAGAGCAAACTGGAGAGTCAAGGCCTTTGTTGGAGAATTTACCGACAGCAGTTACACTGAGTATCACAACTCACAGGAGAAGGGAAAGAGCAGCTCAGAGGGTTGTGCAGGCCTCCATGATCTCCTAAGGTGTGGAGGGGGACCTCCCACTGCTTCTCTCCCTCTGCAGGCACAGCAGGGAGGTGTCTAGCACCAGTGACAACTAGATGACTTTCCATCACTCGGCAGACGGGAGACCTCTGAACTGACTAATATAATCCCCGAGGCTTCTTTAGAAGGAGAATCTTTTTGGTCAACTTCTTTGCTCAGCCTGTTTCCACGTAGCTAGATAGTGGCACTCAAATCCGCTCAGCAGGGAGCAGACATTCGTGGAGCGATTCTTCCCGTTTGGCTGACTGAATTGAACTGCTGCTGCTGACTTCCTCAGTCTCGGGCTTCGGCTGTCCTTGGTCACCAGCCCGTGGAGACTAGGACCCTAGAGGTTAATGTAGTGATGGGTGACTCAAGAAGGAGACAGCCCAGATGTGCAGGTCACCCTGACCTAGGTTTGCCTCCCAGCTTCAGCACATACTACCAGCTGTGTGACCTAGGAACATAACTCAACCTCTCCGAGCTCCCATTTCTATGCCTGAAAAGTGGGGACTGAGGAACCCCAACTCCTACAGTTCTTAAAAGGGGTAAATGAAGTAACGAATGAAATGCCTGTTGTCATAGTAGCTCCTCTCTCCACCCCCCTCTTCTACATCTGGAACCAACATTTCGGGATCGTCAATGTCACTAACTACTCTCTAACTCCTTGAAACTGACCTCACCATCTCACTGCTCTTCACTGGACGTTGTGTGAAACTTGTAGTGAAAACAAGCTTGACATTTCATCGTAGGAGCCACTGGTGGCCTGGTAGCTGGAGCTGCAGGATGCCTTAGGGAAGAAGGGGATAGCACCCTCATCTAATGCTTAAGACGGCCGTGACATAACCCCAGACCCTGCACCCATCCCAGGCTCTGCTCTGCACTGGTGGAGAGGGAAGAACATCAGAGGGCTGAGATGACCACATTATACCCTCCAGCCACACCTGAGTACTGCCAGACTTCCTAGTAGGCCGGGATTGCAAACAGGTGGCATGTACCCCACTACCCTTCAGCCCTGTGCCTGTGGAAGACATGACTAATCAATCACAGCACTGCTCCTCACTGAGCCCACAGGCAGCAGGATCCTTCCCCGCAGAAGCGGTCTGGCAGACCCTACCAATCCATGAGAGACGCTGTGCAAGTGGGAACCTATTTCCCAAACCGTAGGCAGTTGCCCTCTGGCGTGGCCTAGCCGTGGTGAACAGCAAGCTGGAGAGACATAGCAGGAAACCAAGACAAATCACGGCGCAGCCACGTGCTCACGAGAACACAGTGCGCGAGGGAAATCTGCAATTAGTCGAGGAATCCAGGTTTGAAGGACTATTTCCAAAGTGATTTCTGCACTTTCTATGTATTGCTCTGCTGGGCAAGGAGGTGTTCCCAGGAGAATGCAGGAGGCATATACAGAGGGGGCATTTTCACACAGCTCCAAGCATCCTTAGCCAACCGTCTAACTAAGCCCCAGAGCTCAGCCGCTGCAGACTGTTAACAGGACAATGACACACAGTGCAGTGTTCTGTCTTCAAAGTGGGAGCCTTGTCTTGGGGAAGGGCCATGAATCAGCTAAACAGGATGCACCGAGGTGTTCAACGCAGCTGTTTATTTATTTAGGAGGGACTGACCGATGCAGAATTTCTGCCAGTTACCTTCATGGTTGTTACGAAATTTGGATAATGTTTGTTTATCACCCACACTGTTTCCTGCTCACAAGGGAGCTTTATTAAACTTTTAGAGATGTTTCTAATGTTTTCTGCTGATCTCTGTGGCATGAAAAAGGGGATCTTTCCTCTTTGGGTTTCTGCAAGGAACTCACAAAGCTAATCTGGGTGATAGAGTGATACCATTCCAAACATCTTCATGCATAGATTACATTATTTGAATCTTCGCACGAAGAGATTAATCGTGTGGTTTGCAACACCAACCTCAGCATTTTAATAGCGAGGCTGCTCAGACGAAAAGCAAAACTTTATCTCCTGGTGGACGCTGCCTCGTGGAAGCACCTGCTGTTCCTACCGTGGGACTGCGCGATGTCCTTGGCAACCTGGGAGGTGAACGGGTTCCCGGAACGGGTCTTCTCTTACTGCTGTTCACTCAGATATTAACAGCTCCCATTTGTGAAAGTTCATTATGTCCCAACTGTCTGCACAGCCTCTCAAGTCGGGGAAGTAAGAACCGTGATCCCCTGTTCTTCCGAAGAGGAAACTGAGGCTCAACATTAGCAAGTCACACCCGCAAGTCCCCAGGCTGGTACTGACGGAGGACGACTCATAGGTAACTTGGTCTAATGGCCAATGCCGTCCTTGTGGCCAGGAGGCTCTCCTCCCCGTGACTGTTTTATGTGGTCAAATCCACGAGAAAGAATCCAACTAGCTACAAAATACCATGTAGACAAAATGCAAGCCTCAGTGACTGCGACTCCTACTGTCCAGCTCACTCCTGTGGGTCTAGAAGCACTCTCGGCCATGGAGACTGTGACCCGTGGTTTGAAGGGGCCCGGGGGCTGCACTGTCAGCTCAGAGGAGCCAGGCAACAGAGACCCCCGTCCTCCCCGCTCTCTGCCAGGACGCTGATCTCCCCTGACGTCTCATGTCGTGTGATCAGCATAGCTCCACGGCCGGCCTCGCGGAGTCTTCATGGTCACACGGCCACACCGGCAGCCCCACACGGCTTGCTCTGTGACACGGAGTCTGGACCAGGAACACAGCGCTCTCTGACATACAGCAGCGTGTGGACGTTGTATGTTATGTCTAACATACAGTGTGGACGCTAGACACGCATGCTCTCACTCTGTTCTCCCAACATCTCCAGAAGTAAGGAGAGTATTCTACGCTTTTTACACACTAGGAAACTGAGCTTTAACTTGGGTCTGTCCGAAGTCATACACGAAGAAGGTAGAAGGTCTGGGGACTAGAATCCAGGATGCTAACCCCAGAGCCAGGCACTTAACCTCTTACTTTTAGAAGCTGAGGACCTTTTCCCAGACGGGCACAGCAACCCCCCAAGACAAACCCACAGCTGGTCTCAGGGGTGGGGTGGGGACCATGCCCTCTCCTCATTCTGGGACTTCCTCCGCCCGCCACCCTGCTGCATCCTTCTCCTGTTTGTTGCCCAGCAACCAGGCATAGGCTGCTGACTCTGACAAGACTCTCAGCTGCAGTGACATGAACCCAATGCAAACCAGCTCAACAGCAGAATGTGGGGACAGAGTGAGATTTACTGGCTAACACACATGAGAAGCCTTCAGACACAGCTGCATCCAGGAGCTCAAACATCGCCAGGACGCAGTCTCTCTTTGTCTTTTCCTCTCTCTCTCCACCTGCTTTCCTCCCCGGGAGCTGTTCTCGCCTCTCTCCACGCGTGGCCCCCCCTGCCGTCCCAGATGACTTTCTCTTGTATCACTCACGAGAACAAAAACCACGTTGGCTGTTTACATTGGAGAAAATTTGAAATGGAATTGGTTACAGAGCTGATAATACTGCTTAGAAAACACCCCCGGGGTGCTGACTAATCCAGAGATTAGCCACTGGAGAAAGGCAGTGCCTCCCTGACACCACAGAGACGCAGAGAGCAAGGTGAGCAGCCCAGGAGCTGGGGACCAGCCTGGTGGGGGCTGGACTCCCGGGGCAGCTGCAGCTGCGGCTGGAGACAGTGCCCAGGACAGGGAGGAGACCTACCCTGGCCTCTCCTGACTGTCACCCCAGGCGTCCCCCGGCGGGAAGCCAGCTGTCGGGGTGTTTGAGAGGAGTGGTCTGCAGGGACCAGCCGCCTGGAGTACATCCCAGTGTAGAGGGAGAGGAAAGAAGCAGGACACACGCTCTGAAGGCAGAAGACCCAGCACAGTCCCGTGGAAAGTCCTCTTTTTATTTAGTTAGTTACTTAGTTAGTTAATCCTAACCTGAGGATATTTTTCCATTGATTTTTTTTTTTTAGAGAGTGGAAGGGAGGGAGAGAGAGAGAGGTGGATTTGCTGCCTCCTACATGACCCCAACCGGAGCCGGGGATCAAACCTGCAACCCAGGTACATGCCCTTGACCAGGAATCGAACCCGTGACCCTTTGGTCCACAGGCCGATGCTTTAATCGCTGAGCCCAACCAGCCAGGGCGAAAGCCATCTTTTTAACTGTCCCAGCAGGAGTCCAGGGAAGGTGTGTGATCGTCTGGGTGTGGGTGTCAGACCCCCTCGGGGGAGGCTGCAGGGGATGCTGCGGGGACACACAGACACGAAGTGACGCAGGAACCCTTCAAAGCAAAGGCGAGTGCTCTGAGCTGCCGTGGTCGCGGGGCTGCAAGCCCAGACGTGCACACGTGCTGGGTGCTGCACCCTGGAGGCTGCACCATTGCAAACGGCCCAACTCGGTTGCATTCACACTCAAATCTCAGGCTTGCTAGGATGCCGAACCCGGTCAGGTCAGAGCCTTGCTGATTCACGCCCCATCCCCCAGTGTGACGGGGAAAGTCGATGAACAGGCACTATTTCTGCCCCTTCCGGGGAGGCTCCCTGGTTCCCAAGCCGGGTTTTGTGGCATGGGCCCCGAGGTCTGGGTGAGAAGAGTGGTTTAGGACCCCACGCCCAGGAAGTGCAAAAATGACGTTACGTGGTCTCCGTGGCACTTTGCCTTCTAAAGGGGATGCGTTGCAAGTCAAATGCCAAGGCCAAAGGATTTCCCACGAATCTTTTACGATCTCTGTACATTCCGAGAGAGACGGATGAGCACCGGGCTCCGGCACTGCCGCGCTGTCACTGACCGTGTTCGTTGGACCTACAGCAGCCGCGGGACACAGGCGGACCTGACAGGTGGAGCGGCAACGCCCCGTGAAAGCAGAATGCTCTGGGCTTGTCCTCTTGCCTGTTACAGACACTCCATCTTGGTCTCCTAGAACCTGTGCTTAGAGAAGCAGTAAGCATTCTGCATGAAATGTCTCCCCAGGGGAAAACACACACACACACACACACACACACACACACACACACACACACATCAGAACTACGCATGGTGTGTGGATGGCTTTTACATAAGACATTCCCTAGTAGTGAAAAACATGTGCATTCTGGTGGGTTGAATAGCATTCCCCCAAAATCATGTCCACCGGGACCTCAGATTGTATGACATTTGAAAGTCTTAATAATGGCACCTACAGATAAAATGAACGGAGGCTATAGAGCAGAAAATAAATGCACAATAAATGTTGACTCTTGTTACTACTTATGAGAAGGAAAAGGAAAGGATGGGAGGGAGGGAGGAAGGGAGGGAGGGAGGGAAGGAAGGAAGGAGGGAGGGAGGGAGGCAGGGAGGGAGGGAGGCAGGGAGGGAAGGAAGGAAGGAGGGAGGGAGGGAGGCAGGGAGAGAGGGAAGGAAGGAAGGAGGGAGGGAGGGACGGAGGGAGGGAGGGTGAGTGGGAGGGAGGGAAGGAAGGAGGGAAGGAAAGAGGAAGGAAGGAAGGAGGGAGGGAGGGAGGGTGAGTGGGAGGGAGGGAAGGAAGGAGGGAAGGAAGGAGGGAGGGAGGGAGGCAGGGAGGGTGAGTGGGAGGGAGGGAAGGAAGGAGGGAAGGAAAGAGGAAGGAGGAAGGAGGGAGGGAGGGAGGGAGGGAGACTAGTAGAAGCTCTTTGTGACCCTGACGCAGCAGAGCGATGTCCTGAGGGGCGCAGCATGGAGCTCTCACTCAGCAGACAAGCTGCCTCCTCTCCATAACCCTCCAACTGCAGTGCTTCTGAGGCCCCTAATGTAACCCTTCTGGAAGAGGGGGTGCCCTCTGAGTCTGATGCTCCTGGGGCCCTGCAGGGGTGAAGCAGCCGCCCCGAGACCCTCTGTCCCAGCCAGCTGGCTGCCTGCTGGTGCGAGCAGCCAGGGAGTTAGGCAAGAAGCTGGACTGGACCCGTTCCCGACGCGAGCACATGGTACACATCTTCTGGCATGCACTGAAGTATTACAGTGCTCACTTACTGTGGAATTCATGTGCAGTAAGCAGAACAAAACACGTACCACTTTCCAAAGAACTCATTCCCTCTGCTGGGGGCAAATTCCTCGTGTGGGAAGGTACTCACTGAAAGTAAACGATCTCCAGGGGAAGCGCGTGCTCCCTGAAGGGGATATTGTCCTCTACACGTTTCCTAGCTTAGGGGTGTCCCTGTGGTGCACGCACACACATGTATTAAATGTTAAATTGGAAAATTTCTAACCATATTTATTAAGAACTAAAGAGGTATGTACCCAAAATAAGTCTAAGCAGGTTAGAGATTTCCCCTCACACATGAATAAGAGAAATCCAGGGCTAGATACTTTATGGTGTCTTCACGGTATTCTCAGACGTGCACGCTCCTGTCTTTCTGCTTTGCTGAACTCAAAGTGAGTGGCCTGTGGCCTCAGTCACCTGTGGCCCAAGACGGCTGCTGAAGCCCCAGCTCCCACGTGTGTGTTCCAGGCCAGCAGTGAGCAAAGGAGGACATCTCCCTGATGCATCCACTTTCTCCACAGTCTTCCCCCGAGGCCCACACGACATTTCCATAGTCACATAAACACCCGACTGCAAGTGAAACTGAAATGTTGTCCTTGTGTCGGTACGTGTCGCCTGAAACAGGCTGGGGTTCCATTACGCAGAAAGAAGGGAGAGTGGGTAATGGGTGGCAACCAGCAGCCTTTATCACACATAGAAAACTACAAGCAAACTTTGCCAAGTTATTCTGTGTGTCTGATGAGATCCAGAACACAGATTGGCTGTCATTTGGAGGTTCACGTCAATCACGTATCTTTGCTCCTATTTGTGACCTGATTAGACATATCCAAGAGCTGAACTTCAGATCTGAAACGAATCACACCTAGAGAAACACGTGCTTCTGTGTGTTTAATCTCACGACAGAGTTTCATCGATTTCTGAAATCCTGACTTCGATCACATCACTGTTTACTGGTGTCTTCTTCGGCTTGGGTTGCTGTCACAGAAACCACAGACTGGGAGCTGAAACCACAGACACTCGTTTCTCCAGTCTGAGCCTGGAAGCCCAGGTCAAGGTGCCAGCAGGGTGGTTTACTGTGAGGCCTCTCTTCTCGGCTCGCAGATGGTGCCTGCTCACTCTGGCCTCACATGGCCTTTCTCCCACACACGTGCAGAGAGAGAGAGAGAGAGACAGAGAGAGAGAGAGAGAGAGAGAGAGAGAGAGAGAGAGAGAGAGAGAGAGAGACAGAGAGAGGGAGAGAGAGAGAGAGAGAGAGAGAGACAGAGAGAGAGGGAGAGAGAGAGAGAGAGAGAGAGAGACAGAGAGACAGAGACAGAGAGAGAGAGAGAGAGACAGAGAGAGAGAGAGAGACAGAGAGAGAGAGACAGAGAGAGAGAGAGAGAGAGAGAGGGAGAGAGAGAGAGAGAGAGAGAGAGGGAGAGAGAGAGAGAGAGAGAGACAGAGACAGAGAGAGAGAGGGGGAGAGAGAGACAGAGACAGAGAGACAGAGAGAGAGAGAGAGAGAGAGAGAGAGAGAGAGAGAGGGAGAGAGGTCTCCGGTGCCTCTGCCTCTTCTCAGAGGTGCACCAGCTCTGTGGGATTGGGGCCCCACCCTTGCGAACTCCTTTTACCTTGATGGCCTCCTTACAGGCTCCATCTCCAAATGCAGCTGTATTTTCTGAGAGTTAGGCCTTTATCTATGAATGGGGTTGATGCAACTTCGTTCATGACACTTAGTAATTAAAGCCTGTGAATCATCGCTGTTAAAACTGTATTATTAGAGCCACACTTGGCCTCCAGACGTCTGCATGAAACAGATATAAAGAGGCTGAGTTAGTGACAACCAAGCCTCCTGGAATCTTCCATAAGGAATTCAAGAATCTTCGCCCCTTCCAGTCCTTCCCTGCGGCTCCCTGGAGGCACAGGCAGATTCACCGAAGTCAGTAGAAAGCAGACATGTACACCTTCCCAGATCAGAGAGTCGCTCAGTAGCTCACAAAGGACTCCGCAAAGAAAGGCTCCAGAGGCAAGTTTATTCGGGATACACTTCGCTCAAATAACATTTCTTCATTTTCCCATCCTTTGACTCAAGGTCTTCGCGGGGCCTTTGATGCGTTTGGGTGTGTCGTGAACCCTCACGACAGAGCCACGAAATGCGGCATTTTCCAAACAACCTAGACCCTGCTGGCCGCGCACCGGGGTGCCTGGTGCTCCAGAGAGCGCCCGTGGGAAGTTGGCCGCTTTCCCCTGCAGCGGGTCCCCACGCTGGCACTGCCCGCATCCGAGCGGGACGACTCTCAGGCGCGGGGCTGTCCTGTGCACTGGAGGATGTTCAGCAGCACCCCTGGTCTCCACCTAGTAACGACCCCTCCTCCATTCTCTCAGGACAACGAAGAAACGTCCTCAAGTGCTGTCAAGTGTCCCCTGGGGCGAAACATCCTCGGATAAAAACTTCTGCTCAGTGGAAAGGTCTGAAATCAAGAAAACTGCACGGTGACTATTTGAGAGACGACTCTCAGCGTGGGAACACATTTTAGAGCCTGTTTCAACAACACCGCTATTTGTTAAAAGAGGACTCATGTGAAAAAATAGAAATGGCAATAAAAGTTGCTATTTCTGTGAGACAAAGTTGAAATCTTACGGCAATCTTTGAAAAGAGTGCATAAATGAAACTTGCTTTGGCAGTGTTATGGAGCTAGGTGCAGACAGGACGACTGTATAATTTTACACCTAATTTAATTCCCCAGACCTCCCTTCTGCTCGTGTTTCAGGAACGTCCACTGTCAAAGTCAGACGTGGCCCTTCCACGTGTCCAGAAACGCAGTGGCAACTGTCTGACCAAAGATGTTCATTAAAATTCTCCTTGTTCTGCCCTGGCCGGTTTGGCTCAGCGGTTAGAGTGTACAGAGAATGTACAGTACAGAGAGACCCGGGTTCGGTTCCCACTAAGGGCATGTACCTCGGTTGCAGTTTGTCCCCGGCCCTGGTTGAGGTTGTGTGGGTGGCAGCCACTCGATGTGTCTCCCTCACGTCAATGTTTCTCTCTCTCTCTCTTCCTCCCTCTCTCCCTCCCGCTCTATCTGAAGATAAATGCAAAATTCTCCTTGTTCAATCAGGTCAGTGTTAAAGGGTAAAACCCGCCTAGGAAGGGTCAGCCCCAAAGGAAAGATCTCAGCCTGGAACGCCTCATGGTCCCAGGATGTAAGGAAGTGCTCAGAGGCTGCTGGGGACTCGGCCGGGGGCTCTCACTGGCCACATCTGGGTCATCAGAACGTTAAACAGTAAACAGGTATGACACATGGACTAAAGTAATCATCTGTGGGTTTATGTAAATAAATAAAAGGAAAAGCTCATCCTTATAACAAAAACCAGCTAACAATAATAGGAAAGGAACGAGATTAATTAGAAAATGACCATTTAGCGGCCATCACTGTAACAGATTCTGTCAAGGGCCGTCGACAGATTCTGAAACTCGCGGTGGACCTTCGAGGGCTGACATATATGCACAGTCCAACGTGCTGTCACAACAGCGTGAACTGCCGACAGTAAGACAGAACTTGGCCGTGAGGATTCCCAACACGGGAGAAGCGGAGAAGAGCGTCTGGACCAGGCGACCAAGCTGAGCCCCAGACAAGGCGGCACCAGGGCGTCTGGAAGCGGTGCCCTGGGAAGGACAGTCTCCCCTCCGTGCTATTCCAGCCGAAGGTGCACAGCCTGAGTCCACTCACGAGGAGCCACCAGACAACCCCAAGCTGAGGGGCACTTCGCAGACGACTGTGCTGTGCAGCCAAAGGTGTCGGCGTGGGGACCACAGAGGAAGACGGAGGAGCTGCTCCCGCTGAAGACCAAAGCGACGTGAGGCCTGAAGGCAGCACCTGGTTTGGGAGTTTTCTTTATTAAAAATCCAATTGGCAGGATCTGAGTAAGGTCTGCGATTAGATAACAGCACTGTGTCGGTGTTAATTGCCTGATTTTGTCCTTGTGCTGTGACTATGTAAGAGAATATCTTTGGCCCTGGCCGGTGTGGCTGAGTGGTTAGAGTGTTGGCCCGAGGACCAAGGAGTCTCAGGTTCGATTCCGGCCAAAGGCATGTACCTCGGTTGCAGTTCGTCCCCAGCCCTGGTCAGGGTCATGCGGGAGGCAACCGGTCAATGTGTCTCTCTCACGTCGATGTTTCTTTCTCTCTCTCTCTCTCTCTCTCTCTCTCCCCCTTCCCTCCCGCTCTATCTGAAGATAAATGGAAAAAAATATCCTTGGGTGAGGATTAAAAAAAAGAGAGAGAATATCTTTGTTTTTAGAAAATACATGCTAATTTAGAAGGGAATCATGTTCATCCGGCCGGTGTGGCTCAGTGGTTGGGCGTCGACCCTGCACCAAGAGGTCGCCGGTTCGATTCCCAGTCAGGGCACGTGCCCAGGTTGTGGGCCAAATCCCCAGTGGGGGGCATGCAGGAGGCGGCCAGTCGATGTTCTCTTTCATCTCTGTGTCTATCTCTCTTCCTCTCCCTCCTCTCTCTCTAAAATAAATAAAGGAAAAAAATAATAATAAAAAAGGGGAATCATGTTCACAACTTCCTCTGAATGGTTTGGAGAAGGGAAATACACATGTGCACATGTGTGTACACATTATTTATGTAACATGCATTGGAGGGAGACAGAGACATGTAATCGTCTGAGTTCAGAAGCCTGGGTAAAGCATATTAGGTAGTTCTTCGTACTATTCTTGTAACTATATTAAGTCTAAATTATGTCGAAATTAAAGGTTTAGAAAAGGAGGGTCTGAGCCCCATCCCCAACCCCGGACTGATTCTCCTTCTGTTTCATCCCCTCCTCCCCTTCTCCATGCCAGAGAACTTCTAAATGCCCTGTGTCGATGGGCCCTGAGCACTTACCCACTGGCTTTTGTCTGAGTGGCTTGTGCAAATAGATTCCTGGATTCCGCCCCAGAAACTGACTCAGACCCTCTGAGCGGTGGTTTCCCACAGACGGATGCCTGAGCCCGCCTCTGGAGGTTCTGATTGAGTCGCTTGGAGTGCCCCCTGGGCCTCAGAAAGGCTCTAAGCTCCCCAGATGACTAATGAGTAGCGAAGGGAGGATGTGAACATGAATCACCTGAGGATCTTATTAAAATGCAAATTATAATCCACTCAGTCTGGGCGGAACACGTGCCTGAGATTTTGAACTCCGGCAGCCTGGTCAAGAAGCCACATGGTCACACCTTGAGTGGCAGTGGTCTCACCTGGGGTAGGTTCCAAGTGCTCTTTGCTAAGAGTCCTTCACAGGGTTCAGTTCCGACAGCTGCATGAGGGCAGACACCGTCGTTCTCCTCTCCGAACACCTAGCCCCGGATGGTCCATGAACAGTGGGTGGATGTGTGCAGGAACAGACGACTGGAGGTTCCCTAGGACCGTGCTGGTCTCCACTCGCAATTCCCAGCCACTTAATATTTCTAAAAGGTCGTGTTTTGCATTAGAATCGGCCCCATCAGATTTCAAGAAATTAGTGGCTTTTGAAACTAAGCACCACTCTGGGGCAAGAAGCGCTGGGAGATCGCAGCCCCCTCAGGAGTCGCCCAGCGCGGGTGCAGACGAGCCGCAGCCTCCCGGCAGCTGCTGCCCGGCTTTCCACACTTCTCGGATCATTTTCGTATTAGCATATCTCTAAGTGCATATAATTTTCACATCAAACAGTGTGATTTTTTGCAGAAGTGGAGTGGAGAATAATTTATCCACAGAAGTATCTCAAGCAGCAGTCTCGATAGCGTGACATAAAAATCACACAGAAGACAGACATTTGGAAAAATATGGTGGCAGAATTTGTATTGGGTGGATATAAAGAAAATTCACCGCCCGGCAGGAGTGGCTCCGTTGGTTAAGCATCGTTCAGTGCACCGAAAGGTTGCCGGTTCGATTCTGGGTCAGGGCACATACCTGGGTTGTGGGTTCGATCCCTGGTCAGGGCATGTACAGAAGGCAACTGGTCCATGTTTCTCTCTCACATTGATGTCTCTCTCTCTCTCTCTCTCTCTCTCTCTAAGGATCTAAGCATGTCCTCGGGTGAGGATTTAAAAAGAAAATTCACCCATTGAAACAAAAAAAATGGGTTATTTATTTATTATTATTATTATTTTAGTTAAAAGCAGGCTCTTGGTTTATGACGAGAGGGCAGTCTGAGCCGATCACCTGTCTCCTAGCCCTGACGGGGAGAGAATCCACGGTCTGCTTTCCTTCTGTGGGGGAGGGGTTGAGCACAGGCGATGCCCGCCTTGCTTTCCTCACAGTAGTTACTGTGACGTCACGAGCCTGAGTTGTGAGTTTGGCTACTGTCATAGTCAGCTCTGCTGTTAGAACAAAACCACACAGACCGGGGCCTTGAACAGCAGCAATGTATCTCCCACAGCTGGGGATGCTGGGAGGCCAAGGCCGAACGGGGAGAGGCTGGGGTTCTCCTGAGGCCGCCCCCTCGCATGCAGACAGCCCCCTCCCGTGTCCTCAGGTGGCCTTCCTTCACGCATGCCTGGGGTTTCTGTGTCTGAAGTCCCTCTTACTGTAAGGACACCGGACAGATTGGATTAGAGCCGCCCCAAGGGCCTCATTTTATCTCTTTAAAGTCCCTATCTCCAAATGCAGTCCCATTCTGAGGCCCTGGGGGTTAGGGAGTCAACATGTAAATTGGAGGAGGACACAACTCAGCCATGACAGTCCCCATTGGGTAGCTGTCCCGATTCTACCTGCTCCTGTAGGGACAAGTTTGTGCTAGGGAAGGAGGCGAGGGGCACAGCATCAGAGCAGTGCGCTCCAGGCGGAGGGAGAAGCCAGCAAGGCCGCAGCTGACGGAGGAGGGCGCAGGGGGGCGCAGGGGAGCGCAGGGGGGCACGGGGGGGCAGAGGGGGTGCAGGGGGGCAGAGGAGGGCAGAGGGGGGCGCAGGGGGATGGAGGGGGCCGAAGGGGCCAGAGGGCCTGGAAGGGGCCAGACGCTTCAACAGCACTCACCCTCCCACCCCTCCCTCTGTCTAAGAAGCCCCGCTGTCCCCTCCTGGCCTTCACCTTGCTTTATTTTTCTCTCGTCTCTCTCACCTCTTGCTGCGTTATTTTTTATCGAGA
This sequence comes from Tadarida brasiliensis, assembly GCA_030848825.1. Taxonomy (NCBI): domain Eukaryota; kingdom Metazoa; phylum Chordata; class Mammalia; order Chiroptera; family Molossidae; genus Tadarida; species Tadarida brasiliensis. The sequence continues at coordinate 2,031,447 of CM061274.1, read as the reverse complement.
TGAAAGCACGTACCCTAACACTGACCCTTTTAAAGTGTGGGCTCGGTGAGTTTCACGAGGCTGCGCGGCTGTCCCCCCGTCTAGTCCCAGAGCATCTGATCACCCGGAGAAGCCTGTGCTGTTCGGTCACTGACGCACCATGTTTCACCTTGTTTTCTTAATAACTAGCCCCTTGCGACCAGGACATCAGCTTCTTGAGAGCAAAGACTGTGACTTGTTCAGGGGTCTGTTTGCATCCTCTGAAGAGGGGCTGGTGCGGGGCTGGCTGCAGGCCAGTATCTGTGGATACAGGTGGGACCCCGAAGCCACCTTCACGAAGCCAGCACGGGACCTGGCGACCAGGGAGAAGAGGCATCAGGGGTGCACTCCAGCCAGCGGGCCCCTGGGCTGTGATCGGCCGGGTCCTCAGTGGCTGGTCTTCAGTCCCCAACACAAGGGAACAGGTCCCCACAGGGGTTCGAGGCCGGGTTCGAGACGTAGGATTTCTGGGCCTGTGCTTGGACAGCTCTCTTTGGCTGTGGGTCCCATTGGCTGTGATGTAATTATCTCCCTGTATCTTGGTGAATCTGAGCACTTCTGAGTGTTGGCGTGTGTTGGTGAGGGTGGTTGTTCAGCCCAGATGTCGGGAGAACAGACTGACCTCAGCTGCTCGTCTCTGGCCTTGGTGTTCCTGTCTGTCACATGGGGTGGGGGTCGAGAGATCGGTTATATCTCACGGGTTGCTCTGCGGGTAAAATGTGCAAACCACATTGTCCTGGCTGCCGGTGTGGCCAGTGCCCCTCGCCAGCAGCTGGAGCAGGAAGGAGGCAGCTGGTGTCGCCCGGATGTGGTAGAGAGAAGGCGCAGCCATGAACGATTGGGGTCAGGCAGGCTCTCCGCCAGGCATTCCCAACAGTCACCAACTTCACTTCGCTGGCCAGGAAAACGAAATGTTACGCTGATACCTCATCTACCCAAAAGGATGTGAATAAATATTGATAAGTATGTTCACTGCAAGTCCTTGAGCAAGTCACTTTAACCTTCCGTGTTCTCATCTGTTCAAGGAAAACAATCTGAAAAACGAGTGACTGTGAAGATTCAAAATGACAACACGTGTGCCTGGGACGCTGAGGGTCAATAAGTAATAGTTATTGATACCCTCTTTATTCCAAGTGCACAGCTCTTTTGGGGGACCCAGCAGTGTTTAGGGAATGGGAACTTCTCTGATTATGGAAAGGGGCACCGTCAGTATACGCTGTGTACCCGAGTGGCCCAGGGCAGCAGGTGGTGATCACCCAGTTGTACTTCCGCAGGGGGACTGTGGAGGTTCTCCGAGGCGGGTCGGCCGCGTGGACTAACCGAGGGCACTGGCCGGCACTGTCAGGGTGAGCCGAGATGACCGGGTGGCAGGGCTCAGAACCTGCAGACGGGCCGAGAAGTGTGAGTGGACTGTGCTTTCACTTACTCCCCGAAGCATGACATGCTTCAATGTTTAAAGAGAGAAAAATTTATTACACCATCCCGGGGAGAATGATATACACAAAAGGAAAAGAAGGAAAAAACGTCCAAAATGGAAACTAATTTTAGTAACACAATGGATTAAAAAAAATTCCTCGAAGGAGGGTGTCAATGGGGAAAAAAGGAGAAACATCTGTAATGAAAATAAATTAAGAAAAAAAAATTCCTCGCTCACAAATTCAAAAACAAAAGCCGTCCCACCGACATGTCTCCCCCACTTGGTGGAACGTGGCTCCTGGTTCTGAAGAGGTCTTCTCTTGAGCCGCGGCCAAGAACGCATTCCTGTGGCCAAGAAAAACCTGACATTGCAAATGCAAACAGAGGCCTTGCAGGACGGCCTGGGAGACTCGCTTGGGAAGGCACCTCTGAGCTGGGCAGCTACCTCATCTGCTGAGCACGCTCCCCGATGAGGCCACCGTTTGTGAGGCCCAGAAAACATTTCAGTGGGAAAAAGTGTGCAAATGTTACCCGTTTCATTGACTTATTCTGAGTTCCTTGTCAAAACAATTAGTGAGCATCCCAAACAGAGCAGCTCCTGTCCCGGGAGCTGAGCGTCCCCAGCAGGGCAGGGTGGGGGCCCGCAGCAGCTGGCGCCAGGCCCTCTGCAGTCCTGGTGGAAACAGTTGTTGTGAGAGACGCCGAGCCGGCTCAGCTCCACGCAGCTGAGTTCTGCCATGGAAATTATTAAAGAACGTGCAGAACATTACACAGTTCATGTACTTAATGATTACAGTTCATAGTCTAGGTCAGATATAATTAGATGTTACATTAAAATAGCTTCACAGAGCCATTTATTCTGATTTAATTACTTAAAATGATAGCATAATGAGCAATGCTTTCAAGGAAAAAAGTACTCCTTTAATGGCTCGTTTTAAGTTAATGTGAAGAAAATTAATCATTTAACTAAATGGAGGAGGACAAGTCCATGTCTTAAGCGACATTGTTTCCATGTCACAGAGGTTATTTCCTTCTGGTGACAGGTTGTGAGAGGGAAATAGAGACTTTTTTCCTGCAGAATAGATGCTCATGCCCATCCCTCCCTTCGAATCCGACTCTCTACTCCTTGAGCCAGCCACAGGTGGAGATGACCGTAGAGGCCAGTGCCCGTCTCCGTGAAGAGCAGGGAGTTGTGGGTGGCCCACACCAGCTTTGGGTGGAATGAGAAGCTGGTCAGAGCAGCAGGGCACGTGCTGACATTGGACAGAAACAGGGTTCAAGTCCCAGAGCTGCTGCTCATGCAGATGAGACGGTTGACAACTGTTTTGCTCATCTGGACGTGCTTCCTCATGTAACTCGGCGTAAAAACAGCTTGTATATCATAGGGCGGTTTTGAAAGTCAAAGGAGAGTCGAGCGTGCAAAGCACTCAGCACAGGGCTGAGCACGTACCAGCTGGTAACAAGGCTTAGCTCTCGTGAGCAGGAAAGGGGATGACCAGCGTGTCCCTGGCCCTTGGCCTGGGCGAGCCTCCTCAGAGTCTTCAGGCTCTTGCTGTATTATTTTAGCAGGAATCGTAAAAGTCTTAAAGGAGAAGGTGGGCTTCTCCCAACCCAATCGCTTCCTTCTGTTTTTAACAACTACAAATGATAAGAGATCCTCATTTGAATCGGGGGGAGAAAATGGCGGTGGAGTGAATGGAAGCTACACAGACGATCTCCCAGGACCAAACGGGAATTACAACTAAAATACAGACAAATCGTTGGGAAAAAGCAGCGGGAGAAGACCATACAACCAGGGACACTGAATGAGCCTGGTAGGATCTGCGGAGGCGCATGAGGGTGGCGGGCTGGGAGCCCACGGACAGCAGCGGCCTTAGCTGTGAGCAGCAGCCTTAACTGTTAGCAGCACGCCTGCCCTCGGGGTTAAGATCCCAAGCTGCTCGACAGCTCAGAGGGCCGGGACAGAGCACTAAATAGCTACAGCCACTCACCTGGGGCTCTGGCAGAGGGAGAGCGGACTGGACTGGAACTCTGTGGGGACACCTGGGATTTGGAGGGCGCTCAGAATTTGTGCTGAGCGGCAGCCACAAAGGACGGTGGCCAGCTTGCTCCTTCCCAGAGCTGTGGCAGCCCCTCCCTCGGAGATTCCCAGGTGAGGCAAAGAAATGCTAATTGAGGCTCATTAACAACCAGCATCGGCCCCACCCTTGGGAAATCCTCTTACACTATAAACACCGGAGGGAGTTTCTCTTTCAACTGAGATCCTAAGGCTTTTCAAGTAACTGAGGCTAATAGCCTCCAGGCAAAAAGCTAGAGCATGACTGAAGCTTTCCTGAGCTTGCAAATCTACCCAGGAAAGTGAGACTTGGCAGTGGTATTTAAGGAGGGCCCTCCACGCTCATCCAAACCCAGTAGAGGGAGCCACAAATAGCAGAACACCAACACCCACAGGGAAAATTTGGCAGGCTCCAAAACCCGCTGAGATAGCAAAAATGGTGAAACAAAGAAATAGATCCCAAATGAAAGAACAAGAGAACTCTACCGAAGATGAGATAAATGAAATGCAGTTAAGCAAATTATCAGAGGTAGAGTTCAGAGTCATGATCTTGAGGAAACTAAACAGCATGAGTAAGGACATCAACACCATGAGTAAAGATATAGAAACACTGAAAACCAACCAAGTGGAAATGAAGAATGACATAGCAGAAAGAAAGAACACATTGGAAGGACTGACCAGCAGAGTAGAGGAAGCAGAGGACTGGATCAGTGAATTAGAAGACAGAGTAGAAAAAATCAATCAATCAGAAAACCAAAAGGAAAAAACAATTAAAAAACAGGAAGATAGCTTAAGAGAACTATGGGACAACTGGAAACATAAAAACATTCACATCATAGGAGTCCCCAAAGAAGAAGAAAATGAGCATGGGTTAAAGAATATATTTGAAGAAATAGTGACAGAAAACTTTGCTAACCTGGTGAATTCAAGTTCAAGAACCACAGAGAGCCCCAAGTAAGAAGAACCCAAACAGGCCCACACCAAGACACATAATAATTAAAATGCCAAAAATTAAAAAGACAAAGAGAGAAACCTAAAGGCAGCAAGAGATAAGCAACAGGTTACCTACAAAGGAACCCCCATAAGGCTATCAGCTGACTTCTCAACAGAAACACTACAGGCCAGAAGGGAATGGCATGAAGTAATCAAGGTAATGAAAAACAAGGATCTGAATCCAAGACTACTCCATCCAGCAAGGCTATCATTCAAAATAGAAGGTCAAATAAAGAGCTTCCCAGACAAAAAAAGGCTAAGGGAATATATTAGCACCAAACCAGCACTGCAAGAAATGTTAAAAGGACTGCTGTAATTAGTAGAAGAAATGGCAAGAAAAATATAACCACACTGAACAAAAATGGCAATAAATAATTACATATCAATAATCACCTTAAATGTAAATGGATTGAATGCTCTGATAAAAAGACACAGAGTAGCTGACTGGATAAGAAAGCATGATTCACATATATGTTGTCTACAAGAGACCCACCTCACAACAAAAGACTCACATAGGTTGAAAGTAAAGGGATGGAAAAAAATCTTCCAAGCAAACGGAAAGGAAAAAAAAGCTGGGGTAGCAATACTCATATCTGATAAATTAGATTTCAAATTGAACACCATAACTAGAGACGAAGAAGGCCACTACATAATATTGAAAGGGTCTATCCAATGGGAAGATAATAACCTTAGTAAACATATATGCACCCAATATAGGAGCACCAAAATATATTAAAAATCTTCTGGAGGACTTCAAAGGAGAAATCGACAGCAATACAATCATAGCAGGAGACTTCAACACCCCACTGACATCACTGGATAGATCATTGAGACAAAAAATTAACAAGGAAACAGAAATTTTAAATGAAGCACTAGATCAAATGGATTTAATAGATATATACAGAGAATTACACCCCAAAACTGCAGAATTCACATTCTTCTCAAGTGCACATGGGACATTCTCAAAGATAGACCATATGTTAGGGCACAAACTAAGTCTCTACAAGTTCAAGAAGATTGAAATCATATCAAGCATCTTTTCAGATCACAATGGCATGAAACTAGAAATCAATTGCAACAAGAACATGCAAAGACATTTGAACACATGGAGGCTAAATAGCATGTTATTGAACAATGAATGGGTTACCATGGAGATCAAGGAAGAAATTAAAAACTTCCTGGAAACCAATGAAAATGAACACACAACAACACAAAATCTATGGGATGCAGCAAAAGCAGTTCTGAGAGGGAAGTTCATAGCACTACAGGCCCACATCAAGAAACAAGAAAAATTTCTAATTGACTACCTAACCTCACAACGTAAAGAACTAGAAAGCAAACAAAAAGAAAACCCCAGAGCAAGTAGAAGGAAGGAAATAGTAAAGATCAGAGCAGAAATAAACGACGTGGAGACCAAAAAACAATTCAAAGGATCAATGAAACAAAGAGCTGGTTTTTTGAAAAGATAAACAAGATTGATGGACCCTTAGCTAGACTCACCAAGAAACAAAGAGAGAGAACCCAAATACACAAAATCAGAAATGAAAGAGGAGAAGTAACAACTGACACCACAGAAATACAAAGGATCATTAACAAATACTATGAACATTTATATGGCAACAAATTCGACAATCTAAGTGAAATGGACACATTTCTAGAAACACATAGTCTCCCAAAACTGAACCGGGAAGAGATAGAAAACTTGAACAGGCCAATAACAATGAAGGAAATTGAAGATGTAATCAAAACCCTCCCAGTAAACAAAAGCCCAGGCCCTGACGGCTTCATGGGGGAGTTTTACTGAACATTCAAAGAAGAACTAACACCCACTCTCATCAAAATATTCCCAAAAATTCAAGAAGAAGGAAGACTTCCAAACTCGTTTTATGAAGCCAGCATAATTCTAATTCCAGAAAAAGACACTACAAAGAAAGAAAACTACAGGCCAATATCCCTGATGAACATAGATGCCAAAATCCTTAATAAAATACTAGCAAATCGGATCCAGCAATACATCAAAAAAATTATTCACCATGACCAAGTGGGATTCATCCCAGGGATGCAAGGCTGGTACAATATTCACAAATCAATAAATGTGATACATCACATAAAATGAAAGATAAAAACCATATGATCATATCAATAGACGCTGAAAAAGCATTTGACAAAATCCAGCACCCATTTCTGATAAAAACGCTCAGCAATTTGGGAATAGAGAGATCATATCTCAACATTATAAAGGCCATATATGAAAGACCTACAGCCAACATCATACTCAATGGACAAAAACTAAAAGCATTTCCCTTAAGAACAGGAACAAGACAAGGATGCCCACTTTCACCACTCTTATTTAACATAGTACTGGAAGTCTTAGCCACAGCAATCAGACATGAAGAAAAAATTAAAAGGGATCCAAATTGGAAAGGAGGAAGTGAAACTGTCATTATTCGCAGATGACATGATATTATACATAGAAAACCCTAAAGACTCCATCAAAAATCTACTAGACTTAATAAATGAATTTGGCAAAGTAACAGGATACAAAATTAATGTCAAGAAATCGACGACATTCTTATACATCAATGATGAACTCACAGAAAGAGAAACTAAAAAACAATCCTATTCACCATCGTGGCAAAAAAATTAAGATACCTAGGAATAAACTTAACCAAAGAAGTAAAGGACCTATTTGCAGAAAACTACAGGATATTGAAAAAAGAAATAGAGGAAGATATAAAAAAGTGGAAGCACATATCTTGTTCATGGATTGGAAGAATTAACATCATTAAAATGTCCATACTACCCAAAGCAATCTATAGATTTAACGCAATCCCCATCAAAATACCAACGACATATTTCACAGAACTAGAACAAATGCTTCAGAAGTTCATATGGATCCAAAGAAAAACCTAAATAGCTACAGCAATCTTGAAAAAGAAGGACAAAGTAGGCGGGATCACAATACCGGACATCAGGTTATACTACAAAGCTACTGTAATCAAAACAGCCTGGTACTGGCACAAGAACAGGCACATAGATCAATGGAATAGAACAGAGAACCCAGAAATTGACCCAAAACATTATGCTCAATTAATATTCGACAAAGGTGGCAAGAGCATACAAGGGAGTAAAGACAGCCTCTTTAATAAATGGTGTTGGGAAAATTGGACAGCTACATGCAAAAAAATGAAACTAGACCATCATCTTACACCATACACAAGAATAAACTCAAAATGGATAAAAGACTTAAATGTGACTCATGAATCCATAAAAATCCTAGAAGAAAAGGTAGGCAACAAAATTTCAGACATCATACACAGCAGAATTTTCACTGATATATCACCTAAGGCAAGAGAAACAAAGGATAAAATGAACACATGGGACTACATCAAACTCAAAAGCTTCTGCACAGCAAAAGAAACAACCATCAAAGTGGAAAGGCAACCCACTGTATAGGAGAGCATAATTGCCTATGATATATCAGATAAAGGACTAATTTCCAAAATATATAGAGTGCTCATACATCTCAACAAAAGGAAGACAAAGAACCCAGTTAAAAAATGGGCAGAGGAACTAAATAGACACCTCTCCAAACAGGACATACAAATGGCCAAGAGACATATGAAGAAATGTTCAACATCACTAATCATCAGAGAGATACAAATTAAAACAACAATGAGGTATCACCTCACACCTGTCAGAATGGCCGCCATCAACAAATCATCAAACAACAAGTGCTGGCGAGGGTGTGGAGAAAAGGGGACTCTAGTACACTGCTGGTGGGAATGCAGACTGGTGCAGCCACAATGGAAAACACTATGGTGTTACCTCAAAAAATTAAAAATTGAATTGCCTTCTGACCCAGTGATCCGACTTCTAGGAATATACCCTAAGAAGCCTGAAACACCAATCAGAAAGAATATATGTACCCCCATGTTCATAGCAGTACTATTTACAATAGTTAAGATCTGGAAACAGCCCAAGTGTCCATCAGTAGACGAATGGATAAAAAAGCTGTGGTACATATACACAATGGAGTACTATGCAGCTGTAAGAAAGAAAGATCTCTTATCCTTTGCGACGACATGGGAGGACCTGGAAACTATTATCCTAAGCGAAACAAGCCAAGCAGAGAAAGACAAATATCATATTTCTGGATCTCACTTATTTCTGGAATATAATGAACATAACAGTTGGAAGAACAGGGTAGTCCCAGAGACGAGGAAGTAGGGTACAGACTGACAATTGCCAGAAGAGGGGTGGTGGAAGGGAGCAATGAACCACAGAACTTGTACGCATGTACTCATAACCAATGGACATGGACAACAAAACTGGGGACAGGGCAGGGAGGGAGGGGGAGGAGGGTGTCAATGGGGGAAAAAGGAGAAACATCTGTAACAAAAATAAATTAATAAAAAAAAAAGAGATCCTCATTTGAAGCTTTGAGAGTAGTTTTAATTCACTGAATAATAATAATAGTAATAGTAATAATAATAATCCCACATGGTTTTAAAACACATGGGATGTTTAGCTACTATTTTTCTGTCCTAAGTCGGGCTTTGTTGTGAAATATTCAATGCTGGGCTCAGACAAAATGGGGAAATTGTAAATCAAGAACCTTCCTATGCGCACCTGTAACAGGACTCAGGGCTGTGATCTTTATTTGGACCCTGGGATGCTTAACAAAGGTGCTGACGGAGAACACTGGCCCATGGATACAGGGGCTCAGGCAGCCAGAATCGCGTCTCACGCTTGGCCTTGAGGAGCAAACGGCACCCGAGGGCGAGCTGGCCCAGTCTCTGAGCGGATGACATTCGGGGTGAGAAAACCCGAGAAGCCACAGGGTTCTGAGAACGTGGGCTGCCACAGAAATTGCTTCTGTTCAAGGAGCTTGACCCCCTGGGGGTGAGCTGCCACATTCTGTGCTGAGCAGAGGAAGACGGCGGTGTCAGGGGTCTTAGTTTGGGTCCCTCCAACGCTGACTCCAAAGCAAATGTTTGGGCACAGAGTTTAGATGGGAGCTGTGTCAACTGGCTAAACTGTAGTCCCAACTTCCTGCTGAAATGCTCGTCCCGGTGCTGCTGCAAAGGCGTTTTGTGGATGTGATCAGCATCTACCGTCGTTGACTTTAAGCAAGGGGAACTCTGTAAGCTGCGGGCCTGGCGAGCAGTGGAGGAGCCTGGCGAGCAGAACCGGAGTCTCCCCGAGGAAGCGGAGACTGCACTGTGGGCTACACAGCCGGCTCCGGCCCTTCCTGACTGCTGCCTCACGGATGTCAGATTGTGGGGGCACAATCCCAGCTGCCGCCACCATCGCTAAAGCCTGTTTCTTCCATAAATCTCTTGATAAATATACGAAGCATGTTTTTAAATTTTTTATTGATTTTTAGAGAGAGGGAGAGAGGGACAGAAACACTGATGTGAGAGTGAAATGTCCATCAGTTGCCTCCTGCACGTCCCCTACGGGGCATTGAACCTGCAACCAGGGCATGTGCCCTGACCGGGAACCAAACCAGCAACTGACACCCACTCAGCTGAGCCACCTGAGCCAGGGAGCATTTTTGTGTGTGTGATGTTTCCACTATTTTGTTGTTGTTGTTGTTATTTCCTTAGTGGTTGCTCTTAAGCATACATCTCAATTTATCAGAATCAGGTTCAGATTCATATTAACTCAATTCCAAAGAGATATAGAAATGTTACGCATACACAGCTCCATTCCTTTTGGGGGGTTATTGTATATATATTACATACCCAACAATGTATTGTTATAACTACTTTTTATGATTTTGTCTTTAAAAAGCTAAGAGATGAAAGAAGAACAAATATTTATTTATGGGTTTTGTTATAGTAGACTTCTTTGTTATCATTTGTTCCTGTGGACTTGAGCTACCATCTGGAGTCATTTCCTTAGTCCAATACAACTTTGCTCCCGTTTGCCTCCTTTGTGCTCTTTTTGGCAAATATATTACATTTCTACATGTTATAGGCCCAGCCATACATTATATACATAGTGTCTTATGCAATAGCTTTTTTTAAAATTCTCACCTGAGGATATATTTTTTATTGATTTTATAGAGAGAAAGGGAGAGAAAGAGCAATATCAATGTGAGAAACATTGATTGGTTGTCTCCTAGACACGATCGACAAGGGATGGAACCTGCAACCTAGGCATATGCCCTGACTGGGAATCGAACCTGCAACCATTTTTGGTGTATGATGCTCCAACCAACTGAGTTACCCGGCCAGGGCTGCAATTGCTTTTTTTTTTTTAAATCATACTCACCTGAGGACATTTTTCCATTTTTTTTTTTTTTGTTCAGATAGAGTGGGAGGGAGAGAGGGGAAGAGAGAGAGAGAGAGAGAGAGAGAGAGAGAGAGAGAGAGAGAGAGAGAGAGAGAGAACATCGACGTGAAAGGTACACACCAAGTGGCTGCCTCCCGCACGACCCAACCAGGGCCGGGGACGAACTGCAACCGAAATACGCGCCCTTAGTGGGAACTGAACCCGGGTCTCTCTGGACCACAGGCCAACGCTCTAACCGCTGAGCCAAACCGGCCAGGGCTGCAATTGCTTTTTAAATTCGTTAAAAGAAGAATGGAGAAGAGATTTACATTTATACTGTCTTTTATAATAAATTACCTTTACTGGTAATTTGTCTTATTTTTTCATGTGGATTCAGGTTATTGAGTTATTTGCTTTCATCTGAAGAACTTCCTTTAGTATTTGTAAAATAGGTCTGCTAGCAAGAAGTTCTCTCAGTTTTTGTTTATCTGGGAATATCTTTATTTTGCCTTTGTTTTCTAAACATAGCTTTATTGGCTAAAGGATTCTTGATTGACCATTTTGTTTTCTTTGAGCACAACTTCATTTTCTTTGAATACATTGTCCCACTGCCTTTGGCCTCCATTGTTTCTGATGAAAAGTTGGCTGTTAACTTTATTGGGTTGCCTTGAGAGTGACAAGTCGTTTGTCTGTTGCTGCTTTCAAGACCCTCTCTTGCTTTTGGCTTTCAGCGTTTTTACTCTAATGTGTCTGTAGGGGTTTGCCATGCTTCTTGAATGTATAGATTAAAGTTTTCTTCACATTTGGAAAGTTTCAGCCACTATTTCTTTGAATATTTTTTCTGTCTCCTTTTGGTACTGTCGCTACCCAGTGATGGGGCTTTAATAGTATCCCACATTTCTTGAGGATCTGTTTCTTTTTCTCATTCTTTTTTTCCCCCTTTTATTTGAATCACATAATCTCTATTAATCGATCTTTAAGCTCACTGATGTTTTCTTCTAAGTTCACTGATGTTTTCTTCTGTCAGTTTAAATCTTCCGTGGAGCCCCTCTGGTAAAATGTTTGTTTGAGTTTCTGTACATTTCAAACCTAGAATTTCCGTTTTGCTCTTTAATAATTTCTATCTCTTTATTGACAATTTCTATGTGATGGCATTTCCATCATACCCCCTTTACTCGTTTAATTCCTTTAGTTACTTGAACATATTTATTATAGATTCTTACATTTTTGTTAAATCCAGTCCACTCCACAGGCACTTCTGGTTTCGTCTATTCCCCCACTGTACGAGCCGTACTTTCTTGTTTCTCTGCATGTCTTATAATTATTGTTGGAAAGTTAATATTTTAGATGGTAGTGTAGCAACTCTGGGTACTGGTCCACCCTCCTCTGGGCTTTGTTACTGTTATTTGCCTGTTTACTTGTTTAGTGACCGACTAGATTGTTTTAGTTAAGTGCCTTTCACCCTATAGTGTGAAACCTGTGATGCTTCTCCTCAGGGCTCACAGCCTGAGGTATGAGCAGTCATCCTGGAATAACAATAGTTTTCTCAGGACCCTGTTTTCTTTCCCTGACCCTACCCCACTGCTAAGCACCACTAATTTGGCTGATGGCTCTATTGCTTCACAGACTGATCCAATCAAGTTGCTTCCTTTGAAGGGATAGTTGCTGAGGTCCGAGTTTCATATATTTCTGATCCCCTGAGGGCTCTTCCAAGCTATCTCTTTCTCTTTTTCCCTCCAGTAAACTAGTTGGCCTGTAGTTTAGTCTATTATCTCCAATGAATCTATCAATCTCCAAATCGTCTTTCGCCACCTCTGCTGTTTTTGAGAGGGTTTTCTGGCTTAAACTTCATTGTGTTTCAAATAAAGTCAGTTAATTTGGGGATATATCTTTCTGTCCTACAGCCCAGGCAAAACCTCTACACCAAGGCTCTGGTGGTGGGGACAGGGACCATGGTGTGCTTCTATCTGAGCCAGCATTTGGTGGAGCAGCAGTCCCCTCACTGGGCTTGTCTCTCTCATCATGGAAGCCCCCAACCCATGAGCCAGGTCGAGGGCTATTTGGGCCCCGGTGTTCTCCATGGTGCTGTGTCCAGTGTAGAGACTCCATTCCACGAGTGGGGGCTGGATAAAGGGGAGTCTCCACTTCTCAGCCTCACTTGCCCAAAACTTGCCCTCAGAAGAGGCAGCAGGAAGCAGGACAGGAAATGCTGACATCCCAGCTGGGAGCTGAAGGAAGAGAATCCCTGTGTTCCTGGCTGTGTCCGTCTAAAATGAAAGTTCCGCTGTGCTGAGCTGAGGGCTGGGTTCACATATCAGACTCTCATTCTTCTTACTAAAGCGAGTAGATTTTTCTTCGATTAATGTTTCTTCATTTGCTGGGTGCCCTTGGGATCATTTCCAGAGATGTAAACTTTAAAATATATATACTTGTATTGACTTTTAGAGTGAGAGAAAGGGAGAGGGAGAGAGAGAGAAACACTGATGCACGAGCAGGACATAGACCGGCTACCTCCTGCACGGCCCGCCCCTCCCGGGGATGGAGCCCAAAACTCAGGTGCCCTGACCGGGAACTGAACTGGCGACCTCTTGGTTCGCAGGGTGATGCCCAACCAGCTGAGCCACACTGGCCAGGGTAGGATGTAAACTTTTATATAGTTTTCACCAGTTCCACAAGGGAAGGTTCTCACGCTGTCATGCCAGAAGTGGAACCCAGCTGAGTATTTAAATATATAATCTTGATTCATACTCTTCCTGGAAGAGTAACAGAGAAGGAGATTTATTCTGAGCCATGTCTGAAAGTATGTTGCATATTCTGTTTCCACTGCTTGCTTAGCTCCGTGATTTCAGGCAAATCATTTTGCCTCATTATGTCTTTGTTCCCTCGTCTATTAGTCGCAATGATCCCCACATGACAGAGCTGTGGTAAGGAATTGAAATGACGTATCCAAAGTGTTTAACACACAGTAGGTTTTCAGGAAGAACAAACTGGTTTTTATTATCACGAGAGGGAGGTCACAGAGGAAATTGGCCCATAAAAGAAATGACCCTCGGGGTCCAAATACCCGATAGTGGCTCACCTCACGGTTGTTCTTTCATCACAAACCCACCCTCTCTCGGATGCCAGCCGTTCTCCCACCCTATGCCTCCACACACACTACCATTCATTCGAGCAGAAAGAGAAAAACAACATCTGATCAACTTTTCCCTTTTTAAAATAATCTGGTTTATCAATATAACACACCCATGAGAAACCCTCCCGCACTCCAAGAAAACGGTTGCCAGCTATGTTGAGAAACAACAGTCCAGGGCAAGCTGACCCACGCATCTGTAGTACCTTCCAGGACCTTCCTGGAAACATACACACCAGATTCCTGTAACCTGGTCCTCTCAGAGATGCCTCAGGAGCTCTTAGATGATTTCAGCTCTTAATTCCAGCCCTGCTCAGGAAAGCCTGCGCCCAGTCCCAGGTTCCTCAACCAGATTTCCTCACGTCTTCCTTCTAGCAAGAGCAGTGGGTGGGCCAGGCCTGGGTCTGCTGTTCTCAGGTCCATTTCCCACCCTCCCCCGCTCTGCTGTTTATGTCAGAGAAGCTGCCTCTGGGAGCAGCACCTCCCAGGCTCTGGACCACCGACCTGCCGAGCCGTCCTGCCCAGTCGGAGGGCTGGGCGAATCTCTCCACTCCTCCATTCCAGCCGCATGTCCTCCATGCCCCAGTTCTCAATGCATAGGCCAAACGTGCCCACTTTCTAGACTACCCTTGCCCTGGCGATCCTGGAATCCCCACCTCCTGCCTCTGCTGCCGTGCCTACAGGGAGTCGTGACCCATGGCCTTGCCCTGTCAGCTCCTACAATTCCCCATATTCTGGTCAACTAGAAGTGGAGGGGGTCCTGTCCTTCTGGCTAGACACTCGGGCCTGGCAGGCAGGGTTAGGGTGAAGGTGCCCCTTGGGAAGAGCAGGGAAGACAAGGGAACACAAGAGGTCCTGGCCCTGGAGAACCTTCAGTGGTCACCCCCCCCCCCACCTGCAATAAACGGGGAAGGGTGAGAGCAGGCGGGAATGAAGAAGAGGAGGCAGCAGGTCCGCACAGACCCGTGTCCATCCGCAGTACGTGGACCAGGGTTTCTCAGCGTCGGCTCCTCTGACATTTCGGTTCTCTCGCCTGTGTCCGGGACGGGCCCGTGCTCTGGGGGCTGTTGGGCAGCATCCCTGCTCACTGTCTCCTCGGTGCAGCAGCACCTGTCCACGTCGTGACAACCCAGAAGGTCTCAGTACACCGCCCGTGGTCTCCCAGACACAGAGTCACCCCGTCCCCAGAGGGGAAAGGACTGCCGACCTAGCTCACAGCAGAGCTCGGGCCCCATGGCCGCCCTCTGTGCGCTGGCTGGTGACGCCTGAACTGTCAGCTTCGAGGGGGCGAGTCGTCCACCACTCGCTCTGACAGGAAGCCACAGGTAGGCCGAGCGCTGGAGCCGCCACCTGCAGGTGCAGCGGCCCCACAACCTCCCGGCTACGCGGCCCGTCCTCTGCCTCTTCTCCCGTTAATGCAGGTGACATAGATACAGGAGCAGGAGAGCCTGGTGTCAGAGCCAGGGACGGACAGGAGGCAGGGAGTGCTCAGTCTTCTGCCTGCACGTCGTGAGATCACCAGGGGCATGGCGCTTCGTCCCCAGAGCCTGAGTCTTGCGGCTACGATGAGGTAAGCAGTCACACAGACCTGCCTGCCACAGCAGCCCACGCGTGGCACCTGTATGACACTGGGCAAGTCACTTGGTCCCTCGGAGCCTCGGTTTCTTACCTGTCGATGGGAATAGCTCCTGCCTCACTGGTGTCTTCTGGGGATTAAGGGGACGCTGTAAAGAGCGAAGATTAGGCTCCCGTTAGACCAGAAGTCGGAAGCCGTAGCCCGGGGTCAGTCTGGCTCACACAAGGTGCCAGGTTCACGGAATAACACGTTTTATCTGGCACCCCCCTGCTGGGCACCTGCTGCCACACACGAAGTTCACGTGGACACAGCCCGCATGCTCACACGACACAGGCTGGGCACCTGCTCCCACACACGAAGTTCACGTGGACACAGCCCGCATGCTCACACGACACAGGCTGGGCACCTGCTGCCACACACGAAGTTCACGTGGACACAGCCCGCATGCTCCCACACACGAAGTTCACGTGGACACAGCCCGCATGCTCACACGACACAGGCTGGGCACCTGCTGCCACACACGAAGTTCACGTGGACACAGCCCGCATGCTCCCACACACGAAGTTCACGTGGACACAGCCCGCATGCTCCCACGACACAGGCTGGGCACCTGCTCCCACACACGAAGTTCACGTGGACACAGCCCGCATGCTCACACGACACAGGCTGGGCACCTGCTGCCACACACGAAGTTCACGTGGACACAGCCCACATGCTCCCACGACACAGGCTGGGCACCTGCTGCCACACACAAAGTTCACGTGGACACAGCCCGCATGCTCACACGACACAGGCTGGGCACCTGCTCCCACACATGAAGTTCACGTGGACACAGCCCCGCATGCTCGCACGACACAGGCTGTGGCTGCCCTCACCACGAGCAGGGCAGGTGGGAGCGGCGGCGGGGACAGACCATGGGGCCCGCGTGGCTGGTGCTGTCCACAGCCGGGGTCACCGTACTGTCCGTGGGAGCGGTAAACACAGTGGTCGGGCCCCGCACTCAGCTTCCTAGATTTAGTTCTGGTTGTCCCTCGTTTCCCCTCCAAGATGCTGGGACCCTGGAGCTGTGGGGACAGCAGAGTGTGCTCAGGGTGGTTGGTGCTTCTGGGTTTGTGCAGAATGCTCGGAGGACTCTCTCCGGGGCCTTGTGAAGAGTCAGCAAGTGAATGCCATGAGGGCGCACAGCAGGGCTGGGGCACGGGGAAGCTTGAAGCCTCTTAACCTCTGCTACATGAGAGAGCCACCGTTCTGTTCCTGTGGCCGCTGCTCGGACTCCTGCCAGGACCTCGGCCACCCACGCCGCTGCTCGGACTCCTGCCGCCACCACGGCCACCCACACCGCTGCTCGGACTCCTGCCAGGACCTCGGCCACCCACGCCACTGCTCGGACTCCTGCTGGCACCACGGCCACCCACGCCATTGCTCGGACTCCTGCCAGGACCACGGCCACCCACGCCGCTGCCGTGCTGCACGCCTGCTCTGGGCGCGAGGTGTGAAGGGGACAGCACGGCACCATCCATGCCCCATAAACACCGCGTGTGCTCCCTCTCCCTCCACTGTCTCCTCTGTCCACCCCGGGCCCTCCTCTCCCCCGGCCCTCCTCTCCCCCGGCCCTCCTCTCCCCGGGCCCTCCTCTCCCGGGGCCCTCCTCTCCCCAGGGCCCTCCTCTCCCCGGCCCTCCTCTCCCCGGGCCCTCCTCTCCCCGGGCCCTCCTCTCCCCGGGCCCTCCTCTCCCTGGTTCCCACTGACTTACTCTCTGCACAGCAGCCTTGCCGTGTGGTCGCTGTGTCTCCTTCTCCTTCAGGCAGCACCGGGTCCCCAGAGCTCACACCTTCACAATTACAGAGCTCAGGGCAGGGAGAGCTGTTAACTCCCCTCGTCGCCGCTTCCTGGGATCTGGCCAGGAATCCTGGGCATGCAGGGCCTGGCGAGCCCCATGGAAGATTAGGATGCCAATGGCCCCATGAAACTGCAGCGTTCACGGGGAGGGCTTGGCTGCCTCTCCCTCCGGTTCCCCCCTTCACAGCAGGCTGGCTGCCTCGCCCGGAGCTTCCAGAGGAGGGGAGCTGACAACCCGCACCTTGGGTTTTGGGGTGCCTGTGATGGGGCAGAAAGGAGTCTTGTACTTCCCATGGGGCACTGCAGGCAAGGGGCCGGAGCTGAGGAGGACATGGACAGAGTGTGGGGACTCTGTGAGGACCCCATGGACCCCATCTCCTCCCCAGAGTCGAAGAATCTCCTCAGGGAAAGTACTGAGAACCAGAGGCATTGGCAAGTCTGCCAGGCTCGAGATGAGTGTGTCCTCACAAACATGAGGTCCTGTGACCCCGTGGACTAGTCTTGGCCAGTGACCAGCTGGGCTCTCACCAGCCTGGCTGCTGACCCCTGGGTGAGATGAGCTGATGGCCGGATGGGAAAGCTGGACCAAGTTCCGGCAACAGGAGCCTCTTTTCTTTTCTTAACTTATCTTTATTGTTGAATGCATTACAGATGTTCCTCATTTTCCCCCATTGCCCCCCTCCTCTCCATTCCTGCCCCCCTCCTGCCTTTTCCCACACTGTTGTCTGTGTCCATTGGTTATGCATATATACATATAAGTTCTTTGGTTTATTTCTTCCCACCCCCCAACCCCCCTTCCCTTTGAGGTTTGTCAGTCTAACAACCAATTTGTACTTCTTAATCCCTTCACCTTTTTCACCCAGCCCCCCAGCCCCCACCCATCTGGTACCCAACAAAAGTTCTCTGTATCTATGAGAATATCTCTGTTCTGTTTGTTCATTTTGTTTGTAGATTCAGTTGTTGATAGATATGTATTTATTGCCATTTTGTTTGTTCATATTTTTTTATCTTTTTCTTCAAGAAGACCCTTCAACATTTCATATAATAATGGTTTGGTGGTGATGAACTCCTTTAGCTTTTCTTTGTCTGGGAAACTCTTTATATGGCCATCGATTCTAAATGACAGCTTTGCAGGATAGAGTAATCTTGGTTGTATGTTCTTGCTTTTTTCATCACTCTGAATATTTCTTGCCACTCCCTTCTGGCCTGCAAAGTTTCTTTTGAGAAATCAGCTGACAGTCTTATGGGAACCCCCTTGTAGGTAACTAACTGCTTTTCTCTTGCTGCTTTTAAGATTCTCTCTTTGTCTTGAACCTTTTGCATTTTGATGATGATGTGTCTTGGTGTGGACCTTTCTGGGTTCATCTTGTTTGGGACTCTCTGTGCTTCCTGGACTTGTATGTCTGTTTCCTTCACCAAGTTAGGGAAGTTTTCTGCCATTATTGTTTCAAATAGGTTTTCAATTTCTTGTTCTCTCTCTTCTCCTTCTGGCACCCCCAAGATGCGAATGTTGGCACACTTGAAGTTGTCCCAGAGGCTCCTTACACTATCCTAATTTTCTTGGATTCTTTTTTCTTTTTGCTTTTCTGATTGGGTGTTTTTTGCTTCCTTATATTCCAAATAGATGGTTTGCTTCTTGGATTTACCTACTCTACTATTGAATCTGTGTAAACTATTCTTTATTTCAGTTAGTGCATCCTTCATTTCTGACTGGTCCTTTTTTATGCTCTTGAGGCCCTCTCTAAGTTCACTGAAGTTCTCACTAAGTCCATTGAGCATCCTTATAAGCAGTATTTTGAACTCAGCATCTGTTAGGTTGCTTAACTCCATTTCACTTAGTTCTTTTCCTGGAGTTTTGTTCTGTTCTTTCATTTGGGACCTGTTTCTTTGTCTCCTCATTTTGGCTGCCTCCCTGTGTTTGTTTCTGTGTATTACTTAGCGAGAGGTATGGGGCTAGCTGAGACCAGATGCTGCTTGTTTGAAAGAATTTAGGAAAAGCTGAAGCAGGATCCAAGACAGGCCAATCCTTTGGTAAAGCCACTGGCAACAGCTTGGGTGGGCCTGGAAGTTGGGTGGGGCGGGGCCTCAGGGAATCTCCAGGGCGGGGCCAACAGTGTGAGCCAGGTAGCTGGAGTCCAGATATAGCGGCATCTGCCGGCCCAGGGAAGGGCTCACCAAAGGAACAAAGGCCTCTGATAGCACGTCTGTCCAGGAGAAAGCTGCCTCTCCAGCCCTCGCCCCAATGCCAGACAGCTCAGTTCTTCCCCATCTGACTCTGGTGCCTTTCAAGCTGCCTCCCGCACGCTGGAGCCTGGAGGGTGCGAGTCCGAGTAAGTCCGTGCGCGGGCCCTTTAAGAGGAGCTGCCGGGGCTCCAGCCGCCTCAGCCTCAGTTCCCGCTGGTTTTCCAGCCAGAAGTGATGGGGACTTCTCTTCCTGGCACTGGAACCCTGAGCTGGGCACCTGGTGTGGGACAGGGACCCCTCAGTCCTCAGGGAGGACCTTCCCAGCCGAGGTGTCCTCCTGATTTTTATCCTCCACACGTGGGTGTGGGACCAGCCCGTCCGCCTCCGCCCTCCTACCAGTCTCAATGTGGCGGCTTCTTTAATCTCGTAGTTGTAGGACTTCCATTCAGCTGGATTTCAGGCGGTTTTGAATGATGGTTGTTCTGTAGTTTAGTTGTAACTGTGATGTGGCTGTGGGAGGACGCGATGCTGTGTTTACCTACCCGCCATCCTGACCGGAAGCTCTCAGGAGCCCCTTGATAAGAGCACCTCTGCTGAGGGCGGGATCCCCAGCTTTGCTACAGGCAGGCCTGGGTTCAAATCCTGCCTCTGCCATTTCCTAGCTGCCCAGCCTTGGGCGAGGTCATCGTCCTCCCTGCCTCTGCCTTCCCATCTTTAATAGGGGGTGCTGATGTCCTAAGGGGACAGGGGGACATGAGAGGATGGCGTCTGTGACACCGTGGTAAGCAGTTGATACAGAGACTTTCATTGGGACAGAAGATAGTTTCAGCGCTGACTTGACTTTGGACTTGGACACCAGGGCTTCGCTGAGGAGATGGATGAAGTCCTGGTAACCAGCAGTGCTTGGAGGATGCGCTCAGGGCTCTCTCTGCTGCACCGCCCCGCCTCTCAGCAGCCACGAGCACCGACTGAACACATAGGCTAGGAGCTGGATTCCAGACCAAAGGAAACTCCGTGTCTGCCCTCCAGGCTTGCCAGTCTCGTCTCCCAGGCTCCGAGGAAGACAGGCTATTCCCAAGGACCAATGGCAACGGGAGGTGTTGGCTGGGGCGGCAAGGGCTCCACCCCTCAAAGCAGACAGTGCTGGTGGGCTGGGCAGGGTCACCCAGAGAACCACTGTCCCTGAGTGGTTCGTCCTGATGTGTTCAAGGCAGTGACAGTGCCCCACCCAGAGGTCCCTGGACACAGAAGGCCGGAGGCTCTCCCGTCTCTGCTCAGGTCACCTCTGGGAGTGTCCAGTTTCCCTGCCCCTCAGTGTCCTGTGCAGTGTCCCCAGGGGAACTGAGCCCAGGTGTCCCCAGCAGTACCTGGTTGTTAACTCACCTGTATTGACCTCCCTCCCCTGTCTCACTTCCCCACACCCTCATCGTGCCCCTGTGATCACCTCCCCAGTGCATTCCTTGCTTCCAAATCCTTGTGTAGACCCACAGTAGACCAGAGAGCACCCCTCAACAACGGGATTTGTGGGCGTGAGGTCAGCAGCGGTCTTCACTGCAGGGGGGCCGGGCCTCCCCCAGGCCAGGCCAGGCCAGCCATGCCAGGTGCTGACGGGGACACCCCTCTGAAGCCTGCTCGGAAGTTCCCGCTGCCTTGAGGGAAACTGAGGCTGTGCCGGTAGCCTTCTCCCTCTGCCCAGCTCTGCTTCCCCTCTTCCGCCCCAGAACTTGATTCTTGATAAATACCTTGCACCCCAAACTCCATCTCAGTCTGCTTTTGGAGAACCCGCCTTCAATCCTCCTTCAAGGCAAACCGAATCCCAGACCTGCCCCAGGATGGAGTGAGGAGAAAGGGAGCAGCGGCCATGGTCCCTCCACGGCCAGCGAGGGGCCCCCGAGACAGCAGGACAACATGCTGCTTCCCAGTGCCCCGGACACTGCGGGCCCAGCCACACGCCCTGCCCAGCCGCCTGGTGGAGGAAGGGAGGGACAGGGACTGGGGGACACAGATGGCTGGGCCTCGTCCCTTGGGGCCACTCTCTGGCCACAGAAAAGGGAGAAACAGGAGAGCGATGATGGCCAGCTTGCCCTGACCTTAAAGCAGTGACCTCTACTACCTAAGAAACTGGCCCAGCACTTGCTCTGAGGGTGATACAAAGGGCAGAGACCCTTGGAAATCCTTCCTCAAGGGTCACCCATTCCTTTGCGGTCCTCCCCTTGTCCCAGGACGGATGTTCTTTCAGCCTGGGCGCTGCTCTCTGTGGTCCTGGAAACCTTGTGAACCGGGTCCAGAGAACCGAGTCTGCCCGGCCTGGCTCAGCACTCGGCCACACCCCTCAGGAAGCCGGTGGCCAACAGAGAAGCCTGCCTCGGCCGTCTGCTAGCCCAGTCCCTGTCCCTGTCCCATCAGCAGGACGGCAGCGCTAGGCAGCGACCATCCTTGAGGACCTTTCGCTGGAGAATCAGCATGGACCCGGGACGCTGAGCGAAGCAACGATGGTAAGTGACCGGCCTGTGATGTTTGCGAACCAGCGTCTGTGGGAAACACCTCCTTCAGCTGGAGGGGTCCTCCTTCCGGAAGGAGGGCGCATCTGAACCAGGTCTTCGGGAACCAGCCTCTCAGCCAGCGCTGTCCAAAGACCTAATGTAGATAGACTACAGGCGAGTGACGTGTGGGTCCCGAAATGTGTTCATCGCCACAGTGGAAAGGGTAGAAAGGAAGAAGTGGCATGAGTTTTCACCGTATGTTTAATCCACCAATCATCAAATGTATGACTCTGATGTGGATAGCACTCTGAAATCTGGGTGCACTTACTGCTCCAGCACATCTGTTTGCAGGAGCCCCGTCCCCAGTGCTGATGACCACACGTGGTCACGGACTCTCCGCTGAAGAGCGAGACTCGCCATCGGTGGTGCAGGGTGTTGGTGCACCGGCCGCACTGCACCGCTGAGGACTCGTGACCACGCAAACTCTCAGCCCTGCCCCAGACCTGGCACAGTCTGCGTCAGGGAGACCCCCACGCCAGCTCACACCAGACTTGGAGAAGCACAGCTCTGAGCCTTTTCCCTGCCCTCAGGCCACACATCCCATCAATCCCCAGTCCTCTCGAGTCCACTTTAAGGTAGCTCCTGGCCCCACCATGTGCTACCTGGCCCCTGCCCCCACCCTCGTGCCAACGACCACTCTCTCACCCTGTTCTGGGCTGGACCGTGTTCCCAAAAGACACTGAAGTTCTAACCCCCAGTACCTATGAGCTGCACCTTCATTAGAAAGAGGGTCGTGGTCCGGTGGCCCTGCTGGGTGGAGGTGCAGCGCGGGCGGGACCCCTGGCACAGGCCAGGCTGCGGCGGACTCAAGTTGCGCACCCCCGGCTGCGGCCCCACTGCCTGCAGTACTGCACCCGAGGCCCATGCCCGGGGCTGCAGTCTGTGCTCCCTGGCCTCCAGGCACAGCAGCCTTACCTGCTCGCTGGCCCTGCCACCACGGGTTTCAGGGAAACTGCATCTAGCTGGTGGCACGTGGCACCAGATGGGGCCTCGTGGCGGTGCTCGTGGCTTTCCTGGGCCCTGCTGGGTGGCCACACGAGGACTGCAGTGCTGGTGGCCTTGCTGTGGGATTGGCCCGGGGCAGCACTGCCTGCCTGGAGGCGGCTGCGATGGCTTTTGTCACTTCTTCACACCCACACTGCTGTCTCCTTGGAGCAGACTGCAGGTCCAGGTTCTTCGTCATGCTTTACAGCAACAACCTGAACCGAGTTGTGCACAAAATTATCACGAGTTCCAAAATGTTTAACCCATGTCTACCTGCCTGTGACCAGCCGAGTGAATCTGAGATGTGAGAGAACAGAGCAGAGTGAGGCACCATCTGAGACACTTTTGCCGGCATTCAGCCAGTGTTTTAGCTGCTCACAAACACGCAGGTCACGGACAGTGAGGGCTCTTCTCTGGCTGGGAGACAGGAATCCAAAGGCTTATTGCTCCAAAGAACTGTAAAAGAAACTGCAATTCATTAAATGGGAAGCCTGGTGCTATTTGCTACATTTAGATAAATATGAATATGACACTCTCATCTCTCCAGAATTTCATGTCCTATTGCTGACTAATTTATCGAGGCAATGGATCAGGGATGAAATGGTGAAATGATATAAAAAATGCTCCAAGTACAGTCTAATGAAGAATTAATAGTAATACCTTTTATATGGAATTCTTTCCCAAATCTTTGAAATTGAATTCCTGGAACTTCTTAGGTTTCTAGAGTTAATATTAAGAATTTGTATTTATGACTTCAATTAATTGTTAAATGTCTTCTAAGTTTTACTAAATTTATGAATCTTTTTAAAAAGAAAAGAGAAGTGAATGGAGGGGAAGGTGATGGCCTGACATGTTCTCTTCTTTACAGAGAAGTAAGAAGGTGGATGATGTACACACAAGACGAGAGCCTCGGAAGAGGACTTCTGGACTTGACCATGAGTTGTGTGACCTCAGAGAGAGGTCATGAGAAATCTATGTGAAGATGAGAAATCATCGGGAAAAACCAACTGAAAAGCAGCTGGTCATAATCCTTATAACAAGGGACAGAAAGAGGACACCAAATCAAGCCTTGTGGGAACTGTGGAGGTGCGAGAGGGTGGGCTGGGACCCCAGAGACAGCAGCTGAGGGCTGTTTTAGCTGTGAGCAGTTCCCTCTAAGAAGTCATGGGTTAAAACCCCAAGCCAGCTCCCCAGCACAGAGAGGCAGCCCCACAGCACAGAGTGGTGGGACAGAGAATGGTGCCCGAATAACACCTGGCTGAGATCACCAGAGCTGAGGCTTTGTCCAGCAAGGACACACAAGGAAAATGGCACCTTCCTGAAGGGCCATAATACTAAATCAGCTACAGCCACTCACCTTGGCCTCCAACAGAGGGAGGGTGGACTGGACTGGATCTGTGTGAAGAGAGTCAGGGGTCTGTGGCTCAGGGGAGAGAGCTGGGAAGGACACTGGGAGTTTTATACTAAATCACTCCCTCATAGGACAGTAGCCATCTTACTCAAAGAGCCCCTTCCCAGAGCCCCAGGGAGAAGCAGTGGCCCCTCCCTCAGAAATTCAACACTACCAGACCAGGCCAGAGAAATGCACATTGAGGCTCATTAATATCTACAATCTGATAGGAAGCAAGTGCCCCACCCACTGGCTATCCTCTTACACCTGAGGGATTTTCTATTCAGCTGAGGGCTACAAATCGAGGCTCATCAAGTAACTGGGACTAATAGCCTTCAGGCAAAAGCTAGAGGATAACTGAGCCTTTGGTTGGCCTGTAAATATACCCAGGAAAGTAAGATTGCCAGTGGTGTTTAACATGGGTCCTCCCACACTCATCCAAACCCAGTAGAGGGAACCACAACCAGCAGAACACCAACACCCACAGGGAAAATGTGGCAGTCCCACTGAGACACCCAAAATGGTGAAACAAAGAAACACATCTCAAATGAAAAGAGAATTCTACAAAAGAACAGATAAATGAAATGAAATTAAACAAGTTATCAGAAACAGAGTTCAGAGTAATGACTATGAGGAAGCTCAACAGCCTAAGATATAGAAACATTAGAAATGAACCAACTGGAAATGAAAAACCACCAAGCGGAAATGAAGAATGACTGCAGAAATAAAGAACACATTGGAAGGAATGACCAGCAGAGTAGAGGAAGCCGAGGATCAGATCAGTGAATAAGAAGACAGGGTAGAAAAAATCACCCAATCAGAGAACCAAAAAGAAAAAACAATTAAAAAAACAGGAAGACAGCCCAGCTGGTGTGGCTCAGTGGTTGAGCATTGACTCATGCACCAAGAGGTCACTGGTTCGATTCTCAGTCAGGACACATGCCCAGGTTGTGGGCCAAATCCCCAGTGTGGGGCATGCAGGAGGTGGCCAATCAATGTTCTCTCTCATCAATGTTTCTCTCTCTCTCTCTCTCTCTCTCTCTCTCTCTCTCTCTCTCTCTCAAATCAATCAAGACAAAATAAATAAATAAAACAAAAACAAAAACAAAAAAACCCAGGAAGACAGCCTAAAAGAACTGTGGGACAATATGAAATGCAACAACATCTGCATCATAGAAGTTCCAGAAGAAGAAAATGAGTAAGGGTTAGGGAATATATTTGAAGAAATAGTGACAGAAAACTTCCCTAACTCAGTGAAGAAAAAAGGCATACAAGTTCAAAAAGTACAGAGAGCCCTAAGTAAGAAGAACCCAAAGAGGCTCACACCAAGACACATCATAATTAAAATGCCAAAAATTAAAGACAAAGAGAGAATCCTAAAGGCAGCAAGAGATAAGCAACAGGTTACCTACAAAGGAATCCCTTAAGGATATGAGCTGACTTCTTAACAGAAACACTACAGGCGAGAAGGGAATGGCATGAAGTAATCAAGGTAATGAAAAACAAGGATCTGAACCCAAGACTACTCTACCCAGCAAGGCTATCATTCAAAATAGAAGGTGAAATAAAGAGCTTCCCAGATTTAAAAAAAAAAACAACATCAAACAAACAAACAAAATGGTGTGTTTGTGTGTGTGTGTGGGGGGGGATGCTAAGGGAATGTATTAGCACCAAACCAGCACTCCAAGAAATGTTAAAAGGACTGCTGTAATAAGCAGAAGAAATAGGAAGAGAAACATAACCAGAATAAACAAAAATGGCAATAAATAAGTACATATCAATAATAACCTTAAATGTAAATGGATTAAATGCTCTGATCAAAAGACACAGAGTAGCTGAATGGATAAGAAAGCATGACTCATGTATATGTTGTTTACAAGAGACCCATCTCACAACAAAAGACTCACAGAGGTTGAAAGTGAAGTGATGGAAACAAACTTTCCAAGCAAACAGAAAGGGGAAAAAAAATGCTGGGGTAGCAATATTCATATCCAATAAAATAGACTTCAAAATGAAGACCAAAACTAGAGACAAAGAAGGCCACTACATAATATTGAAAAGATCTATCCAACAGGAGGATATAACCTTGGTAAATATATATGCACCCAATATAAGAGCACCAAAATACATTTAAAAACTTCTGGAGGACTTCAAAGGAGAAATCGACAGCAATACAATCATAGCAGGGGACTTCAACACAGCGCTGACAACACTGGATAGATCCTCTAGACAAAAAATTAGCAAGGAAACAGAGACTCTGAATGATGCTCTAGATCAAATGGATTTAATAGATATCTACAGAGAATTACACCCCAAAACTGCATAATTTACATTCTTCTCAAATGCACATGGGACATTCTCAAAGACAGACCACATGTTAGGACACACACTAAGTCTCTACAAGTTCAAGAAGATTCAAATCATATCAAGCATCTTTTCAGATCACAATGGCATGAAACTAGAAATCAATTGTAATAAAAACACTCAAAAACATTCAAACACATGGAGGCTAAATACCATCTTATGAAATAATGAATGGGTTACTAAAGAGATCAAGGAAGATATTAAAAACTTCCTGGAAACCAATGAAAACAAACATACAACAACACAAAATCTATGGGATGCAGCAAAAGCAGTCCTGTGAGAGAAGTTCATAGCACTACAGACCTATCTCAAGAAAAGAGAAAAATTTCTAATTGACTATCTAACCTCACAACTTAAAGAACTAGAAAGCAAACAAAAAGAAAACCCCAGAGCAAGTAGAAGGAAAGAAATAGTAAAGGTCAGAGCAGAAACAAACAATATAGAGACTAAAAAAAATTTTTTTCAAAAGATCAATGAAACAAAGAGCTGGTTCTTTGAACAACAAGAATGATGGACCTTTAGCCAGACTCACCAAGAAACAAAGAGAGAGGACCCAAATAAACAAAATCAGAAACAAAAGAGGAGGAGTAACAACTGACAGCACAGAAATACAAAGGATCATTAAAAAATATACTATGAACAATTATACGCCAACAAATTGGACAATCTAGGCGAAATGGACACATTTCTAGAAACACACAGTCTCCCAAAACTGAACCGGGAAGAGATAGGAAACTTGACCAGACCAATAACAACTAAGGAAATTAAAGATGTAAATAAGAAACTCCCAGCAAACAAAAGCCTGGGCCAGACGGCTTCATTGGGGAGTTTTACTGAACATTCAAAAAGGAACTATCACCTATTCTCCTCAAACTATTCCAAAAAACTCAAGAAGAAGGAAGACTTCCAAGCTTTTTTTATGAGGGCAGCATAGTCCTAATCTCAACACCAGACAAAGACACTACAAAGAAAGAAAACTACAGGTTAGTATACCTGATGAACATAGATGCCCAAATCCTTAACAAAAGATTAGCAAATCAGATCCAGCAATACATTAAAAAAAATTATTCACCATGACAAAGTGGGATTCATCCCAGGGATGCAAGGCAGGTACAATATCCGCAAGTCAATAAATGCAATACACCACATAAACAAAATGAAAGATAAAAACCATATGATCGTATCAATAGACATTGAAAAAGCATTTGACAAAATCCAGCACCCATTTCTGATAAAAACACTCAGCAATGTGGGAATAGAGGGATCATATCTCAACATAATAAAGGCCATATATGAAAAGCCTACAGCCAACATCATTCTCAATGGGCAAAAACTAAAAGCATTTCCCTTAAGAGCAGGAACAAGACAGGGATGCCAACTCTCACCACTCTTATTTAACATAGTACTGGAAGCCTTAGCCACAGTAATTAGATAAGAAGAAAAAATAAAAGAGATCCAAATTGGAAAAAAGGAAGTGAAACTGTCATTATTTGCAGATGACATGATAATGTACATAGAAAACCCTAAAGACTCCATCAAAAATCTACTAGATTTAATAAGTGTATTTGGCAAAGTGCAGAATACAAAAGTAAAATCAAGAAATTGATGGCATTCTTATACACCAATAATGAACTCCTAGAAAGATAAACTAAAAAAATAAATAAATAAAAAAATAAAAATATCCCATTTACCATTGCAGAAAAAAAAACAAAAAACTAAGATACGTAGGAATAAACTTAACCAAAGAAGTAAAGGACCTCTTCTCAGAAAACTACAGGACATTGAAAAAAGAAATAGAGGAAGATGTAAAAAAGTAGAAGCAGAGGACTTCTGGTCAAGATGGCGGCATAGGTAAACGTGGTAATACCTCCTCCCACAACCACATCAAAATTACAGCTAACTAGAGAACAAACATCCTTCAGAAACACCTGAAATTGAGCTGAATGGAAGTCCTACAATTACGAAATTAAAGAAGAAGCCACATGGAGACTGGTAGGAGGGATGGAGGCGTGGATGGGCTGGTCCCACACTCACATGTGGCAGATAAGAATCAGGAGGACACCTCAGCTGGGAAAGTTCTCCCTGAGGAGTAAGGGGTCCCTGTTTCACACCAGGTGCCAAGCTCAGGATTCCAGTGCCAGGAAGAGAATCCCCATAACTTCTGGCTGTAAAACCAGTGAGATGCTGAGGCTGCTGGAGCCCCAGGCAGCTCCTCTTAAAGGGCCTGTGCGCGGACTTACTTGGACTTGCTCCTTCTGAGCTTCAGCACAGAGGGGAGGCAACTTGAAAGGTACCAGAGACATACAGGGAAGAACTGAGCTGTTTAGCATCAGGGCGAGGGCTGGAGAGGCAGCTTTCTCCCAGACAGATGTGCTAGTGGAGGCTGCTGTTCCTTTGGTGAGCCCTTCCTCCATAAGGCAGGCAGATGGGCACCATATCTGGGACTCTAACAACCTGGCTAACAGTGTTTGCCTCGCCCTGGTGATTCCCTGAGGCCCTGCCCCACCCAACTTTTGGGCCCACCCAAGCTGTTTCCAGTGGCTTTACCATAGGATTGGCATGTTTTGGCTCCTGCTAGAGATTTTCCTAAATTCTCTCAAACAAACAACATCTGGCCTCAGTGAGCCCCATACCTCTCACTAACTGGCCCCAGGCCTGACACTAGAAGCAGCCAGCCTTCGTTCACAGCTTGACTTTGCCTGGGCACCTCCAAGCCCAACACAAGAAGCAGCCATCGGCAGATCACTTTGTAGCTTATGCCTGGTGGCCCCGGGTAGAACACAGGCAGTGGATGACCTTGCCCTAGAGCCAGCACACCCAGTGGACAACTTCAGACCACATCAAAGCACCATCACCCAACCACCTCCACAAGTGACACACTCAAGGAATGGACTCAGTGGGTACCAGAACCCTGATGAGGTAAGTCTTACTCTGTGGGGTGGGCCCCTGATCCTCCCAGGTAGTCAGAGGTCGGTGGTTAGTGGGCACAGCAAGACCTTGCAGCTGATCAGCATGAGTAAAACTCTCCCATTGATGTGCCAAAAGTAATCAAGACTCAATTACAACAGAAGGGTGTAAAGTCCACATGAGGGGTGCACCTCAAGGGCCCAGCTGGGTGACCAGGGAGGCTGTGCCACTGGACCCTATGGGACATCTACTACAATAGGCCACCCTAGGAAGCTTAGGAGACATAGTAACTCTACCTAATACATAGAAACAAACACAGGGAGGCAGCCTAAATGCAGAGACAAAGAAACATGTCCCAAATTAAAGAACAGAACAAAACTCCAGGAAAAGAACTAAATGAAGTGGAGATAAGCAATCTAGCAGATGCAGAATTCAAAATACTGCTTATAAGGATGCTCAATGAACTTAGTGAGAATTTCAGGGAACTTCGTAAGAATGTCAAAGAACTTAGTGAGGACCTCAAGAGCAAAATAAAGGACCAGTCAGAAATGAAGAATGCACTAACTGAAATAAAGAATAATTTACAGGGAATCAATAGTAGAGTAGGTGAAGCCAAGAAGCAAACCATTGATTTAGAATATAAGGAAGCAAAAAACACCCAATCAGAACAGCAAAAAGAAAAAAGAATCCAAAAAAATGAGGATAGTATAAGGAGCCTGTGGGACAACTTCAAGCATACCAACATTCGCATCATAGGAGTGCCAGAAGGAGAAGAGAGAGAACAAGAAATTGAAAACCTATTTGAAAAAATAATGACAGAAAACTTCCCTAACTTGGTGAAGGAAACAGACATACAAGTCCAGGAAGCACAGAGAGTCCCAAACAAGATGAACCCAGAAAGGTCCACACCAAGACACATCATCATCAAAATGCAAAGGTTGAAGACAAAGAGAGAATCTTAAAAGCAGCAAAAGAAAAGCAGTTAGCTACCTACAATGGAGCTCCCATCAGACTGTCAGCCGATTTTTCAAAGGAAACTTTGCAGGCCAGAAGGGAGTGGCAAGAAATATTTAAGGTGATGAAAAGCAAGGGCCTACAAACAAGATTACTCTATCCTGCAAAGCTATCATTTAGAATCGATGGACATATAAAGAGCTTCCGAGACAAGAAAAAGCTAAAGGAGTTCATCACCACCAAACCAGTATTAAATGAAACGTTGATGGGTCTTCTTGAAGAAGAAGATAAAAAAATATGAACAATAAAATGGCAATAAATACATATCTATCAACAACTGAATCTACAAACAAAATGAGCAAACAGAACAGAAACTGACTCATAGATACCAAGAACTTTTTGTTGGTTGCCAGATAGGAGGGGGGTTGGGTGAAAAAAAAAAGAAGGTATCAAGAACTTCAAATTGGTTATTAGACTGACTAACCTCAAAAGGAAGGTAGGAGGTGAGATGGGAAGAGAGAAACCAAAGAACTTATGTGCATATATGCATAACCAATAGACACAGACAATAGTGTGGGGGAGGCAGGAGGGGGATGGGAGTGGGGAGGAGGAGGTCAAGGGAGGAAAAAAGGAGGGACATCTGTAATACATTCAACAATAAATATAAGTTTTAAAGAAAAAGTGGAAACATATACCTTGCTCATGAATTGGAAGAATTAACATCAAGAGGTACATACTACCCAAAGCAATCTATAGAGTCAATGCAATCCCCATTAAAATACCAATGACATATTTCACAGAGCTAGAACAGATACTCCGAAAGTTTATATGGAACCAAATAAAACCCCGAATAGTCACAGCAATCTTAAAAAAGAAGAATAAAGTAGGAGGGATCACAATACCAGATATCAGGTTATACTACAAAGCCATTGTAATCAAAACAGCCTGGTACTGGCATAAGAACAAGCATATAGATCAATGGAACAGAACAGAGAACCCAGAAGTTGACCCAAGACATTATGCTCAATTAATACTTGACAAAGGTGGTAAGAGCATACAATGGAGTAAAGACAGCCTCTTTAATAAATGGTGTTGGGAAAATTGGGCAGCTACATGCAAAAAAAAAATGAAACTAGACCACCAACCTACACCATACACAATAATAAACTCAAAATGGATAAAAGACTTAAATGTGATTCGTGAATCCATAAATATCCTAGAAGAAAATGTAGGCAACAAAATTTCAGACATCACACGCAGCAGAATTTTCACCGATACAATGCCTAAGGCAGGAGAAACAAAGGAAAAAAAATAATAAATGGGACTACATCAAACTAAAAAGCTTCTGCACAGCAAAAGAAACAAGTATCAAAATGGAAAGGGAACCCACTATATGGGAGAGCATAATTGCCAACAATACATCAGATAAGAGGCCAATTTCCAAAATATATAGAGTACTCATACAACTCAACGAAAGGAAGACAAATAATCCAATTCAAAAATGGGCAGAGGAGCTAGACACCTCTCCAAACAGGATATACAAATAGTCAAGAGACATATGAAAAAATGTTCAATGTCACTAATCACCTCACACCTGCAGAATGGCTGCCATCAACAAATCATCAAACAACAAG
Organism: Tadarida brasiliensis; assembly: GCA_030848825.1. Lineage (NCBI taxonomy): Eukaryota > Metazoa > Chordata > Mammalia > Chiroptera > Molossidae > Tadarida > Tadarida brasiliensis. The sequence continues at coordinate 1,999,177 of CM061274.1, read as the reverse complement.
TGTTGATGAGGGTGTGGAGAAAAGGAGACTCTAGTACACTGCTGGTAGGCATGCAGACTGGTGCAGCCACTATGGAAAACAATATGGTGTTTCCTCAAAAAATTAAAAATTGAATTGCTATTTGACCCAGTGATCTCACTTCTAGGAATATACCCTAAGAAGCCTGAAACACCAACCAGAAAGAGTACATGTACCCCCATGTTCATAGCAGCGCTATTTACAATAGCTAAAATCTGGAAACAGCCCAAGTGTCCATCAGTGGATGAATGGATAAAAAAGCTGTGGTACATATACACAATGGAGTACTGTGCAGCTGTAAGAAATAAAAATCTCTTATCCTTTGAGACAACATGGAGGGACCTGGAGAGTATTATCCTAAGCGAAACAAGCCAAGCAGAGAAAGAGAAATATCACATGATCTCACTTACTTGTGGAATATAATAAACATAACAGTCTGAGGAACAGGGTAGACCCAGAGATGTGGAAGTAGGGTACAGTCTGACGACCCTCAGAAGAGGGGCTGGGGGGGGGTGAGGAAGAGATAAACCACAGAACTTATACACATGTATGCATAACTGATGGACACGGACAACCAAGCTGGGGACGGGGTGGGGGGATGGGGAGGAGGGTGTCAATGGGGAAAAAAGGAGAAACATCTGTAACAAAAATAAATTAAAAAAAAAAAAAAAGACGACATGGAAGGACCTGAAAAGTATTATGCTCAGTGAAATAAGCCAATCAGAGAAAGATAAATATCACATGATCTCACTTATTTGTGGAATATAATGAACAAAATAAGCTGATGAACAAACATAGACCCAGAGACATAGAAGTAGGGTTTAGACTGACAAACCTCAGAGAAGGGGGTCGGGGGAGAGGGGGATTGAGAAGAGATAAACCAAATAACTTATATGCATATTTGCATAACCAATGGACATAAACAACAATGCTATGAGGGAGGGGGGCAGGATCAGGAGGAGGGTGTCAATGGGGGGGAAGGAGAAATATCTGAAACAAAAGTAAATAAATTAATTAAATAAATAAATAAATAAAAAGAAAAGAAATAGGGTCTTTGTAGATAGCTGAGGTAGGATGAGGTCATTTGGGTGAGTCCTAATCCCAGGTGGCAAGTGTCCTAATGAAAATGGGCTGGTTGGGCTCACACAAGGAGAATACCATGTGAGACGAAGCAAAGATGGGTTGATGCAGAAGCCAAGGAGCATTGGAGGCAGCAACTTTCAGGAGCCAGGCAGAGATGTGGGAAAGAGTCCCTCACAGCCCTCAGAAGGAACCAACCTTGATGTTGGACTTCTGGTCTCCAGAACTGTCACAGAATAAATTTCTATTGTTTTAAGTCACCCATTTTGTAGTACAGCAGGCATAACACATTGATATACACCCAAGTCACTAAAATAGCTATTGCCATTCCACACCCTGCAACCCTGACTTTGAAGGATACTACAGTCTCCACCAGACGGTCTTAAAATGAAAATGGGAGCAGATCACTCCCCCAACCTCACCCCTTCCATTGCTCTGCCTTCTACTTCTGACCAGCCCCCAGTTCTTAATATCACACACACACACATACTCACACACAAACACACACACAGGCACACACACACACTCACACACAAACACACACACAGGCACACACACACAGGCACACATACTCACACACACAGGCACACACACACAGAAGGCACACACACAGACGCACACACACACAGGCATACACACACACACATACACTCACACAGGCATACACACACACTCGTGCACATGCACACACGTGCAGGCACACACACACAGGCACACACATTCACACACAGACACACACAGGCACACATACACACACACTCACACACACAGGCACACACATACACTCATACACACGCACACACATTCTCACACACACATACACACACATGCACACACACAGGCACACACACTCACACACATGCACACACACAGGCACTCACACACTCACACACACAGAGGCACACACACACACAGTTTTCCAGTACTTGACAAAACAAACTCTTTCCGTCCTCTGGGCTTCGGCAGATGCTGTTCCTTTCCCAGAAACACTGATCTCTCCGCTTTCTCCATTGGCTGTCTATTCACTTTCAGGTCTCCCTTCCTCAAGCGTCTTTGCAGGTCACCCGGCCATCGAAGCCCCTGTCGTCTTCCTCCTAACGGCCTCTTTTGTGCAGTGCTGGCCACACGCCAGTTGTTAGGCATCCAGATCAACATATGGAATTTGAGTGTTTAGAAATGTTTGCTGCAGTGTGACATCACTGTGACATCCAAGCCAGTGACTGGTGAGTTGATCTCACTGAACAGGCATTAGACAGGCTCCATTACTGCCCAACTCACAAGCTACACACACACCATGCACAGCAGGACCGCGTATCGGTCTGTGACGGATGAGAAATGGAAACTAACAGGTCCTGGCCCACAGACAGAAGCCCTGCTTCATAGAAACCGTCATTAGTAACCCTGTTTTAACTGGTCTGCACACTGACTCTCATTTGTCCTGCTCACCGCTGACACCAGGATGGACCACTGTCTGACACGGTGAGGTGGGATGATATCGGGCATTTGGATGAATGGGTCAGAGAATGATGGGCAGGGGTGGAGTCATTTCCAGGGAGACGGGCCTGAGGGCAGCGCTTGCCGGTGAGAAACCACAGGCTAACCAGAGACCGCCTGCAATGTCTTTAAAGCCTGATACGTTCACATGGAGTTCCTCAAATCTCAGTATGGGGACCAGCCAGGCAGATGGAGAGTTCCAGAGGAATGGACAGATTCCTCGATCTTGGGCTGCGTTCTGTTTCCACAATTGCTTCTGGCAGAGCCTTAAAGAAAAACGCAAACCAGATGCACAGAGAAATATTTTCTTTGTCAGGAAATAAAGAAAAAGTTCTTTATCCTGCTCTTGGGCTTCTGCTCCCCAAATGCAGGCCAGACCCCCAACTTCACCTTGGGCAGCGTGAAGAGACTGCAGGAGCGGCTCTGCTGCCCGTGGGGACCGGGCGTCCAGCCGTGTGGCAGCTGCTGTCCTCTCCTGCTGGGCTCTCCGGGCGGGAGAAGCAGATGTGGTGTGGTCGCTGTCCCATAGAAGAGTGAGGCTGGGGCCGCGTCCTGAGTCTGGCGCTCAGTTGAAATAAGTAAGAAGAAAGCCTGTGCGTGCGGTGGGGGCGGCTGCAGGGAAGTCACCCTCCCTGGGATCCCCAGGAAACACTGTCGGCTGCCGGGGCCTCGAGAGTCCCTCCTCCAGGCCTGACTCCTGCCCCGTGGCTGCTGACCTTGACCCAGAAGAGCCAGCTTTGGACAGAAACAAGAGAGCAAGCCAGGTGCGCCTCCAGCAGCCCTGACAAACCCTGGAGTGCCCCAGTCCCCAGAGCACCTCCGCCGATTCCGCTGTGAGCCCCCACTCCCGCCCCACCCCTATCAACATGCGACCGTCTCACAGGCCATTCCCAGCTCACGTGAGAACCTGGTCGATAAGCACGTGAGAGGGTGCTGTGGGGAGACTGTGCCCCTCCTGTGCTTCTCCAAGTGTGGCCCCCCGACCAGCAACATCAATGTCACCCGAGAGCTGGGGAGGCCTGCAGCTTCCCAGACCCCCCTGGACCTCTAACTCCATAACTGCAGGTGGGCCCCGAGCTGGTCCAACAAGCCTCTGGGGGATTCTCAGGCGCACTCAGGTGAGAACCATGGTGCTGCTTACTGCCTGTCCCCCGGTCCTCCAGCTCAGATCCCTGAGGGACCAGCAGGTGATCTCAGTGAGGACACTGGAGCTGCCCCTCTCCGGGAGAAGCTGCCAGCCAGCTCGAAATGACGGATTCCAGGAAGAAGGTGGGCCCAACTTTGCCAGATCTTTCCATTTTTTAAAAGTGGCTGAAAATACAGATTTTTTTTGAAATGTAAATCTCCCGATTTTTAAATGCTGGCTTACTTTTTACTGACACATGCAGGTCTAGCCACCTCTAGCAACAAGTTCACTCTCCCGGTTCCACGGCCCGAAAGTCATTTTTGATTCAGCTCTCTCTCACTCCCCACCTCCTGGCTAGGGACATCCTGTTGGCTCCACCTTCGAAACACATCCAGCACCCAGCTGCTGCTCATGCCTCTGCTCGCCCGTGGCCCTGGGCCAAGAAGCCAGATCGCATCCCAGGAGAAATGCAAAGCTCCCTCAGGTCTCCTGGACTTCACCCTCGCTCCCTGAACTTGAGTTTCAACAAAGCAGCCCGACGGCTCCCTTCAAACACGAGTTCCTGTGCTCCCTCCGCCCCACCAGGCCGCAGCTGCTCCCTCCGCGCGGGTGGAAGCCGGAGTCCTCCAGCTCTACATGACGGGCTCCAGGTGCTCCGCCCGGTGTCCCCGCCTCTCTCCCCTGCTCCCCCGGCCAGCCATGCTGAGCTCTGCTGGTTCTCTGAGATCCAGGCCCAGTCCCACCGCCGGACCCTCGCCCTGGCGTCCCCACTGCCTGGAGCACCCTCACCACTCCTCTCTCGCTTCCTTCAAGTGTCTGTTCAAATGTCTCTTTCTCAGCGAAGCCCACCCATTCCACATCCCTTCCTGGCACTCCGAACCCACCCCTGCCCAGCTCCATGTACTTTAGCCCCTGATCTTGTAACATACAATCTACATGTCTTTACTCGGCCATGTGTCTCCATCTGCTAGGATTTAAGCTCCACAGGGTCGGGCCTCTCTGACTGACTGATGGACCTCTAGCACCTAGAATGGCACCTGCGCACAGTAGGTGTTCGGCAGACAGGTGTGGCGTGAAGGCCCGGATGAACGCAGACTGGATGCTGCCCAGCCGCTCGGCATCACAGTTCAGCAGGAATTTCCTGAAGATTTGCTCCAAGCCCAAATCCTGCCTCTACTGATCGGTGTTCCAGTGCTGTGGCTGACGCGTCACAGGACTGACATTTCAGGGCAGAACGCACTCCTGGACTTCCTGACCCAAGAGCCGTCTCCCTTCCTTGCAGATGGCCCCTCACTCGGGTGCGCGCTCAGGCCGCCTTCGAGCTTTCGTTCTGGACAGTGGCTTCCCCGAAGCCTGCGCGGGAGCTGACCGATACGCTCATGTTTTCCAAAACATATTCTTTGCAACGCTGATCCCATCAGATTCCCTAAGAAACATAAGTTCTGGAAACAGACATACACACACACCTTCTCTTCTTGGAGCTCACAATACAAGCTAGCATTTTAAAGGCTACAAGCAGTCTGGTCTGTGAGTTCTTCATCTCTGTTTGTTCTTGTGTTTCTCAAATGCGCTGGCCACACAGCCCTTCGCCAGTAAACACCTAACACTCCAGGACACTCATGTTCTGGGTAAGCGGTTTCATGTTTTTCATCCTTTCGTGGGGCAGGGCTGGGAAGCTCTCAGACAGTATCTCCTATTCATTTTTTCAGCCACATGAACCAATAAAATTCCTCTTTATGTAACTGAGGCCATTTGCGCTGGTTCCCTGTCCTGCGTGGGTGAAATCCATCACTGTACAGATGCGTGAGCGTGGTGGAGCACTGCACGTCAGAGAGGTCAGCACCGAGAGAAACACACCATCAGGTTGAAAGCATGGGCATGAGGAAGTCTCAGTATCTCAGCAACTTCATAAACTGAGAAGTCTAAAGGGAGGGGCAGCTTCAGGCACGGCTACATCAAGGGTCAAATCATGACATTTGGACTTGATTTCTGTCTTCCAGTTCAGTCTTCCACTCCCGACTCTCCCCTCATGGTGACAACGTGGCTGCTACAGCACCAGCCTCACCTTCTCTTAGGGTCAAACCCAGCTAGATAGAACCCAAGCCTTTCCTGCTGGCCCCTCAAAAGTCCTTAGCCCCACTCTGATGGAACCTGCTTAGGACGTGACCACCCTACAGCTGTGGCCAGAAGGATGGGGTGCACTGACTGGCTTAGGCTCAGGCCCTGTATTCCACTCTGGAGCTAGGTTTAGCTCAGCCCGGACAGACAAGAGGACTGAGAGCTGGTGAAGAGTGACTGCCTTGTCAAAATCGGGCATTCCTGCTGGGACCAGGAGGGGTGGGTGCTGAGAAGGCAGTGCTCCAGTGCGCACTACCCGGCCCTTTGCCGAACATCCGACACTGCATCCCCTCCAACAGACAGTCCCAGACTCCCCAGTCAGAACTAAGTATCCTCTTAGGGAACGACAGTTAGACATATATGAACAGATACCTGCAGGACAGCAGGAAGTTCTCGGGTTCACAGAAAAGCAGTAGGAATACGAAAGATTCAGAGCCACACAGATTTGAGTTCAAGGTCTGGACAGACGACCTTGAATGGGTTACTTGACCTCCCTTAGTTTCAGTTTTGTCATCGATAAGGACTTGAGGTTTTAATAATGCTCAGTCCTGGTGGGAAACATCAATAATAATAAAGTCTAAGAGAGTAAACTCAAGCCAGCCGTTATCCAGCCTCTGTGGCTGCACCCTGCCTGTCGCCTGCTTCCAGACTCCGCTGTGTCCACATTCCAGAGGACAGGGTCCTCTGTCCTCCAGACCTCTCCAAGCACAGCTGCTCCCTGGCAGCTCTGGGAGCGTGTGCCCGCTTCCCGCTCACCGACAGGGAGTTGGCCCAGGGGTGAGCCTGCAGCCCTGCCCCTCGCAGCTGCAGCCGGTCCTGTGTCCCAGCCTGTGCTTCTGCTCCCAAGATGAGCTGGAAGACCAGAAGCCGCATGTTGCTGCCAGCTGCCAGGACACACACCAAGCAGCAAGCTCTGGGGATAAAACCACGGTAAGTACATGTTCAGCTTCACGCCATACAAAGCCCTACTGACTCGGGATTGAAATGGAAGCAAGGGTGCCCGGGCACCAAGCATGCACCTGGGATGACAGCAGTGTGCCCGCTGCGCCGTGGAGCTGCGCCGTGGAGCTGCGCCGTGCAGCTGGGCCGTGGAGGTGGGGAGGAGGCTGGAAAGGGGAGAGACATGTGGAGGAACCGGGAGCCAAGGTCGGCAGCCAGAGCTTGAGGAGACGGGACAGACCCCACACGGGAGCCTCAGAGCACTGAGGAAAGTGGACACACTCCAGAATGTTCTTCATGGGGCTTAGTCGTTCATCCATCCATTTATTTATTCATTCCCTGGTCAAGAAATACCTATTAATGGCATAATGTGTCCTTAGCATGCCGGGCACCACGGGACAAACTGCCCTGGCCCTGCCCTTGCTGAACTCAATCCAGAGGGAAAGACAGGTGGTAGATCGGCCAGGGCTTCAGCTAAGGATGTGGCTACAAACTGTAACACAGCCACAAAGGAGCAGCCCCTGCAGTGATGAGAGCGCCAGGTGAGCGGGCTCTCCCAGGCAGGCAGGGAAGGGCCTGAGGAGGCGCCTTTGACCCGGAGGGAGAAGGAAGGGTGGCCCCGCAGGAGCTGAGGGTGGAGAGGAGCCGTGGGCCTGGAGTGACATGTGATGGGGAGGAGCGAGCGAGGCAGAGCTGCGGGGGGAGACAAGGGGCCGGATCGGAGGGACGCCCGGTCCGGTGGAGTTGGGAGCTTAACCAGGGGACAAAGCCTCTCCTACACCACCACCTGCCACTGGCACCCTCTGCATGGCCCCGCACACACTGGAAAAATGCAATGCGCACGAGGCCTCACTTATCTGGGTAACAGGCAGCACCCTCAGGGTGCAGGGGTCCCTACATTCACTTGCCCGGCTCCTTCAGGGGGTGATGGGCCGCAGACCAGGAAACCCCTGACTTGGAACATGTCAAAGGACAAGCCAGAGACCTCAGGTCTGCAGAGGGAGGGACACGGCGACAGAGACGAAGCAGGGGAATGAGAAGCTGGACACCCCTGAACAGCCTTCTCCTGCCTCTGGGTCCTCACCCAGCCAGGGGTAAGCCCCACCCTTGGGAGACCTCCAGCTCCAGACTCCACCTGCGGTCTGGGCACCGACGGTGCCAGCACCACCTGGCACCCGTCAGGAGCGGAGACTGCATTGGTTTTCTCTCGCTGCTGTGCCAAGTCACCACAACTTAAAGGTACGAACTTAAAGGTAATGCCTTCCGCGCCCTCCTGCGGGCCTGAATCAAGTCCCCCGCACTAAAATCAAGGGGTTCCAGGCGGTGCGCCCTGAGGCTCGGGTGAGCACCCACTTCCGTGCTCTCTACGGCCTCTGAAGGTGCCTGCACTCCTTCCTCGGGTCCCGGGCTCCGTCTCCCAGGCCCCAGCAACAGCCGGTAGAGTCCTTGCCACGCTGCATCACTGTGACGTCCTTCTCCACCCCCCTCTCCATACTTGAGGACCCTGTGATCCCACTGGGGTGATCCAGGGTAACCTTCCCTCCTCAAGGTCAGCTGATCAGTCAGCAGCCAAATCCCATCTGCAGCCTGAACTGTCCTCTGCCCGGCAGCCTGGCATCTAGGCAGCTCCCAGGAATAGGAGGTGGGCGTCTCAGAGGGCACGTTCTCCGGCCCACCGCTCAGACCCGCGGCCCTCTCCTGCCGACCAAGTCAGAATCTGCAGGGCACCAGGGTCCACAGGGGTCCAGGCGCACACAGGGCACCAGCCCCTCCTGACATGGTTTTCCCAGCTGGTGTCACAGGTGCGAACGGTCCTCTCTCCAAGGGAACTCCCCTCGTGAGCAGGGGTCCCTTGTCCGGAACACTGGGCTTGAAGTCAGCCTCTTGCCGGTGGTTTGAGCACCTCCAAGGTGGAGGAAATGGGGCCACGTGTGTGGGGGTGTGCATTCACAGGGTGTCTGAGGGGGGCTGCCATGGGGAGGGGCAGCAAGACTGGCACAGCTGTCATGATTCCTCACAGCCCAGAGCTGCAGGTCCCGGAGCCTGGGGCGGGGCCTGGGGCGGGGCCTGCAGGTTCCCCAGGGACGTGAGGTCAGAGAGCTTCACCTGGCCCCAGGTCACACAGGCCAGGGGTGGGGGGTGTGGAGACCAGGCCAGGGCCAGCAGGGCTGGGCCACACACGCCTCAGCTGAGGGTCATCCCTCACAGGAAGGAGGGAGCAGGGATTAAGACGCCGAACCTCTGGCTCCGTCTGTCCTGAGGGAAAGCCGAGCCTAACAGCTTCCTGGACGCCGCCTGCCCCAGCCAGCGCCTCTGGCTGCCAGCCAGGCCTGCACGTTTCCAAGCAGCCGGCTGGCCGGGGAGGGAAGGCCCCTCGCGGGGGGAGAAGCACATGCCGCCGGGATGCTGACCTGGGCATCCCCTCCCGGGAGCAGCCCAGCAGGTGCCAGCACCAGCAGCCAGTGTAGAGCATGGTCCTGGAGCCCAGACGGGTGCGGTGACTGGAGACTTCGAGGGGCATCCACTTCCAGGCAGAGCCTTTCCTTGGCTTGTCCCAGAGGCCCTCCGGAGCTGACATTTGGAAGGCGCCTTCCACGCCCCGGCAATGCTCAGCTTCCCTATACTGCTGAAAACATCTGGTTGGCTTGGCACCTAACTGGGTAAAAATAGCATGCCATCTTGTGAGCGGGCACCATGCCATCTCAGCAGACGGAGACCGGCGCTGTTAGCCAAGAAACTGCTGAACGGTATGAAAGGCATTTGGAAAGGGCAGGATTCACAGCTGGAGGGTCACGGGGCTGATGCCAGGACCTTAGGGAGAGGGCCAGGAAGTCAGACGAGAGGGGCAGAGAGAGGGCGGGCCCCTGCTCTTCACTGGGACACTGGGAGGCAGCACCGTGGGCAAGGCCTGGTCGTGAGACCAGATGGCCTGTGTCTGAATCCTGTCTCTGCCTCTCCTCGTGTGTGACCCTGAGCCAACCTTCAGCCTCTCTGAGCCTCATGGGAAACCCTTCTCGCGGGGCTCTGGGGAGGCTGCTCAGTCATCCTTTCATTCAGTCAGCATCTTACTGGGCGTCTACTGTGTGCCCGGCACTGTGCCAGGCGGGGGAGGTGGCTGTGAGTGTTGGCACGTTCTCTGTCCGGTGTGGGAGACATTAATCCAAAGTGACACAAATAAAAATAAAATGTCAGCTGAGAAGCGCCTCAGGGAAGATTTTGGTTCAGTTCGAGCATAGGAAGGGGTCAGGGTGCAAAGCAAGTCTAGGAAGAAGTCCCCAAGGAAGGGACGATGAGCTCTGAGGGTGCCTGGGTAACTAAATAGGAGAAGGTGAGAAGGCACGGTGACCTCTCAGTACTGCGCATGGGACCTGATCAAGCCTGCAAGTGAGCTGATTACTGATGGATACTTACTGAGAATGAAGTCGTAACTGCAGGGTGAGAGGCTTTGGCCCGAGCCAATGTGCCATGAGACAGGCTGACCTCTCGTCCTCACTCGGAGGAGAGCTGGAGGCCCGTGGACTTGAAGAATAAAATTGGCCCGGCCGTGTGGCTCAGTGGGTGGAGCATCGTCCCCTGAACTGAGAGGTCCCAGTTCGATTCCCAGTCAGGGCACATCCTGGGTTTCAGGCTCGATCCCCAGTGTGGGGCAAGCAGTAGGCAGCCAATGGATGTTTCTCTCTCACATCGATGTTTCTATCTCTCTCTCTAAAAGAATAAAAAAAGCATACAACAGTCTCAGACCCCTGTGAGGCCCAGCTGGAGCCCCAGACACTGCGGTTTCAGCTCCGAGGACCCTCCTCCTGTGAGCTCTGGACGCTTTGTCTGGGTCCAAACCAGGCTGAAACCTGTTTTCTCCCACTCTCTCTAGGCGGTCTGAGCAAAAGCCAGGAGGCCCACCTTCTCAAGCCTCTGTTGACCATCTGCCTGGCACAGACGCGCCGTCCCCGCGGACTGCGGGCGCTGGCTAGAGGGCGTCACATCTCGCATGGGAGCAGAGCGTGTGCAGGACGAGCGGGATGCACAGCTCTTCTCTGCAAAAGTGGTGCTTTTGTCGAATGTGGAGACGAAGGAAGAGACCGTGGGAACGCAGGTCGAGGTCCGCGATGAGCATCAGTCGTCACACTGAGATGTCCTAGGCAGATGGCCGAAGGTGGCCCCTTTCTCACGGGCATGAGCCCCACCAACCAGTGTGCAAGCGCCACTGGGCCCAAGCTACCTGACCATGTCGTGTGCACATATGTCTAAGAGGGAGGGGGCAGGGGAGCAGCATCTGGTGCCCTGCCCCACGTCCACCCCACCGACCGTCCCCTCCAGCTGGGGCTGCAGCCCATATGCACCCAGTGGACCTCACATCTCTCACTTCCCCCCCTGGGGATTCTCAGCTGCCCTTCTGTGTGGGAACCCACTCCGCTGCACTCAGCTCTGGAAGCACCACCTTGGCCAACGGGAGGCGGGAGGCAGCAGCCAGTGGAGAGTGACTCCCGTCCTTCAGCTTGCGGCTCTGGGGCTGGTCTCAGTGGCTCCTCGGTGGTGTTGCCTCGATCAGGCATCCCTACGCTGCATCCCCTCCTTCCCTGCCCCCCACACCATGGGGTCAATGCCCAAATTAAACCACCTGCACGCAAGCCTTCGTTCTCCACCTCTGCTTTCTTGGAGGAGCCCAAGCCCAGACGGTTGCCGTCTGCCCTCCCCACCAGCTGCCAGGAGCAGAGGGACTTTCAGAGGCAGTGGTGAGGTCAGAACCAGACAGGAGCTGCTTCCCCTCCAGCTGGAACCTGGACAGCCGGGCGAGACGGATGGCTAACTGCTCTGCAGGGAGGGCCTGAGCCGGTGCCTCTCGAGGGGTAGCAGTGGAACCCTCTGCAAACACAACTCACATGCATACGCTGGCATCGGACATTTAGGCTGTTGAGCACACACTCCTTTCTGACCTGGTCTACCTCTAGGAAAGTCCCTTGGGCCAATTTAACAGGTCTTGGGTGGAAGGACTGCTCAGTGACCACTGCCTGTTTCGGAATTTCAGCAAGCTCAGCCAGTGGAGCGGCAGAGGCTGGGGACCGGCTGGAAGAGGGCCTCATGATGGAGGCTTGCTCACCAGTGCAGCCCTTCAGAGCTCTCCATGTTCTCCCCTGACCCCAACCTGGCCCTCCAGCCTCTCCGTGAATCTCTGAATAACTGTCCCTGGCTCTCACACCCTTTTAATACATTTCTTTTCCCTTCGGCCAGGAGCGTCAGCTCTGTGGCTTGCAGATACTCACGGAACACCAATCTTGAAAGGGAGAAAGTGGAGACCTGGGTTCAAATGGAGAAGGGTAGGCGGCAGCTCCTCCCTCTGGAATCTTCTAACAATAGTTTCTTTGTTATCTCCAAAGTGCCACTGGGACCTCAAAGAGCTCAATTTGAAAAGCCTTGATCTCGTCCCATCTCTTTTTTACACATAAAGAAGGCAAGGCAAGCGATGTCCACTGACTTGCCAAGACCCCAGCGCTGCCTGGTGATGGTCTGAAACTCAAGCCTCCTACCTCCCAGCCCAGGGGCTGTCTCCACACCCACGGGGCTCCCTGGAATCTGGGAGACAAGTAAACAACGGAACTGAGATAAAGAGCCAGGGGAGATCAGGTGCATGACAAGTTCTCTCCTATACTTCAAGACACAAGCAGCAGCAACGGCAGGACTGTCCTGGAGGGCAGCCGGCTTATTCCTCAGCTCTGCTCCCTGTCACTGCATGAGCGATGGCCCATGCAGACACCCTGCACCGTGACACCTTCGAGTCACAATGACAGGGATGCATTGCAAAGTACTCTGCTGCACTTCCCAAGACACGGCTCCCTGAATTCTCGTCTTATGAGACGCCCTACCAAGCCCGGCCGGTGTGGCTCAGTGGCTGAGCATCGACCAAGAGGTCCCAGTTCGATTCCCGGTCAGGGCACATGCCTGGGTTGGGGCTCGATCCCCCCCCAGTAGGCAGTGATCCATGTTTCTCTCTCACATTGATGTTTCTATCTCTCCCTTCCTCTCTCTGAAAAATCAATAAAAACATATTTTTTTTAAAAGTTCTTAAATAGTGTCTGTCACACAGTAAGTGCTCTGCCTTGTTGCCTCGTCACAAGCAGCACACCAGGTATGAAATCAGGGTGCTTTTGAAAGTCGACCTGTGCATCTGATGTGGTAGTTTCCGTTTTCTGTGTGAATCCTGGAACACTGTTATTAAACTGCTGATACACCTCACAACTGGTCCATTTTGGAACTCAAGCGATCTGTCTGGAAAACTGCAAACCGGACACCCCTCCTGGGGACCTGCACGGCACTCCAGCAACACTGATGTCCTGTCATGCCAGAGGAGACCTCGTCCGCTTCCTGTTTCCCAAATCCCTCGGCCCACAGATCTCTGGTTTGCATAAACTTCCAATGAATTTTTCCTTTGGTTAGAGAAGCTGATTTCTGTGGCCTGCACTCATATCCCAGCTGATACACAAGTCGTCTCCATGCGCCAGAGGTAAGAGTGGAACCGCTGTCCCTGGAGGGACGAGGGGCAGCCGACTCCGTGGAGTCCGGGTGGCAAACGCGGCCCTTGGCGTTGTGGCTGCTGGGGTCCTATGACTCCGACTCGGATCAGAGTGAGGGAGCGCAGCGATCACCGGAAGGAAGGACGAAAAAGGACATTTCCTGATCGCCCAGGCCCCGGCTCCCCTCCCTGCAACTTTTCTCAGGGGGCCCCTGCCTGCGGGACACACCTGTGAAGCCCTCCTGTCACTCATCCCCGGGCGGAGGTGAGCCCGCCCACCGCGCTGGGAGCAGAGCACCCTGCTGCAGGCTCCAGAGGCACAGACGACGGGGAGTGAGAACCTCGGCATCGCGAGCAGAGGCGGAGGGCATTGAACAAACTCAACAGAAGTCCCTCCACTTCTCACGTCCACTGGCCGCACTTCTGCTCTGGGCCAGGCACTGCCGGGAGGGGTCAGAGGTGACAGTGCTGGCTTCTCAGCGGTCACGCGCGGCTCGGGCTCCTGCTGTCCACCTCGTCCTGTGCAGAGCCGTGGCGACCACGGTGCCTCGCTGGCACGGCACCGGGTGTCTGCTTTCCCCCGGGTTCTCTGCTGTGGTGTGGGTGTCCCCGGGAGCCTGCCCACCCGTGTGGCCCCTGCCCAACATGTGAGCACGACCCCCAGGAACCGCTGTAACCAGCGTGGGAGCCAGCGCTCCCCTCTGGTGTATGGAGTGGACGGTGCTGAGGTGAGCTCTGCTGCTCCCCAGAAGGTCCGTCTCCACAGCAGTGTCCGCCCCCAACCCCTCTGCACCGCCTGCCCCCCTCCCCGATGGCCCATCCCCCACCCCCTTTCCCGGAGTCACTTCTTCCAAGGAACCATCTGCTGCAGGCTCTTCAGCCTCCGGACAGGAGGGGAGCGCCCCTTCTGCTCTCTCCCACAGCCCTCCGTGGGGAGGGTTTGGTAGACAGGCACCCGCTGATCCACAGAGACTCAGCAACGGGACTCTGAGTTTCCACCTGCCCGGCTTCTGGGGGAGCTGGGCCTCATTCCTCTCTCTGCCTCCTTTCAAATAAGAGACGAGATGGACCCCACCTCTGGACACCCCCAAACGAGAAGTGAGCAGGAGCCATCTCTAGTCCTGTGTGCACAGGTCCTCCGGAAGTTGACTCACGCCAGCGTCGGTTGCCTAGGGAACGCAGTGACATCGAGGAGACGCGAGGACTCACTCAGTGACTTTGGCAGCCACTTGCACGTGGCAGCTGTAGCTAGGGCAGATCCCTGCACGCCTGTGTGTGGAAAGGCCCAGGAGCCCCGAGGGGTGGGAGCCAGCTGGAGCAGTGATGGGCAGGCCGGGCTGAGGGGGGGACTTCTGAACTCTCTCACAGCCCCTCCCCAAAGCCGCAGGGCCAGAGACCAAGAACAGTGAGCTGGTGGTGTGGCTCCGTGGACTGAACATTGTCCCCCAGGCTGAGAGGTCCCGGTTCAATTCCCAGTCAGGGCACATGCCTGGGTTGTGGGCTCGATCCCCAGTGGGGGGCGTGCAGGAGGCAGCTGATCAATGTTTCTATCTCTCTCCCCCTAAAAAATCAATTAAAACATTTTTTAAAAGAAAAAGAAAGAACAGTGAGTTCTGGGAGGATCCCAAGGCTTTGTGCCCTCTGGGTGGTCTGACCACAGGCCAGAAAACCCCAGAGAGGGTGCAGCCTTTCTCTGGAGTGGCCCCTTCCACACACCCCCAGCCCCTCCAGGGTCTGGCTCCTGCTTCCACCACCCTGGAAGGCAGGTGACAAGAGGCTGTGAGGCTGCCGGGCTCACTCTGCTGAGGCGGTTCATGGGGTGCTTCTTACCTGAAAGGGGAGAAGTCCGAGCAGCCTGGGAGGTGGGCTCTCTGTCAAGCCTGCACCTTCTCTCCTCTGCCTGCTCTCTTGGGGGCTGAGCCAGCCCCATGGCGTCTGAGGCAGAGGCGAGGAGCCCAGCAGCCCAGCAGCCCAGCACGCCCCTGTGGCTGGAAAGTGCAGTTGCCGTGACCGAGCTCTGCAGGGCTCCGGAGCCCAGGGCTTCCCGCTCTCAGGGGACGGGGACACAGGCCCACAGGAGAGGCCAGCAAAGGCCAGGACAGAGCCAGGCTTTGCTCACTGCCCCTTCAGAAAGTCCCACCCACACGGGATTACCGCCTGTGCTTCCAACCCCTCCCCCCAGTTTGATGACCTCTGTAGGTTCTGTTGAAGGAGAGCCAACTAAACACAAACAGAGCAAACCCAGCACCTTGGGGGAGGGACGTGGCACCCCTCTGCGGGTTGGACAGGCCTTGGTGAGTGAACAGCACCCAGTATACCCGTGTGGCCCTATACAGGGCTCCCCAGTATGCAGGTATGCAGGCACGCAGGCCGCGTGACTCTCCTGAGCAGCGTGGCGAGCGGCTCACGGCCTCCCACAGTGTGGCTGCCTCCCACAGTGTGGCTGCCGTCATCTGTGTCCCGAGTTGTTTCCCAGCCTGAGCAGCTTCCGGCCACTTCAGCTCCTACGTACGTCTGCATGGACATCCCACTGAAAGCCAAGCAGGGCTTTCTTTCCATGAGAATGCTCAGTGCCGGCGAGAGCAGGACAGAAACCGGCAGCTGGTGAGGATGACCGTGGCCGACACAGGCAGCTGGTGAGGATGACCGTGGCCGACACAGGCAGCTGGTGAGGATGACCGTGCCCCCCCGCCCCGTCCAAGCCGGTCAGGCTCGGGCTGTCACACGCACCGGTGAGTGAGAGGCGCTGGAAGTCCGGGGTTTGGAGCGTCAGGTGTGCTCTCTGCACTCAGCTGCCTTCACGGCTGGCTCGGTGGACTGAGAATCCACGTGCCGTCCGACCCAAATCCTTCCCACACCAGCTGTCAGTGGCCAGCAGTCCCCACTCATCTCCCGGGAGAAACGAATGGAGCGCCCCTCGTGCGGCACCCCTGGAAGGGCCACACAGCCAGTGGGTGAGGGTCCCAAAGCTTAGACAGCTCCTCCCCTGGTGACAGCTAGGGCTCCTTCTTCTGGAAAACACTCATGCCTCCCCGAGTGGGGCAGGAGCTGGTTTAATTATCCAGCCCCTGGACTCTGTCTCCCTGTGATGTTTCTGCTCTGTGAGACCCCTGGGTACCACGCTAGACTCCATCCATATGATGAGGGGCCCTGAAACTGGACCACCCCCTGAGCGATCTAACTGCATAGTCCTATCAGCGTATGTCCAGCCCACAGGTAGACAAGTTGAGAGACTCAGATTTCTCAGAAGGATTCTCATCTCTTCTATTATTCAGATTCTAGTTCCTGCTCAGCCAAAACACCTCCAGGAGCCTAGAAGATGATGGGTTATGCAGACAAATATATCAACAATGCGTCCCTCTGGACGGCGGGATTACACCGGTTTCTGCTGCCTGCCTCCTTCTTTGTGCTGTGAGGGCCTTCCTGCCCTTCCAGGTGACTCTGAGTGTATTACTTTGTGGATGTAGCAGATTGCTGGCCAAATGGTCCAAACATTCCCCTCCCTGGATCTATATCCCTTTGCAATGTGACCTTGCAACCTCTCCCAGCAAAAGGTCTGTTTGTCGAGCCCTGGGTCTGGGCCGGCCTGTCGCTCGCTCTGGCCAGAAGCAGGACAGTGGCAGCGTGGCTGGTTTAAGTCCACATCTTGAGAGGCTTCGTGGACTTTGACTCCAGATGCCAGGGCGAGCCTGTTGGAGGATGCCAGGTCAATGGAGAGAGACACACTGTCTCGGGACCAGCCTACAGCACCAGCCCCAACGGGCCAGGCAGCTAACCACAGGTGCACACGTGAGCCTAGTCAGAACCGGAGCCCCACCTGGGGAACCCAAACTTCTGGCTCAGAGACTTGTGAGCTACGTAGACGAGTGTTGTTGCGCGCCACTAGGTTTGGGGGGTTCTTTTTATGCAGCGGGAGCTCCCAAACCAAGGTGGGCAAGGTCGTTAGCGGCGGTTTAGGAATCAGAAAACGGTGGCACAGGGCTGACTGTGTGATCCAAGGCCCCTCGGCAGGTAACAGATTCGGAGCTTGAACCCGAGTATCCTGCCTGTTCTCTCATTTGCTTCTCCTCCGGAATGGAAAGTCCTTGAGAAGCCTCGACAGCAGCCCTGGATCCCTCCTGGGAGCTGCTGCTTTCTCCTGAGGCTCTGCCCGAGTGTGTGCCCCTGCTGCCACCCCTCCCCCGTGCCCGCCTCCCCAGCCCTCCGTCTGCGGCAAGGCCACACTTAACTACCAGCCAGCTCCCTAATAACAAACCGTGGTCACGGCCAGCTCCTTTGGTGTGCAGGCTGCCACCAGCTCCCGTGGCCCCCGGCACCCAGCCCTCCTGCATGACGACAACCCCAAGAGCGTAAAACTGAGTTCCAACCACACGGAGTGGGACCAGCGGGTGGGCCTGTCCACTCGCCCACTTGCCGGCACCAGCTGGAGATCCAACAAACACAAGAGGGTACAGACCCAAGAGAAGAAAGGAAGCGAAGCCCCCTCAGCACACTCTGGCCCAGCCAGGGCTTTAAGGGGTAGCCATGGGAACGAGCCTTACTGAGGAGCGCCCGCCCCCAGGCACCCCAAGGAGAAAGGGTGCCGGGCTGGGCTGGGGGAGGAAGCAGCAGGAAACACAAAGGGAGGAAGGAAGGGAGGAGGGCGGCTGGAGGGAGCAGTTCCGCCCTCTGCAGCTCCAAGGGGCCTTTCTCTGTCTCAGGAACCCAGGGACACAGCGTGGGCGGAGGGCCCAGGAGGCGGCGGCAGCGCTGGCCGAGCACTGGCTGTGGGCCATGTGGAGGGAAGACAGAGCTGGTGCTTTTTCTGTTCTCTGAGGACTTGGAGAAGACAGAGCAGGCCCGTGAACCTGGCCGTCCCAGCTTCGTCCCCCCAGGCGAGCTCTTTCCTGGGCTTAGGAAGCGCACCTGGCTAGCACCCTCCGTGGCCCAGGAGCTTGGACCTTCTGCCAGGGGACTGTCCTTGGGTGAAATAACACGCTTGGCCAGAGCAAAACACTTTGATGTCAAAAATTGCAGGAGGGAGAGAAATAAGCACTAAGTGGCCGCTGGTGTTCCCCGAGTCAGCAGCAGTCCCAGTAATGGTGACGGCAACGACAGCAGGAACAGCAATGGCCGCGTTCCACGAGCAGGCACCAGGGCCAGGCTGTTTTACTGCCTCCAGGAGCAGGCGCGGGGGACACTGGCAGAGCCCCCTTCCGCCCTCACAGTGCCTTCTGCTGGGAGTCTCCCAGCCCACATCTCCCTGCTGAAGGCACCCCGCGGCTGGCCACGGAATACACCATCTCACCGCAGAGCCCCTCGGCCACGAGGGTGGACTTTGCTGGATCAGTGCCCCGGCGCCTCTCCTCGTTGCGTTGGGTACATCCTGTGGCCTTCCCGGGCTCCCCGGGGGGTTAAGCTCTGGGTTCTCGGTGTGGTGTCTGCCTGACAGCGTACCTGCTACGGGCTGCCTTCCCCTCCCTGTCTCACCTCCCCACCTCCTCCTACTGTTTCCTGGGTCACCTTCCAAACACACTGCTTGTGCTGGAACCCTTGTCCCGAGGTTCCCTTCCGGGGACTCTACATGACAACGTTATAGCCCCATTTCATAGGTGAGAAAAGAGAGGCCCAAAGGGCTGAGAGAAGTCAGTCCGCCTGACACAGGGAGCACTCTTACCGGCCGTTCTCTGGTGCAGTTACTGTGAGCTTTGCTGAATCCATCGGGAACCAAATAAACTTCCGTTCAGGCCAGGAAAGCCCAGGAGCCCTACCTCACTAAGACCCACGTGTGGCCTGAGTGTCTGCGGTCTTCGAGGACACTGGCCTTAGGCGCAGCTGGTTAACAGACACGCTTTGGGATCAGGAGACCTTGGTGTTCCTGCACCTCTGAACCTCCTGGGGACAGGGACGCCTCACCAGCTGCCTGGTGGGATGGCTGTTCACAGGAGTGGCCACCGGGAGAGAGGGCGAGCGGTGTGGGAGGGCCAGGGACAGCCGAGAGGCCAGCGACCTTCAGCCACTCAGGCCTGGAGGCCTGGGCAAGGCACTTGTCCTCCAGCGCCTTCCTGCCAACTCGGGTGAGGCTGGGGTGTGTAGTGTCGTGTGGACAAAACCAGACCATGAAGGCAATGCCCTTGGCAGGCCCAGCTGGGGACAGCAGTTCTCTCTTTCTCGTCTTCTAAGGGTTTGTGTTTCACTCGGCTGATCTGAGGCCCCAGAGCCATTCAGAGTTAGAATTTCACAACCAGTCTGACTGCCGAGCAGCCCACGCGGACCCCGGGTGCCCGCCGAGCACTGGCCTGTGCCAGCCTGCAGGGCTCCGAGAGGAACAGCTTCTACAAAGGGCCTCACTAGCCCAGGGCCAGTCATGCCCAGAAACCTGGAGACTACTCCCCTTGGAAGGACGACACAGATCAGAGCCCTCCAAGTTTAGGGACACTCTGGGTCCCTGAGCCGTGGTCCTCAGGTGGAGCATGGCTCCCCAAATGCCTCAGACCCTTCGAGGGGGCCCCTTAGCTGGAGACCTCCCACTTGCCCGTCTAAATCCACTGCCCGCTTTCTTTTGCCCAGTCGGGGTCCTGGAAGGCTGCCCACACAGAGCGTTCCCACGGCTCCTTTGCCCTGGGGCTTCCTAGGAGCATTAGCTCGACGCCGGGGGCGAAGGAGAGGGAGGCCCAGAAATGCCTTCTCAGGCTGAGGCACCGGCTGCTGCGGCCCTGCCCCAGCCACAGCCTGTCAGGCCGCCTCTCCACGGCAGCTCTCCCTGACTCAGTAATCACTCACCCCTGGCCCCTGCAGCCTAGGGATGCAACAGCTCCGGACAGATAGCACTGACCAACCTCTGGTTTCCCTGAACTCTCCAGACACCTTTGTAAACGGTCCCTTTATTGAGCTCCCTCAATTACCCCGTTTGAGTACAGCGTCGGTTCACCGCTGAGACCCAGACACAGCCACCAAATTGGTAACATTGTGTACAGTTCATTTTTGCCACAACACAGATCATACCTACACCCTCCCCACGTGCGCTGTCTCTGCCAAGCTGAGCGAGCTGTGCACCTGCGAACAGCCATGTGGCTGCAAATAACAGCAAACTGAACGCACAGGCCTAAAAGGACCCTAACCCTGACCCTAACCCCGACTCGAAACCTCCCCCGCCAGCCCCAGACAAGACTAAAACCTAACCCTGACATGTTCTTACATGACAGAAGGTCTGGAGGTGGCAGTCGCTGGCACAGACTTTAATGTTCTCAGGGCCAACCTCGGTCATTCTCTTGGCCATTCGCTGTGACACACGATGGCTTCAGCTCCAGGCACCGCGTCCACGCTCAGGTCAGGAATAAGTGCGCCGGAGGACAGAGGCATGTGTGTAGTAAAGGGATGTCCCAGAGGCCCCTGCAGACCCTCACTTTCAGGCTGGACCAGAGAAAGGCGTCATCGGGGATTCTGTTCTCCACAAGGGAGGCAGCGAGGGACAGGAGGCTGGAACTGCTGGAGGGACACTCCTCAGCAAGGCCCTCCAGGTGCACCAAAAACAAGGACCGGGCACAACTCAGGGTCAAGCCAGCCTCTGCTTTTTCCTTTTCCCGTGCTTCCTGGAGCAAGTGAGACTGCTGATCGAGGCAGCAAACGGCCCTGTTCAACCAGCAGCCCTGTCCCCTCCGGGATGCTGTCTAGTGGGCCCACAAAGAAAGTTAAAGTAACCCGTATTCCTAGTGCTCAGGGCCAAGTCCCAGACTCCCCCATACGATGTGGCAAAATGGTTTGGGGTGAAGGGCAGAATCTTCTAATTTATATATATATATATAATTGATTTATTAGAGAGAGAGGAAGGGAGAGAGAGAAACATCCATGTGAGAGAGAAACTTTGATCAGCTGCCTCCTGCATGCTCCCTACTGGGGATCAAGCCTGCAAACCAGCCATGTGCCCTGACCGGGAATCAAACCTGGACCTCTCAGTCCATGGAGGACACTCAGTCCACTGAGCCACATCAGCCTGGTGAGGGCACAATCTTCTAGATTACCCACTTTAGAAACTGAAAGCAGGACCTCACCCTGCTACCTCCCTGCCCCCCCCTCCCCCCAGCAATGCTCTCGCTTCTTCTCACCCTCCAAATGCATTTCACACCGTGAGCAGGGTCATTCCGCCCCACTCCTCCCTCCGCCTTCCCTTCCAGCTGTGTCCAACCGTCTGTGCCCAGGGCCGCGTGCTCAGATCCAGCAGGTCACGCAGGCACTGGTCTCCGCTCAGCCCCCAAACTCACTGGGGTTCAGATGAGGGAAGAACGAAGCTGTAAACAGAAGAGAAGAGAATGTGGAGGAGAGGGAACAGCCACAGGGGCAGTGCCGGCACAGCTCAGGAAGACAGAGAAGGACGGACAAGCAGCGGTGGGGTAGGTCTGGGCTCGCTCCCCACTCTGAGTGCCTGCAGGGAGCACAGCTGACAAGAAGCAGAGGTGACGCCTGGCAGAACCTCGGAGGGTTCAGAAACAGAGGTACCACTACCTCTGGAGACGGGTATGTTGGGGTGGCCGCGGGTTGAAAGTCGGTACAAACCTAGACCCTCAGCTCCTGTCCTCAGGCCACATTGCCAGGCAGGTACCCAGCTCCACAGCTGCAGGTGGGATGTTGACACTCAGGAGAGGTCACACCACGGACGCTGGCTTGGGGGATACCAGACACCAGACCCCAGTAACAATAGAAATGAGGAGCTGTACTAAAACAGGAAGTAAGTCAACATCTTTCTTTGAAGAGTGAGGCTCAGACCCGTTCCCATCACACAGCTCCAGAATGTCCTCTCTCTGCCTGTCTCTGTCACACACACACACACACACACACACAGTCGGTGTGTCCCCAGGCATATAATCAGAGATTTCTTCTCCCGCGAAGCTGACGGAGCCAAAAGCAGAGACCAGAGAAGGTGCTGTGTGGGGACCCTTAGAGAAAACACGCCCACCACGCATGTTCTCCAGTTAGACAGCTT
The DNA here is from genome assembly GCA_030848825.1 of Tadarida brasiliensis. Classification (NCBI taxonomy): domain Eukaryota; kingdom Metazoa; phylum Chordata; class Mammalia; order Chiroptera; family Molossidae; genus Tadarida; species Tadarida brasiliensis. Next base: position 1,976,938 of record CM061274.1, on the reverse strand, counting down.
GGCATCACTGGACACTTGAAGTGTGCTTCTAGCTGGACACAGAAACGAAGGCTATGAGAGGGGAAAACAGATACTTAGAGGATTCGAGGAGCAGAAGAATATTCTTAAAAACACCTTCAGAAAAAGAACATGATGTACCCTTTAAACAAGAACAGCATACTATCAGAACCACGAAGACAGGACAGGAGAAGGGCTGGGTGATCAGTCGGGTAGCTGGCGGCTTTCCAGCCCGTTTCTTTGCTTCCTCCACTCGGGGGCCCAGCAAATGCCCACCCAGGCCCCCTTTCAGCACGGCCACCAGCCATCCTCCTGAATAGTCCCGGAGGATGTATGGGCTGAATTGTGATCCCCCCAAATTCATATGCTGAAGCTCTAACCTTCAGGACCTCAGCTCAGAATGAGATTGTCTATGGAGAAGGACCCTTGACGAGTTGACCAAGTTAAAACGAGGCCCTGATCCCATCTTACTAGTGTCCTTATAAGAAGAGGAAGTTTGGCGCTGGCCGGTTTGGCTCAGTGGTTAGAGCATCGGCCTGCGGACCAGAGTCGCAGGTTAGAGTCCCGTCAAGGGCACGTACCTCAGTTGCAGTTCGGTCCCCGGCCCTGGTCAAGGCCATGCAGGAGGCGGCCAGTCGATGTGTCTCTGTCCCATCGATATTTCTCCCTCTCTCTCTCTCTCTCTCTCTCTCTCTCTCTCTCTCTCTCTTGCCCTCCCTTCTACTCTATCTGAACATAAATGGAAAAATATATTCGAGTGAGGATTTAAAAAAAAAAAAAGAAGAAGAAGAGGCAGTTTGTTTCTCAACACAAACTTTGCAGCCAGAAAGGACTGGTATGAATCATTCAAGCAAGGACTTACAACCAAGATTACTCTGCCCAGCAAGGCTATCATTTAGAATCAAAGCACAGATAAAAAAGCTTCCCAGATAAGAAAGAGCTAAAGGAATTCATCACCACCAAACCAGCATTACAAGAAATGTTAAAGGGACTTCTTTAAGAAGAAGAAAAAAAGATTAAAAATATGAATAATAAAATAGCAATAACTATATACCTATCCATAACTTTCAACGTAAATAGGTTAAATGCTCCAATCAAAAGACATAGGGTGGCCCTAGCAAGGTGGCTCAGTTGGTTGGAGCATCGTCCTGTACACCAAAAAGGCTGCGGGTTCGATTCCCAGTCAGGGCACACAGGTTGTAGGTTTGATCCCTGGTTGGGGTTCATATGGGAGGCAACCAATCCATGTTTCTGTCTCACATTGATGTCCCCCTCTCTCTCTCTCTTTCCATTCCCTCTGCCTCCAGACATACATATCCTCAGGTGAGGACATAAAAAGACACAGGGTGACTGAATCACAAGAAAACAAGACCCTTACATGTGCTTCCTATATGAGACCCACTGCAGATCAAAGGACACACACAGATGGAAAATAAAGGGATGGAAAGACAGTTCATGCACATGGAAACAACACAACAAAAACGGGTAGCAGTGCTTACACCACACGAGACAGACTTTAGAACAGAGGCGGCCAGCAATTCCACTTCTGGGTGTTTACCTGAAGAAACTCCAAGCACTAGCTGGAAAGGACACATGCACCCTATGTTCACTGCAGCGTTATTTGCAATGGCCAAGCCGCGGAAGCAGCCCAAGTGTCCATCAACAGATAGTTGGATAAAGAAGAGGCAGTGTGTACAAACAATGGGATGTGATAACAAAAGAATGAAACCTTGCCATCTGCAGTAACATGGATGGACCTAGAGGGTATTGTGCTGAGTGAAATAAGCCAGAGAAGGACAAATACCATATGATTTCACTTATTTGTGGGATCTAATGAACAAAATAAACAAACAAACAAAACAGAAACAAACGCATAGATACGGAGAACATTTTGATAGTTGCCAGAGGGGAGGGGGTTGAGGGGATGAGGGAAGAAGAGGCCGTGGGGAAGAAGCACACACTGGCAGTTGCAGAGCACTCGTGGGGAAGAAGCACACACTGGCAGTTGCAGAGCACTCATGGGGAAGAAGCACACACTGGCAGTTGCAGAGCACTCATGGGGAAGAAGCACACACTGGCAGTTGCAGAGTACTCGTGGGGAAGAAGCACACGCTGACAGTTGCAGAGCACTCGTGGGGAAGAAGCACACACTGGCAGTTGCAGAGCACTCGTGGGGAAGAAGCACACACTGGCAGTTGCAGAGCACTCGTGGGGAAGAAGCACACACTGGCAGTTGCAGAGCACTCGTGGGGAAGAAGCACACACTGGCAGTTGCAGAGCACTCGTGGGGAAGAAGCACACACTGGCAGTTGCAGAGCACTCGTGGGGACGGAAAGTACAGCACAGGGAATATAGTCGATACTGTTGTGATAACGTGGTGTCAGATGGGTACTAGACGTATCGGAGCATCACTTGGTAGGTTATATAAATGTCTAATCACTACGTTGCACACCTAAAACTAATATAATATTGTATGTCAACTATAATTGAAAAACAAAAAATTATTTTTAAAAAAGAGGATGAAGTTTGGACACACAGAGAGCAGGGGGCACAGGCCCGAGGACAGGCCATGAGGACACCGAAGGAGCTCATGCCCAGAGAGCGGCCTCAGGAGATGCCCGGCCTCTCACACCCTGATCTTGGACTTCCAGTTTCCACAGCCGTGAGACAGTACATTTCTGCTGTGTAAGCCTCTCAGTCTGCGGTGTTATAATGGTCGTCCTAGCAGACCAATACAGAACACTGTCTTGTTCAATTAAGGACTACTTTTCTTATTCCAGGAGTCAAGAAAAAACAACCAGGAACTGACCTTGGAAAGAGTGCCTCTCTTCCCAGGGAACAGAACTCTGCAGGCATGAATGAGACATGAATGGACGTTCGCACTTCCTCCGTTTTCCCAAGAACTGGGGATGAAAGGGAAGGACCCCTTTGGGCAAAGAAGGTACAATGGACTGTGGTCCAACAGCAAAGACCAACATCATCCAGTCAGATCCCTTAGGGATGCCCAGGCTCAGCGGAGCCCCACCCTCGCCTAGACTCCCTCTGCCCCAGCTGCCCCCACTGCCACCCCCACCCCCACCTCTGCTGCGCCCAGGCTCTTTCACAGGAGTCTGTTCCCTGGAAGCTTCTGCAGCCAGAACGACTAATCTAATCAACTGACAAGGTGTTTCCCATGCTACCTGGTCACAGCCCTCACCTGGGACAAGTATTGCATGAACAGCTTCCCTGGACCCTGCCCTGCACACTCAGATTCAGCGCGTTATTTGGAACATGTTGCCCAGAAAACTCCAGTGGAGGCATATTCGGGAAACATTAGATGAATGCATGCTTAGGGAGAAGCCTCTTCTCCAGACCCGGGGCCTCTGAAGCCCACCAGGCTGCCCCTGGAGGCCTGCTGCCTGAATGATGTGCGGTGTGAGTCCTGCCACAGCCACGCAGCTGCCCTGGGGCGGCGGAGGGAAGGCTGTCCAGGGAGGCTGGCCAGCCGTGGACCGACCGGCCATCGGGAGCTGTGTCCATGCCGTTGAGCCAAAGCTCGATGGAAGAGCTCTGTGAAGGCTGAGCATCTTCCCCTGACTCAGAGGGCCTGACAGACGCTTCCCGAAGGGCCGAGAGGGCTGTGCAAAGGGCGATCCTCGAGGCGTGCATCTGGGTCCCGAGGCATTCTAGGAGCTTTTACGAACCTCTCGTCTGACCTCATCTTCCAAAATTCCAGTGACCTGGATCCAAGGCCAAGCCCTGGCATTAATACGTGAAATCTCCCACTGGTTCTGCGGATAGCCAAGGTTGAGAGGCAGTCTGCGGCCCACGGGCTCCCTCCAGCCCTGCGCTGACACGCTCTCGGGGCCACGGGGCGTGAACGTTCCTGGGGAAAGGCAGCATACACGGAAGCCCACGTCCCTTTCCCGCTTTCTTCCTGCATGCCCGGGCAGGGCTGTCGCCAGCAGCCTCCAGAAGCAGTGACTCAGAAGCGCTGTGGCCTGCCCACGGTCACTCTGCCAGGACACGAACAAGCAGGGCTTGGCAGGCCCAGGTGCCCTCTGACCACCTCCGGGGCACTGCGGCCACTAGGAAGACAAGGCCCCACCCCTGGATCCGGCCTGGCGCCTAGATCAAATCAGAACCAGAAACGGCAGGAGCAGAACAAGAGTAAGCTCCACGGAGGACCTGCGCACGCACCGGCACGCGCTCCCACTACTCAGCCAGGCCACTTCCCTCCGGGACACGCCCACGCACGGCTGTGAGGTGCCATCATGGGCTCCCATGGTAGCCATGAGGGCTCAGGCTCAGGTCAGGGCGGGCACTTGCCCTGGACAGCACAGCGGGTGAGTGGAGCGCCCAGACCAAAGCCAGGTGGCGCGGCCCCCCCCTGCGCGCGGCCCCCCCCTGCGCGCGCCCCCCCCCTGCGCGCGGCCCCCCCCCTGCGCGCGGCCCTGCGGTGCCTCCTCCCCCCCTGCGCGCGGCCCCCCCCTGCGCGCGGCCCCCCCCCCCTGCGCGCCCCCCCCCCCCGCGAGCCCCCCCCCCCCCCTGCGCGCGGCCCCCTGCGGTGCCTCCGATGTAAGCGCGGAGGACACTTTCCGTGGGCGCGTGGAGAGGAGGGTTCCTGAGGAGGATGACTTTGAACTTAGCCGGGAAGGTCAAGAGGAGCGTGTGGGCAGGGAAGTTGGTGACCGGCATTCAGGCCAAGCCCAGGCCGGGATTTAGGATTTAGGAGGAGAGGGTGGGCCCGTGACCCCGTGGCCGAAGGAGGAGGAAGTCCCCGGGAAAAGGAATGGAGAGGCGCGCAAGGCGGAGGAATGGGTTCCCTCCGGAGGGCCAGTGGGCTCCGAGCTCCTGCAGGAGGGCTGTGGGCGACCGGGGTGAGGCCGTCTGTCCGTCTGTCCGAGACCCTGGAGACCTGGGGCCTGAGGAGCTTCTGCGGGTGCGGGTGCAGGTGCCGCCACGGCCGCCGCGCGGGCTCGCGTGTTGTCGTCGTCTGCTCCGCTCTTCTTGCTTGAAAGGGGACCCAGGCTTAAAGGAAACAGAGCTCGGAGAGGTCGTGTTACTGAAACCCAAGTCTGTACCCGACGCTTCAACAGGTCAAACGCAAAACGTCAGCCCGACAAGATCAGAGACCCGGGGTGCTCAAATCCATGTGCGCGCTGGGCTGGGCCGGGGTTTCAGGGTGTGGGCGACCGTGTGCAGATGCCCTGCTGGGCCATTTGCGGTAAAGGGGTGTCTGCCCCTGACCTCCTTGGACAACGGCCCCCTGGCTTCTGAAAGGGTTCCGGGGTTCATTTCTGGCCATGTCCTGGTCCTTATGTTCCATGGGGGTCGGGAGACTTGGTGTCCAGGACAGCTGGAGGCCAGAGCTCTCTCCTCTGCACAGGCCCCGGGGCACCGCTCATGATGTTGTTCTGTCGTCTCTGCAGCTCAGACCTTGTCAGACAGGACAGACCATTCTGAGCTGCTTTTGCAGTTCCTGTCAGTGTTGTTATCCAAGACCAGTCAGCTGGGAGGCTGAGCCAACATGGAAACCCGAGTCGGCCTCACATGTTGAGGAAATGAGACTTCCTGTTACAAATGTCAGAAAAAAACACGTGTTTCCTCTGCTCCTTTCTGACAATCACTACCAGAGTAAGAGAGTCTTTCTGAAAAGTCATCAATATGCCTGCAAAGAAAAAGGGACGGCCCTGCCAGGTGGCTCAGTGCGTTGGAGCGTCATCCTGTACACCCAAAGGTTGCAGGTTTGATCCCGGGTCAGGGTGAGTATGGGAGGCAACCAATCAATGTTTCTCTCTTACATCGATGTTTCTCTCTGTCTCCCTCTCAGTAAAAAGAATATCCTCAGGTGAGGATTTAAGAAAGAGAGAGAGATGAGCAAAAGTGAGGAGCAAGCGAGTAGTGATGTCCAGAAGCTGTTTGAGAATCCTGACGCCATGCCTCAGATAAAACAATGTGAAACCAGCTGGTTTGTGTCCCCAGAACCTCAGGAAACATCAAGAGTCAGAGGCACCAGTGAGCCCTAAAAGCAAGGGGCCCAGTGGGGCTGAAAGTAAGAGGATTACTTTAAAAATCTTTAAAAGGAGAATTTAGATCGCCAGGTTTCCTACAACTCCAGGCAGTGAAATAACCAACCAATTCAGTAGCAGAATAGAGGCTTAACCTCTAGCCGACCGTGGGCAAATCGACTCTGGATTTAGGACTTAGGGGTACAACAGAGGACCGAGCTCTGGCACGAGATGCAGAGCAAGGGGATTAGGAACTCAGCACATTGAATAATGAGACTCAACCCCACTGGGCTGAAATCCGGGACGATCAACATTCCGGTTTGCCTGGGGCCGAGAGGGCTTCCTCAGATGGCAAACTTCCAGGAGCAAGATCAGAAAAGTCCTGGGTAAGCCAGGATGACGTCTCACCCTTCTTATACCTGAGACCAGAAGATTCCTTTGTGGGGAATTGACCAGCCTAGGAAAAGAGACCTGCAGGCTGAAAGGGAGGACAGGAATGCCTCATGACAGTGGTGTCACCAAGTCGTGCCCCGTGTACGGAACTTGAAGCAGACAGTGCACGTCACAGGGCAAGCGGGCGGCTGGGCTCAGGCCCCAGGGTGCCAGCCTGCTGCAGCAGGGTGTCGCCCACAGAGGTCAGCAGAAGCTGTAGCCAGGCCCCTGGAACAGTCCTGTGAAGCACCCCCAGGGATGCCCAGAAGCACCTGCAGGGGGTTATCACTGTGTGAGCCCTCAGGCAGCCTTCACAAGGACAGGTGGAAGCAGCCCAAATGCCCATCCGCAGACAGATGGATAAGCTGGGGTCTAACCGAGCAAGGAGTTTCGTTCGGTCACGAAAAGAGGTGAAACTCTGCCACACGCCACAGCGCAGGTGAACCCCCAAAACACTGTGCTGAGTGAAAGAAGCCAGACCCAAAGGTCACACATTGTATGATTCCACTTTCCGGAAATATCCAGAGTAGGTAAGTCCACAGAGATGGGAAGCAGAGTGGTGGTGGCCGGGCTGAGGGTGGGAAGGCAGGCAATGGGGTGTGACTGGCACATGGGTGTTTACCTTGGAGTGATGAGAATGTTCTGGAACTCGAGAGAGGTGATGGTTCCACAGCACTGTGAAGACGCTTACTAAATGCCACTGGATTGTACTCTTTAAAATGATCAATTTTTTATTATGTGAATTTCACCTCAATTAAAAGAAAAAGAATCGATCTGGCAAGAATAGAAAGGCCCATACAACAGGATCGTGTAACCCAAGCGAATACCAGCAAGCACAGCTGGGACTGCAGGAGCTCCCCACGCCACCCCACCCAGGCTTGTTCTCAGCTGGACCCAAGACCCAGGAAAAGGCCACTGGCTCCCAGCGGCAGTGTCTAACCTTCCAACGCCCCTCCCCTGGACCTGCTGTGAATAGCTGAGCCCACACATACAAGAGGAAACACCCCCGCCCGCCCACTTTCCTCTCCTCCTGCCCTCCCCTTGCCCCAGCCGGCTGAGGCCCAGTACTTGGTGGGCCCGAAGTTCTCCGGAGTTCTCAAAACCTTGCTGGCTTCCAGTGTTCTCATGAGAAACTGTCAGTAATCAGGACCGAAGATCACACTGTGCAACTCCAGTTGGGTTTAGGAAACACAGTTAGGAAGGAAAGGCACACTTTTCCCCTTGTTCATGTCTGGGGGAATTGTTGATATTCAAGCCAGGTGGCGGGAGGCCTGGCTGTCCCCGGAAGGAGCAGAAATACAGTGCATCCCAGCTGCCCGGCCACAGCCCCTGCCCGAGACGGTGGCCCCGGCAGCCGCCAGGCAGCACAGCCCTGTCCACACTGCACAGTTCTCAGGGGCTAGAAGACCCATCGCCCACCTGGCACTTCCAACACTCACTTTTTTAGTGGCAAATGCCTTTTCTCTTTCTCAAAGAATGTAATGTTTAAAGACTCAGAGTATAAAGCAGTTTTCTAAAACGAAGGTCCTCAGGTTGGTAAGGCAGCAGGGGAGTCTGGCGTCTCTTTCATGCCCATTAAGGGACCTCTGAGGCACCTGGGGTTCCCCAGAGCACAGTTTGTCAACCACTGATCTGGTCCAATGCCCTCGTTGTGCAGGTTAAAGAACAATTTTCACAAAGTTGATAACGTAACTCACACATGGAAACGGAGCACGTGGCAGACTCCTGTAACCGAGCAGTGGGTGAACCCGCAGGACGGGAAGGCTGGCTGGACGCGGGAAAGACCCAAGCCAGTCCCGCGGGGACACGAAGACGCTGGGATGAGACTGCAGGTCAGCCGGAAACGATGAATCTGCTGCAGACCAGTTGGTGATTCACTGGGGGCATCTTTTATCCCGGACGGAGACCATTTTCACGACAACCGCAACGAAATCACTTGCGATGTGTCATCTCCCCCAAGTTAGCATACGTTTCCCAGGGTCTGGGCCCCCGTCAGTGGTAACCTGTGAGGCAGAGAACACTGTCCCTCTAGAACGGGGGTGAGCTGATCTGTTCTACAAAGGGACAGACAGGAGACAACTGTCAGCGTGGGCCCGTGGCCTTTCCGCCTTGTCCCAACGTGAAAGCAGCCAGGACAGTACGTCAGGAAACGGGCACAGCTGTTCGCCAACACAACGTGTTGCCAAGAGCGGCGGCAGCAGGCTTGACATGGGCCCTGCAGAACTAGACAGCCCCGGGAGCCTGCTGGCACGGCTCTGCTACCGCGTTCAAAAGACATGCAGCCATCCTTTCGTCTGGGTTCCAAGTTTTCGATGTTTATTCCTAACCTTCTCTTACAGATGTGGAGACCAGAGAGGGAAAGCAGCTCGGCTGAGAGGACACAGCCTGAGGAGACCTCACGCCGCAGACCTCCCATCTCCTGGCTCTGTAGACGCAGAAACAGTGCCCCTCTCTCCTCCAGGAGGGCAGGCTGGGCACAGGGGGAGCAGCCAAGTGTCCAGAGAAGCAGCTCCTCCTTCCCTCCCCAAAGGACCAGCCAAGGGGATTCCTTCTGGCCTCTGAGTCTCCCAGGGGACCCTGCATTGAACGAAGACGCTCTCCACCCAAAGCAGAGGCTCTAAGACAGACAAGCACAAACCCAAGCAGATCAGCGCATTTCCTCTCGACGTGATCCAGAGTTTGAATGCCAGTCTGGTAGGAGACGTCCCCACCAGAGCCATCAGTGAGAGGGCAGTGCGTCGCCGGGTTCTCTGGAAAATTACTGAGGGAGAAAGTGAGGAAACCATTTGACAGCAGAGCCTTGGAAGTACTTTTTCATGCGACGGGAATAAAAGCACTTTGTTCCCACTTCTTTTCGAAATGAGTGCCTCTCCATGAAAGGTACCACACATGTCTCTCGTCGCATTACAGCTAGGCCAAGATATCTTTAATGGAACATGATTATGTGACCGCTCAGTCAGACCCTTCAGCAACAACCCATTGTCTGCGGGGAAGCAGTGAGCTGGGAACGGGACGGGCTTTGCAGTGTGCTGGTGAGACTGTGAAGGGTGGCTCTCCTGCGTCAGACCTGACACTCACTTCGGTGGTCCCTGACATCGCTCGCCTTCATCCATCTCACTCAGTGCAGGAGAGAAAAACTACTTTCTTCCACCCTCTGAGTTCTTCTGGCTGGGCTAATAATCAGAGTGACAGATTCCCAGGGAAAAGTGACCAAAGGTATCATGGGTGTGCATACTGGGGTAGGAGAACTCACGGAGATACAATGTGGCCCAGCAGCAGTCATCCGGAGATAGGCTGCTGTCTCAACTCTGTAGCCTTGGGCTTGGCGAGTACCCAGAAAACCAGAACCACCCGGAGATGAACGTCAGGCCCCGGGAAGGAGGTTCATGAATGTGCAGAGTGTGAGAGCTACCTCATGCTATCTGCTAACTTAGAAATGCTTGTTCTTTCTGGGGGTCTGTGTCACACAGACTACCCAGCATATGGTTTTACCTTTAACCCTACAAAACAGAGACCCTGTCCTGGGATGGGGGATCCTTCCCGGCCGCCACCCCTGGGAGCAGCTGCTTGGCCTGAGTCTTAAGTTTCTCCCATTACAGCTCGTATGGATTTGAATGATGTCAGTTCTTCAGAATCAATCCTGAATGTAGCCGTCTGGGACTTTCCTCAAAAGAACGTGAGACCCCAGGACATTTGGGCAGTCGAGGCTTCTGTGCCATTCTGGACTACGCAGAGGGCCAGGGCTCTGGGGCTTCTAAGGGAAAGCAGGCCATTCACGGGGAGATGAGAAGGAGCAAAGACATGGGGACGACTTCGTGCAGGGCGGAGAGGGGTCTGAGGAGCAGGCCTGCGCCACGCCGAGCTCACACTGGCGCTGCAGCCGTGCCCCTCCTCCGAGCCCCTCCTCTGTCTGAACTCCTCCAGGCAGCTGCCGAGGAGGCAGAGGGGTCTGAGGAGCAGGCCTGCGCCACCCCGAGCTCACACTGGCGCTGCAGCCGTGCCCCTCCTCCGAGCCCCTCCTCTGTCTGAACTCCTCCAGGCAGCTGCCGAGGAGGCAGAGGCCCTTCTGAGTCTTTTGTTTCTGAAAAATCACTAGCTTAAAATAATCAATACCCCCCATTTTGGGGTGGCAAACTCTGGTCCCCTCATCAGCACCTACGGCGTTCCTGGTGCTTTTCACACGTGACCGAACCCTGTTACCGTAGGAATCTAGTTATTCGTAAACAGACGGAGAGCAAGGGAGTCAGAATCGCTGAGCCTGACGGGCTGGGGCTCACGGACCTGTTTGCTCGACCAGGAAGCTACAGCTTCACCCCCCCCACACACACACACACAGGGAACCACCGGTCTGCTCCCCCGAGGTCCCTGGGAGAGGGATAGAGCCACGTGTGCAATACAGGTCACAATGGCTCGGGGAGGTGCCTGACCCTAGAGGCCTGTCAGTCTAATCTGGACGAGGTCACTGGCCGGGGGTGGACCCAATGCAAGCCTGCAAAACTTGGGAAGATGATTGGTTATTTTGAAAAAGCTCCTGGTTAAAACCCCAGGAGAGCAAAGAGCTCTCTCTCTCTCTCTCTCTCTCTCTCTCTCTCTCTCTCTCTCTCTGTCCCTGGGAACACCCCATCGTGTGGGTCTAGCCGCATCTGGGCCCACAGACCACATGGGCTCCAAAGGAACTAAGCTGTACTGTGAAGCAGAAACTCTGGACACTGGCCTGTGTCCTGGCCTTGCTGAGAGCACAGTTGGACTATTTCCATTGGGACGGATGGAGGTGGGACACGGGGACGCCAGGAGGGAACGCCTTTGATTTTGCATCGCGAATAAATCTTGCCACACCACAATCTCCCGCGCAGGGACCCATGAAATACTTGTGTTGTTATCCCACATAATTCCCACCAACAACAGTCTGACCCTTGCCACCATCCTGAATTCAGAAACCAGGCACACGGCACAGGCTGAAGAGCGCTCTGAGATCGCGCATCGGACTCACAGGGCTTCCGGGGGCCAGGCATTGTCCTAAGTGCAGGATCTTTATTAACTTGTTTGGTCATCACACCTTCCTTGTGAGACCGGCCTCTTTCCCATCACCCCCACTGTACAGAAGAGGAAACTAAGGCACAGACTGCCCAGGGCCCCCAGCTGGCAAGTGGAAACCCAGGATTTCAACCCAGCAGTCAGGCTCTGAGACCGTGTTTACCCATCGTGCCGCCTGCCTCCCGGAGCTGCGTCTGCCGGTGTCTCCCAGACCAGCAGGCCCTGAGCAGACGAGCAAACGGGAAAGTTCAGGTGCTTCGTAGTCATAGAAGAGAATAACTCACTCAGACATCTCAAACTTCATCTCACAACATCTCAGAAGCCAACTCTGTTTTTATTTGTGGTGGATTTGGAGACTTTCGAGGATACAAAGAGGAGATCGGGTGAAGTTTTAGTCCAGCCTCCAGCTCTCTCCAAGATGGACCTTAAAAGGCATGCAGTCGCCCTGGCCGGTCTGGCTCAGCGGTTAGAGCGTCGGCCCATGGACTAGAGAGTCCCGGGTTCGGTTCCCACTAAGGGCACGTACCTCGGTTGCAGTTCATCCCCGGCCCTGGCTGGGGTTGTGTGGGTGGCAGCCAGTCGATGTGTCTCTCTCACGTCGATGTTTCTCTCTCTTTCTTCCTCCCTCTCTCCCTCCTGCTCTATCTGAAGATAAATGCAAAAATGTCCTCGGGTGAGGATAAAATAAAAAGACATGCAGTCATCACATATGGTTGAGAAGCCCATCTGTCCCAGCAGTTGGCAGCAGGCTGTGGGTACCTCAACAACCCAGCCCGGGGATGAAGGGGACAGGGTAGGATCGGGGTCTCAGGCACCAGCCTCCCATGGCCCTGCAGGAATACGCACGCTCTTTCGGCCGATCGGCTACTCTACCTGGCATTCTGGGTCACGTGCCATTTCTGATACTCTGTCCTGGAGACCCCGCCGGGAGGAAGAGGGGCCTTGTCTCTTCTAGAAGGAGGAGAGCTGGGCACACAGGCAGCAGACGGGCTCTCGGGCTCTCAGTGTTCACTCGCAGCCTTTCTCTGACTCGCCCACACCAACTGGCGCCCTAAAATCCATTCAGTTCTGACATCTACGTGAAGTTAGTGTTCTTACCGGTGACCCGAGGAGAACCTCGGTTCCTGTCTTCTTAAAGGAAAGATTTCAGTCAAGAGACAAAGGACAGCGAGGTAAGCCAGAATGTATTGGCCACAGCGAGAGCACACTCAGGACCACGGCCACAGCAAGAGCACACACTCAGGGCCACGGCCACAGCCAGAGCACACTCAGGACCACGGCCACAGCCAGAGCACACTCAGCCACAGCAAGGACACACTCAGGACCACGGCCACAGCAAGGACACACTCAGGACCACGGCCACAGCCAGAGCCACAGCAAGGACACACTCAGGACCATGGCCACAGCCAGAGCACACACTCAGGACCACGGCCACAGCAAGGACACACTCAGGACCACAGCGAGAGCACACTCGGGACCACAGCGAGAGCACGCTCAGGACAGTGAAACCAGGAAGGGCTGCGATCGGAAGAAGCCACGGGAGACCTGGGCCACTTTGGCTCACTGGGAAGTCAGAGGAAAGGGGCCTTGGAGACAGCTTCAGGGGGACGGAGCTGCCGCCGCCCATTGCTCCCCTAGTTGCAAGTCTCCTGGGGTCCCTTAGAGGGAAGGGGAGAGGGAATGGGTGGGTGTGCCCCTCTTGGGGAGAGCGTGAACTGGGTCCTTTGCCCTGAGGGTATTTATCTCTCTTGCAGGTGGGAATCTTAGGGGAGGTCCCAGGGGAGGGTCTCAGAATATTTAGCACTTTCCCAGGTGTGCTCCTCCAGGGTCGTGGTCCTCACTGATTGGGAGTTAGCGCTCCCAGCTGCGTGAGCTGGTCCTGAGGTCAGCCATGGTGTCACTTGTCTGGTTTTGCTGCTTTTCTGGGCCTGGAGCTGAAATACAACTGAGGCCTAGATGTTATCTCTAGGGAGGAAAGGTCAGGGGCCCAAACTGCATGAGCAGAGATATGCTGGGGGAGGAAAGGTCACCCTGGGGCGAGGTCCCTGTTTTTCCCAGTTTTGTCCCTTGCTAGACACCCAGGCTTTCTGCCCTGGGGACTTTCTGTACCCGGCCCATCGTCCTTGCTCTGCTCCTGTCTGTCTGACTGCATGCTGCTGGTTTACTATAAAGGACGTGACTCGGGAACAGCCAGATGGCAGGGGCTCTGACAGCAAGGCAGCGGGGTGCACAGTGCTTCCGTGACCTCTCCGGGGTCCCCCCAGCACCTGGATGTGTTCACCAACTCACAGCTCTCCAAACCCCGTGGTGTAGGGATATTTGTGACATTTCCATAGGCAGGGCTGGTTAAATTGTCGGTGATGAAACTCAGTCTGCAGCCTCTCTCCTCTGCAGGTCGGTGGTGGGGCTGAAAATGTCAACACCCATCACACCTAGGCTACCAGCCCCATCCTAAAGCTGCCAGCACGAAAGAAACGCACCAGTCTAAGGGTGTTGGGAGCTGTGTGCCAGGAACGGAGGACAGACCAAATATATGCCTCTTAAGTACCCTGGGGTCGTCCCTATCAATGCCGTTCGATATAAGCATGCTGAGGCTGCCTTCGCAAGGAGGGTCCACAGGCAATAGCAATGAGATGCTTTCCCCAAGTGCCCGCAGGTTCCTAGTGGATGGAGGGAGGGGCAAGGGAGGGGCAAGGGAGGGAGGGGGGGATCTTCCCACTGGAACCAGGTGCGCCCCCAGAGGGCTGTGTGCACAGCAAACTCCAAAGCTGATCTGCAGTATTTACTCCCTTGAAGAGCACGAAGGGATCCAGGGTCGAGCCTGGAGTAAATCCCCCAGTTCTCAGCATCTTGGGTTTCCAGGGTGACGGGGAAACAAAGGGAGCGCTGTCCTGAGAAGGGGCCCCTGGAAAACCTGAGGCCTGAGCCCGAGCGACATGCTTCATCTCACTTTGACCCGGAGGAATCCGCCTGAGGCCGGAGCGGCCTTGTCCGCACAGAGAGGGCTAAGCACGGAGCACTGGCTGTTTCTCCAGGATTCACTGACTCTCCTAACGGCTCGGTCAGTGGGGGCAAGGGACCAACCACACAGAGGGGCTGAGAAACCTGCTCTCCCTGGGTCCCTTTCGACGCCACCTGTCTGGGGCCAGCACCACCCCTCGCCGGCCCCTCCTCCCTCCCCTTGACCATAAGCGATGCCTGGGTTCCAGCCGCCTGAGGATGGACTTGAGAGTTAGCGCTCCCAGCTGCGTGAGCTAGGCCTTCTCGACCGATGGGTCTTTCCTTGCTCCCAACGTTGATCTTCTGAATACTGGCCCTTCTTGTGGAGAGCGTGGAGCACAGGCACCTTGGCCCTGGGACACTGTGACGACACCCTGCGGTGCCGGGGGCTGGGTGGGGCAGGGAGCAGTCACCACTTGCCAAGCCCTTCACAGCCAGGAGCTGCAATGAGGTGAGGGCAGAAACGAGAGTCCTGGGGAGGGAAGGACGGTGGAGGAAGGGAGGAGAAGGAAGGGGAGGGGCACAAACTGGGTGTGGGAGGCGCCAGAAAGGGGAGTGGGATGGCGGGGAGGGAAAGAAAGAGCTACCTCTCAATTCAGCTGGGGCCTGGAAGTCTCCAAGTGTCTCCCACCCACCCACCCCAGCCCTCCCAGTCCCCCCACTCAGGTCCCACCGGAACACCATCTATGAGAGCCCCCCGTCCTGCAGATGGGTTTATGGGACTGCTTCATACAAGAGTGGCCAAAAAAATGGGTGTTAAAGAAAGTGGGGTTACCCTGGAGCTGGGGGTCCAGCACCACAACCTTTATTCCCTGCCCCTTGGCAAGCCCTGCCTCTCTCTGAGCCCCTGTGTCCTCGTGTTTAAAGTGGGGGAGCTGACCCTGCACCCAGCCAGGAGCTGTCGGGCTGGTGTGTGAGCCCCGCGGTCAGCCCCCAGAGCCCCCAGCAGGGCGGTGGCGTTCTGCGTGCCTTGCCAGGCTCGTGCCCAGGGTGGAAGTGGCATGTGCAGCTTCCTGGCAGACGCATGTGCCAGCGACTGTTCTGGCCAGTGGGACGCGTGGGAGGTGACATGGCCCACCACGGGTGACGCTCTTGCACGGGGCTGCCTCCCCTTCTCCCGCCCCTTCCTGCCTGCGCAGTCTGTCCAGATAACCTGCTGGCAGGACCAGGACCAGAGGAAGGCAGAGGGTGTCTGGGTGCAACAGGTAAGGAAGCCGTCACGCTCAGGATTGCACAGTGAGAACCAAAATGTGTCTCATTCCATCCTGCTCCCTGGGCACCTGTTCATGTCACCCTGGCCCTGCCCGCATCTTGGACCGCGTGACTCAGGGCAGTGTGCTGGGAATGGGAGCCTCTGCCAGCACCCCAGAGCAGCTGCCAGCTCAGTCACCCAGCTCGGGGCGGGGGGGGCGGGTGGCCTTACCGCAGACGGCAGCCACGGGCCCCCTTGGCCAGTGTGTCCCCTGCTTCCGGCTGCTCTGAGCGGAGGCTGAGGGCCCGCTTCCCCCAGCGCACTCCTGCCCTGCAGTCCATCTCCACGCGGCAGCTGGAGCAATCTTTCCAGAACAAGATGTTTTCCATTGTTCTCGGAATAACGCACAAGAATAACAAGCAGGAACGCATCTTTCATCGGCCTCCACAGCTCTGCCCCTCCCGCCTCTCTCCTCCCCCGCCCCCTCTCAGGCCCTCTGTGACCCCCACCCCCTCTCGGGCCCTCTACGACCCCTCCCCCTCTCGGGCCCTCTGCGACCCCGGCCAGCTTCCTTGGGCCCCGAGCAGACCCGCTGCAGCCTGTGGGGTCAGGTGCCGGGACATCTTCCCCAGCCGCCCTGCCCCCCTGTCCCTCCTGCAGACTGTGGCAGAAGGGCTGCCTCCTTGGAGACATCTCTGACGCCCGCTGGTCGGGCCGCACCCGCAGCCCTGCACTCTCCCCTCAGCAGCAGCCACTGTGGTGTAAGAAGTTACAGTGTTGCCGTCCTCCCTTGATCTGTGACACCACCAAGGCCACTTCCGTCTCAGTCCCCTCACCGTCCCCCAGATCTAGCTCAGGGTCCGGCTCTTGGTGAGGATCAACAAATACCTAATGCACCAGCCAACAGCAGGCTCTGGGCTGCACGAGGGCCTGGACACCACCCCTGGGTCTGCCCAGCAGTGTCCGGAAGGCGCGCCAGGACATGGGTCCTCCCCAGCGCCCACCCTCTCGCTCTGCCCCTTTGGTTCTCAGGACACTGTTCCAGGGAGACCTGAGGGGCGGCAGAGCTGGCCGCACCCCTCTTGCTTCAGGCCCGTGGCCAGGAGCCACCTGTCTGCCGAGACAAGCCGCAGCAAGCCTCTGAGCCTCGTGCGCAGGGGAGTTCGTGGGGTCCGCCCTTTCTGTGTGTTAACAGATCACGGTTCTCAAGACGAGGTCCTGTGAAGGAACATGTGAGTGGAACTTTCTGTCCTCCCTCTCCCGAGATGTGGGGTCTATTTCCTCGTCCCCTGAATGCAGCTGGGCTGACAGGCAGTGTGAAGAGGGACTGGGCGTCAGCAAGGACAGGTGTCATCACCCTCCACGGTGTCCGTCACACAGTCCGCGGGGAAGGGAGCGGTGCCTTTGGGACTGTGTCCTGCATCAGCACCCAAGCTGGGCGCCCCGGGGAGCACCCGAGGGCACTGGTCCTGCGAGTGGGGCGGCAGGTGTGCCCTGAGGCCGCCCGGTGCAGCCAGGACGCACGCCAGCTCCATGGGGTCCCCGGGGCGCCCTGGTGGGTAACTCAGAACCAGCACAGAGGCAGCCCCTCCTGCAAGCCCCTGGGAGCGGAACATTCGTTTTCCTCTAAGTACTTGGCTTCAGTGTGTGGGTAGGTACGAACTTATTAAAAATTAATTAAAACCGTTTTCTCTAATATTCGATCCTGCCAGCCGTGCGTACTCGGAGTGCTACTGCCCGTCGGCACGTCGGGTCCTGAGTAATGAGAAGGGGGCGTGACTGAGCCCTCCACAAGACTCTCCAAGGTCGTAGACTCCGCACAGGACCCGGACTGTCGCCGGGGGAGGTCGCAGCGCCACATGTACCCCGGGGTGAAGCAGTCCAAACGCATGGGAGCCGCGGGGAGGGGGGAATGTGGGGTGCTGAGCCATGGGCCCGGAGACGTCCCATCCCTGCCTCCTTCCTCCTGGAACAGAGGGGCGGTGGTGAGCCGAGGGCCCCTGGGGCGCCACCAGGAGCCGAGAGCGTCCACATTTTCTACCTCTGAGACATTCACCTCACCCTCACTGTGTAACATTTCAGAAGTTGAAATATGACTTAAAATCGATGGGCGGGTGGAAGGGGTTTTTCTCGGTGTTCGAGAGTAGCAGTTACGAGCCAGGTTCTGCCGTTTCCCAGCCCTGGGGTCCTGGGCAAACCCCCCGGGCCTCAGCTGCCCCCCGGACGTGGTGCCGTCGGTGCTGGCACCGGGTGGACAACGGCTGAAGGAGGACGGCTGAGCGGACAGCCGCACTCAGCCGCCAGCTGCCCCCTCCTCACCTGTGCGTGCTGCTGTCCGATGGCTGGTGCATGGGGACACTGGCACCGTCCCTGTGCCCACAGTACGGTCAGCCTCAGGAAGATCAGGGACTTCCGAGCTCCCTCTGTGTGGCAGCCGAGTATCGATATGTGTGGGGTAGGCAGAGTCACATTTGACAGCAGGCTGATGACAGCTCTGCTCAGCGGGACGTGGGAAACGTGAGGATCCGCTCTGAACACCCTCCTTCCCACTGCCAGCGCTGAGCCAGCACCAGGCTCCTGTCCTGGCATCCGGCAGGGGAAGAGGAAGCGTCATTCTCATCGGGCTCTTGTACCCAGACCCGGAGAGGCGGTCGCCATCCACCATGGCCCCTGAGAAACGCTGCCGGGGTCCTACAGTTCAGGAGAAAGCGAGAAGAACAGGCGTGCGGCCCACAGGGACCTGGCTGCCGCTCCCGGCTGGTCCCACCCTGCCCCTCGGGTCTGTGGGGTGATTTGTTGGAATAATACGCGCCAGGTGCTTCAGGCCTCACGGTGCCCCAGGAAAGACGAACTGTTGTTGTCGAATCCCAGCAGTCACTCGGACCGCCGTCGGACAGGGTGGTTAGAGACAAATAACAGAGTCCCCTGAGCTGCTGAAGCAGAAAGAATTTATTTGAGACCAGATGTCCGCAGAACCCCTGGGAAGGCCCTGGAAAGCCACTGAGGCCAGGAACAAAGCCCACACCCTGGGGGACGTCCCCTGAGAAAACACTGCTCTGGGAGGGCCAAAAGCTGCTGGGCCCGAGCTGCCCCGAACTCTGCTCTGCCCCAGGGCAGGACGCAAGGCCAGGCTCACGGGACCTGGCCCCTTCGTGTGGCTCCCACGGACGCGTGGACTTTGCAGAATGTTTCAGAATGTGAGGGAATCGGTAATACATGTCTTCTTTCTTCTGTCTTGACAAGCAGGCCTGAAAATGGGGGAAGTTACCCAAAATGTAGGGGGAGTGTTCCTGGGTGATGGGCAGCCACAAACGAGTGACGTCCATCCCCCGGGCTCTGGGCAGACTTGGCTGTGTCTCCGCCGCAGTGGCTCCCGGCTCCTCCTCAGCAGGGCAGATTGCCCGGCTCCTCTCCGCCCCTGCACAGCTCAGTGTGGACGGCGCGTGGACCCGGCCCCAGCACAGCTCATTGTGGACGGCGCGTGGACCCGGCCCCTGCACAGCTCAGTGTGGACAGCGTGTGGACCCGGCCCCAGCACAGCTCAGTGTGGACGGCGCGTGGACCCAGCCCCTGCACAGCTCAGTGTGGACGGCGCGTGGACCCGGCCCCAGCACAGCTCAGTGTGGACGGCGCGTGGACCCGGCCCCAGCACAGCTCAGTGTGGACGGCGCGTGGACCCGGCCCCTGCACAGCTCAGTGTGGACGGCGTGTGGACCCAGCCTCTGCACAGCTCAGTGTGGACGGCGCGTGGACCCAGCCCCTGCACAGCTCAGTGTGGACGGCGCGTGGACCCAGCCCCAGCGCTCAGTTGATGAGAAATGCTGTCGTGGGCATGGATCTTGCTGTCAGTACTTCGGGGGAAGACGGGAAGAGTCCCTGGAGGATCGTGGAACCCCAACCCCGCCTCTCATCGTCTCTCCCTCACCTCTTCGGCTTCCAAGAGCCCAGGCCCCGGCCCACGGCCCCGCCTGGAGTGGCCCTCTGCAGGTACCCCGTCTTCCCTGTTGTTTTGTGGGAGCAGACGCCGGGCTGGCTGCCTCTTCCCCCGCCGTGCTCAGGACCCCGGTGAACAGTGTCCTCTGTCTCGCTCTGTGCTCTGTCTGCACCGTCGTGCCCCTCGGCTTCCTCTCTGAGGTGCTGGGTGCAGTCTGGAAGAGCAAGCAGCTGCCTTTGGGGTCACCCTGGGCCTGTCTTTCTCGTGGGTCTTCCCCAAAGCAGGCCTGGGACGAGGCTTTGCTGTAAGTAGTCTGTTTTCAGGAGCTGATCCTGGGAAGCACTGTAGGAGAGTAAGGGAGCGATCAGGATGGGAGGAGACCCACCAGGTGTGTTAATAATGGGGCCACCACTGTGGGCACCTGGGGCTCAGTCCCACGGGGCGCCTCTGGGAGACTGTGAGGCTCACACCTCAGGGCTGTGCACTAGTGAGGGCGCTGGGTGTCCGTCCACAGACTCCCAGCCCTCGCTGGCAGCAGGTGCCCCGGAGGTGCCATTCTTGCCACCTGCAGCCTGCTCTGTGCCCGCTGGGCAGTGTGCCCCACGCAGCAGGGGTTCCGGGCAGTGAGGGACCAAAGCTTTGCCCCCTAAAGCTGCCTTTGGGGTGTTGGTTTTAGGCTGTTTGTTAAGAAACAAGACCCAGAAAGAACCTTTGCCCCTCCCCCCTTTCCGGCCCCAGAGATGCAGACAGCAGCCTGCCAGTGGGCGACGTGCCCGGGAGAATGCTGAGGGGGAGGGTGGCGGCCACCAGGTCTCCTCGCCCGAGCCCGCAGGCAGCCGGGCACAGGTCTCCGTCGGGCGGAAGTCCCTCGTGGGCTTTCCTCCAAACAGTGTCTGTTGTCACCGGCACTGGCTTGAAGGAACAGTGGACAAAGATGTGGGCACTCCAGTCAGATGACCCAAGTTCAAATCCCACCTCTGCTTTTTTTTTTTTTTAATCTTCACCTGAGGACATTTTTTCATTTTTTGTTCGGATAGAGTGGGAGGGAGAGAGAGGAAGAGAGAGAGAGAGAGAAACATCAAGTGAAAGGGACACATCGAGTGGCTGCCACCCGCACGACCAACCAGGGCCGGGGACAAACTACAACCGAGGTACGCGCCCTTAGCGGGAACCGAAGCCGGGTCTCTCTGGACCGCAGGCTGACGCTCTAACCGCTGAGCCAAACAGGCCAGGGCTGCTTTTTTTTTAAATCCTCACCCGAGGACGTCTTTCCACTGAGTTTTTAGAGAGAGTGGAAGAGAGGGAGGGAGAGACAGAGAGAAACATGGATGTGAGAGAGACACATCGACTGGTTGCCTCCCTCACGACCCCACCCAGGGCTGGGAATCGAACCCGTGACCCTTCCGTCCACGGGCCGACACTCTAACCCCTGAGCCGAACCGGCCACGGCCCCCCCACGTCTGAGAGCCCCGGGGGCTGTTTCAGGGCAGCACCTACAGCGCCTCCCGTGGGGATTCACTCAGTGAGACATGAAAACACGCAGTGGGGCGCCAGGAACACGGGGCGCACGGTGGGCGTCAGCACTGGATCGCCTCCCAGCAGTGCCCATCGCCCCCCCGACAGTGAGCACCAGCACCCCTCTGCCAGCTCCCGTCTCCAGGCCCCCGGCAGGACCATCTCTGTCTTTCATCCCGTGTCACAGCTGCCCTGAGTGAGTCCAGGCAGGGACAGGGTGGGGGGAGGCAGTGTGGCGCCTGCCCTCCTCCCTGCCCCTGCTCCCCCCCCCCAGGCTAACGCCCTGTTACTTGAGCCTGTGAGAGCCACGAGGAAAACAGCAGCTCCCTCTCCCACCTGCTGCCAGCGGCTCTATCGGCCCTCCCGGGCTGCGCAGGGCTGAGGGGACACGGCACATGGAGAGCTGCACTTCCGACATGCCCCCGCCTCCCGCACAGTGGGGCTGCTGCCAGCAGGTTTCCTCGAAGCCCAGTGAGGCCGCCGCAGGACAGCCACAAAGGCCCCGCTGTGCGGCCTCGGGAGCCCGGGGACAGACGCGCAGTGGCCACTGGGATTGCACTTTCAAGAACAGGAGCTTGGGGACAGAATGCACGCCTGTGAGCATGCAGACCATAATTAATCATTTCACCTCCTATTGGAAAAGTACCTCAAGGGAGGACGGCGGGGGAGGGGGGGTGAGGGCGGAACTGCTGGTCTGAACAGGTACTTATTTCTCCGCCTGAGGCTCTGCCTGGCTGGGAACCAAGCTGTCAGACGTGGAGTGGAAGGCCAGGTAACTACTGTGCAGGCAACCGCAGCCTGGCGTTCCTGAGCCCGGCTCCCCAGACTGGCCTCTGCCCTCACTCTGGGTGGTCTTTGGTCTTTTCATTCTTGGGCAGAATTGTCTTTTAACAGCTGAAATCCAGAGAGAGCTGAGGACCACCGCTTAGTCACTGAGACTCCCCAGCCACTCCTCGGTGCGTCCTGTGCTCAGGCCCCAGGCCCTGCACTGGCCCAGGGTGCAGTGGGGATGCCCACTCCCCTTTCAAGCAGCTCACAATTCAACACGTGACTCCCCGGGGGAGAGCAGACACAGAAATGTAACCCCGCCGGCAGGCAGGGAAGTCTCCTGGAGAACGGGACACCTGCCAGGAATGTGGGGGATGAATAGGAGTTTGCAGGGAGAACAGAAGTACAAAAACAGCACATTCTGGAATATTCTGGAATGTGTGTTTGTGGGGTCGTGGTAGGGGGATTAGAATTAAACAAGCAAACGAGGTTTAAAAAATTGACTACAGCTATGTAGCAAGCCCTGTGCTATCTACCGGTGATTTGGAGGTTCGGACGTGGTCTTGTCCTCAGGAGTCTACGAGTCAAGGGTTATGACAGTCATAAGTCCCAGGCGGCCTACAGCTCCATCCCATTATGTCTCTAGAGACCCTGCCTCCTGAGTGGGGGTGGATGGGAGCTCAGGACATATTTACCCTTCAAAGTCACCCAGGTCCCTATGTCAAATGGGCAGGACTTGGCATGGGTGCACCAGAGGGCTGTGGGGATTATGAGATGATTAAAATAAATGCATGGAGCAGGAGATGAAGAGAGAAAGGGACAGAAACAGACACAGAGGGGGAGACAGAGAGAAACAAAGGCAGAAACAAGAGGAGACAGGAAGATGGAGAAAGCCAGACAAATGGGGAGGGAGGGAGGGAGGGACAGAGAGAGGCAGAGAAAACAGAGACAGAGACAAGTTAAAGAGACCGAAAGAGAGAAAAGAAAGAGAAATGGACGCAAGATACAGGGTCATTCGCAGAAACAGACAGAGGAAGGAGCAGAGAGAATGAGAGGCTCCCGCCTGAGCATGCCAGAGGGGGATGCCCAAAGCTATGCTCTTTCCTAAGAGAACCGAGCCCCCCCGCTGAGGTCTGGCCTGGCCAGTGCTCCTGGTGTCCCTAAGGCCTGGCTGATCAGGGCCAAGCCACAGGGAGAGGCAGGGCCCAGGCACAAAGCCTGAGAGCCAGCCCAGTGCAGGGGGCTGGCTGGTGGAGGGCCTGGAGGAGGGCGGGGCTGCAGAGGGCGCCACCCCCCCCATGGTTCCTGTGAAACCCCTCACCACCCACCTGGCCCGGTGCAGCAGGCCCTGGCCCTCGCCTCAGGGACACGCCGGTGTGCCTGAGGTGTCAGGGTCGCAGAGCACCCTCCAGGGCGGCCCCCACGGTCCAGCCGGAGAAGCAGGCCAAGAATGCTGTGCGTGGAGTCCCGGGGGCGTCTGGGGCCCTCGGCTGGACAGCGGGGTGTGGCGAGCCGAGTGTGTGCCAGGCCGAGTGTGTGCCAGGCTGAGTGTGTGCTGGGCCCTGCTCTAAAGGCCGTAAAGGTCACAGTTATTAACTGTTCCCTTGGTGCCAGGCGCTCCGTCCTCACCGGAAGGCAGGCGCTAAGAGCACCCGTTATACGTGGAAACAGGCCTCAGAGAGCCAGCACACTTCACCAGGCGCTCACGCTGCTGTGTGCAGCATGTGTCAGTCCCTGTCCCAGAAACCTCTGATGAGGATCAGGGTCCCCATTTATAAATTAAGAAAACGAGGTTCAGAGAGATTCAGCATCGTGCCTGGGCCACAGCCGGTGCAGAGGACGCCCTTCCCCAGCACGTGTCCCTCCAGGACCCTGGGGCTTCAGCACAGCCCCCAGGAGAGCGGCTTGGACGCTGTGGCGGAGACGAGCCGCGCGGTGCCCTTGGGCACCCTCTGCTCCGAGGGCCTGTAACCCCAGGACTCTGTGGGCAGGAGTCAGGAGGTGAGCAGACTTGGGTGGAACTCAGCACTGGCTTCCTCGCTCCCCACCCGCCCCACTGAGTCCCCGGCCCAGCCTGCGGGTTCAAGACCGCTGGCTCCCGGCGCAACGCTGAGCCTTCGCTGAGTGCGCCACGTGCCCGCTGGGTGTACGCCACGTGCCTGTTGGGTGTGTACCCACTGAGTGTACGCCATGTGCCCACTGAGTGTGTACCTGCTGAGTGTGTACCCGCTGCGTGTGCACCATGTGCCCACTGAGTGTGTACCCACTGAGTGTGCACCATGTGCCCGCTGGGTGTGTACCCGCTGCGTGTGCGCCATGTGCCCGCTGAGTGTGTACCTGCTGAGTGTGCACCATGTGCCCGCTGGGTGTGTACCCGCTGCGTGTGCGCCATGTGCCCGCTGAGTGTGTACCCACTGAGTGTGCACCATGTGCCCGCTGGGTGTGTACCCGCTGCGTGTGCGCCATGTGCCCGCTGGGTGTGTACCCGCTGCGTGTGCGCCATGTGCCCACTGAGTGTGTACCCGCTGAGTGTGCACCATGTGCCCGCTGAATGTGTACCCGCTGCGTGTGCGCCATGTGCCCACTGAGTGTGTACCCGCTGAGTGTGCACCATGTGCCCGCTGAGTGTGTACCCACTGAGTGTGCACCATGTGCCCGCTGGGTGTGTACCCGCTGCGTGTGCGCCATGTGCCCGCTGAGTGTGTACCCGCTGAGTGTACGCCATGTGCCCACTGAGTGTGTACCCGCTGAGTGTGTACCCGCTGCGTGTGCGCCACGTGCCCGCTGGGTGTGTACCTGCTGCGTGTGCACCATGTGCCCACTGAGTGTGTACCCACTGAGTGTACACCATGTGCCCGCTGAGTGTGTACCCGCTGAGTGTGCGCCATGTGCCCACTGAGTGTGTACCCGCTGAGTGTGCACCATGTGCCCGCTGAATGTGTACCCGCTGAGTGTGCGCCATGTGCCCACTGAGTGTGTACCCGCTGAGTGTGCACCATGTGCCCGCTGAATGTGTACCCGCTGCGTGTGCGCCATGTGCCCGCTGGGTGTGTACCCGCTGCGTGTGCGCCATGTGCCCGCTGAGTGTGTACCCGCTGAGTGTGCACCATGTGCCCGCTGGGTGTGTACCCGCTGCGTGTGCGCCATGTGCCCGCTGAGTGTGTACCCGCTGAGTGTGTGCCGCATGCTCCCTGCGAGGCCGAACTGAGCTCACTGGGAAGGCGGGTGCCCCCTCCATGGCTCTGCATGGGGAACCTTCTCATGCCCAATCAACGTGGGAGGCGGGAAATTCCTCGGCCACCCACAGGGATTAAAAAGTGCTGATGTTTAGTTCTCCCCCAAGACATTCTGACTGAGTTGACTTGGGGTGACTGACACCTGGGCAGCGAGACGTTTTACTCCCAGGTGATACCCACCTGCAGCCAGGGCTGAGGTCTCTGGGGCACTGAGGAGGCCTGAGGCTCAGCTCTGCGTCGCGGGCCGGTGGAGACTTCTCTGGACCGGGCTCCCGCATACAAACATTTGAGATGTGGGAAAGGGAGCTATGTTGACTCCCCACCTAGCCCGTGCCAGGCATTCTGCAGAAGTTATCTCCTGTATCCGCTCCACGGTTCTGTGAGGGTGGTGGTATCACTGGGTGCGCGATGTCACCCAGCCAGTACGCGGTGGAACGTGGACCGGAACCCACGTGTTTGGCCCTGTCCTTCCTGCTGTGCCCTTCCAATAAATCAGTGTTCTCAGGTTCGCTAAGCTCTGTTGCAAGTTGAAGATCTTGCTTTAATAATGTGGATTCTGAGCCATACGTCAGAGGGGAGCCGGAGAGCCTGCATTTCCGAGGGCGCCCAAGGGATGCGGTGCTGCTGCCCCAGGGCCACTTTGAGTAGAAACGGTGAACGGGTTTTCCCGCCCAGCATCACTTCCTGTTGGTCCGTGCTTGTGCCGGGCCAGCCGGTTAAGGACATGCCGGGCCCCTGTTCCGATCACAGCACCCAGCTTTGTTCTGGGGTCCCGGCCCTTGCCCTGCTCAGCCCCTTGTGAGAGGACAGCGCTCAGGGTCCGGCCTGAGGCCGTCAGCTCGTGGCGCCCCTCTGCTGGGTGTCGCGTCTGGGCATGGGCACCTAACTCAAGCCAAACAAATGGGTTACCAGGAGTGTGAGAGCAGAAGCTTCTCTCCCCTCCATGGAAGCCCAGAGGGACATCCTTTCACCCCCAGGCAGACATGGCTTGAGGATTTGATGGGGTTCACCGCTGGAGCTGTTTCCTTCCCGGGGGGGGGGGGGGGAGGGGGGCGCGCCGAGCAGTGGACTGTAACCCAGTCGTGCAAAGCCTAAGGATGAGGCAGGTCCTTGGGAACATCCTGGAGTGGCCAGACTAAGCCCAGCCCAGGGCCCACTTCTGGGCTGTCAATTCATGAAGACCACTTAACCCCCTTACTGTTTCAAGCCACGTTGACTTGGGTTCCATGTCTCTTAACATCAGTAATACTAATACAAGCTCTGGGACCAGAGCTTGAATCTCAGCTCAGCTGCTCACTGGCTGTGTGGCCTTGGGCCAGCCGCTGGGCTTCTCTGAGCCTCGGTTTCCTCGCCTATAAAATGGAACTGGCAAGGCCCATCCCGGGCATCTACGAGATAAATGGTAGCTATTATCAAAACTAATTATTAGTTCCATTTTGGCAGGCCCTCATTCTAAAATCTGTGTGTGTCAACATTGCTTCTAGCCATTGGCACAAAACTAGGAAGCAAATTAACTTAAAAGGTTGGGGAGTGAGGGGGCTGCCTCAAGGGTTATGAGTAAGGCTGAGAAAGAAGAAGAATGAGGTTGAACTTTCTCAGTGGCCAGGATGCAGTTCAGGCTTGCCTGGGCCCTAGATGGTTGGTGCTGATACGCTCGGGCCTTGGCTCCGTGCAGCAGGGCGTGTGGGAGCCACGCTCTGCTCTCTGGTGGCGATGGGCGGACTGGCTCAGAGTCTGCATCATGTTGTGTTGACAAAGATATTTGTTTGGAACAAAATGCATTGCAGGCGGGAACAGGTCAACCCGCGGATTTCTTGTGCTCTCTGGCGCTGCCCGGAGCTCAGCATCCATCACGTGCCCATGGAAAGCTGTCCCCGGGAATGCTGGCCTGAGTTATCTCCCTAATTATGGTTATTTTTCAACTGCATTTCAGATCATGAACAGACTTGCTGGTGCTGAACAGGCCTCACTGGGTGAAACCTCCTGCCTTCTTCAAAATCACATTGCATGGATTAAATGTTCAGAGACATCAGACACACCTAGGACACTGCCATGGCCATTATCGTTAATGGACAGAGATGGGGTTAAGTTAGTCAGATACCTGCCTGAGTCCAGAAAAGTCCACAGACACCAAATCCTGGTCACCACGTTGAAACTGAAATCACGTTTCAGGAGAGAGGTACAAAGGTGAATGGAAGGCAATTCAAACAGACAGGTGGGGAGGGCAGCGGAGGGACCCACCTCACTGCACCCCTCACCGCAGGGCACCCTGCAGCCACAGGGGAGCCAGTCAGAGTGCCAGCTGGGCTACTGGAGAGAGAGCGAGGGGCAGACAAACAAATGGACTGGCACATAGCAGGATCGGACCAAGGAGACTGGCAGACATGGACGGCCGTCGTGGGTGTCACGTGGACAGAGTTGTAGCAGAAGCCAAGGAAAGGGAACAAGGTCGTCCCAGAGAGGTGCCGAGGACAGACCAGCCGGTGCTCGCTCCGCGGGCTCCGATTCCCGCGTCCTGGTTCCAGTCACCGAGGCTCTCCACCCCTTTGTCCCAGCAAGCCCAGGCTGTTCCATGGCCTCACGTGCATGCAAGGGACACTGCAACCAACCAATGGTGGAGGAAAGGGAAACGGGGAAAATGTGCACAAGAAGAGTGTTGAGGGCAAAAGGCATGTTTCTTTCCTCCTGGCAACAGATGTTTATGGGGTACCTCCTCGGTATCAAATAGATACAACGTACACACTGGGGAGTGTGTCATGGGCCCTGCCCCTGTCAAGTTTACAATCTGGTTACAAAATGTCAGGTAAGATCCCACCTGAGTAAAAAGACATGTAACCAGCATGCACCGGGGTTCACCCCAGGGAGAACAAACGAAGGGCACTCACAACAGTTACAAACCACAGCCGTCCAGGTGTGCGCTGCAGACCCCCAGCATGGACATCACCTGGGGCTTGTGAGAAATGCGGGCTCTCGGGCCCAGCCCAGACCTCCTGGGGGATGAGGCCCAGCAAGCTGTGGTTTAACAAGCCTTTCAGGTGATTCTGAGACACTCTCAAGTTTGAGAAGCACTTCCCTGAAACACAATAGCTCAAGGCCCCACTTGCCAAATGAACAGATTTCCAGTTTTTCCCCCAGGGTTCCCCTTCTCAAATGCTACATTTTCAAGACCACCCAGGGATGCATGTGTGAGTCAGCAATTAATTATAACAATCAGTTTTATGTAATTTTACATATGTTAACTAATTTAATCCTTATAACAATTCTATAAAATCGGTCCTCTGTGTCCCCTACTTTACGGATGGGAAAACAGAGAGGTTAAATCACTTGCTCAAAGTCACTCAGCTGAGTGGTAGAGATGGGATGTAAGAAGCAGTCAAACTTCAAAATCTGGCTGCTAACCATGGGTTATACTGCTGGGCAGACCAGTCCTGAGCACCTTTGCCACCTGGCAGCGATGGAGATGTCTCGTCCTGGAGACTGGGCCCTGCCACTGCTGCTGGCTCTGTGCCCTGCTCTGCCCCTCCCCGTCTAACTGCTGCCCGGGCCCCACGTCCAGAGGCGCCTCCTGGCCCGTCAGAGCAGAGTGTGAAGGCCCCACCCTGCTGGAGCCAAGTCCTCAAACAGCAGGTGCTGGTGAGGATGCAGAGAAAAGGGGACTCCAGGACACTGCTGGGGAGAATGCAGACTGGAGCAGCCACTGTGGAAAACACTATGGTGTTACCTCAAAAAGTTAAAGATGAGCCTGCCATTTGACCCAGTGACCCCACTCCTAGGAATATACCCTAAGAAGCCTGAAACACCAATCAGAAAGAATATATACACCCCTATGTTCACAGCAGCACTATTTACAATAGCTGAGATCTGGAAACAGCCCAAGTGCCCATCAGTAGATGAGTGGATAAAAAAGCTGTGGTACATATACACAATGGAGTACTATGCAGCTGTAAGAAAGAAAGATCTCTTATCCTTTGAGACGACATGGAGGGACCTGGAGAGTATTATGCTGGGCAAAATAAGCCAAGCAGAGAAAGACAAATATCACATGATCTCACTTATTTATGGAATATCATGAACAAAATAAGCTGTTGATCAGAATAGATCCAGAGACATAGAATATGGAAGTAGGGAACGGACTGACAATCTCAGAGGGATGGGGAATGGGGGGGCAGGAAAAGATAAACCAAAGAACTGATATGCATGTATGCACAACCAATGGACACAGACATTAGGTTGGGGAAGGCAGGAGGGAGGTGAGAGTGGGGTGGGGGGGTGTCAGTGGGGGAAAACAGGACATCTGTAATGCTTTCAACAATTAAAAAATTTAATTAAAAAAATTAAACTATTTTCAGTCTGGTTGATAAATGTTGCTGCTTGAACCCCTGGCATACCCCCTCAACTGTCCTGTCCCCAACCCTAAAGCCTGGGCCTTCCCACGAGCCAGCAGCTGGAGGGCTGGCGCAGGCTCTGCAGTGAGCCCACCCCCACAGGCAGCCCCAGCGTCCCCTCTGACGGGCCAGGGCCCGTGCTGCCGAAGTCTAGAAGACACACCGACCTGTGGGAATCAGGCTTTCCTCCAGCTATCGGGATGGTAAGAAGTTTTTATCTCCTTCATTTTGCTTATCCATGTTTTTCAACCTTTCTATGGTAAACATGATTAACTTATGTAATGAAGATTACTTTTTTTAAAATGTTGAAGATAATGGCAGGTTTTAAATTTCCTGAAATAAAGTGGAATGCTCTGTTTTTACTCTGGCCACCACCCCACCATTCGTGCCAGGACCCCCATTACAACACAGCAGAATCGAGGTGCTGTCCGGAGCCTCCCAAAGCTGCCTTTGATACCTTTGAAAATAAGGCACATGGCCTGGGTCCCATCGAAGAAGCATTGTGCTTGCCTGGCCCTGAGCCCACCTGCTGCCCCTGGTCGGCACGACTAACCATCTCGTTCTGGAGCATTGGGAACTCGTGCAGGATCTGGTTCCTCCGAGAGCAGCCTGTTTGTTCCCGAGGAGACTGGTCCGCTGGGAAGTGGGCCAGGGCGAACCCTTGAAGTACTTCAGGGCAAGAGGAGAAGGGAAAAAAGAGAAAGCACAATAGGTCGGCCAGGCACCGAGAGGCATGGAAGAGTCCCTGTCTTTGTTAAGGGCAAAGGTGAGATCGAAGCTAGCAGATCATTGCACACACATCGGCCTCCGAGCCACTGCCCAGCAGACATTGCCAATCAGTCACAGCACTCAGTCCTCGCTGTGACGCCGCTCGGAGTTCTGAGTGCAGCCCCACAACCTTCCATCAGCTGCACCTCCCCTGCCGTCCCCGGGCTGGTGGTGCACACCTCTAGACAAGTCCACGGGGGACCCCTGGGTGCAGCGATCATGGGTTTGGATCTGGACCTGAACCAGCGGTGCTGTAAGGCCTGTAGTTGTAGCTCATTGCCTCTGATTTGTGGGAACGTCACTCTTTAGCATCAGGAAAACTCCTGACTGGGTGTGGTTTTACCCTCCGCTGTGCTTAAGAGGAGGTGACAGTCCCGAGACAAAGCTACCCAGTGCCACCTCAGCCCTGCCATGGCTGCTGAAGGCCTCCCAGGAACTCTGAGGGCTCCATGGGAGGTCACTGATCTTATTCAAGTCCTGTGGGAGGGACAGAGAGAGAAAGGTGGTGAAATACCAGCCCGACTCACCAGCCAGTGAGTGACAACGACAAGAACCAGGAGGCTCCCAGCCCCGCGTTTCCTCTTCCCTCCAGTGATGTAACCTCCCTGAGCTGCAGCAGCTGCCTCTGGCTTTCAGCCTGTCTGTCTGTCTGTCTGTCTGTGCCTCCCCTCTCTACATCAGCAGGCTAAACCTCCCCCTCAGCTTCTGATTCATGGAACTGCCTCGTGGAAACCTCCACTGGTTTTGAGGATTTTCTGAGATTCACAAGGACCCCAAATGCATCATCCAACCTAAACCCGGACATCCACCCCCCTCTTCCCTAACTGCACCACCAGCCCCTGCGGTTGCTCAAGCCATGAAGCTGTGGCCGCCCGTGATTCCTCCCTCTCCACAGGAGATGTCTCTATGGCCAGTCACCTCGGTCTTCACCTTGACCTCCATCCATTCCTCTCCACCCCCACTGCCATTTCTTTATGGAGTCACTGCTGGTTCTCCCCTAGAATTTTGGCACAGGCCCAACTGCTCTCTCCGCTTCAGGTCTCCCCACTCCTGGTATTCAGGATGGAGACAACGCAAGCTTTCTAAAACCCAAGTTTGAAACAGTTACTCTGGTTTATCATTCTTCACAGGCTGTCCTCTGATTTTGTTAGATTTTTCAGTTACAGCTGACATACAACGTTGCATTAGTTTCAGGTGTATAATAGAGTGATTAGACATTTATATACCTTACATAGTGATCCCCGGTATTCCAGGCACCCACTTGGCACCTTCCGTAGTCACCACAATATTATTGGCTGTATTTCCCAGGCTGCACTTTACATCCCCAGGACATTCTGTAACTGCCAATCATACTTCTCAGTCCCTTCACCTTTCCCCAGCCCCCAACCCTCCCCTCTGGCACCCCGCAGTCTGTTCTCTGTGTCGATATTTTGTTTCTGTTTCTTACCCACTTATCTATTGATGGGCCCTTAGGCTGCTTCCATATCTGGCCTATTGTAAACAATGCTGCAGTGAGTACGTCTTTTTGAATTCGTGTTTTGGATTTTTTCAGATAAATACCCAGAAGTGAATTGCTGGGTCATGTGGTACTGCTCTTTTTAATTTTTTGAGGAACCTCCATACTATTTTCCCACTGATCTCTGAATAATGGCCAACCTCCCTGGCATGTCTTACCACACCCTCGTTCTCTGCCCTTTGATCTCCCTCCTCCACTCTGGGATTCCCTGATTCGGATTCCTGCGAGATGAAACTGCTTTGTGTCGTGTGCACGCGTGCCTGGCACCTGGGACACTCTCCCCTGCCTTCTCACCTGTGCCCGATAGCTCCCGGGAGGTCCCAGTCCTTACCCCACACTTCCACACTCATCCTCCCAAAGAGCCTTTGCTCAGTGTCCTGTCTTGTTACTTCCGCTAGACTCAAAACCCCTGAGGTCAGGAGCCTTGTGCAACGCTGGAACTCAGACTGTGGAACAATGGATGGATGAGAGGACTGACTCCAGGACATTCAGTTCTTGACTGACCTCACGTCACAATCACTGAGTCGAGAAGTGAATGCCTGATCTACTCACAGGCACTTTATCCTGTGTGGAACAGAAGGTGTGCCATAGAACAGAAAGAAAGGAAAGGAGAGAGAAAAACCAGGAGCAGGCTCTGCGTGAAGAAGTGGCATCGGTCCAGCCTCGAGCAACATGCCCTGCACACAGAGGTGGGTCCTCGTGCGTCCCAGAGGGTCGAAGAGTTTTACAGCCTGTTGTTCGGTTTTTAATTTTGTTTATAGTATCTTTGTGTATACAAATACTATCTAATTCCCAAAAGTCATCGCAGTGTTATTCTCAAAGGGCACACTTGTCTTTTCTAAGCTGCTGCAGCCGTTTTCAGTGACGGTGCCGCTGCAGCTGCACGTACTGTGGCTTGAGCACAGAAGTGTCCTCGTCCCCACAGAGCAGGCCCTGAGCAAATACGGCTGGGCGAATGGATGGGAGTGAGAGGGAGAGAGAAGCTGAGGGAAGGGCACCAAGGAAGACAGGGCTGAACACAGGGAAAGAAAGGCTTGAAGAGACGGGATGTGCTCAGTGGGTGCTGGGCTGGGCGGCTCCTCTAGACTGTGATCGCTGGCACAAGCCGGGCTCAGCCTGGCAGTGGTTGGCCACGGGCTCCCAGCTGCGAGACACACCTGCCTGGCAGAGCCCGGGTGTGCTTGGCAGCGAGGGCTCAGCCCCTCCTTGGCTGCAGGCACATCTGAGCTGGGAATCACCTCGTGGACTCCGGCTCATCACTCTGCCTTGGGGCCCCCCGAAGGCCGGCGAGTGAGGGGCCCTTGAAAAGGTGCAGGGACGCTGGGGAGCGCCTGGTCGGACTGGAGGACAGGCTGGCCTCCGTCCCCTTGATCTAAAAAACAGCCTCTCACCTTTTCTTCTTGTTTCTCTTCCCGGCACTCACCGTCGCCACACGGTACCCTCCGAGGAAGGAGGTGACGACAGACCCGCTGCAGCCAGACAGCCTGGCGAGAGTCGCACGGCCCCGTCCTGGCTGCGCAGGCTCGGGCTCGGCTTTCCGTGTGAGACCGTGACGCTGGCACCTACCCCATCAGGGCACCCTGAGGGCCAGAGAAATGGCGGTGCAGCCTGTGTGGCCCCTGGCTCCGGGCACGCGGAGCTCCCATCTGCTCTCCGCACTGCTACATTCGTCCACGTAAACACAGCCAACAGACACTGAGCACTTACCCCCTTGTTCCGTTAACCCTGAGGTTCATTTCATGGGTCAGCTTCCCTGGGACCAGGGGTGTCCAGATTGAAGGATTTCTGGTGTCTGTCAGCGCACGGGGTACAGCAGAGCTCCCCACCCCCCCCGTGGGCAGCCTCGCCCAAGGCCTTGAAGGCCGAGTACGGAGGAACCTGTTCTTTCTGCCTGACTGCTGAGCTCAGACAAGGGCTCTGTCCTCACCGGGACTTGGGCCATCGCCGCCGGTCCTCAGAGCCCCGCAGGGCCGCCGGCTCACAGATGGCAGACAGAGGACCCCGCAGGCCCGTAACCACAGGAGCCCACCCCTCCTGTCGGTCTGGGTGTCTGCACCAGCCTCATGCCGTCCAAGGAGGAGCAGCGCAGGAGGCCTCCCCGGGCAGCTGGGAGCTCACGTCACAGAGCTTGTGCGGAGTAACAGCCGGACACTCCCCGCCAAGCGCCACTCTCAGAGCACCCGCTCCTGTCCCTGCAGGCTCCCTGCTCTCCGACGGAGTGGACACGGCTCCGACATCACCCGTGGCTGCGTCTGCACGCGCACCTCTGTGAGCCCTGTGGCCGGAGCCTGTCCCTGAGTCCTCGTTACCGCTGACTGAGCACCTGTGCGCCAGGCCCTGCAGGACCGAGAGGTCCCGCCCTCGGGGAGCCTCCCTGCCAGGGGGACAGAGGAAAGTCCCACGAGTATAGAGCAGTGTCCGTCGTGACAAGGCCGACACAGAGAACGAGGGGGAGTGAGGGAGCAGGCGTGATGCAGAGAGGGTGGTCGGGGGCTCCCGAGGGGGCCGTGGGAGGTGTCGGAGAGGTGCTGAGCCACGGGAGAGGCGAGGAGGGGCACCTCACGCAGAGGGCTGGGGAGGGCAAAGCTCTGCCCGAGAGCGAGCTTATTCTGTCCAAACCCGGAGGGGTCCACACGACGACACCCGTGTTCCCAGCGGCAGTGTCCAGGAGCCAGCAGGTGGGGACAGCCCAGCATCTGATGGCGGACGACGGGTGCAGGGTGTGGTGTGTCCCGCCACCAAAAGGGACACAGTGTCAACGCATGATACCATCTCGACTGAAACGTACTTAACGTGTGAATGAATGAATTTACGTGGCCGATGGATCTGAAAACACGCCGCTCCGTGAAAGGAGCCGGTCACAAAGCCCACATGCTGCCGGGTCCGCGTACAGGACGTGCCCGGCCGGCGAATAGACAGGGACCAGGCGGGTCGGCTGGGGAGGAGGGACAGTGCGGACAGTTTCTCTGGGGGACAATGACAATGCTCTACAATTAGATTTGGGGATAATTGCGCAACTCTGTGAAGAAAATTAAAAACTATTAAGTGGTACACTTTCTATTGGTAAGTTTTACACGTTACGTATATTTCGGTAAAGCTATTTTAAAAAAAATAAAGAAAAAGAAAGAAACAAGTGAGCAAAAAGAAGCAAGAAGGGCAGGGTGGGTGGAGCAGGGTGAGCGAGGAGGCGACGACCTGGGGCAGGTCACCGAGGCCCGGCAGCTGGACAACGCGGGGGTGTCCTGTGGATGGGGTGTGGGTGAGGTCTGAGCAGGGGTCTGGTCCTACCACAGGCCGTGCTGACTGTGCATTTCCAGGGCAGCCTGACGGCAGAGCGCGGGGTCCTGGTGCCTGCAGTCCTGGCCCAGCCGAGCCCCTGGTCCCAGCCGAGCCCCTGGTCCCAGCCACGAGGCGGCAGCAAGGGATGTCGTCCTCTTGTGGTGGGGGACCTCACGTCTGAACCTGAGATGGGAGCATCTCCCTCCCAGGAAGCTTCGCGAGTGCGTATTCCTGAAGCGCTTGCAGGAGAGCCTGGCAAGAGGCCGGTCCGTAAAGGTCCTTTAAACAAACCAAAAGGTTCTCACCAGATGCTGCTCCTTTGCTGGGGAGGGAGCTCAGCCGGCCAGGCTGGTTTTCCGCCTCACAAAGCTCTCAGCCCTCGCCTGGCTCCATCCAACACTAACTGCTCCTGAGGCCTCATTCCAAAAGGACCGTGAGTCAGCGGCCAGGAGCCCTGTGCCGCGGCTGGGGACGGCCCTCTCCGGGTGACTGGGAGCAGAGGTTGCGGCCCTGGCTAGCCTCGGAGGCTTGTGTACCTGGACTGCTCACATCACAACAGTTGGGGCAAGAGCTTCTATGAGCTTCGAAAGTGAAAGTGGCCGAAGAAACACCCTCCTGAGGCTTCCAGATGTTCAACGGCAGCGGGTGGGCGTCCTGGGGGCTCAGAGGAAGGCGGGCTTGTGGGAGTGCTGGGTGCCGTCCAAGGGGCTGAGCCACAGGCCAAGGAGGGGCTGAGAGGCGGCAAGCTGTGAAGACATGAGACCGGCTTTGCAGACAGAAGGGCCTGTTTCAAGGTCTCCCCTTTCCCACGTCTTCAGTCTGTGCTGTCTTCTCACCTGTGAGACGCCCAGGACGCTCCCTAAGCCCGGCCCTGCGAAGGGTGGGCAGCCGGCCCCTTGAAGCTGCAGCGCAGTTCCTGGCTCACCAGACGCTCAGGCAGCGAGAGGCAGTTGTATCAAGGACTGTGCTCACAGCCTCGTTCTTCGACAAGCCTCATTGTCCCTGGGCACTGAGCAGGGTGACGGCCCCGGGACCTGGAGGAGGGCACCTTTGGGAGTCTTTCTTTCCAGGCTTCCTAAGGCCAAGACTGAGAAGGTCCAGAGAACTCCTTAGCAGCCACTCAGCTACGAAGTCCATGGAGAGCCCGGCTTTAGATATGGTTGATTTCGGGCTCCGATGATGTCACCAGGAGCTGCCTCCTCTCTAGCTCCCTCTGATGAGTTTCTAGATTTAGCGAGTAAAAACACAGGCTGCTAGTTGGATTTGAAGATAAACAGAAATACGTGTTAGTATAACCTTGTCCCACTAAATATTCGAGACATACTTATACTAAAATGCACCATTCATTGTTTATCTGAAATTCGAGGTCAGCTGGGCCTCCCGGATTGTCTCTGGCAGCCCCCGAACCTCACCCTGAGGCGGGGTGCCCCGGGAGCAGTGGCCGCAAACCCCTCGTAGCCCCTCGCGGCTCAGGCTGGGTCCTGTGACTGTTTCAAGTCCATCACTGTGGCAGGGACACGTCTGCACTGGCTCACCTGCCCCACCCCAAACTCAGCCTGGGGTCAACTTGGAGGGGGAGGGGCCCTACCAAACCAAGTCCAGGCGTTGAGAATAGCATGCATTCAACAAGCAGAGATGGCGTAGACCGGAGAAAGAAAGACGGGGTGTGCCGTGCACACATGCAAGGAGAGGGGTTCCTGAGCCAAAGGCAAGAGGCGAGTCCCCCCTTCCCCCACCCCCGGTGGAGTGATGAAAGCTGATGGGTGCCAAGGGAGAAGCATGGACCCTTAAGGTAAAAAACTGAAATTAAAACAACCACATTGTGCCTGGCTCTGTGATGGCATCTTGGGGTGACCCCTTCCAGGTAGCCCTACGTACTTCTCTGGGCCTCCGCTCCCTCGTCAGCAGAATGAGACAACAATGCAGCCTTGTGGGGTTGCTGGGAAATCACCTAAGATTCATTTAATTTGGGCCCAATTAGTTCTTACATAATGCTCACAGATTTGGTCAGCATCTCTCAAAACTATTTCTAAAGGGTAGATTTTTCCAAATTAGGATTCCAGTCCTAGAGATCTATTTTCATTCCTTGGACATACCAAATGAGTCATAATTGCTGGTCAGGGCTTCTTGGCCTCAGCGCTGTGGCCGCCGGGCTGGCCGGTCTGTGCGGGTCCCACACGCTGTGGACGCCGGGCTGGCCGGTCTGTGCGGGTCCCACACTCTGTGGACGCTGGGCTGGCCGGTCTGTGCGGGTCCCACACGCTGTGGACGCCGGGCTGGCCGGTCTGTGCGGGTCTCACGCTCTGTGGCCGCCGGGCTGGCCAGTCTGTGCGGGTCCCACACGCTGTGGCCGCCGGGCTGGCTGGTCTGTGCGGATCCCGTGCACTGCAGGGTGTTGGGCGCTGTGGCCGCTGGGCTGGCCGGTCTGTGCGGGTCCCACGCGCTGTGGACGCTGGGCTGGCCGGTCTGTGCGGGTCCCACGCTCTGTGGCAGCCGGGCTGGCCAGTCTGTGCGGGTCCCACACGCTGTGGACACTGGGCTGGCCGGTCTGTGCGGGTCCCACACTCTGTGGACGCTGGGCTGGCCGGTCTGTGCGGGTCCCACGCACTGTGGCCGCCGGGCTGGCCGGTCTGTGCGGGTCCCGTGCACTGCAGGGTGTTGGGCGCTGTGGCCGCTGGGCTGGCCGGTCTGTGCGGGTCCCACGCGCTGTGGACGCTGGGCTGGCCGGTCTGTGCGGGTCCCACGCGCTGTGGACGCTGGGCTGGCCGGTCTGTGCGGGTCCCACGCGCTGTGGACGCTGGGCTGGCCGGTCTGTGCGGGTCCCACGCGCTGTGGACGCTGGGCTGGCCGGTCTGTGCGGGTCCCACGCGCTGTGGCCGCCGGGCTGGCCGGTCTGTGCGGGTCCCACACTCTGTGGACGCCGGGCTGGCCGGTCTGTGCAGGTCCCACGCGCTGTGGACGCTGGGCTGGCCGGTCTGTGCAGGTCCCACGCGCTGTGGCCGCCGGGCTGGCCGGTCTGTGCGGGTCCCGTGAGCTGCAGGGTACTCAGCAGCATCCCCGCCTGTGCTGACGAGACGCCAGGAGCGACTCCACCACCGAGTCGTAACAACACAAACGTCTCCACACATCGCCAGATACAAACACGTACTCGTGTGCATGTGTTTGGAGATACTGCGCGAATGCACATTGTCAGCCCACACCACCCATGTCCCCTGGGGGGCCGTCTACGCGGGCCGAGCTCGCAAGGCCCCTGAAAGTCGAGTCCACGTAAACTGGAGTGAAGGCACCACGTCCCGAGGTAAGTGAGCCTGAATATTCTTCCCGCCCCAGGGACTTTCCAGCTGCATTGAGAACGAGAACCAACCGTCTGTCTCGAGGACGGGTGGGCTGTGCCCGGTCGGCTCTCCAGCTTCCAGTGAGCACAAGCCGAAGGGAATATCAGGACGTGTGTAGTGTGGGTGTCTCAAAGTCATGCTCTGCATTTTCACTGTTCCTTTTAAGTCATAGGAATAAAGGTCACGGCCAAGTGTTCATCAGCTGTGGTGGGTGGGAGAGAAGGAGGGGGCACCTGCAGGTGAACACAGGTGATGGCAGAATTCAGTCAGGACTGTCCTAGACCGGCACCGAGCCCTGGGTCTGCCTCCCAGCACCTGGCTGTTTCGGAGGGAGTGTCTCATCCTGCCCAGGCCGGTGGCACTGGCCCACCCAGCAGGCCCACACTCAGGCCCCCCTTCCCCACTCAGAGCCCCTCCCCCACTCAGGGCCCCCCTCCCCCACTCAGGGCCCCCCTCCCCCACTCAGGGCCCCCCTCCCCCACTCAGGGCCCCCCTCCCCCACTCAGAGCTTCCCCCTCCAGCACTCAAGGCCCCCCCCACTCAGGGCCCCCTCCCCCACTCAGAGCTTCCCCCTCCAGCACTCAAGGCCCCCCCTCACTCAGGGCCCACCCCCTCCAGCACTCAGAGGCCCACATTTGGTTCAAAGCTCTGCCCCCACCACACTGAAGTGTCCAATAGTTTTTAAACAAGGGGCTGCGTCTTCATTTTGTACCGGCCCATAAAATCAGGTGGCACAGTCCTGCTCCCTGAACTCAGTTGTCGGCCTGTGAACAGCAGTAAGGCCCTCCTAGGACACTGCGAGGGTCCCAGGCCAGTCCAGTCGCTGACGATTCACAGCGCTGCCTGGCCGCCCCGGGCCCACGGAGCCCTGGCTGCACTCACTCAGGACCCATCTCAGAAGGAAGTCTTTAACTACAGGCCTGAGACCAGGGCTGGGAGCTTCCGGAGTCTTTGAAATTCTCACTGTTTATTATCTTTGTTCCTCTCATCTGTTTCCTGCAGCAGAGAACTCTCTAAATGAAAAGGCCTGTGGACTGTGGGGCGGGAGCAGGCAGGGGGCAGCTGGGAGACGCACCCTGGGAGAGGCCTGGCAGGTGAGTGGGCAGAGCTGAGTAAACAGGCCGAGTCCCCAGAGCTCTGCAAGAGAGGAAGGAAGAGGGGCCCCTGGCTCAGAGCAGTGCCCCGCTGAGCCCGGGAGGAACGAGGGGTGAGGGACAGCTGGTCCAGGGCTGTGCATGGACCCACAGCCTCTCTCCCCTGGCTGCTGGGAGCGCTGTGGCTGGAGGACAGGCAGGTCCGCCCGCAGGCTCCGTCATGCAGGAGTGACAAGCTCTGTCCCTCCATCGCTGGGCCCCGCAGTTTCCACAGTGCCCACGGAAACAGGGGCGTCCTGCTGCTTTCAGGGCCAGTGGGGTTTTTGCACCCACTGGAGGAACAGAATTCCCTGAGACTGCACAGGAGGGTGAGGAATGCTTGTTGGTGTGGAAATGAGCTCCTGGGTCTCCAGTGTCCCGTTCCCTCCATCCCACGCAAGCCGTGCCCTCCGCGGGGCCAGGGTTCAAGCCGCTGCCCCAGGCTCCGCCCCTTAGTGAGGCCCCCACCCGCCCGCACCCTGTGGGGTCCCCACAGCCACGGCCACCTGGCTCCTCAGCCCACGTGGAGGGAGCATGAACGGACGTGTGTGAGTGCGGGGTGTGGAGAGAGAAAGAGACAGAGGAACTCGGTCCGGGGATTTTACCCGGAGCTTCTACCAATTAACCTGCCGAGATTTCTCCTGCGGGACTGAGGCCTGCGGCCCCGCCCCGCCACGCACCGTGGAGACCCACCGCGCAGGCCCCTGCTCCCCAGGCAGGCCCCACCGAGGGGAGCGGGGTCAGTGCCCTGGCAGGGACAGTGCTGCGGTTTCTTGGGTGTGACGCTGCCGCTTTCTGCTGAAGACACCGCTGGCGGTGCCCAAGGACGGCTGCTTCCCCCGCCCTCTTCCTCCACTAATGTCGGCGAGCTGAGTCCCGATCACAACCCGGACCATAGAAGGTGCCAGACGAGGTCTGAGGACACGCTGGAGGTCCTCCTTGGGGCCGGTGTGCCGACACCCCCCAGGAGGTCCTCAGCAGCCCCCCACAAACGGACGGTGGTGCAGAGTGGCCCCAGACCAGGCCCGGAGCCCGCGAGCCGGCCTGAAGGACCCCGGTGCTCCCACAGCGGCCCCGCAGCATCGGGAAGTCCGCCCCTCGTGCCCACAGGTCCTGGGTTCCCTCTCCTGTCCTGCCCCCATCATCTCTCTCCCTTCCCCCAGCCATCTTCCCCTTTCCATCTCCAGGTCCAGAAAAGTCCCTCCTCCCACGTGTGTGACCATGTCAGTCCTGCCACCCCTGGGGCCACAGCCAAGGGTCCGCACTCCTGGCTGAGCGTCCTGCTCGGCCACCCTCCCGGGCAGGGGTACGAACTGCACTGGTGGCGGCGGAGGGGGCGTGGAGACACCGGGACCAAGCCCTCCTCTCTCCCCCACAGGCTCTCAGATAGTCGTGACTCAGGACGGTGATGTGTTGACCTGTCTCACAGAAAGTGGAGCTATGCCTGTGGGTGTGTGTCACCGTAGGAAACCATCTCTCAGGTGAGGAGATTCTGCGGGGGAGTGGTCACCCTGCTGCGTGCCCCAGACACCCAGCTGCCAAAGGGGGTGCTGGGAGAAACCGAGGCCCCGCATGGCCTGGGTGGGCACCATGTCTCCACGCTGAGACTGTCTTCCAGCCCCTGCCCCTGCCTTCTCCCCTCTGAGGGTCACTGAGTTCGTCACCTCAGGAAAGCTACTGTATCTCTGCAACAGAGAGGTGGTCACAGCGTCTATGATGGAGACCCCAGACACTGAAAGGGTTTTCTAATGCTTGACAGGGAACCCCACTTACAGGAAAGTTAGATGTATCTTGAACTGTAGCTTCTTTTGATGGGAACTTTATTTACCCAGTGAATACATAGCTGCATCCATTACCATAAAATATTTTGGAGACATCCTCACTCACTTGGGGAAGGCTCCCAGCCAGGTGAGGAGGGGAGCGGTCCTCTGCCCGCAGGTGAGGGGCACCACCACTGACCACCCTCCGTGGTGTACAGTCTTGGGGGAGACAGCCTTGAGAATGAAGACACCTGCTCAGGGTCGAATCTGGAACCTAATTTGGAAGACGCTCACCCACAGCTTTGCTAACAGCACCTCCTTCGGTTGTTCCGGCCCTCGCAGCGAATGCAGTGTGAGGTCCAGAGCTGGGGTGGCCCCCGAGCGCCCTGGGGCCTGGGGGCACCGGGTGTGGTGGGGTGGGGCTCGGAACCCTGGCGCAGAGCCCGCGGGACGCCTGTCCAGTGTTGGCTCTGGTTACAAGACCAGATCACAGTTTCTCTGCTGAAAGTGTCCCCAGGTCAGTACCCTCCTCCCGAGTCCCTGCACAGTGCTGGGGGACCCCCCAACCAGTGAGCTTATCTCAGTGCGTGTATAACCCCTCAGCGTCTAACCCCCGGCCATAAAACAGGAATGACCGAGTCTGTCCTCCCTCGTAACACAGAGAGTTCCTCCTGTCGGATCCTGTCTTCTCTGTTTTCCACAGGGCCTAGTCCAGGTGAGAATTAGCAACAACAGTGATAATAATGTGTCTTTTATTGAGGGCCTATTATGTGTCAGTAACTCTGCCAATCCCTGGTCACATGTTTTCTCGTTTAGTCCTTACAACAAACTTGTTTGGTATGGTTATTCTCCCCATGTCACAGACGAGGAAACAGACGTTCAAAGAGGAAATTTAAAGCATTCAGGTCTAACCCTTGACCTTCATTCATCTGATCTTCTGCCGCCACCCCCAAGCCTCTGCCCTCTAGCAAAAAAGAAGTGCGGTCTGGTGTGTGCAGACCCCACGGGTGTCGTCCAATGCCCCGTGTCTATGCAGCTGCCTCTCCTCTCCCTCGACTGCTGGTCATTTATTTATCAGGAAACGGTCATTGCCAGTCTGTGCTGCACCTGCTGAGGACCAAATAACTGCGTCCGACCGGCCGCCTTCTGCTCTCCGCCTCACCCAGCCCTAGCTGGGTTTCAGTGCGTTGAACTGCCTGGGTCAGGCTGCAGTCTCACAGAATCCAGGTGCCGTGTCTGCCTTAAAAGATAAAGAAGGGTTCTTTTTCCTATATGACATAATTTCCAGGAGTAAATTGTTCAGTAACTAAAAGATGTCAGAACAGAGAGAGGTCTTGGTGGCTGCACTGGCCTTTGCCTCGTGGACAGAAGGTGGCTGCCACAGCTCTCACTATCAAATCTGTATTCTAAGCAAGAGGACTATGGGAAAGTCATGAGCAAAAGGTCCCGTGTTAGCTGAGTCAGAGCTTTCCTGGAAAGCCTTTGCAACAACCTACCCTTCGGCTGTGCGGCAGGCGCTGGTGGGCTGCCCCCCCACGTCCCCTGGAGCCTCGTCCTCTGAGGACACGGAATCCCCTGCAAACTTCCTGTGGCCACAGTAGCTTGCTCAGACCGCCACACAGAGCAGGCCAGAGGGCAGGGTTCATGGAGCCCAGGGGCAGCCTCAGCCAGTGACAGAGCAGTGGGTGGACAAACTCCACCTTCGCAGCTCAGGGGGAGCCTGGGGCCTGTGCTACACGCCGTCAGAGGCTCCTGGTGGGAGGAGAGCCGGATGCCCCTACAATGACTTGCTCACAAACACAGCCTGTATTTGGCTTCTTCCGCTCCTTGTCTCATTTCCCAGATTCCATACAAATCCTTCCTGGAGTCACCCTCCAGATAAACTGCCGGCTCTGGAATCTTGGCCCCAAAGAGTCCGCTTCTGGAAACCCAACCTCAGACGACCCGGTTGGGCAGACCGGGTCACAGCGCCTGGCTGTGGGTCTGCAAGGTGTTGTGCCTCAGGTGGGTGTCGTGTTCCCGTCAGCACTGGGCTTCTGTGCGAGGAGGGGGAAGAGGTGACGTCTTGGCTGAGATGTCCACCAGCAACCTCTCTCACACCCAGACCAGGTACCTCTAGGTCAGGTCCAGAATTTCCCCGTGTGCACCAAGAGCCCCCCAACAACCTGGCACTGCCAGGCATCATGCCGGGCACAGCCTCTGCCCTCGGACTCCAGGACGAGGCGGGCAAAGAGCAGTCAGGATGCAGGCCTTACGGGGCAGTAACGGGCGCTGGCTTTGGGGGGCGCTAGTTCTGATCTGGACTGTTCTGAGATTTCCATGCGCGAGGTCTGCTAGATAACATGTAATCCTCACACCAGCATCTGAGGCACGGACTGCTTTTACTTCCTTTTCCCACGGATGAAGAAACTGAGAACCACGGAGGTTGAATATCTTAGCCCAGAGCAGGGCTATTAAGTGTCCGAGTTCAAACTCAAAACTCAGTCGGGCGAGTCCCGAAGAGAGAGCTGTCTGAGCCGTGCGGGGCAGGGTGCCGCAGTGACGGGGCAAGGGTGCCGCAGTGCCCGGTTAGAGAAGGGGGCGGGGCAGGTGCCCCAGTGACCAGTTAGAGAAGGGGGAGGGGCAGGTGCCGCAGTGACCAGTTAGAGAAGGGGGAGGGGCAGGTGCCCCAGTGACCAGTTAGAGAAGGGGGCGGGGCAGGTGCCGCAGTGCCCGGTTAGAGAAGGGGGCGGGGCAGGTGCCCCAGTGCCCGGTTAGAGAAGGGGCGGGGCAGGTGCCGCAGTGACCAGTTAGAGAAGGGGGAGGGGCAGGTGCCCCAGTGACCAGTTAGAGAAGGGGGCGGGGCAGGTGCCCCAGTGCCCGGTTAGAGAAGGGGGAGGGGCAGGTGCCGCAGTGCCTGGTTAGAGAAGGGGGCGGGGCAGGTGCCGCAGTGACCAGTTAGAGAAGGGGGAGGGGCAGGTGCCCCAGTGCCGGTTAGAGAAGGGGGCGGGGCAGGTGCCCCAGTGCCGGTTAGAGAAGGGGCGGGGCAGGTGCCCCAGTGCCGGTTAGAGAAGGGGGCGGGGCAGGTGCCGCAGTGCCCGGTTAGAGAAGGGGCGGGGCAGGTGCCGCAGTGCCCGGTT
Organism: Tadarida brasiliensis; assembly: GCA_030848825.1. Classification (NCBI taxonomy): domain Eukaryota; kingdom Metazoa; phylum Chordata; class Mammalia; order Chiroptera; family Molossidae; genus Tadarida; species Tadarida brasiliensis. Next base: position 1,932,545 of record CM061274.1, on the reverse strand, counting down.
AGAGAAGGGGGCGGGGCAGGTGCCCCAGTGCCCGGTTAGAGAAGGGGGCGGGGCAGGTGCCGCAGTGACCAGTTAGAGAAGGGGCGGGGCAGGTGCCCCAGTGACGGTTAGAGAAGGGGCGGGCGGCCAGCAGAGAGAGCGGGTGAAGGCCGGGGGGCCGGGCCTCAGACGGGGAGCAGTAGCTGACAGGCTCCCGGAGCTGTGCCAGGCGCCGCCCCGCCTTCCCTGGGGCACTGCCCGCCGTCTCTGCGCTCTCTCGCCCACGCACTCCTCCTACTCCGCCTCCGCGCTGCCCTGCGTGCTCCCCCGGGTGGGCACCGACTCAGCATGCCCTGTGCATAGCTTGTTACACCAGTTCCTGTGACCCTACATCAAGTCCCACCTCCGCTCCAAGGACCCTACAAATATAACTTTCAGAATTAGAGAGGCGAGGTTCCAATCCCAGCTCTGAATTAGCCATGGGCAAGACATACAGTCTGTCAGGACCTCAGTTTTCCCATCTGTAAAATGGGGATTAAAACCCCGGCCTCCCAGTGCTGCAGGGAGGACCGAATGGGAGTGTGTGGAAGTTCATAGCCAGGTGTCTGGCTATGTCAGTCCTATGCTACTCCTACCCCACACCCTCCCTCTCATTGCCACACACCCCGTCTGTCTGCACCCAGCTGTTCCGTCCGCGGAAGGCCGTCCCGCTCCCTGGTGAAGGCCTGGGGGCCTTCCCTCCCGCTACGTCGCCTTGGCTCAGTGGGCATCAACCCGGCTGCGCGTCAGGATCACGAGGACTCCTTACAGCTCCCGCGGAGGCCACAGGGACGGCGCCTCCGAGCTCTGAGCTGGGCGCTGGCAGCGTCAGCAGCTCCTCAGGCTGCCCTGATAGCTTTGGTTTGCAGGTGGGTTCAAGACTGACCTCTTCCTCCACAAAGCCTGCAGTTTGACCCAAACTTACTCCCACTGTTTGCTAGCTGGCTGGTCTGTCTCGGCCTCCAAGGAGCCCTCCTTTCCACGCTGTCAGGCGTCTTCGCTGAGCTGGTGACACACAGTGGGTTTTTATCCTGACTGTCCTCACAGCCCTCTTGTCAGTGACGGCTGTCGCCCGAGGCCCTGGGCGCTGGCCTCTGCTTTTCCACAGGTGGCTCTCAGTGGGGGCTGCTCAGAGCAAATCCGAAGGGCCTGCCCTGGCTCTAGGCAGCCGGTCCCCACGGGCAGGGTCAGAGGGCTCGTGTGCATGCAGACACCCAGCCTGTGCCCCGTCCATCCCCCCCCCCTGCAGTGGCCCCTCGGTCTCCCCTCGGCCTGTCCAGCCCCAGGAGGACCTTGGGAAAGAGAAATACACAAGCTATTGCAGAATGGCCATGGGAACACAGCCCACTGCAGGGGCTCGTCCTACGCAGCTTCCTCTGGGCGCAGTCACCTCCCTCCCCGAGGCCTGCGCAGATTTTGTTTCTGCCACAACCGATGAAGTCTGGCAAAAGCGACTCCTGGGTCTGGGTCACAAAGATGATTCCAATTCCTCCTGGTTCTCCCTCTCGGATGCTTGTTCGGAGAACCAGCTGCCACGAGGTGACGAAGCCCAGTCCATGCTGGCGGCCACGTGCAGACGTCCAGCCAGCAGCCCAGCCGAGGCCTCCACCAGACAGAGCACAGACGAGTGAGTCCCCCAGCCACCGAGGGGGCGCTCCCTCACCAGCCCGCCCCGCCTGGAGAGGGGAACAAGGAGGTGATTGTTCCACTCACTCACTGGAAGGCTGAGTTTTCCATGGCAACGAACACCTGATACACAGATCCTGGGAGTGGGCTGGAGGCCTTGTGGCCGGAATGCTAGGGTCCCCGGGACCCAGAGGCTAGTCTAGGAGCAGGAGCTGGGGACAGGTCCCACAGGCCCAGCAACCCCTCCTCTTCGTGGGAAGGAGGACAGCGGGAGGAGAGCTCTGTGAAGTGCGGGGCCCAGCGGGGCCCTGACTGTCTGGGTCTACGGGTGACGCACTGCCCTGGGCACCCACTTGGGCTGGCGCAGGACGGACGGTCCAGATGTGGGTCCGAGCTGAAGCGGGCGAGCAGGCTGGCTTTGCAGAGAGCACAGCCATCACAAAAGCTGTGTGACTTGGCTCCCACTGTGGTTTTTAGAGAAGGAATGTGTTGCCAACATTTAAAGTTGTAGCACTTCAAATAAAAGCCTGTAGATGTATAAATAAGTATCTCCCCCCTGAGTACAAAAACAAACATGTTGGGATTTTTCTCTCGAGAATCAGATGGGCTGGCCCCACCCGGTCCACGTTTCTCAGGGCAACAACTAGCTGGAGCTGAGCCCTCGACACGATGCCCTCTCCTGTGCCCAGCGCCCGCCCATCCCAGTGAACGCACCAGGCTTCACTCGCTGTGTTGACCTGCTCGGCCCGTAGCCTTTGCTTTCAGAAGCCCCAAGGCCACCGCGGCCCATCGCCTACCAGCTGTGTGACTCTGAGCCTTACTTTCCGCTGCCTGTTCTCCAGCCTGTAATCTGTGAGACGACGGCCCTGCACGAGGGGGACTGAAATGGAAACGCGTGGGAAAGACACGTCTCAGCACCTGGCACGCCGTACGTACTTTATAAATGATGGCTATTGTCACTAGGAGTTTTTCTTATTAGAGCCCTGCCTGCATCGCCCATGGCTTCCACTCAGCCCACACAGCTGTCTCCCAGCACCCCACTCTGCAAGTGCACCCCCAGGCCCACGAGAGCCGGGCCCAGGGAGCAGCCCGAGTGGCAGCCTCACCCGTGAAGGTGGATTGTGTTGGCCCCGCCCGGGAGTGCCGGGAGCAGAAGAGCCTGTGGCTGGAGCCAAGCTGCAGGGCCACCAGAGCTACCAGGCAGAGGGGCCCCCCGCCCCACCCCCGTGCTCAGGGTGCTCACGGGAGGCTGCAAACTGTGCTCCCACCTGTGTCCAGGAGAAGAAAAGGTCAATCCCCACCAGGCCTGGGGTCTCTGATTGCAGAGGAACAAGAGCTGATGCTGGGCCCTGGCCAGCGTGGCTCAGTGGTTGGGCATCGACCCATGCACCAAAAGGTTGCTGGTTTGATTCCCGGTCAGGGCACATGCCCAGGTTGTGAGTCTAATCCCCAGTGGGTGGCCTGCAGGAGGCAGCCGATCAATGTTCTCTCTCATCGATGTCTCTATCTCTCTCCCTCTCCCTTCCTCCCTCTCTAAAATCAATAAAGAAAAATTATTTTTCAAAAGAATGTTTAAACACGGACAGTACGTGTCTGCTGGGAAAACTCCTTCTCCACGCGATTCGCTGCCCAGCCAGGTGAGAGCTGCGGCTCCACAGACCTGACAGTGTGGAGCTCAGTGACAGATGAGCCGAGCGGCGAGAGAGGACGGCAAGCAGACAGACCTGTCTCCCAGCTCCCTGCGTCTGGGCTTCCCCCACACGCAACTTCCTGCAGGAGGCCCCCGGGTCCTCGCACGCAGGTACGTTTCTTCCCCTTGGCCTTCCACCAGCCGCTGAGAAAGGAGGCAGGAGCCCAGGTAGCAAGCCTCTTGCTTCAGCCCTGAGCATCTTCTTACCCGAGGAAGGTTCCCCGTGATCCCAGCCTAGAGGCTGCTGGAGGACCTGGGGAAAGCGTCTGAAAAATGCAGTTCTTTGATGAAAAAAGATTGGCTGCTGAGGGGCGGGGAGGGGGGCGGGTGAATAGAAAACAGTCAACTTCAATCCAGTGGGAAATTCTTCTCCCCAGGCAGTTAGTGTTGCATGTCTCCCCAGCCAGTCCTGATCCCGCAGCTGCCCTGTAGGGATCGGAACTGCTGGGGCTGCAGGTCCTGTTGGAAAAGGCTCCCCGAGAAATCAAACTTCAAGACTCTCAAATCACTGACTCGGGCTGCAGACAGCCGGGTGGTGCCCTCACACCTGCAGCTGTGTGGCGTCTGACCCGCGCCGATGCTCCCCACAGAGGGAGGCCGGCACCCAGGCGTCCCGGGCCCCGTGAGCAGCTGCTGAGTGATTTCACAGCTTGATGCCTGAGCAACCCCATCCATCAAGTGGGGGTCAGTCCACAGACCATTGTTCCTGTGTCCTGATAGGGGGTGCTTCCGCAGCCTGGACACCTGGAAGTGGAATTCTGGGTCAGAGGGCATGTTATTAAACATGTTGATAGATGCTAAAAGCTCTCCCAGTTTTCACTCCGGGGCCAGGCAACTTTGTGTAAGAGCCTTGACATTTTGGCTGCCCAGAACAAGCATCTATTTTCTGGCTTATTTGCCTACAGTTTGGTGAGGGTTAGGCTGATCCAGGCTGAGCATGGCTGGGCATAGATAGCTAGGCATGGCTGGGCATGGCTGGGCATGGCTGGGCTGACCTCCAGGCTGTGTCTCCCATTCTCCTTGGACCCGTAGCTCTGTGAGAAATGTTACTCTCATGGCAATGGCGGGACCACAAGAGGGAAATTGGAAATATTAAAGGCCTCCTAAGGTCCAGGCTCAGAACTAGCCACCACCCTCCACCCCCAACTCCCCTGGGCTAAGCAGTCCTGCAGCAAGCCCACTGTCAGGGGACCAGGAGTCACACTCCCCCGGTGACATCTGAGTGGGAGGGCAGTGAGTACCTAGGGGGCAGTGAGTACGTGGGGGGCAGTGAGTACCTGGGGGGCAGTGAGTACCTGGGGGCAGTGAGTACCTGGAGGGCAGTGAGTACCTGGGGGCAGTGAGTACCTGGCGGGCAGTGAGTACCTGGGAGCAGTGAGTACCTGGGGGCAGTGAGTACCTGGAGGGCAGTGAGTACCTGGCGGGCAGTGAGTACCTGGAGGGCAGTGAGTACCTAGGGGCAGTGAGTACCTAGGGGCAGTGAGTACCTGGAGGGCAGTGAGTACCTGGAGGGCAGTGAGTACCTAGGGGCAGTGAGTACCTAGGGGCAGTGAGTACCTGGAGGGCAGTGAGTACCTAGGGGCAGTGAGTACCTAGGGGCAGTGAGTACCTGGCGGGCAGTGAGTACCTGGGGGGCAGTGAGTACCTGGAGGGCAGTGAGTACCTAGGGGCAGTGAGTACTTGGGGGCAGTGAGTACCTGGAGGGCAGTGAGTACCTAGGGGCAGTGAGTACCTGGAGGGCAGTGAGTACCTGGGGGCAGTGAGTACCTGGAGGGCAGTGAGTACCTGGCGGGCAGTGAGTACCTGGGGGGCAGTGAGTACCTGGGGGGCAGTGAGTACGTGGATGGCAGTGAGTACCTGGGGGGCAGTGTGTACCTGGAGGGCAGTGAGTACCTGGGGGGCAGTGAGTACCTGGAGGGCAGTGAGTACCTGGGGGGCAATGTGTACCTGGAGGGCAGTGAATACCTGGGGGGCAGTGAGTACCTGGGGGGCAGTGAACACCTGTGGGGCAGTGAGTACCTGGAGGGCAGTGAGTACCTGGGGGGCAGTGAGTACCTGGGGGCAGTGAGTACCTGGGGGGCAGTGAGTACCTGGAGGGCAGTGAGTACCTGGGGGCAGTGAGTACGTGGAGGGCAGTGAGTACCTGGAGGGCAGTGAGTACCTAGGGGCAGTGATTACCTAGGGGCAGTGAGTACCTGGGGGCAGTGAGTACGTGGATGGCAGTGAGTACCTGGAGGGCAGTGAGTACCTGGGGGCAGTGAGTACCTGGAGGGCAGTGAGTACCTGGAGGGCAGTGTGTACCTGGGGGGCAGTGAGTACGTGGATGGCAGTGAGTACCTGGGGGGCAGTGAGTACGTGGATGGCAGTGAGTACCTAGAGGGCAGTGAGTACCTGGGGGGCTGTGAGTACCTGGGGGCAGTGAGTACCTGGGGGGCTGTGAGTACCTGGGGGCAGTGAGTACCTGGGGGGCTGTGAGTACCTGGGGGCAGTGAGTACCTGGGGGGCAGTGAGTACGTGGATGGCAGTGAGTACCTGGAGGGCAGTGAGTACGTGGATGGCAGTGAGTACCTGGGGGGCAGTGAGTACGTGGATGGCAGTGAGTACCTGGGGGGCAGTGTGTACCTGGAGGGCAGTGAACACTGGGGGGCAGTGAGTACCTGGGGGCAGTGAACACTGGGGGCAGTCTTTTTCACATGCACATCGGCTGTGTGTGCTCGTGTGCTCGCAGAGGTGTGCACAAGAATGTTTGCTGCTCACGGCCGGGCGGCTCAGCAGGTTGGAGCACCGTCCTGTCACCAGAAAGGTTGCAGATCGATTCCCAGTCAGGGCACACACCTAGGCTGTGGGTTTGCTCCCCAGTCAGAGACACACAGGAGGCAACCAACTGATGTTTCTCTCGTATCAATGTTGTTTTCTCTCTCTCTCACTCCCTTCCTCTCTCTCTAAAATCATAGACATATCCTCAGGTGAGGATAAAAAATAATAATAATATTTGCTGCAACACAGTGTGTGCTGTTCATCTAGAGAAAAAAACAAATATCCATCGTTAGGAAATGATCAAATAAACCACATGAACACAGTAGAATGCTATGCACCCGTTAAGAAGGAGCGGGGCTTATCTCCAGCAACAAATACGGAAAGACTCCCCAAGGCCAGCGAGTGAGAACCGCAGGTCAGAGAGCAACATACACAGCGTGGTCCCGTGTGTGTGCGCAGAAGGAAGACAGAGGAACTCCACAGCCAATTTGACATATGGGGAAGACCTTCTGAATTATTTTTAATTTACAAAGGTAATGGGTTTGTATATTATATGTGAAATCCTTTTTTTTTAATTGGAATAACAGAAGAAGAAATAAGAGAATAGCATTGTTAGGGGCCTGAGATCTTATTAGATACAAATGTTCTAAGAACTGAAGAATGCCTGAGCCCTGCCAAACCCGCCGCCCCTCCCCCGCGGCCAGGCACACTCCTGCCCACAGAGCCCCTGGGGAGACAGGCCACGTGAGAGATCAGGGAGGAAACGGAAAGTGGATGTTTTATTACGAGCTGGGCCAGCGCCCAGGCGAGCGGAGCCCTTGGTAGGCGACCGAGCTGCAGTGGAAGGTGCGGCCCGACCGCGTGGGCTTCTCCAGGCCGCTGAGCCCTGGCCTGAGGCCAGCTGTCCGCTGGGCCTGCTCAGACCAGAGTGTCAGAGACGCTGGTGAGAACGGAAGAGAGAGAGGCCCTAAGAAGGAGGCCCGGCCTCTGCTGGCCACCAGCCCTCCGGGAGGAGGGAGCTGCACCCCTGTGACAGGCTCTGCCAACTGGAAACCCAGCTCCTAGGGCTTCGCCCCTCTGGGAAGGGGGCCAGGAGGTGGCAAAGAGTAGAGTTGTCTCTGTGACCGTGAGCGTCTTGCTGCAGTCGAGACCTGCCTTGTCCACTCGTCCCATGACGCTACTTAAATTTAAACTATTTCCATCCAGCTGCCCAGTCGCACTGAGCGCATGGCCTGTGCTCGGCAGCCACACGGGGCCATGGCCACCGCACTGGGCGGCCGGGAGGGAGAGCGCTGTCATCCACGTGGGAACCCTGGAGGAGCTGCTTCCGGCTCTCACAGGTGGAATGACAGGTGTCACCCAGGCCTTGTACGTGGGACCTAGGAGCCGGGGGGCAATGACTCTCACCCGTTTGTTCTGATTATCATTAACATTTAATTTCAAAATGCCCGTGATTTGTAATATCCCAGGAGGTCTCTGAAAGATGTCAAGAGTTCAGGCTCCTTTCAGTGGCTGGTTTGTCCTGGCCCCTCTCTGCTCGGGGAGCCCTGCTCGGAAGCAGAGAATCTTCCATCTGTCTCCCCTTCACTGTCTCTTGTAAGAAAGGTGGAATCCTCTTGGTATAGAAAGGACGCCCCCCCACCCCGAGAACGACCATTGCACAAACCTCCTCGGTTAAAATCCTCACGTGATGCCCTGAGGAACACATTTCCTTTCTCAAACTTGTGGCCCTCCCCTGACACTCAGCTCTCAGCGACCTACCTGCTTAGAAGCCCCGCCTCCTGTGTCTGGCCGGACAGCAGCCCTGGGACTCCATCCCCCAAGGTCCTGCCCGGCCTTTCCCCTCGCCCCTCTCGGTTGTCAGGTGGTCGTCCAGGGGCTGAATCCAGCTTGCAAATGTGGATTATTTTGCCTATAAAGCACTTCTGCAATGCTTGAATAAACTATCTTTTAAAAGAAAAGAAACTTTACTTAAAAATCTAGACTTCCTTCTCTTGACAAGCCGGAAGCTCTTACAAGCCTGGCCTGTCTTCTCACCCAGCACGGGACAAGGGGAAGACAGCGTGGGGGCACTTCCCATGGCCGGGGGCCCCCTGCCCACCTGGAGGGAGGGACTCTGTTCTCCTCATCCTGCTCTCCGGTTTGTCCCCAGGGCTCCACCCTCTGTGCTCCCAGGACCTCGCCACGCGGGGCCCTGCACTGCACCTCCTGTCCTCACTTCGCCCGTGACTGCGTGGCACTTGGACGAACCAGCAGCGCCTCAAGCTTGTCCTGTGCCTGTACGCCATCCTGTCCTCCCTCCCAGCCAGCTCCTACCGCTGAGCCTCCAAAAATGGGCCGCTCCCCACACAGGCCAGGATGCCAGGAGACCCTCTTCCTTCCCTCAGCGATGCCACAGCCCCCATTTCCCTCAACCTGGGGCTGTATGGTCTGTCCACGCGTGGCACAGCTCGGTAGCTTCCCAACTGCACTCATTCAGCAAGCGTTCACTGAGCACCTGCTGTGTTCCAGGGACTGTCCCACAGGCACTGAGCACAGACAGGAACACGTCTGTCCTCACTGGGCTGACACCCCACGGAGGGAGACGCAGTAAATAAGGCGAAGGAGGAAAAGGCGCTCGTGCGTTAGGAGATGGGGCCATGCAGAAAACAGGAGGATGGAGGTGTCCTTGTAACGGGTGGTGAGGAGAGGCCTCGGGAAGGTGGCATTTGAGCCGTGCCTGACAACGGTGAAGAAGTGAGCACGAGGACACCGCAGACAGAGCAAGTCGGGGGCGGCAGGTGCAAAGCCCTGGAGCCGGGGTGCCTCCTGGGACCAGCAGCAGCTCGTGTGCTGGCAGCGAGTCTGCCCCAGACCTGCCGGCAGCCGGTGCGAGGGAGCCTCGGGTCATGCAGGCCATTAGGAACCTTGTTTTTTATGCTGAGAGAAACGGAGGGTTTGGACCGGAACCGAGAGATGATCTAACTCGAGTTGAGGAGAGAGACTGAAGGCCGGGCCAGGCGCAGAACGCCAGGAGCTGCCGCAGGGGGCGCTGCAGGAGACGGCACCCCAGACCAGCCGGTGGGGCGCAGGAAGGACGGAGGGAGCGGGAGTGGCCTTCTGGACCCAAAGGGAAGTGGCACTGAGCGGGTCTTCAGACATGTTAGCAGCGGGATGTGAGAGGAAGAGCCGTCTGAGGATCACGCCAAGGCGACGGCTGTTTCTGCAGGGACAGGGTTGCCCTTAACAGAGATGGTGACAGGACACGAAGCCTTATGTTCCAAGCACCGCACGTGATGCCTTCCTTGAATGGCTCAGTTTCGTCTTCTTCCAAACGGCAAGGCTGAGACGAAGGCCCTGCCAGTGTGAGCCCTGGGCAGATGGAACAGGCAAGACCACGAGGGCAGCGCTAGATGGCTAGAGGAAGCCCGGCTCCCCTGCCTGGCTCACATCTTGGTGGCCGCCTTCTCTAGCCCCGTGGCCTAGGGCAGCCGGCTCCCCACAGGTCCAGTGTGGCTGCATAACAAGCCACCCGGACGTCACAGCAGTCATTTCGTTATTAACACTCCATCTGGGAGCCGTCTGGGCCCTGCTGGCGGCTGCCCCGTGGAGCTGTTCACACAGCTACAGTCAGGCTGCAGTCGCCTCCGAGGCGTCCTCGGCACATGCTGGTCCCGGGCTACAGACAGACACCAACTGCCGAGACTACAGGCTCTGTCTCCATGTGGTCTCCCCACAAGGGCTCTAGCATGGTGGCTTGAAGGCACCCGACTTTCTTAATGGAGGTCAGGGCTCCAAAGGCACATGTCCCAAGAGAGGCACAGCAAGAACGAAGGTGCACCACCAGCTTGCTCTAGTCTCAGAGGTCATACAGGTCATCTGCACGTCATTCTGTTCCTCAGAATCAAATCGATGATCCCAGCTGATACTCAAGGAAAAAGGAATTAGCTCAGTTCCCGCTGGTTTTCCAGCCAGAAGTGATGGGGATTCTCTTCCTGGCCCTGGAGCCCTGAGCTGGGCGCCTGGTGTGGGACAGGGACCCCTCAGTCCTCAGGGAGGACCTTCCCAGCCGAGGTGTCCTGCTGATTTTATCCGCCACACGTGGGTGTGGGACCAGCCCGTCCGCCTCTGCCCTCCTACCAGTCTCCGTGTGGTGGCTTCTTTAATCTCGTAGTTGTAGGACTTCCCTTCAGCTCGGTGTCAGGCGGTTCTGAATGATGGTTGTGCTGTAGTTTAATTGTCATTTTGATGTGGTTGTGGGAGGAGGCAATACCGAGTTTACCTGCGCCAGCACCATGACCGGAAGTTCCCGTAATTACTTCAATTTTAGTGATGGCATTTTTACATTTTTTTAAATGGGGAATAAATTCTATGTAAATAATAGTTAAATATTTCAAAATTAAAACATGATTTACAGGTAAAGATTGTACTTTTCTCATACAATTGTTTGTTCCAGATTTGCAAGGAAAAATTAATCACTCAGTAAAGAGAGCATTCAGTTAGGCCAAGCACTATTATTACGAAATTATTTACCAAAATTGAGCAGTTTCTTCTGAATAAAATTATGGGGGGAGAAATGCAATACTTTCTTTATGATTTTTATTATTGGTCAATTTTCTAATAAATAGTTAAAATATCATAATAAAATTTATGTAAAAATGTAAAAAACATTAATTATGTGCCCTACATAACTAATTAAAAAGACTGGAGAGTATTAAATAAATGTTTAATGGCATTTATTGCATGATATAATTAAACTAATTCTGAAAATCCTTGCTATCCTTCAAATCATAAAATTATTACCCTATTTCAACTTGGCAATATACTGTTGTATTTTTTTCATATACAACTTTGACTCCTCTGGGGAAATAAAAAGAAAAATATTTTTTTAAAAAAGAAAAGAAAACAGGAGTTAGACTCCGTCTCTGGAAGGGAGGACGAGGGAGTCTGCAGGCATGTTGGTGCGTTCAGCACCCCGTCAGGTCTCCGGCCATCACCATCACCCCCTAGCCTCCCTCACACCCCTCCCCGCAATCACCACTCTGCTGTCCACGTCCACGCGTGTTTTCTCAATCCCACCCCCACTCGCAGCTGTCAGTGTGCTCTCTGTGAATCTGTCTCTATTTTGCTTGTTAGTTATCTTGTTCATAAGGCTCCACGTATGAGTGAAATCATATGGTACTTGTCTTTCTCTGACCGGCTTATTTCACTTAGCACAATGTTCTCCAGGGCCATCCATGCTGTTGCAAAGGTTAAGATCTTCTTTTTTACAGCTGCATAGTGTTCCGTGGTGTAAATGTACCACAGCTGTTTTATCCACTCATCTACTGATGGGCACTTGGGCTGCTTCCAAATCTTGGCTATGGTAAAGAACACTGCAATGAACATATGGGGTGCATATATTCTTTCGAATGAGTGTTTTGGGTTTCTTTGGATAAATTCCCAGAAGTGGAATCTCTGAGTTATGAGGCAGTTCCATTTTTAATTTTTTGAAGTAACGCCACTGTTTTCCACAGCAGCCGCAGCAGTCTGTATTCCCACCTACAGTGCACAGGGCTCCCTTTCCTCCACATCCTCACCTCACTTGTAGCTTGTTGATTTATTGATGATAGCCTGACAGGTATAAAGTGATATCCATTGTTGTTTTAATTTGCATTTCTCTGATGATTAGTGACCTTGAGCATGTTTTCAAATGTCTATTGCCCATCTGTACGTCCCCTTTGGAGAAGTGTCTGTTCAGATCCTTTGCTCGTTTTTAAATTAGATTGTTTGGGGTTTTTTGTATTGAGTTGTATAAGTTCTTTGTAAATTCTGGATATTAACTGCTTATTAGACGTATCATTGGCAAATATTTTCTCACATTTAGTGGGTTGTCATTTCATTTTGTTGGTAGTTTTCTTTGCTGTGCAAAAACTTTTTAGTTTGATGTAGTCCCATTTGTTTAATTTTTCCTTTGTTTTCCTTGCTCGAGGTGATATATCAGAAAAAATATTGCTACGAGTAATGTCCAAGATTTTACTGCCTATGTTTTCTTCTAGCATTTTTATGGTTTTGAGACTAACATTTAACTCTGAGTTTATTCTTGTGTGTGGTGTAAGAAGGTGGTCTAGTTTCATTTTTTTGCACATATTTCTCCAATTCGCCCAACACCATTTATTGAATAGACTGTCTTTACTCCATTGTATGTTTTTTACTCCTTGTCAAATATTAATTGACTATAAAGGTGTGGGTTTATTTCTGGGCTCTCTATGCTGTTCCATTGATCTATGAGTCTGTTTTTATGCCAGTACCATGCTGTTTTGATTACTATAGCTTTGTAGTATAGTTTGATATTAATTAGGGTGATGCCTCCAACTTTGTTCTTCTTTCTCAAGATCGCTGTTGTTATTTGGGGTTGTTTGTGGTTCCATAGACATTTTTAGAATATTTGTTCTAGTTCTGTGAAATACACCATTGTTACCTTAATAGAAATTGCATTTAATATATAGGTTGCTTTAGATAGTATGGACATTTTAATGATGTTAATTCTTCCTATCTATGAACATGGTATATGCTTCCACTTATTTGTATCTGCTTCAGTTTCTTTCTTCAGTGTCTTATAATTTTCCGAGTATATGTCTTTTATATATTTGGTTAAATTTAATCCTAAGCATTTTAGTTTTTTTTGAAGCAATTGTGAACAGGATTGTTTTCTCAGCTTCCCTCTCTGATAGATCATTGTTGGTGTACAAGAATGCAACTGATTTCTGGATATTTATTTTGTATTCTGCTACTTTACTGAATTCATTTATCAGTTCTAGTAGTTTTTTGGTATAATCTTTAGGGTTCTCTATATACAGTATCATGTCATCTGCAAATAATAGTTTTACTTCTTCCTTTACAATTTGGATGCCTTTTATTTCTCCTTGTTGTCTGATTGCTGTGGCTAGGACTTCCAGTACTAAGTTGAATAAGAATGGTGAAAGTGGACATCCCTGTCATATTCTCAGTCTTAAGGGAAACACTTGTAATTTTTGCCCATTGAGGATGATGTTGGCTGTGGCTTTTTCATGTATGGTTTTTATTACATTGAGGTATGATCCCTCTATTTCTATTTTGTTGAGAGTTTTTATCATAAATGGGTGTTGGATTTTATCAAATTATTTTTCTGCATCTATTAATATGATCGTATGGTTTTTATCCTTCATTTTGTTTATGTGGTGTATCCTGTTTATTGATTTGTGAGTATTGTACCAACTTTGCATTCCTGGAATAAACCCCACTGGATCATGGTCTATGATCTTTTTAATGTATTGCTGGATCCACTTTGCTAGTATTTTGTTGAGGATTTTAGTATCTATGTTCATCAGGGACATTGGCGTACACTTTTCTTTCTTTGTGGTATCTTTATCTGGTTTTGGAGTTAGGATAACGCTGACCTTATAAAATAAATTTGGGAGTCGTTTCTCCTCTTGAATTTTTTGGAATAGTTTGAGAAGGACAGGTGTTACTTCTTCTTTGCATGTTTGGTAAAATTCACCTGTGAAGCCATCCAGTCAAGGACTTTTGTTTTTTGGGATTTTTTTAAATTATTGCTTTAATTTCAATAGTTGTAATCTGTCTATTCAGATTCTCTGATTCTTCATGATTCAGTTTTGGATGTTTCTAGGAATTTACCTATTTCTCCTAGATTGTCCAATTTGTTGGCATATAGTTGTTCATAATATTTCTTACAATTTTTTTGTATTTCTTTGGTGTCAATTGTTACTTCTCTTCTCCCATTTCTGATTTTATTTATTTGGGTCCTCTCTCTCTTTGATGAGTCTGGTTAAAGTTTTGTCAATCTTGTTTCTTTTCAAAGAAACAGCTCTTGGTTTTATTGGTCTTTTATATTGTTTTTTTAGACTACTTCATTTCATCACTAATCATCAGAGAGATGCAAATTAAAACAACAATGAGGTATCACCTCACACCGGTCAGAATGGCTGCCATCAACAAATCATCAAACAACAAGTGTTGGCGAGGGTATAGAGAAAAGGGAACTCTAGTACATTGCTGGTGGGAATGCAGACTGGTGCAGCCACTATGGAAAACACTATGGTGTTACCTCAAAAAATTAAAAATTGAACTGCCATTTGATCCAGTGATCCCACTTCTAGGAATATACCCTAAGAAGCCTGAAACACCAATCAGAAAGAATATATGTACCCCTATGTTCATAACAGCACTATTTACAATAGCTAAGATCTGGAAACAGCCCAAATGTCCATCAATAGATGAGTGGATAAAAAAGCTGTTGTACATATACAAAATGGAATACTATGCAGCTATAAGAAAGAAAGATCTCTTATCCTTTGAGACAACATGGAGGGACCTGGAGAGTATTATCCTAAGTGAAACAAGCCAAGCAGAGAAAGACAAGTATCACATGATCTCACTTATTTGTGGAATATAATGAACAAAACAAACTGTTGAACAAAATAGACCCAGAGACATAGAAGTAGGGTACAGACTGACAAACCTCAGAAGAGGGGGTGGGAGGGGGAGGGAAGAGATAAACCACAGAACTTATATGCATGTGTGCATAACCAATGGATGTAGACAACAAAGCTGAGGACGGGGTGTGGTGGGGGATGGGGAGGAGGGTGTCAATGGGGGAAAAAGGAGAAACATCTGTAACAAAAATAAATTAATAAAAATAATTTTAAAAACTAAATTAAAAAAAGACTTTTATTTATTTCTGTTCTGATCTTTATTATTTTCTTCCTTCTACTCATTTGGGGCTTTCTCTTTTGTTCTTTTTTAAGTTCCTTTACTTGTAAACTTAGATTGTTTATTTGAGATTTTTCTTGTTTCTTGAGATAGGCCTGTAATGCTATGAATTTCCCTCTTAAGACTGTTTTTACTGTATCCCATAGATTTTGGGTTGTTGTGTTTTCATTTTCATTTGTTTCAAGATATCTTTTGATTTCTTCCTTGATCTCATCATTAACCTATTCATTGTTTAGTAACATGTTATTCAGCCTCCATGTCTTTCATATCTTTCCGTTTTTTTATTGTGATTGATTTCTAGTTCCACACCATTACAGTCAGAGAAGATGTTTGATATGATTTCAAACTTCTTAAATTTATGAGATTTATTTTGTGTATGAACATGTGGTCTATCCTAGAAAACGTTCCATGTGCACTTGAAAAGAAAGCATATTCTGCTGCTTTTGGGTGAAATTCTCTGAAGATAACAATTAAATCCATCTCATGTAGTGTGTCATTTAAGGCTGCCATTTTCTTGTTGATTTTCTGTCTGGAAGATCTATCCATTTATGTCGATGGGGTATTAAAATTCCTACTATTACTATGTTACTGTTAATATCTCCCTTTATGTCCATCAAGATTTGCTTTAGCCTAGCCAGTGTTGACCTATGCACCAAAAGGTCACCGGTTCAATTCCCGGTTAGGGCACATGTCCAGGTTGTGGGCCAAATCCCCAGTGGGGGGTATGCAGGAGGCAGCCAATAGATGTTCTCCCTCATCAATGTTTCTATCTTTCTCTCCCTCTCCCTTCCTCTCTCTCTAAAATCAATAAAGAAAAATAAAAAATAAAAAAAGATTTGCTTTACATATTTAGGTGCTCCATTGTTGGACACATAAATGTTTACAAGGGTTATATTCTCTTGTTGAATTGCTCCCTTTATTATGTAGTGTCCTTTATCTCTTACTATAGCATTTGTTTTAAAGTCTATTTTGTCAGATATAAGTGTTACTACTCCAGCTTTTTTTTTTTTAATTTCCATTTGCACAAAATATCTTTTTCATCCCTTTACTTTTAGTCTGTGTGTATCTTTTGTTCTGAGGTTGGTCTCTTGTAGACAGCATATATATGGGTTTTGTTTTCTTATCCATTCAGCTACCCTATGTGTTTTGATTGGAGGATTTAAGCCATTTACATTTAAAGTGAACCCAGCTGGTGTGGCTCAGTTAGTTGAGCATCATTCCATGCACCAAAAGGTTGCCAGTTTAATTCCTGGTCAGGGCACATGCCCAGTTGTGGGTTTGGTCCCATGTTGGGTGAATGCATGAAGCAACCAATTGATGTTTCTCTCTCACATTTATGTCTCTCTCTCTCTCTCTCTCTCTCTCTCTCTCTCTCCACCCTCCCTCCCTTCCAGTCTCTCTAAAAATCAATGGAAAAGTATCCTTGGGTGAGTATTAACAACAACAAGAAAAAAAAGTGACTATATATATAGGTACATATTTATTGCCATTTTATTCTTTTAACTATGTTCCTCTGTTGTTGTTTTCCTCCTCCTCCTCCTCCACCTTCTCTTTCTCCTTCTCCTTCTTCTTCTTCTTCTTCTTCTTCTTTTTCTTCTTCTTCTTCAAGAAAGCCCTTTAACATTTCATGTAATACTGGTTTGGTGGTAACAAACTCTTTTAGATTTTTCTGGTCTGGGAAACTCTATTTCTTTTTCAGTTTTAAATGATAGCCTTGCTGGGTAAAGTACTCTTGGTTGTAGGTCCTTGCTTTTCATCACTTTCAATATTTCATGCCAAACTATTAAAAAAAAACAAAAAACACACACACATGGTTGATCATTTCATTTAGATCAATGTCAAATAACTTTCAAGCCAACAACCTGCCTTTACTCAAATCTTTAACTATCCACCTGGGTTTTGGCTTAGATGTTCTGGACTCTGTGTAAGTCCCAGGCAGCTCAGAAGAAGCTCCTAGCAGCGCAACAGCTGGCAGGGCCTTCAAGGTTCTTCTCCCCACCTGGCAGGTAGGGGTTCATACTTCTGGCTTGTTAGTGAATTCAGTTGTGGAGCACAGGTTTCGGATTTCCAGCCAAGCTCCCCACTCCCTTCCAAAGGAGCCATGTCAGGAGAGAAAAAATAATTAGTTATTAAAACAAGTGCTTCAGAAATATGACAGCCGTCAAACCCCAGTCTTGCAGCTGAGAGACATCCTGACATTTATAAGAGTGCCACAGCCCCTTCCCGGTGCTCACGGTGCATTACCAATTTGATTTTCCAAGTTATAGCTGGTGGCCCAAAGAACCCTTAGGCTGCCCTGCTGGCTGCAGACATCATATGCCCTGGTATTTTATGACTAACTCACTCTTTGTCATCTGTCTGGCAGAGTGCCCCATGCTAACAATGCCAAAGTCATGGCCCTGGCTCCCACACACCCAACCACCAACATGCTTCTATTCACCACCCACCAACGCACCCACCCATTTCTCCCTCTGTTCACCCACCCACATACCAACCTAGCCGTCCACCCACCCACCCATCCACCCATCCATTCATCCATCCACCTATATACCCACCACCCATCCACCCATCCATCTATCTGTCCATCCATCCTTGTATCTACTCAGCCATCTACCCACCCATTCCTCTACCCATCCATCCATCCATCCACCCACCTATGAACCCATCCATTCATTCAGTCATGCAATAGACACTTAATGAGCACCTACTAGCCATTCATGTATTCATTAATTTACCCAGTAAGCATTTATTAGCAGCTAATATTAATTCATCCAGCCAACCAACCAGCATGTACAGAGAACTTAATATCTCCTTCATTTATTCAGCAATGAGCACCTATTGTTTATGCATTTACATCAGACAGCAATCACTTATTCATTCATTTAACAAATATTTGAGCAACCATTGTTCAGTCACCATTCAGCAAGCTAGCGTTTACTGAGCACTTACTAATGCCAGACCCCGCTCCAGGCACTTGGGATACTGTAATGAGTAGGATAAAGTCTACACCTTTAAACAACAAGCATCTAAGCAAGAAGACAGACCTATCCAACGATAACTGTTCTGCAGGACTGCCAGTGCCTTGGCAGACACACAGGGAGCGTGGGGGTCCAGGACGGTGTCCAACATCCAGTCTGGAAGCTTTGGAGGCTCCTGAAGGAGTCAGTGAGCTTGAAATTCAGACCACGTCAAATCCCGGTTCTGTTTCCTAACTCTGGGACTTGGGTGGCAACTTGCCATCTAAATGCGGGTGTTTTCACTGTAGAATGGGGTTGAGACGTGCGAAGGGGGAAGAGGGGAGCATATGGCTGCTGGTCAGTAAGTGCTCGCTCTCACTGCTTCCCCTTGAAGCACAGTGAGGAGGGGAGGGAAGGCACCCCAGGCAGCAAGGCCAGAGCCAAGGCCCAGAGGCCAGACAGTCCTGCTGAAAGGAGGGCCAGGGCACTGGAGCCTAAAGACGATGTCAGGTTGCTGCAAGAGGCCGTGAGAGAGGAAAGGGAGGGGAGGAGGAGGCTGGGGGAATCTGGGCCCGTGTCTGGGACAGAGGTTCTTCAGGTTTGTCGTCCTGAGTGTAGCATCAGCAGCACGTGGAAACCAGCTAGAGCTACAAATCCGTGGGCCCAGGCCCAGACCTCCTGGGTGGGAAGCTCTAGGGCTGGCACCAGCCTCCCAGGTGTCTGTGATACATCAAGATCAGGGTCTGGACACGGGTGTGGGGGAAGGAGTGACCTCACAGTGCGGGAGGAGGGCACCGAGCAGCCTACCCGGCTCTCTGTGGGGGCACATTCGCCAGCACATTTGCTTTCCTTGCCAAATAATAAGTACCTTTAGCTGCAAGTTGACAATAGGATTAAGGGGCAGGGAATGTCGGTAACTGAGCGCTCTCCTGCTGACAAAGCAAATCCCTGCCAGTCCGTGGTGGATGGGATGGGGACGGGGGTCCAGGAGTGAGGAAGCCCTTGCCTTGGGGTCCCCTTACTCCTGAAAGCAAGGAGTAGCTTCTGGCTCAGAGCCAGGGGCACGGGGCCACGATCTGCCAGTTCTGGGCCCCTGCCTCCCCCGTGCCCACACCCTCCGCCTGTCACATGCGGGGATGTCCCAGGAAACAATGTGCCTTTGCAAGCCCCCCCACTGCGTTGGCGGCAGCTGGCAGCAGGCATCGCGACGACTCTCATTTCCTAGGAAACAGGGAGCCACACTTGTACCTTTGCTCGGAGCCTCCGCATTTGGAGCCGGCATGTGACTCTGGGAGCTATTTTTAGCCCTTCCCTGCCCTGTGTTGTAGGAAGAATGATTTGATGAAAATACTAAACTCATTAAAAGCTGGGGGGAGGGGGAGGGGAGGATGGGCCCCGGAGTGGGAGGCTGCAGCCTCCAAGATTGCAGCCCAAGCTGAGCAGCAGCACAGAGGTAATGACAGCTGGGCCCCGGCATTTCCTCGGGGTCTGTGCCCTGGGGAGGCGGGCGCAGAGAGGAGCAGATGCCTCCAGTGCCCTGTCATCTGCATGGACCACGGGCTGTGCTCAGCACTGCATTTCCGCCTCACAGTGCTGCGGAGAAGAGCAGCATCTCGCTCTGCAGATGAGGAAACTGAGGCGTGGAGGGCTTAAAGCAGCTGCTCAAGGTCCTTAGCTTGGAAGCTGGTGAAGGGACCAAAGTTTTGCCACCGTAAAGCTTGCCTTTGGGGTGTTGCTTTTAAGCTGTTTGTTAAGAAACAAGACCCAGAAAGAACCTTTGCCCCTCACCCCTTTCCGGCCCCAGGGATGCAGACAGAGACGCCTCAGGAAGGAGCCTGGCTAATCTCCTGAGGAACCGTCACCGTAGCTTCAGTCCGGGAGACTCTAGGCCTGTTCCCCAGACCCTGTGCGCTGTCCCGCGGGGTCTGCAAGGACTGTCCAGCCGGGGAGTTCCTCTTCCTCAGCTACCGGGAACCCCCTTCTCACTCCTGACATCCAAGACCCATGTCCACCCCCTTCTCGTGTCCAAAATGTCTCATACACAATGTGGCCTCACTGCCTGGAATTTTCCTGCCTCTGAATTCCCCGTGCGCATGTAATAAACTTTGATTTTCTCCTGTTAATCTGTCTCTGTTCATTTGATTATTAGCCCAGCCAAAACAATTTAGAAGGTGGGAGGGAAGGTGCTACTATTTTGTAGCCCCCACACTGGGAATGCAGGGTTCAAACCCAGGCCACCTGAGCGATCCGGCCAGAGAACCCATCTGCACCCCTGGCTGCTCACGCAGGAGAAGGGGGCTGACTTCATGGGCGGCCACCCAGTCACCTCGGCCTGATCGGAGGCCCACGCGCTCAGCTTGGTGCTCTGCCATCTCTGTCCTGAGGTGTCCGTTGCTGTGTCACAGACGCCTTGTGCTTTTACTCTGTACAGGGTCCAGCAATCAGGGCGCTGTCCTGCTGGAGAACACTTTTGCCCTCTCTGCAGTCTCCTCCGACTGGCATGTTGGACTAACTTCTCAAGGTGTCTTCCTTCCTCCTGTTCAGAATAAAGGCGGACTTCCTTTCTGTCGTGTCCGCGGCCAGGATGCCCACTCTGGAGTCACTCGCCCACCGTGGGTTCTCGTCTCAGCCCCTGCTCTTGTGAGCTCTGGGCCCAGGATCGGTCCTCCCTTCCTGAGCCTGTTTCCTCATCGAGGAAATGAAGACAGCGGAGCTCCGGCCTCGCTGCGGGTGAGATGCGCTGTGGGTGGCCCGCCCGTGGAGCCCAGCGGCAGCTCCCCGTCAAGGCCGGCTGTTAGCGCCAGAGCAGAGACGGCACCGGACCGTGGTCTGGCCCACGGCACACACTCGACCTTCCTCCCAAGCGTTTCCCCGGGTTGGTGAACCTGCCGGGTCCTGCACCCATGAGCACCCCCTCCTGTGCACCCCCCATCCACGTTCACCACCGGGAGTCTCTTGGGGTGTCCTCAACTGTGTCCCCAATGCCAAGAGTGCTGAGCGGACCCCAACATCTAGGCCAATGGCCTGTGTGACCCCCAGGGTCCTCACTGCTCAGATCCTCCTAGAACATCCCCGAGACCCGTTCCCGGCAGAGAACAGACGCTCCCCACCTCACTGGTCCTTGTCACACGCTCCCATCAGCCCCGTGAAGAGTGAAGAACTGTCCCCATCGGACAGGTGCAGAAGGATGGGCTTGGAGAAGAGAGTAACTTGTCTGAGGTCTCAGCCAGAAAGGGACACGACCAGGATTCGAACCCAAGCCCGACCAGTGCAGTGTGACTGTGGGGCCCGCCCTCACTAGCATGCACGGCAGCCGCCCACACAGACGGCCACGCTGGGCTGCGGGCGGGCGCGGGCAGACGGGCCGACGGCTCCCCCCATTCCTGACACCTGGGCAGAACCTTTTCCCTACTCCTTGAGCCAAAAATGTTCTAAATGCCCTCATTCAAACCAGCTCCTCCCAGACCTGCCAGCCAGCGCCAGCTCTCCAGAGTCTCAGGGAGGATGCCTTGCTGTAGAGATCTTGGGGACAAAAAGCCGGAGAAGGTGCTGGTGGGAGAAGGCTCACTCAGGACCGAGACCCGTCGTTCTGGGGAGGGTGGAGGGCTGCAGGGAGGTGGTGACCAGAGCCAGGGAGCCCTCAGAGCCCAGCTGACTCTGTTGGTGCCTCGTCAGCATCCTGGTTCTTTGACACCCGAAGGCTTCTCAGGACGCCGGGGCCTCTGTCCGTGGGTCCACCTGCCCTCCAGAGGGTACGCAGTGATGCCCTCCCTGTGCAGCTCCAAGCAACGACAGACGGGGGGATCAAATACCCGGCTTCCTCACACCTCACAGGAGACGACTTTAAGGCTTGTGCCACACTGTCTCCCAGGGCCCATGGCACTGGGTCCCAGGAGCTGGCAGCAGAGATCTGATCACTGACACCTGCCTGGGCTACTCCACCTCCCCGCCTCACCTCCCCACCCCAGCCGTGCTTCCGGGGCTCATCTTGGCCTCAGACTCTGCTTCTTGGCAAACCCAGCCTAGTACAGGAAGCATTCATTCATTCATCATTCATTCATGCACGCATGCATGTTGCAGGTCCTCTGCATTTCGTCCACGGGCTGAGCATAGAAAGTGATTTTTTGTGGGCCTTAGAAAATGGGAATTGTCATTCAGTCAACAAACATTCACGGAGCACCGCCATGGTCCCAGCCTCTGATTCCAGCTCCGGACCAGGTGTCGGGGAGGCGACGGTGTGAATGAAGACAGACGCCTTCCACCAAGTGTGCCCTGTACCGGGCCGTGCACTGCACACTCTCCTCTGATACTCACCAGCACCCAGGAAAGTCGTCGTTGTTAGCCTCCTTTTTCAGACAGAAATTGCACCCTCCGGGAGGTGAAGCGCTTTCCCAAGGTGTCCCCGTGAGTGGCACCTGCAAGGGCTGTGGGGGTCCTGCGTCTGCTGAACCTTGACTTCGGCACCAAGCCACACGCTGCTCCCCTGCCCGCCCGCCCGCCAGGCTCCCTCACTGGCTGGGCAGCTGTGCCCAGGCGTGGCTGTGAGTGGAGGAACTTAGACCCACGAGGCCATGCAGCACTGAGTCCTCACTCCTCTGCTTCTCAGTGCGCCTCTCTGAACCCCAGACTCCTCATCTCCAAATGGGGTGGTGGTGAGGGTTCGCCCCTGGTCCTCTGACCATGAGCTGTTGTTCTGTCACTACCAGAGTCAGGACTGGGACCCAACTAGTCAGACTCCAAACCCTGTATCTAAAGACACTGTTCCCCCCTCCCCCGACCTACGTGGCCGTCCAGGTGTCTGGAGAGCAGAGGGCGAATCCGGGTGCCTCGCCATGGCAACGGCGCTGTCAGCCCGCACAGCCTCCTGACGCCGTCAGAGGACACACCTGCCTCACCCTTCCAGTCGGCCCCTCGGGCGTGACAGGGGACTGGGCACGAAGGTAGAATCCACAAGGCCGAGGACATGTTGAGCCTCCAGGTTGGGGTCACGGAAGCTGGGGGGGGGCACAGGCAAGGGCTTCTGGATGACAGTGGCTGGCGATGTTCGTCTGAGGCCTCAAAGGCCCTAGAAGCAAAGACAGTCTGACTCCGCCACTGTCCAGCTGGGTGGTCTGGACACGTCACCTCTCTGAACCTCAATTTCGTCGTCTGTGAAATGGATAGCAACAGCGTCAGCAGTTTGGGGGCTGTTGTGAGGATTAAATGAGATCATATGTCTAAGGCCTCAGCTCACTACCTGGGTGAGTGGCAAGTCTTCGTGGAGCAACTGACAAAGGGTACTTTGCAGACACGACAACCACGGTGCCTCCACTCTGTGTGCTTCCTCCATGTCACCGACCCTCCTCCCCTCAAGTCTGTGTCCTCTCCCCGGAACCTGAGCAGTCCAGCGGCTTCCGTGGAAGTGACACTGTGTGGCTCCAAAGGGGGGGTCGTAAAAGGTGACACACCTTCCACCTGGTCCTCGCGGGTCCTTGTTCTTGGAACTGAGACGCCATGCTAGGAGGAAGCCCCGGCAGCGCCGTGGAGAGGCGTCAGGAAGAACCACGGTCCTTGGCCCACAGCCCTGCTGGGCTCCAGCCAACAGCCAGCACCCACTTGCTGCCCACGTGATCCTGGGACTCATCCTGGCCCCAACCTCAGCTTTTGTCACGTGGAACTGAGAAAGTCTCTCCCCACTGAACTCTGCCCAAATTGCAGATTTATGAGCAAAAGATGTGATGGTTATTGTTTGACGCCACGAAGCCTGGCAGTGTCTTATTTGCAGCGTAGACGGACTCAGAGAGGTTGAGGGACTCACCCAAGGCCACACAGCCGGTCAGTGGAACTCGGTCTCACACGGAGGTGCCCGGCATCCTGGGGCAACGAAGTCCTGTTCTTTTCACAGCCCTCACTTAACAGCAAGGAAAACAGGGCTCAGCAAAGCTAAGCAGCACACTCAAGGCCACAGAGCAGTGTCACGCGTTGAACTGTCTCCCCAAAGAGATGTGTTGAAGTCACAATCCCCAGTCCTCAGGACCTGACCTCATGCGGATGGGGTGTTACAGATGTAATCACATCGAGATGAGGTCAGTAAGGTGGGCCCTGGTGCAGTAACACTGGTGTTCCTGTAAGAAGGAAAATCTGGACACCGAGACATCACCCAAGGAGACCATGCAATGCAACAGCACAGGGAGAACGCCATCTACTGAGACAGGCCACTGAGTCAGGACGGGTGGAACGGGGAAACTGAGGCAGGGCTGAACAAACTGGCAGAGCAATTCACAGCGGATACAGAAGGTCACCTCCCGAGAGACAACATCTAGGCCTCAGTTGTATTTCAGCTCCAGGCCCAGAAAAGGGGCAAGACCAGGTGGGGACACCAGGACCAGCTGCAGTGACTAACCACCCCTGCCTGACCCTGACCAGTCAGTGAGGACCCAGACCCTGAAGGAGCTCACCCGGAAAACTGTGAATATTGTGCTGAAACCCTCCCCTGGGACCTCCCCTGAGATTCCCGCCTGCAAGAAACAAAAGCCTCAAGACCAAGGACCCAGGTGAGCTCTCCTTCCCAGGAGCACACCCGCCACCCCACCCCCACAGGCAGCATCTCCTAGACTCTGAGGGACCCCAGGAGGCTTGCCACCAGGGCAGCAGTGGGCAGCTGCAGTTTGTCCCAGGCACACCCCCGAAGCTGTCCCCAAGGCCCCCTTTTCTGACTTCTCAGTGAGCCAGCAGCCCAGTCTGGGCTCATTCCCACAGCTCTAATAAATGTCCCCTAAAATTCACTGGACGCGTGTGATGTAGAAACTTCCTGCGTGAAGTCGAGAGCCCGGACGCTGCGGGCCGGCCCGAGGCAGACCCGCTGGACCAGGTCCCCTTTCCGGTTACTCAGAGTCAGCTCTGCGGTCTCACTGGTCTCGGCCTCCACAGTAAACTTCGATTGTCTGAGTCGGCTGGGCTGTGGTGCTTTGTTCCAGCGTCCTGAAAAACCTGGCACAGCTGGGAAGTAGGATTCTGACCTGGAATGCCTGACCACCAAGGCATTCTAGGAAGGCTTCCTGGAGGGAGCGGCATCTAAGCCCAAAGGATGCAGAGGAGTTAGCTAAGAGGTGACAGGTGACGGGAGAAGAGTATTCTCTATGGTGGGCAGGTTGGGTTGCCAGCAGACCTGCTCTGAGGACCAAGGACAAGGGAGCTGAGTGGCTGGAATGGGCCGCCTGTGGCAAAGGCAGGACTGCGGCAGCGCCTGCCCTCATCCGGCCTGCAGGCATCCTCCAGCCCCTGGCCTTTGTTAACCTGCCCTCATCCAGCCTGCAGGCATCCTCCAGCCCCTGGCCTTTGTTAACCTGTCCTCATCCGGCCTGCAGGCATCCTCCAGCCCCTGGCCTTTGATGTCAGCCCAAGGGCAGTGGGGAGCCACCCAGCAGGATCCCTCTCAGGGTTCACACTGGGCCTGGCCTCCTCCTCAGAGCCAGGAAATGGGGGAATAGGGGGCTGCCCGCAGCAGGGCAGAGACTGTCTGCAAAGCCCCAGTCCAGGAAGGGGGCTTCTGCTGCTGACCCCGCAGTGCCTCAGGAAGTCCGTCACCACCAAGCGAGAATCCAAATGCGAGGCCAACGCAGAGCGGCCGGGACCCGCCCCGGGGCCCCTCCAGACTGTGCTCAGGGGGGTTACCGGTCCCGGGAAGGGAGATGGAGCTGGGGCCTGGAGGAGGTGCTGCTGAGATCCCTGTTATCTAGAGCAAGGCCTCGCTCCGGCCACCCCCCCTCCCCGTGTCTCCCAGAAGCCTCTCCCTGCTTTCAGTTCAGAGTCCTCAGCCAAACCAGAGTTTCTGTAGTCGCCACCTCGCCCCTGGCCTCCCGAGTCCCTCTGGCTCCACCGATACCACAGCTGTCCGCAGTCCCAGGTCAACAGATGGTCTCAAAGCCTCACGTCAGGTAACCACGGAGAGCAAGGGTGTCACTGCAGCAAGGAAGACACAGCACCCGTCTCCCCCAGAGGCCTTCGCAGTTCTTTCTAAGAAGCTTCAGTTGTCTTTAAACCTGGGACTGTGCAGTGGAGGCTGTGAGAGGGACCCACTGCAGACTGGGTGCCCCCCCAGGGCCGCTGCACACCCACCCGCGCCCAGGTGTGCGGCCGCCCCGCCCAGCACATGGGGGCACAGTGGGGACTCGGGAGCACAGGGAGGCAGGCAGAGGGACGTGTTTAACTGAGACTTGGCTGGTGTGTTGGTTTGTCTTCGCTGCGGAGGAGGAGTCAGGAAGGAGGCCCTGTGTGGCTCCTCAGACAGCCAGGTCCGGGACTGCTCAGGGCTTAGACAGCCTCTCCCTGGGCAGCTGTGAAGACCAGATTAGGCTGGGTTCCCAGAGGGCAGAGAGGAGAACATCCTTAGGAAGGATGTGTCGGAAGGTGCTCTGGGCTTCCTCAGGGAGGTGGCGTGGCCTGGGTGGGGGCAGGCCATGAGGCCACAGCGTATCCCCAAGGAGACCCTGCCGCGGACACCAGATCGTCCCACCAGCACGCAGGCTACAGCTTGGAGCTGGGTGGGGTTTTCCTGGACACGGTATGGGCCTGGGGAAGCTCCCACAAACCTGAGTCACAGACAGAGGAGAGAGGACAGACAGAAGGAGACGCAGGACCTGCAGACTGAGGAAGTCACCCGCAAAGGAAAGAGGGGAACGCGGAGGAGGGGAGGGCTGCTGGGGGCGGGGGCAGAATGAGAAGAGGGGAGAGAGGAGGCAGGGGTGAGGGGGAGCAGGGAGAACAGGTGGAGAGCCTGGGGAAGAGGGCAGGACGAGGGGAGAGGGGCAGGCGCCCAGTAAGGACAGGTGGGGCCCCAAGCCTCTCAGTCACGGGTCCCAGGCCACGTAACTCACAGGCGAAGGCTCCATGTGCCCACTCTCTGTGCCCTCTGGGCCCTCGGGGGCACAGGGACAGAGCCATGCAGCTGGCAGCCTGAGGCCGGAGCCCCTAGCCCACGCATCTAGCTACGGGGCTGCTTTCTGGGGGGAGAGGAGGCCGAAAGCCTGGCCCACTGCGCCCCCCCAGGTGTGCTGGTGCAGGGCTGCACCCTCCAGCTGGCACGGCTGCCAGCCTCCCGCAAGCCCTGGGCTGCACAGCTGCCTGTGCTCAGTGAGCGCTTGTGCTCACGCCCAGAGGGGTGCCCTGACACACAGGCACCTGTCCACACCCAGCAGCGTGCTGAGGGGTGTCACCTTCATTCCAGGGGCTCGGGTGCCCACTGAACACTTGGAGTTCAGATTCTCGAGAAGCAGGAACAACATACATTGAATGACTTCAATCGAGCAAAGCCCAGGGTGCGGGGGCCAGAAGTCAGGGGGGGTCGGGAGGAAGGGGGCAGAGGTGAAGAGGAAGCACCAGAGTGAGATGTCGGGGGCAGGGTGTGGGGTGCAGGTGTAGCGGAGGGAAGTGTGCCTTGTCTCCCTCCGCTGCTTGTGGGGTGGGCTTTTTGGGGTACCATTGGAATAAGCATTTCCAGAAGCCCCCATGGGAGGATGAGATATGGCAGAAAGCTTTATTTCTGTGGAATTACACCCCTGGGTTTCCAAGTCCCATTTCCCTTCGTCAGTCCTAGAAGTGTCTCTGGGGCTTCAGTAGAGCTGAAATCGGGGCCAGCGTCAGGGTTCCCATCCCACGCTGGCCGTCCAGTCCCCATCAGGCCAGCTGCAGCCCATTCATCACCATGCGTGGGTCTGCACGGCCCTGGGGGTGGAGCGAAGCCCAGGAAGCCAAGGGCGAGCCAGGAGCCCACGAGGGCCCAAGACACCAAGAGAGCAAAGTCCTGTGGGGGGTTAAGCACCCCAAATGGCCTCACTGCCGTGGCCACCCCCATTCTGGACAATGACGTGTTCCCAGGTGTGGCTGACAGCAAGCCCCTTCCCGGTACCCCCAACCTTACTGGGCGTGCGTCTAGCTCCCCTTTGCTGGACCCCTGGGGAGCACAGAGCTGCAGCTCCCTGGTGAAGCGCCCCGTGACCTGTCCGTATGTCTGGCTTCCCCTTGCTCCTCTCCTGGTATCAACAACCAGCTCGTTACGCCGCATCACAGGGCCAGCTGCTTCCGCTGTGCCTCTCACTGCCTGCGGGCGAGTCACTCCAGCTCCTGGAGCCTGTGTCCTCCTCTCTGAACCGAGCACGGAAGGCATGGGCGCACCGGGTTGCTGTGCGGGTTGGGGTGACCCAGCACCGCTCGCCTGGCGGGGACCCGGAGCTGTGACAGGCGGGGCGCACAGACCAGGTGGCGAGAAGGGGCATGAGAAAAGCCCCAGGAGCGCCTGCGGCTGGCCATCCGTTCGCCTGCTTGGAAACAGTCCCGAGTCCGCTGTCGCAGGTCAGTGCCCAAGCCTTTCCGGGCCTCTTGGTTCATCGTCACCAGACGAGGGGGTCCATCCTCTCCCGCATGTTAGCATGGGAGCCACAGCTTTAAGAACCCAGCTCCTGTGCCAGTGTTGTCACAACGCCCACAAGTGGTGCAGCCCAGGTGCCAGCCGGGCCCAGAGCCCCTCTGCCCAGAGCACACTCCATCCCGGCAGAAAGCAGCCTCGGCCTCTGCCAGGAGCAGTTCTCCCCTCAGGCTCAGAAAGCCTTGCGGACGCGCAGGCCGCACTGGAGGCAGGACCGTGACAGTGGTGACCAGTGCAGGGGACGCCTGCCTGGCCCTGGGGACGACCGCAGTGGGCACAGCAGTCACCTCCCCCCAGCTCGTCCTGGCTGTCCCTCTGCTCCAGAGGCTGGTGCTCACACCGGGAGGGGTGTCCCGCAAGGGCTGTGCCTGGCAGGGGGCCCAAGAGCAGAGGGGAGGGGTTGCTTGGAACAGGGTGTTCTGAAATGAGGGGGCAGCCAAGAAGCCAGGGGTCGTGCAGGTGTGTGGGGGTGTGTGTGGGTGTATGTGTGGGTTCAGCAGTGGCCTGTGGGGAGTCAGCTACAGGATCGAGCTCCTGGGGAAGTGTCTGGGCGGAGTGGGTGGGGCCAATGATGGAGGAGGGGCGCACAGGAGGAGGCCAGAGATTTCAGGGACAAGGCTGCTCTCACTGTCCCCTGCTGGGAAGACACGGGTCCCAGCCCCGAGAAAGCCCTCGAGGCGGTGGGTTCCCTGCCCTTCGTCCTCTCTGGCTGACAGGTGAAATCAGTCACGGCAGCTTGTTCCCCTCCCCCATCCCTTCTGATGAACCCAGAGAGGGAGGCTGGTTTGGGACCACTGATCCTGGACTCATCTTCCATTTGATTTGGGGTTTGTGCCAGGGATTCGCTAAGGATGCATTTGGTTCTGGATGGAGCCAGCCTGCGCCTCAGAGTAGACGAGGTTAGATGAGGCCGACTGGTGGGGGCTGGGGGCTGGCTGGGCCTCACCCTGGGAGCCCGTGACCCACAGTGACTGCCCGGGCCGGAGTGAGTCTGAAGAGCTGACTGGGAGGCCGACGCCTGACGCAGGACTGGCTGGCTGGCTGATGAAGGTGGGCTTGGTGTTCGGCTGGTTGCCTAATTCAGACTGATTGGATAACTGGGCATCGCACTGTGATTTACTACTTTGTCCCTGACTACTGGAACTGACTGGCTAATTTAGTGTGGCTGGTGGCTAATTCAGACCGCTGGGTGACTGTGACCTCCTCACCGCCAGTCCTAAGTGGTGATGTTGCCCGAATCAGCTGGCTGGGGAAGCGACTGTCTCCGACTGACCAGATGACTGATGTCTGACTGTGACCCCAGGGCCTTGACTGACCACCTTTATTGCACGACTTTGAGGATGACTGGCTGGCGGGCTGGTGTTTCTTTGTGGCTGTGACTGACCAGGACACAGACTGTGACGAACTGTGACCGACTGTTTAACAGA
Organism: Tadarida brasiliensis; assembly: GCA_030848825.1. Lineage (NCBI taxonomy): Eukaryota > Metazoa > Chordata > Mammalia > Chiroptera > Molossidae > Tadarida > Tadarida brasiliensis. The sequence goes on along the minus strand of CM061274.1, from coordinate 1,902,938 downwards.
CAGAAACTCAGAAACCGACTGTGTCCAGTGGGCTGATCTGGCTGGGTGGGCAGGGCCCTAGTCACTGAGACGGCTGTCCGGGCCTTGACAGACACACTGCCTGGGGTCAACCAGACCGACGATCACCTGCCGGCTGCCTGAGTGACGGTGGCAGCGGCTCTGAGTCTGGCTGGGAGACATCCTACCGACTGACCGGCTGGAACGTGGTGACTGGCCGGCGGGTTCGGATTGGCTGTTGGGTGACAGGACTCCCGGGTGACCGGCCGGCTGTCTGAGATGGGCTGACTGACCCTGCCCTGGCTGACGGGCTGGCTGACGGCTGAGCCTGGCCTGGGGGCAGGAGACCTGCTGACCACAGCTGCGCCCACATGAGTCTCCATTTCTGCGAGGGCCGGGCTGTGCCCCCGGGGGTGCCGTGGCCACCGCTCTGACCGGGTGCAGGCAAGTGCCCCTGCCGTGGGTGTGGCCCTGAGAGTCTGGGGTCCCCCTGCCGTGGGTGTGGCCCTGAGAGTCTGGGGTCCCCCTGCCGTGGGTGTGCCCTGAGAGTCTGGGGTCCCCCTGCCGTGGGTGTGGCCCTGAGAGTCTGGGGTCCCCCTGCCGTGGGTGTGGCCCTGAGAGTCTGGGGTCCCCCTGCTGTGGGTGTGGCCCTGAGTGGGGTCCGGCTGGGAGACAGGGACACTGACTGACTCCCAGCTCAGGGCCTCTGGTCCGCCTACACAGCCCCTGCCTGTCCCTCCTGGGAGTGGTGCAGCCCGAGGCGCCGGCAGCCAGGGGCAGGGTGAGAGGAAGAGGGGCCGGGGAGCAGGACCAGGCCCCCCCTGGGAAGCTGCCCTCCCCCTCGAAGGCCAGGCGGGACACAGGTCTCTGAGCTGTGTTGTTGGCTCGTCTTACAGCTCCTTTGGGGGGGGTGGGGCAGGGAAAACCTATAAAAATATGGAGCCAAGAACTCAGTAACAGGACTCCATTATAGGAGCTGGGTGTGTGGGGGGAGGGGGGGCGGGGCCCGGCCACCGGCTGCTGGTTACAGGCTTGGATCGGGGCCACGGTGCTGCCCTGCAGGAGTCAGGCCCGCCTCTGTCCCCCCAACTCCACAGCACAGGCGCCAGGGTGTCCCCCAAACCCAGCCTCCCAGGGCCGCTCCCCGGGGCCCAGGAGAAGGTGACCTCCAGCCTCCCCCTCCGACAGGCGCAGCAGGTCAGGGCAGAGCGGCCCCCTCGGCCGTTTCCTCGTCTGTGGAGCAGGGAGCCCCATGAGGCTCAGACTGGGTCGCGGGTGCTCAGCCACTCACGGAGCGTGAGGCTTCCTCGCCCACGGGGAGCAATGCCAGCAACGGTCTCACTCTGCGAACTGGTCCAGAGGGGAAACAATCGAACCCAGATGAAGACCTCAGCTCAGTCCTGGCGTCCAGCAAACAACAGGAAATGTCCACTGTCATGACTATTAGCACTCATCGGGGGCTCTGTCAGGGTTAAGGAAGGTGTTGGATGCAAACGTCCCCTGGAAGCCACGAGCCGGACCCCCCACGTGGCGGGAGGCAGCTGCCAGCAGCAGGGGTCTCTCTGCGCCTGGCCAGGCCCCCGGCACCCTGAAACGCCGCCTGTCCCCCGAAGGCTCCGCAGACTGGGAGCCCCAGCTGTTCCAGACCCCACAGGGGCAGGGCGGCAGCAATACGGGGAGTTCCCGGGGTTCCCCTGGGAGGGCCGAGCCCAGTTGTCACGGGCACCCCCGGGGGCGCAAGGGCCTCTTTCAGGGGGGCCCAGGGTCTCAGGCCCTCCAGGCCAGTAGAAAAGGCAAGCTGCCCTCTGAGTCCATGGCTGAGGGGCGGAATTTCCCCAGAGGCTGAGAACTCCAGTGGGAGCCCCTCCCACACGAACACCCCACGTGTTCCCCAGGGGCTGCCGAGGACCTGCGCTCCCCTGACCTCACAGCCACGCACAGCCGAACGGCAACAAGCCGGGCTCTCGAGCATCCCCACGTCCACAGCCGAGAGACAGAAGCCTGCGTCCTGGCTCCTTCCTTAGGCCCCAGACTCCGGAGCTAGGGAGACTGACGTCTGAATCCCAGCTCGGCTGGGTACCAGAGCTGTGACCTGGGGCCAGTGACGCCCGTGTCTCCATGTCCCACTGTAAGATGCAGGCCAAGGATAGCACCAGTCTCATGGGGAGCTGAGGGTGTGCCCTGCCCCACAGCCACCGCCGTACCTGGAGTGAGGGACTGCCGGCCACTGGGAGGCGCTCAGGAGCACGGGGAGCGGCTGCACCTCGCGCAGCTCCAGGGGGTGCTGCTCACGCCTCCGCCCTCTTCAGAGTGGCCCTGTGGGCACACAGTAAGGCTCAACAAATAGAGCTATTTGTCTTACTGGAGGGAAAGCGAAGAAGGAAACCAGCATTTACACACCAACGTGTGCGGTGTGCGGAGAGCTAGACTAGGTGTGGTGAGAACGCAGAGGGGTGGCCTCGCTGGGGGGTACTGAGGGGCTGGGGAGGGATGGAAGCGGGCAGAGACGTAGAGGGCTACGCCAGGGACAGCCCTTGCCAGCTGGGGAGCTCCTGGCAGAGGGGCAGCCTGTACAAAGGCCTGGAGGCTATCGCGAGGGGAGCACGGGGAGCCTGGACCTGCTAGGGGTAAAGATGAAGTCACAGCAGGACACGGTGGGAAGAGATGCCCCTGACCTGTGGTTGGGGTAGGGAGGGGCAGCACAAAGGCCCTGGTTCCTGACTCCTTTCAGCCCTGGCAGGTGCCCTGGTGTCTCTGAGCAGCTCAGGGGCCACCAGGTCTTGCTCCTTCTGAAGTCTGCAGCCCAGAGCGGGCCCCTTGTCTTTGCCAGTCTCCAGAGGCCAGCTCCGTTCCTTGCTTTGTGGTGCCTCCTCGTTTCTTTCACTTGACCCTCTTGCTTCCGTTTTCACCTTGCCTTCTGACCTTGCCTTCTGTCTCCCGCCTCCCTCTTAATAAGGGCCCTGGATTCCATGGGGCTCACCTGGATAATCTGGCCATCTCAACAGCCTTGAACTAATCCCCTCTTCAGTCCCATCCTGCCTCAGGGCCTTTGCACTCGCTTTTTTCATTGCTTGAAATGCTTTTCTCCCAGATATCCTGTGGCTTATTCTTTCACCTCCTTCAAGGGTCCGCTCATATAAAGCCCCTCACCCACATGCTGATACTCCTCATTCCTCTAATTCTGCTTTACTTTTCTCCATTTTACTCATCGCCAACTGATGTATTAGACATTTGTGTATTTGTTTATCGCTTGTACCCTCCAACTGGAATGTAAACGGCACGAAGACCAGGGTTTTGACTGCTTTGTTCACTGTGGTATTCTCAACACCTACAGGGACAAACGAACCAACGGGGCCACCAAAGCTCAGAGAAGTGGAGTGACGTGCCCCATGTCACACAGCTAGTGAGTGGCAAACCGAGGGATTTAACCCAGGCAGGTCTGAGTCCCATACCTTAACAGTTTGGCTCAGTGACATCCGTCAGCCTCTTAAAGTTCACTTACGTGGGTTCCAGGCCCTCGGCCTTCTCCAGTTGACAGAGTGATTGTGAGCTGCCCCAAGCAGCAGCCAGAGGATAACCGTGGTTTCCTTTGGCCCAGGGCGTTACCCCCACACCAGATGGAGGGCGCCGGGGGGCAGGAGCGTGGCGGGCCCGCGTGGCACTGGGAAATCAGCGCCAGGCAAACCCGTGAAACCTTGCTGACAAATGAACGCATGTTCTCCTGTGACTGCAGAGAGAAGGCCCGCTGTGTCTCTACCTGTGTGTCTGTGCATCCGCTCGTCCATCCGCCCTCCACCTCGCCTCTGCCTCCCTCTCTCTGGCGTCAGGGGCCACCCATTTTCTGCCTGAGGTCCTGGCTGCACCCCTGCTTCTCTGTGGTCTCCCACCCCCCCCCCCGGGTTTCATGTAAGGTCTACGCAGGAAGAGCACTCCCACCCGGGTCCTGCCCTCAGAGGTCGTGCCCGGGACAACGACCCCAACAGCAGGACGGTGGAAAGGCCCCTCGTTTGCCTCCCTGCCTCCAGCCTGAACTGTACCCTCGGGACGGGCCAGAAGGAGAAGGCAAATGTGCTCCTTCGGACCCTCTACTTCTGTCCCTGCCTGCCCCTCTCCAGCCAGGACTTTCGAGAAAAACAGACCCTTTCGCCTTCTGCACAGTTTCCTTCCTAGCAAGCTGCCAGAAAGAGAAGTCCGTAAATCTCCCACGCTGGAAGAGGGGAAAAGGCAAAGGGAGATGTAAACAAGGACTAATTAAGTCCGTGTGCAGCCCTGAGGGCAGCGGAGCGCAGAGACATGGCCCGGGGGGACGGTGACAGTGGGGGGGGGGCGCAGGGGGGGCAGTGCAGGGGGGACGGTGACAGTGGGGGGGGCAGTGCAGGGGGGACGGTGACAGTGGGGGGGGCGCAGGGGGGGCAGTGCAGGGGGGACGGTGACAGTGGGGGGGGCGCAGGGGGGGACGGTGACAGTGGGGGGGGCGCAGGGGGGACGGTGACAGTGGGGGTGGGGGCAGTGCAGGGGGGACGGTGACAGTGGGGGGGGCAGTGCAGGGGGGACGGTGACAGTGGGGAGGGGCAGTGCAGGGGGGACGGTGACAGTGGGGGTGGGGGGGGCGCAGGGGGGGCAGTGCCTCCTCCAAGGAGAGGGGCAGAGCTGTATGTTTGTTCTCAGTATTTAGAGGAGAATGCTTTCGGAATGGAATTTTCTGAGCCCAGAAGGCAGTATTTATAACGCCTCATCATTTATTTGTAGGGAATTGTTTAAAGTTGTTAACACTTGTTTAAATGTTTTTACACTATAGCATTTATGCAATGGCTTGCAGAATTTGTGGAATTATTTTGATCAGTATGGAATTAAAACTTTGAATCTTAAAAAAAAGAAAAGAAAAGGGAGCAAGATTTTCAGAAGGAATGTTGGCGGGATAAGAGGGAGCCCTAACCAATGTCACCACAGCCTTCACGCAAGTCCACGCACAAACATTTCAGCCACCCAAGTACCACGAGGACCAGCACTTGGTCAGCTCTACCGACTCCATTTCCAAAGCCTTTGTTTCACAAATTCGATCTTCTGGCTCCGTGTAACACTCCAGCTGCCGCCGTGCGTGGCCTCTGCGTGCCCAGCGCTCCCACAGCCGGAGCTCTGTGCTCACACTGTGTCTCCATTCATACTTACAAACGGAACACTTCTGCGAGTTAAGGTGTGCCCACTCTGCAGATGAGAAAACTGAGGCTTGGAGAGGCTAAGTCACCTTAACCTCTCATTTCCATGTTGTTACCCACGACGGGACTCAGCAAACCGCGGCCTGTCGGCCAGCCCAGCTGCCGCCGGTGTTTATGACGTTTCGCTGGAACTCGGCCACCCCTGGCTGCTTGTGAACCGCTCCTGGCTCTGTGCTCGATATCGGCAGAAGAGTCACAATGAAGTCAGAAACATCACTGAGTCTTTACACAGAAAGGTTGCCAACCCCTGTCCTGTCGTCTTCTGAGCCTGTTCCCCAAAGGGATCCTTTAAAACGCCAACTTAAGTCACGACACCATATTTTAAATCTTTTGAATAAAATCCTTACTTCTCCCCCAGCCCACAGGCCAGCAGGGCCTCCCACGCGCTCCCCTCTCCCACCCCTACCCCACGGGCTGCATCCAACACGGCCTTCTCCATGCGCCCCACGTGCTAGGCTCTGTCCCACTGCGGCCTTGGCACCTGCCGTTCCCGCGTCTGAGATGCTCTTCCCAGCTGTGGACTTGGCCCAAGCGCCACCTCCTCCGAAAGCATTCCCACTGGTCCCACCCCCGCACCCAGTCTGTTTCCTTCCCAGCAGTGATAACGTTTGCCGTTGTTTATCTGTAGCTTCACTTTGGTTTTCAATGTTTTTATTGATTGTTTTAGAGAGAGACAGAAACATGGATGTGAGAGAAAAACATCCATCAGCTGCCTCCCACATGCCCCCCACTGGGGATGGAGTCCACAACCCGGACATGTGCCCACACCGGGAATCGAACCGGGACCTCTCAGTCCAGGGGACGACGCTCAGTCCACTGAGCCACACCGCTGGGCTGTAGGCTCACTCTTTTTTTTTTTTTAATCCTCACCCGAGGACATTTTTTTCATTTTTTGTTCAGATAGAGTGGGAGGGAGAGAGAGGAAGAGAGAGAGAGAGAAACATCGATGTGAAAGGGACACATCGAGTGGCTGCCACCCGCATGACCAACCAGGGCCGGGAACAAACTGCAACCGAAGTACATGCAGTACATGCCCTTAGCGGTAACCGAACCTGGGTCTCTCTGGACCGCAGGCTGACGCTCTAACCGCTGAGCCAAACCGGCCAGGGCTGTAGGCTCACTCTTAATCTGTCTCTTGCCCTGGGCTGCAAGGTCAGTGCTCTGGTCTCTGTGTGGCGGGGATCAATACATATTTGCTGAGTGACCACAGCAAGGCACGTGGGCATCCAGGCCTGCGGGTCCCCCAGGCCACATTCCTCACGCAGACATGCCTGTCCCACTCCTCCCCACAGCACGCAGACAGGATGTCCAGAACATCTGCAGAGCGACAGGATGACTCCAGAGAGGGGGCAACCGGGCGCCTGCCCTGGGGATTCCCAGGGGCCCAGTCCTCCCAGCTCGCTGTCTTCTCCTTTAGAAATTTCCCGGAGAGGAAAGCCCTGTGACGGCCGCGGGAGCACCTGGCTCCTTACTCAGGCCCCACCCATCTCCCCCAAGGTGCCTTCTCCCGAGAGGCTGGGGGACACTGCCTGGGCTTTCCTGGAGAACGTGGCACCACAGGGCCCAGAGCCCAGGCGCAGGGGCTGCGTGGCAGCTGCACAGAGCTTGTCCAGTCCCGACCCTGGGAACCCGTGAACATGACTATTTGAAAAACGGGCCTTTGCAGATGTGACTGAACCTCAAGTCTGGGTGACAGAGGCAGGTCCCAAATCCAATGATGAGTGAGCTTTACAGACACAGAGGAGCAGACACAGCGGAGAAGACACAGAGGAGGAGACACAGGAGGAGACACAGAGGAGACACACAGGAGGAGACACAGGAGGAGACACAGAGGAGCAGACACAGGAGGAGACACACAGGAGACACACAGGAGGAGACACAGGAGGAGACACAGGAGGAGACACAGGAGGAGACACAGGAGGAGACACAGAGGAGCAGACACAGGAGGAGACACAGGAGGAGACACAGGAGGAGACACAGAGGAGCAGACACAGAGGAGAAGACACAGCAGAGGAGACACAGGGGAGCAGACACAGAGGAGAAGACACAGGAGGAGACACAGGAGGAGACACACAGGAGGAGACACAGGAGGAGACACAGAGGAGAAGGCACAGCAGAGGAGACACAGGGGAGCAGACACAGAGGAGCAGACACAGGAGAGGAGACACACAGGAGAAGACACAGAGGAGCAGACACAGGAGGAGACACAGGAGCAGACACAGGAGCAGACACAGAGGAGAAGGCCTACTGTGTGAAGACAGGCAGAGAACGGAGTGACGTGGCCACGGCCCCGAATGCCTGGTGACACTGGAAGCTGGAAGAAGCAAGAAAGCTTCTCCTTCCGGGCCTCTGGGGGAGTGCGGCCCCGCCAGCACCCTGATTTCAGAGGTCCAGCCCCCGGAACGGTGAGAAAACCCTTTTCTGTAGCGTGAGCCCTGTCTGTGGCTCACTGTCACAGGAAACGCTCGCACCTGAGAAGGGCAGGCTCCCTCGGCCCACAGAGGACACGCTCTGAGATCACAGAGCTTCGTAAATCGGACCCCAGACCCCCTGCTCGCTGCTCCATCCCACGCAGCCCTCCGCCCGGTTCCCCTCAGTACTTGTCTCCCACTGACCTAGCTTTTCCTGCTCCTCGTATTTCCAGAGGGAACTGATCTCGAGGAGGGAGAACCAGCACCACTCGGAGTCACTGGCTCTGCCCTTGACCCTTCGCGAGGCCAGCAGAGCTCGGGAGCAGCGCCTCCTGCTGGGCACTGTTCCAGGCTCTGGAAAGGCAGGAGGAGGCCCACGGGAACCCCTGTCCTGGTCTGGCACGCTCGTGTGGAAGGGGCTGGAGGACAGTTGACCAAATACATGCAAAGCTGTTAAAATGAAAACATCCGTCAGCGTGTCCTCTAAAATTGTCTGACCAGCAGGGCAGTAGGGTGGAGGCAGAGACCAGACTGAATTCTGGGGGTGCCACTGCCTGGCTCTCGGAACCTGTCTTCCCTCCACCACAGCAGAAGGGTTCCCAGGGTCCCTAGAGCCCTGCCTCTGAGAACCTGGTGCTGTGAGAGAGGGCACTCCCTGCCGGGCGCCGCTGGGGCTCGTCTGTGGGGCTGGGATGGCATTTCCCAGGTGCTGAGCCCTCTGGGCCCAGAGAGAAGGGACGGGGAGGGGGAGGGAGGTTGTAGGAAAGAAGACAGAGGCCAGAGCTCCAAGCCTGCACCAGCCCCATCTCCTGCACTTGACTGGCGGGGTGTCCTGTGACTCGTGGGCTCTGTGGGCAAACAAACCGGACACACCCAGGAAGGTAGGCGCTGCTCCTGAATCCTTGGGCTATAAGAGCAATCGTTATTCATTGAGTATCTACAGTTTGAAAACCCAGAGGACCTGTTTTCCGTGGGTTACCAGCATGACAGTCATCGAGGTAAGTATTCCCAGTGCACACATGAGGAGATGGGGCTCAATGAGACCACAGCCTACGTCGTCCCATGGACTGAAAGGTCCCGGTTCGATTCCCGGTCAGGGCACATGCCCGGGTTGTGGGCTCACTCTCCAGTAGGGGCCGTGCAGGAGGCAGCCGATCGATGTTTCTCTTTCACATTGATGTTTTTCTCTTGCTCTCCTTTCCTCTCTCTCTAAAAAAGTCAATAAAAACATATTTTAAAAAGACCACAGCTCTAAGTGGCAAGCACAGGATTTGAACGCAGGGCTGATCTCAGCCACCTCACTGTACCACCTTTAGCTCTATTTCTGAATTAGTAAAAGGTTGTTGGTTACAAGGAACAAACACCCAACTCACACTGGCCTCAGCCCACCTCCATCCCCCAAAAGACTTCCTTGTAAAGTTGAGGGCTCTCGGGCACAGCTGGACCCAGATGTCAACAGTGTTCCCACAGGCCCGTCTCAGCCTCTGGCCTGCTCTCCTCAGGGGCAGCTTTACTTTATGGCCCCAGAGCTGCAACAAGGGCCACTGTGACCCAGCTTCCACACGGCCCTCAGTTCTAATAACTACCGTTTTCACTGGCCCAGCCTGCGTCACGTGACCAGCCCCAAACCAATAATTTGGTCAAGGCAATACAGTATTCCCATTGCCAGAAATGGGTCAGGTGCCCACGCCTGGCAGGCGAGGACAGCAATCTGCCCCACATTACAGATACTGAGACTGGGGCCAGGCCACTCACAAAAGGGAAATCGGACGTCATTTATACCAGAATGGATTCCTGGCCAGCAGAATCTACTACAGCCTCTCTGTTTCTTCCTTCCGTCTTTGCAAAGCTCCTTTGAAAATCTCCAACCTGATCGTCACGGAAAGAAGAGGCCACGCTATGGCCACTGCAGACGGCGGGACGGCCGGGTGTGTTCCTTGTGCAAGGCCTGGCTGCAGAGGAAGTGGGCGTGCACCTGCCAGGTCGGTGCTGTGGTGGCTGCCGACTGCTTGTGGCCAGCAGCCTGTGCGTGAGTGTGTCTGCTTCATGTGTCCGGCCTTCTGTGCTCCTTCCACGTATCATTGTTTTCCTGGTGACCGCTGGCTCTGGAAAGAGCAAATACATGGAACATACGTGATCGTGACCCAAAGCCTAAAGCAGACCTGCCCCAGATGGTCCCCAGAGCCCAGAGCAGGACACACCAGTGGGGGCTGTTGTGAGTGTGTGAGCTTCGGGGGGTGTTTGTCATGTGGCGATGTCACAGGGAGGTCCGTACACATTGGAAGTGTTGGGGTGCATGTTCAGGGACACTACTGTTCTTTGAAGTTAACAGTCTTTCAGGGAGTCAGCACTCTCAGCTGTGGCCAGTCCATATTCTGCCAGCGTGCTCTGCTAACCCAGAAAGGCCTGGCCACCATATTTTAACACAGCACCCAAATTTCAACTCCCGAAAAAGTCCTCACAGGCCCGGAATTTGAGCATACTTCTGCAGCCCTGCAATTTCCGACCCTCGGTCCAGGGTCTCTGCCCGCTGTGTGACCTTGGGCAAGTTATTTGCCGTTTCACATTCGTAGTGTCCTCATCTGCAAAAGGGAGCAATAGTAATCCTTAGCTTTGGGGGAATTGGTCGAGAGAACATACAGAAACAGAGTACCTAGTGCAGTGAGCTAGCTCAATAAATGTTAGCTTCAAATTTACTCATTTTTTAAGTTACTGAAGGAGTAAAGATGTATTTAAACGTTCAGTCTGGCCCTCCGAGCCTTCGGACATAATGCAGTAAGGGTCCCACGGAGGAGCCCGGGGCCTGACCAGGGAAGGATTCGGACCCTCGGGGAGCTCTTTTCCTTCTTTGTTTATTCTTTTAGTGACTGGAAACCACACAGCCAGTTTCGTACTTTGTTCATTACACAAATAAAAATAAAACCGAGGCGGGCACACAGCGACAGCACTTGCTACAACTTTAACCCACCAGAAAGAAAAGTCACAATTCCATTAAAACACAGTGTGGGAAAACACTGGCTTCCCACACTGCACGTCCACCAGAAAGTCACTGTGAGCTGAGATTTTGATGCCCATTGAGAGACCAGCCAGGCCCAGCCTTCCCGGCGCTGCTTTCACAGCTGGGGGGGGGGGGGGGGGCCTGAGCACAGTAAGCACCCCATGGGCGCAGTAAGCATTCCGTGGGTGCAGTAAACACCCCGTGGGTGCAGTAAACACCCCGTGGGCGCAGTAAGCATTCTGTGGGTGCAGTAAACACCCCGTGGGCACAGTAAGCATTCCGTGGGCGCAGTAAACACCCCGTGGGCACAGTAAGCATTCCGTGGGCGCAGTAAACACCCCGTGGGCACAGTAAGCATTCCGTGGGTGCAGTAAACACCCCGTGAGCGCAGTAAGCACCGTGGGTGCAGTAAACACCCCGTGGGTGCAGTAAACACCCCGTGGGCGCAGTAAGCACCGTGGGCGCAGTAAGCATTCCATGGGCGCAGTAAGCACCCTCGCCCTGAGGGCAGCAGTAGCCGAGGGAGCCCCGGGGCCGCCCCGTGTTCCGCTCACGTGAGGACTCAAATCCCGTTCTCAGCACCCTCCCGTGGGGCTGCTGCGCGTTGTTCCTCGGGGGAGGAAGCCGAGACTCAGATTCCACATCCCACACCTAGCGGGAGGCAGACCCGGGACCGAACTCAGATCGGAAGGCAAGGCTAGCCCCCCAAGTCCACACGGTGGGCCCCTTGGGGTCCTGATTCCTGTCGCCTCCCCAGTCCTGGGGGAGCCCCGGGGAGAGCTGGTGCAGGGCCGCCCTTCTCCTAGCTCCGCATGAGCCCCTGAGTCCTGGGGGGGCCCGGCCGCAGGCCCTCCAAGCCCAGCACTGGCCCGGTCTGGAAGGCGGCCTCAGAACCCGAACCTCGCCAACTGCAGTCTGGTCGGAGGCAGGCGGACTCCTTCCCTGCAAAGGGCACTGGAGGGAGGGGTGTCCCCGCCCGCCGCCCCCCGCCCCCCACCACCCACTACCCGCTCTGGGTGCGACCTCTTCCCAGCGTGTGGCCTAAGGCACCCACAACTCTCCCTGGGACTCGCCAAACAATTCCGGCAAGGACGTCACGGTGACGGTGCGCGCAGCCCTCCGTGTGCTGCTGTAAGAGGGGGTGCTGGCCCCCCTGGACTCCTCGGGCGAGGCAGTGCTGCTGGCCCCCCGTCCCCGAGGCCCCACGGCTCCAGCTTTCTGTGCCTCTGGGGGCCTGACACGTGCCTCCTAGACGGGCTTTGGCCCTGGTGGGGGGGGGGCGGGGGGAGGGAGGGCAACCGGTCCATGTGTCTCTCACATCGATGTTTCTCTCCCTCCCTCTCTCACACTCTATCTGAAGATAAATGGGGGGGAAATATCTTCTGGTGAGGATTAAAAAAAAAAATCCTTGGTGACAAAAACTCAACTGAAACCAAGTTAAAGCAAAAAGGGGACATGTGAGCAGAGGCCCTAGAATGAGGGGAAGTTGGCACTTCTTGCTGTCAGCCTTCTGAGTGGCTTCCCACAGCCCGCTGCCTCCCTTAGCCTGTGGTCCCTGCCGACCTGCCACTGTCCTCTGTCCAGTGCCCCTGAGCCTGGCCTTCGTCCTCGGCCTGTGTGCAGGCTTCCCCTGAGGTCCTCTTCCCTGAGCCTCTGTACCCAGCTCACTGTCCCCACTCAGGCGTCAGCTCAAATGCCACCTTTTCTAGGAGGCCTTCCGTCTCCGCTCTGACTTAGTAGCCCGCAGTGACTCCCCTTAGCTCATCCGGCCCGTGTCCTTGTCATCGGGACACTGATCTGCGCGCCATGTGGCCCTTGTCCCTCCACCCAGAGCGTCCATCAAGGCGCGTGGCATGTACATGTACTCACAGACGCTTGTGGGATGACGAATGAATGACTGACAGTCGGTCTTGGTGCTCGATGGAGTCTCACCTCCTCTGCCTCAAATTCAACATCCCCTCCTGCCGCCTCTCAGGGGCGCTCTCCGCCCCCCTGCAACACCATCCCCAGGCGGTCTGCCCCATCACCGTGGGCCACAGCACAGGGAGGCAGCAGGCTCGCTGGCCTGCCCGGGGCATCTGGGGTCTCCCTGCCTCCCCGGCTCTGGCCTGTTCAGCCGCTCCTGCCCCAGGGTCACAGAGCAGTTCTCACGGTCCGTTCACACACTTCTGTGGCTGAGGCACAAGCCAGCCTCCCGACCTCACCTCGCGCTCCTCGGGCGCACTGACCGTTGCACACTCAGCCCAGCTGTCCCGACACTTAGTGTGCGTCATACACACGGTGAATGAACAGAAGAATAAATGTGTTCAATACTTACTATAGCCAGACACTAAGCTAAAAACTAAAATATGCCACCTCGCTTTCCCAGCCATCTTGCGAAGTAGCACTCCTGAGTTTGATCGACGGAACACACGCGTGAACGAATGAATGGATGGACTTCGGCAGGAGGGCAGAGCCACATCCAAAGGCGCTCAGGCCGGGAGGAATGTGGTCAGAGGGGGCACCCGGGGGGCGTCTGGAGTGGAGAACCACAGCACGCTGCAGGTTGACTGTGTTCCCTCGAAACTCGTGTGTTGAGGTCAGTACCCAGACACAGTCCGACCAGGAGACGGAGTCCTTGCGACGACTGAAGGCAAGTCCATGTGGTGGCCCAGTCCCACGTGGCCCAGTCCCACGTGGCCGGTGCCTCACAGAAGGGACCGTGGATGCGGAGGGAAGCTGATGTGGAGAGACACAGGAGCCCCGCGGCTCAGTCGGTGGGCTGGAGCGTCGTCCCGTGCACCAGAAGGGTTGGAGGTTCGATTTCTGGCCAGGGTACATACATAGGTTGTGGGTTTGATCCCCATTTGGTTGGGGGCACATAAGGGAGGCAACCAATTGATGTTTCTCTCTCTCATCGATATTTCTGCCTCTCTCTCCCTCTCCCTTCCCCTCTCTCTGAAATAAATAAAAAGCATATCCTCTGGTGAAGGTTAAAAGAAAAAGACATGGGGAGAAAATGGCCTGTACAAGCCCAGGAGGGTCAGGCCGGGGACACTTCCTTCCCTCACGGCCCCCACGAAACCCTGTCCCCACCTCGACCTGGAACTTCTGGTCCCCAGAACTGTGAGACCATGGATTTCTGTTAAGCCACCCAGTCGGTGATACTTCCTTCTAACACCACATCCGAAGGCATTCCCATTCAAAACACTTTTCAGCCCCAGTGGGCCACATAAGACTGGTCCAGAGGCCACGTTCTGCCCAAGGGGGTGCAGGTGGCAGCCCGCAGGTTCCCGGGGGCCCAGGGCGTGTCTGTCCCCCAGGGAGTTGGCTCTGTGGTAAGCTGAGGTCAGACAGAGCAAATGGGAATTCAGTTACAGTTTGGAGACACGTCTGTGAGGTCACAGATCAAATGTGGGCCGAGACTGGGGTCGGGGCCGCCGGTGCCCAGGCTCCAAGCTGCGCAGCCCCCACACGGCCCCGGCTGGTCCAGGACCCAAGAAAACCCGAACTCAAAGGAACAGGTGGCTTGAATGGGTTTAGGCGTGGCTGTCGACCAACGCCCCAGCGCATGGTAACCAGTGCTCCGTAAAGCCCACGGAACTGCTGTTTACAAGTGTCCGCTAATTGTTAAAATCGAACCTGCTTGTCCTACTCCATCCGTTTGAGAAATGTCATGTCACACAGAAAGGTTAATTACAAACGACTCCCAGGAACCCTTTGCTGGAAGCCTCTGTTTCATTTTCTCCGGAGGAATCCTTGAACTCCATGCTGGGAATATGAACTCGGCCGGCTTAACAACATCTCTTCCTCCTCCTACCAGCCCCCGCCGGAGCCAACCTCCCAGGTGGCCCGAGGGAGCTGGGGAACCCTTCACGCCATCTCAGACCAGCTAGAATGTAGCTTCTGTTAGTTTTTCCGTTTACACTGAACATCACCATCTTTATCAACATGTTGGTCTGGTTGCAAAAGTAAGAGGGTCTCAAGCTCTGGGACCGCAGGGAGACCCTGTACCCACGGCTACACCGACTGGGGCAGGTGAGCAGCGTGTGACCTGGTGGGTCCTACCTACCACCTGCACTCCTCAGCCTCCAGGAAGCCTGGGAGGCCTCCTTTTCCAGTGACAACTGGAACGGCACGGCGCAGCGCAGACCCAGTACCATGGCAGGCCCCTCCCCCATCAGCTGTGCCAAGGAGCTCCCCTGCCGCTTGCGTGGCCCCTCCACAGACTCCCCCAAATTCAGCTCTCTCCAGCCACGCTGGGAAGGGTCCTTGCAGAATCTGATGGGGGCGATATTGGTTTCCTTCTGCTTCCTCGGCCTCTTCAGCTACCCTACGTGTCCCCAGGCTGTCATTACGGTGCCCAGTCCCTGGGCGTGATGGTCGGGCCAAGCGTGGAATTAGATCCTTCTGACTGGGCCAGGAAAGGGCACGTGACCCAAACTCCCTAGCATGTATAGCTAGTGTGTGAACATAGTCTTCTTAGAAAAATACGTTTTAATTCTGTGCTAGAGGGACATACACCCAAGCTTCTAGGAACCACCTTTCTTGCCTGATGGAGTGTTTCTGGCTGCAGCTGGATAACGAAATAAATGATGACGATGATAATGAAAATAGTTGAATACCTGTACAGCATTACTGTTCTGAGTGCCTTGCGTATGTCATGTGGCCGCCCTGAGTCCCCACAACTGTTCTCTCGCCATCACGTCATAAAGGCTGGGGAACTGAGGCGTAGAAGGGGTAAGTCACCTGCAGAAGGTCCCGTGATGAGCAAGATGGAAATCCAGGCACCCTGCCTCCAGAGTCTCTACTCCTAACCTCTTCACGGAGTGAGCAAGAAGAGGACGGGGGGTGACACCAGTGACGCCTGGATCCAGCATGCCCAAAGCGGACCCCAGTGACTGGACTTCCCAGTAACACAAGCCAATCCATTCCCTTTGCTTGGGCTGCTTTGTGTTTGGTCCATCTCGGAGCCAAAGGAGCCCTGCTTGGTCCCCCCTCCCACACATCCTCCCTGGGTAGGAGACAGGCAGAGCGCATCCCAGTGTCTCCCGTGGTCTGCGAACATAAAATCCCTCCCGATGGCTCTGTTACTTTTATTCCAGAGATGGTGGGAGTGAGTCCCAGAGACGCCGAGTCATTCACCCACGAGGCCCGTCGTGTGCCCAACCCACCATCCACCACCCCTGCAGCCCGCAGGGACATCACGCTGACGGGGAGGAGCACACGGAAGCACACGGCCCAGCTGCTCTCAGTGCATGCAGATGTCAGGACATCCTGCTTCTTAAACAACAGAGTTCTTCACATATAATTCATACCATACAACTCAACTACTTCAAGAGTAAAATTCAATGACTTTAGTACAGAGTTTTGTAAGCATCACCAAAGGAAGCTTCACAGCATTTTCATCACACCTTCCCCCCAAAAACCTGTGTCCGTTGTTCCCCCTTTTTCTCCTACCCTCTCTGCTGTCCTAGGACTACAGATCCACTTTCCGTCCCTGGATTTGCCAGTTCTGGGCATTCTCGAGTGTTAGAACCGTCCAATGTGTGTAACAGAGTTAGGGCTGCCAGCTGTGAATCCCGGGGACAGGTCAGTCCGTACCTTTAACATTCCTTGTTGGGCTAGGAACGGGCATTCTGCACTGGGTATCCAGGGGGCACCCACCATGTGTCGAAGCACCTGTGTGAATGCCAGGGTCGGGGCATGGAGAGCTGGGATAGCCATGGACACTGTTAAACATACACTTTTTATGAGTTCGACCTTTGGATCGTAACAGGTGACACCGTCGAGAGTTGCAAAGATGGCCCAGCCGGTGTGGCTCAATGGCTGAGCGTTGACCCATGCACCAGGAGGTCACCGGTTTGATTCCCGGTCAGGGCACAGGCCCAGGTTGTGGGCCCGATCCCCAGTGGGGGACATGCAGGAGGTGGCCAATTGATGTTTTCTCTCATAGATGTTTCTCTTTCTCTCTCCCTCTCTCTCTAAAACCAATAAAGGGAAAAAAAAATTAAAAAAAAGAAGAGTTGCATCCTGGCCACTTTGGCTCAGCAGTTAAAGCGTTGGCCCGAGGACCAGAGAGACGCGGGTTCAGTTTCCACTAAGGGCACATACGTCGGTTGCAGTTTGTCCCCGGCCCCGGTTGGGGTCATGTGGGGGGCAAGCACTCGATGTGTCTCTCTCACATCGATGTTTCTCTCTCCCTTTTCCTCCCTCTCTCCCTCCTGCTCTATCTGAAGATAAGTGCAAAAATGTCCTCAGGTGAGGATTAAAAAAAAAAAAAGAGTTGCAAAGATGGACCAGATTCGCAGAGATCGTCTGGAGCAGAGACAATTATGTAAATGTGTAACTAAAACGACATCTGTTCAGACCACAAACCCCCCACCTTTGGTAACATTTCCCAGTGTCCATTCCAGGGGACCTGGCGGCCCAGCAGCGGAAGGGCAGGGGACCAGGAAGCTGCGTGCCAGCTGCTGCCAGGGGACCGAGGCGCACAGCGGCTTCCCGTCCAACCACGCAGCGGGATGGAGAAGCAGGTTTTCCTGCTCAGACTCTCTCCTTAGACATGGTCGGGGAGGGCAACGCAGGGAGCCAGGTTAGACTTAGTTCTTCTAGTTCCTGGTCAAGTCCCACCTGTATTCCTACATCCCAGGAAAATGACATGTGGACTGATCGACGCTCAAGGTATTTGCTGCCCTCCCTGCGGCCCCTGTCCTGGGGACAGGTACAGCCTGTCCTGTGCTGGCCTGCGATTCTTCACTCGTCACATGTGAGCAGACACGAGCGTGGGCTCCCAGCAGAGGCTGGAAGAGCCGGGCACGGGGCTCGCCCTCCGCCTCCAGAGTGCCCGTGGGGGCCCGGAGAGGCTGCCCCCGCCCGGCCTCCGGACCACGTGAGGTGTTCCCTTGTACAGGAGAACTCAAGCTCACCCAGCTGTAAGTGGGACCTGGATCTGCACCCTAACTCTGATGTTAGAAAAACCCCAAATAATGGTGTGATGGTCGATTTTACCTGTCTGCTTCCCTGGGCTGTGGGATGCAGAGACAGCTGGTGAGATGTTGTTTCCGGGTGTGTCTGTGAGGGTGTGTCTGTGAGGGTGTTTCCGGGTGTGTCTGTGAGGGTGTTTCCGGGTGTGTCTGTGAGGGTGTGTCTGTGAGGGTGTTTCCGGGTGTGTCTGTGAGGGTGTTTCCGGGTGTGTCTGTGAGGGTGTTCCCGGGTGTGTCTGTGAGGGTGTTCCCGGGTGTGTCTGTGAGGGTGTTCCCGGGTGTGTCTGTGAGGGTGTTTCCGGGTGTGTCTGTGGGGGTGTGTCTGTGAGGGTGTTTCCGGGTGTGTCTGTGAGGGTGTTTCCGGGTGTGTCTGTGAGGGTGTTTCCGGGTGTGTCTGTGAGGGTGTTTCTGGGTGTGTCTGTGAGGGTGTTTCTGGAAGAGAGTAGCATTTGATCAGTAGGCTGAGTAAGAGGGATCTGCCCTCTCCCGTGTGGGTGGCCCCCAACCCCTGGAGGGCCCCACGGGAACACAAAGGTGGAGGAAGGGTGCCTTCCCTCCCTCTCTGCCTGAGCTGGGACCCCGCTCTCCTGCTCTCAGACACCAGCATTTCTGGTTCCTGAGATTATGGACTCGGACTGAGATTTATATCATCAGCCCCCAGATTTTCCTTCAGACTCAGACTGAATAAACCACCATTTTTTCTGGGTCTCCAGCTTGAAGATGGCAGATTGTGGGAGTTCTCAGAGGCCATAACCATGTGAGCCGATTTCTATAACCTCTCCCCGCTCCCGTCTCTCTCTATCTCTGTCGCCCTGTCTCTCCCTCCCTGTGTCTCTCTCTAAATCTCTCTATCTCTGTCTCCCTGTGCCTCTCTCTGTCTCTCTCTTTATCTCTGTCTCCCTGTCTCTCCCTCCCTGTCTCTCTGTCTCTGTCTGTCTCTATTTCTGTCTCACTGTATCTCTCTGTGTCTGTCTCTGTCTCTCTGACTCTCTCTCTCTTAGGGTGCAGCTTCCATCCTTAAAGCCACCTCATAGTCCAAGATGACAGAGAGCCGACCACAGTGCTCGAGTTCCAAGATGAGAGCCTGAGGAGTCGGGCAAAGAAGATGCTGTCTTCCATCTTCCCGAAGAGACACTCGACAAACTTCAGCTCACTTCCCATTGGCTGGAAGGCAGCCACCTGGCCAGACGCAGCTGCAAGGGAGCCGAGGAAAGCTGCCTTGTCCCGGCAGGGACCCAGCCTGCTGCCAGGGGGGATTCTGCGACTAGAAACGACGGGAAACTAGAGCTGGGGAGGCCGCTGAGCGTCCTTACCACACAATGGGGAGCGCTACTGTTCTTATGTTCAAACTCGTCCCTTCCCATCAGACGGCCTGGCTGTCCACCTGGCTGTGCACTTCGGGCCACGGCTGTCAGACGGACAGGCAGTCGTGTTTGTGTGTGGTCTCGCACGACTGTCTGGGGGGGTCAGGTCAGACTCTCGTTTCCAGGGTGGACTCCTGTGGGCAAAGACTTCAGGGCGCAGCCATGAAGGTGACGATGTGACATCTGACACCTGGAGAGAGGCAGCCCCCCGAGACCTGCACACTCGGGACGTGAGTTAAGCCTTCAAGGCGGCCGTGGGAGGCTGGCCCCCATCCGGCTCCTCCCAAAGGGCCTGCTGCCTCTCGGGATGCCAGCTCCCGCAGGACTGGTGGCCCTGGAGTGGGAGCCTGTTGTCCCGGGTGCGGGGAGGGTGCTGGGGGGGAGGAGCCGGGGATGGGGAGCGTATCAGCTAGGTCACTGTCCTGAAACTATGCCATTTTAACTCACAGCAACGGTCAGTGCTGGTCTTCCTGAAGGGGGAGTGGGCTTAATGTGGGGGGCAGACAAACGGAAAACAGAGGGAGGGTAAGGACCAGCTTTCTTTTCCGCGGTTGATGCCCATGCTTTCTCGGGGCGTTCAGGAGTGTGTGCGCGAGGGCAGCCAGCTCTGTCTGCCATCTGCCAGAGCCTAGGAGGTGCACCCAGCCGGGCCTTGGAACCCACGCCTTGTGGAATGTATATTTAGCCCCCTCCAAATTAGGCTCCATGCGTGGGGGGTGGGAGGGGAGTAACAGGCTACCCCAACTTTTCAACCGAAGCAACCCATCAGGACAGGAGTGTATTTGAGGTCCTGCGTTTTATTTCTAAAATGCATGTTGAGGGTGTATTTCCCCACACTCCACGCTCCTGGTAATTACGTTGTGTTTCAGCGACTCCTCCGTGCCAAGCACCACGCTCCTCCCGCCCTCGGGGAATGCGCCTTTCCCGGCCCAGCAGCACTGGCTCCCAGCCTCCATGCAGCCTCCACGCAGCAGGGTCTCAGCGTCTGCAGGGTGCGGGGGGCTTGCAGGCACCAAGCTTACCCTCACGTGGAGAGGCTGCCAGCGTCTCACCTCCCTCAGGAATAAAGGCTTCTGGTGTCCAGGGAGTAGAGAAGGCCCCCGCCCCCACCGCTGACAGCCAGGGGCCATGCCCACATGTCCTGGGAGCCCACGCAGAGAGGCCCAGGGGCCAGGGCACAGCCCCCCACTGTGGTGCCAAGCCACAGCCATGCGGTTGGCACAGACACGCCAGGAATATTTTTCTGTTTGCGATTAGAATGCCAGACCTTCCCTGTTTCGTGGAGAGGGTTCTGTTTTATGGCTCTGAATGGTCCAATATCTAACTAAAAAGGCACCTGAGGGTTAGATGAGCTACCCCTTTGCAAAGCTACTGTGGTCCAAACGTGGCCTCCATGGTGGGGTCGCAGGTGTGCCTCACAGACTGTGACCCAGGGGCAGGGCAACTACCAGGAGCCAGGATGCACCAGCTCACGGAACCCTTCCCGCCGCCTCCCCACTCTGCAGGGGAGACACGGAGGCTCCGTGGTCTTCACGTGGTCTTCACATGGCCACAGAGACGCAGTTTGTACCTAGTGCGTCGTCTGAGCTGGTCTGTCCTCAGGCCCTGTTCCCAGTTGTGTCGGTTGGTAGTAGGTAGGCCAGGTAAGTTTTAAAAACACCTTGTTAAAGTTAAATGGGTTTCTTTCCTGCAACTTCCCAGAGCTCTTGATATGCTAATGGTGACTGAAACTCCAAGGGAGCTTGTATATCAGAAGTATTTACCAAATTTATTTGTCATGTGGCCTAAATGGTGTTCCAAGAAACATATTTTTGAACAAGCTACCCATTCAGCCTGGCAAGAAGTGAAGCCAGAACCGTGGATTCGGCGCCCCGATTCTCTTTCTGATCCCCCTGCCTAGCGGGAACCCCAGGCCAGCCCCTGCTCCTGGCTGCTGGCTCCTGGGTGGGGAGGTGGGCAGGGCTCCCAGCACCCACTGTCGCTCGCCTCGCTCTCCGGGGCCGGGAACAAGGGCAGGCCCTGCGCCCCAGTCTGTGGGCCGGGAACAAGGGCAGGCCCTGCGCCCCAGTCTGTGGGCCGGGAACAAGGGCAGGCCCTGCGCCCCAGTCTGTGGGCCAGGAACAAGGGCAGGCCCTGCGCCCCAGTCTGCGGCATGGGCCCCACGGTGCCGTCGCAGCGGGAAAGTAGCCAGAGACAGACCAGGAACGAGCCGGCAATGAAACTTCAGAGACTGGATTGGAATTCATATACTCTCATGTCACAAGTATTCTTCCTTCAGCTTTGTCTCGCCCACTTAAGGTCCAGCCGTTCTTAGCTCGTGGGCTGGGGGATGGTGGCCCCAGGGCTGTAGCTCGTCCGCCCCTGCCCCCGCTGCCACTGGGAGGGCTCAGGAGTGGCACCCGAGGCACAGTGAACAGGACCACACGCGGGTCCACCTGCTCTCTTAACACCTGCTGCTGGGCTGCCCGGCCACCACAGTGGACCTGGTGGTCAGTGCGTGAGGGGCTGTCACAGGGCTGGTCCCACGATGAAGCCCCGCCCACCCCACCTGTCCCCACTCCCACGTCACCCACTCATTCGGGCAGAAGTTCCCACTTGGACTGATCAGCTTCTACAGAAAAGCCTGGCTGGGTGCCCAGGAAATGGTCCTCACCCTCTCTAGCCACATGGGGCGCTGGCCGGGGTCCACCACCCCCTGCCACACACCGTGACCGTGACTTCGGACAGCTCACGGGGACAGCCGGCGTTCTCCCTCTCAGCACCCCACTGGCGGGCTGCCTGTCTGCCAGTCAGGGTGGTCTCTGAAGCAGAGTCGTGGGAGCTTACAGGGAGGGGTCCAGGGTCTCGCCTCCCGGGAGTGCCCCCTTCACAGCCTCCAGGCTGTTCCGTCCCGCCGACGAGATCACTATCGACGTCTCCAAATGCAGAGTCCTCTGTGAAGAGGCAACGACCGCAGTTCGTGTCTGCTCTGCACCACGCACCGCTCTCCTCTTGAGGCCGCAAGGGCGGGACACGCAGGCTGACAGAGGGTCCCATCTAGGATCCACTCTTCCTGCGTATCTGAGGCTCCTCTGGGTCTGGAGCCCGAACCTGTGTGTGCTCGTGCCGTGCATGCGAGCAAAGACAGCCCGTTCTGGGCACGAAGCTCATCGGGGTGATCGCTTCATGAGTTATACAAACGTAAGCCCATGTACTGTGCATTTGAAACTAATATAATATTGTGTCAACTGTAACTGAAAAATAAAATTGAAAATCCCATTCTTATGTAACCCAGCAACTAGCTTCCTAAGCTCCTACTGTTGGGGACCCCAGGCACTCTGATCTCAACCCCCATCAACTCCAAACACTGTAGTAACCACAGGACAGCGAGCGTCACTGAAAAACCACTTTTAATGAAGAAGAGCCACGTTCACTGTTAACACTACTTGTAGACGAGACCCAGCAGCTCTCAGAAATGCCACGGGGCCTTACACGTGGCCTCCACCAACTGCCCCCTCCTCTGGGTCAAGGAAATAATCCGTAAATAAATAAGTAAAATTTAAAAACAAGATAAAACGATCACAAAAGAAAATCTCTTCTCATTCATTCCCGGTGTCGACAGCAGTGAAGCATTGGGATAAACGTTCAGGAAAAAAACGCTGCTTCCCATTGCTGAGAACACAGCCGTGACGAGCAGCCCTGGGCGGGCCGTGCTCCTGGGAGCAGACAGCACGAGGCGGCCTCCGAGATGAGAACACAGGCCCAGGGAGGCCGAGTTCCCCAAGGTCACGGGCCAGGCGGAGGTGCGGTCTCAGCAGAGGACTCCAGAGGCACACGCTGCTGTTCCCAGGACCCCCTGTGGTGCCGCGCCTGTCACTGGAGTCCGAGGTCCACAGAACCAGTGACGGCTGGGGCGGGCCCTGTCTGCCACGTGGCTGGCAGGCTGGGGGTCCGTCAAACCGGCCTGTTGTCTGGTCCACTTCTGAACAGGGAGCTGAGCCTTATGAAGAGCTGGGTGCTGGATACTGAGTTCTCCTTCCCTGACGCCTCCGAGCCTCTCAGCCGGCCTTCCTCTGGAGTCCTAGCGTGTGCCACACACCGGAAGGTCCCCAGCTCCGCGAGGGTCTGTCTGGGCAGGAACGGCAGTCTCACCTCACAGGCACACGGGGTCGTGTGCACAGAGCAGCGCTGAGTCTGGTCCGAGTTCAGCTGAAAAGGGTACTGCTGTGACTGACTAGTGATGTCTCAACAGCTTTCAGGGAGAACAGTGCTGGGTGGTGTAAGTGTTGGGCCAGGTCTGGGTCCAAAGCTCCTGCATCTGCAGGATAGGGCCAGGTTCGGCGGCACCGCCCTCCACACTGCCCCCTGTTGGCTGTGCCTAGCACTGCACTGGTGCACAGAGGGAACCAGGGCCGGGCCTAGTCCCTGCAGGCCTCGCCCCCACCTCGTGCTCGGTGCCCACAGGGAAGGCGAGCTTAGCATCTGGATGTCGACTTTGAGCCCAGGGTCTGAGCCCACCCACCTCCCCACACGTGTCCTACAAACCTCTTCATGAAAACCAGCACCGAATCCCTTGCGCGGAACAGCCCAGCCTGCTGGGAAGACTCCCTCTGGACAGACGCCAGGACGGGTGGCCAGACACCTGGCTTCTTCTGATGGTTAACAGACAGGACTCGGACCAAGCTTTTCACCCTAACACGAGGGTGGCTCTTACCCTCTCCTTGCTGCGATTTTGCGGTCTCAGAGTAGCGAGCTCTTCAGAACTGCTGGGAAGTCAAGGGAGCAGACAGACCAGGGCCCCGACACCGCCCCTCTCCACTGGCCAGGAGAGCTCGCACGCCCCGCCCTCACACACCAGGACTGACTTAGCAAGGGCTTCTTACCACCATGGTGTCACACCCGCACGTGGCATTCCTCGTAGGGCCTCAGCGTGGTCTCTGTGCTGGGACTCACCTCTGCTCCCACTCATCCGCACATCGGGAAGAACGCACACTCCTCCTCCGTGATGTCCTTGCACTTCACGTGGGGACCCGCCCCTTGCCGCACGCCTGTCTGGTGTGGGGGCAGCTCCCTTCCGCCCCAGATGGTGCAACCAGCACCAGCAGCAGCAGGGACCCTCACAGAGGACTCCTCAGGCACCAGAGAAAGTCCCTCACCTCATCTGCATCCAAAACGGCCCCTGGGAAACATCAGACAGACCTGATCCCTGTCCCTCAGCCCGTCCAGATCCCCTCGACTGATGACTTGTTGGACTTGGGCTGACTCGCCCTGGAAAATGAAGACAGTGGGGCTTGCCACGCTTCCTTTCGCCAGGACAAACCACTCCGACTCGGGGCCCGACCACGTACGTCTTCCTCTGTCAGTTCGAGCCGCCCCAGCACAGGGCGCTGGGTGCACGCTGGCGTGGACGTGGCTTCCACATCCTCGGGGGCGGCCGTGGCGGCCCTGCCTTTTGCTGACATCCGAGTCCCGACGGACCTGCCTGCGGTGGGCCAGGGACGGGGTGTCTCTGGAGGGTTTGGGTGCCTGCGGGATGAACCACGAGCTGTCACCTCCATTTCCGTCTTCAGGTCACCGTGGCCGGTCTCAAAGGGCACAGGCACGTTCGCTCCTTTCCTTCGAAACCCGGCCATCCCGCTGCGCGACTGCGCTGGCTGCAGCCGGGCAGACACGCAGACCCTT
This sequence comes from Tadarida brasiliensis, assembly GCA_030848825.1. NCBI lineage: Eukaryota > Metazoa > Chordata > Mammalia > Chiroptera > Molossidae > Tadarida > Tadarida brasiliensis. Next base: position 1,878,326 of record CM061274.1, on the reverse strand, counting down.
CGGCTGACAGGACGACGCGCGTTCTCGGCCTCCTGCTCCCACTGGGAATATTCCACAAGTTAAACGTCTGAATTCAAAAAGGAACTATTTCCCCAAAGGCTAAAATCTACACGCACAAAAATAAAAGATTTCAATGTAAATTTTACTATTTTATTTGTGAAAAAACTACAAGCAGAATTCATAAATAGACATTTCTATTTAAAGCAGGAAAATGATAAAGTGGCTTTCTAATACCACGGGCGTGCACATGCCAGCGACAGGAATATATTAACATCTTTCATTTGCTAGACAAAGAGCAGTGTCCAATATAAATTTCCCCAAAACATTTAAGACCTGTGAATTTCTGACCAGTTCACAAAACCACCAACTGACACTTCAGCATGAGGAAAAGAACAAACCTAAGACTGTCAGCCCTACGGACGTCACAGAGCAGGAACTCCCAAAAGCGTTATACAAGCTGTCTTTCTGGGCAAATGAAAAATATAGCTCGTATAATACATTAACAAAAATTCACAAGATTATGTTTTGACATACTTAACAAGCATTCTCTATTTGTCTCCAACAAACAAAGCTAAGGAAATAATGTAACCATCTTTACACAGTAAATTAAGGTTACAAGTCATACACAAGAACAGAACTGCTTGCGCATTAAAAACTGTTCAGGTCCATTGTCATACTCTAAATGTTGGCTCTTAAACCATTTCCGGTTACATACAAGCAAAGGTTATTATATATTCAGCAATTAATAAATTTTCAATAATTTAAGATATGGTAGCTTAAAAAAGTAGACTGAGAATGGTCTTGATAAGGCAGGCGAAATGTCTCTGTGGAACTCAACTCCCAGAAGCTTCTGCCAATGTTTTGAAATATCCAGATTGAAACAGAAGGGTTTTGATTGGAAAGTGTTGTGGGTGTCAGGATGTCTTTACCTTTCGTTTTAACTGCATGACTCAAACAGAGCATGGCAGGTAAGCTCTGTGCATGAGCGAAAGATCGGGTGGTATCAAAAGAAATGGGAACTTGCAAGCATAACACTGTGCTTTTTTTTGTTTTTTTGTTTTTAATAACCTGCTTACTGTGCCACTGAATAACAAGTATCTCTGACCCTCTTTTAACATATCTAATCTACACTAGTGTTTTCACACTCTGCCCACTAGTTGTGGGGCAAACTGCAAATGCAGGGAGTTGCAGGAATTCCATTTCCAGAATACATGCCTGAGGGATCTTAACTTCAGAAATTAAAAGCCTCAGTACCACCTCACGACCTCAACAGAAGACACAGGCGGCTGCAGGGCTGGCCCAGTAACCTCTGACTGCCGAGGAAAGTCCCTCTGTCGGCTGCAGTTTCTATCAAAACGGCAAAGTCACCCCACCTGTCCTGTAGCACCCCCCACTTCACCCCCCCTTCTTGAATTTATCACGGAGGCAAAACCGAAAAACCAAGACATTGGCAATTAATCAATTAGCAGCCTATGAGTAGCTGGTTAATCAGCTTTTCCCACTAATCTAGGGGTCCAATCACTTTACATGAAACTAATTTTGAAGAAGTTACACAGTGTTTCTGAACAAAGTGCAAACCCACACTTCCTGGTTCAAAAAGCAGTGCAACCCATGAGTTTGGTGACATTAATTTTTCTTATTAAAAAGTTAATTAAAAAACTTAGCAATTCCTTATATCTCTGGAAAATAAATATGGCTGACTAATTTACCCTCCCTGAGACCCTTAATAAAAGGAATATTAAAACTTTAGAAGGAATGTCTTTGCAATATCCCACTAATATTAAAATGTGGATTTAAAATTCATAGTCAAATCACTATGTATTATATATTCTGATGCTTACAGAAAGCATTTGATTTCCTTTGGTTCATTAATAAATACTTGAAAAATGTATTTAAGAAGATAAGCACAGCTCGCATCCCGGACACAAGCGTTCTTTCGGCAAGGGGACACTGTCCGTGCCTCGGCGCAGGGCCACACGGCCAACGGCACTGCTTTGTGACCGCTGCTTCTGAGAGCAGAGTTTAAGTTACGGTGCAATAGTGACTCAGAATAGTTTTAATGTAAATGTGAAAGGAACCTTTCCTGTTGGCTACTCAAATCAAGCTGTTAATTTCCTTTTGCTCGTGGCCTCCAGACAGAAGGTGCTCCTGGTGAGCGTGCCAGGTGTTCCACACGGACCGCGGTGCCTCCTAGGTCAGCTGCCCTCCATGGACCCCTCAAGTGTGATCAGATAAACAAGTTCCCACGCCCGAAATGACTGACGTCGAAGTCTGGACACGAATGTTAAGAGTTGAGAAGAGAGACCCGAAATCCAAACAAAGCATGTTGAAAATGCAGAGGGCGGGATCATTGGTGGGCGTTGTCTTGCCCCTCCCCCCCATAAAGAAGAGTGAAAAGAAACTGTAACACAGAGCCAACTGAAGCTGCGTGTCCAGGAAGAGCCCCGCCGGAGGGCGAGCTGCCCCGCACCCCCGCTGCCCGCGCCCCCACCGCTCCGCAGACGGATCCCCGGGTGCAGACGGGATGTGGGGGAACCTCTGTGCATGAGGAAACACACAGGAGCAGGTTCGTCAGCAAGAAAAACAATCCCCACACTGAACTGGCAGGGGAAGGGAGAGGAAGGGCGTGAGGCGAACGGTTTCAATTACAAAACCCCCACGGCAATCTCACGTGCAGAGTGGAAATAGGGATTTGCTTCTTGTATGGACCAAAAATAGTTTAGACAGTTGTAACCCTAAAACTAAGAGACAATGTATAGATTTGCCTCGGACATGAGCAGTCTGGGAAGTGGCGGACCTGGAGCCCCGGACACCGTGTCTCCGGGAGCGCTGTCTGCGCAGCCCACGCCAGCTGCCCAGCGACCCCGGCCGGCGTCCCGGAGCCCGCTCAGCTCCGTCTGAGCGCCAGGCCTCCCGACCCCCTGGCCGGCCAGGGCTCCCACTGCGAATGCAGGCTTTCTGGAGCAGTCTTTAAATTTGAGATCATATCGTTTAAAAATATATATTTTCCTATCGTCCAGTACTCTTTAAACAGATGAGAGAGTCAAACTTCCACGTGGGTTGGAGCATACTTCACGTAAGAGCGATTTTAATGGGATTTCAGCTCTCCGCAGAGGGGACTGTCCCAGATCTGTAACTGTCGTACTCACTTCACAGTGTGTCAAGCACCAGCGTTGCCATGGATTGGTTTCAAATAACCCTTTATATATAATTTTATATTTATATATAGTTATATCAAAACCGATAGTACATAGTATAACTGGAAGAAAGAACTAAACTTAGGATATGCGGAAAGGATGGAGTTTGTGAACACAATAAATAAAAGTTCCCTCCCCCTCCCAGCCCACCCTCCAACAAAACAAAAACAAAATACCAGTTGTAATGTACATGGAAAATTGTGCACAGCAGATTTTTTTTTTTTATAAAAAGTAGATTCAGGAGCACATCCAATTATAAATGATTGTTAGGAAAATCATATAAAACAATGGAATACATAAAAGTGTCAAGAGTAACCGTCAGGGTGCGAAATTCCTCGGTGGCCAAGCGCCCGTGGCGAGCAGCATCGCTGCCAGGCCGACGTCCACGGGAGAGTCTCCAGGTGCAAGCAGCACGGGCAGGGGGAGGATCTGAATTTCATACCCTGATTCATAGTTTTCACAATTCCATGTGCAATTTCAGAAAGACTCGTCGTTGACGGCTGACATGTCGCCCTTTGGAGTGGAGGAGCGGGAGGAGCCCTTGTCTGTGCTCTCGGACCCCGAGCTGCTCTGGTTCTGCTGTTCCGACCCTGCACTGGAGGTCACTGTGGATGAGGACGTTGAGGAGGAGCGAGTCTTTTCCTTAAAGTCTGTGATAATGACGGTGACGTTGCCCACAGTCACTGCCAACTGCTGCGCAGTGCTCCTGTCCACGTTTTTCAGTCGGGGCCTGAAAGCAAGACCACCGGGGACAGCCAGTTAAACAAGCTGTGGACTGAAAACGATTTCTGGCAGAAATCATCAATGCACAGAGATTCCACAGCACTGTGGCAACGAATCTAAATTGCCACTGTACACCAAAGCTCACCACAAAATCTGCGGGTAAACCTTACAAATAACAGAAACCACCAGTTAGCAAAGCTTTGGATCACTCCAAATATTTATCGATTTATCTGTCTCCTGTTTTGGCCACAGTGATATAAAAGTAGCCCATGTATGTATGTATGTATGTATGTATGTGTGTGTGTATATATATATATATATATATATATATATATATATATATGAAGTTAACAGTCTGAGCCTAGTTCTTCACCCCACCCCTTAGCCTACAAAACCGTCTGAGTTCTTGACTATAACTGGGTAATGAGAGCAGCACTTTCTATTGCATTCTACTTTCAAGTACCTGGAGGTGTGATTTGATTCACCGGTCTTCGTTGTAGCATTTGCAGACTGTATGCTGTTTGCTTCGCTGGGAGGGTCTTTCAGAATATCGGACTTTGGTCTAAAGGGCAGGGGCACCAAAAGAGGCATTAAAGGAGACCTTAGACTCCCCCGCAAAACAACACGCTGTGCTGAGTCACCCAGGAACTTACTTTGTTTTCTTGTTGGTATTTTTCTTGGTGACACCAGGACTGATTTCCTTCTCCTTCTCAGGCTTCTCTTTGTCCTGCTTCTCGACCTTCTCCTTCCTCTCCTTCTTCGGGGGTGGTGGGGTGGCGTACTGCTGCGCCACCTGCTGCGCCACCAGCTGAGAATTGATTCGAGGTTTTCTAGAATATTCCAGGAAAGACACAGAATGATTTGCTTTATAAATATTTCTTACAGTTTTTATTTTGGTCTCCTAATTTTTAGGTGTTTTATTACTGGTATCTGGCATCTCAAAACTCAATTATACGGTGCTATCTCTACATTACTGTTTCCATGTAGCACAGATGAGTCCACTCAAAACTTTTCCTCCTTCAAATTCACTGTCTGTACATCCACCTTTAATGACACAGACACGTGCTCACAAACAGTAAAAGTGTCTTTCAGCCAATAAAAAGGGGACACTGTTTCTAAGAGTGCTGAGAACACTACTTCTTTTGAGCTGTAAGATTATACTGACTGCCAGCTTTCCAATACTCCCGCTGAAGAGGGTTAATCTCTCTATTAAATGGACACTGGTAATCCCTTGAAAAGAATAAAGTTACAGTGTGACATCCACTCCTCAATCTAATTACCCTGACCTGGTCTGCTCCCCTGCAGCTCTGTGATCGGCGTGGACAACACACAGAGCGAAGAGGTAACTGTGGTTCGAACCAGCTCCCGGGCGCAGACTGAACGTCATTATAACAAATCTTAGGCAAGTGATACAGTCACTGTCACTTCAACCATATGCCCCCACCCCCACCCCCACCTGACGCTGGCTCTCAACACTACTGCTTACACTTCTCATAATGCAGGTGCACTCAGACACCCACGGGGAAGGAAAGAAGGAAGGAAGGAAGGGGAGACTATACAATAGCAACTTTCAAAGGCAGTCCATCGCGATGGACACGCACAGTGTAATACACTAAGGACAAGGCAGGGAAGGAAACAAGCATCCAAATGGATCCACTCATGAGGTGAAACGACAGCTGCCACAATGTAACCATCCCTTCAGAGCCTCCAGCCCCTCTCCACTCCCCAGGATGGAGCACTGGACCAAAGAACAAAACAAAAGGAGTTGCTTGACACCTGATGTGCTGACCCCCAAGTACAGCACGGTCACTGGGTTACTGGAGCGCCTCCTGGGAGCAGGTGTGTGTGGCTGAGCAAGGCGGGCAGAGAGAAAGGGCAGAGCTCACTCCTCTAGCACGCCAAGGTGAACCCGAGCGTGGAAACACCGCACCTGTCGGAGGCTCAGCGGTAGTGCGTCTTTGCCTGAAAACACGCCAGCAGAGGCGCGATCTCAGAGCCAGTTTCCTACTGGCCTCCAGCAACAGTGCCACACCAGGAGGCCAGCCCGGCACACCTCGGCCTGGGTCACTAACTGCTTCACTTGTCACTGAGCAGGGTCGAACACAGATGTGAAGCACCCCTAGAAAAGGAGGAATGTACTCTAAGCCTGGCCCCCAATCGCACACAGGACCCTCCGTGAAAAATAACTCTCTTTTCACAGGTTCTAACGAAGGCAGCAGTAGCCATGCTGACACATTTTATTCCTTCAAAGGCTGTGCTATACTCACGAAGATACTGCCACCAGAAACATCTCACAAACACTTGCTGGGGACACCACAGATCAGCTGTCTACAGGGATTACCAAGCAGTTTGAATCAGAGCGCCATATGCCAACCAGGACTCAGCCAGAGTGAGTGCTGCAAATAAACCATTCAAACTGGATGAAAAACTACACCTTGAGGGAGAATTTCAATTACGCTAGTATGTGCACTTTACTCCAGGGAAATCCAACACCAGTCCAAGAGTATCCTCAACAGAGGGAGTCACAAGCATGCCAGGTGCCTGCCCCAGAGAACTCCCAGCCTAATCACCAGGCTCATCCCCTCAGTGAAGAGGACACCCTATAACATTCTATGACATCACTTAGCACCCTGCCCTGGAACTGCCAATCAACTGTATACTCCTCAACGGCAAAACCGCCTCTTAACCATCTTGGTTAATAAAATGATCTACTGGATAGAGAAACACACACTGCAGAGAAGACAAAGCAGAGTGAGTACAGGGTAGAGGGGCCCAAGCTTTGGTGACCCCGGAAGTCACTGCCGACTTTTAGAACAGGCCACACGGGGTCAGGGCCATGAAGATGAAGGGACTGAAGACCACCAGAGGGGCCCCTGGGGAACAGGGAGCTGCTTGGAGAGCTGGGGTGCTGAAGTGGCGCGTGGCCCTGGCCACTGGGGAGGGCAGGTGAGCAGGACTGAGGAGACGCCCACAGGGAAGGCACACAAGTCCTGCTGTGCTCTGTCTGAAAGGGAGAAAGACTGAAGGCCGTCAGAGACGGGTTACCTCATGGGACAGGAAAGAAAACACTCAAGGAAGTCCTGGGATGGGAATGGGGACACTGATTTTCTGTGACAGGAGAGGGATGGATGCTAGGTAAGGGGGCTGTAGGCAGAGTATGGAAATGGAAATCAGAGAAAAGACTCAGAAACCATGGACATTAGAAATGGTGCCGGCTGGGTGAGTAAGCAGCAGGCACCTCACCAACTGCCCTTAATGGCTGAGTGTGGTGTGCCTTATAGGAGCTCCCAGCTACCCAGACACCCTGCTTGTCCAGAGAGGACTGTTCTCGGACAGGGCCAGTTTGCCAAGGCCATGGGCACACTGTGGACAACAGGAGAGCTGCCCGGCTCCATGTTTCTGCCACGGGCGACATTCTCCAACACTCCAGCAGACACCCTCAGGACCCGTCTTCAGCACATGCAGCACACACTCACACTCACACTCACTCACAAGGGAGGAGGAGCCTCAAGTCGGAATGTGCAGCCTGCGCACACAACCGTGTGCCTGTTCCCGTGTGCTCCTGGACAACGGACCTGCCTGCAATGGTGGAGCAGTTCGGCGTCCCTCTCCTCTCGTGGTCAAGCAACTTCACACATGAAAAGGACCCCAGGCTATACGGATCTGACTGCTGCCAAGAAACATGGGGTGTTTGCTAAATCCACCTGTGCTGTCTGTGCCGTCAAAAGCACCGCTGTGTCTGAATGCCACATCTACAGCCCGAGCACAGCCCACTCGCCCTCCTCCACAAAACCTCAACAGCAGACAAGCGCTTATTCCTTTAATTATTGCAGCTGCTATTTCAAGTGAATTCCCCCAGGGTCCAGGAACGGGTGAGGGAGGAAAACACACCTAATTAATTCTGAAAAGGCACAGCTTTCCGAACAAAGGGCATGCCGACGCTACGGCTGGCGCCCTGGAAGCCGTGTGGAAGGGAAGGGAACTAACTGGAAGGGCCACGGGAGGGAGACCTCCCACAGGACCTCTTGTTCCTGCCAGGAAGGTGCTGCCGTGTCCGAACGGCTCGAGCTCCTGCCACCTGCCCCTCCGCGTGCCGGAACGGCCCTGGCCCTCCTCCAGCGAGAGCCGCACACGCCGCACTCCTGGGAGGCCGCGAGCCAGGCAGCCTCCCCGCAGACATCACCAAGTGCCCACGATGGAGAGGCAGACGGGCTGACGAGAGGCAGACGGGCTCCCGCACCACCGGCCAGGGCACACAGGGCGGGCACACCACCCCCAGGAGGGATCTGCCTCCATTACAGATTGAGACTGAGAAGCAGAAAGATCACAACACTTATCGAAATAAACGAGCTGGGATTTTGAACTCGGATCCACCTGGACTCTCCATGGGCTCCTCTTGTGAAGGTGACTGCAACAAGTCTCTCCACCCTGAAGGGCCTGGACTCGTTTGTGTGTTTGTGTGTGTATACGGTGCTGGGTGCTGTGTGACTGGAGCGCAGCAGGGCCCTAGCGGTGAAACACTCAGGTCCACCCCAGGCTACACAGTTCAGCCAGACACCTCTGGAGACTCCCACTGCCCTCATTAGTCTCACTGACTCTACTCTGGCAAGAAGATGGTGTCCTCATGGGGAGAGAAAAGGGCAGGAAGACTGGCAAGGATGCTTTCCCTGCCTCTGGAACACTGCCTGCAAGGGACGACCCTGTCATGCCACTGAACACTGCTGATCACGAGAAAGGGCTCCTTCCGCAGATTTAGGTTGCTCAATGAAACCCCCGTGTCACACAGCGAACTAAGAACTCGTCAATGGGCAGAACTTTCAACGTGCTCTAGAAAGTCAATTCTTCAACATGAAGCTGAGAGTCTGGGTTTTCCAAAGTCACCTACGTTTCCCAACTAACAGCCTTCACAATACAGGGGAGAACATTAGATGACAGGACACAGCTTATAGCCTTTGGTGCCCAAACCTCTGATGAAAGCGAATCCATCAACAACAAGCAAATGCAAAGCCCCACTTGACCAGAACTGCTACACAGCCAAGAGGGGCCTGCTTTCCTTTATGAGTAAGTTTGGCAACAAACAAGGTTTTTGTTTTTTCTTCAAAACTATGTATTTTTAAACAAAATAATCAAGCAGAACAGAAACAGACTCATAGACACAGAACATTCTGACAATTACCAGATAGAAGGGAAGTTGGGGGGCTGGATGAAAAAGGTGGCGGGATTAAGAAGTACGAACTGGTAGTTACAGAATAGCCAAGTAAGAACAGCACATGGAATACAGTCAATGACACTGCAGTAACTATGCGTGGTGTCAGATGGGTACTAGACTCACTGGGGTGATCACTCTGAAAGATATATAAATGTCTAAAACGCTATGTTGTATGCCCGAAACTCACACAATATTGTACATCAACTGTAACTGGAAAAAAAGACTATTTTTATGAAACAATGCGTCTTCTTAAAATTATATTGTAAGATATATTGTGATTTCAATAGTTACAAATGAAAATCTGCTGTGAAATTGCAACAGACATCATCAGGAAAACATGTCTATTTATTTGCATTTAAACAGCTAATATTTCAGGAAAGTCCATTCCATAAAAAGTGAAGTAAATCTTTATTTAGGGTCATCTTAATTTTTGAAAGGAAAATTTTCAGAGTTCAAGCATAGATGAATATAAGTGAGATCACAGAACTAGATACTTCGGGGACTGTTTTGATGTGTGCTTGGGTTGTTGGGGAACAAAGGCAAACCGTGTATTTTTTAAAGGGACATGTTTGCCCTGGCCGGTTTGGCTCAGCAGTTAGAGCGTCAGCCTGCGGTCCAGAGAGACCCGGGTTCGGTTCCCGCTAAGGGCATGTACTTCGGTTGCAGTTTGTCCCCAGCCCTGGTTGGTCGTGCGGGTGGCAGCCACTCGATGTGTCTCTTTCACGTCGATTTCTCTCTTTCTCTCTCTCTTCCTCTCTTCCACTCTATCTGAACAAAAAATGAAAAAATGTCCTTGGGTGAGGATAAAAATAAAAAATAAAAAAATAAAGGGACATGTTTCTCATGTGCTTCCCTACCCTCAGCTACCACAACAAGCAACAAGGTAGACACGTCCTCGTGGTTTGGGCAACAAAGAGCAAGAGGCACTTCTAACAAACCGCACCTCCTCCTTACCTCCAACTCTTCCTAAATGATTGTTTGTGCATTTTGCCAACTGAAAGAATTCCATCTGGTGTTTCACTTTTCAATTAATATTCACCAAAGGTTCTAAAATCAGACAACTCATCCAACAAAAAGGATGGGGGTACTTTACAACTTACAAAATGTCTTCAAGTCAGCTTCCATGGCCTTTGCGCTCTTTGGACGTGTTTTAGGCCCCTCCCCCAGCCCTCCCTTGCCTTGGCAATCTGGTCTCTGAAGAATGAACAACTTCAAGGGTTTAACAACTCTGTGGATGCCTTTCCACTCAGCTCACTCTGTCAGGGGCCTACAATTCTTTATGACAGATCACACCATGGTACTGCAATCACACAGACACTCTCACATGACCCGTTTTCCTGTCCCTGCGCTCAAAACACCATTCTATGCATGTGCATTGGGCTGGCTGAGATGGGGGTGAATTTCTGCATTACTGATGCCCCAAAACGTAAGTAACCAGCTGGGACCATAGCAAAGTACTCTGTGCATGGCCAGTATTCAGTAACACCCACTAACTAAAATATTTTAAAATAAAATGGGAATAACAGTGAAGCCAACCTCAGGGAACTGGGTAGGCCAAATGTGTAAAAATGCTTTCTAAGCTGCACGATGAGGTAATAAACCTGATCTCTGTCTGAACTAGTCTGCATACAGTGATGCATTCCAAGTTGTGAACAAACTGCAGACCCATCTGTAGAATACAGCCCTTTTTTAAATTGGGCAAAGCCTACGTTTATCTCTAAGGCAATGTAAGTGTTAAGCTTTGAGTATCTGTCTATCCCAACAATACCTTCCACTAAACAGAATGGCCCCTGGGGTTTTGATGACTAACACAGAAAGGAGGCCTAGAGAACAACTTGTTTTCTGTTCATCTCACCCACCACTCCCCAAGATAACTGAGAGGAGAAATGCTCTGAGCAGAACACAGGAGTTCTAACTCCAACATTACTAAAATGAGACCTTGTGCCAGAAGAGTCCAAGATTTACTGGGATGGCCATTTAGTAAGTTTTATAATGTCCAATCACTGGGGTGCACACCTGGAACTAATATAATATTGTATGTCAACTGATTTAAAAACAAAAACAAATCATACACACCCATGAGACCTTAAAAGGTAATGTAAGACTTGAATAGATTTAAAGAAAGCAGGCTACTTTCAGGGCTCTTTCCCCTCCACCTGTAGCCTCAACAATTCTAAAAGATAAGTTAGACAGCCACTGAAGAAGAGAGGGTTAACAATCAGACCAAAGAGAGTCAGAATCTCCAGACTGTTAGTCTGATATTCTTTCAGCTACACCATGCTAGGCTGAGAGCTTTCTAATAAAAGGTTTTAATACCTTAACATTTTCTGTACCTTTTTCCTGTTTTTTGTGGTGTTAACTGGTTTGGTATTACTAAGAATCACCAATGTGATCCCAGTCCAATGAAGAGTAAACAACACGTGACAAGTCAATTCCCAGGGAGTTTCCAGGTAAGTGCTTTCTTTACAGTTATTTTAAAGGACCTACAATCTTGGAACACTGGACCAATCAATACTCATCTGCTCAGCTATGGGAAGACGGAACCACACGACAGCTCTGACCTATTGCTTCCCTGATGCGGGATCAAGACCTGGTGCTGGTTTTAAGTCCAGTGACAACAGGGCCCTTGCAGCTCGCTGGTCCAAGCCCATGTCAGCACTACTGAGCCTAGTTGGCTTTGCTCTGGAAAGATTGGTCCTCATGGCCAGAGCTGCCCTTGCCACGGGCCCTGCAGGCCACGCTACACCAGGTACTGAGGCCTTCCCCGAAGCCGACGTGATCAAACATGGACAACTTAAAAAGCCAACGGTCACTCTGCTAGGGTCATTCACTGCAGGGTGTTCTCCACCTCCCTCTGCTCCCAGTCTCTCCTCTTCTCTTCTCTCCTGAATAGCTCTTCCTCTCATGTAAACACTAGTTCTCATGAAATTTCTCAGATTCTTTGGCTTATCTTCTAGAACAAGCCGCTGGGTGACCTGAAGGGGTCTGTGTTCCAGATTCTTCTTTCCCATCAGTACATGCCCTTGACTCAGGAGAACACTCTGCTCTGTGCCGGAAAACGAGTCCCCTCAAATGGACTCAAATTAGCCAATGAAAAACAAAACAAAACAAAACTCGTGGACACGGACAGCAGCGTGGTACCTGTGTGGGGAGGGGAGTGGGTGGAGGTGGAAAAGGGTATAGAGGGACAAATGGTGATGAAAACAAAACGAAGACAAGCCATCCCCTCTCCCCCACCTCTCCCCGCTTCTGCCGTCTCCACAGCATCAGGGAGAGTGTGGACTTTGAGGTAGGACAGTCTCTGGACTTTTATCCAGGCCTGGCTACTAAGCTCTGGCAAATTACTCGAAATGGAAACAGGGCCACACCTAAATTAAAGTGCTGAAGTCAAGATTAAATAAGGTGACGTTCACTTAGCTCTTGCCATAGTATATGTACAAAGAACATGTAGATAATCAACAAATAATTGCCCTTAAAAATATACATACATGCATACATACATACATACATGTCAAAGCACTGCTTTCCCAAGGGTGGATGTGTCTGCCACCCTTTCCCAGCAGCTGGGAGGTAAACAGAAAGACTGACAATGAAATAGGCTGCGTCTTCCTCCAGGGAACGGCTCTAGAGACCGAACCCAGAACCCACCGGTGTTCGTGTCCTCAGGCTAATCACGCTGTGTAGCAATAGCAGCACCTGTCATTTTTTTGTTGTTGCATATTTCGGAGAGACGTTTGGTTTTGCAGATATTCCTTTTAAAAGAAGATGCCTTAGAGCAGTGGTTCTCAACCTTCCTAATGCCAAGACCCTTTAATAGGGCTCCTCACGCTGTCTGTGGGCGTGTCTGCATGTGGGCGACCCGCCCGGAAACGGAGAGAGGAGCAGTGTCTCGGTTCCTAAGACCATCAGAAATATGTGTTTTCCAATGGTCTTAGGCGACCCCTGTGAAAGGGTGGTTCGAACTCCAAAGGGGTCGCGACCCACAGGCTGAGAACCGCTGCCTTAAGAGTATTATGCTGATCAAAACAAGCCAATCATAGAAAGACAAATATCACATGATTTCACTTATTTGTGGAATATAATGAACAGAACAAGCTGATGAACAGAACAGACCCAGAGACATAGAAGTAGGGTTCAGACTGACAAACCTCAGAAGAGGGAGGTGGGGGAGGGAAGAGATAAACCACAGAACTTAAATGCACATATGCGTAACCAAGGGACATAGACAACAATGCTGGGGACGGGATCAGGAGGAGGGTATCACTGGGGGGAAAAGGAGAAACATCTGTAACAAAAATAAAAAATACACACACACACACACACACACACACACACACACACACACACAAAGAGGGTGCCTTTATGAGGCCACCAGACTTCACCTGTACAATATACACGGTGCCACACACAGCCACCAGATGAAACCTGGTTAAAAACAACAGGCCCCAACAAAACTCAATAGACACAGAACCTGAAATGTTCTAGACTCAGAGTTATCGACTTGAATATTCAAATCTGTCGCACGCCCTGAAGGCACACTTACTTACAGATAACTGAGCACTCCTGAGTGTAGGCACTGTGACTTTTCTCCAACTCTGGAACATATATCCAATAAGTTAAAGGAGCTGCAAGTGTTTAAGATTCTTGAAAACAAAACATGTTTTATAAGTCAACCTGGCAGCGACAGACAGGTATCTTAGCCCCCAGAGGGTCCGCAAAACCCTCTCAGGAGGGGTCTACAAGGCCACAACTATTTCTATAATAATTTTAGTTTCCATCATAATCCTAAGACATTACTACCCCTTTACTTTCGAAAGACTACATGACACGTGGCATCACTGCTCTGATAGCTAATGAAATGTATGTTTGTACATTGTGTTTTAAACATTTCTCGGTATTAATTTCTGGTATAGAAAGTACCTATGGATACAATCAATATAAGCAAAAGTTCCTTGGGGTCCATAATACTTTTAAAGAGTACGAGGGGCCCTCTGACCAAAGCGTGAGAACTGCTACCCTCGAGTCTTGCCACATATTTCAATGAGCAAGTCTGCCTCCCACAGGAAGAACCTTTTTTAGAAGGTAACTTCTAAACAATTCAAGCTTAAATTCTTTCTCAGCAAAACGTCAAAAAGGAAACACAAAAAGCAGTATCACCTCCAGTGGCAGGTTAAGAAAACATTCTGAAATAACAATTAAAAAAAACATATTTATTGATTTTTTTTTGGGAGGGAGAGGAAGGGAGAGAGAGAAACACTGATGTGACAGCAGACAACCGATTGGCTGGCCTCCTGCACGCTGGCAACCCAGGGACGTGCCCTGCCCCGGAATCAAACCTGCAACCTTTCGGTGCACAGGATGACACCCAAGCAACCGAGCCACCTGGCCAGGGCTGAAAATAAAAATTTTAAACTTACTAAAACACCAGAACAACTTTCAAGAAATGGGCTTAAGGTATTTCAATCACAGACTGTAGATCTGGCTTCCTCTCCCCTGTGGAACCTAAACTAATTTTTACTGCGGTCACTCAAGTAGTTTAAGTGAATGGCCCATAATAAATATGCTCTTTAGATCTCCCACAGCATTTCTCTCAAAGCAAGCCTATTGAAAAAGAACATACAACTCGGACCAAATCCTCAGAGCAAGCCAGAGACCTATGCTGGGGGTTGGTCTGAGCAGGGGGAGGGCCCCTGGGAGCCTGAAGCAGTGTGAGGGTCACAGCAGCTGCTGGTGCTGCGAACCAGGGGCAGTGACACACCTTTCTTCACCTGCCACGCTTCTGAGGGGCAGAGCCCACGGAGACATCACTGTGCACTCTCTGGGCCACACGCGTGCTTCTCAAACCCCGCTGGGGTCCAGAAGCAGAGATGTGGCGTGCCCTGTGCCGTCTCCTCTCCTGGTTTCTTTCACCCGGGGCATTCTCGCTCAGGTTTCCCAAGTCCTGAAGCAGACTTCTCCTGGGACCTACTATGTGCCGAGGCAGGGTGCTGTGTATGCTGGATGTGTGGACATGTGCTCATTTTCCAAGTAGCTGATACGACATGCCACAACAGACTTCAGTGGCCTAGATCTCTCGTGAAGGCCCTTCGTGTGTTACGGGGTGCAGCCTACCACACAAGCTGGATCACAGGACTTCACAGGTGAGATCGCTAAGCCCTTCCCTCTGTGCTTTTTGTATTTCTTTTGGAATCTAACTCGGTGACCTCAGATGAGTTACATGCTCTCTCCAAACTGCCGCGTCCTCACTAGTAAAGAGAGACTACAGCAAGCCATCTCCGAGGGTCCCTTAACTGACACACTTGTATTTGATATTCAATAGAGACCATTACGTAGAGTGTTTGTTCTTCAGGCAGGTGTGCGGTGTGTGCTGTGGCTCACTTAGCCCTCTGTTAAAGGTCAGGCATCAACAGCCCGAGGCACGTTCTATGAACTACAGTGTTAGTTTAGTGACTCTGTGACGTGACCTCTCTGCCCCCCAAATGACATACAAAATGACCTTTTAGATCATGTCAATGATTTAAGAGGAATCACAGAAACTACAAACCTCTAAGCAAACCATATTTTCAAATGCAAATAAACTTGAAGAATCAGTTCTTCAATCAACACTACACTAAAGCAATCCAATATGCTCTGCAAGGTACTTTACAGCTGTCAAAAATCCCATGTGAAATGCACCTAACCATTTTGAAATTACAGCTCATGTCACAAAAACTGGGCACTTGCAAGCACACAAAAAATTAGTAATTCTTTAAAGAAAAAAAAGCAATTAGATAATTCAAAGAAATCCAAAATCTAACAAATCAGTTGCCCTCTTTAGGTCTTGGTTTCCTCACCTGTAAAATTAAAGAGTTCGACTAAACTAAGCTAATCTTTAAAGATCCCTTCAAATCTAACCCTTAGAACAGAAACACGCATACTAGAAAATGGCAGTTCTAACCGACAACCTAGCTCACGGCCAGATTATGTCATGATGGGTCTCCCAAATCACTGGCATCAAAACTTTCCGAATGCCGGCCATCACTCCCGCGATGTCTAACTCAGTTTCTCTACCTGACTGCACTGGGTATTTAGGACCTCATACTCTGCTCTGAGGGCTGTGCTTATGCACTGTAGGGTGGTAGGGTGTTTAGTGGCTTCCCTGGCTTCTACCCACTAGATGCCAGTAGCATGGCCCCCTCCCCCCACCCCTTCCCCACCAAGTTTTGACAGACAAAAATCTCGCCAGATCGATTACTGGTCAGGGCACATGCCCAGGCTGTTGGCCAAATCCCCAGTGGGGGGCATAAAGGAGGCGGCCAATCTATGTTCTCTCTCATCGATGTTTCTATCTCTCTCTCCCTCTCTCTATCTCTAAAATCAATAAAGAGGTAAAAAAAAAAAAAAAAAAAAAAAAAGAAGGGTTGAACTCACCAAACAAAACAAAAACACCTGTAATGTGTTCATTACTCTAACTGGTAAGGTTGTAAGAGGGTAGGATTTAGGAGGAAGAATCCTAAGAACTCTGAATGTACTGATAGTGTGGGTTTTTTGTTTTTTTAAAACATATTAAGTTGTATGATCATGCTTCTCTAATATTTTGCAACAGACTTATTAAATAAAGTCCTGCACCGCACAGCAGCACGGAGATCCATCGTAAGATGTATCGTTCACACTGACTGAACATGACGTCTTCGCACGGCTAGGAGCGCACACGGAGCCAGGAACCTATCAGCGGCTCAGATCCCAGGAGCATCACTCTAAGGGGCAGCACCTGTTCCGGGGGAACCCAAGTAATGTGCAGAGAACTTCTGTGTAACACCACGAGACCAGTCGGGTCGATCACCACACAGAGGCTTGAGGGAGGACTATTTTGATGACCTCGACACAATTACAACTCTGACAGTTAATATCATCCATACTTCAGGCATCTCAGGTTAATCATGGTTTTTATTTCCAGTAAGGGTAAGACATTTTTAGGGTATCTTACATTTCAAATGGTTAAAAATTAGAAGTGAATGAAGGTGAAGACTCTGAAACCACCAGTACCTATCAGCTAGAGACACTAGCACCGAGTTTAAGAGTTCCTTTAGCTCAGTAAATACGACGTTGTTTTGCTGGGGCAGCAGGCGACCGTGTGGCGCACGTTGAAGCTGGGAGTGCACGTATGAACATACACAGTACAGTGCCTTTGAATTAAGTGTTCTTCATATTTGCTGTACATGGATTATGCATTTCTAAGAAATACTAAACAAAATAATTAGAATTATTTGGATAAGAACAGAAACGTGAATAAATAGGAGGCATTTTGAGATCACTGTCAATCGTCACACGGAACACCCTGACAGGTCCACCATACCTTAGTGGCTAGAAAATTAGTCATGTAAATATCCAAAACCACTTTAGCTAAAGAAAACATCTGCTGAGAATCTTGATAACCAAGCCTGTCTAAACCGTACCCTTTAACACTGAAGGCCCACAGGAAGTGGTGTTGAGGACATTACGTTAACAAACGTGCAGCCCTACCCAGGCGCGCTTTCCTTCCTTAAGCAAAATTCTCAAAAGAACTTTCCGAGCAAACAAGTGTGGTGAGATGGCGAGCATGTATTACTGCCGTGTTCAGAAGACCTCCGTGGGAATACTCTGGGGGGTTCCCTCCTCTTCGCATCCTCCACCCGCCACAAGGTCTCAGGTCCTGCCCACCACCTGTCGCCACTTCCAGATCCTCACTGCCCTCTTCTTCTAGGCCAGGACCTGAACAACTTCCTCCACGATGGCCTATCTGGTCAGTTCTTTGTCTTCCCTTTAGTCATCTTACGTGAGACTACTGAGACCATAGGTCCACTGAAGAAAGTGCAGCTTCTATTTCTCTGCTTGAAGCCTCGGCCAACACTTGCGGCTGAGAGAAGTGAACCTGAACTCAGCTTAAGATAACAGGGCTCCTCAGTTTGGTTCCAGCTCCTTCCCGGCTGGCCCTTCCTCCACTCCACCCCAGGTTCCTCTGAGTTCTGGCTCAAGCCACACAGGACTTTATCTTTTCAGAAAATACTTTACCACTCACGAGCTTCTCTGTTGATGCCCCAAGCTTCTAAAATGACCTTCCACATACTCCCCTGCAGAACCCATGCCTACTTTAAAATGCAGTCAGATGCCAGCACTTTCCCAACTTCTGCCAAGTCACAGTTTTGTGGCCAGATGTGCAGGTTCCCAAACCAACCTGACAGACCTCTACTACTCAATGCTCTGTCTTTTAACATCTCCCTGTTTATCAGTCTTTCCCTACTAGATTATGAACATCTCTGAGGCAGTGTTGACCTTTAAATTTTATGCTGTACCCCCTAAACTTGCTTCAAAATAACGACTTGTTTCCTGACAGTAGCTCAGTGAATGCTGGCTGCAGGAATGCAGGGAACATCGCACTGTGTTCTGATGCTGTCCTGAACACTCTCTCTGGGCCTCAGAACTGAGGGACTTTGTGTGTCATCTCTCATATTAATACTTCCATTCCCGACCAAAAAGCCTAGGGCTTAAAGGGGTCTCAATGAACTTAACTATGTACCCCAGTGATAGAAAAACTCCCAATTTAAAGAGGGGAAAGGAAGCACTGTGATCAATCTTCTACATTCTCACAACTTCCCAAGTTGTCGAAGGAACCAAAGCCTGAAGGCCCAGCAGTCCAACCCAGTTCACACTCTTGGCAGGCGTCCACACTGCCCACCCAGTGAGCCCTGAGAACCGTAGGGAAACAGAGAGTGCGCTGTGCTACGAAAGAGAAACAGAAGTTCCAGGAAAGAACACCCAACAATACTAAAAGCTGCAGCAAACGAGGACTGAAAAGAAGTCTCTGAACCTGCCGATCAAGAGGTGTTTCTCTTGCGTTCCTTCACTAGATCACTCGTGTGCCCTTGCTCAGATATCCCACTACTTTATACACCCGCCTACACTCACCAGCGCACAGGTATGAGAATAGCAGGCTCTGTCCTGCTGCTCCACAGTGCCTGTATCTGTAACCATCTAGGGTCAAGGAAGTAAGACAGCATTCTTTGGAAGTCAAGTCTAAGTCCTTCAGAAATGCTCTGCTCTTTTCCGTTTTTCTATCAAAGTAAGAAAGATCTATGAGTAGGAACAGCTGACATCTCAAAGCATGGAGCAGTCCGCTGCTGCACCCTAGAGAAACCCCATCACAAGAGGAAGCACTGTGGCATCAGGAGGGGTTCTCACACCACCACCAAGCTCTCCGGTTACAGGTTCGCCTGAATCCTGGGCCTGCACCAAGGGGTGCTGGGCGCACGGGATGGTGGTAGGCAAACCACTGCTACCATCCGGACACCAGGCGTTTTCGAGTCGGTGTTCTATTCAGTTAAGTATCTGCCTTTGGTATCAAAGGAAGCCCAGCTGCATGCCTCATGTAACACGTCTGTGAGGAGGTAAGGATCCCAGTGTTCCAGAAATGACTCGGACCTGTCTGTCTGAAAAGAAGTCCTCCAAGCTAATTGCTGCAAGTTCTTCAAAGATCTCTGCAAGTCTGATTCACTGACTTGCAAAGATAAAAAGAGATTTTCTCTAATGCTTTTTTAGAAGTCTAAAAAGAAATTTTAAACATTTCACTTTTAACTAATTTTAGAGTTGCAAACATAGTAGAGTTCCTGTATACCCCTCACCCAGCTTCTGATGGTGACATCTCCTTGTTTATGTACAATTATCAAGACGAGACAATGAACTGCCTCAGTCCACAGCACCCTCATAAACTGAACCCTGCGTTCACGCCCACCCGCTCCCCACGCACGCCCTGCCCTCTCGAGGCCCCCACGGCACATCCTGTCGCTCTCCAGTCCCTGGTTTGAACGGCCTGACACTCCCGAGGAGCCCTGTCTGTTATTCTGTAGAAACATCCCTCATTTTGGGTGTGTCTGATGTTTAAGAAGATGTGTTTACTGACTTGAGGGAGAGATGTGACAGGAAAACAGTACATGCCTCGACTAAGGACCGAACCCTCCATCCTTCTGGGGTAACGGACACCGCTCCAATTGATTGTGCCGCCTGGCCAGGGCTGTCTGGCGTTTTCTTATGGTCAGAATGAGGTGACACATTTTGACACCACCACAACAAAGACGCCTGTCCTCCTGGGTGCACCGAGCAAGGGGTTCATGATATTTCACATCATATACTGACAAGATCAACCCGATCACTGGGCTACAGTGCTGTCCATCAGGTTTCTTCACTTAAGTTGCAGTCATCCCAGCCACTTGGGCTTCGGCTTGGCGGCTTCACTCTGTCGCGGTTTTCCCCAACACTGTCCCTATATTTGAAATACTACACTATATTTGAAAACCGCGCTAGAGTGAAGCCATGAAGTCGAAGCCTAAGTGGCTGGGACGACTGTATATAAATAAAGAATCCTACTTCACGGAACTTCATTTATCGCGGTAGAGTCTGGGACTGATTCACCGCGATAAATGAGGGCCGACTGTACTATCTTTTAGCCCTGGCCGGTTTGGCTCAGCGGTTAGAGCGTCAGCATGCGGATCATAGAGTCCTGGGTTCAATTCCCGCTAGGGGCATGTACCTCGGTTGCAGTTTGTCCCCGGCCCTGGTTGGGGTTGTGTGGGTGGCAGCCCCTCGATGCCTCTCTTACATCGATGTTTCTTCTCTCTTCCTCCCTTCTCTCCCTCCCGCTCTATTTGAAGATAAATGCAAAAAGGTCCTTGGATGAGGATAAAGAAAATAATAATAATAAAATATATATATATTTTTAAAGTTACTATCTTTTAAATAAGTATCTTAGAAGAGATATTTTGAGACTACATGTATAAATATGGTGTTTTCCCTCAAACTTTCACTCACTAACGTTAGCATCCAAATGTAGATTCTGCAAAAATTATTATTTTTGTTTGTTTTGTTTTGGCCTAACCGTGATTTTCTAGTTCTCCCTTTCCCTCTGCATTTATTAACTGAAATTTTTGTGTAAGAGCGGTCTCATCTCTCCCATTTATTTACTCCTGCAGTTATTTGTATCTGTATACATTCAGGAGTGTTTGTTCTACCTTACGGGTTAGAATCCGGTGCTACCATCATCTACTTTTTTGCTCAAACTGCTCCAGCTTTTTGGAGCTGCCACCAGGAGGACTTCCTGCAGACAGAGCTTCTGGTGAGCCCCATCCTCTGAGCCCTTAGAACAGAGAAGTTGTTAGGAGCAAATAATGTTCCTTCGACTATTTTACATTCCTAAGCACTGTACTCAAACACAACCATTACAGACCACCTAGAGAAAGAATAAAACTGGTCAGTTGTGCAAAGTGATAAATCCTTACGTCCTACGCCAATTAGCATTATATTTCAGACGGCATAACCATTAACAAAACCTGGGCATACGGTATCTAAGTAAGTGGGAGCTCTGAGCTCGTGAGTACATCTTCTCAGAATGCACTCACTAATCTAATTCTTCTACCAATAGAAAACTGCTGTGTTCTAAGACATACTTGACCCTCACAAACACGCTGTAGCCAGAGGTAGATGCCAGGAGGGATGATGACAGATGTTAGGCGTGTTCTTAGAACAGAAAATGTATTTTTCTGATATTCTGAGGAGGAAAGGGAAAAGATTTCAAACTCTGGAACAATCTGGAGATATTTTGCCCAGGAAAAAGGCTACAAGGGCCAAAGCATGTTCCAAAGAAGATTAAGTCGCCTCTGGTGGAGGAAAATAACAAAGAAACTGTTCTTCTGACTTTATCTAGCCCTCTCCAGGCTCTGGAGAACTAAAGACCAGTGGGGCCTCTGAAACCGCTCCATTTGCTGATGGTTGCATGGCCTCCTGCCATCCACACATACAAACAACAAACTAGAAAGACAGACACACAAACGCTGAGGTTTCCTGAGCTGGCCAAGTTTGGTCTAGGATAAACTTCAACGAAGTACACTTCAGACGTAACAAAATGCACACCTTTCAGAGTTCGGTTTACACTTTGACCATGTAGACAGCAGTGTATCCATTACCCCAATCAAGGTTCCTTTGTGTCCCTTCCCAGACAATCCCTGTTCCCAGCTCCAGGAGGCCACCAATTTGTTTCCTCATTATGAATTAAATTAGTCTTTTCCTGGAGTTTCATATAAATGAATTATATGCCATATACTCTTCATTTCGTGTGTGAGTACTGTCATTGAGCGAAGCATTTCTGAGATTCCTACGCACTGCTGTGCTTTATCTAGCCGGTCTCCTCCTGACGGACAGTCGGTCGGGCTGTTTCCAGTTCCCGGCGTCATGAACACAGCTGCTCTGAACAGGCACCTGCAAGTCTCTGTATGGACACGTTTCCATTTCTCCTGGCTGAATACCCATGGCAAGTGTGTATTTAACTTTGTAAGAAACTGCCAGACTCTTCCAAAGTGATGGTGCCATCTTACACTTCCTCCAGCCAAGGCTGGGCATTCCAGCTGCTCCACACCCTCAACACTCGGGGGTCAGTGCTTTCCATCGGAGCCGTCCGGCGGGTGCACAGCACAATCAGTGCGGCTCTAACTCGCAGGCCCCCATGAGTAATGGTGGTGAGCCAACTCTTTGCCTCGGGCGCACTTTTCCACAAGCACAGTTGATACAAGCTTTTACAATATTTGTGTAGATCAACAAGCTTGTCAACGTGGTGACTGTCAAAGCTGGATGACGGGCAGGGAGACTGTTGTTTCTACTTGTGTGTTTAGACTGTGTCCATTTAAAAAAACCTAAAAATAAACCAGAAGCCTGCTGGGCTGCACCCAGGCACTGTCTCCATGTCTGCACTGAGGTACAAGGACTCAGAGCGAGGAAAACGGAGATAAGACAACGGCTTGCCTGCTCTGGCTCGGTAATGGAATAAAGCCTCTGTGGCTCGGGTCTACACAGCTCTTCAAGAACCTATTATCAACTGACTTTTAAAAATTACCTAGCTTACCCAAATAAGCAACATTTTTAAAAACCAGTAGACAGGACACGAACTGAAAGGACAGCTGGAGGCCTACTGCACTTCAGACGACAGAATGAACACCTGAAGGGGTTCAGTGAACTGCAATAATGATTTGAGATCACACTACTGGCTTTTACATGACAGCAATATTGATGGAGATAGTCTGTGCTGTCTTTTTTATCTTTTTATCCTCACCCAAGGACATTTTTCCATTTTTTGTTCAGATAGAGTGGGAGGGAGAGAGAGGAAGAGAGAGAAAGAAACATCGACGTGAAAGGGACACATCGAGTAGCTGCCTCCTGCACGACCCAACCAGGGCCGGGGACAAGCTGCAACCAAGATACGTGCCCTTAGCGGGAACTGAACCCGGGTGTCTCTGGACCGCAGGCCGATGCTCTAACCGCAGAGCCATACCGGCCAGGGCTGTGCTGGCTTTCTTAGTCTGAAGGTAACTGGCCTAGTGAAGAGTGGTAGATGTTGAGAAAGCAAAAAATTTAGCCCTAATTCCTCTTACCAATTTGCAGAATGACTTACAACAAAGAACTAGAGCCTTCAACCTCAGTTTTCCAACTATTAAGAGAGAGGATGCCCAGCCAGTGTGGTTCAGTGGATTGAGTGTCATCCCATGGACTGAGAGGTCCTGGTTCCATTCCTGGTTAGGGCACATGCCCGGGTTGCGGGCTCGATCCCCAGTGGAGGGCGTGCAGGAGACAGCTGATCGGTGTGTCTCTCTCACATCAATGTTTCTATCTCTCTCTCCCTTCCTCTTTCTCTAAAAAAATCAATAAAAATATATTTTAAAAAGAGAGAGGACACCTGTCCTACACCTCTCTCAATGTGGTCGAGGATGAACGGCCAGAACCAGCCAGCACTGCCAGTACACGGGGCAAAGTGTGGTCGAGGAGGAACCCCAGAACAGCCAGCACTGCCAGTACTCGGGGCAAAGTGTGGGGGAGTTCTTTCGGTTTCCACATGCACATATTCATAAAGCAAACTCAAGTTTTAAAAACTTTGGTTTTAGTAAAAACAAGTCTACTTTTCCAAATTTTATACCAATATATGCCTCAGAGGGTTGATACTACATAAATACTCGAACAAGAGAAACAGACAAACCTTGTCACCCTACATTTACTGAGCACCACTAGTGATTCGTGAATTTCCCAGAAAAGTAGATCTGCCCAGTGCCAAATAGTTTTTAAAAATTAGTTTTTAAAGTGGTATTCCACATTTCTCATATTATTGAACACGACATGGAAAACAGTTTAGCCTTCTGATCACTGTAGGAAGGCACAGTGCGACCTCCTGGAGCAGTGAGCAGCACGCCCGCCCGGTCCACCTGCCATCCTCTTCGTGGTACGCATCAGTGCTCCTGTCTTCCAGTCACACCATCTCTGCTGCCCAGGAGCTGTCCAGTGTTCCTGCTGTTAATGTAAGAGCCATCCACACCCACACCTAGCCCTCATTATGGGAGACCAAAATGCACTTAAAATAATATGCTAGAATTGAGAACATAATTGTTTCAGAAGCAGATTACAATGCATTCAATTTCTGACCACTAATTCAGCATCTTCACCAAGTGTCTTTTAAAGAAAATTGTTCTTGCAAATGGGTTATTACTGTATTAAATCCATCAATCATAAAAAATACATTTAAAACTTTCTCCCATACTTAACTGTTCTTAATAAATAAGCTACAGCCGTGTTATTCCAATATGTATGTACATCCCAAACTTAAAATTCAGTAAGGAAAACTTCAAGACACAAACACATCGATAATCATATCCATTCCCTCAGTATGAAATATCATCTCATGGGAATGAAAAATACAGTAATTCAAGACCAAAACTCTTTCCTTCAAATAACAGCTAAGGAAATACACTTTTGATCGACAGGGATATGGGTGAAGACATATCAGGCTAACCATTAAAATCTTAATCATAGAAGAGGTGTTTCCTCCTATCTAGCAACGGACAAAACTCTAAATAATATTAATTATCACTTTAACCTATCTGCTGTGAACAATAACAGAATTAACTTCATTCAACCTTTTCAGCTACTGAAGAACACAGTGAACCCCTTGATGACTACGTTTGTTAAAGCGAGCAAACTACTCCACAGAGTTAAGACAAAGATCAACGTGTTTAACATGGAGAAGTGACAAGGAGAGCGAGTGTTCGCTATGGAGGAGGCAGAGCACAGAGCAATCCCCTAACTCTAACTCAGTGAGTTGTGAGTAGTTATCCACAGTCCAAGATCCATGGGCTGCAATGATTAGCCTGGACAGGGGGGCTGACCGTCAAGCTTCCACGTGGCACCTAAGCTCCTGAAAGCCCATCTGTGGGTCAGCAGGATGCTGCCGGAAGCCCCAGTTGTGTCCGTGCACAGCGGAGGGAAATCAGTGCTTTAGAGAAAACCAGGTAAGTGCTCGTCTCTGGTGCTCTTTACCAGGGAGGACAGAGTTTCAAATCTATACACATCTAAGGATCTCCCAAATGCAAAAGTGACCCCCTACTAGAGGCTACAAGAAAATGAAAATAAGGAAGACAAGGATCATAGTGAGCCCCTGCAGGATAAATACCAAAAAGGCACAAAGTGTATCAGAGTTTCATGCAAAGAGGAAAACAGGTCCCCCTGGTGTGACGAAAAGCAATCTCACGGAGAAGAGGGGAGGCGTTAAGGGAACCTAAGGAATAAACTGGCTTTTCACACCATTAAAGACTTAGCTTGGACCTGCAGCCATATGTGACCTGACAGTAACTAGAGCACGTGTCAGGGGGTGTTGGGCAGTGTGCAGAGACGCTTCCTGAAGGACGCATCTGGAAGACCCCTCACAGCACCCTCTCTAAGGCTCACAGCAGACAGTGAAGACCTAGAAGTTCCACAGCAAACCCGAGTCACCTGTTGTTACCCAGTGACTCCCCATTTCTCTGGTCACAGAGTCCTTGCTCGTTTGCTCGTTCTCCCTTTCCTAGTCACTGACCCTGACTCCGCAGGGTTGTCAGGTTCCGTCCGTGTCACCAAGTGCGAGGACTGGTGCTCTTACTTGAGCAGAGTGGGAGGGAAGTGGTCTTCCCTCTGTTACCCTGAAGGAAGTTGTGGTTCCTTGTTTTCCTTTCTTCTAGTAATAAAAGTTAACTCCAAAATGTGCTAAGTGTCTCTGATAAAAAGTCTTGAGTTCGTAATCAATAGGATAGTGAGTTTATACATTTTACTCATTACAATTCTGAGGGCAATCTTTTTTGGGAGGATGGGCGGGGGGCTAATCCTCACCTGAGGATATTTTTTCCATCAATTTTCTTTTCAGAGAGAGTGGGGGCGGGAAAGAAAAAGAAACAATGATGTGAGAGAGACAGTGATTGGTGGTAGGGAATCAAACCTGCAACCCTTCGGTGTGCAGGCTGATGCTCTGACCACTGAGGACACTGGCCACGGCTCTGAGGGCAATCTTACTGCAGTTGCACGATTATAAATGCTGTCCAAGATGCTAATACTGGTATCCTTCACTTTCCAAATATTTGCATACGCCACTGGCTTTTATGAAAGACCTACATTAGTCCCTGTATTTCATAATAAACAATCCGAAGAAGACTTTCACTTTTATGAAGAAAGGCGAAAAGCAAAGTAACACTCAGCATTTGTTTTGCGGCAGCCATACAGAGGCAGAGCGCACCCAGGGGCCCCCACAAGCTCCCTCCCGGGAACCACTCAGCATCTCCGCACCCGGCACCCAGCCGCCAGAGCCTGGAGCTGTCTCTGTGAGCGTCTGGGCTTGTTCTCCCTTCACTTTGTGCATCATCAGTATCACAAAGCCTAGGAGCGCTTGCAAGGGTGCCACACTTGGCATAAACCCGGACGTAATCAAGTGCTTTGATCTTGGTGTACTAAAGACACTTATGTGTGCTCGAGGTTGCTAGCATCCACCATTCACCATCCGCGCTACTTATATGCCGAGAGCAAGAATCCTGAAAGCTGCGGGAATTACTGTGGGCTGTGCTGGTGGCAAAGTGGTCCTTTCCAGTCAGCATCCAGTAAGGGATAAAATAGCAACTACTGTTTGCCTGGGTTGATGGGTGTACAAAGTGTGTGTTCCGAGAAGTTATCGCTCACAACATTTTCCATGTACGCTAATGGTAACTGCTGCTTTGTTGTACGCCATTCGTGCCATTAGGAAAGGGTTCACAGCAACACTCTCCTTTCAGACAGAGGGAACCTGAGAGGGCATCTGCAGAGGTTGTGGGGTATGCCAGACACTCTCCCTTTTGCTTCGTTTCAAAGCAACTTTCTGTCATAATAATGAAAAACTTCCTTTAGTTTACAGGTGAGTTAACTGGCTTAGAGAGAATGAGCAATTTTTAAGAATCTGAGTTTAATTTGCCTCCACACAGTAACAGCCAGGTAAGTGGCTAACCAAAACTGAAAATGTTTCCCAGTTTATAACAGAAGGGTCAGTGCCTAACTAAAATTCTTATTTTCAACTCCAAGGCCCAACTAATGTCATGTTTTCTTGCCTATTCTTACCAGGTGTCAGAGGAAATTTTTATACTTCCACCTTCTTTTTTTTTTCTTTTTCTTAATCCTCACCCGAGGATATTTTGCTATTTATCTTCAGATAGAGTGGGAGGGAGGGAGAGAGAGAGAGAGAGAAATATTGACTGGCCGCCTCCCGCAAGACCCGACCAGGGCCTGGGAGGAACTGCAACCGAGGTATGTGTCCTTGGCTGGAATCGAACCCATGACTCTTTGGTCCGCAGGTCGACGCTCTACCGCTGAGCCAAACCGGCCAGGGCTACACTTCCACTAACACCAAGTGAAATGTCCACAATGCTGGTATGTGCCACCATTTCAGAAAGGTTAAAATATGGGGAAATGAGGTCTCAGAACAAGCAAAACAAGCAAGGTGTAATTTCATTTACTCCTAAGGGTCACCTAATGCTTACCTAGAGTAGTTATCACTGCAATAAAAAGATACAGTGCTTAAAAATAAAACTGAATTTTTTTTTCCTTATTGATTTGAGAGAGAGAGAGAAAGAGAGATGGAAACATCAATGACAGAGAACATCGACTGGCTGCCTCCTGCATGATCCCCACTGGGGATCAGGCCCACAACCTGGGCATGTGCCCTGACCAGGAATCAAACCGGCAACCTCTTGGTGCATGGGTCGATGCTCAACCACTGAGCCACACCAGCAGGCAATAAAACTGAATTTTAAATACTCTAATATTCTAGATTTGAAGTCAAATTTGATCCTCCCTACTCAATACAAAATAGTTACTTTTATTAATACTTATCCAAAAGCTTCAGAGAAGCGGCTGTCATGATCTATTATGCCTTTAAAAAGTTCTTAAAAAATAAAAAATTCATGTGATCCAGGAAAAGTACTTTCCTTGAAATGCTGGGCATTTTGTTCTGCTGTCTTGGGGCTCAAGGAAGCAAAAACATGGGTTAGTGGAAGGAATTATGGGACAGATACAATAATAAATTTTCCCACAGAAATATCAGATGTGTGTCCCTGGAACATAGTTATTCACTGTGCTAAGGAAAGAGAGATAAAGAACACTATCTGTATCTCAAACAAATTCTTAATATGAGTGGGTGGGCTCTTTCTTGGAAGCTTTTGTGAATGCAATAAAAACTATTAACCTATTCAGAAAAGTAAATGTGCGCATGCCATTTTTAGAAGATTTATACAGGGCTGTGACTGGTTCAGCAAATACAAGTTTATATGAAAAAACAAGAACAGGAATGACTGGCTAAGACCCCACTTGGAACTTGCAGAATCTCAGGATGTCACTGTTCAAGCTGTCTGATTCTTCTCTTATCAATTATGCAAACTGCAAATTCAGCATTTAAGTTGTAAATTGGGTTATGCTTTGAAGTCTTCAAAAAATTTAGCTAAATTAAATGATTGAAAATAGCCATACACAAACATCATTCTACCTTTTTCCATAGATATAGTCACTTATATTATTTCCATTAAGGTTCAATTTAACAGCTACATTCAAGAATCACTCTATCTTTCCCTCTCCAGTCTGGCCCCATCAGTGCCTTTTATTACAGAAGAATTAACAGTTTATCTTTTTCAACACGCGAATCCATTCTTAAATTGAGTTTTGGCTTGTGTACTTAATTTCCTTAAATAAACTTGAAGTATTTTGTGATCAAGGACAATTTTCACTTTCTTTTTAAAAATCTGAGCCTCTGGAAAATATGCTGAACACTGAGATGACCAAGGTCTACTATTATAGGATTTGAGAGATGTGTTTCTCTTCCCGTGAGACCTTGAACAATAGCTCTGAATTCAAAATCTGCACTTTAAAGTACGCTCAGAAAAAAAGATGTTTTTGAATATGTTCTAATAAGAGGGAATAAGTCTTTATACAGAGATCTGTTTAATTAATTTCCTTCATAGCTAAATCCACTGGGCCCAATTAGAAAATATGAATGAAGAGAGTTTGGCAATACCTCAAGAAGATCCCTGAGTGAAGTGATGGGGGCAGACTGAAGCGGGGTAGCTTGGGGTAAGAGGAGTTCCACAGGCTTGTGTAGCAAAGCCATCCATATAAAATTCATGTATGTGTATACGTACAAATGTGCGTGTGTGAGATAAGATAATCCCAGTTCAGGGCAAAATCATCTCCCAAAAGCAGAGCTATGGCCTCTCCTGGAGGCCTCCAATCCATCAGCCTTCCTTCAAAATGAAGCAACAGTCCGTTCAGTGTCACTACGCCTCAGCCTCACCTCAGACACACCAGCAGCACATATCCTTTCAGACAGACACATAAACATGCCTGCCCACACCCCTCAAGCAACCCCCAAATCCACCCACACGGACACACACATCCCTCAAATGCACATGTTCTTCAAACACACACATGCTGACACCAACAGAACACAGATATCCCACCCAAATACACCAGCAAAACACACAGACATCCCACCCAAATACACCAGCAAAACACACAGACATCCCACCCAAATACACCAGCAAAACACACAGACATCCCACCCAAATACACCAGCAAAACACACAGACATCCCACCCAAATACACCAGCAAAACACACAGACATCCCACCCAAATACACCAGCAAAACACACAGACATCCCACCCAAATACACCAGCAAAACACAGACATCCCACCCAAATACACCAGCAAGACATAGATAGCCCACCCAAATACACCAGTACGCTTAATTCCACCCTAAAGATACATACCCATACAACTTCATTCTGTCCCTTACCTAGAAAAATTGCCAACACTTAATATACTACATGTAATCCAATCACAGAAGAACAGACTCCTGTTCACCTCCCAAAAGCACATGCAAGCCCCTGCTTCTATTACTATCCCCTCTGAAATAGATCGTGGTTTAAAAATCTGTCCAAATTCTTCGATACTTCTCACTTCACACACCACACACACATACACATACACACGGGAGCCTAATTTTCTTCTTGACTGTGAACTGCACTTAATGACATACATCTAACAAACTGAATGTGACTTAAGTGATTTCCGAGCTAGAATATAATAAAAGCACTGTAGCTTCCTCCTTGTTCTTCTTTGGACCACTGGGGGAGGCCAGCAGTCATGTCATGAGGACACTTATAAGCCTTAGGAAGAGGTTCATATGGTGAGCAACGAAGACCTCCTGCCAAGCCTGCCAACAGCCAGCAAGGAACTGACGTCTTCGGCAAAGTCATGTAAGCCATCTTGAATATCGATCTTCCACCCCCAGGAAAGTCTTCAGATGACAACAGCCCCATCCAACATCTTGCTACAAACTCATTAGGGACTCTGAGCCCAAACCACCTGTAAATTCCTAACTCTTAAAAAAGGTGTGAGAACTGGATAAAGGTAGTCAAAAGGTACAAACTTCTAGTTGTAAGACTAAGCCATAACTGGAGACACTATGTAAAACATGATGACTACAGCTAACACTGCTGAATGGTGTATTGGAAAGCTGCTAAGAGAGCAAATCCTAAACGCTCTCATCACAAATGGGGGGAAAAACTTTTTTTTTGGTAACTAAACAAGGTGATGGATGTTAACTAAACTGTGGTGGTCATTTCACAGTGTAGGTGCGTCAAGCCATGCTGTACACCTTAAATGTATACAGTGCTGTTTGTCAGGTGTATCTCAATAAAACTAAAAGAAAAAAGGAAATATGAGATGACATTTGTTTTAAACTGCTAGTCTGGGGGTTTGTTACACAGCAATAGATAACTCCTAACAGACACAAGCCTTCCACATTTCCCAAACATACATTAATTTTAAAATAAAATGTAGAAAAATGCCTAGGAAAGAGAATGTGTGCTTCAGGTTATGATACATCCACTATTTCCAACAAAACATTGACCAAATCTACTCTAGAAGGAATAATAGTTAATTTGAAGAAACCAGAAACGAAACAATTAATATAAGTAACCCAGCTCTGACCTCAGTGAACTCTTCAGGTATTAAATCAAATACTGTCAACATTTTATTCCTTTTGACTAGGGGTCAGGAAACTATTTCAACTTTGTAGGCCAAGAGGTAAAAATAAGACGATTATGTAGACACTTACATTAATGACCATGCAGACACACAGGTTTAAACATACAGGCCACAGTTTGTGACTCGAGGGCGGATGAGTTCCCACCTAGAGCAAACCCAGAACTCTCAATGTCTGCATTTCAAAGGACGCCCCAAAGGTTGCACAGTATGCAAATCTTAATAAAACAGCAACAGAACTCATGACTAGAATAGCTGCTTTTCATAAGAGCGAGGCTTGCCACTCCAGAGTTAATAGTATCTCAACCCCAGAGTCCTGAGAATAAAGACACACTGCTGTCAAACTGGAAGAAATGCACATTTGTTTCAGTCAGAATATTAGGGGCGAGATGGTGATGGTGGTAATGGTCCAGCAAATGAATTTATCATAAACGAGTAAGGAGTCTGGGTAGCAAACATGACGTACTGGTTACTCGAAGAAGCAAGGAATCATCAATTCAGCTTCGACTGCTGCCATTATCACATCCCCTGGCTTTAAAATTCCTCAAGTTACAGACTTCCGAATGTATTATTATTATTTTAAGTACACACAGCTCTGTAAATTCAGCTTATCTGGACCAATGGATGGTTGGAATGAGGTTCATCACTAAATAAGCCCTCATGGTCAGACCTCCAACGCCTCATCCTGACCCTCTGTGACCAGCTGACCAACCTTTGCTCAGCCATTTGTGTTTTCTCTGGGATACAGATTCCACATGATGGAGCTAAAATTTTCATTTGATTTCTCTGAGTGGCCAAAATCTATGATTTATACTCAAAACAAATATGAAGAAGCCTTAAATAATGTAATTCTGTCTCCTTGACTGACACTGGAGGTGGTAAGTAAGCAACACTCTTCCACTAAAAAAGAAGAAAAGGAAAAGAAATTAAGGTCTGGAAAATACTCCACTTGCCTAGGTTCTCATAGCAGGAAAATTCTCTTTCTAAGAAGCCAGTGAAATGTTTTCTGGGGGGAATGCCAATCTTCTTGATTAATTTGCTTTAAGACAGTGTTTTTTGTCTCTGTCTCTAAATTATAGACCCATTAATCTTCTCAGAATTCATCTGCCCCACCTCCGACTAAAAGCTTCTTGTTAAATATTACCCCTTAAGTGAAAATATCACTGAAAGCACTTAAAATCAGTCTGGTAAGCCAACCAATGACCTTGAAAAGCCCCATAGGAAAAAATAACAGGATCCAGCTACATCTAGCACAAACGAAGAGCAGGATCCTCACTGTGAAATTATCAAGTCTTGTCCCCACCTGGCTATGTGGTCTCCTGCTCCGTGGCTGAGCATTTAGTGCAGCCCTCATTATCCTGTCCTGGCATCTGGTGACAAGTAGGATCCAGTTTGAATCCAAGTACACTATGTTCTGAGGTGCTGTTTAAAGTATTCAATACTTTACACATATTTAGCATACAGTTGTGACTGTAAATAATTAAGTAAAATTCTTTAAAAACGGAAAATATTAAGTACCTTAGGAAAACTCAATGTTCTAAGAAATCTTATATTTTCTTAAAATTTAATAAATTTAGTGCTGTGCTATTGCTAATCATCTCTTGCCCAATAAATCTACTCCACATATTACTTTAATGGGGTTGAAAAGAATAAGAAAGGTCTAAATGTTTCAAAGTAAAGAGTGGATATGAAACCATGTATTTTTTTTGTTAATCCTCACCCAAGGATATTTTCCCAATGATTTTTAGATAGAGTGGAAGGGAGACAGAGAGCGAGACCTCGATGTGAAGTAGACATATTGATTCGTTGCCTCCAGCACGACCCAGACCAGGGCCAGGAATCAAACCTGCAACTCGTTGGTCCTCTGGCCAACACTGCCAGGGGTGGGGAACATCTGGCCCATCACATGTCTCATCATATTAGCCTGACCAAACACAGCAGCCTAATTTCTAAGTTGATAATTTTGTATGGTCTGAGAATTGTGTTGTGACTATCCCAATGGCCCTTGGCAGAAAAAAGGTCCCCCACCTCTGCTACCACTTACTGCTGGGTCAAAACGGCCAGGGCTAAAACTATTATTTTAATGGACTGATTTGGTACTTAAAAATATATAACTATTATTTTATTCTCCCTCCATTGTGTTCCACAAACGGTGATGTAGTTCACAAAATTTTTAATTGCATATAAATATTTAATCAATGCTAATCAAAAACAAATGCAGAAAATTAAGACTAGGGAAAAGAATACAAAATTGTTGCTATAGTCAAGCAATTTTCAACCTTTTTCATCTCATAGCACACATAAACTAATTACTAAAATTCAGTGGTACACCAAAAAATATACTTTTTTGCCGATCTGACAAAACAATAAGCAGGTATAATTTTGATTCATTCACACCAGACAGCTACTGTTGTGTTGGCTGTTGTCATTTTTTAATTTAACATCTATGGGGAAAGAGGTCAGTGCCTCTGACTAAACAGGTATTGCACGTTTTAAAAATTCTTGCAGCACACCAGTTGAAAATTGCTGCCAACCAAATAGGTCTGACTACTGAACCCCCTCGCCCCTGAAACTTAGGATTCCCCTCCTCCCTACTTCTACCTCTATTTCAAAGCCTTCTGACTGCTCCTGTCCCCAGGACCCACAGCCTCAGAAGTCTGAGTGTCTGTGGACTCTCCTATTTATATGGTTCTAGACACATATAGCTCATGTAATTCTTGTCCAGCTGCCTTGCATTTTCATTTTTCATTCATTCGTTCCACATATGCTGTATCTCAAGCACTGTCCTAGATGCCAGAAATGCAACTGCGTAAACATGGGCCATCGCTGCTCTTCAAAAAATTGTCTAAACAGAAGAGGCAAAGCAGCAAATAGTCACACACACAGTAAAAAGCTGCAGCCGAGGGAAGTGCCCTAACAGGAACCTCAGGGCATATCCAAAACGTGGCTTTGGGACGAGGGAGTTAACCAGGGGTGGGGGAGGGAAGCGTTGAGGGCCGGCAGTCTCAGGTGGAGGGAACATGGAAAAGGGCCCTGTGGTAGGAAGGAAAACTGTATAGTTGCTCAGACTGTGTTACAAGATGAGGCAGGAAGGGCAGGCTCCCAGGGAGCCAGATCAGCACTACTATTTGGGGATCACGTATTCAGCTACTATGAACCCCATGTACAGTCTACTATAGTACTACATAGTTGGAAACTTAAAACTCCCTGGCTGAATGAAAAGTTACATACATCATAGGAATGTGCTAAAATGCTGAACAAAATACACACAAATTACTAAAATTATAAGCAGACCGGCAGACAATCCTACTAGATACGTATCGCTGATTCTCTCTATGCCTACCCTTACATCAGTGATTCTCAAATCTGACCGAATACTAGAATCGACCAGGGAGCCCTTAAAGAACAATGATGCTCTGGCCCCAGCAACAGAGCTATTCACTTAATGGGACTGAGATGGGCCCACCCAGGGGAAAGTATTTGAAATGGCTCCCTAAGAGACTCTAATGTGAAGTCTGGGGAGAGAACCATTTGTCTTAGGGAGAGCTCCCTAATTTTTCAGAGATAGCTGTGCATTCTCACAGCCCTTCCCTCACCGAGACATGCTTCCCCACCCCCACCTGATGTAACCCAAGTGCTGCTGTCTCAAAACATACCGAGTAGCTGAGTCCCAGGGAAACCACTCCTTCTCTTTGCACCCTTTCAAGTAAGCAAGTTGGTATGAAAATAAAGTGAGGGTGGAGTGAGGAGTTGGAACCATAAAACCACCGTGACAGCAAGCAATGTCTCGAATACTCTAGTCAAAACTCTAGTTTTTGTGGAAGAAGGGTAAAATCCAATAGGACTTCTGTCCTAGAGGGAGGCTCACACTTACCACCAGCCAAAAAAAGGGGTGGGGGCAGGGGGGAGAACAGGGAAAGGCAAACTACTTGATTGATGTTCACTTGTGTCCCAGGCAAAAAGCTTCGAGAAACTGACTGAGAACATTAGTGAGCTGTACCTCAAAACACTAGGGGAGAGGAGTGCATTCACAATGGCTCCTGAACTTACAGGCAAGTAACAGTTCTAACTCAAACAGAGGTCAGCCCGTAAGCTCTTAAAATCGCCTGAACTTAAGTAGACAGACTTTGGCTATAGCTTGTTTTGTTGTATAAGAAAACTGCTAGACTTCCGGTCAAGATGGCGGCGTAGGTAGACGCAGTATCGCGTCCTCCCACAACCACATCAAAGTTACAACTAAACTACAGAACAACCATCATTCAAAACTTCCTGAAATCAAGCTGAATGGAAGTCTGACAACTACGAAATTAAAGAAGAAGCCGCATCGAGACTGGTAGGAGGGCGGAGGCATGACGGGCTGGCCCCACACCCACGTGTGGCGGATAAAAATTAGGAGGACACCTCAGCTGGGAAGGTCCTCCCTGAGGACTGAGGGGTCCCCGTCCCACACCAGGCACCCAGCTCAGGGTTCCAGTGCCAGGAAGAGAATCCCCATAACTTCTGGCTGGAGAAACCAGCGGGAACTGAGGCTGAGGCGGCTGGAGCCCCGGCAGCTCCTCTTAAAGGGCCCGCGCACAGACTCACTCGGACTCCCACCCTCCGGGCTCCAGCGTGGGGGAGGGAGCCCGAAAGGCGCCAGAGTCATATGGGGAAGAACTGAGCTGTTAGGCATTGGGGCGAGGGCTGGAGAGGCAGCTTTCTCCTGGACAGACCTGGACAAACGTGCTATCAGAGGCTTTTGTTCCTTTGGTGAGCCCTTCCCTGGGGCGGTAGACTCCGCCATTTCTGGGACTCCAGCAACCTGGCTCACACTGTTTGCCCCGCCCTGGTGATTCCCTGAGGCCCCGCCCCACCCAACTTCCAGGCCCACCCAAGCTCTTGCCAGTTGCTTTACCATAGGATTGGCCTGTCTTGGAGCCTGCTTCAGCTTTTCCTAAATTCTTTCAAACAAGCAGCATCTGGTCTCAGCTAGCCCCACACCTCTCGCTAAGTAATACATAGAAACAAACACAGGGAGGCAGCCAAAATCAGGAGACAAAGAAACAGGTCCCAAATGAAAGAACAGAACAAAACTCCAGGAAAAGAACTAAGTGAAATGGAGTTAAGCAACCTAACAGATGCAGAGTTCAAAATACTGCTTATAAGGATGCTCAATGGACTTAGTGAGAACCACGGTGAACTTAGTGAGGGCCTCAAGAGCATAAAAAGGGACCAGTCAGAAATGATGGATACACAGTTAGAAATGAAGGAGGCACTAACTGAAATAAAGAATAGTTTAGGACTTCCGTTCAAGATGGCGGCCTAGGTGGACGCGGAACCGCGTCCTCCCACAACCACATCAAAGTTACAACTAAATCACAGAATAACTATCACTTAAAGACCGCATGAAATCAAGCTGAGTGGAAGCCCTGCAACTACGAAATTGAAGCAGCAGCAGAATGGAGACGGCATACTGCCCTCCAGGACCCTCCTTGTCGCCTGAAAGGAAACGAGATCCTGCAGCCAGGGGCGCCTGCGGAAGCTGAGCGAACCCCCCCACCACAGAGGAGCCCAGGCGGAGCGGGGGTGCCGGGCGACACCCCCACCACGGAGGAACCCAGGCGGAGCAGGGGTGCCGGGCGACCCCCCCCACCACGGGGGAACCCAGGCGGAGCGGGGGTACCGGGCGACCCCCCCACCACCACCACGGAGGAGCCCAGGCGGGGCGGGGGAGCCAGCAACACACAGGAGAACTGAGTAAACTGAACAACGAAATTTACCCAGAGACATGGTGGTGGAGTACGGGATGATGGGCCTCAGAGGAGGGGGGGAGGCGGGGGAAAGAGATAAATCACAGAGCCTATGTGCATGGGTGTATAACCAATGGACATGGACAACAGGGAGGGGGAGGAGGAGAAGGGGAGGGGGAGGAGGGTGTCAATGGGGGACAAAAAGGAAAAACATCTAACAAAAACAAATTAATAATAAAATAAATTATTAAAAAAAAAAAAAAAGAAAGAAAACTGCTAGACGATGTTCTGTGTGCAGACCCTGAGAAAGGAGGTATCTGCCATGTAGGGATGCTGGTGGCTAACTAGACTCAAAATTTTAAAGCAAGAGCCTAGCGGCCACTTCTAAAAGGGGCCTCCCCTGCAAACAGCAGTTCAGGGAGAACCCCACACTAAGCTGCAAGTCTCCCCCACTGAACTGCTTGGCGGCACTGTTTCTGCCCGCCGGGCCAGCCCTTATAGAGGAGCTCCCAGAACCCTATTTCAACCAATAGAACTGAGACTTTCCCCCATCCAATCAGAGCTGCACAGCTATATTCCCCCCCCCCAATCACCAATCAGAGCAGCTCCATTCTGACCTATCAGGACAGTGTCTTTAGGACCAATCAAACTGCAAGGACTTGAAGCCCTCAATCTGCATGAGGACAGACAATCAGGGACCAGGAACAGGGACCTCTGTCTATATAAGTCAACTCCCCTGGCTCTGAGAGCACACTTTCTCTTCCACCTAGGAGACACCCCTAGACGTTTTGCCAGAGCAGAGCTGTCTACCAGAAAGAGGGCCGCCTGGCCCCAGGGCTTCCCAAGTGCTGTTTTCACAGTGTGTTGTTTGCACTGAATAATTTCCTTCTTTACTGCACCCCAAATTGGGGGTTTCTGTTGGTGCTGAAATGACACCAATAACCTTCAGTTGACATCTGTAATAATAGGATTCTACCCCTTACACTGTTTATATACAAAAAAGTAATGTTTATCATTATTCCAAATTAAATTTTGATTTTCACTGGCCACTTTGGATCATCTGTGCACATCTCTTCAGTATCAGGTCAATGCTCAAAGCACAAAGGAGATTTTAACCATTAAGTAGGCAGTTTTGCATACTAAGTTTTTTTAAATTAGGATTTTTACTGAAATTTATCTCAAAAGAAGAAATTTGCACCATCTCTATTTTAAAACTAAACCCATTCTAATAAGTGACACAATGAGAAAAATTAGCTCTAAGAACTTTCCATTCTGAAATGAACCTGGACAAAACTGTAAATCACATCATCCAGGCACCATTATTTGAAGTAATTTTCCACTGAAAGAGTCTCACATCAATGGCAGAAGTGCCTTTCACTACCCATCCCACTTAATACCCACTCTCCCCCCAGTCCCACTGGCCAGTGTAGCGCTGACGTGAGAATGGAGTGCTGGGCTTCTTGATGCCTTTCCTTCCTGTTAGCTCAAGGTTGAACACTGGCACTGTGCCTGAACTATGCAACACATGTGGAACCGTCAGCTTGACATAAAGGATCTTTGTGGAGAGTCCCCAATGAAATAAACAATGTCTGCTCAGCAAATGCCTTTCACCTCCAAACTTCTTCAACTTTCAAACATATGTGAAAATTTTTTTCTTTAAATCCAGGAAACAGAACATTCCATTCCACCTTTTGATGACATAATTTAAAACACATTTCATTCAGATTTTTATTTCCTTCTCAAACATAGTTACGCTTTAGAAAAAAATGACTTAAAGATGTCATCCAGTCCTCCTTTTAGCAATGGCTGCATTCTTGGAAATGTGTTCTCCATCTCATCATCACCTAAGGCTACAGTATGTCTTTATGTTTAAAAAATTAACATAATACAAATGTTAGGACTGAAAAAAATAATGCAAAATTACTTTATCATGCATCAGGCATCTATTTCAAACACACTTCTCTTTGTGTGGTAGTATTTAAATTATTTCTATAAAATCAGCACTTTAATACTCTCCATACCATTTCCTCTACCTTTAGTTTTTCATCTAATTAAAGTAGCTTAAAACACACACACACACACACACACAAAACATTAAACTAAATTACTACTTCTTACTAAAGCTTTGTTTAAACTAATGAGACTGTTTACACTGGACTAAGCTCAATACTCAACAAATGAAAGATCTTACAATTCCCTTTTGGAGATTATGACCTAAACCTACAAATAACACAAAATATTCATGGCACACAAAGTAAATAAATAAATAAATTTTGTGCAGCTAACTAATGCATTCAGTGAACTGGTGATAAAAAGGCAAAGGATAAATGGCAGTATGTTACAATAAATCATGAGAACCCCTATAGAATAGGTAAACACTTCTTGATATTATAGAAATCAACATACTGAGGGGAGAAATCATACAAGCTGATATAAGGCTTTTCTAAATAAATGCAAATAGAAAGAAGGCTGGCACACAGGAAGAGAAAGCTTAAATGAAGGGAATCACTGCATAAATCTATATGGTCCACAGTATGAACACACAAGAAGAAAGTAATGTAATCTGTTCAAGAAAGGGGGCTTTGGAATATAAAACAACCAATACATGTGCACAGAAAATATACCTGAATGATAAACATTTCCTTTTCATTTCTTCTTTGGGCGGTTAATATGGTTAAGTTACTTAAGTGGGAAATTAACTACTGAACAAGAGTTCTTAGTTTTCTTTCAAAAGTATGTAACTGCTATTTTTCTACCCAAATTCAGAACTTTAATATATCACCACCATTCATTCATCAGATATTATTTTTATTTTTATTTTTTATTGATTTTTTAGAGAGAGGGAGAGAGAAACATGGATTGCCTGCCTCCTGGGGACCAAGCCTGCAACCTGGGCATGTGCCCCAACAGGGAATGGAACGGGGACCTCTGAGTCCATGGAGACTAAGCTCAATCCACTGAGCCACACTGGTCGGGCCAATCTTTTTAAAGTAAGTAATATGCATTTTCAAAGTGGTTAAAAGATCCTTCCTCACAATAAGATTAATGGTTCACCATAAGAGAACAAACTTTAAGGTCTGGCTTTTTAAAATGATAATTAGTAAACAATTTGA
Organism: Tadarida brasiliensis; assembly: GCA_030848825.1. NCBI lineage: Eukaryota > Metazoa > Chordata > Mammalia > Chiroptera > Molossidae > Tadarida > Tadarida brasiliensis. The sequence continues at coordinate 1,837,946 of CM061274.1, read as the reverse complement.
ACAAAAACAAGTACTGTTTCCAAAGAGATCAAAACCAGCTTCACCTTAGTTCTCCACCATATCTGTAAAGGCAGAGCCTAAAGAGGTCACAGTTGAGGGCAATCCTTCATACCACCACCACCCCCCCACCCCCCACACACACTTTTCTCTGATGTAATTCCTTCCTCTTCAACTCAAGTTAGTGCCTCATACTGACTATATATATGTATGTTCTGGAGGGGTCCTGTCTATCTTCATCTTTAAAATGGGAATAACACCAATACCAGGTGTCCTCAACGCCGCTGTAAAGATTAAAGCATCTAGAACAGGCTTCGCATGAGGCCTGACATAACAGTCACTCAATAAATGGTTGTTATCCCACCGCCTGCTACAGATAAAGGTGCAGCCACCTCCTCTTTGTTTAGTTTACCACAAAGAATGGAAACATTTATTCTTCCACTGTCACTAATTAATTATACCACTCCCTCGCTCAAAAGTAGCAGCATGAGTTCCCACGTGCACGCACTAGGGCCAGATCTGGGCTCTTGGCAACCCTTTCCCGAGTAGCACTGGTGCTTCTAGGCATTCTCCAGAGGCAGCTTCAACTGGACCCCTCTCTCTGCATCCCAATTCAACCTATCGTGATTCTTGTTCATTATATCCTGAAGCCTCACTTTTTTCAGCTGACTCAAGAAATATTTACTAAACATCCACTATATTTATTAACCTGACTGACAACAGAAGTGATAGCTAGAAACCTAAAACGTCTGGTTTCCCTACACTTCAGTTCTATGTTGTTGCTCTCTCCTTTCAACACAGTTGTTCACACTGTCTCAAGCAGTTATCTCAAAACAATTTCCCAAATAAGAAAACTATGAGAGGCCTGGAGATGGTGCTGACCTTTTAAGACTTTCTGACTAACAATGAAGGCAGTCTCATTTACATCTTCTGGGTACATACTTCCTTTGAAGCTCTATCTCTATCTATCCACCTTATCTAATCTAAATCCATCCATCCATTTTTAAAAAGATTCCACTGACTTGTTCTCTGCCACTAATTACATACCTGAATTTGGTGATTACAGCCTTACATCACTCAGGACATGTTTTGTTTTGTTTGTTTGTTTATTGACACTATTACAGATCCTCCACCCCCCCCCCTTTGCCCACCTCCACCCAGCCCCTTCCCCCATAGGCCTTGCCCACATTGTTGTCTGTTCTTTGGCTAATCTATTCCTGTCCCCCACCCCCACCAGCCTCCCCTCTGAGATCTGTCAGTCTGTTCCCTGTAGCCTCTGGCCCTATTTTGTTCATCAGTTTATATTGTTCATTTGATTCCAACTATAAGTGAGACCATATGGTATTATTTGTCTTTCTCTGACTGACTTATTTTGCTTAGAATAATCTCCAGGCCCATCCATGCTGTTGCAAAGGGTAAGAGTTCTTTCTTTCTTACAGCTGTGTAGTATTCCACTCTGTAAACATCTTTTTCATCTACTCATCTACTTGGGCTGTTTCCAGATCTTGGCTATTGTAAATAACACTGCTATGAACATCGGGGCGCATATATCTAAAAACTTTTCACATAGCAAAATGAGCCATCAACAAAATGAAAAGGGAACCCACCATATGGGAGAACATATTCTCCAACAACACATCTGATAAGGGGTTAATTTCCAAAATATATTAAGTGTTCATACAACTCAACATCAGGAAGACAAACAATCCAATTAAAAATACGCAAAGGACCTAAATAGACCCCTCTCCAAAGAGGACATACAGATGGCCAAGAGTCACATGAAAAAATGCTCAATGTCATTAATCATCAGAGATGCAAATTAAAACGACATGAGGTACCACCTCACACCTGCCAGAACGGCTGCCATCAATAAATCAATAAACAACAGGTGTTGGCGAGGGCGTGGAGAAAAGGGGGACTCTAGTACACTGCTGGTGGGAATGCAGACTGGTGCAGCCACTGTGGAAAATAGCATGGAGTTCAAAAAATTAAAAATGGGACTGCCTTTTGACCTAGCGATCCCATTTCTAGGGATATATCCTAAGAATCCCGAACACCAATAAAAAAAGTATATGCACTCAGGGCATGTGTTAATGTCTTTATGCCAGCAGTAGTAGCTGTGGGTTCCGTTCATCTGAGTGCTGTTATCAATGATACCAAGACTGTATTTTTACCTCCATACAGACCAAGGTGTTCTACTATTTGGTGCCCAGATACACTGCTGCTGTTACTACTGGAAAACCTTACACAGCAAGAGAGTGTAAACAAATCATTCAATATTTAACCAACAGACCTTAGGTAGTGACAAGTCTAATAGTTCCTGCCCTCTGGGGATGGGTAAGGTTTGGAGTGGTGAGAATTTATTTTAATATATATCATTTTTTTCTTTATTGATTTTAGAGAGAGAGGAAGGGAAAGGGAGAGAGACAGAAACATCAATGAGAACATCAATTGGCCGCCTCCTGCACGCCGCCCACTGGGGACCGGGCCCACAATCCGGGCATGTGCCCTGAGCGGGAATCAAACTGGTGACCTCCTGGTGCATGGGTCGACGCTCAACCACTGAGCCACACCGGCCAGGCAGGAGTGGTGAGAACTTTCCACGTGAAAGTTGATGGTTATGAGGCCAGGTGCTGTGGCACGGAAGAGGGAATAAACAACAACATGACTAGGGAGTCTTCAATCAAAGAATCAGGTGAACAAAGGAACATCCCTAGAGGGGAAAATATATGTAAGGGGAGAGACAAACAAGTGTGGGGAACTACAAAAGATATGTGCAAAGCACATTATCACCAGTGACAGAAAGGACTGTGGGCGTTCACTAAATATTTGGGTTTATGGGGGGCTGCCTATTGGGGGAGGGGTGGTGTGTCAGGTACAAAGAACATCTTTGTTGCCAGTTTTGTTTTGCATTTCTAAATTCACACGAGAACTGATTTTATCACTGTGTGCTTCTAGGTCCACAGCCTTTCTCAGCCTGAACCTCAGAAGACAAAAAGTGATTTCACTGATTTTCTCAATTCTCCCAAGGACATACATACATAATTAGTTTAATTCTGAATACAGAGGGGAGAAGGTACTATCATCTCCAATGGAAACCTTAGAGCAATAGAGCTTAAGTCTCTCAAAACCATTTAAGAAAGGCTGTTGGGCTGAAAAACACTGTGTGCAAGTATCTTAGTACTGATCAAAAAATGCATTATTAATCCCAGGAATAAATGTATCTGTTGAGAAGGGCTCCTGGTGGCTAACTGGGCTCAAATACATACACAGAGCCCAGCAGCCAATGTCACACAGGGCCTCTCCCACAAACCACACCTTGGGGAGAAGTCTGCACTGAACTGCCCGCTGCACAGTGTCCCTGTCATCTGAGCCAGTCCATCCATAAAAGAATTCCTGGAATCCTATCTATTTCAACCAAGAGGACTAAAGACTTTCCCTGTCCAACAGGAGATGTGTAGCTATGATCCCAGTAGCATCTTCACAAACCAATCAGGACAGTGATTTTTGGACCAAACTGTGAAGATTGGAGTCTTCATTTACATGAGATGGATCAATCAGGGACCAGGGGCAGGGACTTCTCTCTATAGAAGTACGTTCCCCTATGGCTTGGAGAGGACACTTCCCTTTCTGCCTAAGACTGAGGGCTGCACTTCCCTGGAGCAGAGCAGAAAGGAGCCATGCAGAGCTGTCTGGCCCCGGGGCCCCCTCAGAGCCTTGCTGTTCCACAGTACTGCAGTCTCATAATTGAACTGTTTGTACTGAATAAAGTTTCCTTTACCGCACCCCAAATTGGGGATTCCTGTTGGCACCGAATCGGTGCCACTGACTATCTGTTGACAGTATATATGACTCTCCCCGAGTCCTGGGCCTTTCTATGAAAGCTAGTAAATGATAAGGCATTCCCAGCCTGTTAAGGAGAAACGGCAATGAGACACGTGCTAAGTGCTAAGTATCTCAGGTGTTATATTTAAAACAAAGCTTTATAAAAAACGACAACCCACAAATTAGAGGATTTAAGCTGGGAGGCACTGCTGTGATGTAGTAGTATAAGCCTTTCACTTGTCTACATTAGAAAGCAAAAGCCAGGCAGGGAAGGTTCAGGGGACTTGCCCAGAGTCAGTGTGGCACTCGGGCAGAGGCAGCACGGAGTGCAAACATTCCCAGACACACTCCATTTCAGTGCACTACTTGTCCTCTTTCCAGTGGGCATACCCCACTTCACAACAAAAGGCCTTTATAATGGAGTAATAATCAGCAATAGCAATGATAGGGGGAAAAACTATTACTTTATAATGTGCTTCCCAAACTCAGCATTTATATTCACTTGACCGTGCATTATAATAACTAGGCTTATCTGTGACTTTTTAAAATCTGAAATACTTTTAAATTTGTTTACTGTGTTATTTATTGATGTTGATGTTCTAGTCAGTGAGAAACTGATTATCATCAAGAGAAATGTTTTCTAATGTGCTAAGAACATCTAACTTATAGATAGCCAATTTTGTAGTAATTTTTAAAAAATTAAAGTTTAAAATAAAAAATCCATCTTTGGGGTTTCTATAAGATATTTTACAAATTCAACTTTTATAGCAGCTTTACCAGAAGGAATAAGCAAAGTCTGAATTTACTTGGCTCAAGCCACAGTAACTTACTTTCACTGCACTGCAGGTTCTAACAGTGATTATTACTTATACTTTGCTGTGATCTATTCAGAAACGTCAAAATATATAGACACCTCAGAACTCAAACCAAGTACATTCTACATTTAAAGAAAATGAGAAAGCAATCAACTTTAGCCCGTATGATAAATTCTAGACCAACAAACAGCAAAAATTAAAGATGATTCAGCCAACTGTAGGTCTGTGATGAGAAGGCATCTCCATGTTTATCTCTAGAAACTAATGTAAAAAGATGACCCCCCCATGTCCCATGAAACCATTTCTTGGTGACCAGGGCTATATATGCATCTTGGCACTTTAAAGGCTAAAATCTGTAGGAAAAAAAAACTGAGGTTGGTTTACTCTTATTCTCAAAAGATTCAGGTGGGTTCCTTCTAATTAATCCTTATGTAGCTATGCTAATGGACATAATCCAACAATTTTTCCTATATTGCACCAAATGAGATTCCATTATTTGCTAGCTTATTTACCTTTTTATACATATTTATGCTTAATTGGAGTAGAGCAGCCTGGAGATCAGGTCAAGTTTCCTGGTAAAATAGAAATTCTTCCTCCCCATTCCCCCACCAAACACACCGACATAATTTAATCATACAGTAAAAATGTAGCCAGTGAGAGCAAAACCATCCTGCTTGGGGGGAAACATTAAAGAAAGGAGGTTTGACGAAGTCCAGTCACCTGCGTGTTGAATATCCACATTTCTTCAATAGTCTGCAAAACATGCTTTCCGGTCTGTGACTGCGGGAAAGCATGCAAGTCAGCTCGGGGCCTCCCCACTCGGTTCCTAGCACGTGCTTGGTAAGGGAACAGCTGGGCGCTGCTTTGCTCCCTGCAGCCTAACCCAAAGCGTGTGCCTAGCTCCGCAGGGCCCATCACCATAGCAGGCTTGACAACCATTACTTGAAATCCATTTCTGACAAACTCCAAGATAGTAGATGTTTAAAAGACTATAACATGCATATTACAACAGTTTCCCATATTTTCACTTCCACAAGTCAGCTATGTTGTTGAAACAAAAAAACCTTACGAAGTCAAGTGTCTGTATAAGTCGGCATTCCAGGTCTAGAAGACTCCACGTGACTGTGTACAATGCAAAACAAAGGAGACACCTTGCAAAAAGGCACAGCTAATTCTCTGATGGGGATCACTTTGCACAAGAGCTTAACGTGATACTCCACCAACATGCCATATGCCACACACACTTTCTCCCTCACAGAATTCTCTCACATAAGAAGCTTTTCAGTGAAGCAACTAAATTCCTCTTACTCCTCCCCTCCCCCAATCTTTTCACCAAGTTTACATATGTCCTTTTACTTCTTAGCAAGAAGTTTGTGGCTTTGGCAGGACACAAGATGCACATGAATTAGCAGTGTACACTACTTAGTTCATGCCACTGTCTTATCTGAGAGGTGATCCCAGGCCCCTCCAGTTTCCACTCTTCGTGATCAGTCACTTATGCGGCTTTGCAGTCCATGTGTGTACACACTGCCCCAAGCCAGCACTGTCCTGCACAGGGCAATCCATAAGAGATGCTAATGCAAAGCGGCACATGGGAAAGCACTCAATCTCCGTGACTTGTACCCACCTGAGACGTTTACTTCCCATTAACTGCTATCATTGTGCTGGCCTTTTGCAGACGAAGATGACTGGGTAAGAAATCTAACCTTGATGCCATAAAGAAGTGTACGGTTTTGCATTCCTTCCTTTATCAGAGTTTCTCCATTTAAAAAAATGTACTCAAGATCTACCTTGCAGTTTAATAATGTATTACTAGTGAGCTGGTGGCAAATGAAGACAAAATTGAGATATATACGTATGAAGAGAGGAAAACATATGACAAAAATCTGGCATCTCTCAAGCCAGAATTACAGAGTTGTAACTGACCTACAGGTGGCCATTTTTAAAAAGCTTGCTGTAACAATAAAGTCTACATTTAAAAGCTACAAAAGGAAAAATTAAAAGAGCCTTTTTATTTCTTCTGCTATGAGTTCTAAACAGAATGAGAACAGACAACAGAGCTTAAATAGAGACACTTCTAGCCTGTTGGCCTGAATTTCTAATAATATTCTGATGGCACCTGGTGTTAGTGTGTTCTCTCTCTCTCTCTCTCTCTCTCTCTCTCTCTCTCTCTCAGAAAATATCCTGAACAGGTCTAGGGTGAAAGTATTTCTTGCTTTTTCAATATAAAGTAATATGACAAAAACCAAATGTTTTACACAAGATTTATAATCCATTCGGGGACAAAAATAAGGACACTATTACTTGTTTTTTTATTTTTGGGTAAGAAAAAGAAAAAAATAAAACACAAAACAGAATCAAGGCAGTAAACCCAGTAATTTTAGAAAGAGACTAATAAAGGCTCAGCCTATAATGCATATATATCATTCTTTCATTAGTACAACTGCCTCTTTTTTTTTTAATTAATCCTTACCAGAGGATATTTTTCCATTGATTTCTTTTAGATAGAGTGGAAGAGAGGGAGAGAGAGAGGGAGGGAGGAAGAGAGAGAGGGAGAGAGAGAGACACATCAACTGGTTACCTCCCGCATGACCCCTATTGTGGCCAGGAATCAAACCTGGGACCCTTCAGTCTGCGGGCCGGTGCTCTAACCGCTGAGCCAAACTGGCCAGGGCACAACTGCCTTTCTAAAAAATGTCTTATATAAGAACAAAAGGATAAATTGAAGTTTATCAAAATGTAAAACTTTTGTTCTTCAAAAAAAATCAGTAAGAAAATGAAAAGGCACATATACTTGATAAAGAACATATAGCCAGAATACAAAAAGAACTCTTAGAAAAAGAACTCTTACAACTCTAGAAAGGCAGACAACCCAATTTTTAAAATGCGTAAAACAGCCCTGGCCGGTTTGGCTCAGCGGTTAGAGCGTCGGCCTGCGGTCCAGAGAGACCCGGGTTCGGTTCCGCTAAGGGCATGTACCTCGGTTGCGGTTTGTCCCCGGCCCTGGTTGGTCGTGCGGGTGGCAGCCACTCGATGTGTCCCTTTCACGTCGATGTTTCTCTCTCTCTCTCTCTTCCTCTCTCTCCCTCCCACTCTGTCTGAACAAAAAATGAAAAAATGTCCTCAGGTGAGGATTAAAATAAATAAATAAATAAAAATAAAATGCATAAAACAGCCCTGGCTGGTTTGGCTCAGCAGTAGAGTGCTGGGCCCGCGGACCAATGAGTCTCGAGTTCGATTCCAGCCAAGGGCACTTACATCGGTTGTGGTTCGTCCCCAGCCCTGGGGTCGTGCGGGAGGCAATCAATTGATGTGTCCCTCACATCGATGTTTCTCTCTCTCCCTCTCACTCTATCTGAAGATAAATAGAAAAATATCCTCAGATGAGGATTTAAAAAATTTTTTTAATGGGTAAAATATATGAACAGACATTTGACTAAAGAAGATATACAAATGGCTAATAAGTACAAGAGACGCTTGTCATCAGTAGTCATTTGAGAAATGCAAATTAAAACCACAATGAGGTTCCACAGTATACCCACTAACAAGGCTGTATCAAAAAGACAATACCAGGTGCAAGTGAGGACATGGGAGAGAACTGGGACCCTCATATATTGCTAGTGGTTAACATAAAATAGCACAGCCACTTTGGAAACAGTGTGAAAATTTTTTGAAGTGTTAAACATACAGCCACCATGTAAATCTGCGATCTACTCATAGATTATTTAAGAGAAAGAACAACACATGTCCACACAAATGTTCATAGCAGCATTACCCGTAACACCCTCAAACTGAAGACAACCCTAACCCATTCACAGGCAAACACAGAAAACGTACTTTACTCAGGCAAGGAAATACTACACAGCAATATGCAATAAGGTGGACAGACTCAAAAACAGTATGCTGGCTGAAAGGGGCCGGACACAAAAGACGATCATGAAATGTCCAAAGACTAAGTAAGGGGTGTCCACGGCTGCTTGCTGGAAGAGCAAGACTGACCGCAAAGAGGCGCAAAGGAGTTTCTGAAGTGTTTCCAGTGTGACAAAACTGGGCTATGGTGAAGACTATACAACTGTATAACTTCACAAAAACTCACTGAAGTATTTGACAGGTGAATTGTTTAGTAAATTATAATGCAATAAAGCTGTTAAAAGTGAAAACTTTAACAATTCTCTATGAATTTTTAATACTGAAGCTAATTTATTTTTCAAAATATTCTCATATCTTATTCTTTATTTACCAATAAACAATTGGTTATGTTTTCAAACAGACGCTGTGTTAGGATTAGAGAAAAGCAAAGATGGCAGCAGTTTCCCACGTGAAGGCATGTTGTTTAGAAACTTCTAACAAGCACACATATTCCAGTCCCTCTGCAGGGTAAAACTGAACAAGTACATGAAAGCACTGTCCAGTAACGGTGCAGGGTAGGGCAGAGTAGGTCCGCAGTGCTGAGGATGTGAAACGGAATTTATTATTATTTGTTAATTATTGTCTTGTTTTCCATACGAACAACTGTAAACCCACTTTTGCCCCCTCTTGTATTCACACAAAAACCTGTACACAAGTGTTTATAGCAATTTTTTGTTCATATCCCAAACCTGGAAATAGCCCAAATGTCCTTCTGTGGGGGACTGTCAAAGCTGTGTTACATCAATACCATGTATCCCAGCCGTTAAGTAATAATAAAAAGGAATGAACTGTTTTGTTTTTTGGTTAATCCTCACCCAAGGATATTTTTCCATTGATTCTTAGATAGGGTGGAAGAAAGGGAGGTAGGGTGGAAGAAAGGGAGGAAGAGAGAGAAACACTGATGTGAGAGCAACACATCGATTGGCTGCCTTCCACAGGGCCGGGGAGCATGGAACCTGCAACCAGGAACGTGTCCTTGACAGGAATCGAAGCCTTGACCCTTTGGTCTGCAGGCCGATGCTCTAACTCCTGAGCTGAACAGGTTAGGGCAGGAATGAACTATAGATACACACAACTGGAATAGATCTCAAAGGAATTACGGTGAGAAAAAAATCTCAAAAGGTTGTATGTCACTCCATTTACATAACATTTTTGAAATGACAAAATTATAGAGATGGAGAAAAATTAGTAGTTGCCAGAGAGGCTGGTGGTGAGGGAGGTGACTGCGGCTATAAAAGAGCACAGAGATGGACTTCCGTGACAGGACTACTATTCTGCGTCTTGACTGTGATGGTATTACAGAAACCACTCATGATAACATTACATAGAACTGGATATGCATTCTCATATTCTCCATCCCCACCCTCAAACTCCATACACAGGTCCAAGTAAAACTAGAGGAATTTGAATCAAATCTGTAGATTGTATCAATGCCAATTTCCTGGGTGTGATATTGTACTAGTCATGTAAGACGTTACCATCAGGAAAAACAGGACAGAGGGTATATGAGATTTCCTTGTAGTATTTCTTACATGTGAATCTATAATCACTTCAAGATAAAGTTTTTTAAAGAGTTTAAAAAAAACCAACATACTACATATGCACTACTACTTCTATGGCATACCAATACAGCACATATGTTCTGAGGCTAAATTATGTTAAAGTCTTGCAATATATTATTCTTTTTATGGGACATAAATCTTTCCCTGTAAAGCAGACCTAACAAAATTTGTGATCGAAATCAATCATTAACTATTGTTCCCTAAACACCAGAGGGAAAAAAAAGTAAGAAAGAGATTCAGCACTTACAACTTCGATACCAAGCCACATAAAACAATCTCTGGAGGTGGATTAAAAATATTCATACAGCACAAGAAGAATCTCTTCAATCAGAAAAGAGCTTTCTCTAGAGTGGTCTAGATGGAGCCTCAAGACTGTGAGACACACACACAGGCACCCCTTTCGCTATGTACTCCCGTTTACCAAGCAAGTTCAAACCACTAACCGAGTTCAAACCTTAGCACCTCGACATAGAGAGGTACATTTAACAGGATACCTGAGCATCTAGTTAGTGGAAAGAACTATCACAATAAACCGTCATTCTCCTTATACCTCAGTCTTTTAGGAGTCCAATTTCATCTTCATCTACTATCCCCACTTAAATCTTGTGCCAAGCTCAAGCTCCTGAACATGGCGACATGCTGACGGCACCCAGCATGTCTTCCAGGGGATGAACAGCGACCGGGAAGAGGAGGGCTGGGAGTCCAGATGAAATGGGGTCTCCATTTCAAAGAAAGAGGCAACTCTAAAGGACCTGTTCAAAAAACCCTAACACTGCCCGACAGTTTAACAACACAAAGAAATGCAAGATGGGCCCATGCTATATAGTCCTTTTGCACCCTGAACTAAACAAAAAACTAAAGACAAAAGATAGAAAACATGAGATAAGTCTATAAAAGAATCAAAAGAAAGGACTGCCAAAGTTCAAATTATAACTCAGGGAAGTATGCCCAGAAAATTAAACCCTCTCAATGTTCTAAAAACACAGTCAACAAATACAGGTACATATAAAAAGTACCATGTTTGAGAATTGGAAGACTCAATATTGTTAAAAAATCAATTCCCATAAACAATACATTTGAATTTAAATTAAAATGAAATAAAATTTACAATTAATTTCCTCAGTCTCGCTATTCACATTTTATGCAGTTGATATCACATATCATTAGTAACTACCATATATTGGACAGTACAGATACAAAACATAAGCATCATTACAGAACATTATATTGCTACTGAACAGTTCTGATCTACAGATTAAATGCAATAGCATCAAAATCCCAGCAAGTTTTGTAGAAATTGACAAGCTAATTCTAAAATTTACATGAAAAGACCAGAGGACCTAGTGTAGCTAAAACAATTTTGAAAAAGAAATACCAAGTTGAAGGACTGGCGCTACCTGAATTCATGATTCCGCTGGCACCTATGGCATTCAAAGACAATGTGCTGCTGACAGCAAAGGGACAGACACACAGACTCAATGGGACAAAGTCCAGAAACACATCCACACACACATATGTGGTCACTGGATTTTTCAACAAATGGTGCAAAAAAAAATTAAGAACCTTGCCCTGGCCGGTTTGGCTCAGTGGTTAGAGCGACGGCCCATGGACCAGAGAGACCCGGGTTCGGTTCCCGCTAAGGGCATGTACCTCGGTTGCAGTTTGTCCCCGGCCCTGGTTGGGGTCGTGTGGGTGACAACCACTCGATGTGTCTCTCTCTCTCCTTCCCTCTCTCCCTCCAGCTCTATCGAAGATGAATGCAAAAATGTCCTCGGGTGAGGATTAAAAAAAAAAAAAAAATTAAGAACCTCAATCCATACCTATTCTCCATAAATAATAATTAACTCAAAATAGATCATACATCTAGTTATAAAACCTCCAATCTTTCTGATCCTGGTTTAAGCAAAGATTCCATACATAAAACATAAACCATAGAGAAAAAAACCTGATATATTGGGTTTAAAAAAATTAAAAACTTCTGCTCTTTAAAAGACATAATTTTTCCAGTCTTATTGAGAAATACCTGACATACATCACTGTGTAATTTTAAGGGTACAACACGATGCCTTTTTTACATATATTGTGAAGTGACTGCAATAGGTTTAATTAACATCCATCATCTCATATAGCAACAAATCAATTCTCTAGGATCCATTCCAGGATCTAACTCTCCTATACGTCACACAGCAGGGTCAACTATAATCATCAGGTTGTACATTACATCCCTAGTACTTAACTGGAAGGTTATACCTTTCGACCATCTTCCTCTAATTTCCCATCCCCATGAAACACACTGAAAAGCCACAGACTAGGAGAAAACATTTACAGAATATACCTGATAAAGAACTGTTATCCAGAACATATGCAAAACTCTAAATAAAAGTTAAATAATAAACAACAGAATTTTAAAACAGGCCAATATGAAGTCACTGCAACAACAAGATATATGGATGACTTATATAAGCACATGAATAGAGGCTTATTATCAGTCATCAGGGAAACGCAAATTAAAACTACAATTCAGTAACAACTGCTACACTGGCCATAAACACCGAACAGCAGCCAATATGAAGTGCTGAGCAGCACACACAGAAATCGGAATTCCTACACTGCTGATGAGAAAGCAAAATGGCACTATTGGGACAACAAAAATATTATTTTTCCTGACTGTAATTACAAGACTTAATTCACCAAAATTCACAGACCTGTATACCAAAAAGAGTTGATTTTACTATATTTAAATTCCTCAATAAATCTGACTTTTAAAAAATTCTCAAATTTTTCTTACGTATTTTCTCTGAAATATTTTAACACACCAGCTTCACTGCAATACAAGGTGACCTGATGTCCTCCCATTACTTGATAATCTGCTTCAAATACACAGAAATGTACAACCTATCAGATAAGCTTCAAAAAGCGTCAAGATATGTAAAGCATCCCACGTCTGCCCAAGTACCCACACATACACTTCCCAGAGAAATTAGGTGGAAAGAAAAACATCAGTATGTCAAGAAAAAACAAGTTCACAGCCTAAAGTCCTTGTATCAAATAAGTTCACCTATCAAGCAAACCAAATCATAGACTTCCTGAAAATAACATATTGAAAATCTAAGGTAGTTACAATTATAAGAATATATATTCACATAAGTATTTGTATGGGAAAAATGGGAGCTGGAAATTGAGACAAAAACATTCTTATCTCATCATGGAATACACATTTATTCACCAGCCACAGTTCTGAGTCTCAGAGGTAAAGAAACCATGAAATGTAGAGCACAGCAGCAGTCTTACTGTGTGGAGTTCAGAACTAACTACACCTCTTGTGATCTTCCTTACGCTCAGTTTGTCAGAGGTGATACAATGTGATGACAAGGCTAGTCCAGGAGTCCAGTCCAGGTTCTGACACTACCACTCTGCTCTGCTCCGAGATACTGGGCCAGTGAACCTCACTGGACTCTAGTTTCCTTGGAGATAATGTTGGATAAAATTATCTCTAAGGTGCAATCTAAAGAAAGTTTTCTCCAGAATAAGAAATAGTAGCCAAGGGTAATTCAAAGGATTCTAGCTCTTATATGATGTTCTTCTTACTATAAATGCAGCTTTACCAATATTTCATTCTATATGACTATATTATTTATTTCCCAATAGAATTTGAGCTTTAGTAGAAAGCAAAATGCTGCTCAACAAATCCCAAGCACAAAAAACATGAAAACTATACCAAGGCCTAAACTGCTACAAACCAGTGATGAAGGGAATTCTTAAAAAACAGCCAGAGGAAAAAAAGCATTCTGTAGAGGAACAAAATAAGAATGGCAGCAGACTGTTCATCAGATATGACACAACCCAGAAGACAATGGACCATCTTTAAGGAACTAAAATAAAAACTGAACCTAGATGTCTATATTCATTGAAAACATCTTACAAATCAAGGGCAAGAAACTGGAAGCCTCATACACCACTGGTGGGAATGTAAAATGGTGTGGCCACTTTGAAAATCAGTATGGTAAACCTCTAATCGTTAGCATTTGGCCCAGCAATTCCAATCCTAGGTATATATCCAAGAGAAATTAAAACACCTATTTACACAAAAATAGGCACACAAATATTCATGGCAGCATATTAGTAATAGCCAAAAGATGGGAAAACTCAAAACACCCATTAACTGATGAACAGATAAACAAAATGTAGTGTATCTATGCAACAGGATGTTACTTGGCTATAAACAGGAATGAAGCACTGATACTTATAACAACATACACATTTCCAAGGTGAGCCCTGGTAACATTATACTAGTGAAAGCAGCCAATCACAAAAGACTACATATTATATGATTCCATTATATGAAATATCCAGAACAGGTAGAGACAGAAATATGTTAGTGGTCCCGTAAGACTGGGATGTGTGTGCGAGGAAGGAGCTGGAGCACCCTAGAGGGTAAGTAACTAAAAAGTATGGGATTTTTGTGGGGTTGATGGAATGTGGCGACGTCACAACTCTGAATATACAAAACACTACAGACTGACTCACTCTAAATGGATGAACTATGTAATTTGTGAATTGTATCTTAATAAAGCTGTTAACTGAAGGGCAAAGTAAAAACTTGTGAGACATTAAAAAAAAACCCAAAAGATAATCGATCACCAGCAGACCTGCACTATAAGAAATGTTAAGGAAGTTCTTTAGCAGAAGGAAAAGATTAACACATGGAACTGGCCCACACAAAGGGAGCACCAAAAATGGAAAATATGTGGAAAATATAAAAGACTTCTTTCATTCTATTTTGAAATCTCTTTAAAAGATAATTGAGTACTCAAAGCAAAAGCTGATCTGTGGGGTTACAACAGGGAGCAGCAGACACCTGCCAGCAGCAGCGCGGGGCTGGGCGCAGGGCTGGGCGCATGCCGAAGGCTCTTCTGCCACATGAAAAGAAGTGTAACATCACTCAAAGGTAAACTGTGACAGCTAAAGATGATAATACAAAGCAGCAACTAAAACCACCAAGGGTTATAGGTAAAAAGTTAAGAAAGGACATATATGGGATTTTAAAAAGCTCAATCTGAAAGATGGTGAAAGAAAAAAGGGGGGAAAGAATGGTTGGGAAAAAGAGAAAACAAATAGCAAAACAGCAGACTTAAAACCAATCACATCAATAATCACATTAAATGTAAATAGTCTTACCACCAAAATGTAAATGCAAAGATTGTAATGTGATTAGAAAAATAAAACCCAACTACAGCCTATATAAACTAGATATTAGAAACCCATTTCAAATATAGACATAAAAAAATGAGAAAAGGTATGCCATGCTAACCAGAGTCTCCCCCCCACCAAAAAAGCTGGAGTGGTTATATTAATATATGACAAAGTAGAGATCAGAGAAATAAAATCACCAGAGATAAAAGTCATTTCATAATGACAAAGGGTTCGCCCATTAAGAACTAATTCTGAAACGTTTATGCACCTAATAACAAAACTGACATAATTAAATTAGATTAGATATTAAAACAGAAGGTTATCTAAAAAATACATATTCGGAAACTAAATAACATAATTCTAAATAGAGCAATGCACCACATAAGGACATCTTGGTCAACGTCAAGTCACATATATGATGGTGGTCCCATAAGACTGTAACAGAGCTGAAAAATCCTGTAGCCTAATGACATCACAGCTGTCTTAATGCAGCGCAACACATTGCTCAGGTGCTGGTGGGGAGGTGGGTGCAAACACCCACTGCTCTGCCGGCTGGACAAACCGACAGTGCACACAGTTACGGCAGTAGCTACACTGTTTAGATTTGTGTAAGTGCACTCTATGTTTGAGGAACAGAGAAGTCACTCAAGACATATTTCTCAGAATGTATTCTGGTCATTAGGTAGCACATGACTATAATGTATCAGTCAAAAAAATTAAAGGGAGCCCTGGCCAGTTTGGCTCAGCGGTTAGAGCGTCGGCCTGCGGTCCAGAGAGACCCAGGTTCAGTCCCTGCTAGGGGCATGTACCTCGGTTGCAATTTGTCCCCGGCCCTGGTTGGTCGTGCGGGAGGCAGCCACTCGATGTGTCCTTTTCACATCGATGTTTCTCTTTCTCTCTCTCTTCCTCTCTCTACCTCCCACTCTATCTGAACAAAAAATGGAAAAATATCCTCGGGTGAGGATAAAAAAAAAAAATTAAAGGGAAAATCAGGAAGCATTTTGAACTAAATGAAAATGAAAACACAACATTACCAAATTTTATGAGTTATAACTAAAGTACTTCTTGAGAAATTACCAAATGCCTATCTATACTTGAAAAACAAAGTTCTCAAATCAATGACCTCAATTTACACCTTAATTAGGGACAGAAGAATAACTAACATTTAAAAGAAGAAAAAGAAAGTAAAAGTAAAGATCAGACAAGAAATCAATAAAATACAAAAGTTAAACACAGAAAAATTAGTGAAATCAAGAACTTTTTGAGATCCTGGTAAGCCAAGCTCATCAGGAAAGAGAGAAGAAACAAATTACCATTGAGGAATAAGAGAAGTGACATTTCTACAGATACTAAAAAGGATGATAAGAGCATACTATGAACAACTTTATTTCAATGAATGGACAAAGTCCTACATTCCTTGAAAGGAACAAAATGCCAAAGTTCACTAAAAAAGAAACAAATAATTTGAACATTCCTATAAATTTTAAAGAAATTTAATTTGTAGTTACAATCTACCTATAAAGAAAACTCTAGCCCAGCCAGTGGTGTGGCTCAGTGGACTGAGCGACGTCCTATGGACTGAGAGGTCCCAGTTCGATTCCCGGTCAGGGCACACACCCAGGTTGCCAGCTGGATCCCCAGTGGGGAGCCTGCAGGAGGCAGCTGATCAATGTATCTTCTCTCACATGGATGTTTCTATCTCTCTTTTCTTCTCTCTCTCTCTCTCTAAAAAAGGAAATAATAAAAACACATTTAAAAAAACAAAACAAAAAACTCTAGGCCCAGATGGCTCCATTGGTGAATTCTACCAAACATATCCCACATGGTTCACTACAAAGTGAGATTTATCCCAGGAATGCCAGGTTGGTTTATAATTCTGAAAATCAACCAATGTAATTCAGCATTAAATAGGAAAAGACATAAAAGTATCTTAACACATGCAGGAGGCAAAATGTATTTGACAAAGCCTAACATCTATTCCTTAATAAAAATTCTCAGCAAACCAGGACAGAAAAGAACTTCCCCAACCTACCAAAAAAAGAAAAAAAAGAAAGAAAGAAAAATATTAAGACCTATCGCTAATACCATACTTAATAGTAAAATATTGAATGCTTTACTCCCTTAAAAATTAGAAACAATGGAGCCGGGATGGGAACCAGGAGGAGGGGGGTTGGGGTGGGATGGGTATGTGTAATACTCTCAGCAATAAACATTTAATTTTTTTTAAAAATCAGAAACAATGAAAGGATGTTCAATCTTACAAGTTCTATTCAACACCGTACTGAAAGGGTTAGCCAGTGCAATAGGCGAGTAAAAAAAAAGGTATCTAAATTAGAAAAGAAGTAAAGCTACCTTAATTCACAGACAAAATCACCTCTAAGAAAAACTCTACAAAAGCTACAAAACAAACAAAAAACCCCACTAGAACAGCTAAGTTTACCAAAGTTGCACGATACACAATATACAAAAATAACGATTTCTATAGATTAGCTATAAACAAGCAGAAATTGTGACACAACATTTACACAGCATCAGAAATGTTAAGCACTTTGTGACCAATTTTACAATAGATATACAAGACTTGTACCCTTGAAAACCACAAAACAATGCTGAAAAACTTAAATAAATGGAGAGCTATGCCATGTTCAAGGATTAAAATACTGAATTCAATATTGTTAAGATGTCAGTTTTCCCCAAGTGTATCTATAGATTCAATGCATCCCAATAAAAATTCCAGCAGCCTTTTTTTGCAGACATTGACAAGCTCATTCTAAAATTCATATAGAAATGCAAAGGACCTAGAATTGCCAAAATAACTTTGAGAATGAACAAAGTTAGAAATGTTATCCTCCCTGATTTCAAGACATCATAAAGCTACATCAAGCCCAGCCAGTGTGGCTCAGTGGTTGATCGTCATCGACCCATGCAGCAAGAGGTTGCTGGTTCAATTCCCGGTCAGGGCACATGCCCAGGTTGTGGGCCCGATCCCCAGGGGGGACATGGAGGTGGCCAATCGATATGCTCTCTCATGGATGTATCTCTCTCTCTCCTTTCTCCCTTCCTGTCTAAAATCAATGAAGAAAAAAAAAAATTTAAATAAATAATTATAACTACATCAAGACAGTATTACCCATATAAAAATAAAAACACATAGGTCAATAGAACAAAACAGAGTCTAGAAATAGAGCAACAAATACATAGTTCACTGATTTTCAACAAAGATGTCAGGGCAACTCAGTAAGAAAAGAATCACCTTTCCAACAAATGGTATTGGAACAACTACACAGCCATAAGTAATAAAAACGTACCTTACCCTTACAAACTGGTATGCAAAGAGTAACTCAAAATAGACTAAAGACCTCACTGTAGGAGGTAATACCACAAAACTGGAAGTAAAGATCTGAGAAAACCTTAGTAATGTTGGATTTGGCAAAGATTTCTTAAATATGACACAAAAAGTAAAAGTTATTAAAAAAATAATTGGGCTTCATAGAAATTAGTTAAGTCTGCTCTTTAAAAGACTTTGGAAACATACACCTGAATCTAGAATAATGAACCCTCACAGTTCAATAATAAATCAAACAATGAAATTTTAAAATGGTTTGTAAAAGATATGAAAATAAAATAAGAACTTAAAGAAAAATATATAAAAAAGGTGAAGGGATTAAGCAAAAAGAAAAAAAAATTATACAGATGGCAAAGAAGCACATGAAAACATGCTCAACATAATTATTTATTAGGGAAACAGGAATTAAAACTATAGTGAGATACCATTAGATACCCTCTATCAGTCTAAAATTAAAAAGACTAACCACATCCTTGCCAGGTTGAACTCGTATACAGTGCTCTGGGAATTCAAAATGAGACAACCACTTTAAAAAACAGTTTGGCAGTTAAGTTAAGCATACCCACTGATTCCACTCCTAGGTATTCACTCAAGACAAGTGAAGCATATGTCCACAACAAAGACTTGTTCAGGAGTACAAAGCAGCTTTGTTTGTAACAGCCAGAACATGGAAACTGAAATGTGTGTCAACAGGTGAACGGATAAACAAATAGCAGAGTGAGCACACCATGAAATAGTATTCAGCAATAAAAAGGGAATGTACATGGATGAATCTCATAAAAGCATGCTGACTGAAAGAAAACAGTCCTGCCCCACAAGAGCACATACATCTGATTACACTGATAAAATATTCAGGAAATGCAAACTAACCCACAGTGACAGCAGCTGATTGGTGGCTGCCTGAAGACAGAAAAGGGACGAAGGAAATACCAACGGGCAAGAGAAAATTTTTAGAGGTGACAGATCTGATCATCACCTTGTTTTCGGTAGTTTCCCAGGTTTTTTTTTTTTTTTTTTTTTTTTTAGTATGTTTTCATTGATTTTTTAGAGAGAAGAAAGGAGAGATACAAGCATCGATCAGCTGCCTCCTGCACGCCCCCTACTGGGGATCAAGCCTGAAAGCCAGGGATGTGCCCTGACTGGGAATCGAAGCGAGACCTCTCAGTCCATGGGACTACGCTCAGTCCGCCGAGTCACACTGGCTGGGCTCCCAAGTTATTCTTTAAATATTAAGTTTCTTATATGCCAATTAAAGCTGAAAAAAATTAGGCACACTTATTATGCTTTTTCTCCTGACTGCAGTACACTTTGGTTTTTTAATACAGGATTGATTAATACAAAGATTAAGTAATACAGAAATTACACATTAGTGCACAAAATTTATTTTATATAAGGGTTATATTTATCATCTTTTAAAATCAGGAGATAAAAATCTAGTTGTTTATTACTATTTGAGGATGTATTCTAGAAATGCTACAAATAGAGCATATTTTTATAGAGCAAAGTATTTTCTCACTACCTTTAAGTATTTTCAAAATGCTGTAATCTTCATTCCTAGTAATTTTAATCGTCAATAGAACCTAATGTTTTAGCTGTAAATTTAGTATCGATACCATTATTACCATCACACACACACACCCTACACATTTCAACAGGTGTCTTCTTCAGAAACAATCCATACAGCTGGGGTCTCGCCAAGGCACCAAGTGGTTTCCTGATGACTGGGAGAGAGAACAAATCCAGCCTGTTTACAACTTCATGTAATTGAGGTCACTATGCTATTTCTCATATTCCCTACAGTCGAGTAATCCTACTCTTTTTCCTTATCTCCACACCAGTATCTGGTGCAAACATTTTTATGTCCAGCACAAAAAAAGATGTGAAAGAAAAGAAACCACCAGGCTGAGCTTACTCAGAAGTCGATTATCTCGTTAGCTCTTTCCTGCTTCATGCCATCTAAAAGTTTTTATGAAGCTGGACAACGGGAGAGGTGGGACTTCGTTATTTTAGAATCCCTGAGTCTTAAAAAGCAAAAGGTAAAGAAAAAACAGGCAGCCAAGTTCATTTGCCAGAAACCTTTTCTTTAATTCTAGGGTACAGTGTTCTTTTGGGGGGTGAGCAGGGGGGTGATGCAAAGGTTAATGCTAATAATTAAAATGAACGTTAGGGTTAGATGAGGAAATCCTAAACCCTAAGACAGCTGGAAACCTGGGCTAGCTGCTCTGCAGCCATCATGCTTACGTGGCTTTCTGCTGTGAAACGGAGCAGAAGCCAACAAGGTTGCTGTTCTGGTTCTAAACAGCCCGTGGCAAGAGTTAAAATGTGTTAATTCATCACACAACAAAAAGTATTCCACAACTTCATGCAAATACTTGCTAAACTGAAGGTCAAATCATATACTCAAGAACAGAACTATGAAAAGTCTGATTTATCTGCATGCTACACAGATTCTGACTCTTAACAAACAGTCAAAAGAACGCAACAAAACCACATACTATATATTACTTTTTTAAAAAATATTTTTTCTTTATTGATTTTAGAGAGAGAAGAAGGGAGAGGGAGAGATAGATACATCGATAAGAGAACATCGATTGGCCGCCTCCTCCATGCCCCACACTGGGGATCTGGCCCACAACCTGGGCATGTGCTCTGACCGGGAATCAGACCAGTGACCTCTTGGGGCACAGGCTGATGACACTCAACCTCTGAACCACACCGGCCGGGCCTACATCTTACTTTCGAAAATTCAGATACATGTACTCAATTACATAGATAAAAGAGTTTTAAAATGAAAAACTAAATAGCGGACACCACCATAAAAATCGAAGTTAGAAGTTTTAGCTTTTTTCATCTTTTTCCTCAAAAATCGGACACCACCATAAAAATCAAAGTTAGAAGTTTTAGCTTTCTTCATCTCTTTCCTCAAAAATCTGGTTCATTACCACTGGGAGTTGAAAAGTTAAAATGACAGAAATGTCCAAGATACTGGACACTGCCTATTACTAAGAAGCTGGAGAATAAAAACTACTGTAAATATGAATTTCACTTTATAGACATGACAGTTGTAACTAAAGAGTTACAAATAAAAATCTCATTTCTAAAGCATTATTTCTTATAAAACTACAGAGCCTGGATAAAGGGAAGAATAGGAAAAGATAATTAGGACATTCACTTGGCAAAATTGTAACCAGAAACAAAACAAAACTCAACAGTACACACTTTAAAGATTATATTGGTCACTGAGACAAAATAATATCCTTATACTAATTTTCTGTAATCATGTTATCAACAAAACTAATTCTGAAAATACTGCACACCTTTCAGAATGACTCCTCAAGTCGTCATTACTTGATTTAACTGCTGGATTAAGTCTAACATGAAGTTCTGTGGAAGTTCCCCCATGTAGGAACAATCTGGTTGCTATGCACTAAATGTATTCATTTTCGCACAGTGTATTTCTGGTTTGTAAATATTTTTTAAAACTAGGAATTGACTTCAATTCCTTTTGTTTATGTGAAAACAAAAGTTTTCACATAACACTTAGAAACCAACTCTGAGGTTCAGTGTTAATCTCTATTTTCACTGAGAATATATTAATATTTAATCTCAAAGTTCATGCTCCAGTAAGTGGTTAATGTAACAAATCCTCTTTTTAACAAAACATCCCAACTCATTATGAGAAATATCTTCTTCTCTCATGAAATTCATGAGTAGGTCAAAGAGTTCTGAAAATACTAACATACAATTCGAAGACTCTGTTTATCAAACAGAACCAGCTGAAAGGGACACATCAACCGGAACTTCACAGCCAAAAAATCATAATTAAATTCCAATATCTAAATTATTAATCAGTTCAAAAAATTTTGTAGTCCACCTCTTGAACATCATTTACTAAGGTAATTAACAACCATTCCGAGTCCTAATTCAGCTGCAACATTTCTAAGAAAAGTACAGGCTTCATCATCTTGCCAATTTTAATCCACCTTAAACCATATTCTTAGTCTAGAAAGGTCCTCTATTAGTCCCTGTTTTACAAACCTTTTGAGATAGTTGTTTCTACAACCTTAAGCCAGCAAGCACAGGACAGAATGGAGTTTAAGAGGAAGACAGTCTTCAGGAGCTCTCCGGAGAGGGATCACCCTTTTTAAAACAGGCGGTGCTTCAGAAGAAGTCTACTTGGCAATCCACTGCTGTCTCAGCTGTGAGCGGAAAAGCAGGTACGGCCTTGATCGAAGAGAATTTTAAGAGTAACAACAGACTATGCAAAGAGTAAAATTAGAAAATAAAGGGAGGAAGTAATCAGTGTGGCATTATTTCCAAGTCATTTACCAAGTGTTTTTTTTTTATATTGCAGTATAATTGACATACATTATATTATTATAATTATATTAGTTTCAGGTGTACAACATAACGATTCACTATTTGTACATATCGTAAAATGATCATCACAGTAAGTCTACTTAACATCTGTCATCATACATAGTTACAAGTTGTTTTTCTTGTGATGAGAATGTTTAAGATCTACTCTCTCAGCAACATATAGATACGCAAGGGCTCCCTTTTCTGCCTGATTGCTATGGATGGATGTCTAAACTGAAGTCTGTACAATGGGTGGCCGTAAGGATGATAATGCCATTATCAGAGGAAAAGAGTGAAGAGAAACAACAGGCAATACTGTGAAGCTGGAAAAGATCCGAGTCAAGGGCAACTCTGCTATACAAACTTGGGTTATGAATGTAAGCTCTAAGTCTTTTTGTTATCTGTAAAATGGGGATATATCTATGTACACGTCATAAACTCTTTTTTTCTAAATATTTTTTCATCGATTTTTAGAGAGAGTGGAAGGGAGAGAGAGACAGAGAAACATAGATGAGAGAGAACATCGATTGGCTGCCTCCTGCATGCCCCCCAGTGGAGACTGGGCCCACAACCTGGGCATATGCCCTGACCGGGAATCGAAATGGTGACCTCTTCTTGGTGCATGGGTTGACACTCAACCACTGAGCCACACCAGCTGGGCTATATCATAAACTCTTAAGGGTTAAATGAAACAATGTATGGAATGGATTTAACACAGTGCTTGCACTATGTTAAGTGCCTATAAGCATTATTATTGGATTGGATGCAGATGATCAATGAAGCCTTCGATGCCATCTCATGAAGTTCTTCCTGCCATCTCATGAAGTTCTTCCTAGGTCTGAGTTACACTTACAGCACCTAGCTCACTCAGTAAAAGTTGTTCAAAAATGCTAAGCATGAAATATGTCCAATGTACACCCGTTCTCAAGTATTAACTATTTCAGTAATATAAATGTTGCAAGAAAAAAAGGTGGACCAAAGTCATTCTTTTAAGTAATATAACAAGGACTCCATAAGACTATCCCCAGGGCTGCAGTACACCTGTTTGTATTTAAAAACAAAAACCCCTCATCTTCCATGCCAGGTGCTCTAAGGGGAAGCTTGTATCTTAAACACCCTCCATAAGATTAACTGAATGTAGGCCAGTCTGCAATGAACTCTTACACTTGGAAAATCGGGCACAATGACTTGCTTGCTACCCATACCTGAAGGATTTCAAAATAAAAACATTAACTATAACTTAAATAAGAAAACTGTTCAGCCACACATAAACTCTACCAAACGTTTTAAAAGATAAAGCTTTCCTATTTAGAGACTCTGAAATGTATAAATGTCTCTGAATCTCTCTTGGGGGCAAGGGAGATGAGACATTACAAATTATTTCCTATATATTTTTAGACAAGTAATTTGGCACTGGGATAGTTAAGAGTCATTTAGTTTTTATTATAAATTGCCAAAGCTGGCACAAATCACAGTATTTTAGAACTGGAAGAGACATAGAAATCACCTGGCTCTGGAAATTTCAGAAATTTTCAAATATTAATTGCAACCCACATTTTAAAATCCAAACTTAGCAAAGACATCTATCGGTACATATATAATGTCTTACAATGCGATTATTTTTAGTTTTTATTCACAATATAATTGCAGTAGCAGAAACTGTGTACAGTCAGACTTTTCAGAAATCCTGGGCACTGAGATTCTCCCTACCAAAACAGAAATCTTTGAAACATGATTGTATTACAGAAAATTTCATCCCAAAATTCAATTGATATAGCTACATTCCACACTCCTCAAAACAGCCCTTCAATAAAGAAACACCAATGAAGAATTGTATGTTGCTAAGATTTACCTCGATCAGAAGTGATGAGTTCTTAGTATAAGATTCTGATCTGATGGGTTGATGGGTTATTGCATAAGATTTACTGTCTTAAATCTATAGTACAGGTTGGGCATACAAGAGAGGCATTGTCAGGCAAATCATGTGGAGTCAAAGGGGAAAAAATCTGAAAAGGTAGAAAACTAAGGGGCAAAGAACACACTACCTACTTCTCCCTATCATCGCTCCCATTCCGAGCACCAAATATAATTACCCATTATATACACGTGTCATTGATGCACACCAAAAGTACTTGTCAAAATGAGCTGATAGTTTACTGTCATACATTTTGTCCCAGCATACCCAACAACAAATTGGATGTCATGTGACTTCCTCAATGTTCCTAATTAGAGAAGAAACTGGAAATAAAGCCAGCAATGTGTAACAGTGGAAGTGGGGTCTGCATGTCGGAACATGAACACTGAACACCTGTCTGCTACACCTGACTCTGCCCAGCGACAGGTGCTTTCCACTGCACTCCTGCGTCGGGGGAGTCCGCATTCACAAACTCACTGCCTCTTGCCACTGATTTTATTTATTTTTTCTTTATTGCTTTCAGAGAGAGGGGAAGGGAGAGGGAGAGAGTGAGAGAAGCATCGATGAGAGAGAACATCGACTGGCCGCCTCCTGCATGCCCCCCCACTGGGGATTGGGCCCACAACCTGGGCATGTGCCCTGACCGGGAATCGAACCAGCGGCCTCTTGGTGCATGGGTCGACACTCAGCCTATTTTTGTGGATATATTTAACCAAGGCACAAAATGATAAACACTCTATAAAGAGAAACATCACAACCAGCAAAATCAACCAACTAACCTATACAGGCTTACGTGAACTTTTTATATCATAGCTGATCCGATTAGGCTAATAATCTCAGGATAATTACCATCCCCTCTTCTAATTCAAATGGCCCTGGAAGAGCATGATGTGCTCTCCCCCAAGGTAGCCAAGGTGGAAGAGAAACGATCAAAAGAATGCAGTTAATAACTTGTCAATTTAATTAAGCCACCTTTCTGTTTCTTCTACTCGACTGAGTATGAAATCAACTAAGTCACTTCACTTTTCTGAGCCTCTGCTTCTTCAACTGTGAAGGATGGAATAACAACTCTCTCGGGACTGCTCTGAGTGTCACGTTGGAAAGGAGCACACACAGCCAGCATGCAAACCATGCAGTGCTGTGCAAACATACAGTATGAGGGTATCATCTTAAGACGTAAGTCTAAATGTTCAAGTACCTGGTGCAATATTTTGCACATGAGTGCTTAGGCATTTGTGTATTCGTCACTCATAAAGATTATCTCGCATACTAATTATACATTTATTCACTAGCAATAGAATAAAGAAGCCAGTCATGTCTTTAAAATGATTAGTCATTCAATTATGACACCAAAGCCCTGGCTCTCCACTGCTCTCCAACATGGCAGCCACCAGCCACACGCGGGTTTGAAATGTGGCTGGTCTGAAGTGAGTTGTGCTGAAATTGTAGAATGTACGGCAGATTCTGAAGACTTAGGATGAAAAAAAGAATGCAAGACATCTCACTGCAGCCCTGGCAGGTTTGGCTCAGCGGTTAGAGCATCAGCCCATGGACCAATGAGTCGTGGGTTTGATTCCAACCAAGGTCACGTACCTCAGTTGAGGCTCGTCCCCGGCCCTGGTCGGGGTCGTGCAGGAGGCACCCAGTCGATGTGTCCCTCTCACGTCGATGTTTTGCTTTCCCTCCCTCCCTCCCACTCTATCTGAAGATAAAACAGAACAATATCCTATGGTGAAGATTTAAAAAAATAAAGATATCTCACTGCAAGCTTATAATGATCACGTTGAAATCATAGTATTTTTTATATTACTGTGGCTACTAGAGAGTATGTATTTACACGTGGCTTGCAGCGCACACGCTGGCACTGGACAGCACTGACTCACAGCACCTTGCAGGGTATCATGTACACGCACAGAACAGTTTTAATGTACAAACACAACATGGTTTAGAGTACAGATACTTTCCACTCTTAATAGCTGTTTTAACACTAACTTAGTATAGCCAACATAAACAAAACTTCAAGATACTTCTGTATGAAAATCAAGTTCCACTTCTTTACATTTCAATATTCCACAATTAGATCATTTTTTAGAATGATCCCATTATGAAAACTGGTCCTTCCAACTACAGAAGTGATACCAACTCATCTACACTATAGAAATTACAGATAAGCACACACAAAAAGAATCCATCATCCCACCACTCAGAATATTTTGATTCGTCATTACTTCTATGTGTGTATATTAAATAGTATGAATACTACTTAAAGTAAAATCATACTGCTTATCATTTTATAACTTGATTTTTTCTATTATGACATTCTCTTTTTATAGATTCTAAAACTTTCTTAAATTTTTATTTTTAAGTAATTATAGATTCATAGGAAGCTGCAAAAATAGTATGAGGTCCCATATACACTTCATTCAGTTTCCTTGAATTGGTCACATCTTCTCGATTATAGTCCAGTATGAGAACCAGAAAGTTGACACTGGTACACTGTGTGTGTACAAAGGTCTCTGCCATCTTATCACACATGTAGATTCATGTAACCATGGCCACAATTACGATACAGATCTGCTCACCACTACAAAGATCTCTCGATACCCCTTTACAGTCACACCCATCTCCCGGCTCCCCACAAGCCCTAAACCCTGGCAACCACTAATCAGTTCTCTCTGGGTAATTCTGTCATTTCAAGAATGTGAATGGTATCCTATCGTATGTGACCTTTAGAGACTGACTTTCTTCACTCAGAATAAGGCCCCTGAGATCCACGCCAGCCGGACCCACAGCTTGCTCCTCTTTAACCACCGAGCAGCACTCCACGGCCTGAACGTGCTGTTCACCACCGAAGGACATTTGCGCTGTTTCCAGTTTTAGGCTATTATAAACAAAGCTGCCCCACACAGGTTTTATATGAATGTAAGGTATTACTTCTCTGGGATAAATACCCACAAGTGCAATCGCTAGGGCATATGGTAAGTACACGTTTAGTTTTGTAAGAAACTGCCCAACTATTTTCCGGAATGGTTGTACTGTTCCCATCCCCAATGTGTGAGATCTCAAAACATTTCTGAGAGAACTGCAAAATATTCATGGCTATCCTATACTTTTTAAACAACTTCCTGCTGATTCCTAATAGGTAATGTTCATTTTTTGTTATAATAAGGATGCAATTAACATACCTGTACTTACACAGAAATTTTTACATGCAGATCACACAAATTCCTAGAACTGGGTCACAGAATACAAATATTTTAAAGAAATTTGATACCAGCTGCCACACATAATGGCCTTCAGAGAATATAAATCAACTCACCCACTCACCAGGGATTCCTGAGAGAATGCCCATTTTCCAACCTCACTAAAAAATTTTTTTAATATTTAAATATTTGACTTGCCAAAAAATATTAGCTTGTTTTTTATTTAAGAAATGGGAAGGTTATACATTTCTCATCTTTCCTAATTTAATTTGTAGTTCTTTTATAAATTACCTGTTTGTGTTCTTTGCCAACATTTTATTGGAATGTTGGACTTACTGATTATAAAGACCTGGTTCTATCTCTTTATTTATTTATGTATTTATTTTCTTTATTGATTTTAGAGAGAGAGGAAGAGACAGATAGAAACATCGATGAGAAAGAACATTGACTGGCTGCCTCCTGCACGCCCTGCACTGGGATTTGGCCCATACCCTGGGCATATGCCCTGACTGGGAACCGAACCGGCAACCTCTTGGTGCATGGGTCGACGCTCAACCACTGAGCCACACCGGCCAGGCATGGTTCTGTCTCTTTAACATATGATGCAAAGAAATAGGTTTTAAAAATACATATACCTAAAATCCAATGCAAGTGTTAGTAATGAGAGAGAGATAACAGCTGATTTTAGAACATAAAAAGGATACAAGTTTAGCTGACACAGTCCCCCCATTTATCAGCATCCCTGTGCTTCACAGGGTGTACTGACAATACGGCATCACATCTAGTGCCAGCTCCAGAATGGTTCCTAGCATGTCGATCACTTATTTCTAAGCTCACTTTGAAAATGCCAAGGCACAATAACAAACATCAAAAACTTTCATCAGCTTCATTAGGAAGCCTGGCTGGCACCTCTTCAGAATTTCAGGTCGTCTAAAACCGTGGTTCTCAAAGTGCACTCCCCAGACCGCAGCATGGACACCACACCACCTAGGACTTGTAAGAAATGCAAACTCTCAGCCCTGGACTGACCCGCTCTTGCTGGGTGGGAGTTCTGGGGTGGGGCCAGCAGTTGGCTTCCACAGGCCTTCCACAGGCTCTGATGCACACTCAGATCTGAGAACCCCAGTCTAACAAACTGAATATAGAACAGTAAATCTAGATTACCTCACGTACATAATTGTTCTCTGATAAAGGATTTGGAAGAAGTTAATTATGTTACAGGTATTAAGAATTTAATGACATATTTTCATTCTTCCACAAACTGAAATAAAACAAAACAAAACAAAAACCCTGCAAACTGTATTTTAGCCTTATGTTCCACAAGTAGGAATTCTAAAACCATTTCCCATAGAAGAATCCAAAATGAACCATATAAACTGACAAGTCAGAACATGTATTTTTCAAATCAGGAGACTGATTTGTCTCACATCACATACTGCCTGATTTCCCAACTCCCACATGGAACTACCACCTACATCATTTTGAAAACTCAACGAACTAGCATATTAAAACAGCATGGGAATGGCCCTGGCCGGTTTGGCTCAGCAGTTGGAGTGTCAGCCGGCGGACCAGAGAGTCCCGGGTTCGGTTCCCGCTAGGGGCACATACAAAAAAAAAAACAGCATGGGGATGGAAAACTATACAGTTTCTTAAATATCCATGAGTCAGTGACTAGACTGCTCAATTAAAAAAAATAATTCTGGATGGCAGAATTATGGGTGACCTTTATGTTTCTTTTGTTTCCCCCCCAAATTTCCGTAATAAGAAGGTACCACATTTGTAACAAAAATAAAGGACAAAGAATCAGTGACCACATATAATGATAAAGGAAATTAACCTACAGGACATCAGTATTTTAAAATTCTACCCATGTTCATCAATGATTTGTCTTCTATGTGATGAGGATGAACGAGGGCTGGGGTAAGAATTACAGTTCTCACTTCCAGTCAGGATGGCGGGTAGGTAAACACGGTATCGCGTCCTCCCACAACCACATCAAAGTTACAACTAAACTACAGCACAACCATCATTCAGAACCGCCTGAAATCCAGCTGAATGGAAGTCCTACAACTATGAAATTAAAGAAGAAGCCACATGGAGACTGGTAGGAGGGGCGGAGGCACGAGGGGCTGGTCCCACACCCACATGTGGCGGATGAAAATTAGGACACCTCGGCTGGGAAGGTCCTCCCTGAGGACTGAGGGGTCCCTGTCCCACACCAGGCACCCAGCTCAGGGTTCCAGTGCCAGGAAGAGAATCCCCATCACTTCTGGCTGGAAAACCAGCGGGAACTGAGGCTGAGGCGGCTGGAGCCCCCGGCAGCTCCTCTTAAAGGGCCCGCGCACGGACTTACTCGGACTCCCACCCTCCAGGCTCCAGCGTGGGGGAGGCAGCTTGAAAGGCACCAGAGTTGTACGGGGAAGAACTGAGCTGTCTGGCATTGGAGCGAGGGCTGGAGAGGCAGCTTTCTCCTGGACAGACGTGCTATCAGAGGCTTTTGTTCCTTTGGTGAGCCCTTCCCTGGGCCAGCAGATGCTGCCATATCTGGGACTCCAGCTACCTGGCTCACACTGTTGGCCCCGCCCTGGTGATTCCCTGAGGCCCCACCCCACCCAACTTCCAGGCCCACCCAAGCTGCTGCCAGTTGCTTTACCATAGGATTGGCCTGTCTTGGAGCCTGCTTCAGCTTTTCCTAAATTCTTTCAAACAAGCAGCATCTGGTCTCAGCTAGCCCTATACCTCTCGCTAAGTAATACAAAGAAACAAACACAGGGAGGCAGCCAAAACGAGGAGACAAACAGGTCCCAAATGAAAGAACAGAACAAAACTCCAGGAAAAGAACTAAGTGAAATGGAGTTAAGCAACCTAACAGATGCAGAGTTCAAAATACTGCTTATAAGGATGCTCAATGGACTTAGTGAGGACCTCAAGAGCATAAAAAAGGACCAGTCTGAAATGAAGGATGCACTAACTGAAATAAAGAAGTTTACACAGATGCAATAGTAGAGTAGGTAAAGCCAAGAAGCAAACCATTGATTTGGAATATAAGGAAGCAAAAAACACCCAATCAGAACAGCAAAAAGAAAAAAGAATCCAAAGAAATGAGGATAGTGTAAGAAGCCTCTGGGACAACTTCAAGCGTGCCAACATTCGCATCTTGGGGGTGCCAGAAGAAGAAGAGAGAGAACAAGAAATCGAAAACCTATTTGAAACAATAATGGCAGAAAACGTACCTAACTTGGTGAAGGAAACAGACATACAAGTCCAGGAAGTACAGAGAGTCCCAAACAAGATGAACCCCAAGAGGCCCACATCAAGACACATCATCATCAAAATGCAAAAGGTTCAAGACAAAGAGAGAATCTTAAAAGCAGCAAGAGAAAAGCAGTTAGTTACCCACAAGTGGGTTCCCATAAAACTGTCAGCTGATTTCTCAAAAGAAACTCTGCAGGCCAGAAGGGAGTGGCAAGAAATATTCAGAGTGATGAAAAGCAAGAACCTACAACCAAGATTACTCTATCCTGCAAAGCTGTCATTTAGAATTGATGGCCATATAAAGAGTTTCCCAGACAAAGAAAAGCTAAAGGAGTTATCACCACCAAACCATTATTATATGAAATGTTGAAGGGTCTTCTTGAAGAAAAAGATAAAAAAATATGAACAAACAAAATGGCAATAAATACATATCTATCAACAATTGAATCTACAAACAAAATGAACAAGCAGAACAGAGACATTCTCATAGATACAGAGACGTTTTTTGGGTACCAGATGGGTGGGGGCTGGGGGGATGGGTGAAAAAGGTGAAGGGATTAAGAAGTACAAATTGCTTGTTAGACTGACAAACATCAAAGGGAAGGGGGGTTGGGGGTGGGAAGAAATAAACCAAAGAACTTATATGTATATATGCATAACCAATGGACACAGACAACAGTGTGAGAAAAGGCAGGAGGGGGGCGGGAATGGAGAGGAGGGGGGCAATGGGGGAAAAATGAGGAACATTTGTAATACATTCAACAATAAAGATAAGTTAAAAAAAAAAAAAAGAATTACAGTTCGATTTAGAACTGACCTACTGCACTCACCCAGGAACTGAAAGGGGTGCACTGAACTACAGTGGCTATTGTCCATCCACCCTCCAAGGTACAGAGCCTGCCAATGTGTGCGGTTTGGCCAGTCACAGCATCCCAACCTCCAGACGACCGAAAATGGTCCAGGACTGGGCGAGTGATGGGGTCCTGACTGCTGCAGTCACTCCTTTGATTCTGAGCTCGAATGGCGTCCTTCTCATTGCTGGCTATGTGGGCCGGTACGTTCATTTTTAAAATTTGTTTGAGTTAATGTAGTTTGAGTTAAATTCCTATTTCTTGCAACCCTGAATATTCTTGAGCACTTAAGATATTAAAAAATGTTTAGTTTTGTAAAATAATGAAGAGAGAACATCCATAAACCTTGTAACTTACATGATGAAATCTGATGTGTTCTTAGAAAGCAGTCACCAGGTCTGTTTTCTCCCTCTGACTCATCGTCATGCACTTCATGTGTTTTAAGACCCAATCTGATGATGAACCTGGTACCCTACATCATCCTTAATTTCTTGTCCCTCCCAAAGGCTATCCAAGTTTCATCTTAAATTGTACTGTGAATGCCCATGAATTAGACAAAAATGTCTTGAACAAGTTTTAAGTAAGAAGCATTTTTTACATATCCCCTCCACTAGTTTCTTTTCCCAACCAAAAGATAAATCAAGTAGATCTTCCTAAATTGACAGAGGGAAAAAGGAGAGGGGAAAGTACTATCTAATCCTATTAAAATATTTAAAAATGCACTGTTTACCCTGTGATTTCAACTATTCATGATTTCTGAGGAACACATTTTATTTGCATTGCTTTACGGAGAATCTACCTTTGACGTACAGTCTGTGCCAATCAGGGCATGGAAGTTGAAATTATAGCCAAGATCTCAACTCAACAGAAGTAATTCACCCACATTACTAAACAGAATCATCATGTACACCATGTACGAGGTACAGTGACCAAGCTATGAGTGTGCCGACACAAAGAACTTACAGCGGACGGCACAACATTTCTAACACCCAAATGTTCTGTAGCCATTTCTAAACTAGCTTTAGGTGCAGCTTACAAGCAAACCCATCTTGTTCCTTATCACACCTCAAAATTGGTTTTGCACAACAAATGGGCCTCTGCTTTATTACCAGACTTCTCAATATGACTTTTGGTTGCTTAAACCACCAAATGAGCAACCAGAAAGGATTAGGAAGCCCCAGAGTCGCTGTTACTTGGGTGAGCGTGCTAAGCGCTGCAGCGGAAACAATTCCAGGAGCAATGCACTGCCTACAGCCCCCAAGGCTCTAGGTCCTATGTTTAATTTCTAGCACATGTTTAAAAAAACAAAACCAGAAAAACAAGGCTACTGCTTTTAAGGACACACTTCATAAAGATACTTTTCCCCAATCCAGTAACACTTACATACACAAGACGCATACCCTAATATGAAAGAATATTTAGTAGAACTCTCAACTAGAACTGTTTTAAAGAGGACTCCAATTGAAACCCCAAGTTTTCACTTATTCTATATACATTTACTGAACCCTGCCCACTGCCGGGCACTGTGACAGACAGGAAAACAAAGCTATGAAGAGGTCCTGCCCTCAACAAAGATGACAACAGCAAAGGCAATCCAATGAAAATCGAGTCCAACTCTTAGGAGGAGGTATCCGTCAATGGAAGACAATAGAAAGGCTTCCTGAGACATCCAGAAGGACAAGTAAGAGTCAGCCAGAACACAAAAGGAAAGGAAAAGCATTTCAGAAGAAAATCCAGAGGAACAGAATGTGTAAAAGTATGGACGAGACAACGCGGTACTTGCTTGGAAAACACCACGCAACTGGGCAAGAAGCACACAAACTCTGGAGGGCAGAGGGGGTGGCGGCAGGCTGCTTCCAAACATTCTAAGGAAGAAATAGTAAAGGACCAAATCAGAAGCCTCTTGTGACACTCAGGACTTGGACTGTTTCCTAGTGGCAATGAGAACCAGGAGAAAAGTTGTCCAAGAGGAGAGGCCCAAGAGCCAATTAGATTTTCTGTCACATGTGTGTGTGCACGGGGCGGTAACAGGTGGTTAATCCAGTTTTGGGGAATCAGCAGCCTGTGGGGAGAAGCAGAAAGGTGTGGATGACATCTGGAGAGAGTAGTTAATAAGTAGGCAGGAGGAAGCAAAGAACCAATTACCTTGCATCAGCCTGCAGAGCAAACCCGACACCCAAGAATCATCAAGGCCTAGTTCAGATCCCTGATTGAGGAAGGCGTTCCTCAGAGCACCCCAAAGACTTCCTGACTCGACCTCCTCTAAGAAGCACGTGTGTTCTCTACTGTGTACTCATTCACTCCATGCCTACCGCGAAGTTCGTTCACATCACTGGCTGCTTTACACCAATGGTTATCTCTTTATGGTCTCATCTTTTTAAAACATTTGTTATATTCCTTGAAAGCAGGAATTTTCTGTCTATTTAACCAATACCTTGAAATATAAATGACTGATGAACAACACTACCGATGAGAGACAAAGTTGACTTCCATTGATGCACTCTAGAAAGTTCCACACACCCAGTGTTGTTCCTTTCACCTACGGATGTGTGGACTTAGGATGCTGGGAGGAGACAACTGTATACAAGTATGTAGGTAATTAAGAGAAGTCGAGAAGAAAGCCTATTTCTAGAACACATAAGGGTCTGCATGCAAAGTTGAGCTCTAAGATATTCTTAGGATTAAACCCTGGTAAAACAAGCAAAAACCACACACAACAACTGGGATGGGTCTCACAACCCAGAAGTGACACACTGTATGAATCCACTTGCAAAAACAAGCAAAACTCATCTCCAGCATTAGAAGAGCGGCTGGGGTAGGGGAAGTGATGGCAGAGTACACAAGGGGTTTCTGGGGTTCTCATGTTCTGCTTCTTAATCTGGGTGCTGGTTCCACAGGTGTGCTCGCTTTGTGAAAGTTCATCAAGCCTTATCATTTATTTACATACTTCTCCATATGTATGCTGCAGTTCAAAACATTACTTGAAAATCAACAGGCAAAGAGCCAAGAGGGGCGCACCCGTGACGACGAGTATAAAGGAAGATCCACGAAGAGGAAAGGCCCTGGTGATGGGGCAAAGGGGAAAAAGCCAGAAAGGTTGTAGAATGTTTTACTTCGAGTTGGAAAGCAGACATTATTTAGAGACCTGCTGTCACCTAAAGTCCTAATAAACTGAATTAGTGCTGATAACCATTTTGGTAAATTACAGCCACTTAAGGAAGTTTTTATCAACCTTAAAATTTCTTCAGCACCCATGG
Organism: Tadarida brasiliensis; assembly: GCA_030848825.1. Classification (NCBI taxonomy): domain Eukaryota; kingdom Metazoa; phylum Chordata; class Mammalia; order Chiroptera; family Molossidae; genus Tadarida; species Tadarida brasiliensis. The sequence goes on along the minus strand of CM061274.1, from coordinate 1,802,459 downwards.
AAGCACACAGTAAAGGCATGCCGCATTCACACACATAACTGAGTCCGTTCTGAACCTCCCACCTAGTAACATGCAAGATATACCGGCAAGTTAGCTGGTCTGGGTTTAGTCTGCAACAAGCAACTAAAAAAAGTTGAGCAGCTTTTGCACACAGGCTCCAACCCTAAACTTTCTGCAAATAAATGAGCTGAACGGCACCGGTAAACCTTCAGAGACAACCGTCCCCTCGTTCCAGAAGAGAGCAGCACGATGCTTCCTAAGAGGCAGCCGTGTAACCCCACAATCCACACAGCCGTCACTCACCCAGCTCCCATCACTCAGATCCTGCTCGAAATTCTTCAGAGCACTTGCCACCAGGTGAAATGATCTTATTTTTGTTTACTTGTTTATTTTCTCTTTCTCTCCATAGCATTTTAAGCTCTGTGAGAACAAGGATCTTATCTGTCTTTATACTGCTATAGCCAGAGCCCAGATGCCTGTGTGCTCAATAAAAACTTATCAGATAACCACAACTACCTAGGTAATTCACTTTAAGGTCACCAAGTATACATAAGATCAAGTCAGTACCAATAAACCGGTAGGTTCGCTGTAATGGCAAATACACCCTGTTTCTGGGTGACAGTGATTGACCCAGCTTTTGTACCAGTTTGGGACTGAAAGGCTTGACAAGGTTTGAAAATTTGGAAGACAGGTAATTTTCTATGTATTTTATGAAGAAATTACATGAAAGACAGACACTAATAAAACCAATGTGACTTAAGGAGAAAAAGCACAGTGGTGGATGACCCAGGACCGTGGAGAACAGGCCACCTCTGCTCTGGGCCAGGCACCTGCTCCTCGGCTTTCTTGCAGTTTTCCTATCTGAAAAGTATTACAGGATGATGTGCTTTTGAAGCTTCAGCGAAGATCAAAATTTTGACATTATCACTAATTAAGTATGTTTTCCCCTATAACTTCTAAAGTACTTCATGGCTACTAAGGAGACTTTGAGTTGTCAGGGTTTCTGAATTTAAGGGGAGAAAAATTCCAGTTACAACTGCAAAGACTCAGGGAACAAGGAAAACATTTTACCCACAAAACAACTGAGTACCAACTTCCAATTCAATATCCAAAGTACCAACTTTTATATTAAGCTACACCATCTTATTACACATTGAAAGTAAATTCCTCACTTTTATTTGTCTGTAAAATCTCTAAAAACAGTCCACTTTTCAGAGGGACAGTATTAAAATACACAGGGATTAAATAAAACATGATTTCAACTCAACACCATAAAATCTGGAGTTGACGACTTATAAAGTTCTAAATCTATGGCAATTACTCAAAGCAAAAAAATTGCAATTTTTCAAGTGAGTGTGATTTAAGCAATAGTTTGAAAAGTCAAGATGCAGCCGTATTACCAAAGAACCATTAATCAGCAACGTCTTGGTAATTTTTTCTTTTACAATAAAGATATTACTGTATCCAGAGAAATAACAAGATCAAAAGTAAAATATACTTATCAAGTCCAAAAGTTACTCTGCTCAACATTCAAGAACTTCAACTTAACAATGGTTAGATAAGTTTGGGAATGTGTGGGCTGTCTTTCTTTTCTTTTAAAAGCCAGTATCCTCTTTCATGAAACAGGCTAGGAAGGGATAGTGTTTTTTCCCCACCCACCACCACCTTACATACACACTCCTTTTATTTTTATTTTCTGAAAGGCTTGGAGTACATCAGCATGGTGGGTGGGGAGCAACTTTCCCAGCTGCAGGTAGGTGACTCCTCCATGCTGGTGTTCAAGACTTAAAAGTACACCACATAACAGGCATAAAGAAACCACAGGATGAGCTGAAAATGCTCTAAACTGGTTTGTAGGGATGGTTGCACAACTCTTCAAAATCACTAAAAATCATTGAAGTATACACTTACAATTGGCAAATTTTATAGTATATAAATTACACCTCAATAAAGCTATAAAAAAAACCCAGCAAGGGGTAGAGACATTACACACATATGATACTACATCCAACATGTAAGATCTCTACTTGCCCCTGAACCTCCAAGTCATCTAGTCTGTTAAGTACTCCCCACCTCCTTCCCTTAACATGTCCTTAGGGGTGTCGACCGTCCTGTCACCCTGCCCATTCTGCTCCAGAAGGAAGGATACACACTCTGAACCACTTTCGTGACCCCGCCTGCGGAGTTAAATGCATGTGGTACAGATGGCAAGAGCAGTGAGGAGCTGGCAGGTGATTGTGTGGAAACCAATTCTGTCAGAACAAACAAAGGGAGGGAGGACGCCTTCTAACTCAGTGGTTCTCAACCTTCCTAATGTTGAGACCCTTCAATACAGTTCCTCATGTTGTATGTGGGCGTGTCTGCATGTGGGATGTCTGGGTTCCTAGGACCATCGGAAATATGTGTTTTCCGATGGTCTTAGGTGACCCCTGTGAAAGGGTCGTCCGGCCCCCAAAGGGGTCGCGACCCACAGGTTGAGAACTGCTGTTCTAACTGATCCCCAAGACAGACCTCTCAGATATCCCATAGCTTTTTATACCTTTCTTAGGGCTTTTTTAACTTAGAGTATGGTCATTCTGGTACATGTCTTACCAACCTTAAACACCTTCTTCTTTAAAAATGTTCTTTGAATAAGTACCAGTATTTTCGCAATCAAATTGAGGAGTATCAATTCTATCCTCAGAGAATAAATACAGTTCTGTGTCCTACTGTACTACCATTCATTCAAAGCTGATTCCTTTGGTTGACTGGTAAATGACATCAACAATAATGACAAGAATGATCAACTAACTCAAAAATGACCACTGGCTAGCCAACCAGCTGCTCTTCTAAAAGGAAACACTAGCTCAGAACAACAAAATCCAATTTCTATGCCATTCAACAGGTTAGAAAAACCCTCTTACTGTTTAAAAATTTTTCTAAAAATTATAAATTTTTGCCTAGTACACAGTGTCCAAAACCACCAACAAGCTTTCTTCTGCCACCAGTACCAAGTCTGACTAAAACATTATGGCAAGGCAGAAAATGTCAAACCTTTGAGGTACAGAGAACACTACAAGAAAGGTCCAGGAAAAAGCCATGCAGTAATGAGGACCAGGAAAATGAACCAACACACTGGACAGGACAGGACGAAAACCTGTGAGATTAACCTTTCTGTGTGAAGCACAAATACCATTTGCCTTCCAATTAGTGACAACTTCTGAAATAGCTCTAAAACACCAAAACACGGACAATAACCAAGACGAAACAAACAAACTACATAGTGTAAGGGCATCTATCATGAGTTGATAAGATTTTAAGTCCTCAGATCTCTGAAATCTGTGTTCAAGCCTACCCAACAAAAAAATTACACAAAGATCCTTGAAGATAGTAGGTGAGTATCCTGTTCCTGAATAAAGTCTAAAATACTTTCATTAATAATTTAACATTTGCTTAAAAAACCGAATTTCACTGTCATCATCTGTGACTCTGAAAAAATTGTTTTTAAAGTCAAAACCTTCCATGTGCTTCCACAAAGTTGATGAGTCAGGTTTCAACACATGTAGGACTGACATGCATCTCATTATGTGAGGTCACTGTTCCCAGCAGTACATCAGACGTAAACTTTTGAATCTGGTATACATTCTGTCCACCTCAGTCAAGTTCTCGAGTTCTCAGGAGTTTCCTAGTCACTTACTTGAACATCATCTACGGTAACACTCAAAGCAAAACCACAATAAAAAGGCCTGACCTCTGAGGGATTCTACATGTAAAAAAAAATGACTCATAAATAAAATACAATCGCTATCGTTTTAAATAACACATACATTTCTAAACTTTCATGCCATTGATGGAATTCCCTATTTTGGATAGCAAAACAAAATCTATTAAGCTCACACTGAGTGTTTTTACTTTAACTAAGTCTATTTTATGATAATACAAAAAATAAACACAAATTTACTTTGAAAACTACTTATGGTGAAATAGCTTCACTTTTTGTGTATTTTTGTCAAAGGTCTCACTGCTTGCAGAGGTAGTGGAAGTCACAAAACTGTTCCATCAGTAATTGGACCAATTCATCTCAGTTATATTCTTTAGGTTGCCCAATATCCTATTTATTCCCAGGTAGAAATAAAGCAATGCTATCCTAACAGACACATTCATGTAGTGAAAAGACAATATCCAGTTAGAACCATGGAGTACTACTACACAGCCATACTGGAATGCCACCAACTCAAAAACAACTGAGACTTTGGCCATCCAAGTCAAGTCTTCAAGGAGCCAAGTTCACTCCTGTGTCCCTTTCACACATATCCCCGAAGTCTGCACATTATGTGACATCAAGAATAGTTTAACTTCAAACTCTAATATCAGTAAACAAATGCGATATAAATCAAACGGTAAGCGGAAGGCTACAGCACCAGGTCTGGCACTGCAGCCCAGGATCTGGGCGTTGAATCTGGAGGGCAACTCGCTTTGGTATCAGCTGCAGTTCACCACCTTCAAAATGAAAACAAAAATTCTTCCAACATTCTTTTCATTATAACCAAGTTTTCAACGCAAACTTCCATCTAGCCACACAATTCATTTCACCATTTTGCAAAACCGCCTTCCCTCAGCATAAGCTAATCAGAAAAAAACACCAAACTGACAGCTCAGCCTTCCGAACAACGCACTTTCTTTATCAAAGCTCCACATGTACTTCAAGTGCAAGAAAATAACACACATTCGCAGCTCAGGACAGGAAAAGCACAACCAGCGTTACTGTACACCGTCACTCAATTTCTCAAAGAGAAAAATAATTCAAGGCAGGCAAATTAAAATTTCTGCCCGGGGCAAAAATAAAAGGTCTTCTGTCCCACACTCCACAGCGAAAGCACTGCCTCCTCCTGAGAAGCCAACACCGAGGAGCCCGCAGACACAAGTACGAAATAAATTCGGTCTCTGTTTGAAATCAGGCGAAAACCTGAAAAAAACTCCCTCCCACAGACCTTTTATTCAACGTGAGGCTTTGCACCCAAAACGAAACACAACCCCGACCGCACGTCGCCCACCGACACGCAGAGAAACTCGTAATCAACAAGTTGGAGCCGGGCGGCCGGAGCGCTCAGCCCTCCCCACCGAGGCAGGCCCGAGGGCCGCTCCGTACCTGGTGGAGGTGCCTTTCCGCACGTCGCAGATGCTGCACTTGAACGCCTCGGCGCTGTTCCTGAAGGTGCAGACGCTACAATCCCAAAAGCCTTCGTCCGCGGCAGGTTTCGCTTGTCGCTTCGGCCTAGAGAGGGGCCGGAGGAGGGAGACGGGAGGAGACAGCAAATCACAGGCGCTGGTGAGCCGTCGTAATTTCGCAGGAATCCGGGGCTGGAAACTTCGCTCGGGCGACCACCCACCCACCCTTTTCCGGGACCCGAGGAGGCCCCGGCCCCCCCGGCGCCCCGCAACCTCCAGGCCGCGTGGCCGCGAGGCGCGGCGCCCCGGACCCGGCCGCGGCGCAGGAGGCGGCGGGCTGCGGCCTCGCGCGGGGCCGGGGCGGCGGGGGCCGCGGCCGGGGCGGGGGCGCGCAGGGCGCCCGCGGCGGCGGCGGCGCTGGGCCGGTCCCTTCCTCCCCGCCCAGGCTCGCGCCCGCCGCCTCCTCCCCACCTGGTTAAATCTCCCTTTGTCTGGGAGGAGCGGCGGCGGCGGCGGCGGAGGGCGGCCGAGGAGGAGCCGCCATGGCTGCGGCGCGCACGGCCGCCGGCCCGAGCGGAGCGACACCGCCCCCGGCCGCCGCCGCCGCCCCCGCCCCCGGATCTCCATCTTAGCGGCGCCTCCCCCGCCCGGGGCTCCGGGCCTAGCCGCCGCCGGCCCCCGCCCGCCCCCAGCCCGCCCTCCTTCCGCCCCGGCGCCGAGCAGGTACCTGGTCGGGCTCTTCTTGTCGCCCATGGTCATGGATGGGCTGGACCGCCGCCCCAACGCCGAAGCCGCGCCGCTCGGAGGAGAAACGCCGTCCGGGGAGTCGTCGCGGGCCGACCCCCCTCCCTCCCCCGCGCGCACCCGCCCTCAGCCGCCGGAGCTCGAGCTCCTGCCGCCGCCGCCGCCGCCAGTCTCCGGACGAGACTAGTCCCCGCCAGCGCCGCCTCCGCCGATGACTGACGAGGGGCCGGGCCGGGCGCCGCGCGTCACGCGCCGCGCGGCCAATGGGAGGGCGGCGGCCTGCGCCGTGGGGGCGGGGGCGGGGCGCGGGGGAGGGCGGGGCGTGGCGGGCGGGGGCGGGCCGTCGGTGTGCGTGCCCCGGAGTGTGTGCACGCTGGTGGCGCGCGTGCCTGCTGGCGGCCCCGCGGCCCCGCGCGGCGGAGCGTGCGTGCCCGGCGGGGCGCACGTGGCCGCGCCCGGGAGCCCGCGGTGGGCTCCGGCCCCGCACGGTGGCCTCGTGCGGCTGTCCTCGGGACCGCGGCCCCGAAGGCGCCGCGGGGAAGTAGTTCCGTGCAGTTTGCCGCGGCCACGCCACCAGCAACGCCTCGAGGCTCGCCGTGGCCCGGGAGCCGACAGGGCCGCTCGGCCTGGGCCCGCCCGCGCCCTTCGGCTCCTCCGCCACGCACAGCTTTGTATCGGCTTCTCCTGAAGTCCCCGCCTCCAGCCCGTACTCCAGCCTGGACGCCGGAGGGAACTGTGCAGAAAGGGTGTGGCGCAAATAAGGTTCCCCCGGGCTGTCGCTGAGCTCTGCGCACCGACTCCCTCGGTAGCCCGCCCAGAACCTAAATAGGGCGTTTCCCTGGGGAAGTCGCTGTAGGAATCCTGGCAGCCACGTGCCAGCAGTCAAACCTTGGGCCTCAGCGCCTTCGTCTCCAGAATGAGGCTAGTACCCCGCCTCCTAGGATCGTTTGGAAAATTCAGAAACATATGCAAGAAAGCACGCAGGTCGGTGCCTGACACTTAGGAAAGACCAATACAAAACACTGGGCTGAGAACTGCCGTAACGGCCTGGGCTGTGCACCATCTCCCCCACTTCAGAAGGTTCTTGAAGACGGAACAGGCAGCACGCTCTGCTTTCTGCCCTGCTCTAAGATTACCTGCCAAGTTGACTTGAACGTGACTCAGACCCCTCTGCCCGCAGGCACTGGGTAGTCCTGGTTCGGGGAGGACCCCAGATGATAAGATAAAAGGCTTGGCTAGGCTGAAGCCCTGGGTGGGGGTAGGGACAGGGTCACAGAATGTTGCTAGAGGTTGGGGGGTGGGGAAGGGTGTAGAGGAAAGAGATAAGACTGGTCCTCAGCACCCACTGTGATAGGCCTCATTTATATGCAAACACAGAGTGGGTTATTATCAGGACTGCCCCACAGAAGGAAAGCATACTGAAACTGAGTGCCCAGGGAGCAGGAAGTCCTAGGATTAGTACAGGGATCAGAAGCCAGAGAATGAAAGAGGGAAGGAATGTGTCAACTCTAAGCTTGATCAGCACATGCTGTCCTTTCTAGGCAGGCACACCCTAGAGGGCCAGGAGGGACAGCACTGTTCAGCAAGGGTCAGTAACACCCCCACCCCCGCCCCTGCCTTCTCAGAAAGGGAGGGAGGAAAGGAGGAAGAGGAGGAGGGAGGTGTGGGGCAGAGGGCCAAAGGGGACAGAGAGAGCCCAGGGGCATGCACACAAGCCATGGCCCAGTGCCCACAGCCTTAGCCCCTGGTGTGTGCCTGGCATGTGTCCAGGACTCCACCCCTGGTGTGAAGGTACTGAGAGAAAAGGGGTGGTAAAAAAATCCCAGCTGGAGGAGTGGCCTCTGGGGAGGAGAACAGTGTAGCTGGAAGCCACAGGTAGTGAGAAAGAGACTGACTTCATTATTATTAGTTATGTAGAGTAAAATGCACAAATCATTTTTAAGCTCTGTGAATTTTTTTTAATTAAAAAATTTTTTTCCTTTATTGATTTTAGAGAGAAAGGAAGGGAGAGGGAGAGGGAGAAACATGGATGAGAGAGAGCATTGATTGGCCGCTCTCTGCATGCCCCCCACTGGGGATCTGGCCCACAACCTGGGCATGTGCCCTCTGTGAATTTTTGTGTGTATCTACTAAACCTTTGTATGCACCACCCAGATCAAGAACATTTTTCATCCTTTCATCCCCTCTCCACAGGTAACCACTGTTTCAACTTCTGTTACCAAAGACTAGCTTTGCTGTTTGCGAATGTCATATGCATGGGTCGTATCGTATACATGTATAAATAAAGAATCTTACTTCGTGGAAATTCATTTATCGCGGTAGAGTCTGGAAACTGATTAACCGCGATAAACGAGGGCCGACTGTATACTCATACGTCTGGCACCTTTTTCTCAACATAATTGTGATATTCATTCATATTGTTGCCTATGTCAGTAGTTCACTTTTGTTTATTTGCTTAAGTGTTAGAATTCCATTGCAAATACAAGGTAATTTAGTTACCCATAGGAGACTGACTGTTTCAGTGTTTTTGTTTTTTTTAATCTTTGACCTGTTTTACCTTTTCAAAGAGAAGACATAGTTTTAAACATGTTTTTAAGATAAAAAGAAGTTCCAATATAGAGAACTAATTTCTAGAAACGCATCAGACCCACACATCACCATGTGGTTGTAACTGGAGAGGCTCTGACTTCGTTCGCATGTTGGAGGTAAATCATCTACTGAAAGTCTCCTTGTAGTGACAGGAGTCAGACAAGACTGCTTCTGAAGCCGTGTGCTGTAGAGTAGCTGGTCTCCAGCAGAGAAGCCACTGAGATTCTACAGCCACAGTCTCAGCCTGAGCTGGGTGGGGGCGAACCTTCTACACTGTTGCTTGAACCATCCCTGGTGTGAAGAGAGGAGTGGGAGTTGACAGGGAGCCCTTCCCTGCTCCTCTGTTTCCTATCTGAACTTCTATTTCATGTTTCATTTAAAGAAAGGGTTCTACTGCTTTAAACATTATTTAAAACCCTTGGTTTTAGAACAGATGCTGGTTAGAAGTGCTCCCCAGGAGGTATCTCGGGTAATGATTCCACTGATGCATAGCACAGATTAAAAGACCGCATTCTGCCTCCAGGTCCTCGACTCAGTCACACTGGCTTCTTTGCTGTTCTTGGAACAGTCACCGTCTTACCTCAGGGCCTTTGCACTTGCTGTTCTGTGTGCCTGAAATGCTCTTTCCCCAGATAACCACGTTTTCATCTGCCTTACTTCCTTCAGGTCTTTGTTCAAAAGTCAAATTTTCAGTGAGGTATTCCCTGGTCACCTAGTCTAAAAATGTCATACATCAGCCCATAGCCTGATGCCTCGTGCCCCCTCACGGCGCCCCTTGCTTTTTCCTCCTTATCACCGTCTAACATACCATGTAGCTTGCTTGTCTTGTTCAGCAGATCTTGCCCCAACAGAATATAAGCTCCGTAATGGCAAGAATGTTTTCCTCTTTTTTAACAACAGCAAGTTATTGAGAAGCACCTAGGTGCCTCATTTCAGGGACTGGAAGATCAGATACACAAGACAGACTTGATTCCTAATCTTTCGGCGTTCATGTTCTAGTTGAGAAGCCAAACTTCATACAATTAATTAACTATGATTGCGACCACAGCTACAAAGCCCAAGTACAGGATGCAAGGCAAGAGGGTAGTGGGGGGAGGGGCAGCCCCTGATAAAGTCGAGATTGCCTAGGAGGAGAGAAGGGAGGTTGTTTCGGACGTGGTGCTTTGGAGGAGCTGAAGGCAGGCAGCTGTGGCTGGAGCCCCGAGGAAGAGGAGAGAGAAGGCTGAAGAGACAGGTTCCGGCTAGATCTGTATGGCAGGGCAGGCTGAGCTGGGAATGGAGTCTTTGTCCCGAGTGCAGGGAAGCCACGGTGGACGAAGAAACATCCTGTAGAGAATTTTTATGAGTTTATTTGAGCCCAAAGTGACAACAATTGCTGGAAGCAAGATCTCAAATACTCTGGAGAATAACAGTGTGCAGTTTCTTTGATGCATTTGGAATTCAGGAGGGAACATAGGAGGAGAAGCAAACAGGTGGGGGTTGGACTGCAGGCTAGTTAAAATCAGGTGCTCTCTTGAGGGGTCTTATCTCTGGCATTTCAAAGGTGTGTTAACTTAGATGCTCAAGAACAATAGACAGGCCCTGCCGGTGATGCTCGGGGTTGAGCGTCGACCCCATGCACCAAGAAATCACTGGTTCGATTCCCAGTCAGGGCACATGCCCAGGTTGTGGGCCAAATCCCCAGTGGGGGGCATGCAGGAGGCGGCCAGCCGATGTTCTCTCTCATCGATGCTTCTATCTCCCTCTCCCTCTCCCTTCCTCTCTCTAAAATCGATAAAGAAAACAATTTTTTAAAAAAGAACAATGGACAGGGCTGGCTTAAAACCCGTCACTACAGAGGTTGCAGGCCTGGGGATGACTGCCCACCAGGACCTGCCCAGTTCAGAATGTATTATTGATTACAGCACCCCTTTTTTGTCCACACCATTGATGAGTTTACCAAGAATATTTGTCTACCTAGGATTGTCTTCGGTCTGCCGTAATGAAAGAGATGCTGGGAGAATGCAGACCCCTTTGTGGGGGGAGGGAGAGAAACTAGATTGGCCGGAGAAATGGACCAGAAAGGCTTCCTTCCTTTATTTTATTCAAGATAGAGGAAAAAAGACTGATGCTTGCCAAAATAAGGATCTGGATCGTTATCAACTCCGCTTCCTCCCGCCTTTAAATCTGCAAATATTACTCCCAGGCAGAAAATGTAAATACTCACTAAGACCTGGACTTTGAAACTTATGAATACCCAATAAACTTATTATAAACAAGTGAAAGCAAAAGGCCTTTCTCCAGATAGCTCAGGGCTTACCCACCCCACCCTGTTACACCTTTTATGGTCTGAGTTCCAAAGTGTGGTTTAGGGTAGGGTTTTCACTTGTCTGCAGTGAAATGAGAAAACTGAGGGATAAATGTACAAATACCTTTCTACATCCAAGTAAATGACCAACAGTTGATTCTCGTGAAAGACTTTTTAAAAAATATGTTTTTATTGATTTTACAGAGGAAGAGAGAGGGAAAGAGAGATAGAAACATCGATGAGAGAGAACACCAACATCGATCAGCTGCCTCCTGCAGGCCCCCCACTGGGGATGGAGCCTGCAATCTGGGCTTGTGCCCTGACCTGGAATCCAGCCAGTGACCTCCTGGTGCATAGGTCCATGCCCAACCACCAAGCCACACCAGCCAGGGTTTTTTGTTTTTTGTTTTTCTAATATGTTTTCATTGATTTTAGAGAGAAAGGAAGAGGGTCTGTCTTTCTGTTGTGGGCGGAGGGAAAGGCACCAGGTATTAGACAGGTGAGGTCAGGCCGGACCTGGGTTCAGCAACCTCGGGACTGAGTTCTGGCTAGGAAAGAATTCAGAGCCAAGACTCAAACTGTATAAGAGAACATTTATTTGGAAAATCACAGAAGTAGAAGTAGGTTTTAGGAGAAATGGGCTTAGGAAACAAGTTATAGAGGCAAAGGAAGGGCCCTTGGAGCTTGGGAGTGAGGGAGGTCATGGTAACGCTCCTGGGTGTGAACGAGAGGGGGAGGGGAAGGGAGGCGTGGACAGACTCCTGGGAGGAAGAGTGAGAGCTTGCTGCGTCCTGGTCCCAAGGGTTTTAAGGGTGGAGATTTTAGGGGAGGTCCAGGGGAACATCTCAGTAGAAGATTCATCAGCTGTCCAGGGGTGTCCTTTCAGGGTCGGGTCTCCACTGATTGACTGGTCTGCACCAGGACAGGGGTCATTATCCAGTGCTGCTGGTCCTGAGGTCAGCCATGGGGTCGCTGTTCAGGTTTTGCTATTTCTCTGGGCCTGGAGCTGAAATGTAACCGAGGCCTAGATGTCCTCTCTAGGGAGGAAAGGTCACCCTGGGGCGAGGTCCCACCCTACAGCTGTCCCCTGCTAGGCACCCGGGGCTTTCCACCCTGGTGACCTTCTGTACCTGGCCATCGTCCTTGCTCCGCTCAGGCCTGTCTAACTGCCCACCACATTTCCAACTGTTTTTTTTTTTTCTTGGAGGGTTGGCTAATTTATTTTATTTTATTTATTTTTTATTGTTTTCAAGTACAAGTGCAAGTTTATTTAGAAAGTCACAGAGGTGGAAGAAGGGAGCCAGCTGGGCTGCGTGGACCGAGGAAACAAGTCACAGAGGCGAAGGAAAGGCCCTCGGGACGCAGGAGAGCGAGAGAAAGAGAAAGCTACCCAAGAAGGGAGGGGGGAAGATTCCAGCATGTTCCAGAGAGAGGGAGAGAGCGCACGGGAGGGAGCCCTCGAGGGCTGGGTAATTTAAACACCCCCTTTTTAATGGAGTGATGGCAATAGTAGATGATAGTTGTCTTCCTTAAAATGTCCTCAGTTGGCCAAATCACCAGCTGATAATTCTGTGTTGGCTTCCTGACCTCTCTCCTCACCAATTTTATTCTTGAAGTTTTAAGTAACCAAGATCTAAGGGATTTTAATGACCCATTCAGAGCTAGCGTTGAGGGGAAGAGGAAGGCGAAAACAGTGTCATTTGGTGGCTGAGAAAGCCGCCCAAGAAAGACAGTAGCTGGGAAGGTTTAAGGTTTTGATTCTAATTGCTAAGATTTAATGCCCTACTTTGTACTGGATGTTCCTTTAGTGGTTTAAGAGAGAACACTGTTCCTTGAAGCAACTACCTGGAGTGATTTAGGAACCTGGGAGAATCCAGCTCATTTCACGGAAAGACTCTGGCGTACGCTAATGTCACTGGGGCCTCCTGCCCAGAGATACTGGCGGTAGGATTTACCTCTGAACAAGCAGCTCTGGAGTCCAAGGGGGTGGCACCTCCTTGACCATCTACCTGTGTTTGCACCTTATCAGAGGTGACGTTTTGTTGACCTGCTTCTTGCACAGTGGGAAATATCACCAGTCAAAATTGTCCTGGGTTATACCTCACACCATTAACAAAAGCTAATTTAAAATAGAGATCCTAAACCTAAATGTAGAACCTAAAACTATAAAACTTCCAGAAAAAAAATATAGGAGAAAACTTGTGTAGCCTTGAGTAGACAAAGATTTCTTAGAATCATACGAAAACTAGCAACCAAAAAACAAAACAAGCAACCCGAAACCATGCTCCGTAAAAGAAAAAGTTGGTAGCTTGGACTTCATCACAATGAGAAACTTCTGCTCTTTGAAAGACATTATTAAGAAAATGAGAACAGCCCTGGCCGGTCTGGCTCAGCGGTTAGAGCGTCGGCCTGCGGACCGGAGAGGCCCAGGTTCGGTTCCTGCTAGGGGCATGTGCCTCAGTTACAGTTTGGGTGGCGGCCACTCGACGTGTCTCTCTCTCTCTCTTCCTCCCTCTCTCCCTCCCGCTCTATCTGAAAATAAATGCAAAAAAAAAAAAGAAAATGAAAACACAAGTCAAAGACTGGGAGATAATATTTGCAAAACACATATTTGATAAAGGAATGCTATCTAGAATATAAGAAGACAAGCAACTTGATGAAAACATGACCATGGACATTTCATCAAACAAGATATGGGAAGAGTTAATACGCACATTGAAAGGTGTTCAGCATCATTCTTCATTCGGGAAATGCACGTTCAGACCACACACTGTACTTTGGGATGGCTTGAATCAAACAATCCTGACAATCCCAAGTGCTGGGAAGGATGGGGAACCCCCCCCCCAATGCTGGAGGGAGAGCGATAAGGTACAGGTCCTCCGAAAATGGTTTGGCCATTTCTTATAAAGTTAAACACGCACTTATCACATGAGCCAACGATCCCACCTCTAGAAATTTACCAAGAGAAATAAAGACATGTTCTCACAAAAATCTGTACTCAGATATTTATAGTTTTATTTATAATCACCAAAAGCTGGAAACAACCCAAATGCCCTTCAGCTGGTGAATGATAGACAAAGATTGGTCCGTCCATGGAAGGAAAGGAAAGAAACCATTTACATGTGCAACACAGATGAATCTCAGACTCCTTATTCTGAGGGGAAGAAGCCATTCTCAGAAGGTCGCATACTTTGTGATTCTGCTTATGTGACACTCTGGAAAAGGCAAAATTATGGGATGGAAAACAGATCAGTGGTTGCCAGGGGCGAGGGGTGGAATGAGGGTTGGACTGCGAAGGGTGGAGCCGCAGGAGGGAATTTGGGGAGGCGATGGGAATGATTTATGTCTTGATTGTGGAGGTGGTCCCAAGACAAAATGCAGTTGTCAACGCTTGGAACTAGACACCAAAAAGAGTACATTTTACTGTATATAAATTACGTTTTAATAAACCCAACTTTTGCTCATTCAGGGTGAAGAGTTCCCCAAGCCTCTACATTCCATATTGCCTGCTCCCTTCGTGTAGTTCCCATCGTGTAGTTTAGCTGTGTCCTTACCGCTGTGGCTGGTCCTGTGCTTTCTGAGAGTTCTTTTCAGCGCTCAGGTCATAAACCTTGGAGTCGTTCCTGACTCTTCTGTTTCCTGAAACTTTACATCCAGTCCCTCGGCAAATCATTGGGCTTGACCTTCAGTGTACGTCCTGACTCTGACCCTTTCGTATCACCTCTGTTGCTGCCACTCCGTTCCAGGTGAGGACCCTCTTCAGCCTCCTGCCGGCCTCCCTGCTTCTGCTCCTTGAACCTGCTAGGGTCTTCTAGATTATGCCGTGGCGATGATTCTCAAATCGTCATGATTTATCCCTGCAGAGGGTGACTTCTCGCTGAGGTGGCATGTCCGCTGCAGGTCTGTGCGGCTCGGCCCATGCCCCCTCCCCTGGCGCCCAGGCTGAGGGAGCAGCTGCCACCTGCACTGTGGGTCACAGACACGGAGCAGGAGCTCGGAGGGCCTCACGTTGGCAATGAACTGCGTGGCCTGGAAGCCACACTGGTGACTTCCGCTCACAGCTCACTGGTCAGAGCTGCATGTCCCCACTCAGCAACAGAAAGTGTGCCCACGTGTGCCCAGGAGTTGTACAGCTGGAAATATTTAGCCGTCAGTGTTGTGATTACCATGATTCTTTAAAATCTCTTCTCTAGACAGAGGATTCTTTTCAGCTGTATATGACAAAGTCCCTCCCCTGCTCGGAATCCTCTAATGACTTCTCATAACACTTCGATTAAAATTCAGAATCTTGACGCTCAGCTTCCAGGCCTGCTGGTCAGCTCCAGGCACACTGACCTCGGGTGGTGTCCTGCAAGCCCAGCCGCTCCTAGGGCCTTTCAGCCTGTTCTCGCCCCGACAGCCCCGTGGCCGCATCACTCTTCCCGTCCAGGTGTCTGCCAGCTGCCCCTCCAGCCAGGACCTCCCTGACGAAGACATCCTACGTGACATCACCCGTCAGTGCCACCCTACCCTGCTCACTTCCCTCTGCTTTCCTGTCCTGACCTGGCATGGCATGGTCCTTGTTTTTGCCTGACTCTTCCGCTAGAATGTCATTTCCATCCGGACAGGGACTTTGTTTCGTTTCGTTCTGTACCTCTGGTGAAAGGGCAGTGTAGTAAATGTCCCCACACACAGCAGGAGCACAGATGCTCTTTACACGGTGAATGAAGCACTTTTATGTCTGTTTCCCCACTGAAGCCCCAGATGACTCTGAGTAAGACCTCTTATTGCCCTATTGGATAGATGGGAAACTGAGTCAGTGAAGTGATTTGTCCAGCGTCGGGGTCAGAGTGAATGCATGCTCAGCGTCTGACTCCCCGACTCCGTCCCTAACCTCTCTCCACCATGCTGCTTCAGAAGCACGTCACTGGGGAGGAACCGCCGGTTTGGAGAGTGCCTGAGGAGGGTGGGCGGGCAGGACCGGGCCAGCAGTCCTTCCGACAGAGCGTCCCGGGGCATCTGGAAGACAGGGAGGGTCGCTGGCCCGCGCACACCTGGTTTATGAGTCCACGTTGCCGTGAGTCCTTGCCAAAGCAGACCAGCCACATGTGCCAGGACCCAGGGCGCGGGTGATGTGTACACTGGGCTCTAGCTTGGGCCTCGGGAGTGTGCAGAGCGGGGGTTCCCTGTAACGCCATGATTTCCTTCACGGACTCAGTAACACCTGCCACGCCTTGGCCCAGACATCGCTTCCCCAGCAGCGGGTTCTCGATACTGAATTCCCACCCTTAGAGTCAGAGCCGCAGAATTCTGAGGGTGGACGGAGAATCAGGACAATCCATCTAGCCCTGTCCTCTGAGTTCAGAGGTGAGCACCGGGGAGCGTGCAGGGTCCAGAATGTTTTCACGCGTCGCCCCCTTGACCTTCGCGGCCGCCCGCTGCGCGCGGCCCACCCTCCTCGGGAGGAGGACACTCGCTGAGGCCAGGCGGGACACGTGCTGGCCACAGAGCCCTGGGCAGGTCTTGAGCTTGGTTTTCAAACCTGCTCCCAGCTTCTTTCTGTTATGGAATCCCTGCCACCCAAACGTCCTGGGGTTCATCAATGAAGACGTAGGTTACGAAAGAGGCTCACCCACAGGAACATCAATGTCGTGGACGGAACTGTGTCCCCCTTAAATTCATGAAGGCTTCACTGGCCCCAGTTACTCAGATTGTGCCTGCTTTTGGAGATGGGCCTGTCAAGTGGCGATGAAGGTGAAATGTGGCCGTCGGGGTGGGCCCTGACCCGACCTGGCCGTGGCCTTACACAAAGAGGACGAGGAAGAGGCGCAGGGAGGCCCAGGCTCAGAGGACAGGCCACCGGGACACAGCACGGAGGCGGCCTCGGGAGCAGCCAGCCTGCTGACACCTTGACCGCACACTTCCAGCCTTTAGCTGTGAGACAGGGACTCTGCTGAAGCCTCCCGTCGGCGGCATTTTGTTTGGCGGCCGAGCTGACGGATCCACGTACTGTGAATGTGTGTGTGGCCAAAGAGATACTGTACCGCCTGTGGGATACTAACTAACGCACGTGGACTGTCCACTCGGGCACGGCGCAGACACATTAGGTGTTTTCACTCAATGAGTGCTAACGCTGACCCTGTGAGGCAGGTTCGCTGATGTGGCCCCTTTTATAAACAGGGACAGCGGGACACATTCTGAAAGTGACGGGGCTGGGATTTGAGCCCATTCTCTGAGGAATCTAGTAAGGTTAGACTTCATTCCTGTTCTTCATATCAGGAAACTGAGACCCAGACACTCGTCCGACATTCCACAATCAGGGCGGGGCGGAACCAGAATTTCAAGTTCTCTGTACCTGATCACCGACTGAATCCCTGGAACTCAGGAATCCTAAAAATCATTAATTGGAGGAAGGGAGGGGTGAGGGTGAAAATCGATGTACGTGCAAAGTGAGTTTGCAGGGCACCTGAGAGAGAAGGCTGGCCACTGGAAGGTTAGGAGAGCTGGTAAAATTGAGCCAGAACCTGGGAGAGGGAAGCGGACAAATGACAGAGCCTGGAGGGGCTGGTGTCCCTCCCTCCTCTTGGGATCCTCTCCCTGTTGCTCCCGCCCATGGACAGAGAGGTCGAGTGATCTGCCCCAGCTCACGCCACCAGCAAGGCCGTCGCCGGATACATTCAGATCTCTAGGCCTCCAAAGCCACTCTCTTCTTACTTTCGTTTTAATTCTGACAGCTATTCGTGAGGCACCTGCTCGGGGCCAGGGACCAGGTGCTGGCACCGCCGGGGTGAGGGCCTGCAGATGGAGGGTGGGGCAGACGGGCACAGACGCCGACAGAGGGTGGCGGGGCCGTGCAGCCGGGGGAACCAGCCATCCTCCCGTGTCCTCCGGGGTTGTCCCCTCTCCCAAGCAGCGTGTTGGGCCTGTGTTCTCGGTCGCAAGGAAGAACATGACAGAGTAGAAGCAGAAAGCCTTCAGTCTCTGCCGCGTGTTCCATCGACCTCTCTGCTCCTCACCCTGAGTTCCCACAGGAGAACTTACTTAGGGAAGGAGGGGGCAGACAGATGTCTGGAGGAGGAAAGTGGAGGGGACTGCATTTCCAGACAAGAAAATCTTCCCAGCTGCTCTGGGAGGGAGAGACGACAAGGGGGTCCTGAGAAGGAGGGACAAAGAGCAGAGTGTCTGTCAGCAAACAGGGCCCCGGAGGATGGTACCTCAGAGCAAGTCGGGTGGGCTGGCATTTATGCACACAGCCAAGGCTCATTGTGGAGATCCCGGGACCCAGCATGACTGGGCATTGTCAGGAGGGCTCCTGGACTTGAAGGGGCCGTGAAGAGAAAACCAGGCCGGTGGCAACCTGAGAGGAACAGGTGCTCCAAGACCAGACTGACCCCTCCTCAGCACCCTGACACCAGAGAGTCCAGGCTTAGACGCAGCACTGGAGAAACGGTGAGATGAGATGGGGTTCAAATAAAAATCAGGGGAGAGATGAAAATAAGGAAATTCACACCTGCTATGTTATACCAGAGGCATACCAAAGTGCGTGGCAGAGTGTTGGCAGCCGGGATTGCCCAGCAGACAAGTTGAGGAGGGCATGCCAGCCCAGGGCCCCGCACCGGTGGTGGTCCTGAGGTGCAGCCGGGCTGTGGACCACGGGAGGTCCGTGTACTGGACTCAGCGCAGGTGCAGCGGGAAGGGCAGACGGGGAGGTACAGCCCGGCTGTGGACCACGGGAGGTCTGTGTGCTGGACTCAGCGCAGGTGCAGAGGGGAGGGCGGCCGGGGAGGTGCAGCCCGGCTCGGAGCAGCTTACAAGGCGTGTGGAGCTGTTGAAGTTTATCTTGAAGACAAGGGTGGCCTCTGAACACATTACTCAGGGTAGGATTGAATCACTGTGTAGGATTAGTATCAGTTTTTAAAATCTCTTGGGGAGCAATGTTGATGGTGGTGACTAGGGTCAGAATGGGAAAGACCAGTAAAAATGGCGGAGAACTCAAAAGGACAAGGAGAAGGTAGTGGAAAGAAAGAACAAGAGATTTCAACAGTAGAATCTCCGGACTTAATTCCTGATTGGACTTTGGGGGGAGGGATGAGACCCAGCTTTCTAACTTGGGCGAACGAGTCAGTCATGGGGACATAACAGAGACGGAGGCAAGGGGAGGCAGTTCAGAAGAGGAGACACAGAAGTGAGGAGTCGGTGAGATGAATTTGATGTGTCGCGTAGGAAGCTTTTGGCTGCAAGTAAGAACACCTACAAAATAAAAACCCAGCCCGGCCGGTGTGGCTCAGTGGTTGAGTGTCGACCCATGTACCAGTGGGTCGCAGGTTGTGGGCCCGACCCCCAGTGGGGGCACGCAGGAGGCAGCCAGTCAGTGTTCTCTCTCATCGATGTTTCTATCTCTCTCTCCCTCTCCCTTCCTCTCTCTCTAAAATCAATAAAGGAAAAACAAAAAAAAAACCCATGAGACAATGAAGAAATGTGTTCTATAACACAGAATGAAGCCCTGTTCCAGGTAAGATACAGCTAGCTGGTCACAGGGACCCAGGTCCCTTCTCATGTTGGGTCCAACCTACCCCCAGTGGTTGTCACCACTCCAGTATTACAAGGCACAACGTGACGAAACAAACCATCTCTCATATGCTTTTCCAGAGGGAGGAACACCTCTCCCAGACATTCCCAGGAGTCCCCCCTATCGGATGTGACTGGCAGGCTCGGGCCACACGCCCACTCCTTAAGCTCTCACGGGTTTGGCCAGTCGTCAGAAATGGACGGGCAGTGGGGGGTTGACAAGGTGATGGTGGCTTATGCAAATGGAGATACTTGGAAACAGTTGGACACGTGGATCAGGGGACAGATTATGGCTGAAGATATCACAGAGGTGCTATGAGAGGAGAGGCAGAGAGAGAAAAAGGGGGCCGAACGGAACTCTGGAGACCACCTCTGTTTCAGGGGCCCCTTGAAGAAGAGAAATGACAATGTAATAGCTGAGGACTTGACCCTGAATTCACATGGCCCTGGTGGGAATTCCAGTCCTGGTGACCCCTTCGTCACTCAGAGCCCCACTTTCCTTGTTTGTAAAGTGGAACCACTGAGTCCTAGCTCTCAGGGTTCTGGAAGGAGTTGATAAGGAAATTAGCACAAAGCCTGCCACGGCCTCAGCCCACAGCAGCTCCCATAGCTGTCGGCGAAGAAGGAAGCCCACGAGAGGGGGTCTGAGAGGGGGAGACGGGTAAGCTGGGGAGCACCCACGAGGGGATGGTGGCATTGCAGACACGCGGCGCGAGGACTTCAAGGAGGAAAGAGTGGACAATTATGTCATCTGCTGGAGGCAGGTCAGGTCAGAGGTAGCCTGAAAAGAGCCCTTTGGATTTAGCAATTAGAAGGTCACTGGTACCCTTGACAAGCGCACTTTGAATGGAGAGCCGGGCGGACAGCCAGGAAGCAGGGGTCAGCTGTCAAGACGGGAATTCAGATTGCCTGCTGTCTCCATCCGCGTCCTGCCACCGCGGGGCTGCCTCACGTTGAGAATGCCGGTGCGGGCCTGCCTCCCACCCTCCCCCGTGGAGCGCTGAGGACCCGCTCCTGTGTGTGCTGCGGCTGAGGGAAGGCGGCCGTTCCTTTCCGCAGGAACACGCTGTATCCTTTCGGAGGGTTTGTGTTTACATTGTCACTTTATTGCTGTGTGGTTCTTTTTCAATGTTACATGTTTTGCAACCATAAAAACAAACAAACAAACAAGCAAAACCCAAACAACATATGTGCTTTACATCGAATTTAAAAAGTTCAGACCCTCATTCTGTGAACATTTTTGAGGCCAAGTGTGGGTCTAGGGAAACCCTGGAAGAGCGCTGCAATTTGGCAAATCCTGCGTTAATAAATGATAGCAGCTGGCCACACAGATCATGTTTGTCAGGGCTGTCGTTAAAAGCCTAATATTTTTTCCATTGCACAATGCCTCCGCGAAATGCAAACGTGGGCAGCGGCTGAGCGGCCGGTGTGCGGCCCGCCTTCCTGCTGCCCGCTCCCCTCTCGGCTCAGCTCCCCAGCGGATGACCCTCAGCGCTGGAAGGCAGCAGCTGCTACTGGTTCTTGACTCTGGCACGGAAAGCGGGCGTGGGGCCAAGTCTATTGTCCAGAGCTCCCTGGGGAAGGTGCTAGAAGAGAACAGCAAACATCTGGATTGCAGCACACAGAGGTCAAAGGGCCAGCATGTGTGTCTGCACCTGGCTGGCTGTTTAAATGGAGGCGACCTCAAACCAAACACTGGGCCTTATTTATGTGGAGGGTTGGATGCCTAATATAAACATCACCTCCATCATTGTCTCCACAGGCTTTGTGCCCAAGGGTCACACGAGCCCCACCGTGCAAACCAGCGCCCCAACTCTCCTCTGAGCGCTGAGCTCCCCTCTCCCAGCGACCAGCCTGAAGGTTTGCTTACTTTGCTAGTATCACAGCTCCACCTGAAACTAACACAAAATAATATTGAATGTAAACTGTAGTTGAAAAATAAAATTTGAAGTTCTTTTTAAGAAATAATAAAAAAAAATAGTATCACAGCTCTTTTGCACAGCGAAGCCCAGGGTAGCCTCTTGCATTTAAATCCTCAGGGCGTGCTGCCGAGGTGGGTCCCCGTTCTGGGGACGCTGTGCGCGGGCGCCCTGGCTGTGAAGACCTCTCCGAGTCCGGTGCCAGGGCTGGGCGCACAGTCAGGAAGGGCCCGGCGCATGGCGGCGTGCAGTGAGAGCCGGTCCTCAGTTCTCAGCAGCCCGAGCCCGTCCTCCTCGCCGCCCGCTGGGGGGGACAGACGCGGGTGTGTGTGGAGACGAGGCGGGGAGCAGCCAGGGCAGTGCCAGGAAAAGGCCGACCATGCGATTGCTGGGCACAGGACTGGACCTAGCTTTCTGTTTCTAGAGAGGAGCCTGAAAATAGAGAGAGCATGCTTTAATTTCCACAAGCATTTATTAACAGGTGATTGTGATTGTTCCCAACGTAGCAAGTGCTGGAAGGCGGGGCTATGTGCAAGTGATCATGCAGTAAAGAGAAGAAAAGACTAACGACCAGGGCAGTGGGTGTACGTTTCGCGGAGAAAGAAGGGTGCATCCAGCAAGCACCGGCGAAGCCCTACCACGTACAAGCACTGTGCTGGGCTCCAGGCAGATGCAGCTGGTGCCTCCACCATGGAGTTCGCTCTGTGACACTAGAATGCTTGCCTACCAGGTGCCAGGCCCTGGGAGATGCCCTCTTGGAGATAACAGTCTGTTTAAACAGATGACACAGTGAGATAAGTCACTTCAAAAATGTGCCATGGGTGTTATGATCAGGGAAGAACAGAAAACGATGAGATGATTAGAAGGGGTTCAATGGTTTTCAACCAGGGATAGTTCTGCCCCCACCCGCCCCCACCCCACCCCACCCCCACCCCCACCCTCAGGAGACATTTGGAAATATCTGGATACATTTTTGGTGGTTGCGACTGGGGGAGGAGGGTGAGTGGCATCTAGTGTGTCGAGGCCAAGGATGCTTCTGAACACCCCACAATGCCCAGCACAGCCCCACAACACAGAATTATCCAGCCCAGGTGTCAGTAGTGCCAAAGTTCAGAAACTGGTCTAGTCTAGCCCCAGGAATGCTCTGGGGGAAGAGGGCAGTTTCACTGGAGGCCCGGAGGGTGCCAGCAGTTCAGAATGCTGGGGACTAGGGGTCCCCTAGTGAGAGGGAGCAGTGGAGGGGAAGAGGAGTCCCAGGAGCTAGGGCTGCAGGGAAGGGGGGAAGCAGGTGGTAGGACATGAAGCACACCTTCCAGCCTGCACGGAGTGGCCAGAGGGTGTTCTGGGCCATGTTCTGACGTGTGGACTTGATGTGGAGGCATGATGGCTGACACAACCTCCTCACCCACCCCTACCCCCTTGGAAAGTTTGAAACTCGGTGATATAATTCAATTTGTTTTTAGGACATTTGCTCTAACAGCACTGCAGAGGACCGAAGAGGGGAGAGATTAAAGGCACGTGAGAGGCTTCTGCAATAGAAATGACAAAGGTAGGTTGTGGCCGTGGCCGTGGCCGTGGCCGTGGGGAAGCTGCAGCAGACATGAAAAGAGACACTTTAACTGGGGGTGGGAGAGAGGAACTGTTGACGACGAGGTTTCCAGCTGAGGGCTAGTGTGCGTGGTGAGGAGTGTCACAGAGGAGAATTTCTGGGGGACATAGTTCACTTTATTATTATTTTTTTAATCCTCACCCGAGGATGTTTTTCTATCTATCTTCAGGTAGAGTGGGAGGGAGGAAGAGAGAGAGGGACAAAGATGTGAGAGGGACACATCGACTGGCCACCTCCCGCACGACCCTGACCAGGGCCGGGGACGAACAGCAACCGAGGTACGTGCCCTTGACCGGAATCGAACCCGAGACTCTTCGGTCCGCAGGCCGACGCTCGAAACGCTGAGCCACACCGGCCAGGGCGACATAGTTCACTTTAGAATGACAGCGTCGATGGTCCTGTGGGTACCCAAGTGGGCACGCCTGTGCACGGAGAGGATGACGGACCTGGCGCTGAGGGACGTGGATGTGGGGACATGGTCCAGGGGCAGTGACCACAGTCCTGAAAGTGGAGAAGGTATTCAGAGAAAACACCTAGTGGGAGATGAGAAGCAAAGCACGGAAAGTTGGGGTTCATTCATAATTGAGGGCAGAAAGAGAAGCGCGCAGAGGAGAGGGCAGGGCGATGCAGCAGGGACGCCCACCCGGCAGGGCCGCCCTTAGGCGAGGAAAGGCCAGGCTGTGCGGCAGCCGCGGTCAAGCGGGAGGCGAGGTCAGATGACGCTGTGGGACGTGTCCGTCACGAGGTCCTCGCGACCTCTTCGGAGTGGTTTCCCCGTAACGGTGAGTGTGGACGTCGTTTGGAGAGGCGTGATCACCAAACTGCAGGGAGGAGTGGGACCGAGTGCCTGGCATCCGGGCCGAATGTGAGCAGCAGCCATTTCCCGGGTGGGATCCCAGCGAAGCAGCAGGAAACCAGGTCAGCCAGAGGCCGTGCGCAGGGACGTGTTGTGTCCTGACGAAGAAGGTCTGGAGGCGAGAGGCTCGCCATCGATTTAGCAGCTTGGTGATGTCATCGGGAATCTGGACTCGTCCTGCCTTCCCGCTCTGCCATCTTAGACGTGGTGACTTCTGCCCTGGCCAGTGTGGCTCAGTGGTTAGAGCATCGGCCCGCGGACCAGAGAGTCCCGGGTTCGGTTCCCGCTCAGGGCATGTACCTCGGTTGTAGTGTGTCCCCAGCCCCGGTTGGGGTCGTGTGTGTGGCAACCACTCGATGTATCTCTCTCACATCGATGTTTCTCTCTCTCTTCCTCCCTCTCTCCCTCCCGCTCTATCTAAAGATAAAAATGCAGAAATGTCCTCGGGTGAGGATAAAAAAAAATTAAATAAAAATAAACATGGTGACTTCTGTCCTCACCTCTGTAACCACATGGTCACAAAGCAGCAGTGGCAGCTCCACGCATCGCAGGACAGAGCCCGAGTGGGGGAAGAGGACAGGGGCCGAAGCGCGCTGCACCTCGCACTCCTCGCTCTCTGTTGGGAGACTTACCCTTTATGTATCGTTGGCCAGAACCACACACCTTCCCTGGAACAGTCAAGGTAGAGGCGAACGGGCGAGCACCATCGGGACTCCTCGCCTGGTGTCCGTGCAAGGAACAAGGGCGCTAGCCGCCGGGTGCACCAGGCGTCTGACGTGGGAAACCACCTTCATCTCTTTGGATAGCCACGGGGGTGGGGGGGGGACCAAAGCCCTTACAGGCCTCGGAGAACTTTGGAAAGAAGGATTAGAGTTTAGAGCCGATATTCACAACAGACGTGTAACACCCCCCATTTGCTGAGTGCCGCTTTTTGGCAGCAGGCTGATTGCTTTACAGAGTTTATATCATACACTGAGCAACACTGAGATACAGGTGATAATTATGCTGACGTCCTGGGGATCAAGCACTGTACTCACTGCGTGCTCGCCAGGTGCCAGGCACTTCGTGGTCATTATCTCAGTAACTCCTCAAAACACGTGGGACAGAGAGATGCTGTTGGTATTTCTGCTTTATAGAGGAGAAAGCCGAAGTGTGTGGAGATTCAGTACGTTGCCTGAAGTCCCTCAGCCACAGCAGCCAGCCCTGGGCCAGCTCACCCCACCGTCAGTGTGCACGCCAGCCACGCCCCACCCCCTCCGCAGGTGAACGAGCCCGGGCGGCTTTCTCACACGCAGGTGGAGCGCCTGCCGGTAAGATGGGAATTTGCTGCCATGAGCATGCTGTTTCCCAGGGTCCTGAGTTTTTAGCATTTCATTTTCCACACAACTTTGCAACGAAAGCACATGTTCCTTCCAGCTGCACGCCCTTGCGACAAGCTCAGTGCTTCCCATTGCTCCCCTGGGACCCGGAGCAGAGGATGGGTAAGCGTGCTCACGGCCCAGTGCCCGTCCTGGCAGCCAGAGCTTCCTCCTCGTGACAGTGACGACGCAGACGACACCGTGGCCGGAGGATCCCGTTCCCGGGCACGTACGTGTAGGAAAGGGGGGCCTCCAAGATGACCAAGACCGCCTTGGGGTCCCAGCAAGCTCTCAAGCGGGATTCGGCGCCCTTCTTGAGACGAGAGAGGAGCCGACCCTGGTGGGCGCTGTGCCCCCAGCATCTCACAGGCATCACCTCACTGAGCCTCGCAGGAGGCTGTGGAGAAGAAACCTTTACCCTCTGTGTTTACAGACAGGAAAACGAGGCTTAGAACGTTTAAGCAACGTACAGCCTGTGAGAGCCTGAGATGAAGTCTGAACCCACCCAGCCCTGTCCCTCCCGACGGGCTGTTTCAAGCTCTGCTCACCTGCTAGGCCCCTGTGCAGCAGTGTCTCCAGGTGTCGAATGCGCCGAGGCAGCGGCAGAAGGAGGGGTATCCTGAAACTCATAATCCTCGTGTCTTTAAAATCCCGTTTCTGTTCCAAACATATCCAAGGTGTGTATGTTTCAGGATGAGCACACATTCATAATTAAAAGCATGGCAGCATGCTGGAAAGTCATCTTTAACAGTACTCAGAAACGAAAGTAAGGAGACCATCAGTGCACTGCACACAGTGTGCTGGGGTGGGGTGGAGGGTCTGCTCCCTCAGAAGGAAAGGTCTCAGGCCAGCCAGCCTTTCCTGGGATAATACTGGCCTGCTCTAGGCTGGGGCTTCATATAGCCATTTTGCTAAGAGTTCCTGTTTCTTTCCTTACCGTTCCCCAAACTGCTGACATTGCCCCTGGGCTTGGACTGGGGGCTGTGGGTGGAGGGCGGGAGGCGAGCTGGGAAGGGGCAAGGAGGAGACCACCCTTCCACCAGCACGGGGAAGCCCAGCGCCAGCTGCTGGTGTCAGCCCTCGCTCCCCTCTCCCTGCAGGACGGCTCGCAGACTTTGGATTCTTTTTGCCATTTTGGAGATTAGAGGTATGATATAGAAATGGCTCATCAATTTTAAAAAGTCATAATCAAAACCTAAGGCAGGGGGATCTGGAATGACGGAATATCTGTCCTAGGCTGCCCCTCGTCCGCAGGGCCCCCTGGGTGCCAGGCTGTGAGCTGAATGTGCCCCCTTCCTCTGGGCCAGGGCTGCGCCTCGGTGGGCGGAGGGCAGCCTTGGCTGCAGCCCTCACTGGGCAAACACAGTGACAAAGGCAGCCCTGACCCGGTCTTGTCTCGGATTCCCCGAATGTGTCCTTGACTGGAAACCAGGGGGACACATGCCCCCGGCCAGCAGGGACAGGAGTGACATTCTGAGAACTTTTCTTGTTGAATTGCTTAGATCCTTCAGCTTAGCCTGGAAAGACTCAATTAGGAGGAGTTTTAGGAAAACTTCAGAACCGTGGAAGAAAGGCCCAACGCCGTGTTCAAAAAGCTTTCTAAAATTGTCAGCACGGGACAATTTTGTTTAGTTCACAAAACTGGCATCGACCCAACCAATATCTCTCCCCTTAGCCTCATCTCGAAGCCTCGTTCTCGACACTCGGTGGCACAGGAGGAGTGCAGAGCTTAGGGGGAGGGGCCGCCGACTCAGGGTGAGCACTGTCCACCGCACTCTGTGACCCTGGGCAGGTCATCTCCCTGCTCCGAGTTCGAGTCTCCTCACGGCTCATCGGGTGGATAAATGGGGTAATGATGCATAAAAGCATTTTACATTATGCTTGCCCCTTAGAAAAGGGCCACAGCCTGACAGCGGTTACCAGCCCAGGCAGCGCTGGGCAGAAGGACTCAGGATGTCAGCCCATCCGCCTCACCCTTTCCTTCTGGCCTCAGCACCCAGAGGGGACGGCCGTCACAGTGAGAACCTGCAGAGGCGTGTATGGCGAGACGTGGACCTGACCCGCTTCACCTTTTTACTTATGGAACATCTTCCATCTGTGAGGTACTGGGCTCAGAGTGGCGTCCAGATGAAGATGAGAAGTCCCCCGCCCTTAAGGAATTTGCATATCAGTTAAAAGAAACACACAGTAACAAAGAGGCATGTGCATTGTCAGTTCAGAAAGTATCTGTCACTTCCTCCCCGCCCCATCGGGCACCTGCAAGGGCCCGTGCTCCGTCTCCTGATGCTGGCTCACCCTGGGCACACCCTGGGCTCACCCCACACCAAGCCATCAAATTCTCCCGGGGGAATTCAAAGTAGAATGGATTAAAATTCAGATTCAGGATGGAGTTACTCATAATGGTGGGCACAGAGCGAAAAGGGATGAAATTCTCACCTTGGCTTGCCAAGCAGCAGGGACTTCCAGAGGGCGGGGACCACGAGGGGCTGGGCCGCTCGGAGGGAGAGGAGAAAGGGGTGGAGGCGGTGGCCCTCTCGGTCCCTCAGGGCCTGTGAGGCTGGCCGCCCTGTCTTCAGTGGGGTTCCATGAGTCTTCTCTTCCGATAAACCCTTTCACTTGAGCGATCAGTGCCCCTCGTTCCTCTGCAGGACTGAAGTGTGTGGGACCCACCGATGGTAGATAAGAAGTTGCCAAAGGCCATTCAGATAGGATTTCTTTAATCAAAATAACTGCTTCTGGAGAACCTGGTTAGATTAAGTGATTGGTGTTTAATCCAAACAACTGTTTGGCACTTGAGACCATTTAAACAAACCCAGGAAAACAGGGGTGTCGCCACCTTTACTCAGAGCACCACCATTTTCTGTGACGGCAGATTTTATGGAGCGTTCCCTGGAAAATACACACTCTGGGGAAATGAGGTGTGTAAAGTCGTAGACAAAGAGAAGCGGTCGGAGTTCCTCAGACTCTCTCAGGCCTCGTGATCCCCGGGGCGAGGCGAGGCGAGGCTTGCCTCAGGTCTTGGGCATCGAGGCGTGTGCTCACTTCCATGCGTAAGGGCACCTGTGCCAGCATCACCCATGTGTGGAAGCTGGTCAACAATCCAAGCACAGTGTCCATTCAAAATACATTAAAAAAACACAAACACAACTCCTTCCGTGCACCGCCCTTTCTGAGTGCCCGGGCGTGCTGGTACGTTATTAGCGACCTTGTGCCACTGCCAAGGCTGTAACGCTGGGCTCAGAGACCCTCACGGGGGGCGCTGGCACTGAGGAAGACGGTTACCACCTGCACATCGACTGGCACCTCGGGACTGCTCTGGGGCGCAGAGGCCCACGGTCAGTGATGCACGGAGTTGTCCTAATGGAAATTATTGATTAGTGTCCTCAGAAAACCAGCCAGCACTCACTCAGCCTCCTCCAGACGGATGCCAGGCTCCCGAGGAAGGAGTGTCGTTCCCGGAGAGCCTTGGCAGACACCACGGGGAACATAAGCCGCGGTGCAGAGCCCGGAGACGGCGAAGGGTGCTGGAGCAGGTGCGTGGAAAGGTGCAGAACATCACCTGCATCTGCGTCGCAATGACACCTGGTAGGAGGGTACTGAAAACAGCAGTCGTCATGTACACGTGAATATGTTAGTCTTCTCTTACTGCCGTGAGACATGACCCCAAACTCCGTGTCTTGAAATAACATGTTTTTGTCTCTCATCTCTGTGGATCTGAAGTGCTGGCTGGCTGGACGGGCTTCTCTGCTCTGGTTTGCACAAGGCCAAAGCCAGGGTGTCAGCAGGGCTGGTCCTTTCTGGAGACTTCTGGGTGGAGTCGCTTCCAAGCTCATTCAGGTCCCTGGCTGAATCCAGCTCCTTACAGACAGAGGAGCTCGGTCCCAGCTTCCTCTCTGGCCGTCGGCGGGCTGCTCTCTTTCCCTGGGGGCTGCCCGTGTTCACTCTCATGCTTTACACATTGCCCCCCAACACTGACGGGGTTCCTCTTACACCTGGGATCTCTCCAGAAAGAGTTCTGTGCTTTTAGGGTTCATGTGATTAGATTGGGTCCAGGTGGATCATCCAGGGTAATCTATTTTATTTTATTTTTTTAAATATGTTTTTATTGATTTTTTTAGAGAGAGGAAGGGAGAGAGAGATAGAAACATCAGTGTGAGAGAGAAACATTGATCAGCTGCCTCCTGCACGCCCCCCACCTGGGATCGAGCCCACAGTCTGGGCGTGTGCCCTGACCAGGAATCGAACTGGGACCTCTCAGTCCATGGACGATGCTCAGTCCACTGAGCCACACCAGGATAATCTCTCTTGTAAAGTCTGTAACCTTAACTACATCTGCA
The DNA here is from genome assembly GCA_030848825.1 of Tadarida brasiliensis. NCBI lineage: Eukaryota > Metazoa > Chordata > Mammalia > Chiroptera > Molossidae > Tadarida > Tadarida brasiliensis. The sequence continues at coordinate 1,773,065 of CM061274.1, read as the reverse complement.
AAGTCCCTTTTGCCAGATGACATAACATAGTCACAGGTTCCAGGGCTTAGACATGGACATTTTGGGGAGCCCATTACTTGGCCTATGACAACATGCACACACGTTTATCCCCTGAAAGGCAGAGCTGCAGCCGAGCCCTGGTGTGGCCTGCACTGCACTGTAACGGAGCGATGTCATTAACGCGGCATTCGTTACCAACTGCTGCGTAACAAACTGCCCCAAACTCAGCAGCTTAAAGCAACAGATCTTCCACGTGTGGGCAACCTGATGCCGCTCAGCTGGTGCCTCCGCCCACGGTCACTCCTGAGGCTGTCCACCCGCAACTGCAGCCGGGGGGCTTCACTGGCTTGGGTGCTGAAGGTCCACGTCCAAGCTTCCTTCCACGCTGGCAGCCTCGCAAAGTTCCCTCCAGCTGGATACGTGATCTGAAAGAGAGCCCGAGACAGAGCACCAGAGTGAGAGTCTGGGAGGAAGCCACAGTCCTGTTCCGTTTAAACTGTTTAACTGTTTCCGAGTGTGCAGGTCACTGGTGGGAAGTGCATTCACGTTGCTGTGGACCAGATCTCCAGAACTTCCTCTTCTTGCAAAGCCAGCTCTCCATACCCACTGAAGTACTCGCCATCCCCTCCCCAGTCCCTGGCAAGCGCCGTCCGCTGTCTGTCTGTGCGTCTGACTGCTATCGGTAGGTCACATCGGTGCCATCTCACGCTATTTATTTGCTTACTGGATTATTTCACTCAGCGCAATGTCTTCAAGCTCGTCCATGTTGCAGTGTGTGGTGGAACAGACCACAGTTTCTTTCCTCATTCACCTGCTGATGGGCCTGGGTGCTCCCACCCCGGGTGCTGTGGATGGTCTCTGTGAACGCAGATGTGCGAATCGTTTTCAAGATCCTGCTTCTAATTCTTTTTTTTTAGAGAGAGAGAGGAAGGGAGAGGGAGGGAGAGGGAGAGAGAGATAGAAACATCAATGAGAGAGAACAACGATTGGCCACCTCCTGCACGCCCCCCACTAGGGATCGGGCCCACAGCCTGGGCATGTGCCCTGACCAGGAATTGAACCGGCGACCTCTTGGTGCATGGGTCGACGCTCAACCACTGAGCCACATGGGCCAGGCGCTTCTAATTCTTTTGAGTATACCCAGGAGTGGGCCTGCGGGCTCGTATGAAAGTTCCAGTTTGACTTTGGGGACCCCCTTCTGTTTTCCACGGCAGCCGCACCATTCACTTTCCGGCCAACAGCTCAAGTGTTTGCAGTTTCTCCACATTCTCACCGTCACTTGTTATTTTCTGTTTTCTCTCTCTTTTTTTTCAGTAGTGGCCGTGTAATGGATGTGAGGGATATCTCCTCATGTTTTGATGGGCATTTCTCTATTGATTAGGGATGTTGATCATCTCTCATGTGGCTATTAGCCATTAGTCTAGTCTCTTCTCGGGGGGGGGGGGGCACACTCTTTCAAAAACCTAATATCAGCCCGGCCGGTGTGGCTCAGTGGTTGAGCGTCGACCCATGAACCAAGAAGTCGCCGGTTCCATTCCCAGTCAGGGCACATGCCCAGGTTGTGGGCCCAATCCCCAGTGGGGGGCCTGCAGGAGGTGGCCAGTCGATGTTCTCTCTCATCGATGTTTCTATCTTTCTCTCCCTCTCTAAAATCAATAAAGAAAAAAAATTTAAAAAAAACAACAACAAAAACCTAATATTGGAAGTGATGTCCCATTACTTCTGTTGTATTCTATTCATTAGAAGGTAGTCAATAAGTCCAGTCTATGGTCAAGGGCAGCAAAATACTGGGAAGCAGGGATCACGGGGGCCATTGGAGGGCTGCTGACCACAATGGGGCCATGTGGAAGGGCAGGTCCTCAGTGTACCAAGGAGCTCCTGTCAGCTTTCCTTTGGATTAGAATCACTGGGAAGCTTATTAAAAACAAAGTCTGAGGTTCCTCCCCTGCAGATGCCAAACCGGTGGGTTTGGGTATGGCCCAGGGATCTGTATTTTTAAACCACCACCCAGGGGATTCTTTCTTTATTATTAAGACATAATTCATCTACCAGAAAATCCACCCTTTTAAAGTGTAGAATTCAGTGGCTTTTAATATATTCACAAGGTTGTGCAGCCATCACCACTTTCTGAGGACATTTCATCACTCCTACAGAAACCTTACCCTTCCGCAGTCACTCTGCGTTCCTGTCTCCCTCCAAACTCCTGACAACCACGGAAAGAATTTCTGTCTCCGTGGATTGGCCTATTCTGGACATTTCATAAATGGAATAGTACAATACATGCCCTTTGTGTCTGGCTTTTTCAGTTAGTGTAATCTTTTCAAGGTCTATCCATGTTGTAGCCTGTCAGTGATTCATTTCTCTTCATGGCTGAGTAATATTTCATTGTGTGGACAGACCACACATTTTACTTTTCAAATGATTTGTTGAGGGCCCCAGGAGATTCTCACCATAAGGGAAATTTGAGAGAGGCTGAAAACTAAGTTTTACAGGGACAGCAAAAGCACTTTGGATGCCCCAGAGGCTATAGAAATGCAGCTTCTAAGCACAACCCAAACTCCTGACTTACAACAGGTGAAGGCTCAGGATCTGTGCTATCAACAGGCTTCCCAGGGAGGTTCTCCTGCTCACGGAGTCTCAGACCTGGAGCAGAGCTGAAGTGAGGTGGGCAGCGGGCAGATGGTCATTCCCTCTGAGAACGGGGCACCTTTTCAGCAGGTTCCCGTGCTGATGTGCTAGGACAGCAGTTCAACGTTTAGCAACGTGACTGCGATGAAAACACCCTCAGAGACATTTCCTGAACACAAAGTCTTGAGGTCCAGGGTGAAGGGGGTCAAAGGTGGTGCCTGTTTCTTTCTGTTTGATCAGCCTCTGGACCCTGCCTTCTGGCCAGGCCCTGCGCCCCCGGCTTCTTCCGATGCAAGAATATAACCCAGTAGATCCACAGTGGTCAGTTCTCGGAGGGGAGAAGCACTTAGGAGCTTATCTTGTCCAGGGTCTCCCAAGGCCCCCAGACAGCTGATACTCCAGTCTACCTTCAAGATTCTTTCTGAACCCTGCTTTCCAACACCCCTTTCCCGCAGTTCTGGGTGTTAGATTTGGTAGCTCTGGGTGTCGAAACCCGTGGCTTTGCGAAGCTCTCCAGGTGACTCTGATGGTCAGCCAGACTGGACCACCACCTGTCCAGCACCCTCATTTCTCAGAGCAGGAAGCTGACTCGAAGCCAGACAAGTCCGCGAAAGAGTATTGCCTAGAATTCAGGTTTCCTAAATCCTCATCAATATGCTTGGAAACTTGTGTGGTGAAATGTTTAATCATTGGAGTAAAAAACCTAAGTAACTTGAGAATTTGGTTGTGGACATTGGGGTACAAGCCTGTACACAGATATACTGACAGGACTCAGGATGGTCCTCGATGTCGTCATGAATGTTAGCTGGCCAAGGTTAAGCTACGAAAGAATGAATGATGAACGAAACTGTCATTACCAAGTTGACACCATTAATATTTCAATCTGGGCTATATCTCCTGGTAGTTTATCATTAGGATTTAGAAATTAGAAAATTTGGGTTTTAGTCATTTTATAGATACGGATAAAATGCTCACTCACTTCTATTGACCATAAACCTGGAAATAACAACTTTCCAACTCGGTGGTTCTACAACTTCCCTGTGTGTTAGAATCATCTGGGCGTGTTTAAAAATACACCCTTACCCAGTCCCGACCCTCAAAACCTCAAGAAATGGGATCTGCGGCTGGAGCCCAGGCTCACGTATTTTAAAATAAATCTCGCCACGCTATTCTGCTGTGTAGCCGGGCTGATAAGCACTACTCTCGCTCCTTAGATCCCGAATAACATCGGAATAATTGGAAAGCTGTGGATTCTGCATTCTGTTCCTGGGGGATTTTTACCCGAATGGGCTCGTGAAGAGGCTCAGTCTGTGATCCTGTACCCTGGGGCCGTGATCAGTGGCGTCTGTGTACTGATTTAGGGTTCACTGCGTGTGTTCATGGCCATCGCACCACCCAGCTGATTACTTCTTAAGCGTCTAGCATATCTTTTCGGCCAGGAGTTCAAGGTGGTGGATTCTCCTGACCGTTATGAAAAGGACTCCATTAATGAGGCCTTTCTTTTTAGAATTTTAAATAAGGCAAAGAAAAAAATGTCAGAAAACAGGGCAGAAATCCTTTCCACCAGGAAACGGTGCTGTGTGTACTGACAGCAGGACTCCTTGAACATAACACGTTGATTATGGTAAATTCTGCCTCCGAGGGTCACAGGCCCTTGGGGATGAAGCGAGGAGGGCAAAGGAATCGGGGAAAAGTGGAAATTCTAGACCAGTGCTTTCAAATCCTGAAGTGCAGATGACTTTGCCGGGATCTCGTTGGAATGCAGATTCTGTGTCAGCAGGTCGGAGGCTGGTTGTACGAGATTCTGCATCTTTAACAGGCTCCCAGGGGACACCAAGCTCCCAGATCACATTTGGAGTAGATTCTACAGTTAGGGACTGGCCGTTGGGAAGAGATCTGGAGACCTGTTTTCCCCCTGGGATTCTGCCACAAAGTCACCATGGGACTTTGGAGAAGTCACTTCACCTCTAAGCATCTAAGATTTCTCATTGCCCAGATGAGGCTGGGCTCTGTCTAGGTCAGAGATGACAAACAATGAGCCCTTGTGACTGCTGCCCAGATGCTGTGGACAGACAAGATCCCGGAGGCAGGACGGGCACGGTGTCTAGTCCTGCAGCCCAGAAAATACAGCTGATGGCTTCCGGAGACACTGGTTAATTGTACGTGGTCACATCTTCAAATTGTGACCTGGTAACCCTTTCACCTGGATTGTCAAAGCAATCAGGTTTCAGAGTCACCCTCGGGATCGGTGAGTTGATGAAGGAAGCAGTGGCCACCGTGAAGAGCCTGGTGACAGAGGACCCAGGCCCACAGGAAGAGGCCAAGAGGGAGGAAAGGGCTCCAGCGAGAGACGGGCAGGGCCAGAGAGGACACTGCTGCACCTCATCAGGTCCTGTCTTTAGATGATCATCTGAGACCTCGGTCGTCCCAGGATTCCAGCTTCAGTCCCTGAACCCAAAGCAGAGAAGGGACTCTTTCCACCCCAAGCAGGAGAAGGGAGACCCCACAGGCAGAGCTGCCTGCACTCTCCCCTCCGCACCCAGGTGCCCTTCCCAGCCCACAGGCTGACGGTGCTGGGGGTGTGCTCCGGGGGCTTCTGGGTGGACCGCCTGGTCTCACCGCCTTGAGCCACACTCCAGCATCTGCTCGTCCCACAGGTGCTGGTTCTGTGTGAAGGGGCAGAAATGCTGCTCAGTAGGAAGCCACCATGGGCAGAGGGAGTCAGCGCACCCCTCTCGCAAAAGCCTTGTGTGGAGGGCACCACTCTCGGATCTCAAGGTTAAGGAAGATACTGCCAGAGGCGAAGTATATATAGTCTTAGGCACTGTGCTGGCGTCTGTCACTTTGGTCTCACGGAAGCAGCACGCTACAGCACGTTTGGTGTTATTGTTCCCGTTCCACAGATGAAGAAGGTGAGGCTGAGAGGTCCACAGAACTCCCGGAGCTCGCGTGGCTGGGGTGCGGATGCCCTGACATTCCAGTGTACTGACTCCTGTCACGCTGCCCCTTCCCGCCTCCTAGACCTGGGCTCAGAGGGGGCTCTCCAGAAGCTGAGACAGTGCGCTTGACGGAGTGGAGCCAACTTCGTTCCGTCCCTCGGCTCAGGACACAGCAGGTGCCCAGCACAGCGACATACCTCTGCAGTTCTTGGAAGCAAAGCTGTGGACCCGGCTCTTCTGTCTCCAGGTGGGCACCTGACCGGGGTCCTGAGTTACAAACAGGTAACAAGGAGAAGGTGCTCGGGACTCACACGCCCTCTGCAAGCGGGGCCTCGTCCCTTCCGACACAAACTGCAGACCCCTCAGAGCTGTCCGTGTGACCCCCAAAGCCTGCCGTCAGTCAGCTCCAGTTCAGCGTGCTTGGAGAGCTGCAGACCTCAGGGAAGCAGGTGCTGAGAGCAGATGCAGGTGAACAAGGCAGGTCAGGCCCTTTGCCCGGCTGACCTGGTCGGGAAACGGGCAGGAGAGCCGGTCACAGAGAAGACATTTCATGTACGAGGAAAATGGTGAAGGGGCTTGGCCTGCCCTGGGAGCACACGGGGACCCAAACTCCCAGCAGGCAGCTTAGAAGGCCCAGGGGATTGAATGGAGCTGGATCAGCCTTCCCTGCCTAAAAGACTCCCACCGAACCAGACAGTTCTGCTGCTTGGAGCCACGCGGCCGTCTGTCACGGACAGACTCTCTCACTGAGGTTGCCGTCAGCTCCTGCCCGCGGCAACTGCTCGTGTGCCAGCCCTGTAGGTCTGGGCAGACAGTCCCAGGAAGGACACATGTGTGCACACACACACACACCCTGCCACACACACACACACACCCTGCCACACACACACACACACCCTGCCACACTCACACACACACCCTGCCACACACACACACACACACACACACACACCCTGCCACACACACACACACACACACCCTGCCACACTCACACACACACCCTGCCACACTCACACACACACACCCTGCCACACTCACACACACACCCTGCCACACTCACACACACACACCCTGCCACACTCACACACACACCCTGCCACACTCACACACACACACCCACCCTGCCACACACACACACACACACCCTGCCACATTCACACACACACACCCTGCCACACACACACACACACACCCTGCCACACACACACACACCCTGCCACATTCACACACACACACCCTGCCACATTCACACACACACACACACACCCTGCCGCACTCACACACACACACCCTGCCACATTCACACACACACACCCTGCCACACTCACACACACACACCCTGCCACACACACACAACCCTGCCACACACACACACCCTGCCACACTCACACACACACACACACACACATGCCCTGCCACACACACACACTCACACCCTGCCACACTCACACACACACACCCTGCCACATTCACACACACACACCCTGCCATACACACACTCACACACACACACACTGCCACACTCACACACACACACTCACACACCCTGCTGCACTCACACACTCTTACACACACACACGCCCTGCCATACTCACACACACACACTCACACACACACACACCCTGCCACACTCACACACACACACATGCCCTGCCACACTCACACACACACACACACATACACACACACTCACACACACACACATGCACACTCACACACACACACACACTCACACACACACTCACACACACACACACACCCTGCCGCACACACAGGGTCATAGTCCCTCCTTCCCGCCCCTCAGACAAAGCCCCATGGACAGGGTTTCCTCAGATTCGCCCTGGAGATGCTGCTAATATCATGTGTTCTGAAACCAGTGCCCTTGTTCTCAGGGGAATATACTTAGACATTAACAGTGGTCGAGCTGGGTGGTAGACTTATGGGGCTAGTCTTTACTTCTTCTTTTTTAAAAATTTATTTTTATTTTGTAGCTTTTCCATAATGAGCATGAACCGCCTGTGCAATAAATTAGTTTAAAAAATAAAGATGAACCCTGGCCGGTTTTGCTCAATGGTTAGAACGTCGGCCTGCGCACTGAGGGTTGCAGGTTTGATCCCAGCCCCAGCAGAGGTCGTGTGGGAGGCAACCAACAGGTGTGTCTCTCTCACGTCGATGTTTCCCTCCCTCCCTCCCTCCCAGGAATCAGTGGGAAACATCCTCAAGGAGACAGGGGGGTGTGGTGTCCGAGGCTCGGCAGCAGCTGTATGGTGTGAGGGACCGGCACTGGGCTGGGAACTACAACACACAAGCGTAGTTCCCAACCTTCCAGAACTTTCTAATCTTGGGACATTGGACACGCAGTGTGACCTCTCTGAGCCTCATTCTGTCATCTGCCGCAGGGCGCAGTCACAGCGCCCAGAACGTGATGAAATCGATTCGCCAATGTCGGGTGGGATCATCGCTCTAATCCACGTGACTGAAAACTGGCCGATTTCATACTTGTGTAGAGAGAAGAAAAACGATGGTTCTGGGAATGGTCAGCTTCAGTTGGGAGCTGGTAGCCAGGCTTGGATGGCCCCAGTGAGTCTCACGTTTTGAGTCATGACCTTGGAGAGGCCCTCCCCCAGTGAGCAGGGCTGACCTCTGTCACAGTAGGACACCGCGGAAATGACAGCTTCTGACCTCTGGGTCACAGGGCATTGTGACTCTGCCTTCCTGGGCCTTGGACTCTGACCTCTGGAGGAAGCTGGCCACCACCATGGGGGTGCTCGTGGGACCTCGTGGAGAGGGCTTTGGAGCAAGGTGCTGAGGCCTCTGCCGGCTGCCGGCACCACTGCCTGCCGTGGGGTGAGTCGCCCTGGAGGCAGACTCTCCTGCTCTGCTTCAGGTGACAGCGTCCCCGGGTCACATCCTGACGCACACCCTTGAGCACCCCGAGCCACCGGGCCAAGTCACTCCTGTTTCCTGACGCACAGAAACCCTGTGTGAGGCTCAACGTCTGTTACTTTCTGCAGCAACAGGTGTGGGTCCCCCTGCTGGAGGCCAGCTGAGAAGCTGGGGGCCCGTGGCTTTAAGGAGAGCGATTCCTTCTGAGCCGATCCCCTTCCTCTCACCATGAAGGAACGGATACGGGAGCGGCAGGGGCCTAGGCCTGTCTCTCCGCCCGACCGCAGGGGGCTTCTGGGTTACACCACGCGCCCCTCAGCGCATTGGCCCCTGGAGGGTGGATTTGGGAGCGAACCCAAGCCTTGGAGGAGGGGACAACGATGGATACCGATACCCCTGTCATACTGATACGAAGACTCCACTCATTGCCACCGCTCGTCCTTGTCATCTAGATACTCCCCGTGGAGAGCCCCGTGTTCTCTGGAATTTAGTCATCACCTTTTCTTTAATAAACGAGGACAGTGGTTTCAGGTGCTACCCAGCGCTTTGAAAATTCTCCTTCAAAAACTCCACAGATTCCCAGAAGATCTACCTTCTCTGGTCAGTGTGGGCTGCGGCCGGGCACTGCTGTCCCCGGTCCTTGCCCATCACCGTCCGTGGGCAGCCTGCTGGTGGGACAGCTCCGTCACCGCTGGGCAGTTCTCCTCTGTGGCTGACGGTGCCCTGAACAGGCCTGTGCCTGCAGGTCTGCAGGGTTCAGACACGCCCACAGCAGCGTGGGCTGCGAGCTCCCGGGCGTCCTGCTGCGGTCCCATGCTGTGTCCCCGCCTCTCACTGCCTCCCGCCCGGTCACCCTCTCCTCTCCCCTTGCCCTTCCTCCCCTCCCAGGCGCCCCTCACTCCCTCTCACAGCCTTGCCACCCCACTCCAAGTCCCTGCCACCTCTTTGGCAGACAATCTACCTCTGTGTGTCACCTTTTCCTACTAGGGTGGTGTGGACATGAACGCGTGGACACTGCCACCAGGTGAGACTCCCCGTTTAATGCCCGGCTCCGCATTATGTCCTGAATCCGTCCTATCCCTATTTACAGGTGACAAAACCAACTTCCAGGGGCATTGGGTTCCGTGCAGGGACTCAGGGTGAGTAGGAGAGACCCAGGACAACTCCCAGGAGGTGGGGGTTGAGGGCACCTGCTAAACAGCCCGTCTGCAGCCTGGGAGGAAGGCAATGTATGTAGCTACTTCCCAGAAGGCTTACGAGTAGGGCCATTGCTCACCCGTCCTGGGAGGTTGCAGCTGATGACCTCCAGGTAAGGGGATGTGCCAGGGTCACTGGATGACAAGGTAGCTCGATGATTCACTTGGCGACATCCCATTGTGAGTTCAGCACCCTGAACGTACTTTCATTTTGCATTACATTTCGCCACTTGAGCTGATGTGAACCCAGATTGATGTCATTTCCCTCCTAATACGTTCTTGCCTAGAAAACACCTATTTCTCCATCAAACTGGGGTTGTTTTAGGGGAGCGGGGGGTGACAGTTCCTACAAAATCATACTGCCTGTCACGTCAATGTTTCCTTCTCCTTTAAAGACAGTATTGACCAGGGCTTGTCTTCTGGTCATAAACGTAATATCCACACTCACTGCGAAAGAATCAGGAAAGCATAGAAATCTGAAAAAGAAAATAAAAATTATACATAATGCCACACCCATAGAAAGCATTAAAAACTGTCACGTGATTCTTTGTCTTTTCTTCATGTACACGAGAAATTTTTTTTTTTTTTGTCATAACTCTTTCAAATGCCGGTTTTAAGATTTCTATTTAAGAGTGGGAGGGAAGGATTATACATTCTGGCTTTTGTGAAAAAATGAGTTTTAATAATAGCTCATACTTATTGAGTACTGACAATGTTCTGGGCACTTTACTAGGATTTGTATGCATCACCTTACGAATCCTCCCCACCCACGGAGGAGATGCTAACTGTGCCCATCTCACAGACGAGGACACTGAGGTCCTGAGAGCGCAAGCAACACGCCCAAGGACAGCGCGTTCACAGCACAGTCGGGATGAATTTGAATGAGGATGTTTCTGGAGCCCCGTGCTGGGCTATTAGCCTTTTAGTGGACAATATTTAGAGTTTGCCTCTCTAGCAATAACTGCACAAGTAGAAATGCCACGTTTAGCAGAGAGTATTTTAATCAAACCACAATGCATTCATAGAACAAAGGCCGTGCTCCATTCTGACCTTCTGTAACTTTGCTTTCAAACAATTCAGGAAGGAAGGGGTCGGAGGAAAGGTCAGAGCGCAGTAGCTGGTGCTGCCACGAGCTTGCACACCTTTCTCACGAGGCACTTAACGCTGATGGCCACTTACGCCGTCTCCAGGGGCAGCGGAGAGATGCAGGGTCAGCTCGTACTCTGTGAAGTGCGCATTCTTTCCACAGCCCTTCGTGGAGTGCCTGTCGCTTCTCTCGGGCACAGTGCTGGCCACAGACCCGTACGTACCCTGCGCAGGGCCGGCGCCCATGGACATCTCACCACCTGAAGCAATCCCTCCTCTTCAGCAAGACGGAGGACAGGCGTGTCCCCTACTGGGTTGCCTCTGGTGGGATGAGGGAAGAAATAAGAACATTTGCACGCTGATAATTTCGTCCGACAAACAAGGACTGAGCAGACACGGTCTGTGACCTTGGAGAGCTTATGCTCTGGAGGGAGGAGCTGGCGAACCAGTCCAACGGACCGAGAGCGTCCAAGGGGCATGGCATGGTCTCAGGGCTGAGCTGGCTCCGGTGCAGCTCGCTCTGCTGAGGGTCCTGGGACAGCGGGCCAGAGGGCCAGAGGGACAGCGGGCCAGAGGGACAGAGGGACAGAGGGACATGGAGTGTTACTGGGCTGCACACACACATTTAAAGGGCGTCCTCCCAAATGCCACGCAAAGCTATGAGATAGTGCCAGGGCGCTCGTGACTGGTCTGTCTGCTACTCAAAGAGCAAACCAGGAGCCGGTCCCAGAGCTGGCACGGGGGGGCACAGGAGCCGGTCCCAGAGCTGGCACGGGGGATGCAGGAGCCGGTCCCAGAGCTGGCACGGGGGATGCAGGAGCCGGTCCCAGAGCTGGCACAGGGGGGTGCAGGAGCCGGTCCCAGAGATGACATGGGGGACACGGGAGCCTGCACAGTGCAAACGTTTGAAGGCAGAGTTTTGAACGCTCTGGAGTTGAGGGCACTCTCTTGGCCTCTCACCACATTGGTCTCCAAGCCTCCAGATAAGACGGGCACACGACTGCCCCCACTGTCAGTGGCCTCCTGTGAGTCACTGCTCAGGAACCTGGTGGCAGCCACTTGGTGAAGATGGTTTGATTAAAATACTCCCTGAGGAGGACTGTCCAGGAGGCGTGGTGTCAGCCATGGTGTGGCTGGGGCAGACTGTGGCCTGGTCACAGTGCTGGGCGTGGCTGCGTGGAGGTGGGGCAGGCTGGTGGCCTGGTCACAGTGCTGGGCGTGGCTGCGTGGAGGTGGGGCAGGCTGGTGGCCTGGTCACAATGCTGGGCGTGGCTGCGTGGAGGTGGGGCAGGCTGGTGGCCTGGTCACAGTGCTGGGCGTGGCTGCGTGGAGGTGGGGCAGGCTGGTGGCCTGGTCACAGTGCTGGGCGTGGCTGCGTGGAGGTGGGGCAGGCTGGTGGCCTGGTCACAGTGCTGGGTGTGGCTGTGTGGAGGTGGGGCAGACTGTGGCCTGGTCACAGTGTTGGGCGTGGCTGCGTGGAGGTGGGGCAGACTGTGGCCTGGTCACAGTGCTGGGCGTGGCTGCGTGGAGGTGGGGCAGGCTGGTGGCCTGGTCACAGTGCTGGGCGTGGCTGCGTGGAGGTGGGGCAGGCTGGTGGCCTGGTCACAGTGCTGGGCGTGGCTGCGTGGAGGTGGGGCAGGCTGGTGGCCTGGTCACAGTGCTGGGCGTGGCTGCGTGGAGGTGGGGCAGGCTGGTGGCCTGGTCACAGTGCTGGGCATGGCTGCGTGGAGGTGGGGCAGACTGTGGGCACGATGGTAGCTTCACAGGGCAGTGGCAGCTGACTGGGGTCCCCTCCCTGACCACACGGCAGGGCACAAGGATGGTGCCTTTGGTCCCCAGCACAGGTTGACTCCAGGAACGTCAGGGAGAAGCTGCGCAGAGCAGGGCAGGCCCTGGGCAACCTGGGGAAAGGCAGGAAGATGTCCCAGCCACACTCCTTGGTGTTTTCTTGGTGGCAGCGTGAAGGTGACCCGAAACCCTCTGGACCCCTTCCGCCTGGAGACACCTGGGACCCAGGAGCCCAAGTTGACAGTGTCTGTGGCAGAGGGATGTGCTGTGGGCACACCAAACCCACCTTCTGGGGCCCTGCAGTCCCCCCCCCCCCATTCAAATCCTTCAAACTGCGTGAACGGCGGACACCATGCCACCCTCTTTGTCTTCTGTCTTCCTGAGTCCATACAGTCCGCAGCGACCCTCCTCCCTCAGCAGGAACTGCGCAAAGCCCCGGTACCGGCCCACGTTCTCGCCAGCCCGGCCCTGCCACGGCCGCACAGCCCAGAGTCCGGCTGGAGCTCAGAGAACTCTGCCGTGCTGTGCGGTGAGCTCACGGTTTGGAGAGCTCTCTTAAAGACTCTGCTGCTCACAGAAGGGTATGATTTACATTTCCCTGACATTCTCCAGCTTCAAAAGCCATTTGCAAATGCCAGTACTCCTGAGTTTTACTTCTGATACTTGTACCTACAGAAGAAGGCACTTCTCATTAAAAAAAAAAAAAAAAAGGCTTTGAAACCATGGCGCTTCGGGGAGGGAAAACTGGCGATGCAGAAGGAACAGAGATCAACAAGCCAGCTGCTGTGTGAAGGAGCCTGGCCAGGAGTCCGCACCTGCCCAGGACGCCCTCCTCCACCGAGACTGAGACCCCCTCGGGCGCGGACTCTCCACGCTGTGGCTGTGTCTAATGATGTCGCCTCAGCCGGTGCTTCTCCAGCAGGGTGACGTGCACCCCAACTCCGGGATATTTGGCGATGTCTGGAGACATTTTTGTTGTCACACGTGGGTGGGGTGGGTCTGTTATTGGCACCTAGAGGGCGGAGCCCAGAGATGCTGCTGAGTGAGCCTCCTATGATAATTCTCTGTCCCCACAACGGTCATTTGGCCCTAAATGTCTACGAATAGTGTTGGGGTGGGAAAATCTGCTGTAGGGGACAAGGATGATCGTTCACCTCGTTCTACCGACGAGGAAACCAGACAAACGCTCCGGTTTATGATCAAACATAATAAGCAAAAGGGGCGCAGACGAGAAACAGAAGAGTTTGCTGGTATTTGGAATGAGCTAACAGAAGGAAAAGGAGCCCCTAGCTTTGTGTGTGTCCCGTGAGTTCCGTTTTAGGATAACATGAGTCCCAGGTCGCTACTGGGCTGCCCCGTGAGATTCTTTCTGTGCTGTCTGAGCCTTTATTTATTTAAATACTCAGCTGAGGACGTTTTTCCATTTATTTTCAGACAGAGAGGGAGGAAGAGACAGAGAGAGAAACATCCATGTGATAGAGCCCCATCGGTTGGTTGCCTCCCGAGGTACGTGCCCTTGACCCGAATCAAAGCTGAACCTCTTTGGTCCGCGGCCCGACGCTCTGCCGCTGAGCCAAACCGGCCAGGGCTGTCCCGAGGCTGTCAGTGAGGTTCAAGACGCAGCCCTGGAGCTCACTGCCTCTCCCTCCTGCCATCACCCTTTCCAGTGTCACAGGCTCGTCCCAGTCTCTTCCCCGCAGCCCTTCCCCTGTTAGACCCACGGGGGAGCCCGGCCCCTCTCTCAGACGGCCTGCACCCCCCGGGCGGCGCCGGGCGCTTCTCTCCTGCACCGGACCTTCTCAGAACCATCGCAAATGTCAGCTAACCGCCTGCAGGAGCCAGGCCACAAGGAGGTACAGAGAGTGAGTCTCCTTCATAAGGACTGTGACGAAAATGCCCATGAAATTTGGAGGGAAAACCCAAGTATAAACTGCACATCAAAACTTTTTGTTTTGTTTTGTTGATCCTCACCCGAGGATATTTTTTGAGAGAGTGGAAGTGAGGGGGGGGGGAAGAGAGAGAAACATCGATGTGACAGAGACACATTGATTGGTTGCCTCCCTCTTCAGCCCCTCGGGGCTGGGGATCGGACCTGCGACCCAGGAAGGAGCCCTTGGCTGGGAGTGGAGCACACAACCCTTCGTGTGAGGGCCGAGGCTGTAATCGCTGAGCCAAACCTGCCGGGGCCACTGATGATGACTTCTAAAAAACTTTTCATTTTGGATGTTCCATTTTCGAAATGAACATGTATGACTTTTATTAGAAACAAGCCATTATTAGTTTAACATAATGTTTTTTAAAAATCCCACATAACAAGTGAAATGAGTGATGTTGGCAAGAAGCGTGAACAAAAATGCTCATAGCAGCTTTTAAAAAAATGTTTTTAAAGAGAGAGAGAGAAACATCTAGCCCACAACCCCGGGCATGTGCCCTGACCAGGAATCGAACCAGCAACTTCGTGGTGCTTGGGAAGACGCTCAGCCAACTGCGCCACACCGTCCTGGGCCCTGGCAGCTTTTCTGTGTGCTAACTGAACTGCAGACATCCAGATGAGTTCAGAAGGGCTGAGTAAGTTGCAGGTGTTTGCTGCCACAGAGTACGGCAGAGCGCTGAGAAGGAGCCGTCTCCCCACGCTGCGTGACCGAGAGCCAGGGACAGCAGCCAGAACACAAGGGACGACATGCTCAAGTATTTTCTCTACGTGAAGCTCAGACAGGCCACGTTAATCTGTGGGGATGAGTGCGGACGGGGAAGGGGCACAGAGAGCCCGGGAGGGGGTGGCTCCCTCCCCTTCATCACCAGGGCCACGGGGCTGTCCTGTTTTGCACGAGCCACTTAGCAGAACGAAAGCCCCGGAGGGCACATACATCCACTCTTTCAGAAGGCAGTTCAGCCACAGTGGATTGGTGCTCAAGTGTGCGGTACCTCGGGCCTCACCCACCAACCCCAAACCCGTGCCCTGCCATCCAAGGAGTTCCTGACACTACAGTTGCTTTGGGGATCCTATGTCACCAATGTCACGCCTGTGATTTTAGCTTCCCACTCGAAACTCTATTTTCTTGCTGCCTCCCAGCTCCAGAGCTGAGCCCAGGCTTATTGTCTCAGGGAAGGCACAGGATCTTTCCAAACACAGAGGCCATTGATCAGCATTCGTCTCCAAGCTGAAGGGTCTGGACCTCTGCGGAGAGACAACGGCCTTGAAAGCAGACTTTATGAAGGGGGCAGGTATTTCTCAATGACTCAGTTCCTTTCTAGCAAAGTCAGGTTGAACACTCTAAGGAGGGCGTTCCAACGGGGGTGTCTCCACAACCCAGGGGCTTGGTTCCCCTGCTCTGAGAGCAGCCTGTCAGGGTCTGGGTGGCCGGGGACCCCGTTAGTCCTCCAGGGCAGCCCTCGGGGTCCCAGGCCCCACCCAGTGGGCCTTACACAGATGTTTCCCTGGGTGCTGCCACATGATAAAGCTGGAAAAGTGCCCTCCCGATCACTGAGTCGTGCCGTTCCCAGGAATGCGTCAACCCTGGTCGTGCTACCCTGAGACAATGCTGGGAAGAGGAGAACCTGAAGGCCATTGGTAAGGTCAGATGTCTTTAGGGAGAAGAGATTTAGAAACATCTAGAAAGTGATGGGAGGTTCTCACATGTCAGAGTCAGTGCATCACGTCCTAGAGCATAGTCAAGGAAGTCTGCCAGCCCCGGGGGACCTGCATCCTTCCTTTTTGTCCCCCCCCTTTTCCTCATTGACTCCCTCTTCCCCACCCCCGCCCCCTCCCGCCTTTCCCACACTATTGTCTGTGTCCACTGGTTATGCATATATGCATAGAAGTTCTTTGGCTTATCTCATCCCACCCTCCCACCCCCTTCCCTTTGAGGTTCATCAGTCTAACAGCCAATTTGTACGTCTTAATCCCTTCACCTTTTTCACCCATTCCTTCCAGCCCCCTCCCATCTGGTAACCAACAGAAAGTTCTCTGTATCTACGAGTCTGTTTCTATTCTGCTTGTTCATTTTGTTTGTAGATTCAGTTGTTGATAGATGTGTATTAATTGCCATTTTATTGTTCATATTTTTGTTCTTCTTCTCCTTCAAGAAGACACTTCAACATTTCATTAATACTGGTTTGGTGGTGATGAACTCCTTTAGCTTTTCCTTGTCTGGGAAACTCTTCATATGTCCTTCGATTTTAAATGATAGCTTTTCAGGGTAGAGTAAGCTTGGTTGTAGGTCGTTGCTTTTCATCACTTTGAATATCTCTTACCACTCCTTTCTGGCCTGCAAAGTTTCTTTTGAGAAATCAGCTGACAGTTTTATGGGAGCTCTGTTGTAGGTAACAAACTGCTTTTCTCTTGCTGCTTTTAAGATTCTCTCTTTGTCTTGAACCTTTTGCATTTTGATGATGGTGTGTCTTGGTGTGGGCCTCTTGGGGTTCATGTTGTTTGGGACTCTCTGTGCTTCCTGGACTTGTATGTCTGTTACCTTCACCGAGTTAGGGAAGTTTTCTGTCATTATTTTTTCAAATAGGTTTTCAATTTCTTGTTCTCTCTCTTTTCCTTCTGGCACCCCCATGATGTGAATGTTGGCACGCTTGAAGTTGTCCCAGAGGCTCCTTACACTATCCTCATATTTTTGGGTTCTTTGTTCTGACTAGGTGTTTTTTGCTTCCTTATATTCCAAATCTATGGTTTGCTTCTTAGCTTTACTTACTCTATTATTGGTTCCCTGTAAATTATTCTTTATTTCAGTTAGTGCATCCTTCATTTCTAACTGGTCCTTTTTATGGTCTTGAAGTTCTCACTAAGTTCCTTGAAATTCTCACTAAGTTCATTGAGCATCCTTATAAGCAGTGTTTTGAACTCTGCATCTGTTAGATTGCTTATCTCCGTTTCATTTAGTTATTTTCCTGGAGTTTTGTTCTGTTCTTTCATTTGGGACATGTTTCTTTGTCTCCTCATTTTGGCTGCCTCCCTGTGTTTGTGTCTATGTATTAGGTAGAGTTGCTATGTCTCCTAGGCTTCGTAGGGTGGCCTGTTGGAGTAGGTGTCCTGTAGGGTCCAGTGGCACAGCCTCCCTGATCACCCAGCTGGGCCCTCAAGGTGCACCCCTAGTGTGGACTGTACACCCTTCTGTTATAATTGAGTCTTGATTGCTGTTGGCACATCAGTGGGAGGGATTTACTCAGGTTGATCAGCTGCAAGAACTGGCTGTGCCCACTGACCACCGACCTCTGACTACCTTGGAGGATCAGCTGTGTAGGGGTCCACCACACAGAGCAAGACTTACTTCAAGACTTACTTACTGAATCTACTCCCTGAGTGTGTCGCTTGTGGAGGTGGTTGGGTGGTGGTGCTTCTATGTGGTCTGAAGCTGTCCACTGGGTGTGCTGGCTCTGGGGAAAGGCCAGCCTCTGCCTGTGTTCTACCTGGGACCACCAGGCATAGGCTACAAAGTGATCTGCCGATGGCTGCTTCTTGTGCTGAGCTTGGAAGTGCCCAGGAAAAGCCAAGCTGTGAACCAAGGCTGGCTGCTTCTAGTGCTGGGCCTGGGGCCAGTTACCTAGAGGTATGGGGCTCCCTGAGGTCAGATGCTGTTTGTTTGAGAGAATTTAGGAAAATCTGAAGTAGGAGCCAAGACAGGCCAATCCTATGGTAAAGCCACAGGAAACAGCTTGGGTGGGCCTGGAAGTTGGGTGGGGTGCGGCCTCAGGGGATCACCAGGAAAGGTCAAACAGTGTGAGTCAGGTAGCTGGAGTCCCAGATATGGTGGCCATCTGCCTGCCCCATGGGGAAGGGCTCACCAAAGGAACAAAAGCCTCTGATAGCACGTCTGTCCAGGAGAAAGCTGCCCCTCCAGCTCTCGCCCCAATGCCAAACAACTCAGTTCTTCCCCATGACTCTGGTGCCTTTCAAGCTGCCTTCCCCAAGCTGGAGCCTGGAGGGAGCGAGTCCGAGTAAGTCCGTGCGGGCCCTTTAAGAGGAGCTGCCTGGGGCTCCAGCCGCCTCAGCCTCAGTTCCCGCTGGTTTTCCAGCCAGAAGTGATGGGGATTCTCTTCCTGGCACTGGAACCCTGAGCTGGGCGCCTGGTGTGGGACAGGGACCCCTCAGTCCTCAGGGAGGACCTTCCCAGCCGAGGTGTCCTCCTGATTTTATCCACCACGCGTGGGTGAGGGACCAGCCTGTCCACCTCCACCCTCCTCCCAGTCTCCATGTGGTTCTTCTTTAATCTCGTCCTTGTAGGACTTCCATTCAGCTCGATGTCAGGCGGCTCTGAAGGATGGTTGTGCTGTAGTTTAGTTGTCATTTGATGTGGTTGTGGGCGGAGGCGAGACCGCGGTTACCCACCCGCCACCTTGACCGAAGTTTGCACATATTCCTGCCTCTTGCTTGACGCCAGGTGCCCCTCGGGCCAGGAGGGCGGCTTGCTGGTGGTGGTGGGTGAGTGTGCAGAGGAGTCCGGGGATGTTCTGGCCTGTACTGGGCATGCAGGGGACCCAGCATTTCCCAGAGGCTTGGTGCGGGACCAGGGAGGTGCCCAAAGAGCTTGGGACCAGCTCTGCCTACGATCAGGACCAACAAGCTTCCGCAGCAAAGAATGCCAAGCCAGGAGCTCATAACCGGGGCCCGGGGTACTGGCCAGGGTGTGTGTCAGCCACGGAATGCCTTTGCGCAAAGTAGGAAAAGCTTCTTCCTCCTGACCACGGCCCCTCGGACCTACGGCTCGGCTAGCAAAGCGCTGGCTAGGGTTCAGCTCCTCTGCAAAGCATGATTCCCACCCTGCTAGAGCTCTCCAGTTCTGGGACTTCGCTAGGAAAGGCTGGGTGGACCAATACCCCATAGCTGTCTCCCAGTCCAGGTAGCCGCTGAGACCAACCGTTCCTTAGAAGAGACCTGTGATGCCCTCCCCTTCCTACTTGTCCCCCATGTGCGAAGTTCCATATTTGGAGGTGAGGAGGGGTTTGCAGTGACGAGATGGGGAGACAGGGCTCGGAACCCCGCACCCCTCCCTCTGGGCACCCATGTAACCACCGAACAATCTCAGAGGGTGTTTAAATGACCAGGTTGGCATAAAATCATACTCCCCTTTCTCTGTCTAGCTGGGTGGAGATATGCAAGTGAAAAGATCTATTATGAAAAAATTAAGAAGCTCCTTTTTTTTTTTTTTCCATTTCCAAGCACTGAGCAGTAAAACTGCAACCTTGTAAACAGTTTCCCCCTCTTGTTACGTTTCTGGAGGGACACTGGCACCCCTTACAGATAGGACACTGAACCTTGTAGGCGACGCGTTTGTGGAATTGACCCCCAGGACCTTGTTAATACACTTCTTTTCAATCTCAGAAGTGTCTCACTCTCAGTGATACATTATGTGCTCACCTGCTAATAAAGACCCAGGAGATGTGGGCCTGGCTGAGCTGAGCTCCCTCTACCTCTGGTTAACACCCACTAAGGGCTGCGTGGTGACAGGACTTCGAGGAGGGACAGGGCCCTCTGGACTGCAGAATCTAGGCGGGAAGAGCACTTTAACCTGAGCCTTGAGGGACAGGGAATCTGGAGAGGACAGAACAAAACCTTCTCACAGAGGGCGAATGCACTGATAACCTTCTGTGGCGTGACCAATGACTGCAAAGTCTAGCGGCTTAGAACAAAAACAAATATTATTCCTCACAGTGTCTGTGGGTCAGGAACTTGAGAGTGGTGGTCTGGCTCAGAGTGGAGTCAATGACTGGCTGGGGCGAGGAGGTCTGCTCACATGATGGTCACTCTCATGCCCCTGGCAGGGGCTCCTCCCACACTGACCCCCGCACAGGGCTGCGTGGGGGCCCTCGGCACAGGCCGGCCTCCGCGAGCGGGCCATCCAAGGAGGCCGAGTGGAACCTGCAGCGAGTTCAGTGACTTGGCTTTGACAGTCACGCCCCACCATTCCTACAGTATCTTACTGATGACATACGTCAGCCCTGCATATCCATGTGAACACCACAGGGTAAGGGTCCGCGGGGGCCACCTTGGCAGCTGCCCGGAGCGCGCACCGCGGCACAGAGGCAGGAATCAGGAGCCAGGGCCTGGGGCGCTGGGCAGGTGCCCAGGATGTTCCCGACTGCCACTGTTCTCAGCACCAAATGGTCCCTGCGGCTGAAGTCCAGCCATCCAGTGCGGTGCAGTGTTGATCTGAAGAGCACGTTTGAAGAAATGGACGTTTTCAAACCCTTATCCGTTGCTGGACTCTAGAGCACGACTGCCCTGCCGAGTGCTCAGCGGTTAGCGTCACCCCAGTAAGCCAAGGTTGCGGTTTGATCCCCGGCCCGGGTACATACAAGAATCAGCCAATGAATGCGGAAATAAGGGGGACATCGGACTGAGGTTTCTCGCTCGCTCTCTCTAAAGTCAATGGGTTAAGAAAGAGCACAGCTAAGACATTTTCGCCAGCGTGAGACATGCACGCGTGTAAAGCACGCTGGGTCTTGCATAGGCGTTGATGATTCCACTTTTTCAAAGTACACTTCAGGAAAAAATCAACGACATTAAAAAACAGTCTGAAAATTCATTTTCCTTTTTACGTAAGGGCGTTTCTCTCATTAAAACGAGGGTGTGCCCCTTGCGTGATTTCTAAAAGATTAGCATCAAAACTGTACCCTCTTCACAGAGCTGCTCCGTCCTCTTCCAGAGCCGACCCTCCGAGGTGACAGACACACCGTCAGCAGCCTGTCCTGAGAATGAAACACGGCCAGCTGGAGCCTGGGGCCCCGCTGCAGATGCGGGCGCCTGGCTTCCCGGGGGGGGGACTCGAAGCAGGTCAGGTGAGGCTGGGCTTTCGGGGTCACCGCTGATCTTTGTTTTCCTCTGAGATCCTAGTCACACTAGCATTCTTCTAGGTGTTTCTCCAGCCTTAGCTCAGGTCTGTGTGCCTGAGATCCCCGTTTAAAAGTGTTTCAAAGTGTTACTGCTGCAAACGGGCTTGGATGTCCTTCTAAAGAACAGTTCCTCCAGGCTCCACATTTGTTTATTTAGCGATTATTTCTTGGTGATTCTCCAGGGAACCAAGAGGCTGCAGCCAGACACAGCCCTGGCTCACAGACTCCCCAGCGAAGGACAGTGGGAAAGAACGCGGCGGGTCTGGAATGACGTGTTGTTCAACGTTGTCATTTCGTTGTAACACTGATGAGAAAAAATGCTCGATTCCCTGCGGGCCGCTGTCTGTGTGGTTTGCACGTTCTCCCCGCGTCCTTGTGGGTTTTCTCCAGGGACGCTGGCTTCCTCCACGGCCCAGAGTCGTGCACGTAGAACGGTGTGCCTCCCTGTCCCGCCGAGTGCGTGTGACCGTGTGGCGGCCCTGACTGAGGGGCTCCTGTCCTCGTGGGCACTGCCTGGGCCCTGGGCTGCTGGGACCGGCTCTGGCCACCGGCAACCTGAGCTGGAACAAGCGGGTTGGGACATAATTCTTTCACTTGTGTTTATTCATCTTTCTGAAATGTATGGACAGCTCACGTTTATTTCAATGTTTAACATCCGAAGTGTGTGTGGTCTGTGTTAAGGCTGGGTGATGCTTTTGTGACCAGAAATATGTGGTAGGAATTTAAGTCTTGTTTGTACCGATGAGCCTATGATACCATTGGTTTTCTTACACATTGTTTGGTTTAAAGTCAGTTTCCAAGAACCTGCCAACAGCATGAAGTGAGGACTTGCTACACCACCTTGAAATACCATTCACAGAGACTGCCTGAAGGGACGGGCGCGTGGCCAGGAGGCTCGGCGCTGACTTGAAGGAAGATTGGATCAAGACATTAGATGAGCATATAGACACCGTGAAGCCTACCAAATAGCCAAAAACCCAGAATCATTTACATCTTATGTCTCCTGTGATTTCCCTCTTTTCCTTTTCTCCATTTTTATAACAAATATTCGATGCCATTGATTTGAGCTGATAAGAATACATGGTTTTCTGTGTTAAAAACCCACCTAGGTAGGGTGTCCCCTGTGTGCCAGGCACAGCGCTCATGGCCCCAGCGGACTCACACAACTGTGAGGCAGGCCCTCTGCATTCCCATTTCACAGATGAGGGAACTGCAGCTCTGGGAGGTCACCCTGTAATAAATGGCAGAGCAGAGACTCACGTCCGCTTGGGTCTGAAGCTCTCAGCCCCCATGTGCTGTGCCCGTTCCCAGGTCTGGCTGCTCCTTGCCTATTTTGACATCAGCCAGGACTGAAGTTTAGCTGCAGCTCCTAGGAACTGAAGTGGCGAATTGGAAAAGAGGAAAGAAAACAGCTTGAAACCTGTTTCAGACCCTACATGGGGCGAGAAATGGAGTCAGCGGAAACCCAGAGCCAGCTGGATTCAGCAAGTCCTCAAGCAAGGGGGGGGGGGGCTCGTGAACCCACTTAATTGGATGATTATTTCAATTACAGCTGAACAAAGATGAAGAGAGCCTCCAAGGTGATTTTAAAAAAGGCTGATTGGCTGGGTTGGCCCTGGGTGGCGTGGAGGACAGTTAGCCACCAGGGCCCTCGTCCCAGACTCCTCCCCTTTCCTGCTGAAGGCTGCCCTTCCCCTAGCTGCTCCGGAGCCTCCAGGGCGCAGGTGGCCGGCTCTCTCTTTCTTTGGCCCCGTCTTTGCCTTCCCTCCATCCCTCCTTTCTCTTTCCTCCTTCCTTTCATCTTCACATTTGTTTTGCACTAGGTTAACAACCAGGAAACAGTGTAGGCTTCCCTATCAGCTGAGGACAAAGCTTATGGCTGGGTTGCCACGACCACCCCTACCCCCCCCCCCGCCTCAGGTCTGGCCCATACACTAAAAAAAAGAAAATTATGCACCGATGTTTAAAGTCAAAGATTTCACATAAAAGTCCAGATCGCTGGCTTTATTTTAAGTCACATCTCGCAACACTGCGCCCACCTTGTCAGACTCAGATGCAGATTTGGGCTGTGTCACGGGGTTGGGCCCAGTGCTACCCAGCGGAGCTGGTGCCAGGCAGCGGGCGGGCCTCTGGCCGTCACGTGACCACGTGCTCTCCAGTTCCCAGGGACACCAGCCGTCCTTTGTCTCCTTTCACTGCGGTGACGGTCACCTGCGCTTTGTCACCACACTTGCTTGACCCCCTTACCGCAAAGAGGCACGCATTGTTCCAGCGTGGCCCCCAGCTCTCAGTGTCATCGACCTGGCCAGGGCTCCCTTTGACCTCATGATCCTTTTTGTAGGGTGTGCAGAAATTCCATTCTCTAACTCAACAAATGCCGGATGAGGGACTTCGTTATGCAACAGTGTAGCAGAGCTGTTCACTCGGGAGGCTACTGAGCGGGCGTGGATTCGAGAGTTCCAGGTTCCGATCCTGGCCTGATTACTTACGGGTTGTGGGACCTTGCTCCACTTTCTGATTTCTAAACGAAGAAATTCAGACGTTGTCTAAATACAGTCATTCACCACGTGATGACGTGTGAGTCGTTGATGAACCGCGTATACAAGGGTGGCCCATGAGAGTGTAACAGGACTGGACATGCCTCGCCCCGTGGTGGCGTAGCTGCGGCCGTGTCCCAGCCCAGCGCACGGTGCAGCCCTCCGAGTGCGCAGCACCCAGCACCTGGCGAGGAAGGGCTGTGCCGGCTCCCGTGGTCACGGTGCTGCGCTTCGCATCGCGGGAAGCCCTGGCCGTGTTACCCAGCAGCAGCCGCAGACGTCTCGCGGTTGTCACGTGTCAGGGCTGCATCGTTTGCTCTTGTGCGTGATTTAACCTCATGTCCTTCTGTGCAGTTACGTGCTGCACAGGCGGCAGCCCAGGAGCGGCACCATGTAGCCTGGGCCTGTCGTAGGCGAGACCCTCCAGGCCTGTGGAGGTGCATCTGTGATGTTCACACAATGACAAACTCGCCTAGTGACCCATTTCTCAGACTATGTCTCCATAATTAAGCAGTGCATGACTGTATCCAAGTTGTCATAACACCCGTTTCCCTTATGACATAGTTGTAAGCTTTAGAATGAGGATTCGATGAGAAAACATCGCAAAGGCCTGGCACATGGCCTGCGGTATGGGCAGCTCACCGACAGATCAGTTCAGGGAAGCAGCGCAGCTCTCATCGCCGTGCATCTAATCGATACGTACAACATAACTGTGCTGTGTACCACGTGTGCTGTCCCACCAGTCCTCACGAGATCCCTGGACAGTGAATAGCATTGTCCCCTGTACTGAGGTGGACACTGTCCGTCAGACACTGGATTCTGTCTAAGGACCCAGCTAGGACAGGAGAGAAGGTGTGCACACAGAAACACATAAGAGGGTTAAATGACAAATGTACTCTACCGCCCGGTGGGAGGGGGAGGGGGTAGATTGACATGGTCTGTGAGGAGAGATTCCTTTTTGCTGGGAAAGACTGCTTCTCAGATGTTAATGTGCATACAAACCACCTCAAGATTCTGTGAGAATACAGCCTCTAACTGAGAGAATCTGGAGAGGAACCAAGATTTGGCGTTCCCAAAAAGGCCCGAGGTGATGGCAGTCCTTGGACCACACTTCGAAAAGCAAGTTAGTTGGAAGTTGGCTTTAGCGAGTGAGCCGAGTCCTGGGAGGCAGTCACACGAAGCACCCATCTCCCTCACTATGGCGCCTGGCTCGGGCACAGGCGTGGCCGCCAGACCTGGCCAGTGACAGTCTCCCCGGCGGGTGCATGAACGCTGCACTCAGAAGCCCCGTTTCTTTCAGGGCCGTTAGTGGGGATGAAGAAACCCAGGGCTGCCTCTAGCCAGGGCGGCTCACGGCGTACAGAGAAAGTGTCTGCAGCAGACAGAATGCCATTTGGATATTGACGTTCCCGAAGCTGCTCCGTCTCTGGTCTTTCCAGGTACAGGAACAATAATAATTGCTTTTCCTCACTAGTTGAATTGGATTTTATCACTTCCAACTCAAAAAGTCCTGGGTAAATATTAGTATTAAACTAGATATTAGTGTTAGTTATCTTAGTGCATTTGTTATCGTATCACTGTTAACAATTACCCCCAAACGTAGCAGCTTAAGACAACGTACATATATTATCTCCCACAGTTTCTGTGAATCAAGGAATTCAAGGGCAGCCTATCTGGCCCAGGTTCTCTCTCGAGGGTGCAGTCAAGGTGTCAGCCAGAGCCAGCGTCTTCTAAAGCCTGCGACTGGAAGACCGGCTCCCGCGGGGCTCACGCAGCAGGTTGGAAGGGCTGTTAGGGACCGGCCTCAGCGCTTCCCCAGTCGGCGTCCCTCCAAACCCTCCTGAGCGTCCTCAACACATACGGCTGGATTCAGCGAGAGAGAACCAGGAAATTATACATTTTTATGCCCCCACCTCTCATTCAATCCATTAGAAGTGAGTCACCAAGTCTGGCCCACCTTGAAGGGGAAGAGAATTCTCTGCCTTTGGCGACGAGACATGGCAAAGACTTTGTGGACATATTTGCAGACATATTTTAAACCACCACACCCAGCATGTCACATGGCTGGTTAATTGTAGAAACAAAATCTAGATTCTTGTCCTGGCTTTGTCCCTAATAAACTATGTGACCCTGGGCAGGTCATTCTGTGTCTCGTGGTCTTTGTTTCCTCATCTACCCAATGAGGAGGTTGGATTTGACCTACGTAATCTTCAACTCCTACAAGTGTTTCTGCCCCGGACCCCCAAGGCCACCTTAGCACCCACGGAGGAGCCTAGTTATTTATCTGTTCTGCCGGATCTCTGATTTGCTGAAAAATGACTCTTGTACACGAGGAATCAAGATTTTTTTAAAAACACTGTAAATATAGCTTGTCTCATTGTGATCTTCCAACCTCACTGAGCAGGACTTGATTTAACTAGTCATCTAATTAAATCCAACCACATATGGATGCCAAGAGCACATGTGCCTTAACCAGGGCCATTTGAGAATAATCACCCCCCCACATTGCTTAACAAAGTCAAGCCACGGATGGGGGTGATTTAGGGTGGGATGCAGGAGAACAGCCAGTGACAGCCCAGCTGAAGAAATGTTTGGAGGGAAGGTGGACCTTAATACTCTTACTCTTGATAATGATAGTATTTTTATTGAGTGTTTATGGTTTTCAGGTACTGTACTAAACATGATTTTTTCTTTTTTCCCATAACAACCTCATGGAAAAGGGTCTATTATTAGTACCATTTTATGGATAGGAAGTAGAGGGTAGGAAGAGCAGGATCACTCGTACAGACAAGGGGTGGGAATGGGATTAAACAGGGCTTCCTGGATTTCTAAGAGGGTGCCACCTATCACTATCCTAACCTGCCTACTTCCTGCCAGTGGCCACACAGACTTTCAAAAGCCAAGTAAAAGTCTTAAGCATAGGTCTTATTTTATTGCCATTTTCCATTTTTTTCTTATTATAAATTTTGTCCTCTACATGTTCAAGAATGATTGAAATTGAACAGTTAATCGTCATTATAAAACACTCATGAGGTCCCATATTTGACAAAGGTGATCAAAACCCTCAAATGCATCTACTGGAAACCATCATGGGGAGCCCACGATGGCACCACGATTGGGTAAATGATGCCAAGGCAGTGAGTGGCTCTGGAAGGAGAAGACTTTATCAGAAAAGTTAAGGCCAGAGGGTTAGTCGGGAAGCTTACAGGGAGAGGAGGCACAGGACAGGCAACGTCGGCAAATATTATAAGATCCTGGATCAAGGCTCAGGCGAAGAGTCAGAAACTGGGGGAGTAGCCGAAACTCTATTATACCCAAGTCAGGTGGCACACGCAACCCAGTCGAAATCCAGGGATGAACAGGTGCGAGGGGCAGGAATCAGGCTGATGGCTAGAGATCAGGGGGGCAACACAGTCAATAGGACAAGGCAGGCAGGAGGCACAAGCAGCAGACTAGAGACCCATGGACAGGAAAGCAAGTGGTGAGGACCCTGGGGACAGTGTAGTCAGTAACAGAGAACTTGGTGACAGGATAAAGAATACCATGTGTTTGCTAATGGTGGGTTAGTTTATTTGGATCAACCCTCCTTTGGGAAACCCTAAACTTCCTGAATAAATGGAGCATCTTACAAGCACTCAAGAGTGAATTCTATAATGAGACATTATTAAAGGGAGAACAAGGACCCAAAGAGATAAGTAGAGCACAGGAGTTGCTTAGTTTGAACTTTTGTTCTGATGGCCTTGTGGGGTAAGGCAGGCAGAAATCAAAAAGGCAGTCCAGTTGGAGACCCTCTCCATAATAACAGGGGCTCAAAGTCCTGCACCCTCAGGGAAAAAGTGAACCAGAGGTAACTAGGCCTTGTGTATTGGAGTTGTAACCAGGATTCACAGTGTTTGGTGGTCTAGGCAACCTTAAACCTTAAACCTGGGTTAAGGTTCTCCCCAGGTCCCTGGCAAATGCAGACACTCATCCTCTCTGGAGGAAAGTACCCTTATCCTAGATCTCAAATGACTGCTAATTAATTACTGCTAATTTTCAGATACAATGAGCGGCATAAAATCAAAGATAACCAGGAAGAAAAAGAAACAAGTCACCATGAATAAGAAAAGCAGAAATAGCAGCCAGCAAAACTAATCCTGCTAAGACATTGGGTATCAGAATGTTCAGACACAGATTATAAGCTAACCATGCTTAATTTGCTTATTAAAATAGAGGACAAGTCCGGCCAGTGTGGCTCAGTGGTTGAGCGTCAACCCATGCACCAAGAGGTTGCCGGTTCAATTCCCAGTTAGGACACATGCCCAGGTTGTGGGTCCAATCCCCAATGGGGGGCATGCAGGAGGTGACCAATCAATATTCTCTCTCATTGATATTTCTATCTCTCCCTCTCACTTCTCTCTCTAAAATCAATAAAGGAAAAAAATATATATAGAGGACAAGGTCAAGGATATCTACAGGGGCAGGAAACTATCAAGCCACCCAGGAGATTGCCAGATTTGTATGGAACCACAAAAGACCCAAAGCACTCCTGAGAAAAAAGAACAAAGCTAGAGGTATCACATTTCCTGACTTCAAATTATGCTACAGAGCTATGATAATCAAAACAGCATGATTTTGGCAGAAGAACAGACATACGGGCCAATGGAACAGAATTGAGAGTCCAAAAACAAAACCACATGTGTATGGGCAAGCAGGTTTTGACAAAGGAGCCACAAACACAGGATGGAGAAAAGAAAGCCTCTTCAATGAAGGGTGCTGGGAGAATTGGAAAGCCACAAGCAAAAAGAATGAAACTACATTGCTGTTCATTCCCCATGTACAAAAATTAATTCAAAATGGACCAAAGACCTAAATATAAGATCTGAAACAATAAATTACATGGAAGAAAACATAGGTACTAAACTTATGGACCTTGGTCATAGAGGACATTTTATTAATTTGACCCCAAAAGCAAGGGAAGTAAAGGCAAAAAATAAATTAATGGAACTATATCAAACTGAAAAGCTTCTGCACAGCAAAAGAAATTGACAACAAAACAAAAAGGCAACCAACTGAATGGGAGATGATATTTGCAAACAACAGCTCCAACAAGGGGTTAATATCTAAAATATATAAAGAACTCATACAACTCAACACCAAACAAACAATCCAATTAAAACGTGGGCAGAGGACCTAACAGACACTTCTCCCAAGAAGACATACAAACAGCCATCAGATATATAAAAAGATGTTCAGCTTCACTAGCTGTTAGAGAAATGCAAATCGAAACTACAATGAGATACCACCTCACACCTGTTAGAATGGCCACTATCAATAAGACACGTAATAACACGTGTGGAGAGGTTGTGGCGAAAAAGGGAACCCTCGTTTATTGCTGGTGGGAATGTAAAGTGGTACAGCCTCTATGTAACACAGTCTGGCAGTTTCTCAAAAAACTAAAAATAGAGTTATTATATGACCCAGCAATCCCTCTTCTGGGTATCCACCCCCAAAACTAAAAAAAAAACATGTATTCACAAAGATATATGACCCTATGTTCATGACAGCTTTATTCACGGTGGCCGAGACATGGAGACCACCAAGGTGTCCTGTGAGAGGACTCGGTGAAGAAGGTGGGTACATGTAACCTATGGAATACTCCTCAGCCTTCAGAAAAGACAAAATCCTGCCATTTGCAACAACATAAATGGATCTTGAAAAGATTATGCTAAGTGGAATAAGTCAGTCAGAAAAAGCTAAGAACCATGTGATTTCACTCATATGTGGGCTATAAACTGAAACTCAGAGACACAGACAGACAACAGTATGGTGGTTACCAGAGGGAAGGGAGTGGGGGCAGGGGGAGAGTAAAAGGGGCCAAATATATGGTGATGGAAGATGTCTGCACTTTGGGTGGTGAGCACACAACGCAATATACAGGTCATGTATCATAGTAATATACTGGAAACCTATATGACCCTATTAACCAATGTCACCTCAATCAATTTAATAAAAAAAAAGGAATCAAATAGAAATTCAGTAAAAAAAAAAAAAAATACAAAGTACATCAAAGAAAAATTTTAATTTAGAGACAAATTTATATTCCATCAAGGAAACTTCTTGGGATCAAGAATAAGACGTAGTAATAGGATGATTTTGGGCTGCAAGGAAGAAAGTATCCAACTAAATGTGGCTTAAACGGTGAAGGCTGTTTGCTATCGCACATAACTAGGAATCCAGTTGTTGGGCTGTCCCAGGGTTATTTCTGCAGTAAAATGATGTAATCTAGAGTCTTGCCTTTTTGCCTCTTTCCACGCCACAATCCGCGGTGTGTAGCTTTTTGTCTTAGACTTGCTCCCTCATGATAGCAAGGTGGCTGCAGCAGCTACTGCCATCACATCTGTTACCACATTCAAATGCAGAAACAAAGTGGGCTTTCTCTGTGCATCTTTCTTCGAGCAAGGAGAAGAGCCTTTCCTGAAGTTAACTGCACCAGACGTCCCTTCCTGTCTGGGTGGCCAGGAATAGGTCACAGACTCTAGGCGCAAGGCAAGCTGGGAAAGTGCATCTTCAGCCTCTGAAGTGGGAGATGGAACCAGCAGCCAGGGAGGAGAGGGAGGCCACGCCTGCAGGTCAGCAGCCTCGATCCCGTGTGGGAACACTCAGAGGGAAAATCTGGTGCCAGAGGGAGGAGGAGAAGACTCTAACATCTGTCTGCAGGAGCATCAAACCCCTCTTTCTATACCACTTTCCCTCCTTGGAACCATCGCCACACATCGTCCACCTGCTAATCCATTCTCTTAAGATACCGGAACCCCTTTTTTTCTGATGACAGAGGGTCTGAGAAGCAATCCATCCAGTAGTTTGTTAGCCATCATTTCCACTCCCACAAGAAGCACAAAGGGGAAAGCCCAAAGGAATGTCGTCAGGGATGTCATTCAGACACTGCTGGTTTGATGAAGGGGAGGCGGCAAGGTAGGAATTTGGGGCTATGAGGTTGGGGAGACACCATCCAGTGACTTGAGAGTTATACCCATAATCAGCCTCTGAGTTGCCCAACCAGCTTCATAAAACACCATGTACCACGGACTTGGACTCTGAAGCTGGGGCTGCAGTCCTGACTGAGAAGCTGGTTGGGAGCCCTGCTCAGAGGTCGGCTTGAGAAGACGCCGCCTCTCCTTGCCTCCAGCTGCCATGGCCAGGTCCGATCTCAGGTCTGAGACCAGGTCCTTCCACTGCGCCTCGGTGCACCTTGTGATCACACAGCCTTTTCTCTGTTTTACCTGAAATGATGATTCTCTGCAACAAGGCATGGGGGTAGTTCACAGACACGAGGCAGGGCAGTCACTGAGAAGGTTTTGCCAACAGCACAACTTTATTTCATGCTTTTGAGAAGAAATAGACAGGGCAGAGAAGGAACTGGAGGGAGCGGGGAGTCTCCAACAGAGTCATAATGGCCTTAGGTTCCCATAAAGTGCCCCACTGCTCTGGGAAGTAGAGGAATGTGAGGATGAATGATTTTTTTTTTTAAGGGTTTAGGATACTGATCAGTACAACTGATTAAAAAAAATTTTTTTCCTTTATTGATTTTAGAGAGAGTGGAAGGGAGAGGGAGAGAGAGAGATAGAAATATCAATGAGAGAGAACATCGATTGGCCGCCTCCTGCATGTCCCCCACTGGGGATCAGGCCCACAACCTGGGCATTGAACTGGCGACCTCTTCCTGCACGGGTCGACGCTCAGCCACTGAGCCACACCAACCAGACGAATGATGGCTTTTTAATGAAGAACCCCCCCCATGGTGATAAAAGGATGGGGCACTCCAGTGTCGTGAGTAGAAAATCTCGAACTGTGCTGAAGATACAGAGCTTGTTACCATCACAAGAGATGTCAGAAGCAGAGGTGATGTCTCGCCTGCCCCTTGTAACAGCTGCTCACTAAACAAATATCCAAATGCCTCCCCACCTTATTGCTAAACATCTATTTAACCCACACCACCACCAGTCTTCAGAGTGCCCCCTTCTTGTGTTCAGTGCTCCCAGTGCGGCCTCTTGCCTTTGTCAACAAAGTCAGCCTCAGGACTGGTCCTTTCTGGTGACAGTGAGAACATCTGAGCAAGGCGGAAGGGTGCCCGCAGAGCGGGGCTGGTCTCCGTTCCAGAAGAAGAGAGAGAATAGTCCTTGTTTAACCCACAGTGTCCTGTAGTTTGTCCACATTTAGTCAAAAAACAGGAGGGGGATTTATTTACCAGATTGCCCCTACATCTCTGAGTAAATGTGGGAGATTTCATTAAGCAGCACAGAAGTGGTGTCAGTGTGTGCATGTGTGTGCATGGGTGCATGGGTGTGCGTGGGTGTGCATTGTGTGCATGGGTGTGCTTGGGTGTGCATTGTGTGCGCGGGTGTGTGTGGGTGCACATGGGTGCATGGGTGTGTGTGGTTGTGCGTAGGTGCGTGGGTGTGTGTGGGTGCGCGTGGGTGCATGGGTGTGCGTGGGTGTGTGTGGGTGGCAGCATGGTGGAGACCGGGGGGGGGGCAGACCTGATTTTTTCAATAATAGAGTTATTACTTATTAAGCACTTATCCTAGGCAGATGCTCCACAGGCAGTGACTCATTTAATCCTGTCTTAGTTTGGGTTCCCCCAAAAGCAGAGCCTGAGACAAGAAGTTGGGTGCTGGAAATTTCTTTGGGAGGCGACCTCAGGAAGCAAGAGGGGGAGTGGAGAAAATGAGAAAGGGGAAGGGAAAAAATTCAATGTCAGGTGGGTCACTGAGGTTGACACTGCGGGCAACGGTCAGTTGCATCCCTCTGAGGTCTGCTGAGATGTGCGTGCCTCCTAGAACCGTCCACCCCAAGCACGGGGCTGCTCGGGCATCGTCCGTCTTCTGCCACCTTTGGCTGGGCGATGCTCCTGGGGCAGACACTCACAGCATCAGGGCAGGCCCCGTGCACTGTGCCCTTGCTGGAGCCCGCCTGCACCGTGTCCTGCCCGGCTGCAGCTGACAGACCAGGGACACCCGGTGTCTGCTGTGGATCCTCACCGAGGGATGAGGAGGACGCAGCTGTGACCCTCCCCTCACACACAAGGGCCTGGAGGCCTAGGGAAATGGGTCTGCCCAGGACCACCCAGCTGGACAGTGGCAGAGTCAGAGCACGAGTCTCAGGTCTGGGCTGTCTGTCCTTTCTGTCGGCATCTCAGATGCTCAGGGTGGATCCCAAGTAGAAACGTTTCTCTGAGCTGTGATGTCAGACAATGTTATTTCATCGCCCTTAATGACCCTGATCATCAGGAGACCTGAGAGGACCCCGACGTGTGGGGCGGGTCAGTCTGGCTCTTCAGGGCCTCTTAACTGCTGGCTCCCAGAACTGTCCAGCACCACCCTTCACCCCGAAGGGCTCCTTTCTTGGTGTTGTTCAAAGTCACCTCGAGAGTTCCAGGGCTGGAGCAGAAAACAGCACAACTCCCAGCGCTATGGGGACAGGGCTGGCTGTGAGGATGGACAGGAGCCTGCTACTCAGCCGTCACCCGCCACATGGTGCCCCATCCACATCCCCTGCCGTCACCCAGCACACGGGGCCCCGTCCGCGTCCCCTGCCGTCACCCACCACACAGGGCCCCATCCGCGTCCCCTGCCATCACCCAGCACACGGGGCCCCGTCCGCGTCCCCTGCCGTCACCCACCACACGGGGCCCCGTCCACGTCCCCTGCCGTCACCTGCCACACGGGGCCCCGTCCACGTCCCCTGCCGTCACCTGCCACACGGGGCCCCGTCCACGTCCCCTGCCCTCTGAGTATCAGCCTTTGCTCCCACACTCCCCTTAATGAGGAACTCACTATCTTGCACAGCACGATCTGTTTTCAGACAACACCAATGGTATTTTCCTGAGGAGTTTTCTGAGAAACTAGTCCCCAAAGACGCCTGGGGACAGGAAATGATTGGTGCATAAATATGGTTGAAAAGAGCTGCTTGTGATAATATCTGCTTAGAGATTTATACCACAATGGGGAAGTCTGAGCTCTAAGACATACAGCCGTTGAAAAATTTGTTTAACTTTGCTTAACTGAGAATTTCTCAAATTTATTTGACTACAGAACACTTGAAAAATCATCTTCCAGCCCAGCCGGTGTGGCTCAGTGGTTGAGTGTTGGCTCATGCACCAAGAGGTCGCCGGTTGGATTCCCGGTCAGGGCACATGCCCAGGGTTGCAGGCTCGATCCCCAGTGGGGGGCACGCAGGAGGTGGCCGATCAACATCTCTATCTTTCTCCCTCTTCCTTCCTCTCTCTCTAAAATCAATAAAAACATATTAAAATAAAAAGTTAAAAAAATAACTGTATTAAACAAACCACCTTCTATGTAGAATTGTGTACCTGAAACGTACGTTGTTTTATTGAGCAATGTCACACCAACACATTCAATAGAAAAAAAAGAATCACCTGCTAATATCCCAAACCCTGTGTGCCTTGAAGTGCTGGGTCGACACGTGTCTCCTGGGGCTGGACTTCTTCCTGAGGTCCCACCTGCTGACTTCACTGCTGAGCTCTCAGGCACAGAGAACACCCGGCCCCCCAAGACTGCAGCAGTGAGGCCCCCGGTCTGACCGAGCACGTCACTGGACCCGGCCTGTGCCGAGCGCCTCACAGGTCGCCCGACCCGGCCGCTGGATGGAGACACAAGCTCAGAGCAGCACATGGCTCACGCAGCTGGGCGGTGGCCGAGCGGGACAGCACACCCAGCATTAAACATGACATTTCGAAGAACGCTTGGAGAGTGCTTGCACGTGGTAAGTGCTCACTAAACGTTGCCAGTGTTGTGTTGTTACTGCTGTTGTTATTGTCAGTATCTGACCCGAGAGAAGTGCAGGCGACCTCTCCTGTGTCCTGCTGTTCTTCTGTCCTCTGGGCCAAACGTTCGGAACGTTTCTGCATGTTCACGACTTGTCTCTTTCCTACACAGTTCTCCACACTGCGACGTAGATGTGTAGCCTTTCCTGGTGGAAACCCATCTTCCGCCTGCTGTTCCCACAGGCCCGTTCTCACCCTCTGCTTGTCTGACCCTCAGAAACGCACTGGAAAGGAATCTTCAAAACGACCGGCGAGGGAGAGCAGAGGGATAGGGAGGACCATCCGAGGAGCGCGGTGATCTCCCAGACCAGGGATCCGCAAACCACAGCCCGCAGGCCGAACCTGCCAGCCCACCGCTTTCCGTAAGTAAGGTCTTGTTGGAATACAGCTACACTCTGTCATATAGGAACTGTCTACAGCTGCTTTCGGCACTGTAACAACAGCGCCAAGTACTTATGAAAGAGACGTAAAATATTTATTATGTGGCCTTTTACAGAAAACATGTACCAATTCCTGCTCTGGGCTGTGGAGAGAAGAAAGGCAGGCTGCAGAGGCTTTGGGGAGCCAGACCTGTCTTCATCGTCTTCTGGATGCTCTGGGAAAGGGTTGTTGGGGCCCAGATTTTCTAAGAACTTTCAGGAAAGGAAGATACAGCTCCCCACTGAAGTTCAATTTCAGATCTACTCATGAAGCTTGAAGCTGAGATGTGTGGTGTCCCCTGAAGGCCACTGCGTCACTCCAAGGCTAGATGTGTGTGGCTCTCGGTGGATCAAGGCGTTGGCCTGTCTGAGGAGAGACTAGTCAGCAGAATGGGGGTTCGTCGGCCTTAGAAAGAGGACGGAGGTTAATGCTGGCAGGACTCCGCTCGGGCCTGCTCCAGGCGAGGGGGACCTTCAGTGGGCGGAGCATCTCGAGGGCCAAGGCCTTTCCTACCACGCGGATGCGATCTTAGCCTGGTGCCCTTGGACGTGCCGTTTGCATAAATGTTGTGACTCCACAATCTCGACGCAAAGTTCTGGGTATGACTTGGCTGCTTCTCGTGCAGTCCTGTCAGCAGCGGGGGAGATTCTGGACCCCACATCCCCAGACGGGTCTCGGGGCAACCGGACACTGCCTGAGACGGTGCGCACGGCGGGCGCATGTGTGCGGGTGCGGGCGCTCTGAGCCCAGGACCTCACGGTCACCGGAGTGCCAACGCGCTCCGGGACCCAGAAAGGACCTGGCACGTGTCTCTGTGAATGTTCCAGTCCCTGTTTTCCGGTCAGGAGCTCCGCTCTTCCACACACCGTCTTCCTGCAGCTCTCAGCCTCCTGCCTGGCCCCCAAGGCACGTCCTGAGGACTCGTCAGAGCAGAGCTGGGAGGAAGGAAAGAGGGGCGTCTAGGAAAAGGAAGTGCGGAGGGACGGAGGCTGGGGTTGGGCGTGCAGACATGGTGATCTGCTCCCAGGGAGGGTGAGAATTTTTACTCCGAATTAATAAACCGACCTTCTGGTTTCACACAAGTCTCACGAGCATGGTTGATAGATTTTTCCCTGGGGCTCAGAGGAGCCCCTGGCAGAGCCTGGACCTGGGTGAGTTCACGTCACCCGCGGGTCCCTGAAGACTGACTGCTGGCTTCTGCCCCACGTGGAAGGGGAGGGCTGTACTTTCCCGTAACTGCAACAGTGGCAGTTGCTCACTTCTTGCTGCGACACTTCCAGCCTGTACCCCAGGGGCTAGGCGGGTGCTGGCGCCCAGCAGGTGCTCAGCAAATACACATTGAACAGAGATATGTACTCTCTTCAGTAACTTATAAAATATGAATTGTACAATCTTTTTTACTATTAAATCTAAACACATGATTGAATAACCCGCAAGGTACAAGCTATAGCCTGCAACTAGAGACTTTCAAAAGTAATAAGACGAACAGAAATTCAAAAGGACAACCATTGCTGGCATTGACTAATATACACATGAGCCCAGTATGGTCCCAACCTGCCATCGATAAAAAATTATTTTTCATTGTAATTATTTTTTATTTTTCAATTACAGTTGACATAGAGTATTATATTAGTTTCAGGTGTATACTCCAGTGACTAGAGATTATGGAATTTACTATGTGATCATCTCGATAAGTCTCATACCCACCACATTACTGACTATTCCCCTCCTGCTGTCACCCACATCTCTGGGACTGTTCTGTAACCAGCGTGTACTGCCTAATCCCTTCACCTTCTTCACCTGTCTCCCCACCTCCCCTCCCATCTGGCAACTGTCAAAATGTTCTCTGTATCTATGAGTCTGTTTCTGTTCTGCTTGTTTATTTTGCTTTCTAAATTAAATTGTTGATAGATATGTATTTATTGCCATTTTATTGTTCATATTTTTTATCTTCTTCTTCAAGAAGACCCTTCAACATTTCATATAATACTGGTTTGGTGCTGATGAACTCCTTTAGCTTTTTCTTGTCTGGGAAACTCTTTATATGTCCACGATTCTAAATGATAGTTTTGCAGGAGAGAGTAATCTTGGATGTAAGTCGTTGCTTTTCATCACCTTGAATATCTCTTGCCACTGCCTTCTGGCCTGCGAAGTTTCTTTTGAGAAGTCAGCTGACAGTCTTATGGGAGCTCCGTGGTAGGTAACTAACTGCTTTTCTCTTGCTGCTTTTAAGATTCTCTCTTTGTCTTTAACCTTTGGCATTTTGATGATGATGTGTCTTGGTGTGGGCCTCTTTGGGTTCATCTTGTTTGGGACTCTCGGTGCTTCCTGGACTTGTATGTCTGTTTTCTTCACCAAATTAGGGAAGTTTTCTGTCATTATTTTTTCAAATAGGTTTTCAATTTCTTGCTCTCTCTCCCCTCCTTCTGGCACCCCTATGATGCAAATGTTGGCACACTTGAAGTTTTCCCAGAGGCTCCTTACACTATCCTCATTTTTTGGATTCTTTTTTTTCTTTTTACTGTTCTGATTGGGTGCTTTTGTTTCCTTATATTCCAAATTGATGGTTTGCTTCTTGGCTTTTCCTACTCTTATTGATTCCCTGTAAATTATTCTTTATTTCAGTTAGTGTATCCTTCATTTCTGACTGGTCCTTTTTCATGCTCTTGAGGTCCTCACTAAGTTCCTTGGGCATCCTTATAACCAGTGTTTTGAACTCTGCATCTGTTAGATTGCTTATGTCAATTTTGTTTAGTTCTTTTCCTGGAGTTTTGCTCTGTTCTTTCATTTGGGACCTGTTTCTTTGTTTCCTCATTTTGGCTGCTTCCCTGTGTTTGTTTCTATGTATTAGGTAGAGTTGCTATGTCTCCTAGGCTTCATAGGGTGGCCTGTTGTAGTAGGTGTCCTATAGTGTCCAGTAGCACAGCCTCCCTGATTACCCCAGCTGGGCCCTCAAGGTACACCCCATGTGTGTACTCTATACCCTTCTGTTATAATTGAGTCTTGATTGCTGTTGGAATTTCAATGGGAGGGATTTACTCAGGATGATCAGCTGCAAGGACTGGTTGTGCCCACTGACCACTGACCTCTGACTATCTTGGAGGATCAGCTGTGTAGAGGCCCACCACACAGAGCAAGACTTACTTCAGTAGGGTTCTGGTACCCACTGAGTCCACTCACTGAGTGTGTCGCTTGTGGAGGTGGTTGGGTGGTGGTGCTTCGACGTGGTCTGAAGCTGTCCACTGGGTGTGCTGGCTCTGGGGCAAGGTCAGCCTCTGCCTGTGTTCTACCCGGGGCCACTAGGCATAAGCTACAAAGCAATCTGGTGATGGCTGCTTCTTGTTTTGGGCTTGGAGGTGCCCAGGCAAAGCCAAGCTGTGAACCAAGGCTGGCTGCTTCTAGTGCCAGGCCTGGGGCCACTTAGCAAAAGGTATGGGGCTCGCTGAGTCCAGATGCTGCTTGTTTGAGAGCATTTAGGAAAATCTGAAGCAGGAGCCAAGACAGGCCAACCCTATGGTAAAGTCACAGAAAACATCTTGGGTGGGCTCAAAAGTTGGGTGGGGCAGGGCCTCAGGGGATCACCAGGGCAGGGCAAACAGTGTGAGCCAGGTTGCTGGAGTCCCAGATATGGTGCCCATCTGCCTGCTCCGGGGTGGGGGTTGTGGGGCGGCTCACCAAAGGAACAACAGCCTCCACCAGCATGCCTGTTCAGGAGAAAGCTGCCCCTCCAGCTCTCGCCCTGATGTCAAACAACTCAGTTCTTCCCCGTATGTATCTGGCACCTTTCAAGCTGCCTCCTCCACACTAGAGCCTGGAGGAAGCGGGTCCTAGTAAGTCTGTGCGCAGGCCCTTTAAGAGGAGCTGCCTGGGGCTCCAGCAGCCTCAGCCTCCCTCAGCCTCAGTTCCCGCTGGTTTTACAGTCAGAAGTGATGGGGATTCTCTTCCTGGCACTGGAACCCTGAGCTGGGTGCCTGGTGTGGGACAGGGACCCCTCACTCCTCAGGGAGGACCTTTCCAGTTGAGGTGTCCTCCTAATTTTTATCCGCCACAGGTGGGTGTGGGACCAGCCTGTCCACCTCTGCCCTCCTCCCAGTCTCCATGTGGCTTCTTTAATGTAGCAGTTGTAGGACTTCCATTCAGCTCGATGTCAGGTGGTTCTGGATGGTTGTGCTATAGTTTAGTTGTCATTTTGATGTGGTTGTGGGCGGAGGTGATGCTGTATTACCTACCCACCACCATCCTGACTGGAAGTCTAAATTTACTATTTAAATAAACCAAACATCACAGCAATCTTTTATATCATGTTAAACTTATCTCCCAATAACCATGTCTTTCCTTAATCCACAGAGAAAAGCGCAGAGATAGCTGGGTGTACTTCCATAAAGCTAATCTTTTCAAGCTGCAGACGTATGTTTGGACCATGTACCTGGTGAGGTCCCAGGAAACTGTAACTATATTTAAGCCTTCGCTCTTCAACACTACGGTCTTTCTTCTGCCTGTATCTTGTTCCTTTTATTATGTACATTGGTAAAGAATGAATGACATTTTCCTCAAGAGATTTTGAAATTTTATTGTTGATCTAAATTAAAGTCTGACTATAATTCCTTCCTTAGGGAGTGACATTGTTTGCTTGTAAGTTAAGTTAAAAGCGTCCCCGTCCTGTGGGAGAACAGTGGCAGCTCTTTCTCGGCTAGAAAATTCCCACAAAATCTCATTAATTAAGTTCCATAAAGTTTGAATTTATGATTATTAAACTTCCCCTAGGTTGGGCTTTCTGTTTTTATTTTCACTGGGCAAAGTGATTAAATAAAAAAGGCCATTGTGCCTGGCTGGTGTGGCTCAGTGGACTGAGTGTTGTCCCATGGACTGAGAGGTCCCGGTTCGATTCCCGGTCAGGGCACATGCCCAGGTTTCGAGCTCAAGCCACAGTAGGGGGCGTGCAGGAGGCAGGCAATCGATGTTTCTCTCCCTCTCCCCCTTCCCTCTCTCTCCCTTCCTTTCTCTCTAAAAAATCAATAAAAACATATTAAAAAAAAAAAGGCAATTGCAAGAGGAATGTTTCAGTAGCTACAGATTTAGAAGGCTTTAGCCCATAATTTATTTGGGTCCAAATGTAATTTACTACATAAAAATTATAATTTTTCCTAAGTTGAAAGATGCAATAATAAAGACTGATTCTAGTATAATCACCAAGAGTTTTCTGACAAGATTGTTATAAAATTTTGCTCTTTCTTTAAACAACAGCAAAGCTGGACTGTGTGTGGGACTTTGGACTTGAGGAATTCACCTGGGATTACGATTCAGGAACATGCCAAGGTCTGATGGAAGTGTTCAAGAGAAAGGGGACCCCAAAGCATTGCCAAAGTGGTCACAGAGAGATGTGCTAGACAGAGTGCAAGCAAAATGCAGGTACAGTAAAGTATAATGATGGATTCCATGAATATTGTAAAATCAAAATAGCCTGCAACGACGCACATCAAGTGTCTGAACTGTGAGGCAGATACAGTCCTTTGGCACGAAGGAGACTCACTTGGCAGTCACGTGTTTTCAGTAGGAAGAACCTCTGTCCTGTCACCAGGCCCTGCTGATGCTCAGGGGATGGGTTCCAGGTAACAACATGGATGCCCTCAGCTCCTGGGACTCTGGGCAGGGTCTGGGCGGACAAAGCCTCTGGAAACTGACTCTGATTTCGTGTGGCCTTGTTTCTTCACCCCAGTGAGCCACATTGACATTGCTCTCTTCCCACTGTACTTACATGAGGATTTTAGGGAGCTCTGCAGGAAAGAGCAAGGGGCCCTCTCCTTCGTGCCATTTTCTTGGCATCTACTGTGAGTGATGAGCCCCCGAGCCTTCCTGTGGGGATCTGGGCATGCTGTCGTGGAGCCAGCCCCCACCATTCCACAGGTCTCTGTCCACCTCCTCCCAGATCGGTAATTTTTTAAAAATATTAAAAATGATTCCTGCTTGTTTTTAAATACACGTTTTATAGAAGCTGACAGTTAAAACGTGAAATCCCCTTTCTCTCTTCCAGCATTGACTGTGTGAAGTGTTGGTTGTGTCTCTCCGATCCTTGTCTCTGTGCATGGACAGGTGCTAACTTTTATCTGTTCCATGTGTTGATAAGGCTGTCTAGCTGTCATCTCTCCATTCAGTCATCTGCTTATCTGTCTGAAATGCACTCTCAGCCGCCTGGAGTGAGGAGGTTGTGTGCCGGGCTGTGATTAGCCTGCCCATGCAGCTGCACCACAGAAGATCTTCCTGGTGTCAGTGACGTAGAACACAGCCAGCTGTCATAGGAGAGGAAGGAGAGAGGTATTGGCTCCCCTTTGCAAAGGTTTAGGGGCGGCTGTGATTTCAGGAACAGCACAACTCAGGGGCTCAAAGATGTCATCAGACCCCCACTTCTCTCTCTTGTCCCCTCCTCCCTCTCTCTGCCTTGTTGGTTTATTCTCAGACCTCAGGTGTCGGGAGTGGTGTCACTGGAACAGTGACCACCACGGTTTGACCTAGTCCCGGGTGAGCTCTGTGGTTTGACATAGTCCTTGGAGATGCGAAGACCTCCACGGTTTGACATAGTCCCTGGAGAAGTGGATTCACTGCGTGGCAGGAATCACGAAGAACAGTGACTGAAGATCTAGAGTAATGGGAAAATAAAAATGCAGGATGGCAACTGAAGGAGACTAATCTTTGCTTTCTCTGTCTGTTAGCTGTCTGTTAGGAATCACTAGAGAAGTAACATGTAGATGATTAATGATGTAGATGTTAGAAAAGAAAGCAGAAAGAAAAGGCAAGAAAGTAATAAAGATTTAAGAAAAGAATGTAAAAACTTAAAAGGATCTTAGATAGAAAGAAAAGTCAGGAGTCGTAGAGGAAGCAAACAGAAAGTAATTAGAGGGTGCAGAGAAAAAGGTAGTTAAATAAGACAATGTCTGGAAGGTTGCTGATAACAAATCATGTTGTTAGCAATGATTGGCTAAGAGACTGAGAGGCAACAATGAGATGTCTGGGTGAAGGATTAAAATAGTTGTTAGTTAACCATGTAATATACCTAAGAGTTGGGTAAACGAAAAAGGAATGTCTGTACTTACTTGCTTAAAGATTTAGGGGAAACAATAAGAAGGAAATTGCTGTGTAACCTGAAAATATAAAAATAAAGATTCTGCTAGCCTTAAGCAGCAGAAGGATCAAGCGCTTCTGTCTCACGTTTCCTCTCTCGCCGACTCCGTCCACACCTCTGGGACTGCTGAGGCTGGACCCTGGCACTCAGGGATGAGCCTGTGCCTTTCCCAGTTCAGGTCAGGTGGAAATCTGAAGGGACCCAACACATGTCCCACGGCCTCTGGTTGGCTCTGGCCACCCTCTCTCACAGACCCCACCCCTCCCCTTGTTACTCTTCCATGACATTACTGTTTTATTTATTTTTTTGAAACACTGTTACTAACTGAAACTGTGCTGAGTGTTGTTACTCGTTTATCATCCGTTGGAAATAAGCCCCCCAGAGCAGCATCCTCGTGTGTCTTGGTCTCTGCTGGCTATGCCACTTCCTCTCATTGTTTGTTGAACGAATGAATGAAACAGTGAGTTCCTGTAGCCAGGGAAATATCATGTTCTGATTGTCCAGGCCCCAGTCACGTGATTCCTTCTCCCCGAACACCTGGAGTGAGAATCAGGGAGGTCCAGGTACTGTCAGCAGAAGAAAGGTGGTTGGGATGAGTGCGTAGAGAAGCAGACACCACTCAGGTCCACTGTGTCAGGTGCGTGTTGGCATGGATTTCCCAAAGGTGAGACAATGACTGTAGTGCTAGTTTTAAATGTGCGGTTTGCCACTCATTCGCTGAATGATCTTTTGTGAGTTACTTTGCTTCTCTCAGCCTTGGCTTCCCTTAGGAGGAAAAGATGAAACAGACCTAACTTTATGTGACAACTAGAAATAATATACATAAAGTGGCCAATAAACAATACAGTCAGTAAATAGTCACTTTTACTATTTTTTGAGCCCTGGTTATTAATTCCTAGTGATCTTATCCTTTTGATATTTTATTTTATTTATTTATTATTATTATTTTTTATTCCTCACCCAAGGATACTTTTTATTTATCATCAGATAGAGTGGGAGAGGGAGGGAGGGAGGTAGAGAGAGACAGAGAGAAACATTGATGTGATAGAGCCACATCGACTGGTTGCCTCCTACACGACCTTGACTAGGGCCGGGGATGAACCGCAACCGAGGGACGTGCCCTTGGCTGGAACTGAACCCGTGACTCATTGGTCCATGGGCCGATGCTCTAACTGCTGAGCCAAACCAGCCAGGGCTCCTTTTGATATTTTAAACAAAATGCAATGAAAACACATGTCAAAAGCCCCAAATATGAGGAAGTTAGGGGTTGGTTAAGTGATCACTCTACATATTCAAAAAAACAATTTTTTTTCTTTATTGATTTTAGAGAGAGAGGAAGGGAGAGGGAGAGAGAGACAGAAACATCGATGAGAGAGAACATCGATTGGCCCCCTCCTGCATGCCCCCCACTGGGGATCGGGCCCACAACCTGGGCATGTGTCCTGACCAGGAATTGAACTGGTGACCTCTTGCTGCATGGATCGATGCTCAACCACTGAGCCACACCGGCAAGGCTCACTCTACATATTTAAAGCTGTTAGCAGAACATTTACCTCGACCGCACGGCACTCTGCCTCGGACTCTGCGGCAACCGTGATTGCAGAGGCTCTCTGGTCAGGCCGATGTCAGAGATATTTAACAACTGGCACAGCTGGGGATTAACCAATCGGAACGATTAACTGGATTAATTCGAAGGGGCGCTGGCCTTACATAACATGTCCAGGTGTCCTAGTTTGCACCCCGTGGAGGCACGACTAGCCAGGAATAACTATGGGTCACAGCAATCATCAGTGACTGGTCACCCAGGTTCCCATCAGGAGTGGCCAGTGGCTGCCCCTCACACCATCTGGCAAGATCTTCTCCTCCCCAGTTTATGAGCAAGGCGTGACTTGGCATCTGTGATGTCATAGATGACAGCAGCCCACCTCGGGGGAAGCTCTGGGCTTTCCCACAGCATTACAACCTGCTGCTGAGTTCGTCTGACCGTCGTTCACGGAGGACAGTGGACGGGCTTGGTGCCTCGAGCAAGCTGAGAACTGCCTGACAGCTCGGGAATCCTCCGTCTGTGACGAGGGCGATGGTCAGTCTGTGGGCTACTGGAAACGGGAGGCGTTATTATAGAATCACTGACCCGGAAGATTCAGTCCTCTGATTTCCCAGGCGGACCTGTTCCCAGACCTTCAAACACAGAAAGC
This sequence comes from Tadarida brasiliensis, assembly GCA_030848825.1. Classification (NCBI taxonomy): domain Eukaryota; kingdom Metazoa; phylum Chordata; class Mammalia; order Chiroptera; family Molossidae; genus Tadarida; species Tadarida brasiliensis. Next base: position 1,728,610 of record CM061274.1, on the reverse strand, counting down.
ACACTCAGCGCGAGCCCAGCCGCTCCACACCCGCTCTTTATCCGTTACCCCCTGAGCATCAGGGGTCAGGCAGCCTTAGGATTTTTTTCAGTTCATTGAACTCTTTCCTGCTGAACTTCAAATTCATTTTAGCTTCTTTGCTTAGGAGATACCCTTATTATTACCCACTTTCATCTACTGAAATTTAAGTCAGTTTTTAAAAATTGTGGTAAACTATGCATAGCATAAAAGTTACCATTCAAAGTATATTGAAGTGTATAGTCCAGGGGCATTAAGTACATTCATATTGCAACATCGCCACCATCCATCTCTGGAAGTTTCATCTTCTCAGACTGGAACGCCATCCTGTTAAACAATGACTCCCCACTGCCCCCTCCTCCACCTCCTGGCAGAGACGATGCTCCACTCTGTCTCTGTGACCCCGCGGCTCTGGGCACCTCGTGGGAGTGGAGTCACAGTCTCTGTGTCCTGTGATGGCTGCTTTCATTCTCCACGTCGCCCTCAAGGCCGAGCCGTGCCGCGGTCTGTGCCCGGAGCCCTCTTCGGGGCTGAGTGATGTTCCACTGCGTGTCTCTCTCATACCTGCTTACCTGTGTCCTGGTGACGGACGTGTGGGTGGCTCCTACCTTTGGCTGTTGTGATTAATGCTGGTATAGTCATGGGTTAAGTCGGTTTTTAAGGTTGCTATGTCCCCTTAGGGATTTGTTAACTGTGGTCACACCTTGATTATCCGTTCTTGTATCTGTATTAACTGGTAACTACAATGCCCACCTACCAGGATTTGTTAAATGTGAATGTAGAGCTGTAAGGCGAGGTTTATGGTAGAATTTAAATCCAAATAAGATCCCAGTGGCCCCCTTTAAACTGTCACAGCCGATGTCTAATTGGCACCAGAAGCTGGAGCAGGTTTCATTCTGTCAACACTTGGTCGATACGAAACAGGAGGGATGATTTCAGAAACGGGCGCCCAGTGGGCGATGTCATTTCCCTTTTTACACTCTTTGGTGTATTCTACATCGTCTACAGTGGTCTTGCATTACATTTCTAATTTAAAAAGAAAACAATATTGTTTTTGAAAACAAAGTTATGCATGAATAAATGCTTTTCTAAAAGAGGTTCTGTGCCTGGCAGGTGTGACTCAGTGGACTGAGCATCATCCCATCGACTGAGAGGTCCCAGTTCTATTCCCGGTCAGGGCACATGCCTGGGTTGTGGGCTCGATCCCCAGTAGGGGGCAGCCGATCAGTGTATCTTTCTCACATCAATGTTTCTATCTCTCTCTCTCTTCCTCTCTCTAAAAAATCAATAAAAAAGAGATTCTCCTGGGTGTGGGGTTCCTGTGGAGCCCGAGGAAGGCAAACGCACCAGCAGAGAGAGAAGAGAGCTGGTACTTGGAGAAACAAAGAACCCCAAAGCCAAGTTAACAGTAGCTGTGATGTTGGGCATCTTTGAGTTGTTTTTAACTTAGAGGCACCATTTGTCCATTAAGAATATATTTGCCAGAAAATGGAGATGACGGCAGAGTGAATGGAAGCTACACAGACCATCTCCCAGGACTTGATTGGAATGACAACTAAAACAAAGACAAATATTGGGAAAAAAGAACTGAAGAGAAGCTGGAAGAGAACCAGATCAACTAGGGACAGAGAGAGGATGCCAATTGAGCCTGGTAGGAACAGCGGAGGCACATGGGGGCAGGCTGGGAGCCCACGGACAGCAATGAGGGTTGTGTTAGCAGTGTGTGCTTCCTGTTGAGAAAGTGAGGGTTTTTTTTTTTATCCTCATCCGAGGACATTTTTTCATTTTTTGTTCAGATAGAGTGGGAGGGAGAGAGAGGAAGAGAGACAGAGAGAGAAACATCGATGTGAAAGGGACACATCGAGTGGCTGCCACCCGCACGACCAACCAGGGCCGGGGACAAACTGCAACCGAAGTACATGCCCTTAGTGGGAACCGAACCCGGGTCTCTCTGGACCGCAGGCCGATGCTCTAACCACTGAGCCAAACTGGCCAGGGCTAAAGTGAGGGTTTTTAAAAGCACCAAATCAGCCCGGCTGGTGTTGCTCAGTGGTTGAGTGTCGACCCATGCACCAAGAGGTCAATGGTTCGATTCCCCTTCAGGGCATATGCCCAGGTTGTGGGCCAAATCGCCAGTGGGGGGCATGCAGGAGGCAGCCAATTGATGTTCTCTTTCATTGAAATTTTTTTTTTTTAATCCTCATCCGAGGACATTTTTTCATTTTTTTTCATTTTTTGTTCAAATAGAGTGGGAGGGAGAGGGGAAGAGAGAGAGAGAGAAACATTGATGTGAAAGGGACACATCGAGTGGCTGCCACCTGCACGACCAACCAGGGCCGGGGACAAACTGCAACCGAGGTGCATGCCCTTAGCGGGAACCGAACCCAGGTCTCTCTGGACCACAGTCCGATGCTCTAACCGCTGAGCCAAACCGGCCAGGGCTTTCATTGAGATTTCTATCTCTCCCTCTCCCTTCCTCTCCTTCTAAAAATCAATAAAGAAAAAAAAGTTTTTAAAAAGCACCAAATGAGCTACAGCCCTCACCTTGGGCTCTGGCAGAGGGAGGGTGGACAGGACTGGAACTGTGTGGAGAGAGTCTGGGGCTCCTGATTCAGGAGAGAGCTGAGAGCAGGACAGGAACACACCAGGAGTCTTGTACTGAATCACTCCCTCACAGGACAGTAGCCATCTTACTCAAAGAGCCCTTTCCCAGAGCCCCAGGAAGAAGCAATGGCTGCTCCTGCAGGAATTAAACACCACCAGGCCAGGCCAAATAAATGCAAATTGAGGCTCATTTACATCTAAAGTCTGATAGTGAGCAAGTTCTCCACCTCCTGGAAATCCTCTTAGAGCTGAGGGATTTTTCATTCAGCTGAGGACTACAAATTGAGGCTCATCAAGTAACTGAGACTAATGGCCTCCAGGTAAAAAGCTAGAGGATAACTGAACCTTTCCTTGGCTTTCAAATCCACCCAGAAAAGTAAGACTGGACAGTGGTATTTAATGTGGGTCCTCCCACATTCATCCAAACCCAGTAGAGGGAGCCACAACCAGCAGACAACCAACACCCACAGGGAAAATGTGGGAGGCTCCAAAACCAACTGAGATAGCCAAAATGGTGAAACAAAGAAACAAATCCCAAATGAAAGAACAAGATAGTTCTGCAGGAGAAGAAATAAATGACACAGAATTAAACAAGATATCAGAGGGAGAGTTCACAGTAATAATCATGAGGAAGCTCAACAGCATGAGGAAAGAGCTCGACAGCATGAATAAAGATATAGAAACATTGAAAATCAACCAATTGGAAATGAAGAATGACATAACAGAAATAAAGAACACATTGGAAGGAATAACCAGGAGAGTAGAGGAATCCAAGAACCGGATCAATGAATTAGAAAACTGGGTAGAAAAAAATCACCCAATCAGAGAACCAAAAAGAAAAAACAATTAAAAAATAGGAAGAGCCTAAGAGAACTGTGGGACAATATGAAATGTAATAACATCCGCAACATAGGTGTGCCAGAAGAAGAATAAAATAAGCAAGGTTAGATAATATATTTGAAGAAATAGTGAAAGAAAACTTCCCTAGCTTGGTGAAGGAAAAAGGCATACAAGTTCAAGAAGCACAGAGAGCCCCAAGTAAGAAGAACCCAAACAGGCCCACACCAAGACACATAATAGTTAAAATGCCAAAAATTAAAGACAAAAAGAGAACCCTAAAGGCAGCAAGAGATAAGCAACAGGTTACCTACAAAGGAACCCCCATAAGGCTATCAGCTGACCTCTGAACAGAAACACTACAGGCCAGAAGGGAATGGCATGAAGTAATCAAGGTAATGAAAAACAAGGATCTGAAACCAAGACTACTCTATCCAGCAAGGCTATCATTCAAAATAGAAGGTGAAATAAAGAGCTTCCCAGACCAAAAAAGTCTAAGGGAATATATTAGCACCAAACTATCACTCCAAGAAATGTTAAAAGGACTGCTGTAATAAGCAGAAGAAATAGGAAGAGAAACATAACCATAATAAACAAAAAAAGCAATAAATAAGTACATATAAATAATAACCTTAAACATAAATGGATTAAATGCTCAGATCAAAAGACACAGAGTAGCTGAATGGATAAGAAAGCACGATTCATATCTATATTGTTTACAAGAGACCCACCTCACAACAAAAGACTCACATAGGTTGAAAGTGAAGGGATGGAAAAAATTTTCCAAGCAAACGGAAAGGAAAAAAAAGCTGGGGTAGCAATACTCATATCTGATAAATTAGATTTAAAATGATGGTGATAACTACAGACAAAGAAGGTCACTACATAATATTGAAAGGATCTATCCAACAGGAAGATATAACCTCAGTAAACATATATGCACCTAACATAGGAGCATCAAAATACATTAAAAAACTTCTGGAGGACTTCAAAGGAGAAATCAACAGCAACACAATCATAGCAGGGGACTTCAACACCCTGCTGACATCACTGGATAGATCCTCTAGACAAAAAATTAACAGGGAAACAGAGTCTAAAGGATGCACTAGATCAAATGGATTTAATAGACATCTAGAGAGAATTACACCCCATAACAGCAGAATTCACATTCTTCTCAAGTGCACATGGGACATTCTCAAAGATAGATCACATGTTAGGACACAAGCTAAATCTCTGCAAGTTCAAGAAAATTGAAATCCTATCAAGCATCTTCTCAGATCACAATGGCATAAAACTAGAAATCAATTACAGCAAAAACATTCAAACACATGGAGGCTAAAAACATGTTATTAAACAACTAAAGGGTTACCAAGGAGATCAAGGAAGAAATTAAAAACTTTCTGGAAACCAATGAAAATGAATACATAACAACACAAAATCTATGGGATGCAGTGAAAGCAGTCCTGAGAGGGAAGTTCATAGCACTAAAGGTCTACCTCAAGAAAGAAAAAATATTTCTAATTGACTTTCTAACCCTATAACTTAAAGATCTAGAAAGTAAACAAAAAGAAAACGCAGAGCAAGTAGAAGGAAAGAAATAGTAAAAGTCAGAGCAGAAATGAATGACATAGAAACTAAAAAAACAACAACAATTCAAAAGATCAATGAAACAAAGAGCTGGTTCTTTGAAAAGATAAACAAGACTGATGGACCCTTAGCTAGACTCACCAAGAAACAAAGAGAGAGAACCCAAATACACAAAATCAGAAACAAAAGTGAAGTAACAAAGGATCATTGAAAAATACTATGAACAATTTTACGCCAACAAATTGAACAATCTAGGCAAAATGGACAAATTTCTAGAAACACACAGTCTCCCAAAACTGAACCGAGAAGAGATGTAAATTTGAACAGACCAATAACAACTAAGGAAATTGAAACTCCAAGCAAACAAAAGCCTTGGCCTGGCTGGCTTCACGAGGGAGTTTTACTGAACATCTAAATATCTAACACCTGTTCTCAAACTACTCCAAAAAATCCAAGAAGGACGACTTCCAAACTCAGTTTTTGAGGCCAGCATAATTCTAAATCCAAAACCAGATAAAGACACTACAAAGAAAGAAAACTACAGGCCAATATCCCTGATGAACATAGACGCCAAAATCCTTAACAAAATATTAGCAAATCAATCGAGCAATATATCAAAAAAATTATTCACCATGACCAAGTGGAATTCATCCCAGGGATGCAAGGCTGGCACAATATTCACAAATCAATAAATGTGATACATCACATAAACAAAATGAAAGATCATATCAATAGATACTGAAAAAGCATTTGACAAAATCCAGCACTCATTTCTGATAAAAATGCTCAGCAATGTGGGAATAGAGAGATCATATCTCGACATAATAAAGGCCATATATGAAAAATCACAGCCAACATCATACTCAATGGACAAAAACTAAAAGCATTTCCCTTAAGAACTGGAACAAGACAGGGATGCCCACTTTTGTTACTCTCATTCAACATAGTACTGGAAGTCATAACCACAGCAATTAGACAAGAAGGAAATATAAAAGGGAACCAAATTGGGAAGGAAGAAGTGAAACTGTTATTATTTGCAGATGACATGATATTGTACATAGAAAACCCTAAAGACTCCATCAAAAATCTACTAGAACCAATGAATGAATTTGGCAAGGTAGCAGGATACAAAATTAACATCAAGAAATCGACGGCATTCTTATACACCAATAATGAACTCACAGAAAGAGAAACTAAAAAAAAAAAAAAAATCCCATTTACCATTACAGTAAAAAAAACTAAGATACTTAGGAATAAACTTAACCAAAGAAGTAAAGGACCTGTTTGCAGAAAACTACAGGACATTGAAAAGAGAAATAGAGAAAGATATAAAAAAGTGGAAGCATATACCTTGTTCATGGCTTGGAAGAATTAACATCATTAAAATGTTCATACCACCCAAAGCAATCTATAGATTCAAAGTAATCCCCATTAAAATACCAACTACATATTTCATGGAACTAGACCAAATACTCCAAAAGTTAATATGGAACCAAAAAAGACCCCGAATAGCCACAGCAATCTTGAAAAAGAATAACAAGGTTGGAGGGATCACAATAATGGATAGCAGGTTATACTACAAAGCCGTAGTAATCAAAACAGCCTGGTACTGGCACAAGAGCAGACATATAGATCAATGTAACAGAACAGAGAACCCAGAAACTGACCCAAGACATCATGCTCAATTAATATTTGACAAAGGTGGCAAGAGCATACAATGGAGTAAAGACAGCCTCTTTAAAAAATGGTGTTGGGAAAATAGGACAGCTACATGCAACAAAATGAAAGGTAGGCCACCAACTTATACCATACACAAGAATAAACTCAAAATGGATAAAAGACTTACATGTGACTCGTGAATCCATAAAAATCCTAGAAGAAAATGTAGGCAACTAAATTTTAGACATTACACGCAGCAGAATTTTCACTGATACAACGCCTAAGGCAAGAGAAACAAAGCAAAAAATGAACACATGGAACTACATCAAACTAAAAAGCTGCTGCACAGCAAAAGAAACAAGCATCAAAATGGAAAGGGAACCCACTGTATGGGAGAGCATAATTGCCAATGATACATCAGATAAGAGGCCAATTTCCAAAATATATAGAGTACTCATACAACTCAACAAAAGGAAGACAAAGAACCCAATTAAAAAATGGGCAGAGGACCTAAACAGACACCTCTCCAAACAGGACATACAAATGGCCAGGAGACATATGAAAAAATGCTCAAGGTCACTAATCATCAGAGAGATGCAAATTTAAACAACTATGAAACTATGAGGTATCACCTCACACCTGCCAGAATGGTTGCCATCATCAAATCATCAAACAACAAGTGTTGGCGAGGGTGTGGAGAAAAGGGGACTCTAGTACACTGCTGGTGGGAATGCAGATGGTGCAGCCACTGTGGAAAACACTATGGTGTTTCCTAAAAAAAAAAAAAAAAAAAAATTAAACTGTCATTTGACCCAGTGATCCCACTTCTAGGAATATATCCTAAGAAGCCTGAAACACCAATCAGAAAGAATATATGTACCCCCATGTTCATAGCAGCACTATTTACAATAGCTAAGATCTGGAAACAGCCCAAGTGCCCATCAGTGGATGAATGGATAAAAAAGCTGTGGTACATTTACACAATGGAGTACTATGCAGCTGTAAGAAAGAGAGATCTGTTATCCTTTGAGACGACATGGAGGGAACTGGAGAGTATTATGTTAAGTGAAATAAGCCTATCACAGAAAGACAAATATCACATGATCTCAATCATTTGTGGAATGTAATGAACAAAACAAGCTGATCAACAAAATAGACCCAGAGACATAGAAGTAGGGTTCAGACTGACAAACCTCAGAAGAGGGGGACGGGGGAGGGATGAGATAAACCACAGAACTTCTATGCATGTATACATAACCATGGACATAGACAACAATGCTGGTGGGGGGCGGGAACGGGAGGAGGGTGTCAATGGGGGAAAAAGGAGAAACATCTGTAACAAAAATAATTTAATAAAAATTGGAAAAAAATATTAAAATATTTTTAAAATAAAATAAAAGAGGGCCACAACTTTTCCTGAGAAGGGCCATACTGTGGGTGTTGTGGCCCAGGTGGTCTCTTCACAAGGACTCTTCTGGGCCTTCGTAGTCTGCAAGTCCTCAGACAAGAGGGAAACAAATGTGTGGGCTCCGTTCCAACAAAACTTTGTCGACACTGAAACTGGAATTTTGTGAAATGTGCAGTTTTTCATTCGTCAGCAGAAACCATCCATAGCTGACAGCATCACTGGTCAGCTTGCCAAACTCTGCTCTACTATAAAAATCCCGTCCGTAAGTAAAAGTCCCCCTTAAATTTGGCACCAATTCCGGTCTTTTCTGTGCCGTATGTTATTGTTATTTATCTGTTCATTGGACTTTATTATGGAAAGTTCCAGACATACACAGAAGCAGAGAGAATAGCATGGTAATCCCCACGTATCCATCACCCCATCACCCGCTTCAGCACTGATCAGGTCCTGTCTAATGTTCTCTCTATTCCACCGACCCACCCTCTGCTCCCCCTCATTATTCAAAGCAGGCCCCAGACACAGTATTTTATCTACATATATTTTAGTATGCGTTTCTAAACACAATTCCTCACCTTGGCCAGTGTAACCCGGTGGTTAGAGTGTTCGCCCACACACTGAAGGTTATGGACTCGATTCCCAGTCAAGGGTACGTACCTGGGCTGCAGGTTTGATACCCAGCCCCAGTCGGGCGTGTGCAGGAGGCAGCCAATCAATGTGTCTCTCACATCCATGTTTCTCTCCCTCCCTCCCTCCCTCCCCCCTACTCTCTCTAAAAAGTCAATGGAAGCTGCTGCTGGGAATAAAGATGTTGCTGCTGTTTGTTGATCCCTCCTGAAGAATAAAAAAATCAATGGAAAAGATATCCTCGGGTAAGGATTAACAAACAAAGAATAAAGACAATGCCTCCCTTGAAAATATCATCACACCTAAAATAAATAACAAAAATTTTAATTTTAACATGCTAAAGCAGAATTCCAAAGATTCCTTAAGTAACAAAACTTTACTGATGCCTTGGAAAGTCGATCCCCACGGTGGTTTGAAGTGTGGGCTTCAGGAGCAGACCGCGGCGAGCAGTGATGTGTGGGGAAGGCTGGGGGGCATGTCCTTCAAGGTGTCTGCTGAGGGCCTTTGGTTTCACCTGTCTTAGGAGGGCCGCTCAAGTGTCCTCTGCTTCCGCCTCCAGACCTGAGCTCCTCATTCCAGCCACGGCCTCTGCCGCCCGGTTCTGGAGCGTCTCAGCTCCTTTCTCCCCCGAGGTGGAACCCCAGGCCCTAAGGAAGGGGCCTGATGGCAGGCCCTCCACCCCCGACTGGAGCCTTCTGTGGGGGGCTGAGTCCACTTTGTCCAAAGGGCTGAGTGTTCTTCCTGTGTCTGTTACCAGCGGCCTGTGGCATGTCCTCCCTGGGGTCAGCTCCCTCCTGTTTTCTGGAACAGTCACGGAACAAGGGCTCCAGGTAACGAAACGGCCCGACATCCATAAAAGTACGGCTCCCTGGGAGGTGTTTAGACATTTGTTGTGTCCGTCACTTCTGGTTTCTTGTCATCGTGTGATTCCGAATGGGCGTGGCTGCCACAGAATCACAGGTGTTCACAATGAAGCGGTTCCTAGGTGTCACTCCGACGGTGAATGGGACGTTTTCTGACTGTGTGATCCTAAGCGCTGAGCACAGCGAGCACCCCTGCCCGCCCCAGCACACAGAATGGCCCCATCGATCATTACGACCACCAAACACCCCAACACACCCATGGTTTTCAGCCCAAAGGCAGGGTTTTAGTCCCAAGTATTTATTTTAGAGATGAGAAGACGACAGCCCAAAGCAGAAAAATGACCTGCCCAGGTAAGTGGCAGAGCGGGCCTTTGACCCTGATCTCCTACATCTGGCTCCGTGAGGTTTCGACGACCCCAATGACTTTCAGTTTAGGTTCGAGGAACAGAAACCAGGCACCACGGGGAACTCCGCTTCTCCCTGGGCTCAGCTCTTCTCTTTTCCTGCGGGGCAAGCGGCCCGTCGTTTCCTCTTCCCCTCCCCCGAGGCTTAGCAGACACTGCAGTTCTGGGGTCCGCGGCTCCCTCAGTCCCAGCGATGGGGTCACGTCTGAGGGCTCGCTGGTGACGCGGCTGGAGTGTGCTTGCTCGGTCTGTCCACTCCGACCAGTTCACGCAGACACGCGGACAGCGGCTCCGGCCGTTCCCTCGCTGTCCTCCACTTCCCACTCCAAACCAATAAAAACAAGTGAGCACGGACTTTCTTTTTCTCCTCTCTTCTGCTTCAGACGCAGAGAGGACTCAATCCCAATGCCTCGTGTCACTCAGGTACAAAAACACGGTGCTGGCAGAGTGCAGAGCGAGGGAGGGGTTTCCGCAGGGCTGCGAGAGCACAGGCCTAGAGCCCTTCAATTATTCATCCGTTCTTCATTCCAGTGTGTGTTGAGCACTTACAGTGACAGTCCATCCTGGGCACAGGCAGCACACTGCAAACAACTTTCCCAGTCACTGCGCATCTTACAGTCTGTCCTCTTAGTCCCAACGCTGGCTCTGCTGTGCACCAGCCGTGTGACCTCGAGTGACTTGCTTAATGTCGCTGAATCTCTCTCTGTTCATCAGTACAATGGAAAAGTGGAAATAGAGTTGTGATGATTAAGTGGAAAAAAGTGTGGAAAGGGACGAGCCCCATTCCTGGCATGTGATAAGTGCTGTGGAAGTGACACCGACTGTTGTCACTAAACATTTAACGATCTATGCGAGAAACCCCTCAATCCCCACACCTACAGTCTGGACACGAAGTTTTAGCTAAGACCTTTCTATTTGCTTTCCAAATTATGTATAATAAACCTACTTTTCCAAAGTTATGTAGTTTACATCATAAACAAAAATATGTGTCTATACTATATATTTATATTTTACTTACTTTGTAGATGTGTGTTTTTTAGCAGGTCTCACCATGCTTTCTATACCCTAAATGAGACCAGCAGCGGTGTCTATTTGCGGCACACTTTTAGAAGGCCTTGGGTAGAAGCTCATGCCACCAGCCACGAGCTTTTTAATATTCTGCCCTCTCTCCGCGTCTCCACTCCTGACAGATACTTTATTTAGCCCCTGCTGCCTGGTCTTGAAACCTCTAAATAGATCGCTTATTTCAGGCTGGCCAAACCTTCGCAATCACCGCCAGCAGACTTTTGGAAACGTGTCTCCTCATTACGGGCAGCCGCCGGAGGGCCTGTGTGCTGTTCCAGCCCTCTCCACCGAGCCCGCCTGCCCACTTGCCCCTGGCAGAGGGGCCAGAGCAGAGCGAGGAGCCGGCTGGGAGGCCTCCGCCAAGGGCGCCACGCTCTGCAAGTCACAGCGCTCTGAGAGCCTCCGCTTTCCACGGCAAGGTGGGGACCCTGAGACTTTGGAGGGTTATCGGGATACCTGACTACGCTGAAGATGAAAAGTAGTCACTCATAAAGGACAGTTGGCAAAGAGATAGGACGTCTCATTAGAAATCAAAGATTAGCCTCAAAAGCAACTCCCTGGAGGGGCGATGGGCTTCGCAGCCACACTGCTTTGAGTCTGTGACATTCCTGGACAGGTTCCCAGGCCCTCGACATGGGGAAGGGCTGAGAGGGGTCTTCCCGAAGCCCTCGGGTGCAGGAGGGAGGGGGGAGTCCCGGGAATGCGACGGAGCACCGAGCCGCGTCGTCCTGGGGCCTGTCTCCCGGGGCTGGCAGCTTCCCAGAGCTCAGCCCCACGCGGCGGGGTCGGGGTGGTTCTCACTGATGCTTCTCTCCGCAGAGCTGGACAGCACAGGTGTGTCAGCCTGCAGACCTTCCCGGGGTTTCCAGATGACCCGAAACTATGCACGCGCGGCTCTAGGCTCTGTACACCGCGAAAGACGCTTACATTTCTTTCCCTTTGACAATGTTCATTGAGAGTCTCCTGTGTCCTGGCTGCCACCTTTACAGCAGTGAGCAGGATTTATCCTTCCGGTTCTGAGCCTGAACTCTTGGGGCTCGGGGAAGGCTAGCCATGGCACATGATGACAGATGCGAAGTTGTGATAAACTCTATGAAAGAACTGGAGCAGGAGTCAATGACAGTGTCGAGGGAGGCTCCTCGCAGGGGTGGCCCTGAGCAGGGACCTGAGTGAGGAGAGAGCCGTGAGAGCCCTGGGCAAGCAGAGGAGCCGTGCCGAGGCTCAGCATGGCCGCAGGCTGTGATTCCCACCCACACACGGGGCCACGGAGACGCCCGCAATAGTGTGACCTGCCCAAGGCCACGCATCCAGTGAAAAGAAGACCTTGATCTTTTTCTTTTTTTTTAAATTTTTTTTTCTTTATTGATTTTTAGAGAGAGAGGAAGGGAGAGGGGGAGAGAGATAGAAACATCGATGAGCGAGAGCATCGATTGGCCGCCTCCTGCATGCCCCCCACTGGGGCTCGGGCCCACAACCTGGGCATGTGCCCTGACCGGGAATCGAACCAGCGACCTCTTGGTCGACGCTCAACCACTGAGCCACCCCGGCCGGTGAGAAGACCTTGATCTTGAATCCAGTTACTTCAGAGCTCTGAGCATTCAGATCGCCCAACGACATAAATCCAGGGACACCACCATGCCTTCCAGCCTTCCCCTAACCACGGGACAGCTCTCGCTATTTCGGTAAACGTCGTTATTAATAGCTAGTGTTTATCGAGTGCTTACTCCAAGCAGGTGCTGTCTGGGAGTTCTGCGAGTGGAAGTGTCATCTCATCCAGTCCATCAGGAAATGGAGATGCAGGAACCACTGCATACTAATTCAGTGAGGAAACAGGTTTAGGAAGGGTACATTACTTGTTGGGGGACCCATTGCTAGTGAGCAGTGGTACAGCGGTATGAAGCGTTGAACATTCAACTACTAAATGACTTTTAAAAAATTTTAATGCCTAACAGAAAAGAATTTTAACGATAAATGAAGATACGGTTTCTCTAACCTGGCCCCTCGGAGGAGCATGGACCTGGGCTTTCCAGTGAGACTGGGCCCCAAGAAACCTTGGCGAGGCCCAAGCTGGGGCCCAAGTTGGCAGCAAGAGAGACGTGACCAGCGTTCTAGAAGAGCTGGGGGCCCACAGGTGGCACGCAGGCCGACCACAGGACGGCACAGGAGAGTGGAGACCGGGTACAAGACTTTGGAAACACACCAGAGGGTCCAGGACTGAGCAAGTCACGGGGCTGGAGAAACACAGAGGCTGGAGAGGAGAGCTGGGGACCGCGGTGGGGGTTCGAGGGTGTGCAGCCTCCCTGGGCCCACAGTCAGGGAGGACCCGAGTCGCCTCGTCTGTGAGCTCGGCATTCACAGCGCATGTCCCGTGCTCACCCAGGCTCTTTCCTCTGCCGTGGGAGGAAGGTGTCCTGAACGCGCTCCTCCGGGAGATTTTCAGAGGTGCAGGTGGAGGGTGACCTTTCTTCAGGAGAAATCCGAGAAGCAAAGGCGATGAGACACACCTTTTGAAAGTGTTTGTGAAACCGCTGAGCTCTGAGATCTTGCTGTAGCAGGGAAGGACCAGGGCTCTGGAGTGAGACAGCCCGGGTTTGAATTCCAGTTCCGTGAGGGAGCTGTGGGCCCTGAGCAACCTCTCTCTCGAAGTCTCCATTTACTCTTCTGTAAAGTGGATTAAAAACAGCTACTTTATAGGGTGATTAGGGTGAAATTAAGTTGTTACATGTGAAGTTCTTAGTCTAGAGCAGTTACTCAATAAATAAAGGATGATATTGTTATTGTTGTTGTTATTATTATTATTATGCAAGTTTATAAAAGCATCTTTGGCCTGGCCGGTGTGGCTCAGGGGATTGAGTGTCGGCCCATGCACCAAGAGATCACTGGTTCGATTCCCCGTCAGGGCACATGCCCAGGCTGCAGGCTCAATCCCCAGTAGGGGGCATGCAGGAGGCGTCAATCATCTCTTATCGATGTTTCTATCTCTCCCTCTCCCTTCCTCTCTGTCTAAAAATCAATAAAAACATATTTTACAAAAGCATCTTTGCAGTTTGGCAGTTTCTTACAAAACTTAACATTCTCTTGCCATACAATCTAGCAATCATGCTCTTTGGTATTTACTCAAATGAGCCGATAATTTATGTGCACATAAAAACCTGCAGACAGGTGTTTATAGCAATTTTATTCATAGCTGCCAAAACCTGGAAGCTACCAAGATGTCCTTCAGTAGGTGATGGAACATAGACTGTGCTACATTCAGACAATGGAATATTATTCAGCACTAAAAAGAAATAAGCTATCAAGTCATAAAAAGACACAGAGGAACTTTAAATGCACATCGCTAAGTGAAAGAAGCCGCTCTGAATATACGACAGACTGGAAAGGGCAAACTACAGATACAGTGTAACGGCTTTTGGTCGTCAGCTGCTGGAGGTGGGGGCGTGGGAAGAGATACAGAGGCAGACAAGAGGGTGTTTAGGGCAGTGAAGCTAGTCTTCTGTGTGACGCCACGGCGGATACATGTTATTGTACGTTTGTCTAAACCCATAGGATGTACAACACCAAGGGCGAACCCCAAAGTGAACGATGGATTTTGAGTGACAATGATGTTTCAGTGTGGGTGCACGACTGTAACAATGCACCTGTGTTGTGGGGAATGTTGATAGGGAGGCTGTGTGGGGGCAGGAGGGAGATGGGAATTCTTAAGTTTCTGCCAAATTTTGGTGGAAACCTAAAACTGCTCTAATAAAATAAAGTTTATTTTTGAAAATCCCAAAGTAAAATCAACAAGATAATAAAACAAAATAAAATAACCAAGGCCATGAGTAGTTTCTAATTAAAAAAAAAAAATCATCTTCTAATGTCATTTTCTTCAGGCATCCACCTCTGACCACTCAAACCAGATTATTAGAATGTATTTCCTTTCTGGGAAATCGCATTGCATTGCAACTGGTCTAGCAATTACCATTCGGTTACATTAAAATCATTGGGGGATTCGTCTTATTTCCTTTACTCTAATGTACTGGCAGGTCCCCGCAGGGATGAGTTTCCTGCTCAGTTCTCTGTTTGCGGTCCCCTCACCACACCTGGCCATGCTCGATGCTCAGAAAACAGCTGTGAAACTCTATCACTAGATTCTAGATTTCTCACGGTGTCTGATAAAGTATTCACTAGGCACATGTGACTATTTAAATTTGAAATTAATTAATTCAAAATCAAATTTTAATAAATCAACAAACAACAAGTGTTTGTGGAGAAAAGGGAATCTCGTGCACTCTTGGTGGAAATGCAAATTAGTGTAACCTGTGGAAAACAGTATGTAGGTTCCTCAAACAATTAAACATTTATTTAAAATTTACTTTTTATCAGTTACACTTGACATTCAATATTATATTAGTTTCAGGTGTACAGCATAGTGTTTAGACATTTCTATAGCTGACAAGTGATCCCCGATAAGTCTAGTACCCCCTGACATGACACATGGTTATTATAATATACTTGACTAGATTCCCTATGCTGTTCTTTACATCCCTGTGACTATTTGGTAACTTCCGATTGGTATTTCTTAATCTCTTCACCTTTTTTCACCCAGCTTCTCAACTGTCTTCCCATCTAGCAACCATCAGTTTGTTCTCTGTATCTGTGAGTCTGTTTCTGTTTTGTTCGTTCATTTATTTAGTTTTTTAGATTCCACATATTAATGAAATCACGTGGCATTTGTCCTTCTTTGTCTAACATTTCACTTAGCATAATGCCCTTTAGGTCCAATCATGTTTTCACAAGTGATAAGATTTCATTCTTTTGTATGATCAAGTAATATTACATTGTATACGTGTACCAAATCTTCCTTACGAATTTGTCTATCAATGGACATGTAGGCTGCTTTTGTATTTTGAATATTGTAAATAATGCTGCAATGAGCCCAGGTAGGAATGTATCTCCTCAAATTAGTGTTTGAGATTTCTTTGAATGCACATCCAGAAGTGAAACGCTGAGTCATACTAGTTCTATTTTTAATTGTTTGAGGAACCTACATACTGTTTTCCACAGTAGCTACAGTGATTTTCATTTCCACTAACAGGGCATGAGGTTCCCTTTTCTTCACAAACACTTGTTTGTTGATTTATCGATGACAGTCATTCTGACAGGTGTGAGGTGATATCTCATTATGGGTTTTTTATTTTTGTTTTTGTATTTTCCTGATGATTAGTGATGTTAAACATCTTTTCATATGTCTATTGGCCATCTGTATGTCCTCTTTGGAGAAACGTCAATTCACATCCTCTGCCCATTTCTAGTCAGGTTGTTTTTTGGGGGTATTAAGTTGTATGAGTTCTTTATATGTTTTGGATATTATCACTTATGGCATGTATCATTAGTGAAATTTCTTCTCATTCAGTAGCCTTTCTTTTGTTGATGGTTTACTTTGGTGTGAAAACACTTTTTAGTCTGATGCAGTCCCATTGTTTTCTTTTGTTTCCCTTGTCCAAGGAGATGCATCCAAACATATATTACTAAGAGCAATGTCAAAGAGTTAACTGCCTATGTTTACTTCTTATGGTTTTGGGTCTTACATTTAAGTCTTTAATCCATTTTGAGTTTATTCTTGTATGTGGTGCAAGAAAGTGGTCTAGTTTCATTTTTTTCCTATGCATTTGTCCAATTTTCCCAACATTATTTATTAAATAGACTGTTTTTATCCCATTGTATATTCTTGCCTCCTTTGTCATAGATTAATTGACCATATAGAAGTGGGTTTCCTTCTGGGCTCTCTGTTCTGTTCCACTGATCTATGTGTCCGTTTTCATGCCAGTACCATGCTGTTTTGATTGCTATAGCTTTGTAGTGTAGCTTGATATCAGATAGCATGGTACCACCAACTTTATTTTTCTTTCTCAAGATTACTGTGGTTATTCCAGGTCTTTTGTGTTTTTATATAAATTTTAGGATTATTGTTCTGTGATATGTGCCATTGGTATTTTCATAGGGGTTGCCCTGAATCTGTAGAGGCATTTTAACTGTGTTAATTATTCCAGTCCATGAGAATGGTATATGCTTCATTTGTTTGTATCTTCTTCAATTTCTTTCTTCAGTGTCATACAGTTTTCCAAGTACAGGTTTTTTACCACCTTGGTTAAATTTATTCTTAGGTTTTTGTTTTTTTTATGCAATTGTAAATGAAATTGTTTCTTTAATTTCTCTTTCTGATAGTTTGTTCTTGGTGTATAAAAATGCAACTGATAGCCCTGGCTGGTTTGGCTCAACGGTTGGAGCATTGGCCTGCAGACCAGAGAGTCCCGGGTTCGGTTCCCGCTAGGAGCACGTACCAAAAAAAAAAAAAAAAAAAGAAATATGCAAAAATGCAACTGATATCTGAATACTAATTTTGTATTATTCTACTTTACTGAATTTATTTATCAGTTCTAATAGTTTTTTGGTGGATTATTTAGTGTTTTCTATATATAGTATAATGTTATCATCAAATAATGAAAGTTTTACTTCTTCCTTTCCACTTGGATGTCCTTTATTTCTTTTTCTTCTCTGATTGCTGTGGCTAGGACTCCCAGTACTATGCTGAATAAAAGTGGTGAAAGTGAACATTCTTTTCTTGTTCCCAATCTCAAGGAAAATGCTTTTAGCTTTTCATTGTTGAGTATGATGTTAGCTGTGGGTTTGTCACACATGGCTTTTCTTATGTTGAGGTATATTCCCTTTATTTCCACTTTGATGAAAGTTTTTATCATAAATGGATGTTGGATTTTGTAAAATGCTTTTTCTGCATCTATTTTTATGATCATATGATTTTTCTCCTTAATTTGGTTTATGTGGTGTATCATGTGATTTGATTTGCAGATACTGAACTAACCTTACATTCTAGGAATAAATCCCACTTGATCATGGTGTGTGATCTTTTTAATACATTACTGAATTCAGTAAACTAATATTTTGTTGAGGATTTTTGCGTCTATGTTTATCAGAGTTATTGGCTTATACTTTTTTTGTAGTGTCTTTCTGATTTTGGAATCAGCATAATGCTGGCCTCAAGAAATGAGTTAGAGACTTCCTGCCTCTTTAATTTTTTGAAATAGTTTGATAAGGATGGGTGTTAATTCTTCTTTGAATGGTAAATTACCCTGTAAAGCCATCTGGTTCAAGACTTAAGTTTGTTGAGAGTTTTTAAATTACTAATTCAATTTTGTTAGTAGTTATCAATCTGTTCTCTTTTTGAGTCAATCTTAGAAGATTGTATGTTTCTAAGGAATTTAATCCATTTCTTCCAGGTTGTCCAATTTGTTGGCATGTAATTGTAGTATTTTCTTATAATCCTCTGTATTTCTGTGATGTCAGTTGTCACTCCTCTTTCATTTCTGATTTTATTTATTTGGGATCTTTCTATATTTTTCTGAATGAGTCTGGTTAAAGGTGTTTCAATTTTGCTTATCTTTTCAAAGAACTAGCTCTTAGTTTCATTGATATTTTGTATTTTTTTAAACTTTATTTCATTATTTCCACTCTGATCATTATTGTTTCTTTTCTTTTACTCACTTTGTGCTTTATTTCTTCTTCTTTTTCTAGTTCCTTTAGGTATAAGGTTAGTCTGTTTGAGATTTTTCTTGTTTTTTCAAGATAGGCCTGTATTGTAATGAATTTCTGTCTTAAAAGTGCTTTGGTTTTGTTCTACAGATTTTGGGTTGTTGTGTTTTAATTTTCACATTTTTCAGGGTATATTTTGATATCTTCCTTGATCTCATTGTTAACCCATTCATTGTTTAGTCACATATTACTTAGCCTCTATGTGTTTGTGTGTTTTTCAGTTTTTTCTTGTAATTGATATCTAGTTTTATACCATTGTGATAGAAAGGATGGTTGATATGACTTCAGTCTTCTTAAATTTTCTGAGACTTGTTTTGTGTCCTAACATGTGGTCTACCCTAGAAAGTGTTCCACGTGCACTTGAAAAGAATGTATATTCTGCTGCTTTGGGTTGAAATGCTCTGAGGATATCAATTAAATCCATCTGATCTAATGTGTCATTTAAGTCCACTGTTTCCTTATTGATTTTCTGTCAGGATGATCTATCCTTTGATGTCAATGAGTGTTAAAGTCCCCTACTCTTACTGTATTGCTGTCAATCTCTTTATGTCTGTCAATATTTCCCTTATATATTTAGCTGCTCCTATGTTGGGTATGTGAATGTTTACAAGGACTGTATTCTTTTGTTGAATTGATTCCTTTCTCATTATGTAGTGTTCTTCTTTGTCTCTTATTATAGCTTTTGTTTTAAAGTCTATTTTGTCTGATGTAAGTATTGCTACCCCAGCATTTTTTACATTTCCATTTGCATGAAATATCTTTTTCCATCCCTTTACTTTCAATCTGTGTGTCTTTTGATCTGATATAGATCTCTTGTGGGCTGCATATGCATGAGCCTTGTTTTCTCATCCATTCAGCCACCTAATGTCTTTTGATTTGGAGCATTTAATCCACTTACATGTAAAGGGTTTATTGATAGGTATGTAGTTATTGACATTTTATTGTTTTCTGATTGCTTTTGTAGTTCTCTGTCTTTTAAAAAAATTTTTATTCTCTTGCTCTCTTGTATGTTGATGACTTTCTGTAGTGTGTTTGGATGCCTTTCTTTTTATTTTTTGTATATCACTTTTAGATTTTTGGTTTATGGTTACCATATTTTTCATTTATACCAACTATGTTTATAGCAGACTATTTTAAGTTAATGCTCACTTAAGTTTGAACACTTTCTAAAATCACTACAATTTTTACTCACCCTCTCTAAGTTTGTTTTTGTCTTCTTTTTTCCTTCTTTAGTGTGTTTGTGTTTGTGTGTATCCTTTGGTTTACTGTTGTAATTATACATGATCTTTCTACTCTTGCCTTTTTGCCTTTGTACTAGCTTTAGTGTTGGTTTATCTGTTGTTTTTATTATGTGTTTGTCTTTGTCAGTGAGAATTATTTTCTTTGCAATATTTTTGTATTCATAGTTTTGATCTTTCCTTTCCTCCTCTTGTTTGTTCCTTTTCATAAAGACATCCCTTTAACATTTCTTGTAATAGTGATTTGGTGGTGATGAAATCCTTCAGCTTTTTCTTGTCTGGGAAGCTCTTTATCTCTCCTTCAGTTCCAAATGATAGCCTTGATGGATAGAATAATCTTGGTTGTAGGTCCTTTTTTTTTTTTTTTTTAATCACTTTGAATATTTCCATGCCAAGCCCTTCTGGCCTGCAAAATTTCTGTTGGGAAATTAACTGACAGTCTTATGGGAGCTTCCTTGTAGATAACTAACTGCTCTTCTCTTGCTATTTTTAACATTCTCTCTTTGTCTTTAACCTTTGGCATTTTATTATGATGTGTTGTGGTGTGGGCCTCTGGGTTCATCTTGTTTGGTACTCTCTGTGCTTCCTGGACTTGTATGTCTATTTCCTTCACCAGGTTAGGGAAGTTTTCAGTCATTTCTTTTTCAAATAGGTTTTCAATTCCTTGCTCTTTCTCCTCTCCTTCTAGTACCCTTGTAATGCAAATGTTATGCTTGAACTTGTCCCAGAGGTTCTTTAAACTATCCTCATTTTTGTTTGATTCTTCATTTTCTTATTCTGATTGGATGTTTCCATTACCTTGTCTTCAAAATCACTGATTCAGTTCTTTGCTTTGTCTAATCTAATATTTTGATTCCATCTAATATATTCTTTATTTCTGACTGGTTCTTTTTTATGGTTTCTATCTCTTTGTGTAAGTTCTCATTAAGTTCATCTACTCTTTTCCTAAGTTTCTTGAGCATCCTTATAACCAGTGTTTTGAACTCTACATCTAGTAGATTGCTTGTCTCCATTTTGTTTGGTTCCTTTTCTGGAGTTTTGTCCTGTTCTTTCATTTGGAACATATTTCTTTGTCTTTTTATTTTGACTGACTCCCTGTGTTTGTTTCTATGTATTATGTAGATCTACTATGTCTCCCAGTCTTGGTAGAGCAGCCTTATGTAGTAGGTGTACTGTGGGGTCCAATAATGTAGTCTCTCTGATTACCTGAGCCTGGTAGTTCAAGGTTGTCCTTTGTGTGTGTCCTCTTGTTGTAGGTGAACCCTGATTGCTGTTGGCACATCAAGGTTTATGGCTGCGAGGACTGGCTGTGACTATAGCAGATGAGCTGTTGTGCGGAGGCCAATGACACTGAGCAGGATTTGCTTTAGTGAGGTTGTGGTGCCTGCTGAGTCCATTCTTGGGTGTGTCATTTGTGGAGCTAATTGGGTGGTCTGGTGTGGTCTGAAGCTGGCCACCAGGTGTGTTGGTTCTGGGGACTCTTGGGAGGGGCTCTGGTGCAGGCCAAGTTCTGCTGCTGCCTATGCCCAGTTGGGGCCACCTGGAAAAAGCCAGAAAGTGATCTGCTTTTCATAGCATCTGTCGTGATAAGGTACCTGGGAGAGGCTATGCTACAAACCGAGGTCAGTTGCCACTAATTTTGTACTTGGGGTTTCTTAGCCAAAGGCCACCACTGCTTGTTTGGGTATTGTGGACCTTTGAAAGATTTTAGGAGATTTTGTACTGTGGGCCAAGGCTGGCTGCTTGTGTGAAACAGCTGGTGAAATAGGCTGGGGCTGGGTTAGAGAGTTTGGAGGAGAGAGGTCTCAGGGTATCACCTGGGTGGGGTGAGCGTTGTTAACCAGGTTAACAGAGACTCAGATTTGGTGCCCTTCTGCACCTGCTGGCTGTGTGTGGGGTGGGCTCAATAAGGAAAAAATGGAGCCTGCCAGCAATTCTGTTCCAGAGAGAACTGTTCTTCTAGCTGTCACCCTGAATCCAGACAACTCAGTTCCCTGGCCTTCGTTGGAGCTTAGGGAGAGTCTTTATGAGTACGTGATTCTCCTGAGTCTACAGCAGCCCTCCCTCTCTCCTGGAGAGTCCCCACTAATTTTCACAGCCAGATGTTGTGATGACTCCTCTTCCCAGCACTGGTGCTTTGGACTGGGGAGCTCGTTGTTGGGCTGGGACCCCTCACTTCTCAGGGGGGACCTCCATAGTCAAGATATCCCTCCCGATTACTTGCCACACATGGGTGTGGGACCAGCACATTTGAGTCTTCACCCCTCTACCCGCCTTGATGTGGCTTCTTTACATCCTTAGTTATGGGAGTTCTATTCAGCTAGTCTTTAGGTGGTGGTTCTACATTTTAGTTGGAATTTTGATGTGTCTGTGGGAGGAGGTGAGCTCAACATCTACCTATTCCACTATTCTGGCTGAAGTCCTAAAAGATCAGTTCTTCCGTGGCCTATGCCACATTCCAAAGTCTCAACAGCCACATGTGGCTACTGTATCGGACACGTCAGATATGGGATCTGCCCATTATTGCTGAAAGTTCTATTGGACAGTGTTATTCTGGAACATTTTTGTTTAACGTTTTCATTTCTCACTTGAATTAAAATGATCTTTGCAAGGCTTATACTTCATTTTCAAGTTAAAAAGGTATTTTCCCATAAACCGTTTGAGCTGCCCTGGTTGTGCACTCTAAATACCACTTACCACTAAAGAAACCAGGCATTTTTCATAAATGACTGATTCCAGTTCGAGAGAAGGAATTTACGAGATAATTCTGGATATTTAATTATATCAGAAAGCTAGCAAAGACTACTGGGGTCATGGCTAAAGGACTCAGCAGCTAATGATGGGAGGCTGAGCATCAATAAGGAGAGCCACGGAAGACTGAGTTACATTGCATAAGTGACAATTCACGCGTCCATAACCAACAAAGCACCAACAGACTTGAAGAACCTCTCAGTCCCTTTGGAAGCTGATAAGGAAACAATTCTTTATTCTGAAAACTGGTAAATAAAGGGGAAGAGTCTAGCATTTATCCTGTCTTTCTTATATGAGTTGTTTTGTGCAGTAACCATACATAGCTGAGGAGGAAACAGTTCTGTCTACAGAAGTATTCTAGCTAGTAAATAAAGAAGAAAGAAAAGAATTAGAGTATTGCATTTTCCAAACTCTTTTGAAATAATGGCTTGGGCAGGTGATCACCAGTGTCTGCTAACATCAGAGAGACAGAATCAGGCATGGTGGGCCTCCTGCTCTATGAGCTTGCACCGATGAAGCCAAATTACACGGACTAGGACCCAGCTCAGCATCCAGCAACCAGCTGTCGGAACCGCAGGGAGTGAAGAGCGTGCTGAATGGTACCACTGGGATGAAGCGAACAAACCCAGACCTTGGCACGCTTGATGGGGTAAAGAGGAAAAACAGGAAGTGGGAGTCTGCAAATTAACAGACATTTAAGAGCCCTGGCCGGTTTGGCTCAGCGGTTAGAGCGTCGGCCTGCGGTCCAGAGAGACCCGGGTTCGGTTTCCGCTAAGGGCACGTACCTTGGTTGCGGTTTGTCCCCGGCCCTGGTTGGGTCAGTGCAGGAGGCAGCCACTCGATGTGTCCCTTTCACGTCGATGTTTCTCTCTCTCTCTCTCTTCCTCTCTCTCCCTCCCACTCTATCTGAACAAAAATGGAAAAATGTCCTCAAGTGAGGATATAAAAAAAAATAAATAAATAAAAGACATTTAAGAGACACCTGACAGAGCAACGAAATGCAACACGTAGACGTGTGGATCCTGATGTAAATAAATCAACCGCAAAGGAGAGAAGAGTGGGGGAGGGGAAACTGGGGAGAGTTAAACAGGGACAGTATATAAAGAAATTATTACAGGTTTTTAAAGCGTGAATACGTGTTATGGTTATGTCTTTCGTGAAGATTTCTTATCTCTCAGAGACATTTACCAAAATATACAGATAAAATAACATACTGCTGAAATTCACTCAGAACAACCCGGAGGGAAGGCAGGAGGTGAGTGAGGGCAGCTCCGATCGGCCAGGTGTTGGTGATTGCGATAGCTGGGTGTGCTGTGTGTGTGTTAAATTGTCCATAATAAAAACGTCATCTCTCTGATTTAGTCTCTGTCTTCCCTAGGTCCATCCTACGACTTTTTAAAAGAAACTCCCCAGTTCTGCATTTTTTTCTTGACAAGTGGAAGGGTCTAGGAATGAATATTCTGAGGGAAAACCCATCTTTGAAAATATCCGCGGGCTGTTTCATTAGAAATCAGAGCGGCAAGTTCTCTTAAAGGGCAACAGGACTGCAGAGCCTCACCGTCCGCTGGGGTTTTCTCCCTTCTCGGGGTACTCTGATCCACCAAACAGACTCATTCAAGGAACATGCAGATTACACATTTCAGGAATTTTCAGGTCAGCTAAGAGGGGTTTCGAAGTGCAAGGGGAAGTTTCTCCCCCTCTCCCCTTCCTCCTCCCCCTTTTACTCTTCTTTAAGAAAACAGAAAGTACCTTCTCCTTCGGGGCGAGCTCCTTCTGGCCTCTCCCCTTCACCTTGCCAGGATCAGTGAGACCAGCAGCTGCAGCTCGAGCCTCAGGCTGGAAGGAAACTTCTCCCGTCGGCCAGCCTCCTGGGCACAGGTGGGCACTCTTTTCTAAGAACGGGTCTTTCAAAGAGGTGAAACGACCTCGGTGGCCTAGAACGAGTGTCTGTCTTCACGATTTCTTCCAGGAAGCCTGACCTTCTCTTTTGATTTCTACTCCGTAAATTACAACTGCATCCCAGAACTACTCCTAGAGATTCCCAATGAGTAGACGGGTTTGGGGTGTCCCGGCACTTTTCAGTTAACCCTCTGCAGGCAGTCTCGTGGTCTCCCAGGATGCTGTGGAGACTGCTCGTTGTCACCCCAACTCATCCTCCACATTTCAATGAGACGCCCAGGTAAAGACCGCACTTCCCAGCCTCCCTTGCGGTTTGGTGTGGCCAGTGGGCTCGAAAAAGCCATGCTGGTACCAGTTCCGGATCCTGTCTTAGGAAAAACACGGACGAGCGCCAAGCGGTGAGAACAAAGTGATCGGACCAGCCCCGAACTGTCCCCTCTGACTGTGACATGATAAATTACTTGTGTCTTATACACACCACAATAACTCAGAGTCTCTCTGTGTGGCAGCTTACCCTGTATCTGAACAAATAGAGATAGTGTCCACCGTGGTCGTTAGCACCAATTCAGCGCCAACAGGAACCCCTGTTTGGAATGAAGAAGAAAACTTTATTCCGTGCAAACAGCTCAGTTGTGGTACAAGGCTGTGGATCAGCTTGATATTGAGGCCCCATAGCTGTGAGGTGGCCCTCAGGTGAGGAGACCCCTTCCCAGCCAGACGCTCTGCTCCGCTGCACTGAGGTCTGCTCAGCTCCCCGCAGCCAGGGACCCCAGGCTGGACCTTCCTGTGGAAAGGGACGCTGTGCTCCCTGAGCCCAGGCCAGCTGGCTCATAGACAGACATGTCCACCCAGTCCCCATGCAAATGAGGGCTCCACATCCTCACAGTCTGATTGGTCCAAAAATCACTGTCCTGATTGGTTAGAATGGAGCCCCTGATTGGTTGGTGAAGATGCTAATAAGGATAGAGCTGCACAGCTGTGATTGGACAGGGACGGCTCAGTCCTGTTGTTGACAGCAGTCCCAGGAGCTCCTCTGCAAGGGCTGACCCAGCAGCAGGAACCCTGGGGCGGCCGTCGGCGTGGGGGACTTAGGGCAGGGTCTCCCTGTGGTTTTCACGAGAGGCCCCTTTTCAGAAACAGGAAGCTCTGTTTTTTACATTTGAGCCCAGTTAGCCACCAGGAACCCTCTTCGGTAGGTGCCTCCTTTCTCAGAGCCCACAGTGTCACCTGCAGCCACTGGGTACTGCTTTTACGTGGGCAGCTCTAAGCACAACTGTATTTCCCAGAACCTGACGCAGATCCTCCCAGTCACCTTCTCGTCCCAGTTTGACTCCTGTGGTCTGTGCAGTCGTGTTGATGCTGTGTCTGTCCGTGGCTATAGACTGGAGAATCATTTTCTGAGGCAAACATTTCTCAGCTGAGCACTGCCACCAACGTCTTCTGTTGGAAGTCAAATGCCAGTGAGGGTTTGGGAACACGTAGGCGCACTGGGCCCTGGTCCTGTTTCCAGGTCCCTAGAGTTGCCTATTGATGGTTCTTCCTGGAAAGAGCTTTCCCCACTGTGGACCGCCAGGGCAGCCCACCCGGCGGACACGCTCCATCACCACCGAGAGCAGAGCCGCCGCTCCCGGGAGGCGCTCACCGACGGAGCTGCTGGGTGTCCCTCTGCAGTCGGCAACTGTGTCCTTTGCAATTCCTGTGGGAAGCTGAGCTGCAGAGCCCGTGTGTCTTGCCAGAATCGTGCCGAGGAGTTGAGCAGAGTTAGCTCTCTAGTGGAGGCTGAGTGTCAGCCCCAGTCAGAGGTAGGATTGGCCTGGAAGTCAGGGGCCTGTGTTCTGGTGGCCGCTCTGTGTTAACCACTGAGTGGAGTCGTGTCCTCTGTCTGTGCTCGAGCGTGTGCAGTCTGAAGTCACCCACCCCCGGGGCTTTTCCCACTGAAGGTGGAAGGGCAGCTTCTTCTGACAGGACAGACATCCCACTGCTGGTTCTCCCAGGACAAAATTAACCCTTACACAGGAAATAAAGAGGTAAAGAAGAGAACTCGTTTTTACTGGGCCAAGACTCCAAGGTGAAGAAAGGCCTGTGTTCGGTTAAAGTACGGTCTCCAAGGTGCTCAGGGAGTTGGGGGGTGGTCTAGGACAGGAGGGGAGGTGAAGGAGGGCAAGGCGTTCAGTGCCCCTTTCCTGGCCGCAGTGTAGCGACTGAGCAGGTGGCCACAGGAAGACAGCCAGCCTGGAGTGATGGGACAGGCCAGCCGTCCAGAGAGAACGTGTGAGGGATGGTGCCCAGGAGGGTGCAGAGCAGGACCTTGGGAATGTTCCCAGTCCCAGGGAGAGAAGCAAACTTCCCACCACGAACCCAGTGTGGGCTGCGCCGTGATAATTCGGAAACAAACAGCCCCGGCTGCAGATGGAGATTGTTCCGGTGGTCCCTCGGAGACCCCTCCCTGAGATGCAAGAGGCAAAGCTGTGCCTGGACATTCGGCCCGAGGTCCCTGGGAGTCCGACGGGGGACTTCCACCCACACTGCAGTCCCCAGTGGCCCCAGGTCACAGGTGATCAGCTAAGGTCAGACTTAGAGCTGAGGGTTAATTCTCAGACCAAAAGATGGGAGGGGATGTTTGTGCTCACTCCCTTCTGTGCCCAACTTTTGTATTAAAGGAATGAAAATGAATTAACGTTTGGCCAATTCATTGCAGCCTATCCCTCAAGGCGTTTTACAAATGTCAACACCACACCAATCAAGATCTGGAACATTTTCATCCCCTAGAACTTTCCCTCAAGCCCCTTCCAGCCACTCCCCTGACCCTCCAACAAGCAACTGACATTTTGATTGCTGTCACCTTAGTTTTGGTGGTTCTACAACTTGCCATAAATGGAACTATACCGTATGTACTCTTTATATGTCCATTTTAACATGCATGTAATGTTTTCAAGGACGTCCCATGAGTAAACATGTCACCGAGAAAATGCAGCGCACGGACCCAGTGGTGGTGCATCTCCCAGCGCACAGAGCACGCCCCGATGTGTGAACACACACTCTTGCTCGGTCCCGGCCGGCTGACCTCTCCCTTCCCCGGCTCTGAGTCCCCTGCTCCCCACCCCTGCTGGCCCAGCACAGAGCACCCACCCCGAGGGTCCTGACATCCTGAGTTCCATTGGTGGCTTAATAGCTAATAATATTTGCTACCATTTATTGAAGGCTTTCCAAAACACAATGCTTGTGTTTGCATACCTCATCTCATGTAATTCCTCCCTCCAGGTATTATTTCCATTTTACAAACCGAGAAACTGAGGCTCAGAAAGGTTAGAATGGGATTTCTAAGACCAATAGCACACTCACCTGTGGGTTCTGTTAAAATGAAGATCCTTCTTCAGTAGGTCTGGGCGGACCTGAGAGTCTGCATCTCTTAGAATGAGTTCATGGACCACACTTGGGATAGCGAGGGCTGTGTTAACCCCTTCAAGGCCAACTGTCAGCAAGGGGAAAATCTGAGATACGAACTTTGAGCATTTGCTTCCAAAGCTGGTGCTCCTAACAGTTCTGTGTATGTAGTGGAGGAAGGAAGGAAGGAACGAAGGGAGGGAGGAAGGAAGGGAGGAAGGAAGGAAGGAAGGAAGGAAGGAAGGAAGGAAGGTAGGAAGGGAGGGAGGGAGGGAGGAAGGGAGGAAGGAAGGGAGGAAGGAAAGAAAGGAAAACTGGGGCGGAACTCCTTTTCTGCAGGTTGTAGAAAGGTAGCCCACCTTGCCCCAGGGCTGGTCAGGGATGGGATAGAAAGGAGACAGAGAGATCGCTAAGAACACCAGGGGGAATGACCAAGCATTAGCATTTATCAGAAGCTCCTCGTCAAGTCTAGTCTGCAGTCAGGTAGAAGTCTGCACTAGGTCCTGCACATCGAGTCTGAGCCCAGAGCCAGGCGCAGTGCTTGGGAAAGGGGGTGGGTGTGAGTGAAAGAGTGGGAGAGAGAAAAGCTCAGTGTCTACTGTGGTGGGCACTTCCTGCAGACGCAAACCCTGCGACACCCTGCGGCACCCTGCGGCACCCTGCGGCACCCTGCGGACCCTGCGACACCCTGCGGCACCCTGCGGAACCCTGCGGAACCCTGCGGAACCCTGTGGCACCCTGCGGAACCCTGCGGCACCCTGCGACACCCTGCGGAACCCTGCGGAACCCTGCGGAACCCTGCGGCACCCTGCGGAACCCTGCTGTCAACCCCAGCTCTCAGACTACTGAGCGTCAGAGTCACCCGAAGGGTTATGAAAAGGTTGCGTGGCCTCCCCCCAGCTGCTGACCTGGTAGGTGTTGGTGGGGACCCAGACTGTGCCTTTCTGACAAATCGCCCCTCATGCTGCTGGTTCGGGCACCGCACTCTGAGGGCCAGCTCTGCGAGGAAAGCCAGGCAGGCGGTGACGGGAGGACTCTTTCCCACCTCTCCACCTTGGGGTGAGAGGACCGGGCTGGGCATTCCGGTGGCCTGCCGTGACAGGGGGGAGCTCCTGGTGCTGAGGCTGCCTCGTGCCAGGTACATCACCTAGCAGGTGTGACAAATGGCCGACCCGTGCCCACCTTGCAGGATGGGGCCCTACGTGGGAGGCTGAGGGAGCTAAGACAAACAGAAAACACCTGCAGCCTAGGTGACGCAGTCTGGTTCACATGGTTACCGACTGTGCTTGGGAAAGGGGGTGGGTGTGAGTGAAAGAGTGAGAGAGAAAAGTTCAGTGTCTACTGTTCTGAACATGTGAATGACCTGCGGGTTCTTAAAGACACGTTCTTCCCCCTGGGCGGGGAGACACGAACCCAGGGATTCTGGAACCCTCTCGGGATGCTCTGCTCTGAAGAAAGGCCGGACACTGTTGTGTCACGCGAGCACGTCCCCCAGCCATGGTCTGATCAGACCCACGCGCCCACACCGCCGCGCCAGGCGCGAGGAAACCGGCCGCGGCTGCTGACTCTGGGCGCAGGGCGGAGGGCAGAGAGGCGCTCGGGGGTGGAGACGAAGGTGCAGGGAAGGCTGAGAACGGCTGACCAGTGGGCAGCCTGCTGTGGGGGGATGACCAGACGGCCAAGTCACCGAACCTTCCGTGACCTGACCCTACTCCGTCCTGGCCTCCTGCACTGAACTTGTTGGCTGTGGAGTGAATGAGCCCCTCCCCCGCCCCACCCCACAGAGCAAAGGTGGGGGTTTGGGTCTAATTCAAAGACCCTGCTGGGCCACGATCCCCAAAGGTGTCAGAACAGTCCCTGAGCCCCCAGTCAGCCAGGCCTGGCGGCTGCCCTCGCTCCGCTCTGTGGCTGGCTGGAAGAGCAGGGCAGCCCGCCCACTCTGCCCCCCACACGGTCGGCACCCTCCCTCCTGCGGACAGACGCCTGCCCCCCCCCCCTCACCGACGGTGGGGAACTCCTTTGGGTGGCTTTGACTCTGTCACAGGGATTCCATGAACGCGGGGAACAAGATCTCACCGAGCTCTGTGTGCAGGTGCAGGGGAGCCCCAGTGACACACAGAGGTGTTTGATTCCCTTTCGGTTACAGTGAAAAGGAAATTCAATTCAAATTGGCTTAAAAAACAAAGAGCCGTGGGGAGGGTGTGGGCAGAGGAGGCCAGTGGGGGGTACACTTGCTTCAGGGGCTCTAGCATGCTGCACCCAGGAACTCCAACGCTCTCAAGACTCACTATGTTCTTTTCTTTTTTTAAAAAAAGATTTTTAAATTGATTTTTAGAGAGGGAGGAAGGGAGAGAGAGAGAGAGAGAGAGAGAAACAGCGATCGGTTGCCTCCTGCATGCCCCCTACCAGAGATCGATCCTGCAACCCAGGCATGTGCCCTGACTGGGAATCGAACCAGCAACCTTTTGGTGCATGGGATGGTGTGCAAACAACTGAGCCACCCTGGCCAGGGGGAGACTCACTATTTCTTTATTCCTCACCTCTACTTCCCTTTACCCTTGCGTGGTAAGCACCTTCCTTCAGCACTGCAGGCTGACATTCTCCAGGACAGATCAGTGGAGCCCTCTCTTTCTCCTGGCCCAGCAGGAGCCCCGGCAGGCGCGTGGCCTGGTCATAGCCTATTGCTGCACCTGCTGGTGGACTGGTCAGGCCTGGGTTTTCTGTCCACCCCTGGACAAAGATTGGGCAAGGGCTGGGTGCTATTATCAGAAGAACGGAGAACGAGTGCTGGGCAGGCAAAGTCAGCAAGTGCCAACTGCAAAGTATGTCTAGTTCCATTCTCTCCACCCGTCTTTCCCGAGAAGATGGTCTAAAGCAGGAGAGGCCGAGGCCTTGGCCCCGACCCATCTCCTAACGCACTCCCCTCGCCGGTTCTCGGGAGCCTGTGTCTGCTGGCACAGTTTGTCCTGCCCTCGCTCCCTCCTATCTAGAGCACAAGTGAGAGGCCTACCATACCCTTGCCAGTTTCTTCTCTACTTTGTGAAGTGGCGCTCAGCCTCCATAACAGGTGTCCAAAGGCGCTGAAGACGGCCACGCCCGGCCTCAGGGCACCACCCACGCATGCCAGAGGCCTTCTGGGAGCTCCCCCTCCCACAGACCTCCTGGGTAACTCCTTTTCTCCATGATAACACGGTTCCTTGAGTGGACACTTCTAACGCCACAAGGGAAATTCAAGATCTAAATTCCAGCTATATCTGCCATTCTGTTCTCTGCTTAGAATAAAGACATCTCCAAGGTGATGCCTTCTGTCCATCCTGAAGAAATCAATTGCGTAAATACACAAAACGTAAACTACAAGCATATTAATTCCCACGTCATCTGTAATGGAAAAGAGGTGAAAACCATCTGAATACGCACCCACGCAGAATTGCTTCGACACTGAGAGCGCACCACAGCCGCTGTGTGTCCACGAGGCAGGAATACTGTGCACCCAGCACGACAATGCAGAATAGCAAATGGTGTGAGCAAACGGGATGTCACCGAGTGAAACAGAACAAAATACTACTTCTAATTAAAAAAACTGTGCACTCAATGCCATGGATTGAATTTCCTCATCAAAAATCATATGTTGAAGCCCAAACCCCGTTGTGACTATATTTGGAGATAAACTTTACAAGAGAGAATGAAGGTTAAGTGAGGTCATCATAGTGGGACTCTTATAAGGAACTAATCCTAGGGGGACAATAGGATTAGTTCCTTATAAGAAGAGACACCAGACAGCAGCTCTGCCCACACACCCTGCCGATTTGAGGGCACAGCAAGAAGCTGGCCTTGCGTAAGCCAGGAGGAAGGCTCTCACCAGAACCCAAACACCTGGGACTTCAGCCTCCAGAACTGCGAGAAAAACGTGTCTGTTGCTGAAGCCACCCAGTCCGTGCGGCCTGAGCAGAATGGTGCACACTCGCACACAGGTGACACACCGCATCTACAGGATCATCTCTGCGTCCGATTACTGGTGGCTTTTCATTTCTACATTCTACTTATTTATTTTTATGTCTCCCAAACTTTGTTAAAACGAGCAAGTACTATTTTTATAAATTCACAAAATCAGTGTCGTCTTTATGTATGTCAATAATAGTTACTTATGAGTATTACAAAATTAGTACACGTTCAATAAAGAAACTGGTGGGTTTTTGTTCTTTTTGCTAACTTGTATTTTCCAAAATTTCTACAGTGAATATATATTAATTTCATCTTTAAGGAAGTATTTCCAAAGGTTTCCCCTTATGCACTAAATGATCCCTAAGGAGTGCCTGAGGCCTGTGTGTGTGTGTGTGTGTGTGTGTGAGAGAGAGAGAGAGAGAGAGGGGGGCGGGGGGGGGTGGACTGAGGTCTTGAAAACTCAGAAAAGTCAGCTGACAGCCCACCGCAGGTCAGGTGCCGAGCTCCATTTTCTTCTTCGCTGTTGTGTCAGTTTTCTCTGCTGTGTAACAATATTACCACAAACACAGCCACTTAAAACATCAGGTTCATGTTCTACCAGTCCCCATGTGTCAGGAGCCCGGCGTGGCTTAGCGGGGCCCCCTGTTTGGGGTCTCACCGGGGCTGCTGTGTCCGTAGTCTTGACGGGGAAAGATCTGCTCCCAAGCTCCTTCAGGTTGTTGGCAGAAATCGGTTCCTGGTGGTTTAGGATGGAAGGTTTTAGTTTCTTGCTGACTGTTGGACACAGGCCACCCTCAGCTCCTAAAGGACACCACATGATGTGTTCTTCCCAAGCAGAGTTCCCCAACATGGGTGGTCGCTTCTTCAAAGCCAGCAAGGGATGCAGAGACTGCAGCACTGTCTATGCCCTGGCATCATGTACGCACCATTATGCACACGTCATCATGCATGTGTCACCATACACATGTATCATGCACACATCATCATGCACATGTCATCATGCACGTGTCACCATGCACACATCATGCACATGTATCATGCACACATCACCATGCACACATCATCATGCACATGTATCATGAACACATCACCATGCACACATCATCATGCACATGTATCATGCAAACACCACCATGCACACACCACCATGCACATGTATCATGCACACACCACCATGCACACATCACCATGCACATGTATCATGCACACATCACCATGCACATGTATCATGCACACATCACCATGCACACATCATCGTGCACATGTATCATGCACATTCTGTCACCTGCTGCATCTTGTGGGTTAGAAGCATGTCTCAAGTTTTTCATTCTCATTTAAGGGGAACAGATCCACAAGGGTGTAATCACAGGGGGACCTCAGGGACCATCCTAGGCATCTGTCACAAAGGCTGCATTTAACTTTATTTGACACATTTAAAAAATAAAACAATTGAAGAATTTTTTCATATTCTGTCCTAAAGACTTATTTTTACAGGGCTTTGATTCTCTCTCCTTTTGGTATTTTTTGAGACTCTCATATTCTATTTGTCTTACTATGTAAAATGTTTAATGAAGTATAAACAGGCCTACAGAAAAGAGAACAGATCAGAAATGTGTACCATCTGATGACTTCTCATAAAGTGGTGACATCCACGTAACCAGCGCCCAGATCAGAAAGCAGCACATCTCGGCCCTGGAAGCATCCCTCCCCCAAGGGTGCCCGTCTCCTGGCAGGGCTGCTGTCCTCCTCCTCCTCCTACGTTGTCATGCCTGTGGATCCCACTTATGAACTTGTCCCAGAACAGAGATTTTCAGGCTTAGGAACAGGACCTGCTTAGCCAACTAGGACCAACTAGGACCTCTGCTCCAGGCCTGGTGTGCATGGAAATGATGCTTCAGGTCAGGCAGATGAGTGGATGGCATCATCCCCACTGGAGAAATTGCAAGAAATAAACAAACAAACAAACTGTTCAGGGGAATCGAAGGCTGAGAGAGTAAAAGCTGTTAGGTGCCCTTCGCTCCTTGGAATAAATCTGCTTCCGGAGTCAAATGGATGCCTCCCCCTGGGGTGCAGAAGACCTGCAGATGTGACTGGGAAACGGAGGGTTCTCTAAGGCAGCTCTGTCCAATGGAAATATAACGCAAGTCATGCTTTGCAGTTAAGGAAAGTAAGCTTTCGTACCCCGGAAGCGTCCGTGTGCTATCTAGGGCACAGCTCTCCCCTCTCCCTCAGGTAAGCACTTTTTTTTTGCATTCCCAAACAACACAGTTTTGTGCTTTTGAAAATCTCTTTATTCAAAGGCTAATTGACATACAGCAAACAAGATACATTTAAAGTGTGGTTTTTGAGGCAAATATTACTCTTGTCTTGATGTGTCAGATGAGGGCGGTGAGGCCCAGAGAGGTAAGGCCGGCTCCTCCTGGATTCCACATGTCCCCAGAAGAGGTTTGTCTCCAGGTTTCCAGCCCAGTTTCCAGGAATCCAAATCCCATGTGGTGGCATCGTGGTGGCCCCGGCAAGGCTGGGCTGGGGGAGGCACAGGCTGGCGGGAAGACTTGACTTTGGGTGGTGGGCACACAATGCAATATACAAATGATGTATCATAGAAGTGCATACTTGAAACCCATATAATTTTATTAATCAATGTCACCCCAATATATTTAATTAAAAAAAAAAAAAAGAAATAACCTACGTCCAGGCCTTTTCTCCAGATTTGCACGTCAGAGTAAAGTGAACGTCACATTCCCTTCTTCTCTCTTCACTTTCCTTGGTTTCCCAGCCCCCCACGGGCAGATAGCCAGGTACAGACGCCAGGTCTTCATTCTCCCAGGTGAAATGCCGATACAAACCTGTATGGTCTCACTAACAGAGGGATGTGTGAAACGCTTTGGGAAGTAAGAACCACGCCGTGTCAGGTGCACTGCGGAGAGGCAGAGACAGCAATGGAAGGGCAGCCGTGGGTTCAAGTCCTGAGCCTGCTGCTCTCCTGCCGGGACCTTGGCGGGTGGTCACCTTCCTGACGCACCTGCCTGACCCTGTAACAGGGATCACGGCACCGACTGCTGGAGCCTCGGGGAGGACCCACCGAGGCGACGCCTGGAGAGCATTGAGCACGGGGCCTGTTGCACAGGAGGGTTTCAGAAACGTTAGCAATGATCATTACTAAGAAAAAATCCTACGCGAGAGGGAGCTTGCTCTTTGTAGAACCTCCCAGGGTGTGCCCACGGCCTTTGTGCTGGAGCATCCCAGCAGTGGTCGCAGGGACTTCACCAGCCACCCTGCTGAGGGCCCTGACCCGTCGGCACCGCTGCACAGGCAGCCCCTGAGCCCTCGGGGAAGCTGGGCACAGAAGGCAGGAGGGCCTCGCCATGGGGAGTGGTCCCAGGAAGCCACCTGGCCAGGGAGACCCTGGAGGGAGGTGGAGGCAGGCAAGGCCTTTCCGGGCTGTCCATTCGCCAACGAGCAGCCGTCACCCGCTGGACTCTTCCCCACACACCCACGTGCGCAGCTGCACTCTGGGCCCCTGCCTGGAGCTGCCCGGGTGACGAGGTCTCACTGCAGTTCTGTCCACGTCCCAAAGAAACCTGGGCTGGGGAAGGAGGTGTCGTGTCAGCCTACAGGGCCCCTCAGGAACCTGAGTCCAATCCTCGGATGAACCAGGATGTCAAGGGCAGGGCTACTGGGAGGGGCCGAGGGGGCAGGGGGCAGTGGGCAGTGCCCTCTCCCGCTCCTCCCCGCAGGACCCCTACTGCTCCGGAGCTCCCGTCCTTTCCACTTTCACTTTCGCCTTCCCCCTCTGCCCCCCTTCCCCTAGGGTTTCGTCCACTTCTCCTAGAATGCATGCCTTCCTAGGGTGGCCATACAATGTGCACCTGCGCTCTGGAGGCTCTGGAGGCTGGCCGTCTGAAATCAGGGTGCCTGCGGGCTGCTCCTCGCCTTGGTCCTGGGGTCTGGTGGCCATCACAATCCTCAGCACTCCTGGGCGCGGACACATGGCTCCCCCCCCTGGCCTCAGCTTCCCTGGCCTCCCCTGTCTCTGTGTCAGAGTGCCCTCTTTTCACCTATAAGTGTTGTAACATGTCCGCGAGATAACCAGAGACGCACAGCCGAATTGTAAAGGAGCACTTCATTACACCGGTGGGCTGGGGGGGTACAGCTTCCCCAGATCCTCAGCACAGATTCTTTTTGCTCCTCCCATTTTAAAGACAAAAGCCCCATCCCCCTTCTGCCTCCCCCCTCCTCAGGGGACCAGTACAATAGTGGGAGTGACAGCGATTTCAGAAGTCAAAATTAGCATTATTCACCAACGGCACAAGTACTTGCAAATACCTATACTCAGGAAACTGCAAATGCCTCCCAACAGTGGGGCAACTATAATCTTAGGCAAAATTCCTTTACTTCTAGGGGTAATTAACCTATTATTGGAAGAATATCGAGGAAGGTCTACTGATGATAAAAATGGAGTCATTTAGTCGCCTTAGCCAAGGGGCCTACATAAAAATGGAATCTAGTCGCCTTAGCCTTGGGGCCCAGATCATAAGGACAGCAGTCACTGGATTTAGGGCCTGCCCTAAACCCACGGTCACCTCAGTTTTAGATCCTTAACTGAAATACATCTGCAAAGACCCTTTTTAAAAATAAGGTCTTATTCTGAGGTTCTTGAATATATTTTCTTGTCGGGGCAGTATTACACCCACTAAACTCTTTCTCCCTTTTCTCTCCACCCCCATTTCAGTATTTTCATCCCCTTTCCTCCCCCTTCCTCTCTCCTTCTCCCTTTCCTGCCCCCCTGCCCCCCCCTCCTCCTTCCACTGCCTTCTTTGAGAAAACGTCTGGTTTTGCCTCGCCATCACTTCACTTGTACTGACCGTGACCTCACAAGCATTACGAATCTGGTGCCGACAACAGCTAGTCCGGGATTTTCACTCTGATTCAAACTCCTGGGAGAAGGATCTGTCGGTGTCAGTCTGGTCAGCTGTCCAATCAGCGGTGGGCCAAGGGGCCAGGTTATTGCCAGGTGGTTGTTTACCAGGTACAGGCAGGGTGGCCCAGCCCCGGGGGGGCTGCAGGGCCCGGCTGGACCCCCCTCTGAATGCCCCCCCATGTGCCATCAGCAGCTGCTGGGAATGGGGCACCCGCCCAGCACTGAGTCCCTTTCTCGAGTGAACAGCTCGCCTACGCCTGGGCCCATATTCAATGCCACGAAGCATCACTTTTCTAACTTGCTTGATCATGAGGGTCACATGCGGAAGAGGGTGTTTTGTTAAAAATGTACATTATCTGGCCCCTTCTCTAGAATCTGCATTTTAACAAATACTCTAGTCTAGAAGATTCTTAGAGTCAGAAAAATGTAGAAAATATCACCATCAGGCCAAATATTGTCTCATTGTTCCCCAAACGTTTTTCCCCTAATGACACATTTCTGGAAGGACAACCAACCTAGAGAGGAAGCCCAGTGCAGACGCCCAGCCCCTGGCGGTGCGGCCCAGTGCTGGTGCGCAGACCGTGGTCCTGGCCTGGACCCTGGACTGCACGATTTCACCGCAGTCATCGGTGAAGTGAGTTTGCTGTGAAGATTAACGACCG
Organism: Tadarida brasiliensis; assembly: GCA_030848825.1. NCBI lineage: Eukaryota > Metazoa > Chordata > Mammalia > Chiroptera > Molossidae > Tadarida > Tadarida brasiliensis. Next base: position 1,691,151 of record CM061274.1, on the reverse strand, counting down.
TAATGAGCACAGGGGATGTTTTTTGAGTGTTTCCTCTGTTGATGGCTTCTAATGGGCTATCTCATGAGCAGCTGGCACCACAGAGCCTCCTTGGCAGCGTCGGCCGCCCTCACTCTCGAGGCTGGGGCTGCCACTGCACCTGGGCAGGGAGCCCACAGAGCACCTGGCCAGGGAGCCCACAGAGCACCTGGGCAGGGAGCCCACAGAGCACCTGGCCAGGGAGCCCACAGAGCACCTGGCCAGGGAGCCCACAGAGCACCTGGCCAGGGAGCCCACAGAGCACCTGGCCAGGGAGCCCACAGAGCACCTGGCCAGGGAGCCCACAGAGCACCTGGCCAGGGAGCCCACAGAGCACCTGGCCAGGGAGCCCACAGAGCACCTAGCCAGGGAGCCCACAGAGCACCTGGCCAGGGAGCCCACAGAGCACCTGGCCAGGGAGCCCACAGAGCACCTAGCCAGGGAGCCCACAGAGCACCTGGCCAGGGAGCCCACAGAGCACCTGGCCAGGGAGCCCACTGCACCTAGCCAGGGAGTCCACAGAGCACCTGGGCAAGGAGTCCACAGAGCACCTGGCCAGGGAGCCCACAGAGCACCTAGCCAGGGAGTCCACAGAGCACCTGGGCAAGGAGCCCACAGAGCACCTAGCCAGGGAGCCCACAGAGCACCTAGCCAGGGAGTCCACAGAGCACCTGGGCAGGGAGTCCACAGAGCACCTGGGCAGGGAGCCCACAGAGCACCTAGCCAGGGAGCCCACAGAGCACCTGGGCAGGGAGCCCACAGAGCACCTGGGCAGGGAGTCCACAGAGCACCTAGCCAGGGAGCCCACAGAGCACCTAGCCAGGGAGCCCACTGCACCTAGCCAGGGAGTCCACAGAGCACCTGGGCAGGGAGCCCACAGAGCACCTGGCCAGGGAGCCCACAGAGCACCTGGGCAAGGAGCCCACAGAGCACCTAGCCAGGGAGCCCACAGAGCACCTGGCCAGGGAGCCCACAGAGCACCTGGGCAAGGAGCCCACAGAGCACCTGGCCAGGGAGTCCACAGAGCACCTGGCCAGGGAGCCCACAGAGCACCTGGCCAGGGAGCCCACAGAGCACCTGGCCAGGGAGCCCACAGAGCACCTGGCCAGGGAGCCCACAGAGCACCTGGCCAGGGAGCCCACAGAGCACCTGGCCAGGGAGCCCACAGAGCACCTGGCCAGGGAGTCCACAGAGCACCTGGCCAGGGAGCCCACAGAGCACCTGGCCAGGGAGCCCACAGAGCGTGCTTGAGCAGAGTTGAGATTCTTTGTCAAAAGAGAAAGAATAGGTGACATTGGGTTAGAAGCAACCGACGTGTCTGCCCCATCTTCTTAGGGACGTTTCTCAGCAGTGTTTTGTTTAATTTTTGTTATAGAAAATCTCAAATACACAACAAAAGTAGAGAAAATAGTACAACACACCCATGTACACATCACCCAACTTCAACAACCATCGTTTGCCATTCTTGTTTCCTCTCCCTCCCTTCCTCATCTCCCCACCCTGGAGTTTATCAGGCAATTGCTTTCCTTGAACCAAAGTTGATGAGAAGGTGGAGATTTCCCAGTGTCTCCCACTAGCAACATCTCCACCAGGTGGAACACTTGCTGCAGTCGATGAACCTGCACGCACACGTCGTTATCACCAAAGCTCACGGCCCACGTAAGGTTCACTCTTGGTGGTGTACATCTAGGGTTTGCACAGAGGTGTAAGACAGGTCATCGTTTCCCTTTTAAACACAGGTTCAGCCTGACGTTACTTTCTGAGCCTCCCGATGAAACACCACGGAGCGTGTGAACACCGCGGGGAAGGAGTGTGGCCACAGACACAGCCCGACTCAGGCCAAGCTCTGGCGTTCTAGGAAAACAGCGCACAGGAACGTGTTTGAAATCACCACAGGGACCCACTCGGTACGTAAAGTGGTACATGCTACAGAACAGGTCACCGGGTGTTCTTTTTCCAACAAATAAATAGCATGAAAAAGGGAGGGGAAACTGTTACAAATTCAAACGACTTGGGAGGCCTGTCAGCTGACTGCAGCGTGGGGGTTGCCAGAGAAGCGTAGCTCTTGATTGAACAAACCAGCCGTAAAGATGGGTCTTTAAGATGTTCTGGGGACAGTTGAACAGACAGAGTATTAGGTGATAATGGAGGATTGTTGTTGGTTTGGGGATGTGATAACGGCACTGTGGTTATTACTGTTGTTGAGGTCCCAACGGCGTTCCTTTTGATGTCAGCACACCAGGCACAGACTTTGGAGGGATGACTCCAGGACCTTGAGCCCAGCTGGGCTCAGCTGTTAACTGCTGATTGTTGAGTCACTCACTCAGCACTGCCAGGCCTCAGGGTTGTCACCTGCAAAACGTGGAGGCTGGAAGGAATGCTGTGAGCCCTCTTCATGGACACTAGCCTCAGACCTGGCAGGTCCACCACCATGATCTCATGGTTTAGACCAGCGGTTCTCAACCTGTGGGTCGCAGCCCCTTTGGGGGTCGAACGACCCTTTCACAGGGGTCGCCTAAGACATAACAGTAGCAAAATTACAGTTATGAAGTAGCAACGAAAATAATTTTATGGTTGGGGGTCACCACAACCTGAGGAACTGTATTAAAGGGTCGCATTACTCTTAGAGACAGCATTATTGATTCCCATTTAGTTTGTGGGCCACTCTGAGAGTCTTATCTTACCCTAACCCTAAGAGCCTGCCTCTGCTCAGCCTGGGTCCAAGGGATGACATTCCTCTCTGATAAATGCCTTTCTGATCCCATCTCCTCACTTTCCTTATTTGGTGAGGTTATTTTAGCTAATAAGCCCAATTTATTATTTATTATTCAAATAGCTGATGTCACTCTAACTCAAGACGGGTAGATCCCAGATGGCTCTGGCAACCACCAACTCAATAACAAAAAGACCTCCAATTCTACTGAGTAGCTCCACGCTTTAAAGCACACTTTCACAGATCATGGCCTCCATTTATATTCATAGTCACCCTAGACTAGACTTGACAAGATAGGCATTCTTATTCCCATTTCACAGACTGAGTAATGAAGGTTATCAGAAGTAAAATGAGAATTCAATCGAGTCAGGTGTTTGGGTTACTAGCAGCAGCTGGCCTTGGTTCACAGCTTGGCTTTGCCTGAGCAACTTCAAGCCCAGCACAAGTAGCAGCCCCCTGCAAATTGCTTTGTAGCTCATGCCTGGTGCCCTGGGCAGAACACAGGTGGTGGCTGACCTTGGCCTGCCCGTCCAGGAGGCCCCAAAGCCAGCACACCCAGTGGACAGCTTCAGACCACGTCGAAGTACCACCACCCAACCACCTCCACAAGCGACACAGTCGGGCTGACTCAGCAGGCACCAAAGCCCTGCTGAAGAAAGTCCTGCTCTGGGGGGTGGGCCTCTGTACAACTGATCCTCCATGGTGGCTGGTGGTTGCAGCCAGATCTTGCAGGCAGTTGGCCTGGGGGTAAATCCCTCCTGTTGATGTGCCAACAACAATCGAAGCTCAATTACAATAGGAGGGTGTACATGACCCACACAGGGAGAGTGGTGGGGGGCACACCTAGAGTGTGTAGCTTGGGTGAACAAGGAGCCTCTGCTACTGGTCCCTACAGAACACCTACTACATAAGACCATTCTACCCAGCCCAGGAGATGTAGAAGTTCTACTTAATACACAGAAACAAACACATGAAGGTGGCTAAAATAAGGAGACAAAAAAACATGTCTCAAATGGAAGAACAGAACAAAACTCTAGAAAAAGGGCTAAACAAAATGGAGATGAGCAATCTACTAGAAGCAGAGTTCAAAACATTGGTTATAAAGATGCTCCGTGAACTTAGTAAGAATTTCAACAGCATAAAAAAGGCATAGAAACCATAAAAAAAGAACCAGTCGGAAATAAAGGATACACTAACTGAAATGAAGAATAATTTACAGGGAATTAACAGTGGAATCAATGAAGCAGAGGAGCAAATAAATAATTTGGACTATAAGTGTGAGGATGAGGGGTTGGTAGATGGACGATTTGTAACCTTGTGATATGCATTCTCGCAACCTGGCCAGCCTAGGATCAAAGCATGCTGTGGATAGATAAGGTTGGCCTGAAGGGTAGGAATGCCACCCTGTGTGAACTGAGTGTGTCATATGTATGTGAATAGAGAAGGTTTGCATGACAAAGAGTTGGAAGACCACTCAGCAGGATAATGGGCCATAGGCCCAGGCATGGCTGGGTTTGTTATTTTTTAGCTTCAAAGTCTCTTTCCGCTGTAAAAAGCGAGGGACAAGGCTAGGCTGTATGGTTTGCAGAGACGCCATCTCAAGGAAATAATTTATATAAATCCACTTCTAACTTGGGGGAACCAATCTGCAAATAAATGGGACTGTGTCCAAAGATCTGGAGCATTTGCTCCCTTGCAAAGCTCCCTCTCACTCCAACCAGCGTGTGTTTGTAGTTCATTGCGTTGCACCAATCCCGGCAGGCCAAGAGACGGCATATAAGGAAGCAAAAAACACCTAGTCAGAACAGCAAAAAGAAAAAAGAATAAAAAAAAAAATTGGGGATAGTGTAAGGAGCCTCTTGGACAACTTCAAGAGTACCAACATTCACATCATGGGGGTGCTGGAAGGAGAAAAGAGAAAGAAAGAAATTAAAAACCTATTTAAAAAAATAATGGCAGTGCCCTGGCCGGTTTGGCTCAGTGGTTAGAGCGTCGGCCTGCGGTCCAGAGAGACCTGGGTTCGGTTCCCGCTAAGGGCATGTACTTTGGTTGCAGTTTGTCCCCAGCCCTGGTTGGTTGTGCGGGTGGCAGCCACTCGATGTGTCCCTTTCACGTTGATGTTTCTCTTTCTCTCTCTTCCTCTCTCTCCCTCCCACTCTATCTGAACAAAAAATGAAAAAATGTCCTCGGGTGAGGATAAAAAAAAAATAATAATAATAATGGCAGAAAACTTCCCTAACCTGATGAAAGAAATATACATACAAGTCCAGGAAGCACAGAGAGTCCCAAACAAGATATATCCAAAGAGGTCCACATCAAGACACATCAGAATTAAAATGCAAAAGGTTAGCTCTGGCCAGTTTGACTCAGCAGTCGGAGTATCGGCCCATGGACTGAAGAGTTGTGGGTTCGATTCCAGTCAAGGGCATGTACCTTGGTTGTTGTTTGGTCCCCAGCCCTGGTCAGGGTCATATGGGAGGCAACCAATCAATGTGTCTCTCTTGCATCAATGTTTCTCTCTCTCTCTCTCTCTCTCTCTCTCTCTCTCCCCCCCTCCCACTCTATCTGAAGATAAATGGAAAAATATTCTCGGGTGAGAATTACAAAAAATAATGATAATAAATAAAATAAAATGCAAAAGGTTAAAAACAAAGAGAGAATCTTATAAGTAGCTAGAGAAAAGCTGTCAGTTACCTACAAAGGAGCTCCCATAAGACTGTCAGTTGATTTATCAACAGAAACTTTGCAGGCCAGAAGGGATTGGCAAGAAATATTCAAAGTGATGAAAAGCAAGGACCTACAACCAAGATTACTCTACCCAGCAAAGCTATCATTCAGAATCGAAGGGCATATAAAGAGTTTCCCAGACAAGAAAAGCTAAAGGAGTTCATCATCACCAAACCATTATTACATGAAATGTTAGACAGTCTCTTTTAAGAAGAAGGAAAAGAGAAAAATATGAATAAGAAAACGGCAATAAATAATATCTACCAACAATTGAATCTAAAAAAACAAAATAAATGAACAAGCAGGACAGAAACAAATTCATAGGTACAGAGAACATTTTGATAGTTGCCAGATGGGAAGGGGGGTTGGAGGGATGGATAAAAAAGGTGAAGGATTAAGTACAAATTGGTTGTTACAGAAGAATCTGGGGGATGTAAAGTACAGCATAGGGAATACAGTCAGTAATATTGTAATGACTATGTATGGTGTCAGATGGGTACGAGATGATCATTTAGTAATTTATATAATGTCTAATCACTGGTTGTACACCTGAAACTAATATAATATTGTATGCCAACTGTAATGGAAAAATAAGAAATGATTAAAAGAAAAAACAGATTCAGGTGCCTGGGCTCCAAGTGTAGATTCTATCACCAACCATCTGTCACCTTGGGAAGGCCTGGGTCCCCACCAGCTCCTGTGAAATTGACTGCACATCTGGATCTTCCCAGCAATGCCTCAGTTTACACTGCTGAACCTGTGTGACTGTCACCTGCGACCCCTTTCACGCTAAAACGTCTTCCAGCTTGGATGACAAATTAGATAGTTCCCTGCGTAAAGTCCTAGCAAGTGAGGCGCATGAACTGAATCAGTGCTTTTTAATCCTGGTTGCTCAGATTATTTAAACCTTCAGGGCTCAGCGCTCACCCTAAACCAGCTAAATCAGAATATCTGCAAGGGTGGTGCTGGACATTACACTTGGCTCGAGTTGCCCAGTGATTCTAATGTGCAGCCAGAACGCCGACCACGCCATCAGACAATCTTGTCACTCAGCAGCATCACCATCACCATCACCTGGGAGCTTGTTCCAACGAGAAGGCTCCTGTCCCATCTCACACCTACCGACCAAATCAGGACGTGCATTTGCAGATGATCCCCTGGAGATCCACACGCACGTTCGAGTTTGAGAAGCACTGCTCCATGAGCCCTTGGAGTTACTGCTGCTGAATGACTCGGACAGTATCACTTGGCCAGTGAGAGTCAGAGCTCACGGGGAGCAACTGGCTGTCTGCTCTGTGTCACCTCAGCAGGTCCCCACGGCCTATGTCCTGGCTAAGAGTGAGGACTGCAGCCTGGAGAAACCTGATGTAGGTTTGGAAGGGGGGTGGGCGGCTCAGTGTAATGAAAGAATAACACAGGTGGGCCCAGCCAGTGTGCTCAGTGGTTGAGCGTCGACCCATGCACCAAGGTTGCAGTTCAGTTCCCGGTCAGGGCACATGCCCAGGTTGTGGGCCTAATCCCCAGTGGGGGGCATGCAGGAGGCAGCCAAAACATGTTCTCTCTCATCAATGTTTCTCTCTCATCGATGTTTCTCTCTCTTTCCCACTCACTTCCTCTCTCTCTAAAATCAATAAAGAAAAGGAAAAAAAGAAGAATAACACAGGTGACTCACAGCTTAGCTGGTCTGACCATCTCCAGCAGCTTAGGGTACACATAAGGACATGTCAGTTCTTAATATCCACATTATTGGCTCCAAGCTGTCTCCTGTCTAATCAACAGCATGCCCGTTGCCCATGCCCTTTCTCTTTGGTCCTAACCCTCTCTGCCCTCTTTTCAAGAACCCCAGGTCCTTGCCCCTCCAAAGGCATCAAGCCTGTGTCCAAGCACTTGGCCAGGGAGGATGGAGAAACTGACCCGTCTATGCAGAGCCCAGGTGGGGGTTGCCTCCTCACATGGGGTTGACCTAGAATATCAGTCCTGCCCAATGTGTTCCTCTTGCTGTGACAGACAGAGCCATTGATGGTGCAGAGAATGTCACAGTCCATCCGCAGTCACTCCTGGCCAAGAGCCCACGCTGCAGTTCTGTGTTTATAGGGATTAACTGTAAACTCAGAGAGTAGCTGACACTCCCTCGGGGCCAAGATGAGCTCCTCCTGGGGTCCTTGGACTCCTTCCTGGTAGCTGACCTCAGCGACAATGTTCCCACCAACATGAAGATTGCCACCACTAACCCTGAAACGTTTCGACGGCCCGCATGCAAATTCGCCTACCTGCTTCCTGGAGCTGTGTATACCGAGAAGCACCGCGGGGACAGAGCAATGTAACCCCAGACAAAGGCCCGCGCACACTGCTGGCAGGGCCGTGGGGCCTGTTGCCTCCGAGACAGACGCATTGCCAGCAGCTTTACAAATCACCACCTGCTCCCAAACGAAGTCTGGGGAACTCACTCCACAGTGCTGGTCGTCTGCAAGCTTCGGTCTCTTCTTAAAGGCCTCCTTTGGTGCCCATTCGACTCAGAGTAAAACCCATGGCCTAGGGCCCCCCAAGCAAACAGCTGCCCGCTTGCTGTCCTCTGCCCTCCCCTGCAGTCAGCTCCGGACACAGGCTCCTCAGACACAGGCCGCGTAGGGCCTTGGCCCTGGAAGTTCCCCGCCTGCACACTGTTCTCCCAGACACCTGCAAGGCCTGGTCTCAGATGCCACCTTCTCAGTGAGACCCGCCCTGACGATTCTAAGATTGCAGCAGGGCCCGCACGCCAGCGCCCTCTCCGCCCTCCTGAGCCTCCCGTCTCGTCCATTTTGTGCAGTTGTACTTACCTTCCATCAGACTACAGCATTCCTTCTTTGTTCTGTTCATCCTTCACCGTCTGTCTCCCTCGGAGAGAATGTAAACTTCACAGGACAGAGACTATTCCTCCATTGGTTCACTGGTCAGCCCCAGTGCCTAGAACAGTACCTGGCATAGGAGGCCCTCAGTGAGAAGTCATGGAAGGAATGAATGAAGGAATGAATGAATTTTCAAAGCCCCTGGAGGTAGGTAGAATTATAGCACCCATTTTACAGACAAGAAAATTGAAACGCAGAGGTTCAGCGACTTGCTGGTGGCTGCAGAGGAGCCCGTCACTGGCAGCAGGCCCCCCAGGCTGCAGAGCACCACACGGGTTTGTGCAAGGATCCCAGCGGAAGGATCCCAGCGCAAGGATCCCAGCGGAAGGATCCCAGCGCAAGGATCCCAGCGGAAGGGTCCCAGCGCAAGGATCCCAGTGGAAGGATCCCAGCGCAAGGATCCCAGCGCAAGGATCCCAGTGCACACAAAGAGTGAGTCCTTCCGGCAGCGTCCAGGGAGAGAGATTGAGTTAAATTTTGTGTTTTGGGGGTGGGGGTGGGGGTGGTGGAAGTAGAAGTAAAATGAGGTGAGGAGCATGTAAGAGGACCTTGGTTCCCTGAAACTTTGGGCTGACTTTCTAATTCTGTCCTTAAAAACAGATCTGGGGTCTGTACCCTAAGCTGCCGGAGAAAAAGGCCAGGCTGGCCCTAAGCCTCGGGAGACCTCGAAGTATTAACCTGTGTGCTGGATGGAAATGGTGTCACCTAAGGTCGGCTACCAGGAAACACATGAAGATGCAACAACCCCCCCGACACGGGTGTTAACAGTGAGCCTTTGTGTTGCCGTGGAGTCTGTCCAGCGAGGCGTTGCTCTCACCGGCCCGCTCCCCGCCCCCACTGGGCTCGGGTCTGTAGCCCGTGGCTGCCGGGCTGACTGGTCACCGGTGCTCTCCTTCCCGTGTCCGCTTGCAGGCTGGGTGCTGGAGGGGCTTCCACGTCGCGTCTCTCCTCACCTGGCGGGCAGCTCTGCCGTTCTCACGGACCAGCACCGTTCCCAGAGAGCCTGACCCAGTGCGGAGACCGCCATTCAGCAGCTGCGGACCACCGTGGGCCGGCACAGCCTGGCGGGGGACAGCGTGTGCCACGAGAAAGGGACTTGGTGGCCATTTCTGAAAAGCAGTTTATGGGTTGGCTTAAGTAACAGAAATGCACAATGGAAGGCAGTAGGGCCCAGTGATGGATCAGTAAAGGGGGTTCAGGGAGAGGAGGTGCATGAAAGGAAGAGGTTTCTACGCCAGAAAATTAGTTTACTCGTTCTTTCGACAAATGTTCAGTGAGCAGCTCCTGCCGCCCGGGCACTGCGCTGGCCTTGGGGTGACTTGGGAGACGACCTGGGACCGGCCCCTCCTGGGGCTCATATTTTGGAGCAGGACATCCATAAGGACACACACCCTTCAACTCCTCACGACCAGTGCTGGGTCAGGGGAACTGTGGGGAGCTCGGGCGCTCACAGGAGGGGCACCTAGCCAGTCTGGGGCGGAGACGGAACCAGGGAAGCCTTCCGGAATGAACCGAAGCGGGATTCAGGATACGGAACGTGCGGGCAGGGGGTGGGGAGGAGAGAAGAGCATGCAAGGCGGGCGGCAGCCTGTGCAGAGCTCCAGACGGAGCAGGTGTGCACGGCGGCTCGGGCGGCGACCGAAGGGACCTGCAGCGCGGAGAGGGAGACGCATGCAGGAGAAGCCAAGGAGCTGCGACTTCACGTGGAAATATTTCTAGCCAGTGGAGGTAACGGGATCAGACTAGCGTGTCAGAAAAGCCACGTGCCTGTCAGTGTGGAAGATGAACTTCTTTTTAGTTGGTGGCGTGTGTAGAGGAATAGGTGAGATGAGATTCAGGAAGTCCAGTGGGCTATTTGAGCCATCCAAGCATGAAACGAGAGAGGGGCAGATTAGAGAGAGAAAGAGATTCCAAAGGAAAAATCTCCAGAACGGGTAATAGCCACGAGGAGACAGAAAATTCTAGGACATCGTCTGGGATTTGTGACTTCAGCAGACAGATAGATGGTAATACCACTCAGCAAGACAGAGCAGCTCAGTTAGAGGGAGTCCCCTTACCGAGACAAAAGTTGATTGTAAGCTTCCCAGTAGCAACGGCAGAGAGAAACGAAGATAAATGACTCATCTCACGGTCTCCTAACAGGAAGCACGGGCATGCATCACGAAAACCAAACTTCTGGTAATGTCTACAAGGGGAATCCATCGAGGGGATCTCCATGGAAAGGACCACGAACCAAATACAGACCCGATCTTCGGCAGTGGTCTTAGAAAAGATGCAGAAATGTTCTTCATAGGTCTGTTCTGTATATTTACTCCTGGTAAGACCCAAGAGTAAGGTTTTTTTTTTTAAATTTATTTTTACTGTTGAGAGTATTACAGATGCTCTCCCCGCTCCGTCTCCTGCCCCACACCCGTCCTTCACCACGTTATTGTCTGTGTCCGTGGGCTCTGCGTATATGCATATACGTTCTTTGGTTAATCTCTTCCCACCACCCCTCTCCCCCTCCCCTCTGAGATTCGTCAGTCTGTTCCATGCTTCCATGTCTCTGGACCTATTCTGTTCGTCGGATTATTTTGTTCATTAGATTCCACATATAAGTGAGATCATGTGATATTTATTTTTCTCTGATTGGCTTATTTCGTTTAACATAATAATCTCCAGGTCCCTCCATGTCATCTCAAAGGGTTAGAGATCCTTCTTTCTTACAGCTGCATAGTACTCCATTGTGTATATGTACCACAGCTTTTTTATCCACTCGTCTACTGATGGACACTTGGGCTGTTTCCAGATCTTAGCTATTGTAAATAGTGCTGCTATGAACACAGGGGTGCATATGTTCTTTCTGATGGGCGTTTTGGGAATCTTAGGATATATTCCCAGGAGTGGGATCACTGGGTCAAAAGGCAGTTTCATTTTTAATTTTTTGAGGAAACTCTATACTGTTTGCCACAGTGCATGCACCAGTCTGCATTCCCACCAGCACTGTGCTAGGGCCCCTTTTCTCCACACCCTCGCCAGCACTTGTTTGTTGATTTACTGACGGCAGCCATTCTGGCAGGTGTGAGGTGATGCCTCATTGTCGTTTTAATTTGCATTCTCTGATGACTAGTGACACTGAGCACTTTTTTCATGTGTCTGTTGGCCATCTGTATGTCCTGTTTGGAGAAAGGTCTATTCAGATCCTTTGCCCAATTTAAAATTGGATTGTCTTTCTTTTGTTGAGTTGTATGAGCTCTTTATACATTTTGGAAATTAACCCCTTCTCCAATGTATCATTAGCAAATATGTTCTTCCATACAGTGGATTCCCTTTCCATTTTTATGCTCGTTTCGTTTGCTGTGCAGAAGCTTTCTAGTTTGATGTTGCCCCACTTGTTTTTTTTTTTTTTCCCTTTGTTTCTCTTGCCCTAGGAGATATATCAGCAACAATTCTGCTACGTGAGATGTCTGAGATTTTACTGCCTATGTTTTCTTCTAAGATTTTTATAGTCTTGCAACTTATATTTAAGTCTTTTAGCCATTTTGAGTTCATTCTTGTGTATGGTGTAAATTGGTGGTCTAGTTTCATTTTTTCGCATGTAAGGAGTTTAGTCACAGCTGTGTAGAGTCATTTTTGTGAAGAGTCAGTGAATGGCCTTTGGGTATCTCACTTACGAAGGGCTTTGAGCTGCTGGCATCCGGAGAGGTGAGGGTTGGACACAAATAGAAGGACCTTGCGCCAATTAATAGATTTTATTTTATCAACTTGAAATTAAAAGTTCATGACCTTAGTGTACACATTAGTGCCCTAGGATAATTTTAAAAGAAAAAAATACAGACGCCCCAATTCCAGCAATACCATTAGCAACACAATTAAATAACTTAGAATTCCATTTTAAAATGTTGACACAATTAAAATCCATTGTGGGTATTTTTTAATTACATTTTTTTCTGATTCCTGAAGTAACTCAGGTTTATTATAGGAAACTGAGAAAGTTCAGAGGAGCAGGCACCCTGAGAGCCACCTCTGACCCCCGCAAACACGACGGACTGTGTCAGTACTGTGGTATATAGGTCTTTTGGGTCGTTTTTCTGGGCCTACATGGTAGTAAATATTTTTCTCTTTAAAAAGTTGGGATAAGGCTGAATAAACTGTTTCATATCCTGCTTTTTTCACTCACATTTCCCAACAGCAAACAGAGGCCTTTGTTATAAAGGAGTTCGATGTTCCAATGACCTGTCTTAAGTCCTCAAACGTGTGTCTTTTGTTCCTGGGGAGACGTGGGTGATCACTCTGCTTGTCCTCACCAGCCTTCTGAGAGAGGAGAGGCTGGGGAACTTGACTTATTCTTGCCAAGGACTCAACTGTGTTGTTTGTGACGGAGATCTTGGGGCCTGAAGAAGGAAGCAGGCCCACGCCCTGTGCCCCACAGAGGGCAGGGGACACCAGCCACGGGCCACTGCTCAGCCGGCACGCCTTCCGCCTCCTCTCCTGGGGACTCTCCTGGGGAACTCTCCTGGGAAAACTTCCTCTGACTCCGTTCTCCCTTCCTCTTCCTGCCGTGTCGTTGTGGCAAATGGAGAAATGAGCTGAATGCTTGACTGACTGCTTCTCCCATCGAGAGGTGAAGTCTATTTCCTTACTCTTAAATCAGGGCTTGTGGTTTGCTTTGATCAGTGGAAGTGACAGGTGTGGCAGTTTCAGCTCGGAGCCTATGACTCGACCGGCCTGGAACTTCTGCGCTTGCTGCTACGTCTTGGCACAGACAAGCCTGTTGGGCGATGACAAACCCCACGAGAGAGGCCCCTGCGTGCCAGCCACCCGATGTAAACCAGCAGCCCCAAGCCCCAGATCGTGGGGAGCCTGCCTGAAATCACCCAGTGCAGCTCAGACCAGAACTGAAGTTTGATGACTTAACAAAATGGAGAGCTAAATAAATAATTGCTTTGAGTCAGTAATCTTTGGGGTAGTTTGTTACATAGAAAAAACCCAACTGGTATAGTCACTAAGCATATTTGAAATAGATTTACGCTTACCTGAGGCTTCAGATGTTGCAGATGAGACCTGATCCGCCCTCAGCAGGCACCCACCTGTGCACAGGGCTGGGCGCACAGCAGGTGGTGCCCTAAAGGCAATAATGGTGCCTATCAGTGCCTACTCTGTACCTGGCATGCTACGTGCTCTCACGTCGATTAGATTATTTTGTGACAATCAGAATAAGGTTGCCAAGCCCCCTCCACCACCCTCCCCAAATGTCTACATCCTAATTCCCAGAACCTGTGGGGATGTTACCTTATGTGGCAAAAGAGCTTTGATGAGGCGGCCGAGTTAAGGGTCTTGAAGTGGAGAAATTACCCTGGATGACCTGGGTGGGTCCCAAGTAGTTTCAAGGCCTTAAAACGGGGAGGCAAGAGGATCGGAGTGAGAGAAGGGAGAGTGACACGGGACGGAGGTCGGAGGACCACCTTCAGGACGGAGGAGGGGCAGGGGAACGGACCCTCCCCGAGGCCCCCGGAACACGTGAGGACGTCTGGATTCAGCCTCGAGCTCTTTGGGACTTTCCAAGGACAGTCGTGTGCTGTTAAACCGCTGAGTTTGTGTTGATTTGCTGCAGCAGCAATGGAAACTCATGCAGACTGAACCCCCGTACCTTAGAAAGCAGGGGAAGCCGTCATCCTTCCCACCGACCACGGGGACCAGGCGGGTGAGTCACGTGGCCCGTCGCCCAGTGGCAGACCGGGATCCAACCGGGTCTCAGGAAATGTACCTGCAGAGCTAACCCCGCACCCCGAGTCTGCCCCACGGACAGCAGACGGAGGGGAGCCCTGTGACAAGGCCTTTGTCAAGCTGGGGTCCCCCAGCGAGGCGTGCGACTGACCGAACGTGGACAAACGCGGACCTGACCGCTCGGACCTGCCCGGCTGGGACCCTTGCTGCTTCCTCTTGCCCTTGACCCACACCCTAATTAGCCACGTTTCAAAGCCCTCCAATCAGAGCCTGCCAGCTCCTCTCGGTGTGCCTGTTCTCGGACCGCGAGCCTGGTCAGACCGGAGCGGCCCGGGCATCGCGGTGCCTCCTGCGCCCTGCGCCGGCTCAGCAGTCACAGCCTCGTCTTTCCAAAAAGCCACTGTGTGGGCAGGGGGCCCGCTGGGTCCCAGAGCCCCCAGCGCCCAGGGAACCCCCTGTGGGGTCCACCTCTGTAAAAGATGGAAATGAGGTTGGATCTGACGACTTCAAACACCCCTCCCTCTTCTGACTCTGTGACTTTTAAACACTGAATCTGCATATTTTAGTGCCAGGTTCACAATTCGTGAGAGAACCAGGCAGGACTCGGAGGGGTAATCATGCCGGGAGAAGGAGTCAGAAGAATCTCTAGAAATACCGTGCGGACCTTATCAACCTGGGGCGTTTGAGGAAGATGAGGGTCCATGATTTTAGTGGATGGTGCCACAGCCCGGAAACCCACAGAGTGAGCCCTGCGGGCGCCTCCCCACCGCCCACCCACCAGCCCCATGCGGCAGCTCCTGCCTGTGTGGGCCCAGCCTCGTCTAACCTCACCGCCCCTACCGCGGTGACTGATGCAGGCACGGATGAGCCTGAAAACCAGGACTTCTGTTCAGTGACTGAAAAAGGGAAAGCTCTGTCTTGCTCTAGAGAGCACAGGACGCAGGCTTGAGGCCTGGAGCTGCTGCGGCCACTTTGCTACAGTGAGGAAGGCAGTTTGGGGACAAAGCCGGCACCCAAAGGACAGAGCTGAGAAATCACAGAGAAACTGAGCCAGATCCTTGATTGGACGATTTCCGAAGTCTAACCTACCTCTGGACTTCTAAGATATAAAACCTGATAAAGGTCCTTTGTGGGTTGAGATAGTTTTGGGTGTTTTTATTTTTGATTTTTGCATGTTTTAAAGCAAAACTATCCTAACAGATACCAGTCAGTCACTTCCAAGCTACCTGTGTGACAAGGCAGCTTCCTGGGACAATCATGTGGCCCCTGGCCACCTCCTCACACCTGTCACCTCCCCTGTGAACAAGCCCAGCTCCCTGTGCCCTTAACACCTGGTCTGAGTCTGGTCGGCTCGTTCCAGAGACAGCTTTCCTACTTTCTGTCACACACATCTCTGCTTTCTGCTCGACCACTGCTGTCCGTTGTCTTGACTTTCTTGATCATGAGTCCCAGAGCGTCTGACATGCCCACCTCAGCCCAGCTCGAACGCTCTGCCTGGAACCCGCATCCCGGTGGTCAGAACCTCTGGGCCCAACCTGTCTCTCAGAGGGGACTGGGAGGCCTGGCATTCCCGCTACCTGAACCTCTCCGTGACGAAAGGGCCCCGGATGGAGGGTCCTGCTCAGGGCGTTAGGTGGAGGGTCCAGTGGGACCGGGTTCCGAGGGGAGCGGCCTGCCTCCCTGGACACCAGCAAGCGGGGCGGGGCTGGCCCAGGTTCAGGAAGCCACGAAGGCAGCCCCACCTGGGGAGAGGATGGTAGAAGAGTAAAGGGATCTGGGTTCTAGTCTCAGGGCTTCCAGTAAAGGGCTGTGAGATCTCGGCCAGTGTTCTTAACTTCTCTGGGCCTTGTTTTAGGGATTTTGAGCCTGGTACTCATGCAGGAATTTCAGGGGGCCAACGTTTTCTAATGAGAGTATTTGTAGTTTTTCGTTATATTACCAGAGGAGTGTTTAGGGACTGCAGGCCTAAGGGTTCTTCCCAGCATCGGAGTCTGTGACTCCAGACGAGTCCCTCCAGGGGAATCCCTCTGAAGATCACATCGAAGGCAAGATAACATTCCTAAGGTGCAAATCGTGGAAGTCAGCATCACCCCAAGTCTTCAATTGTATATAAAATTTAAAACCGTATATAAATTCAGATTGCAGATGTTACCCTGTGTGGGAACTCGTAGGCACGCTAACATTGGGAGCCACTGGGCTGGACTTGAAGGGTGTGGTTGGGTGTCCTGAGCAGAAGGGAGAGTGTGACCAGGACGTGCAGACACGGGCGTGGGCGTGGGGGCTGGAGGCGTGGGGGCTGGGGGCGTGGGGGCTGGGGGCGTGGGGACTGGGGGCTTGGGGGCTGGGGGTGCGCTGTGTGTAGATAAGCAAACTGCTGGGAGAGGAGCGTGGGGGAGGGGCCGAGAGTCCTTTGGGGGAAGGGGGAAGGTGTGCACACAGCCGGGACACCCAGCCAAGCTCCTCAGGGCACACAGCTCTGGGCGTCCTGGAAAGACCGGCTGGGGCTCAGACGGCTGGGGGACGGCGGCCTGCACAGCCCCTCACCTCTGCCCAAGGGCTGGCTGGAGAAGCACGAGCCTTCCTGCTGAAGTGAGCTTGCTCAGCCGGGAGCTGGCTCATGGGGCTCACAGTGTGGCCTTGTGAGAAACCACCGCAACTCCGTTTACTCACGCGTTTGTTATCTATCGCTGCACAGCGAAGAGCCCCAAACCTCAGAGGCTGCGGACAACACACACGCACTGTCCCCGCTCTCGGGACCGGAGCCTGGCTGCTGAGCGGAGTGGGGCTGCTCAGGGTCTCGCCAGGCTGCAGCAAGTTCTCAGCTGGGGCTGCGTCACCTGAAGCCTCTCCGGGGCCCCCACGGCTCGCTCACCTGGCCGCTGGCAGAGGGCTCGGCTCCCACCACACGGGCCTGTACAGCTGCTTCAGCTCCTCCCGACACGCAGCTGCCTCCCTCCCAGCGGCTGCTTCAGGGCGAGCAAGGAGGGGCCGCAGTGCCTGTTCTGCCGAGTCCTGGATGTCACACACTGTCACACCCTCCACGTGTTCTTCGTGATGAGCGAGTCTGTAAGTCCAGCTCACACTTACGGGAGAAGAACTAGGCTTCACCCTTTGAAGGGAGGAATATTGACGAATGTTAAGACCACCATAACCCAATCTAGAATAGTGATTTCAGAATGTTTTTAGGTGTGACAGCCCAGGTGGGAATAATATTTCTAAGTTAATGGTTTTCAGATTTGGGTGTGCCTATGGATCGTCTGGGGTGCTTGTTTTTTTGTTTTGTTTTGTTTTTGTTTTTGTTTTTTTAATCCTCACCTGAGGACATTTTTCCACTTTTTGTTCAGATAGAGCGGGAGGGAGAGAGAGGAAGAGAGAGAGAGAGAGAGAAACATCGACGTGAAAGGGACACATCGAGTGGCTGCCACCCGCACGACCAACCAGGGCCGGGGACAAACTGCAACCGAAGTACATGCCCTTAGCAGGAACCGAACCCGGGTCTCTCTGTACCGCAGGCTGACGCTCTAACCGCTGAGCCAAACTGGCCAGGGCTGGGGTGCTTGTTAAGACTAGAGTCCTGTCCAGCCGGTGTGGCTCGGTGGCTGAGCGTCGACCCATGCACCAAGAGGTCACCGGTTCGATTCCCGGTCAGGGCACATGCCCAGGCTGTGGGCCAAATCCCCAGTGGGGGGCATGCAGGAGGCGGCCCATCGATGTTCTCTCTCAACGATGTTTCTCTCTCTCCCTCTAAAATCAATAAAGGAAAAAAAATAAAGATTAAAAAAATTTAAAAAAGAGTCCTGTGCCCTCCTTCATGATGGTTTCTGTTAAAAGCTCTGGAGCAGGGCCAGGAAGTGGACATTTTTGGATAGTCCCACAGGGTATTGGAATGCAAGGGCCTGGGGTTCAGGAACTGGCATTTAACACGTCCCCAAAGGGATTCTGATTCTGGTGATCTGTGAAATCACTGCTGTTGGGAGGGGCAGCGATTCCCCATGGAAATGGTGTGTCAGACCCTCCAGGGCGGAAACCACACGGACAGTCTGGTCACGCAGCAGTGGTGGACACAACGCCCTGTGCGTGTCCCCGCCCGTGGCCGACAGAGTCCCACGAGCTTCCAACCCCTCGTTCCAGGCAGCCACCCCTGTCACTCAGTTGCCATGAGACCTGAGGCTGTTTGCCAGCCTTGATCTAAGGCCATCGGTCCAGGGTCTGCTTCGTTCAGACATTGGTTTGGAAAATCCTGTCAGGAAAGATTTCTCCAGTGTGCACTGCGAGGCGCTGAGCATCACTGCTGTTTATTCCATAACTGAAAGGGGGTGACAGGGTGGATGGGGAGTGGGCCTGGGTGGGCGGGAGGCCCGTGACCAGCACTCAGCCTGGGGGCCTGTGTCCTACCCAAACACTAGGACACTTGAGTGAGGGGCTCGGCACAGGGGCACGACCCCTGGATGAGGACCAGGGCTTACGAGGTGGCCCGGGAGGGGGCCCTTTGTCCAGTGTGGCCTGGCTCTTCTCCCAGGCCCCAGGGAACTGGCCAGGAGCCCCCGAGCTTCCAGCCACTGTCTGGGCCTCTCTTGTCCTCTCTATGGGATGGTTCACGACTGCGCGCGGGCGGGAGGGCACCACCCAGGAGCTGCTGAGCTGCTGCTGGCGCCTTTCCGCTGTCATCTGGTCACCGCTGTGTCCCTCCATCTCCCATGAGGACCCGGACCTGACCTTACGGAGCTGCCGCCCAGCCCGAGGCATCTGGCCCAGAAAGGGCAGAGAGCAGGTGAGGGCAGAGCCCACCCTCAGTGAGGGCAGCAGTGAGGGCAGCGAGCCTGGGCCCGCTCCCGCAGGGCACCTCCGGCTCGGACCCACTGCCCCAGGGCCGCGGTGGCTGTGTGCTCGGACCCCAGACCACAGACACCTGTCCCCAGGTCTGTGTGGTCTCCATGGGCCAGGTTTCTACGAACTGCAGAGTCCGGAAGCCGTCCCTCACAAGGCCTGGCTTCAACGGTGGGAAGACCCTCCCTCAAACCTTCCTCTCCTCCGCTGCGCCCCTTAACCCAGCCGTTTCTAAGGCAATTGTAATGACAGGACCCCCGCCCCCGCCCAATCTTAATCAGGGTCCTTGTTAAAAACAAGTCAGAAAATACAGGTATGGAAAAAATTGAACCTGCACCTAAAGATGACTGTTAGCACCCTAAAATATTCCTTCTAGGCTCCCCCCTTCCCCCCCCTTCTCCCTCTCTCTCTGTGTGTACTGTGCGTATCGCTGCTGACATTCTGGGTGGCTGGTTCTCTGTGCAGGAGCGTCCTGGCACCGTGAGATGCTTCGCCATGCCCTGGCTTCCACATCTGTGACGACCACAATGTCTGTTGACATTGCCAAGTGTCCCCTGAGGGGACAGCCGTTCAGTTTAAAATCTCCGATTTCACACACACCAACACACAACTTATAAAATGGGCTCATACTGCAAATACTGCCTCATCTTCTTTTAAAAAATTTAACATGTCATGAGTTCTTTCCATGTCAACAAACTAGACATTTCAGGGTTGGCAACGGCCGAAGCGCTGTCCAGCTGGACTCCAGATGAGGTCATTTATGCCATAGTCCCCATCGTTGGACCGTGTGTATACAACTGAAGTTATATTGCACACCTGCATTGTAAGCTGCTTCTAAAATTTAAGATGTCATAAATGGCTTTCCACGTCACAGCTATGGGATGGTGACCGAATTACCGCCTCCCTAAGGCTCCATCTCCCCATCTGTGGAATGGGAACGCACCGTGAGAGCGTGGTGCCGCAATGGTGCCTGGCCCATGCAGAGGGTGTCCTCCGTACAGGGCCACCGCTGAGCTGAAGTCCTTGCTGGGATCACCTCGTCCTTTCGCTGGCTCCCAGGACACCAGGACGACTCTGATGGCAGGGTCAGTGCCACATCCAGGCCAAGCTCCCTTCTTCCCGCCTGGAGACCACCCCAGGTTTCCAGTCAAACACCTACAAAATCCCCCTGCTATTCTTTTCTCTTTGTTTTTAAGTGATGGGCACAGTGCATTTGATGCATACAGTACATGTGTGTGAAAATGTATTTGAACAGTGTACAGAGCAATAATAACATGAAGTGCTCTGTGTCCACCACCAGGCCAAGAAACAGGACACTCGCTACCAGAAGCGCCCACACATGCTGTCTGTCCTGCAGGGCGCTTTCCTGGGGGCTGTGGGGTCAAGTCAGGCCGCACCGCGTTCTGCCCTGCCTGCCTGTCGGGGTCCGCGGCCTCGGGCACCCCGTTCTCTGAGAGCTGGTCCTCACCCCGAAATGGAAGGACAGCCGGCCAGACGGAACGTGTGCTCCTGTAACCTCTGCTCTGGCGTCTGGCACCGAGTCCTGGTCACTGCACGCCTGTGGAGCGTCCCTGGACAAGGCCCTCACCGGGCTCTGCCCGCCCTCAGCTCTGCGACGCCATGGGGCAGTCCTGGGCCTGGGTCTCCGCGGGTGGGAAGTAGGGTGCGATTCACGAGAAGCTCGCAGACTTCCTTTCTTCCTGCCTCAAGCCCTTTGCATCTCCACTGATTACTGAGTGACGGAAAATGGGTATGAACACAGCAGGACTAAGGTGAGGGCTCAGCAAACAGTGCCCTGAGCTGGACCCTCGAAAAAGAATGTGACTGGCCAAGGTCGCATGGCCAGCGGTGACAATGTGGTTAACAGTGAGGCTCTGTTAAGACTTAATCTGGGGACCTGTGTTACAAACTGTGATACTGGATGAAGTGAGGGGTCCTCTTCCCCACTGGGCACTGCTGGCAGTGGGCTGTTTACGATATCCTGAGAAAAAGAATTTTCTGAGACTCGCACAGGAGAGCGAATGATTTTTATTTCTGTGGAATTGCATCCCTGGGTTTCCCAAGTCCCATTTCCCTCCGTCCAGTCCTAGAAGAAGGGCAGCTGGGGCTTCAGCAGAGTAGACGCAACCCAGGGACCAGCGCTTCCTTTCCCGTTATTAATAGTTAATCACGATGGTATCAGCAGCATCTGGCTTGTTCCATTTCCCTCTGACGAGATCTTATTGGACAGATTCTACTCTTTAATGCCTGTCTCGTAGGTGTGAAAGCTGAGGCTCAGAGAGGCAACACGCCTCGTCCACAGTCAAACCATACACCGCCTTCTGTAAGAGTCAGCCTGGACTCGAAACCAGCACCCACAGGCGTCCGTGTGCGCCCAGATCGTGCGCGGAGCCTGTTAAAGCTCAGATTCTGACTCAGCGACTCTGAGGCGGCACCTGAGAGTCTGTATTTCCAACACATTCTCAGGTGCTGCTCCTGCTCCTGGTCTTCTCACCACCACCCTTTCCACTTACTTATTTTGTGTGACTTGAAATAATTTTTTTATTTTTCAATTACAGTTGACATACACTATTATATTAGTTTCAGGTGTATACCCCAGTGATTAGACGTTACATAATTTACTAAGTGACCACCCTGATACATCTCTTACCTCCTGGCCCCATTCATGATCACAGCGCTACTGACGGTTTTCCCCGTGCTGTGACGGGGCTGTGACTGCCAGCCGTGCTGCTGACCCTTCCCCTTCCTCACCCGTCTCTCCAACCCCCTCCCGTCTGTCAATCATCAAAATGTTCTCTGTGTCGCTGAGTCTGTCCTGCTTGTTCATTTATTTTTTTTAGATTCAATTATTGATAAATATGTATTTACTGCCATTTTATTGTTCATATTTTTTACTTTTTTTTTTCTTTTTAAAGAAGACCCTTTAACATTTCATATAATACTGGTTTGATTGTGATGAACTCTAGCTTTTTCTTGTCTGGGAAGCAATCTATATGTCCCTCGATTCTAAATGATAGCTTTGCTGGGTAGAGTAATCTTGGTTGTAGGTCCTTGCTTTTCACCACTTTAAATATTTCTTGCCACTACCTTGTGGCCTGAAAGTTTCTGTGAGAAATCGGCTGACAGTCTTATGGGAGCTCCGTTGTAGGTAACTAACTGGTTTTCTCTTGCTGCTTTTAAGATTCTCTCTTTGTGTTTAACCTTTTGCATTTTGATGATGATGTGTGTGTCTTGGTGTGGACCTCTTTGGGTTCATCTGTGCTTCCTGGACTTGTATGTCTGTTTCCTTCACCAAGTTAGGGAAGTTTTCTGTCATTATTTTTTCAAATAAGTTTCCAATTTCTTGTTCTCTCTCTTCTTCTCTGCCACCCCCATGATGTGAATGTTTGGCACACTGGAAGTTGTCCCAGAGGCTTCTTACATTGTCCTCATTTTTTAAAATTCTTTTTTCTTTTTGCTGTTCTGATTGTGTGTTTTTTGATTCCTTATATTCCAAATCGATGGTTTGCTCCCCTGCTTCAATCTACTGTTGATTTCCTGTAATGTATTCTTCATTCTGACTGGTTATTTTTTGTTTTCTAGTTCTGTTTTTATGTTTCCTATCTCTTTGTTGAAGTTCATCTCCTCTTTCCCCAAATTCATGGAGCATCCTTATAACCCGTGTTTTGAACTCTGCATCTAGTAGATTGCTTGTTTCCATTTTGTTTAGTTTTTTGTTTTTTTTTTCCTACAGTTCTGTTCTGTTCTTTCATTTGGGACGTGTTTCTTTGTTTCCTCATTTGAGCGCCTCCCTGTGTTTGCTTCTATGTATTAGGTAGAGCTGCTACGTCTCTAGGGCTGGGTAGAGTGGTCTTATGTAGTCGGTGTCCTGTGGGGTCCAGTGGCTCAGACTCCTTGTTCACCCAGCTATGCACTCTAGGTGTGCCCTGCACCCTGCTCCCTGTGTGGGCTGTGTACACCCTCCTGTTGTAGTTGAGCCTTGATTGCTGTTGGCATGTCAGTGAGAGGGATCTACCCCAGGCCAATAACTTGCAAGGACTGGCTGTGACCACCATGGAGGATCGGCTGTGCAGGGCTCTACCCCACAGAGCAGGACACTTTTCAGTGGGGCTCTGGTGTCTACTGAGTCTACTCTTTCAGTGTGACCCTTGTGGAGGTGGTTGGGTGCTGCTTCAACGTGGTCTGAAGCTGTCCACTAGGTGTACTGGCTCTGTGGCCTCCCGAGAGGTGCAGGCCAAGGTTAGGCACTGCCAATGTTCTGTCCAGGGCCACTTGGCATGAGCTACAAAGCGATCTGCAGATGGCTGTTATTTGTGCTGGACTTGGAGGTGTCCAGATGATGTGAGAGAGAAACATCGATCAGCTGCCTCCTGCATACCCCCTACCAGGGATCAAGCTCGCAATCCAGGCATGTGCCCTCGAACCAAGACCTCTTAGTTCATGGGACGATGCTTAATCCATTGAGTCACACTGGCTAGACCTTTTTTATTAAAGCATGTTTTTATTGATTTATAGAGAGGAAGGGAGAGGGAGAGAGATTGGCTCCCTCCTGCATGACCCCTACTGGAGATCAATCCTGAAATTTGGGCATGTGCCCTGACCGGGGGGTCGACACTCAACCACTGAGCCACACGGGCAGGGCCCACTTTGTATTTCTCAATCCCTTCACCTTTTTCACCTAGTGCCTCAAACCCTGTTCCATTTGGCAACTGTCAAAATGTTCTCTGTATCTATGAATCTCTTTCTGTTTTGTTTGTTCGTATATTCTGTTCTTTAGATTCCACATATAAGTGAAATCATATTGTATTTGTCTTTCTGTGTGATTTATTTCATTTAGCATAATACCCCTAGGTTCATCCATGTTGTTGCAAATGGTAACATTTGTTTTTTGTGGCTGAGTAATATTCCATTACATATGCACACCTCTTCCTTCTCTACCAATGGACACTTAGGTTGCTCCCATGTCTTGGTTATTGTAAACAATGCTGCAATGAACATACATATATCTTTTCATATTAGTGGTTTAAATTTCATTGGATAAATACCCAGGAGTGGGGTCATATGGTAGTTCTATTTTTAATTTTTTGAGGAACCTACCTACTGTATTCCACAATGGCTGCACCAATCTGCATTCCCACCAATAGTACACGAGGGTTCCCTTTGCTCCACATCCTCGCCAACACTTGTTGGTTGATTTATTATTTATTTATTTATTTTTTAATTAATTTATTTTTGTTACAGATGTTTCTCCTTTTTCCCTCATTGACACCCTCCTCCCCATCCCCCCCACTCTGTCCCCAGCTTTGTTGTCCATGTCCATCGGTTATGCATACATGCATATAAGTTCTGTGGGTTATCTCTCCCCCTGCCACCCCTCTTCTGGGGATTGTCAGTCTGTACCCTACTTCCACCTCTCTGGGTCTACCCTGTTCTTCAGACTGTTATGTTCCTCACAAATAAGTGAGATCATGTGATATTTGTCTTTCTCTGCTTGGCTTGTTTCCCTTAGGATAATACTTTCCAAGTCCCTCCATGTCGTCTCAAAGGATAAGAGATCTTTCTTTCTTACAGCTGCATAGTACTCCATTGTGTATATGTACCACAGCTTTTTTATCCACTCATCTACTGATGGCCACTTGGGTTGTTTTCAGATCTTAGCTATTGTAAATAGTGCTGCTAAGAACATGGGGGTACATATATTCTTTCTGATTGGTGTTTCAGGCTTCATAGGATATATTCCTAGAAGTGGGATCACTGGGTCAAATGGCAATTCAATTTTTAATTTTTTGAGGAAACACCATATTGT
This sequence comes from Tadarida brasiliensis, assembly GCA_030848825.1. Taxonomy (NCBI): domain Eukaryota; kingdom Metazoa; phylum Chordata; class Mammalia; order Chiroptera; family Molossidae; genus Tadarida; species Tadarida brasiliensis. The sequence goes on along the minus strand of CM061274.1, from coordinate 1,666,469 downwards.
TTCCCATAGTGGCTGCACCAGTCTGCATTCCCACCAGCAGTGTACTAGAGTCCCCTTTTCTCCACACCCTCGCCAACACTTGTTGTTTGATGCTTTGTTGATGTCGGCCATTCTGACAGATGTGAGGTGATACCTCATTGTTGTTTTAATTTGCATCTCTCTGATGATTAGTGGTGTTGAGCATTTTTTCATATGTCTCTTAGCCATTTGTATGTCCTGTTTGGAGAGGTGTCTATTTAGCTCCTCTGCCCATTTTTTAATTGGGTTCTTTGTCTTCCTTTTGTTGAGTTGTATGAGCACTCTATATATTTTGGAAATTAACCCCTTATCTGATGTATCATTGACAATTATGGTCTCCCATACAGTGGATTGCCTTTCCATTTTGATGGTTGTTTCTTTTGCTGTGCAGAAGCTTTTGAGTTTGATGTAGTCCCATGTGTTCATTTTTTCCTTTGTTTCTGTTGCCTTAGGTGATGTATCAGTGAAAACTTTGCTGCGTATGATGTCTGAAATTTTGTTGCCTCCATTTTCTTCTAGGATTTTTATGGATTCATGAGTCACATTTAACTCTTTTATCCATTATGAGTTTATTCTTGTGTATGGTGTAAGTTGATGGTCTAGTTTCATTTTTTTGCATGTCCAATTTTCCCAACACCATTTATTAAAGAGGCTGTCTTTACTCCATTGTGTGCTTTTGCCACCTTTGTCGAATATTAATTGAGCATAATGTTTTGGGTCAATTTCTGGGTTCTCTGTTCTATTCCATTGATCTGTATGCCTGTTCTTGTGCCAGTACCAGGCTGTTTTGATTACAGTAGCTTTGTAGTATAACCTGATATCCGGTATTGTGATCCCGCCTACTTTGTCCTTCTTTTTCAAGATTGCTGTGGCTATTCAAGGTCTTTTTTGGTTCCATATGAACTTTTGAAGTATTTGTTCTAGTTCTGTGAAATATGACACTGGTATTTTGATGGGGATTGCATTGAATTTATAGGTTGCTTTGGGTAGTATGGACATTTTAATGATGTTGATTCTTCCAATCCATGAACAAGGTATGTGTTTCCACTTTTTTTATATCTTTCTCTATTTCTTTTTTCAATGTCCTGTAGTTTTCTGCCAATAGGTCCTTTACTTCTTTGGTTAAGTTTATTCCTAGGTATCTTAATTTTTTTGCCACGATGGTAAATGGGATTGCTTTTTTAGTTTCTCTTTCTGTGAGTTCATCATTGGTGTATAAGAATGCCGTCGATTTCTTGACATTAATTTTGTATCCTGCTACTTTGCCAAATGCATTTATTAAGTCTAGTAGATTTTTGATGGAGTCTTTAGGGTTTTCTATGTATGATATCATGTCATCTGCGAATAATGACAGTTTCACTTCCTCCTTTCCAATTTGGATCCCTTTTATTTTTTCTTCATGTCTGATTCCTGTAGCTAACACTTCCATTACTATGTTAAATAAGAGTGGTGAAATGGGCATCCCTGTCTTGTTCTGTTCTTAAGGGAAATGTTTTAGTTTTTGCCCATTGAGTATGATGTTGGCTGTAGGTCTTTCATATATGGCCTTTATTATGTAGAGGTATGATCCCTCTATTCCCACATTGCTGAGCATTTTTATCAGAAATGGGTGCTGGATTTTGTCGAATGCTTTTTCAGCATCCATTGATATGATCATATGGTTTTTATCTTTCATTTTGTTTATGTGGTGTATCACATTTATCGATTTGCGAATATTGTACCAGCCTGCATCCCTGGGATGAATCCCACTTGGTCATGGTGAATAATTTTTTTAACATATTGCTGGATCCAATTTGCTAGTATTTTGTTAAGGATTTTGGCATCTATGTTCATCATGGATATTGGCCTACAGTTTTCTTTCTTCGTAGTGTATTTATCTGGTTTTGGAATTAGAATTATACTGGCCTTGTAAAATGAGTTTGGAAGTCTTCCTTCTTTTTGAATTTTTTAGAATAGTTTGAGGAGAATGGGTGTTAGTTCTTCTTTGAATGTTCAGTAAAACTCCCCCGTGAAGCCGCCCGGGCCTGGGCTTTTGTTTGCTGGGAGAGTCTTGATTACATCCTCAATTTCCTTAGTTGTTATTGGTCTGTTCAAGTTTCTATCTCTTCCCGGTTAAGTTTTGGGAGACTATGCGTTTCTAGAAATTTGTACATTTTGCTTAGATTGTCGAATATGTTGCCATATAATTGTTCATAGTATTTGTTAAAGATCCTTTGTATTTCTGTGGTGTCAGTTGTTACTTTTCCTCTTTTATTTCTGATTTTGTGTATTTGGGTTCTCTCTCTTTGTTTCTTGGTGAGTTTAGCTAAAGGTCCATCAATCTTGTTTATCTTTTCAAAAAACCAGCTCTTTGTTTCATTGATCCTTTGAATTGTTTTTTTTTTTTTTTTGGTCTCCATGTCGTTTATTTTTGTTCTGATCTTTAATATTTCCTTCCTTCTACTTGCTCTGGGGTTTTCTTTTTGTTTGCTTTCTAGTTCTTTAAGTTGTGAGGTTAGATAGTCAATTAGAAATTTTTCTTGTTTCTTGAGGTGCTATGAACTGTAGTGCTATGAACTTCCCTCTCAGAACTGCTTTCACTGCATCCCATAGATTTTGTGTTGTGTGTTCATTTTCATTGGTTTCCAGGAAGTTTTTGATTTCTTCCTTGATCTCCTTGGTAACCCATTCATTGTTCAATAACATGCTATTTAGCTTCCATGTTTTCAAATGTCTTTGCATGTTCTTGTTGCAATTGATTTCTAGTTTCATGCCATTGTGATCTGAGAAGATGCTTGATATGATTTCAATCTTCTTGAACTTGTAGAGACTTAGTTTGTGCCCTAAAATGTGGTCTATCTTTGAGAATGTACCATGTGCACTCGAGAAGAATGTGAGTTCTGTAGTTTTGGGGTGTAATTATCTGTAGATATCTATTAAATCCATTTGATCCAGTGCTTCATTTAGAGTCTGTTTTCTTGTTAATTTTTTGTCTAGATGATCTACCCAGTGATGTCAGCGGGATGTTGAAGTCCCCTGCTATGATTGTATTGATGTTAATTTCTCCTTTGAAGACCTCCAGAAGATTTTTAATATATTTTGGTGCTCCTATATTGGATGCATATATGTTTACCAAGGTTATATCTTCCTGGTGGATAGATCCTTTCAATATTATGTAGTGGCCTTCTTTGTCTCTAGTTATAGCCTTCATTTTGAAATCTATTTTATCAGATATGAGTATTGCTACCCCAGCTTTTTTTTCCTTTCCGTTTGCTTGGTAGATTTTTTTCCATCTCTTTACTTTCAACCTATGTGAGTCTTTTGTTGTGAGGTGAGTCTCTTGTAAACAACATATATATAAGTCATGCTTTCTTATCCAATCAGCTACTCTGTGTCTTTTTATCAGAGCATTCAATCCACTTACATTTAAGGTGATTATTGATATGTACTTATTTATTGACATTTTTGTTTAGTGTGGTTCTATTTTCCTTTCTATTTCTTCTACTAATTACAGCAGTCCTTTTAACATTTCTTGCAGTGCTGATTTGTTGCTAATATATTCCCTTAGCCTTTTTTTTTTTTTTTTTTTTTTTTTGGTCTGGGAAGCTCTTTATTTCACCTTCTAATTTGAATGATAGCCTTGCTGGATAGAGTAGTCTTGGATTCAGATCCTTGTTTTTCATGATCTTTATTACTTCATGCCATTCCCTTCTAGCCTGTAGTATTTCTGTTGAGAAGACAGCTGATAGCCTTATGGGGATTTCTTTGTAGGTAACCTGTTGCTTATCTCTTGCTGTCTTTAGGATTCTCTTTTTGTCTTGAATTTTTGGCATTTTAATTACTATGTGTCTTGGTGTGGGCCTGTTTGGGTTCTTCTTACTTGGGCTCTCTGTGCTTCTTGAACTTGAATGCCTTCTTCCTTCACCAAGTTAGGGAAGTTTATGTCACTATTTTTTCAAATATATTCTCTAACCCTTGCTCATTTTCTTCTTCTTCGAGGACTCCTATGATGCGAATGTTATTACCTTTCCAGTTGTCCCACAGTTCTCTTAAGCTGTCTTCCTGTTTTTTAATTGTTTTTTCCTTGTGGTTTTCTGATTGGTTGATTTTTTTCTACTCTGTCTTCTAATTCACTGATCCGGTCCTCAGCTTCCTCTACTCTGCTGGTTAGTCCTTCCAATGTGTTTTTTATTTCTGCTATGTCATTCTTCATTTCCACTTGGTTGGTTTTCAATATTTCTATATCTTTACTCATGGTGTTGATGTCCTTACTCATGCTGTTGAGCTTCCTCAAGGTCATGGCTCTGAACTCTACCTCTGATAACTTGCTTAATTGCATTTCATTTATCTCATCTTCAGTAGAGTTCTCTTGTTCTTTCATTTGGGATTTGTTTCTTTGTTTCACCATTTTGGCTATCTCAGTGGGTTTTGGAGCCTGCCAAATTTTTCCTGTGGGTGTTGGTGTTCTGCTGTTTCTGGTTCCCTCTACTGGGTTTGGATGAGTGTGGGAGGACTTGTGTTAAACACCACTGTCCAGTCTTACTTTCCTGGGTAGATTTGCAAGCCCAGGAAAGGTTCAGTTATGCTCTAGCTTTTTGCCTGGAGGCTATTAGTCTCAGTTACTCAGGGCCTTGGATTGTAGCCCTCTGCTGCATGAAAAATTCCCTTAGGTGTTCAGCGTAAGAGGATTTCCAGAGGGTGGGGCAGATACTGGTTGTTAATGAGCCTCAATTTGCATTTCTTTGGCCCAGTTGGGTGGGGTTGAATCCCCGAGGGAGGGGCTGCTACTTCTCCCCAGTGCTCTGGGAAGGAGCAAGATGGCCATCATCCTGTGTGGCCGAGACTCAGTAAAAACTCTGAGCACCCTCCAAATCCCAGGTGTCCCCACAGAGTTCCAGTCCAGCCCGCAATCCCTCTGCCAGAGCCCAAGGTGAGTGGCTGTAGCTAATTTAGTGCTCTGTCCTGGCCCTCTGCTCTGTGGAGCCAGCTTAGGATTTTAACCCCGAGGGTGCTGCTGCCCACAGCTAAAACCGCTGCTGTCCATGGGCTCCCAGCCTGCCACCCTCTTGAGCCTCCACAGATCTACCAGGCTCATTCAGTGTCCCTGGTTGTATGGTCCTCTCCAGCTGCTTTTCTGTTGCTTTTTCCCTGATGATTTGTCTTTATTTTAGTTGTAATTCCAGTTTGGTCCTGGGAGATCATCTGTGTAGCTTCCATTCACTCTGCTGCCATTTTTCAATCCTCCTCAATGTATTTTCTCGTTGATTTATTGATGATCCATTCTTACAGGCGTTACCACCCTTTGAGTAGTGAGGCTAAGCTGAGAATGGGTGGGTCTTTAGGTTCCTTGGTTTAAATGAACATAAACCTCATACTCTGGAATCTGCCTCTCCTTGGACACCTGAAAAGACTAGGTGGAGAAGGAAAGAGGTCTGTGGATGCATCTGTGGGCAGTGGAAAAGAAAAAGCAAACCAAAGCCATGATTAACCAAACTGCAGGGGCCTCGTCCTCTCTCTCTCCTGGCTGGGCTCCTGCCCATTCCCAGCATTCAAGCACAGAGCATGTCCTTGGTGTCGGCCCAGGAAGGAAGGGAGAGCTTCCCAGGTCTCAGGCTACTGCGGAAGTCTTTGCCCCAAACCAGCTCAGCTTCCATTTCAAGACTGCTTGCGCGGCCCATCCGACCCAGCAACATGATAACAGGCATGGCCGTTCTGTCCAGGTGAGATTGGGATATGATAACCGTTCTTACTATTTTAAAATCCTTATCTGTTTCGACACCCTCCATGCCTAGGTAGCATCTCCAGGGCAGCACACAGTTGGGGTCAGTGAGTTTTGATAACTGGTGGATTTCCTGTTGGGCTTCATCTTCCATTTGTTTAGGTTGGGCTTCTTGAACACGCCGCAGTGTGAGGACCTCGAGGTCAGTGATTCTGCCTTTCTTCTCTGAGTCTGTCCACCTCAGGGCACCCACATGGCTTTGTAGGTACTTGTGAAACACACTAGCGAATGTGCAGGCACACGGGTGGGACTCCTCCAGCTCATCAGTGGGCGTGTGACCTTTCAGTAACATCCCTGCCCGCCCCCACTTCCTCTGGGCTCACACAGCGGTCCTCGGTGCTCTCTGGGTCTTCGGAGGGCTGTTGGTTTCTCAGTGTTGGCGAGCGCGCCTCTCCTTTCGTGGGATGGAATTGTTTGTCTGCTCCAGCTCTCTGAGCGTGTACGGCCTCTCCTATGTAACCTTGGTATCACTCGCTCATTCGCCATGAACTTGTGTGTTCCCCACTCGTCTGGGCTTCACCACCCACCTTTCCTAGGGTCACCTGGCTTCCAGAGGTGGTGGAGGTCTGCCAGTGGCCAGAAAACAACACTGGTGACTGAGACTCCGAAAGGAAGAGTCTCAAGGCCTGAGGAGATCTTGCTGTGGGTCCAGTGATGATGTCTGTCTGTCCCCAGGTCTGTTTTCACTCCAAATCCCTGGAGCCTCCTCTTCCCTGTTCCAGGCACCAGGTCCGTCCAGTCCCGGGGAGAAGCAGAGCACATTGGACTCTCCCTGCACGGGGAGCCAGCTCAGCCCGCCCTGCGGAGCTCCAGCTCTGTGCGCCGCTGGCTCTCTGACCTGCGGTCTGACCTGCGTTTCTCCCATGGCGCCGGCCTGTAGCTCCTGCTGGATGTGCTAATTATTCGAGGACTCTGCTGGAGGCTTGAGTTTTTGGAAGAACAGCTCCTTGCCAGAGGTGCCTCTCCCCAAGACATGGGGGAACTTGTATGAAATGATGACTGTTTATCAAAGATTTGCAGGAGCCTGAAGACTGAACTCAGATCGGAGGGTCGTGGTGGACTGGGAACGGGGGTGTAGAGAGTGTGCTCGCCTCTGGCCCCAGGGGCACGGCTTGTCCGTCACCTCTTGCCCTGCCCCTTCTCCCTTGACAGAAAAGCTGCGTAAATTTGGGCTCCCTGAAGATGGATTTGAAGAACCTCTAGGGCCCCATCTTCTCGAGCGGGCACCTTCTCGATCAATAAACCTTTTCTTACTCCAAAATTTGACACTTTGAACACTGGGTTTGAAGCATTGGGCTGAACATGGACTGAACCGGTGGCGACAGGAGAATTCAGCCCTGAGCTCTGCTCTGAGCATGCTGGTGACGCAGGGAGGGCAGGAGTCGACTTCCAGCCCAGAAGGCTCCACTGTTACCCCAGGAAAGAGATCGGGGCTCCACTCACGCTTCTGACAGCCTCCGGGAGCCGCTTCCTGGTGACAGGACCCGGGTCTCCCCGTGTGGAGATCTCTGCTCCGTGTGTCCGGAGGCTGCAGACAGGACGCAGGACATGCCTCACGGTTGCTTTCTGACCACTCTCCTTCCTGTGGGTGCTGGCCTCTGACCTCACGGTGTGCTTCAAATCCAGTCACGCTCCGCCCCTGCCTCGGCGGCCACCCGACCCGCGATCCCTCGCCCTGCGCTCATCCGGTCGGGGGTCCACGTGCGCACTGTGGCTGGAGAGGACTCACGCGTACGTGCCTATGTGCGGAGTCCAGCGGCAGAGCAAAACATGTATTTATCTTTCCCAGCAAGTCACCCTCTGCTGCAGAGGAATGGGTATGCAGCAGTCCGTGTGGCTCTGGCCTCCCGGATGCCTCCCTCCGTGACCCTCTGCACCCCAGCGGCCCCCCCCCTCGTCCCGGTGAGGAGATGGAGGAGGGGCAGCAGTTTTGCCCTGGGGGGCCGCGGAGGGAAACGGCTAAACGAGAGAAACGCGCCTGCCTTGACGAGCTGGTGCGTGACGATGTGGACTCTGCAGCTGCCTTTCCTGGGAGTTTCATCTGTGGAGCAGGGAGGAGGAGGGACAGAAAACCTCGCCTTCCGACGCTGCTCATGGCCTCGGGGGCGGCCCGCAGGGTGGCCGGGGACAGGAGGCGTGGCCCACGCCGCACGCCCAGCGCTGGTCCGAGGCGCACGGTGAGCAGGTCCCGGAGGAAGAGGCTTGCAGCCCTGCGTGTGCTCCAAGCAGAGCGAGCGCGCTCACGGCAGGTGCGTCCGCAGTGAGTGTCCCTGCCGTGACTCTGAGGAGCTGGGCGGCAGCCCTGCTTGGCTGGGGTTGTCCCTCAGTTTTAACCCCTAACTGCGCCACGCGACCTTCGAGCCTTTGGTCAGTCTTCACGGCTCTAGTGTGAACCTTCGAGCTGGAAAAGGCCGTGCCCAGAGGCCAACACGCCTTCCAGGTGTGCGCCCTGTGCCACCCAGAGGCCTGCTCCTGGAAGGGCCTGCTCTGGGGCGCATGCTCGTGGCACCATCGCAGCTCAGAGTGGCTTCTGAACGAAGGCTTACTTCTCGCTTTGTGCCGGGCCCACACACCATGCGGCCAGTCTGAACATCATGTCACACACCTTGCTTTCGGCTATGCTTTCCTGTCCTCCCAATGAAAACAAAACTCTGCTCCCTGGAAGGACCACGAGCAGTCAGGAGCTGGGACAATGGTGGAAGCCAATTCCTTGCAATAAGTCCCTTAATATACAAAACAGGAACTAGATCGACAGCTGCATCGCCTGGTCGGCCCGGATGAGGAATCACCCACCGTGCCCCGTGCCATGCGGGGTTCGTGGGGACCCAGCTGGTGCCTGCAGCTGTTTTCCGAGGACTCAGGGAGCCCTGCCCTGCCCACACGTGGGGACAGTATCTGTCCCTCCACCGGAAGCAGATGACTGAAACGCCCCCACCTCCGGGCCTCAGGGGACCCGTGACACTCTTTCCCGGCTGTGTCCAGAGGCAGGGTGTGGGGGTCAGGGGCACACGGGCATGGGGTGACGATACATTGCTGCCCAGCCGTAAAGGCCGACGTTCTGGGACCACCGGAGAAACGGAAGTGTGGCCCGTGTAAGACAGCACCGTCGATCAACGTTAAGTTTCTTCGTTCATGGAATCTCTGGTTACACAGGAGAATGACCCCGGTTCTGGTAGACACCTGCTCAAGATGACAGGCACGGCGGGGTCAAGACGGCCGTAGGCAAATGGGGTCTCGCCTCCGCCCACAACCACATCAGAGTTACAACCAAACCACAGAACAACCGTCATTCAGAACCGCCTGAAACCTGGCTGAGTGGAAGTCCCGCACCCAGGGAATTACAGAAGCAGCCACGTGGAGGCTGGCAGGAGGGCGGAGGCGGATGGACTGGCCCCACACCCACGGGTGGTGGTTTTCAATCCAGAGGGCTATCTTGGCTGGGAAGGTCCTCCCTGAGGAGCAAATGGTCCCAGCCCCACGCCTGACCCTTCAGCCCAGGGGTCCAGGGCCAGGAAGAGACGTTCCCATAACTTCGGGTTGTAAAAACCAGCAGGATTGTGGCCGAGTGACCCGGAGGCTCTGGAGTCCCACGAAGTTCCTCTTAAAGGGCCCGTGCGGATTTGCTCTGACTCATTCTCTCTGGGCTCCAGCACTGGGGCAGCAGCTTGAAAGGAACCAGGGACATTCAGAGAGGAAACAACTTCTCTGGCATCAGGGCAAGGGCTGGGGGCAAGAGGGTGCAGATTTCTCCCAGAACATAGTGCTGGCAGAGGCCATTGTTCCTTTGCTGAGCCCTCCCCGCCAGAGCCCCCAGGCAGGCACCATATCTGAGTCTCCATCAACCTGGCTCACACCCTTTGCCCCGCCCTGGTGATTCCCGGAGACCCCGTCCCACCCAACTTGTAGGCTCATCCCAGTGGCTTTTCCATTTGAATGGCCTGATTGGCTCCTAATTCAGACTTTCCTAAACTCTCTCAAACAAGCAGCAGCTGGTCTCAGGGTGCCCCATACCTCTCGATAAGCAGCCCCAGGCCTGGCACTAGCAGCTGTCTGTCTTGGTTCTCAGCTTGGTCTCTACTGGGCATCTGCAAGCCCAGCACAAGTAGCAGCCATCTGCAGATCACTCTGTAGCTCATGCCAGATGGCCCCAGGCAGGGCCCAGGCAGGGGCTGACCTTGCACCTCCCAGGAGGCCCAGAGCCTGTTCACACAGTGGTCAGCTCAGACCACACCAGATTACAACCCTACCACCTCCACAAGCAACACACTCAAGGGGGAGACTTGATGAGCACCAGAGTCCCACTGAAGCAAGTCCTGCTCCATGGGGTTGGCTCCTACACAGCAGCTCTTCAGCTGCAGTAGCTGCTGGTCCTCACAGCCTATTGGCCTGGAGGTCAATTCCTCCCAGTGATGCCATCAACAGTCAGAATAGTGCACACAGCCCACACTGGGGTGCACCTGGAGTGTCCAGCTCAGGTGACTACAGAGGCTGAGCCACTGGGCCCTGCAGGACACCTACTACACAGGGCCACTCTACCACGTTCAGGAGACACAGCAGCTCTACCTAATACATAGGAACAAACACAGGGAAGCAGCCAAAATGCACACCAAGAAGCATGTCACACCTGGAAGAACAGGATAAATCTCCAGAAAAAGAACAAATGAAATGGAAGCAAACAAACTACCAAATACAGAATTCAGAACAATGGTTATAAGGATGCTCAAGGAACTTAGTGAGAATGTCAAGGAACTTGGTGAGAACTTCAAGGAACCTAGTAAGAACATCAACAACATAAAACAAGACCAGTCAGAAATAAAGGATACACTAACTGAAATGAAGAATAATTCACAGGGAATCAACAGTAGAGTAGAGGACATCAGGAACCAAATCAAAGCTTTGGAATTTGAGGAAACAAAAAACACCTAATCAGAACAGCATAAAGAAAATAAAATCAAGACATATGAAGACAGTGTAAGGAGCCTCTGGGACAACTTCAAGCATGCCAACATTCACATAATGGGGGTGCCAGAAGGAGAAGAGAGGGAACAAGAAATTGAAAGACTATTTGACAGCACTATTTACAATCGCTAAGATCTGGAAACAGCCCAAGTGCCCATCAGTAGATGAGTGGATAAAAAAGCTGTGGTACATTTACACAATGGACCACTATGCAGCTATAAGAAAGAGAGATCTCTTATCCTTTGAGACCACATGGAGGGACCTGGTGAGTATTATGCTAAGCAAAATAAGCCAATCAGAGAAAGACAAGTACCACATGATCTCACTTCTTTGTGGAACATCATAAACAAAATAAGTTGTCGATCAAAATAGATCCAGAGACATGGAAGTAGGGAACAGACTGACAAACCTCAGAGGGATGGGGGGTGGGAGGGGTGGGAAGAAATAAACCAAAGAACTTATATGCACATATGCACAACCAATGGACACAGACATTAGTTTGGGGAAAGCAGGAGGGGGGGAGGAGCAGGGAGGAGGGGGTTAATGGGGGGAAAAGGGGCATCTGTAATACTTTCAACAACAACAAAGATTAAGAAACAAAATAAAACAAATACCTATTTGAAAAAATAATGACAGAGAACTTCCCCTACATGGTGAAAGAAATAGACATACAAGTCCAGAGAGTCCCAAACAAGATGAATACAAAGAGGCCTACACCAAGACACATCATAATTAAAATGCCAAAGTTTGAAGACAAAGAGAGAATCTTAAAAGCAGCAAGAGAAAAGCAGTTAGTTACCTACAAATGTGCTCCCATAAGACTGTCAGCTGATTTGTCAGCAGAAACTTTGCAGGCCAGAAGGGAGTGACAAGAAATATGCAAAGTGATGAAAAGCAAAGCTGTACAACCAAGATTACTCTATCCTGCAAAGCTGTCATTTAGAATTGAAGGTCAGATAATGGGCTTCCCAGACAAGAAAAAACCGAAAGAATTCATCACCACCAAATCAGTATTACATGAAATGTTAAAAGGTCTTCTTTAAGAAGAAAAAAGAGTAAAAAATATGAACAATAAAATGGCTATAAATACACATCTATGAATACTTGAATCTAAAAATCAAAATAAACAAGCAGAATAGAAACAGACTCATAGGTACAGAGAACATTTTGACAGTAGCCAGTTGGGAGGGGGACTGGGGAGATGGGTGAAAAGGTGAAGGGACTTAGAAGTACACATGAGTTACAGTGTGGTCATGGAGGTGTGACTACAGCAGAGGGAATATAGTCAGTAATATTCTAAGAAGTATGTGTGATGTCAGTGGGTATGAGATTTTTCAAGATGATCACTTAATAAGTTTTATAATGTCTAATCACTGGAGTGTACACCTGAAACTGATATAATATTGTATGTCAACTATAATTGAAAAATAAAAAATGATTAAAAAAAGATTTATAGGCAAATTTTCCTGTAGTGTGCAACTTACTTTCAGATGGTAAAGGACTGTATCAGAGTTTTATTCAGAGAAAAGCATGTTTGTCTTACAGATATATATATATATATATATATATATATATATATATGCGCTGAATATAATGCATTATAAAATATAATAAAATTAAAACACAATGCAATTATATATATATATATATATATATATAGAGAGAGAGAGAGAGAGAGAGAGAGAGAGAGAGAGAGAGAGAGGAGGAGATAAAGTCATGGGGCAGTGTTATCAGTTGGTGAAACTGGCTGAAAGTACTTGTATTCTTTCAATCTTCCTTTCCTTTGAAGCTTTTCTAAGCAGAGCTTTGGGAGGGGAAGTGCATACCGTCTCCCGGTTAGCTGTCATCGCTGGGACGCAAGGTGTCATCTGTCTTAGTTTGGGTTTCCCCAGAAGTAGATCCTAGAATAAAGATTTAAGTGCAAGTTGTGTACTTGGGGGGTGACCCTGAGAAACGCCAGTGGGAAGAGAGACGAGGGGAGGCCTCCGGTGAGGCAGTGTGCCCACGCCGGGGAGCTTTGCCTTCTGGGAAACCTGCAGTGATACAGAGCAACCCAGAGCGGTCTGGGACATTCTGTGTGTGCAGTCACAGGTTGGGGGCTGTTCCCACGGGTGTGGGCAGTGGAGACTGGCAGCCAGAACGGGCACCTGGGTCACTGGCGGAGGGCCTGGGCGCCGCTGTGGTAAGGCCCGGTGTCCGCTCTGTGCACAGCGTCCGTCCACTCTGCCACCCGCTGATTTCTCCCTTGTGTGCACCTGGGGCAGGCGCTGTGCGCGGTGCTGGGAAATACTCATCAAGGCAGATGCAAGCCCTGCTCCACAGGGGTGAAAACAAGAAGGAAACAAACAACCAAACAAATCCAGACTTTTCAGTGTTGGGGTAATTACACTTCCTCTGTTCATCTTGTCCTTGGACCTTTACTAAACACCTACTGTGTGCTGGTCATATTCTAGACACAAGGATATACAGATGAACAAGAATTGTAGGTCTGCAAACAACTCATGGTTTTATCTTTTTTAAAGATGAAAATCTAATCAAAGTCCTACTGCTCCAGCAACCATGAGGCATTGCTGTCCAGTGCAGAGACGCCAGGCCCATCATTTATATTTCATTGGAGAAGACTCTCTCCTCCCTCTCCCATTACCCCACCATCTCCAGGGTACTAACTCCACCTGTGGGCTGATCATGAAAAGTGCTTTCTTTTTTTAATTGATTTTAGAAAGAGAGGAAGGGAGAGGGAGGGAGAGATAGAAACATCGATGAGAGAGAACATAGATTGGCCACCTCCTGCATGCCCCCCACTGGAGATTGGGCCCACAACCTGGGCATGTGCCCTGACCCGGAATTGAACCAGCGACCTCTTGGTGCATGGGTCGACGCTCAACCACTGAGCCACACCGGCCGGGCTGAAAAGTGTCTTTCAATGAATTGAATGTGCTCCTGAAGCCACTGCAGAGGAAGCACACTGTGTGGCTCCCTTCCTGGGACCCCAGCACTTCTGGGTTGTGTGGCACCTGTGAGAGCTCTGATGGGCTGGAGGGGCCTCCCGAGGGAGGAAGAGGACCCCTGAAAGACATCACTCAGTTTTGCCCAGCAATCGCCGGCACGCCCACATGTGACCTCCTTAGCATGCAAAAAATAGAGACCTCACCACACTGATTCAGTTCCCTCCTAGACGCCAAATACATTCGGCTCATCAGTCATTGAGCTGATGCCGGCAGAGCGTGTGTGATTCCAGCATCCAGCCTGATGCTCTCCAGTCAGCGTGTCCAGCGACGAAGACAGAGACGGGTATGGCACACACTGCAGACATCCAACCCTGAGCTGTGGCGGTTGGTCAGAAAAGCAAGAGGCAGGTACCGCTTTACGGTTGCCAGACCTGTTGCTCTGTGTTGGGGCAGAAGCGCGGTGCGGGTGGGGGCAGCCCCCACCCAATACTGTTCTGGGCTCCAAGGCCTCCTCAAGCTTCTTTCCACTCTTCTATGAAGAGTCTGTCTCCGAGCCTTGTGGGCCCGCCATCTATCTGTCCAGCTTGCACCTCGTCTAGGGGCCATGCCCACGAAGCTGGCCCAAGACCCATCACCTCAACCAGAGGTCAGCAGCAGCCCTGAGCGAGCCTTGGGCCTCAGGCCTTGCCTCTATCTGACCTCTCCACAGAGCAGTCTTGGGGAGCCTCCTAACATGTACGTTTGCTCCTGCCCAAGGCCTGTGATCCGCAGATTGAAGCCCTCACTCCTTGACACAGCTCGAAGCACCCCAACGCTTGGCTCCCAACTGTGTGTCTCCTCCCTTCACCTTCACGGCCAGGCAATCCCGACAGCCCGTTCTTCCTTGAGCACACGGTCACCTGCTCGTGCCTTTCCCTGCACCCCGAAAGGACTTTGCCCAGCCCCTCCCACTCCCCTCCTTCCATGGAGCCGATTTCCCTCCTCTTCTGGACTTGGCTTTGATGTTCCCTCCTCCAGCTCCTCCCACCGCCTCTGCCACCCTGTCGCAGCCTCACCTCGTCTGTGGGGCAGGCTTGCTCAGTGCCCACCTGCTCCGACGGGCTCCTGGTCTGATCTCCACTGGCCCTTTCCCAAGCTCCTGGTGTGCCTGCAGGACACATGGCAAAAAGAGTGAAGGTGTGTTAGACCGCGGAGGTGGGTGCTGCATAGCACTGCCCACCGCTGGTACCAGTTTGCAATGAGTTAACTATAGAAACCGAGAGTGAGCGTTCAGAAAACTTTCTAAAGATGTAACTGAGTACTTGACACCTGATCACTCTAATAATAAAAATGTTGGGCTTGTATTTTGTATGCCTTTGTTTTATATATTTATGCATACATTTCCTATTTATTCTTACTGTATTTTATGAAGGTATTGGTCTGCAGTGGATTAGGAATCCAAGAAACCGGCTCTTTGCCACACGAGGAGAGAAGTGCCACTCTGAAGCCTCCCTCTGACAGACGGGGCGCGGTGACAGACAGGGCAGTGACAGTGGGGTGCGGTGACAGACGGGGCGGGTGACACACAGACAGGGTGTGGTGACAGACGGCGTAGTGACAGACAGGGTGGGTGACAGACAGGGTGTGGTGACAGGCAGGGTGGGTGACAGACAGGGTGTGGTGACAGGCAGGGTGGGTGACAGACGGGGTGCGGTGACAGACAGGGCACAGTGACAGACAGGGCAGGTAACAGACAGGGTGGGTAACAGACAGGGCGTGGTGACAGACAGGGCAGGTGACAGGGTAGGTGACAGACGGGGCGCGATGACACTGTGCGGTGACTGACAGGGCGGGTGACAGACAGGGCTGGTGACAGACAGGGCAGGTGACAGACAGGGCTGGTGACAGACAGGGCAGGTGACAGACAGGGTGCGGTGACTGACAGGGCGGGTGACAGACAGGGCTGGTGACAGACAGGGCAGGTGACAGACAGGGTGCGGTGACTGACAGGGCGGGTGACAGACAGGGCTGGTGACTGACAGGGCGGGTGACTGACAGGGCGGGTGACAGACAGGGTGGGTGACAGACAGGGCACGGTGACTGACAGGGCGGGTGACTGACAGGGCGGGTGACAGACAGGGTGGGTGACAGACAGGGCTGGTGACAGACAGGGTGGGTGACAGACAGGGCTGGTGACAGACAGGGTGCGGTGACTGACAGGGCGGGTGACTGACAGGGTGGGTGACTGACAGGGTGGGTGACTGACAGGGCTGGTGACAGACAGGGCGCGGTGCCGCAGATGGGGCCCAGGAAGGGAGGATGAGGGGCTGGACTTGGTGGACTCTTCATGGGAAGGGAACACTTTTCCATGTGACGTCACTAAAAAACTTTCTAGGAATCAGACAATCCAGAAGATAAACAGCTCATACCACAGTCCCCTGAACCCTGAGCCCCCAAAGGAGAATAAATCGCAGCTCAGAGCACCCCGTTTGCCTGACTGACCCAGACACCCCCGTCACAGCGCCCACATTATCAAAACGTGCCTCACACCTGCACCGGAGACATGATTTTTAAATTTGTTTCCTCACTTTCCCCAAAGCTGGCTTCCATTAGAGAACTATTTCCCGAATTAACCTCCGTGACCTCTCGAGTGTAGAATGTGAGAGATTTCCACCCCTCTTTTCTCCTGTTTCTAACACACCACATGTGTGTGAGGACGCAGTCATTTCCAGGCTGGAACTGGTAGCAAAGTGATCATTTTGGCAACTGTCTTTTGAAAATCTGCACAGGGTTTTTTTTTAATGACAGGCACCCCTCTGCTCCCCAAGTGGTCTTCTCAACGCCGCCCTGAGGCCAATGTTCAGTGATGCTAAGGAATCTCATGTTAAATCACCTCCCGAGCGCTGAGCACGGGAACGATGTCTGCAGAGTCGGAGGCCCTGTGATGGGCACCGAGGATCGTCTGAAGGTTACTGCACGCACAGAGAGAAACCGAACAAGTCACCGGCGGCCCCAGCAACACTGACTTGGATTCTCCACGCCTGTTAAGGAAAAGGTCAGGAAACAGGGTGTGATCACGCCTCAAGGTTCACCTTCAGACTCCCCAGAAACACCTTTCTCAGCCGGGACCTCTGGAATCGGACATACTGGGTTATTTCTTGGCAGGTCAAACTAAACACACGTTGGTGGAAAAGTTCAGGACCCAAAGGTAATTTCAGAAACTGTGAACCAAGTTGCTGACTCAAGCATTTCGGTAAATACACACAGACCGCAAGCTGGAATGAGAACCACTTCCTTCCTGCATAGCCTATTCCCATTCTCATGTCCACACCCTCTGTCCACTACTGTGGACTTGGCCACGAAAAGTGGTCTGAGACGGACAACAGCACACGTGCCCGGCAGAGATTTGGAACGTGCGGCTGCCTTGGCACACGCCCTCCTTCGCTGCCCTTCGGAACCGAGGTTCCCACGTGAACAAGCCTTGACTTGCCTGCTGAAGGACGGAAGCCGCGAGGAGCAGAGACGAGCCATCCCCGCCAGGACCTTCGAGACCAGCTAGCCTGCTGCTGCCAGGCCACTGCGTGCTGTCCCAGCTGAGTCTCAGCTGACCACAGAGACGAGTCAGGCCAGCCCAGACAGGAGGGCCCCCTGGGCCAACCCACAGGATCATGAAAAATAACAGCTCTTTGTTGCTTTAAGCCAGTAAGAATTTTTGTTACATAGCAAACTCCAACTGATATTCATTCATTCATTCATCAGCTTATTCAGTTAACAAATACTTGAGTCACTGTGCTGAAGGCAAGCGAGCCTCGGGCTTTGAAGCCACGGATGTAGCTTATCTGTCTCTGTATCCAGGCCTGATACTGTCTGACATAGAGGAAATACCAGATACTTTGCTTTATAAACACATGGCTTGGAATAAATCCCAAGGGAGAGTTAAAGATTTCAAGTTGTAAGTATATATTGCTTGACTCAGAAACTCTACTTCTGAGAATTTAAGTCAAGAAAATATTTTCAGGATGTGTACAAAATTTAATTGCAAGAATGTCCTGTCGTAGCCTGTTCACAGACTTCCCGGTCGTACCAGTGGTCTGGTCTCCGCGACAATGGAGTTGAAAACACCACCACCACCCGCGGGTGAGTATGCGTACTTGGATCCGTGGTTGCGTAGCTTTATGACCTTTTGTGTCTTTAGGCACAAGATCTGTAAACATTTTTCAGAAAAAAAATTTTTCTATTTTTAAAATTGCTAACTCCCTTTCAGCTGATGAAAATGCGTCAGGGCTACTAATGAGAAGCAGAAAACACGTGTCATGTCTGCCGGTAGGGAGTTGGTTGAACGTAGCACACAGTGGATACTTCTCGTTACAAGTAGCATGCTAGAGATACGCCTCTGCTTACATCAAACCACGGTCGGCTTCTCCAGAGACACGGGAGAGAGAGACATTTTAGAGGAACTGGTTCACATGACCTGAGCGGCAAATCATAGGGCAGGTGGCTGACGGGAAACTGAGGCAGGATTTCTGTTACAGACGCAAAGCAGAACACCTTCTTCCCCAGGAAACCTCAGCTGACTGGAAAGGCCCACCGTGCCATCGAGGGGACGGCCTAGAGTCAGCTCCCGAGGACAGAGCGCAGCCTTCCGCGGCAGCCCCTGGGCTGGGCACCTGCGCCCGGACCTCGCCAAGCCGCCCAAGCACAGCCATCACTGTCATGACGTAAGTTGAAATATAGATTACAAAATAAAATAATTTAGTGCTATTTTTATTTTTCTAAAAATGTATTTATGGATTTAAAAACATTTTTTTCTTTATTGATTTTAGAGAGAGAGGAAATGAGAGGGAGAGAGAGATAGAAACATCGATGAGCGAGAACATCGACTGGCCGCCTCCTGCATGGGGACCGGGCCCACAACCTGGGCATGTGCCCCGGCTGGGAATCGAATCAGTGACCTCTTGGTGCATGGGTCGACGCTCAAACACTGAGCCACACTGGCCGGACTAATTTAGTCCTATTTTTAAAGATAAAAATAGTAACACATATGTCCGTAAGAGAAACCAGGGAAGGTACACACTAATACGTTAACAATGGCTGTCTCTGGGAGGGTTACATAATTGTTGATCTCTCTCTTTTCTGCTTATCTACTTTGCTGTTTTGCCTGTAAAGAGACCTTAGTTGTTGAAGGAAAATAAAAGGAACAGAATTAATGAAAAGGATCTCGCCAATGCCTTTTAGCCCCAAACGACCAGGGACAGGCCTGTGGTGAGGACCCGGGTTCCTGCCGCAGGGAGGAAGGATGCGTGCGTGGGCGTCAGGAGACCCACGCAGGATCTGGGCTCCAGCCGGGCAGTTGGGCAAGCTGTGGGACAGCGGCTCACGCGGGATTGGGCGCCGGCAGAGAGCAGGGCAGCTCTGCGACGGAGTGTCACCGTGGCCCTGTCCGTGGGGAAGGCTGACCAGAGCCACACGTGACAAGGCAGCAGCGGTCACTCGTGTCGGGAGGGAGGGAAACGCTTGGTGTTTTGTGGGTTGTCCGGTGACCGTCTTGTTTTGTTCAGTTTATCGTGGTCACGCAGGGAGCTCTGTGAAGTGGCACCTGTCCACGGGAGAACGACGTGGCCTCGGCGTGTCAGAGCCGCTGCTGCAGGTCAGTGGCTGCTATTCACTCCCTCTACCTGGACGGGGACGGGAACAGGGTCTCTATTTGCATTTAAAAAATCAGTTTTATTTGCAGTAACTAATTCTTTTTCTGTGTTTTTTTTTTTTTTTTTTTTACCATGTTTTACTGGAAGTTTTTATTTAGCAAACTGAAATGGGATTAACTTTCCCATCACTGAACACGTCACAAACGCTGAGTGCTCTACGCAAGGCATGAAATGCTCACACTTAGTTGTCTCCTCTTGGTCCCAAGCAGAGCGTCACTGGCTGTAACATGGACAAGCAAAAGCTTTGTGCTGTGTGTACACCTGGAACCAACACAAAATAATATTAACGTAAACTGGAGCTGAAACAAATGTTTAAACATTTTAAAAAATGTTTTAAAACTACCCACTGAAAATTCAAATTAGTATTTTCTTATTCACATTAAAATTACTTATTAAATATGGATTTTGTTGAAAAATAACAGTTTTTGTTAAAAATTTTTTAAAATAGGTGATATTGCTGAAAGATGCATAAAAATGTGCAAAGCATTCCAGGCAAAACTTCCCCTTGGCACACCGAGATCTCTGCTTTGTATGTATAAACATAGCGACTAGAATTTTTCATTATCAACAAATTCAACATCCCGACCACGCTGGCAGCTAAATCAATTTTCTTTCGGTCAAATTTCTCTTAAAATTATTTTTATTTATTGAGCGTAGACAGAGGGGGGAAGGTAGCGAGGGGGGGGGAATCAATGTGCTGTTCCGCTCATTTCTGCATTCGTTGGTTGATTCCAGCCTGTGCCTGCCTGGGAATCACACCCACGGCTGTGCTGCGTGCGGACGGCGCCCGAACCAGCTGACTCCCCGGCCAGGGCCAAACGGCTCTTGACCAAACTGTCTGCTCTGATGAGTAGCAGTAAAATGTTGGGAATAACCTGAACATTCGACAAGAATGTTCTAACAGAAGCTAAATCAGTCACGGCCCCTCAGTGTGGCACAGCCGCGTGTTCATTTAGAGCAATGTAAACACACATTTATCATAAAAGGAGTAAATAAGTTCCTCTAGACATTTGAGAAAAGAGTTACGTGTACAAATAAGCCCAGTTTAGTCGACCGTGTAGCAAACTAGGAATTTAACCAATAGGAATGGGCCCTCTTTTTCTCTTAAAAATCACCCCCATTTCCACTGTTTATCCAGTTCATCAAACCTGACGTTTCCTAACCAGTCTTTGCTGGATATTTAAGAACATGAACAGCAAGTCCACTGGGTTCCAAAGTGGTAAGTGCTATACCAAGGATATGCCGTTCGCTCAACTTTCAGGAAGAAGAGGTAGAGACATCAGCTCCCGCCCACCTGAGAGAGATTTTCCTCTCTAAGCCACGATGCCCTCCTTCTCCTGGACTTGGCTTAAAAACCTGATTTTGAAAAGCTTTGTTGACGTGTAACTGACAGGCCCATGGGGCGAGTGATGTATTCATGGATCACGTAACCAGAACCACAGCCGCGAGGAGGACCCACCCATCCCCTCCCCTCCCACCACCTTCAGGCAGCCACTGGGTCACTGCAGGTTACGTTTCCTAGAGTCTCACATTGTGTTGCAAGTGTTAATAGTTTATCCCTTTTGATAGCCGAGTAGTATTTCCTTGTATGGATGTACAGATTTTGTTTATATATCTATTCATTGGTTGATGGAGGCTTGGGTTGTTTCCAGTTTGGGGCTGTTAGAAATAAAGCTGCCACGAACACTTGTGCACAGGCCCCTGTGTGGACATCCGCTGTCCTTGCTAGGGTGACCACAGGAGGGGATGGCTGGCTCACATGGCCAGGTGTGCTTCAGCTTTTTAACAAACTGCCAAATTGCTTTTCAAAGTAATTGTAAAATTTTGTATTCTTTTTCTGTTTTTTTGGGGGGGGTGGGTGTTGTTTTTTTGTTAAAAATTTTAATGTTGACACTATTGCAGGTGGTCCCCCCTTTGCCCACCTCCACCCACCCCCATCTCTCCCTCCCTTGGCCCTCACCACACTGTTGTCCTGTCCATGGGCTGTGCACAGATAGATGCTCTTTAGCTGATCCCTTCACCTTCTTTATTCAGTCAAACCCACCACCCTCCCCTCTGCTCCACGTATCCATGCTTCTGCTTCCATTTTGCCTGTCAGTTTATTTTGTTCACTAGATTCCACATATTAGTGAGATCATATGGTATTTGTCTTTCTCTGACTAGCTTATTTGGCTCAGCGTAATAATCTCCAGGTCCCTCCCTGCTGTTGCACAAAGTAAGCGTTCCTTCCTCTATACAGCTGCATAGTATTCCACTATGTAAATGTACCACAGCTTTTTTTTTTTTTTTTTTTGAATCCTCACCAGAGGATATTTTTCCATTTTTGTTCAGATAGAGTGGGACGGAGAGGAGAGAGAGAGTAACATCGATGTGAGAGAGACACATCAACTGGTTGCCTCCCACATGACCCTAACTAGGGTCGGGGACTAACCACAACTGAGGTACATGCCCTTGATCAAAATCGAACCCGTGACTCATTGGTCTGCGGGCCGATGCTCTAACCACTGAGCCAAACTGGCCAGGGCGTACCACAGCTTTTTTATCCCCTCATGTGCTTGTGGACACTTGCACTGTCTCCAGATCTCAGCTATTCTATTGTAAGTAGAGCAGCTATCAACACAGGGGTGCATAGATTCTTTCTGATGGGTGTTTCCGGATTCTTAGGCTATATTCCCAGAAGTGGGATCGCTGGGTCAAAGGGCAGTTCCATTTTTTAATTTTTTAAGGAAACTCCATTCTGCATTCCCACCACAGCGCACGAGGGTTCCCTTTTCCCCATATCCTCGCCAACGCTTGATGTTTGTTGATACCTTGTTGTAGTGTGTTTTTTTTTAATCCTCAACCAAGGATATGTTTTTAATTGATTTTTTAGAGACAGTGCAAGGTAGGGAGGGAGGCACATGCCCCAGTTGGGGCCGGGACGGAACCTGCAACCCAGGTACGTGCCCTTGACCGGCTGAGAACTGAACCTGTGGCACTTCAGTCTGCAGCCCGACGCGCTAACCACGGAGCCCGCCCGCCAGGGCCCTCACTGTAATTTTAATTTACTTCGTTTTATCAGTAGTGTGTGAGGGTCTGGACTTTGTTTTGAACCCAGAGAAGCCTCCCAGGAGGGCCAACTTCCCATAGCATGGCATCTTTGGGGGGGCCTGGGGGAGCGCGGGGCAGCAGCGTGGGAGCTGGCCGAGGAGCCGGCCAGGGACTGCGCCCCGAGTCTGCAGGGCACCTCCTCTGTGCCCGCCCGAGGCGCCTGGAGGGCGGGGATGGATTCCAGCCGCTCTCTGACTCGCTGTGGTTTTGTCAACAGCTAAATGCGAGAGGAGGGCTGAAAGGGAAGAGGCGTGGGTTCCAGGGAGGGAGACTGGAGAGCTGGTGGAGGAGGGAGAATGGGGAGGTTTGGCTGGGCTGACAAGGGGTCACATTTTACAAAACGCCGAGACCTGGGACTGCCCAGCCCTGCTGTGCTGGGCGAATGATGACCTGAGGCTTGCGTTCTGAATCCTGCAACAGCCCGTCGCTGCTCTGAACTCACAGCTGAAGATATTTCACGTCGCCTACGCATGTGGCCAGAGGATTTTCCGTGGGGAATCCTCGATGGAGAGGATCACGAAACCAGCCAGATGACGAGGCACCGGGCAGGCTGTCTTCTCGCGGCCCACGTCCTGCAGCCGGATTTTCACTCCATCCTTGTTTTCTCGGCCACTGGCGTTGGGATCCTCGCTGGCCGCCTAGATGCTGAATCCATCAGCTTTCCTTAGACCTGTTCTCCTGGTCTCAGGGCAGCACGTGGTCGGAGGCCCGCCACCTCCTCGGTGCAGGGCTGCCTTCTCGCTGCCACAGCTGATGCTCAGAGCCGACTTTGAGGGAGGCGGTTAGGGAGTGCGCTCAACACCAACACCGAGGACGGCGGCGGCAGAGAGCTGGACTGGGCCAAGGGAGAAGCTGAGCTGTGGTTCAGTCTCAGCAGGTCCTCAGCCAGCCCCACGGGGAGCGGGGACAGCCACTCAGAGCCTCGAGCTGGAGCAGAAGAGCCAGACATCTACGGTCCCTGTAGCTCAACCGTGGGATGAAGGCCCTCCTGGAAGGAGGGGAGGGCTGGGGGAAGCCGTGTGTTCAGCTGGAAGCCATTCCGACAGCACTCTTAGCAGCTGGAGGAATCCACTCTTCCCAGCACCCCCACCTTCTCTCCAGCTGCTTCTTCCTGGTGGTGGCTGACCCCTGACCGTGGCCACAGGTTCTGCGCTACTTACAACCTTCTTTTTGTAAAACACTAATAAGGAGGAGAACCAGAACAGTAGCCAAGGTTTATATGGTAGACACCGTCTAAACACCACCAATGTATTGTCTCACTTCAGTTTACAGCAACCCAATGGTGCGGGGAGAATTGAAACTCCCTTTTACATCCAAGGAAAATGCCATAAGTCTTCCCAAAAACTGTTTCTGCCATGTCACCTCCTAGCTTCGAGACCTTTGATGGCTACCAGTGATGGTCAGAATGAGAGCCCTGCCCTCTCACAGCATCCAGGGTCCTCAACAATCTGCCCCAAGGCTCCTTTTTTGCAAAATTTCCTTTTCCATTTCTGCTAAACTGGTCCCTTTGCTAAGACCTTAACCTGGTCTGCTCTGACCAGTTTCAGACCAGGTAGGTTGACTGCCTGACTCTACCTATCCCTTAATTCTTCATTCATTTACTCGTCCATTTGCTCATTTATTTGCTCATTTGTCGTAGCCCTGATATGAGGCTGTGTGCTCGGTGCAGTGCTGAGCAGACATGGCCCCGTGGAGCCTTTTCCCTAATAAGAAACACGAATACTATTCAAATATTTGCCAAAACTTTGACTAGCACTAAGAGGGAGCCTCAAGGGGTGTTGAGAGCTTAAGAGATATCCATGAAGAAGTTCTGAGGACCCTCCAGGAGCCAGGCCCCCTTCAAAGGCCATGGACACAGCTGCTCCTGTCCACCGCGCCTCCTGTCCGAGCTTCGCTGCCTCTCGGTCCACGCCCTCCTCTGGCGTCTGACCCGCTCGGTCACACGCAGCCTTGCTTTCTCGTTGTAAAGCCCATTTTTAGTCTTGCTGCTAGTGGTTATCACCTAGCTGAGGGCTCGCTCTGTGTGGGCACCCCCATGCTCAGCACACCTCGATCACCAGTACCCCAACAACCTGCTTCTTCCATGATTGCCCACGGTCTCAGTTTCCCAGAAGCCGACCGAGACAGGGACTTGAGAGCAAGCAGTTGATTCGGGAACTGAAAGAAATACGGGCAGGTGGATAAAAGCCGTGGTGTCAAGCAAGTTAACCTGTAGGAAACTGGGACCTATTCCTGCTGGGAAGATTCTGCGGAATGGTGTAGAACACACGTACCTCAAAGTCATGGTACCCAAACGAGGAGAGAGTTGGGGTACTCATTCACCAGCTCCCATCACACACTGGCTGAGGCTGTGTGTGTAGGTGAGGGCATTCATTCTGTGGCATTTCTGGCCCCTGCAAGGGCAGGTAAAGTGGGTGTGAGCAGCCAGAGAAACCCCCAGGTGAAGAAACACAGGTATCGGGGTGCACTACCATTGTAAGAGCTCACTGCTGCCAGATTGTAGGTAAGGAAACCGAGTCTTGGAGAAGCTGGCTGGAGGTCACATGGCTCCGAGCTACCAGCACCACAACGGACCGCAGTCTCCCTGGCTCTCGCACCACATGTGATGCCCCTGATGGCACAGGACATCACCGCTGTCCGCACGAGGCTGAGAACAGGGGGTTCCACACCTGCGTCCGGCTGATGAGCCTGATAGACAGCAGCTTACACAACCCTGGAGCAGCCAGCGCCTCCTGTCACAGCCGGGGGCCTCCTGCCCTCGGGAACAGCTCCCTGATCGCCTCTTGGACGTGGTCATTGAAAACAGGGAAACTGAGCCCCTCGATCGCTGATGACATCCTCCCATGAGGCAGAGGCCAGACGGGGCCTCCCACACAATCCAAACACCCATCCGATCCTTTTTCTCCCTCCGTGAAATTCTCTAACTCGATTAAAGAAAAAAAATCAATCCACTTAGATGGGAACCGAAAGGGACAGGGTCACGGATAAAATACCTCCCATGTGCGCTGGAACGCAAGGCCTACAAGCTCCCGGAGCACAGCCGCGGGTCCTGGGGATTTGTTTTCCTTTCTCTGACCAGGAGACTCTAATCTCTCACTTAACCTCTGACCTCTTCACTTCAGATAACCAGGAAACTGGCAGCTGGGGCTGGGGGTCGCTCACAAAGGGCTGGTGGGGGCCCCACTGAAGTACTTCAGAGCCTGTGGGCCAGCCTGCGGGGCCCCCACTCTGTAACCACTTCCCACCTGGCCCCCCACTTGGCAGCACATGGGGCGACCTCATTACAGCTGATGCCGCTTAGAGCCTGCTTTGCGCAGGAAAAAGGAGTAAAGCACAACTCCATTTACAAAACTCAGACGAAATAAGCTTCAACGAAGACCCATGAACCCTGCCAAATCGGTCTCTTTTTTCTACCTCAGCCCTCAGTTAAATCAGGGCCACAGCCTGGATTTTTAACAGCAGCTACTTAGAGGCGGGTGTGAGCCATTGGTCTGAAATTGAATCAGCTGTTTTTATTAAATCATATATTTTCATTCTTGCCAGCAAAGCTGGGGGGGGGGTTCCGCCTCTTTGGTGGACTGTCCAGCGTGTTTTCATTGGAAGGAATGCTGGCGATCAGGCCAGCAACCCTGCTACCCTACTCCACTCCCACCGGCAGGGTCCACACCCAACTCTGTTGCCTCCCGAGACAATCCCCTCCCTGACAGTGATCACTTCTAAATGAAGGGCCCTTTGGCCCCAAGCTCCGATGCCCCCGGGTTTCCTGCTCTGCGTTGTGACTGGAGGGCGGCTCAGCAGAGACAGCATGGGCCTGCCACAGGGCTAGCTGACTACTTAGTCTGTGCTTTGGCAACAAGCTATTTGCTGCCTCCTAGACAATCAGATGTCTCAGGGACAGGTATTTCTCTGGAGCCCCAGTTCCCAGGTGGACCCTTCACTCACTCACTCATTCATTCCTGTTCTTAGAAGAGTGCCTGGCGCGTAAAGACAGCATGTCTGCGTTAGACATTTGTGATCACAGCCAACATTCACTAGGACCTCCTACTATGTGCAGAAACTGCAGATGAAACAAGACCCAGTCCCCACCTTCACACAGAGATCACACTGTCAGAACGTGGTTTTCCACTCAGCCTGCATAGTGGAATCATCTGGGGAGCTTTTAAGAAAAGCAGATGCTGGGCCCCACTCCCCAAGATTCTGGTTTAATTAGCTGTGGTGGGGCCCAGGTCTGCATGTTGTAAAGCCCCCAGTCATTTCCAAAGCACACCACGGCTGAGAACCACTCTCCTGAGGCAGGGAAGACAACAGGCGCTGGGCCCACAGGGGGAGGGAGGCCCGACTCCCGCTGGTGGTGGGAAGGCTTTCCAGAGGAGCTGAGACCGGAACACAAGGGCAGCACGGGCAGGGCAAGGTATTGGGAGGAGACGGATGAAGAGAAGAGCCTGGGAGACAGGGAAAGCACAGGCATAGGCCTGGATTGAAGACAGGGACAGGCAGGGGCTCTGTCTGCCGCAGAAACGGTCTGAACTTTGCCCAAGGGCAATGAGGAGCAGAGGAGGAAATTACTCGGCTTGCATTTCAGAAAGCTCCCTCTGCTGTGGATGGGATTGGAGGGCAGCCAGACAGGAATCCAGGTGAGAGATGACAGCAACTGGCACCAGGGATGTATCAGTGTGATTTGTCTGAGCTCCCCCAGGTGCAGACTATGAGAGACAGTGGAGGGCAGGTGTCAGAGTTGTCCCCCTCCAGGAGTGAAGAAGCTGACATTGGTCCAGGGCTGCTTCTGGGCTGGGAGGCTAAATTCCCAGCATTCTAGCCTGCTCCCTACCCCACCCCCAAGAATGCTCCTGGTCAAACACAGCTCCCTGGCAGAGTCCCAGGCACTTGCAATAGGAAGCCGCTGGGTATGTGGGAACAGTGAGTGCCAAGAGGGTCCTGTGGGGCTGCAACAGGAGGGTGCAGCCAGGTCTTTACCCAGGAGGCCAATTAGTGACTCCTGGGAGAAGCTGCAGAGTGTGGTGTGATTGATGGGTGGAGGAGGGTGACCTCCTGGTGGCTTACTGAGGGCAATTAGAAGTGAAGCTTGGCCCCTAGGGTAAGATCAGCAGCAGTGTAGGCAGGTGCGACCTACAACCCTCCTAGGGCCGCTGGGCAGGACTGTGGGGTTCTGGTTATATGAGCTTCCTGGACGGCCAGTTTTCAGGAGGGAGGAATTTGCATTATTTAAAGCAGGCCGGGCCACAGGCTCAGGAAGCTCAGCAGGCTGTTCAGAACCCAGTTTTATTTCCGGTTCACCCCCAGCCCCAAGCCGGGCCTCCTTCCCTCCCTCTCCCTTAGGTGGGTGCGCTGACATCATCCTTGATTCATTTCTCTCCCTTGTTTCCCTGTCCACCCAGCTGCCGTGTTGGCTGTGAGTTATTCGGGGGCAAGGAGCACAAATCTACTCCAACGAACTCAAGTCCAGGCCGCAGGTTGTTAGACGATAAGGACTCGAGGAGAGGGAGGGTGGGCATGCAGTCGGCTCCCTGTGGGGTTAGAAGCAGGCACCCCGAAGACCCCAGGAGAGAGAAGGCGTTCCCATTTTTGTCTGTGGCCACACAGTCTCTCATCTCCTCTCTGCTCCTCTGTCCCTCTCTCCCCGGCTCCTCGCTGCACCTCTTCCCCGCAGTCCGCTGAGGTGAGCACGGGGCCACCCCTCCCGGAACAGGTGGCCGCCGTGTCAGGCAGAATCCACGGACAGCACCTGTGTCTCAGTCCTCACTCTCAGGGGATTCTAACCTAATTTCAAGTGGAAGGAGACTCGGGGAAAAGCGCATGGGTTGGCTCGAGGCCCTGAAGGGTGGAGAGCAAACTCGGCAAGTGGACCCCGGGCGCGCGTCTTTCGTCGGAAAGGCTCTCAGCCCTGCGTGCTCTGCGTGGGTTTCTTCTCAGGCGCGTCCTCTCCACGCTTAGGTCCTCCAGTGTTTCCGGCTCCGTGGGACGAGGCCTTCTTCCTGCCAGAAGTTCCAGTAAGTCCCTCGGTCGGTGCACACCGAGCCCACCGGGGTCACTGCCCCACTGCTGAGCCTGATGCCTGCGCAGGGGTGGGAAACGCTGACCCGCCCGGCCCACGGAGCTCGAGCGCCTGGGCCCAGGACGAGGTGTGGGAGGGGTGTCCCTCCCGGGAGAGGTGCTGGCCAGCAGGCAGCGTAGACAGCGCGGCCGTGGGGGACGCCCACCCTGCTGCTCCCCGAGGGTGAGCTGGAAGCGAAGCTGCCCCAGCCCAGCCAGTTTTATCCTGCTGGTGCTCCGGCCTGGGGTGCTCCGGCCCGTGGGTGCTCCGGCCCGTGGGTGCTCCGGCCTGTGGGTGCTCCGGCCTGGGGTGCTCCGGCCCGTGGGTGCTCCGGCCTGGGGTGCTCCGGCCTGGGGTGCTCCGGCCCGGGGAGCTCCGGCCTGTGGGTGCTCCGGCCCGGGGTGCTCCGGCCTGGGGTGGGGGTGGGGGGGCCCAGCCAGGGCTGACCGCCAGTGCGCAGGCGCTGAGGGGCCCGCGGCTGGGCTGCAGAGCCCGCGGGTGGGTTTGCGGCTCTGGTGCCAGTAGTTGCACGTTTCAGCTGCCACCCTGACCCCGCACGGCGTGTCTGCTCTCCACTTCACTGTGTCCCCAAGCCCCTCAGTCCATCCCGCACACAGCGGCTGGGGGTCGGCTTCCTACACCTGGTTCCCCTGCAGGGTCCCCACCCCTTGGTGGCCCCAGGCTGCCCGCGCCCTGTGGCCGGGTCCCAGGCGCCCTCCCAGCCCCATCTTCCGCCCACTCCACGCTGCGGGTCTCCCCGCACTGCGAGCCTCGCTATGCCTCCCGCCCTGCGCTGGGCTGTTTCCTCCTCTGACCGTCTGACCATCTGACCATCTACCCGGACAGTCCCGGAGGGAGGGACGCCGCGCTGTGAAATGTGGACCCCTCCGCCAAGGGGGCACCCGAGCCTGGCCAGAGGCACCCCGAGAAGGTCCCTGGGGCTGAGAGGGCGCGCAAGCCTGGCCCGGCCGCTCCGCTGGTCCCGGGTTCTGGAGCCCAGCCGGCTGCACGCCTCCCACTGCGAATTCTTCCCACGTGCTGGCACTCGGACCCTTCCGCGCGTGGCCTCACTGACCCTCACCTCCACTTGCGAGGCGAGGCCCAGAGAACCTGCAGCTCAGAGAGGTCGCACGCTGGCCATGCTCCCAGCACTGCCCGCCCCCTGGGGGACTGCCTGTCGCCAGTCTGAGAAGGTGGTTCTGTCCGGATGGCCGCCAGCTGGGAGGGGCGGGGACCGGACACAATGTGCGGTGTTGGGAAGTACACATCGGAGGTTATGAAAATAGTCACGGGATGTAAACTGTAGGGACTCTAGTCAGTAACGTTGCGATGACTATGGGTGGTGTCGGGTGGGCACTAGATTTATCAGGGTGACCACATCGTAACTTATAAACGTCGAATCACTGGGTTGTACACCTAAAAATAATATAATAGTGTATGTTGCCTATAATTGAAAAATAAAAAAATTATTAAAAAATAACAAAAGAAGATGGACGTTCCTAGGAGGACTGGAAGGAGTGATCTGGCTTCTCGACAACCTGGCGGAGCGGCTGTCCGCCGGCCGAAGGCTGCAGCTTATATGCAGGTAAATACGGTAACTCCCTTCCCCTCCCAGCGGCGGCAGCAGGAATGTGAACTGACTGTCAGAGGCTGTTTAAGGGCGAGATGATCCGAGATAAACTGCTCGGTGGAATAAAGGCCAACAGCTGCTTTTCCAGGAGGCAGCCTCGCTCGTCAGCACCCCCCCCCCCCCAGGAGGCGGGAGCCCTCTCCACCTTCCCGCGGAGGGAGATTCCACGCAGTGACAGATGAGTGTCGGATTGCACAACACGGGGACAGAATATGTCAGGTTTCTGTTCTTTGTCGACAGGGTCTCTGTGATGAATGGGAATTTCAAGGAAATTTCCAGATTGGAGGGAAGGAGGGACTGAGGGAGATCAACCCACCCCAAGCTAAAGCATGTGCATTTCCAGCTTCACGTGGAGTATTTTACACAGAACCAGTTTTTTCTTCAAAATGCGCATGCATTCATCCATCCAACCATCCATTCATCCATCCACTTACTTATTCATTCATCCAACAAATACAAAATACCTAAGAGCTTGGGCTTTGGCAGTTGACATGGGGTCAATGGGTTTGACCACTTATTAGGTATGACCTCAGGCAATTCACCTCACTTTCTGGAGCCTCTGGGAACTAATACCTACCTCACAAGACTCTCTGAGGATTGTGGAGATAATACCCACTGGGCACTGAGCCTCGTGTGGCACACACCAGTGAGCAGTCGCTGCAGGGCCCCAGGGAGCGGGGGAGCAGCTGCCGGGGTCACAGCCAAACCACAGAGCCCCTAAGGGACGCACAGGCGGGGACACAGGCGTGCCACAAAAGGGGGCACTGATATTATAGGAGGCACAAAAACTAACATGGCGAGAGACTTCCTCCCACTGCAAGAAGGAGGAAGGCTCAAGGGGACAGGAGTGACGTTCCTGAACCTCGAGGGCTGGCGAGGAGAAAGGGTCTTCTTGGGAGGAGGGGTGCAAACAGTGTGTTCTGAGAACTTCGCAAGGCAGTGTGAGGCTGAGGAGCAGTGCCTTGGAGCCCATGGGGAATGCAGACGCCCAGGCCCACCCCACGCCCACTGGATCAGAATCTGCATTTGAACGACCAGGTTCGTGGGCAGATCAGAGCTTGAGAAGCTCAGTGCAGGTGATTTCCGATCTCTCTGAAATTCCATCTGGCGAAGGAAGGAAGGAGAAAAGAAAGTGACCTCCCCACGTGTTTGAGCTAATGGCAGGGGCATATAGATGAGCCCAGAATGGGCCCTTGGCTGGGGCGTGTGTCCCAGAACCAGGAGACCCCTGGTTCTGTGTGTGGGGAGCAGAGCCCCAGAGACGGGTGGAGGGTAGGTTTCAGGGCAGAATGAGAAAGCTGCATTTGAGTCTGTTGGCTCAGGTGATGGGGTGCAGTCTGTCCATTCACCCCTCGCTCATTTATTCCACAAGCATTTATTGGGCACTTTTATGGGCCCAGTGCCTTGCTAGGTTCTGCGCAAAGGATGTCGTTAGCTTCGGGCAAGTTCCTTTCCCTCTGGGCCCTCAGTTTCTCCATTCCTCAGTCAGATCCTGTGCACCGCACCCAAAGTCGCCTCCAGCGCACACTGCTGGGCTCCCTTCTGTGCTCCTTCTGTCCTCACCCTGACTCTGTCCCGGCAGCAGGAGGTCTCCACGCCCCGTCCAGACTGGGTTCCCAGCAGCAGAAGGGCAGGAAGGATTCTCGGAAAGTGCCTCACCAGGAAGTGGGATGTGGGACCGCGAACAAAGCAGCTGTGGGGTGAGGGAGGGCCGAGGCGTGGGCCACCTCAGGTGCTCCCTGGCAGGACCACCACGAGCACCACGAGCGGGATGAGGATGGGTGGGCCGTAAGCTCCCGGCACGTCCCGCTCTCCTTCTCCCAGAGGAAGCTGGCTCCAGCCGCCTGAGCAGGCCCCCCAGTCCCTGAGGGCTGATCCGCAGGGGGCGGGTGTGGCCAGCTGACAGCCCACCACTCTCACTGTGGGCCAGGCCCCACGGAGGCCCTGGAGCCATAATAACAGTAATGTCCGACTCACGCCTCTCCTTTCCCCAGCACCCACCCAGCATTGCCCAGCACACTGACCGCTCAGCCTCCCAGCCAACCTGGGGACATGCTCGAGGCTGCCCGACTTTCCCACTCTGTCCGTCCACAGCCCACGAGACACCACTGTTCCTTTGAAAAGGGACGCTGGGCGCTAATGAAGACTCTAGAAGCTTCCTAGGAAACGGGGCAGAAAGCTCCTCGGGCACCAGGGCACCAAGAGAGCGTCACCCACTGCCCCACAGACCTCCACTCTGCCAGGACTGCCATCGTCACGGGGGACAGGATGACGTGACTTCCCGAACACTTGTCCTCGGCGTCTCCAAGGGGCCTTTCGTGGGCCTGGAAAAGTCTGTGTAGTACCGCCGGTACACAAAATCACATAGACGGAATCTTTTGATGATTTAAGGCACTTTTCAAGGGTATTTTGGACTAATGGTTTCCAACTGACTTTAAAACCTAACCCTGTGTTAAAATTGTCCTCAGCACAGCTGGTTGTTGATCACACAGAAGAGAACAGAGATGCAGGGAAGGGATGTCCCCTGCTCAGGTCACACGACTCGTCGGGGGTGGCAAGCAGCAGGGCTGTGCTCCTGAAGGGTGACGCTGTGCCCAGCACAGGAAAAAGGGGGCGCTCAGTGTGTTCTGGAAACTGAGGGGCTGGTCTCTTGGTCACTCCGGACAGCGCTCTGTGCAGCGCTTGGCTCTGCCTGTTTTTGGCGCGTGGAGAGAAGACAGCCCCTCACCCACGAGCCTCCTGTGTTCCCTGTGGGCAGCCGCCTGACACACCCTCTGAACGATGCTTAAGACTCCGCCAACCCAGTGTGTGATGCAGCAAAGCCTTCTCCGAAGAAGCCACTTGGAAAGATTAGAGAGGAGAGGATGGCCCGCCGCCTCCAGCCGAGGGAGTCTTTGCAGCTGGTACGCAGCTCAGCTAAGGAAGCAGTCTGTGGCAGCCTGGAAACAGAGTGAGCCTTCATGTGACAAATTAGCCAGAATGCCACCTGCAAGGGCTTAGTTCATTCATTCCTTCGCCGACCGTTTGCTGCGAATCGCTCTCCCAGGTGCAGGCCCCGTTTTGGCCCCGGGATGGACTGGGAACACGGTCCCGCCCTCCCGGAGCTTACCTTCTAGGAGAAAGTTTCTGCTCTGCAGAAATCCCCACCTTCCCACATGCTTCCTCTGGGGTGGGGGCCTCTTTTCTGCTCTCCCCAGAGAACAGCTCAGGTGCCTTTGACCCCGCCGCTCTCTGGGGGAGCGTGGAGCTTCACCGACGTGGGGAAGGAACCATTCAATTTCATTTATTCTTCTCCAGTTTCTGCTCCTTACTCTTCCTGCAGCCCCTTCCTGCCTGGAGAGAAGAAGGGGGACGAGAAGAGGAATAACATGTCAGTGAATGTGGAGAAGATGGGAGGGGGAACAGCTGAGGGTGAGAAGAGACAGGAACAGAGCAGGGGTCAGGACGACAGCACGGGGCCAGTTCAGTGGCGGCAGGTGGCTGAAGAAGGAGTCTCGGGGGACCTGCTGCCCTCTCCCTCTGCCAGCGCCCTTCGGGCTCTGGAAGGACCAGGAAAGAAAGAGGGGGTTGATGGGCGGCGGGAGGTTGAACAGGAACACAACCTACCCTAGCAGCGACACCCCCCCAAGTCAGCAGTTTGCTTAGATTTTTTAAAACGTAAAGCTTGCACAGTCCTTGCCCCACTCTCCAGTGCCCTAATGCAGGGTTAGCAAACTCCGGGCCGTGGGGCACACGTCGCCTGCTGCCTGAGTTCATAAATCACTTTTTGGAGCCCAGCTGAGCTCGTCGGAGCCTCATCCGTGGCACTGTTCACACTGCAGTGGCCGGTTTGAAACAACGCTGCTGAAAGCCGGCCGTTCACGGAGCTCTGCCAGCCTCTGGGGTATTCCCAGGACCTCTAGCCATCAGAATCCTACCCGTGTCTGCCAGTTCCTGAGCACTTTCCTTAAGTTTACTCGTTATCTATGCTCAAAGCCGACAGTGTGAGAATACTCTCTTCTGGTTGCCAGTGATGGAAAATTCGGCTCTGGTGGCCTTAAGCTAAGACAGGGGGGTGGGGGCAGGGGGTTGTCTCCTGTCACTGAAGAGTCCAGGGCTCTGACCATGTCAAGCACAGCTGAGCCCAGAGGCTCAAGTGACAGCATCGTGCCCTAGTGGCTGGAGAAGCTTGCTTCCGTCCAACAGAACACGGCAAAGGTGATACAGTGTCGTTCCTGAGCTTAGGTTACAAGAGGTGGGTCCTGTCTGGCTGGCAGACTCTCTCTCTTGTGTTCTTCGCTTGCACACTGATGGTGCAAGCAGCCGTACTGGAAAGATACTTCTTTCTTCACGTGGCGAGAAGCTGAAAGAAGCCTTTGGCCAACAGTCAGCAAGGACCTGAGACCCAGTCAAACAGCCCTCCAAGGAACTGGATTCTGCCAACAACCACACGAGCTTGGCAGCTGACCTTCGCTCAGTCGGACCTTCAGAGGAGACCCAGCTGTGACAGACACCGTCACTCTGCCCTGGGAAAGCCCTGAAGAAGAGGACCCAGGTAACCTGTGCCCAGATCCCTAACCCTGAACTCTGAATGGCAGCTGCGTGTCATTGTAAGCATCCAGTTTGTGGTAATCGGTTACACAGCAGAAGATCACTAACACATTCCCTAGTCTCCGGGAGAGGCTGGAAATGTAGTTTTACCTTGACGCACTGCCATCACGAACCAGACTGAGGTCTTCTGTAAAAGAAGAGGAGGTGGGGGTCAAGACGGCCCGTAGGCAAATGGGGTCTCGCCTCCGCCCACAACCACATCAGAGTTACAACCAAACCACAGAACAACCGTCATTCAGAACCGCCTGAAACCTGGCTGAGTGGAAGTCCCGCACCCAGGGAATTACAGAAGCAGCCACGTGGAGGCTGGCAGGAGGGCGGAGGCGGATGGACTGGCCCCACACCCACGGGTGGTGGTTTTCAATCCAGAGGGCTATCTTGGCTGGGAAGGTCCTCCCTGAGGAGCAAATGGTCCCAGCCCCACGCCTGACCCTTCAGCCCAGGAGTCCAGGGCCAGGAAGAGATGTTCCCATAACTTCGGGTTGTAAAAATCAGCAGGACTGTGGCTGAGTGACCCGGAGGCTCTGGAGTCCCACGAAGTTCCTCTTAAAGGGCCCGTGCGGATTTGCTCTGACTCATTCTCTCTGGGCTCCAGCACTGGGGCAGCAGCTTGAAAGGAACCAGGGACATTCAGAGAGGAAACAACTTCTCTGGCATCAGGGCAAGGGCTGGGGGCAAGGGGGTGCAGAGTTCTCCCAGAACATAGTGCTGGCAGAGGCCATTGTTCCTTTGCTGAGCCCTCCCCGCCAGAGCCCCCAGGCAGGCACCATATCTGAGTCTCCATCAACCTGGCTCACACCCTTTGCCCCGCCCTGGTGATTCCCGGAGACCCCGTCCCACCCAACTTGTAGGCTCATCCAAGCTGTTCCCAGTGGCTTTTCCATTTGAATGGCCTGATTGGCTCCTGATTCAGACTTTCCTAAACTCTCTCAAACAAGCAGCAGCTGGCCTCAGCGTGCCCCATACCTCTCGATAAGCGGCCCCAGGCCTGGCACTAGCAGCTGTCTGTCTTGGTTCTCAGCTTGGTCTCTCCTGGGCATCTGCAAGCCCAGCACAAGTAGCAGCCATCTGCAGATCACTCTGTAGCTCATGCCGGGTGGCACAGGCAGGGCCCAGGCAGGGGCTGACCTTGCACCTCCCAGGAGGCCCAGAGCCTGTTCACACAGTGGTCAGCTCAGACCACACCAGATTACAACCCTACCACCTCCACGAGCAACACACTCAAGGGGGAGACTTGATGAGCACCAGAGTCCCACTGAAGCAAGTCCTGCTCCATGGGGTTGGCTCCTACACAGCAGCTCTTCAGCTGCAGTAGCTGCTGGTCCTCACAGCCTATTGGCCTGGAGGTCATTCCTTCCCAGTGATGCCAACAACAGTCAGAATAGTGCACACAGCCCACACTGGGGTGCACCTGGAGTGTCCAGCTCAGGTGACTGCAGAGGCTGAGCCACTGGGCCCTACAGGACACCTACTACACAGGGCCACTCTACCAAGTTCAGGAGACACAGCAGCTCTACCTAATACATAGGAGCAAACACAGGGAAGCAGCCAAAATGCACACCAAGAAGCATGCCACACCTGGAAGAACAGGATAAATCTCCAGAAAAAGAAATAAATGAAATGAAAGCAAACAAACTATCAGATGCAGAGTTCAAAACAATGGTTATAAGGATGCTCAAGGAACCTAGTAAGAACTTCATCGAACCTAGTGAGGACTTTCAGGAACTTAGAACATCAACAACATAAAAAAGGACCAGTCAGAAATAAAGGATACACTAACTGAAATGAAGAATAATTCACAGGGAATCAACAGTAGAGTAGAGAACACTGGGAACCAAATCAAAGATTTGGAATTTGAGGAGACAGAAAACACCCAATCAGAACAGCAAAAAGAAAAAGAATCCCAAAATATGAAGACAGTGTAAGGAGACTCTGGGATAACTTCAAGCATACCAACATTTGCATCATAGGGTGTCAGAAGGAGATGAGAACGGGAAAGAAATTCAAAACCTATTTGAAAAAATAATGACAGAAAAATTCCCTTACCTAATGAAAGAAATAGACATACAAGTCCAGGAAGCACAGACAGTCCCAAACAAGATGAATCCAAAGAGGCCACACCAAGACATATCATAATTAAAATGCTAAAGGTTAAAGACAATGAGAGAATCTTAAAAACACTAAGAGAAAAGCAGTTAGTTACCTACAAGGGAGCTCCCATAAGACTGTCAGCTGATATCTCACAGAAACTTTCAGGCCAGAAGTGAGTGGCAAGAAATATTCAGAGTGATGAAAAGCAAAGAACTACAACCAAGATTACTCTACCCAGCAAAGCTGTCATTATATTGAAGGTCAGATAAAGAGCTTCCCAGATGAGAAAAAGCTAAAGGAGTTCATCACCACCAAACCAGTATTACATGAAATGTTAAAGGGTGTTCTTTAAGAAGAAGAAGAAAAAAAAGTAAAAAATATGAACAATGAAATGGCTATAAATACATATCTATCAATACTTGAATCTAAAAATCAAAATAAACTAGCAGAATAGAAACAGACTCACAGGTACAGAGAACAGTTTGACAGTAGCCAGATGGGAGGGGGGGTTGGGAGGATGGGTGAAAAAGGTGAGGGGATTTAGAAGCACAATTAGTAGTTATAATGTAGTGATGGGGGTGTACAGTACAGCATAGGGAATATAGTCAATCATATCCCAGTAACTATCAATGGTGTCGGATGGGTATGAGATTTTTCCGGATGATCACTTAAGTTTTATAATGTCTAATCTCAGGTGTACACTTGAAACTGATATAATATTTTATGTCAACTATAATTGGAAAATAAAAAGTGATTTTTAAAAAGTACTTTAATATAAATAAAGAAAGAAAGAAGGGGAGAAGGCACACTGTTGAGGAAGTAGCTACTGTCTCACAGAAGCCGCTGAGGCTTGCGGGACGAAGGGTAATGACTGGATTCCTGGTTCCTTATTTCTTTAGAACTAGCTTCTTTTCACTCAGTAACATGCATTTGTTAGCGGTTTGCAAGGTTCCCCTCGGCCCTCTCATGCATGACCTAGTTCCCACAAGGGTCTGTAAACAGGAGCTCAAATCTGAGAGCCAGGCATGGCAGCAAACAGCTGGACAGGAAAGCCATTGGCTGCTTCAGAATCACACAGTTTCCTTCTTTCCACCCCATTGATCTTGTTTCTTAGAGGATCTGGTGGCAATGTGAAGTTTATTCCCTGGAGACTGTAGAACGTCTGCAACTCTAGATGCAGAAATAAAACTTACCCTTTAAAGTGTCTGCAGACATGAAAAGAAACCCGGATCCCTTTTAAACATCCTGAACGTAAGCAGTACGGAGTTGGGGGTCTAGACACGAACTCGAAGGTGAAAACTCCGGCTAGCCCAACCCTCTGTCTTCACTTGGGGGATTGGGAAATGCATACATATTTTTAAATAATTGGGAGTTGAGAAGATTAAATGAGATCATATATATATAAAGCTTAGCATAGTACTTCAACTACATAAATGCCCAATACATTTTAATAGTTAACTGTTAACATTATTCCTGAGCCACTGACAGGAGCTGCTAGCTGTCAGTGGTGAGTGGCTATTTCTTTTCTTTTTCTTATTTTTAATCCTCACCCGAGGATGTTTTCTATTGATTTGAGAGAGAGAGAGAGAGAAACATCAATGGGTTGCCTTCCCATAGGCACGCCGACCGGGGATCGAACTGCACCCTGGGTATGTACCTGACGGGAAATCGAAGCTGAGACCCTCGGTGGGCAGGATGGATGCTCTGACCGACTGAGCCAGGGCTGGAAAATGCACGATTTGAAGCGAGGCTGAATTTATGAGCATTGTAGTCATAGCAACAGACGCGTCAGCTTCTGAGCGGCGAGGCCGCGAGACTGTCACAGGAGCCGACTTGGCAGCGACATGCGGGACACCAAGGCTGCTGATGGCACATTGTTCCTGGGTTCACTGCAGAGTTGACACATATACACATCCCCAGAGAAAAGGGAGCCATCGGGCAGCGGTGCCGGCTGGAAGGCGTTTGCGGGAAGAACACGGGGAGTCTCTCTGGAAGGGCACAGCTGGTGGCCCAGGCGGGCTGCGGCTCAGGCTCCGCCACGTGGAAGGAAACAGCGGACAGAAGAGCAGCGGACGCGGCCAGGGCGCTCGCGCCGGCCTCGCTGAGTTAGGAGGCGGCAGGAAACACGTGGGTTGTGGAGCGAAGCGCTGCCCGCAGAGAGGTCCTGGGGTCCAGAGGCCGAGCGAAGGCAGGGGCCCGGCTGGGCGCTCTCAGCCCTGCAGCCAGTCTCCTCCTCTGAGCGCCCCCCTTCTGAAGCGTCCCTGGTGTCCTGCTGAGCCCCGTCCTTGGGACGGAGGGAAGTCAAGACTGCGTCTCCTCAAAACTTCGGAAATCAAGCTCCCGTGTGAGCCGGGTCTCCGAACTGGCACGCGATTGGGTTTCAGTGTCGTTAGCTCAGACCTCCAGCCTGTAGACTGGGAGGAGGATGTTGCCCCAGCCCTGCTGTAAGGGGCCCTCCAGCCCTCCTCTGGCCTCAGGCACCCCACAGAGCTCCTGGGACCGAGGGGAGGTGCCCACCTGGGCCCTATGCCCTCTCTTTTTAGACCCCACTCTGGGTACCTGGGGTTCCACAATTTCCTGCCCAAGTGGCCCTGATCCTGTTTCCGGGATGTGAGGCCCTGCCCTTAGCTCTTCCTTAGGAGACCAGATGGCCCACCAGCATGCACACCTCACATCTGACGGCCGACTGTGGGACAGCTGCTTGCAGGGAGGTGAGAGTGGGGCGTGGACACACAGGCAGGAGGGTCACGAGCACCCATGAGAGTGAGTGAGGTCCTCGCAGTGCGGGGCGGCTGAATAGAAGATAGGTGGGCAGGGGCCAGCGATCCTGAGAGATGGAAATTCAGCCCTGCACTGCAGCGCAGTAGGGGGTGAAGCCGGCAAGGTCAGAGGTAGAATGCATTTTACATAACATCTGCTAGTGAAACTTTTCACTGTAAAATACTTAGACACCCTGGCCGGCGTGGCTCAGTGCTCAGTGTCAGCCAGCGCACCCAAGGGTCTCAGGTTCCGGTCCCGGCCAAGGGCTCGTACCTGGGCTGCAGGTTTCGTCCTGGCCCCGTCGGGGCTCATCTGGGAAGCAGCCACTCGATGTGTCTCTCACATTGATATTTCTCTCTCTCTTTCTCTCTCCCCTTCCCCCATCCCTTCCACTCTCTAAAAATCAATGGAAAAAATGCCCTAGGGTGAGAATTAACAAGAAAAAAATAAAATAAATAACTACACTAAATTCGTAGACCCGCTGTACCTGAGCCCATCTGTGCCCTCGCTCCACACTGCGGTGTTCGCGTCCTGCGTGGAGCTTGGGGGTGTGCTCAGCCCCCGTCCCCGCAGGAAGAGGAGGGGCAGCTGGGGCCTTCTAGCCCGTTCTCACTGTGGGCCAGACAGTGAAGAGTGATTTGCCAACTGCAAAACCAAAGCCCCTGGAGTGCTGCAGGTCCAGTTCCTCAGGGCCGTCCTCAGCTCAGACACGGCCACAGAGCCGGCCAGAGTCGGCCTCTCGCTTTGGACCTGCGTCCTCTGCTCCATCTTCGGTCAGGGGCCCAGGCTCTTGCACAGGAGCCCCCCCCGCCCCCCCCCCCCGTCCCCTTTGCCTCAGCGGGCCCACACAGTTGGAGCAAAGAGCAGTCTCTTGTCTTAGCTTCAGGCCCAGCAAGAAGAACCCATGAGGATCCGGCTCCTGGCCAGCCTCACACCATCCTGGTGAAGCCAGGCTCACTTGCCGTCCACCAGAGGAAGCCAGGGTGCTGCAGCCTGCAGACAGAAGGAACCCCAAGGGAATCCACTTCCCGAGTCTCTGCCGGGCCTGGCCGCGGGTGCCCTAGCCCAGCGGTGGCCCCGGCCTGAGGGTAACGAGCTCTGCGTGTGTTTGGCTGTTCGTGGGCATAGCCATGAGCAAGCGTAAGCCGCAGCCCTGCCCGGGGAGGTGGGCTTGGAGGGCCTCTGGGGAGGGTCCACCCTGAGGACAGGAGCTGGCAGCCTTGAGCTTGGCCCTGTGATGAAGCTGTGATTGTGAGGTGCGTTCTTAGGGTTTATGTTCCATCCCAGCATCCCGTGGACTTGCGTGGGTGCTAGGGCTGGAGGGAAAGGCGGCTAGGACTGAGGGTGGTGGGGAGGAAATGGTGTCGGTGAAACTGGGAAGCCTCCTTTCCACGCCCACCCCTCGGGAAGATACAAATCCATAGTAACGTTTGTTAGGCCTTGTGCTGGCGCTGAGCTAAGAATTTAGTTCCGCCTTCTCATGTAACTTTTACTACCACAGCCTTAGAAACAGTTCTTTTTCCATCAACTACATTTTATACAGGAGAAAACCAGGCAGCTCCCTGTCGCCTCGGTGGTGCAGAGATCCGACCGGGTTTCAACCCGGTGGTCCGGCTGCATCTGATCCGGCCCCCGGCTCTGAACCACCGGCTGGTTCTGGGTGTGCTGGACCAGTTTGCAGCAGAGGGGGGTTGTTAGAACGAAAAGATCGGGGCATGACTGTAATTCCCACCTTCTTTCCTTCCATGTGGCCAGAATGCAAATGTTACCGACCAGCGTGGTGGGAAGGGGGCGCAGTTAAAGGGACAGCGCTTACCAGGTGCTCTGGCTTGAGAGCTAACCCATTTTAGTGGGTTGAATAGTGTCCCCTCAAAACAATGTGTGTCCACCTAGAACCTCAAAATATGGTCTTATTTGTAATAGGGCCTTCGCAGATGTAATCAGTTAACATGAGGTCGTACTGGATTAGGGTGGGCCCCAAATATATGACTGGTGTTCTTATAGGCAGAGGAGAGACACAAAGGTACATACAGAAGACAGCCCGCGTGCAGACAGAGGCAGACTGCAGTGATGTCCGAGGATGGCCACCCCACGAACCAGGAGGAGGCGAGGAAGCGAGGCGAGGAAGCGAGGCGAGGTTCTTCCCTGGTCCAGGAGGGCGTGCGGCCCTGCGACACCTTGATCCAGACTCCTGCAGCCAGACCCGCGTGTGTCTGTTTTCTAAGCCATCCGGTTAGTGACCGTTCTTAAGGGCAGTCCTGGGACTCCAGTCCACCAGCTCAGAAACACAAGGTGCTCTGCGCGGTCCGGCTGAGCTGCTCGAGGTGTCTGTGCTGCAGTTTGGGGTCCGAGCCCCAGCTACCAAACAATGTGACTTTGCTTCCTCTGGCCGCTGTTTCTTGTGTACGTATCTCTCTTAGATTGGTGGAGAGCCATCATTTTTTGTCTTCTCAGTATCCATTTTCCATTCTAGCCACACCCAGATGTCTTTTGGGGGAATTTCCTTGATGCAGGAAAATTTCTGGTAACCACCTCCCACATCAGGCCCTAAAGGAACAGCACCCACTCCCTCCGCCTGGGGCCAGAGAACAGCCCACCACATAAGCTCGGAGCGCTGGATTTTGCTTCTTGGACAAGGCCTAACGAGGATCGAGAGTGAGGACGCTCGGTGCAGCGCAGCTGACATGGCTGCTGCTTGGAGACTTCTGTGGTTCCGGCCCAGATCCAGTTCCTGTTCTGACGACACCCAGCTTTCCCTGGGAGACTCGCCCTGCATCGGTCTGAGGACCTCCTGCCTGTCAGCTGGAGTTCACTTCCACTGCTCAGTCACAAACTCACTGACGCACTCCAGAGGCTGGTGGGAAGAGGCAGCTTGGTCTGGGGCAGAATCTAGGTATTTTGGGGACCGCTGGACAGAAACAAAAACAAAAATCCTTAAAACTATACAAATGCTTCCAAATTTCTCTACCGCCGAGGGGAGTGTAAGTCGGCCAGTCCCTTCAGAAGCCGGTCTGGCAGTATCCGGTGATACTGCGTCTTGCACGGCCGTGACTCAGCAATTCCACTCTCCACACACACACGTGCGTCCCCAACAGAAATGCACACGTTTGCATGAATAAGTTCACCAACAAACGTGAACGCCAGAGCAGCACTTTCATGATCGTCCAAACTGGAAACTCTCCAGATGTCCACGTATGGTGGAATGGATTGCGAAATTGTGTTGTGTTCACACAACGGCATACAGAAATAGAACGATAAACTACAACTATACTCGTTAGTGCACATACATCTCACCAGAACAGCATTGAGCCGAGAAAGCAGACTTGTAAAAGTCTGGACTCCACGAAGTCTTTTTTATCAAGCTAGAAAAGCAGCCAGATGAGTCTATAGTGTTAGAAATCAGGAGAGTGGTTACCCTTGGGGCGTGGGGGGTCAGCCTTACTGACTGGAGGGTGCACAGGGAGAGTCTATGGTGCTGGCTTGTTCTGTTTCTTAATCTCAGTTCTGGTTACCGGGTGGGTTTATTTTATGAAAATATTCATGCAGCTGAACACTGTGATTTGTGTACTTTTCTGCATGCATACTACACGTTAATAAGGTTTAGCCAGAAAAATCGCATCCAGATTCTTCACAGTGTCTGACAGATTACTACACTGTATGGGGACAAGAGTTATACTCCCCACTTCCCTTGGCCCATTGAGAACTCCCCAAACACAGCAGCTCCTTAGAGAAGGCCAGCAGACGGAGCTGAGGGTGAGCGTGTCTGGCAGAGAGGGCCATGCGCCCACACACCGAGGATGCCCAGCGACGTGAACCAGGGCGGGCAGAGGGAACACAATGGCTTATACCCCAGGGGCTGAGGGTCGTGGTTGTGAGCGCAGGCCCCACACTGACTCTGGGGATACCTGTTAGAAGGTTCTGTAGGAACTCGGGGTCCTGAGGGGCCAGCTGGCCAAACCCTGGCAATGTCACTGGGGCTGCTGTGGCATCTCAGGCAGACGTGAGCGTCACCACCCTCTGGCCATGACACAGGCATGTTAGGGGTGACCCTGAAGAAACAGAGTTTAGTCCTCATGAAACCCAGGGCTTACAATGGGCCAACCTGTGCAGGTACGAAGTATCCGGTGCCTTCATGTACATTGGTGTGTCTGATTCTCCTGGCACCTGCATGAAACAGGTGAACACAAGACCCCATGTAAGTGGCGGGGAGCACATTAATGTTAAGAACATGTACATTGAAATCAGACAAACCTGAGCTCAAAATCTGGCTCTGTTACTCATTAGTTCCGTGGTCTTCAACTTGCTCAATTCCGCTGAGCCGCCATTCCTGGTCTGTAAATATCAGTGTATCACTCTCCCTGGTGGCTGGCTGGGAAGATTAAACGGGACAGTCACGTAAAGTGCTGAGCAGAGAGCCAGGACACGGAGGTGCCCAGCATATTACCACTGCTACTCTTTCCCTTTCTTTTTATCGATAGTATTGTTTCTTCTAAAGAGAAG
This sequence comes from Tadarida brasiliensis, assembly GCA_030848825.1. Classification (NCBI taxonomy): domain Eukaryota; kingdom Metazoa; phylum Chordata; class Mammalia; order Chiroptera; family Molossidae; genus Tadarida; species Tadarida brasiliensis. The sequence continues at coordinate 1,622,389 of CM061274.1, read as the reverse complement.
TGATAGAACATTGAGAATGATGTTTATGATTCATCTTTTGTAAACTTTAAAAGAGAGTCTACCAAGTACAGTTCTCGGTGATGAAAATGCTTTTAGTCTCATGTGACTATTCAGAACCAATGTAAACGAAAACAATTGTACGTACCGGGGACGTAGGACTGTAAAACACTGGCCACGCAGCCCCACTGGCTCATGGCTGCTGCATCCAAACTGCTTCTGTTGGGACCTCGTGTTCACATTAGTCCCTGGAGCAAGGTGGAGGGGAGGGCGGGGCTCTGTCCCCACAGGTGTCACCTCTGAGGGGGAGGATGAAGACCCCTCACTGATTCTGACCGAGTTGGCTAACGACCCTCAGGATGCAGTGGAAAGACGATTAAGGGCACCACGGGGAAATGTGTGAGGTCTCATTATCTTGTCTCTTAAAAGTGCATAAAACCTGGCAAATCCTCCATCCCTTTTGTAACAAAACCTCTAGAAAGTTAGAATATATCCAGAAAAGACAACTGGATGTTTCGATCGACTTTGTGACCCCATTTAATTCGGAGAGTTTTTCTCTTGGCTCACATCCCTAGCTCTAGTGACCTGTCTCCGAGAATAAGCAGCCAGAGGTGTAGCTGCGGAGATACCGTACACTCCCTGTCTTTGTAAGACGCAGCCTTTCTCAGCATGTGTTCTGCTGAAGAAACAGCGCAGTGCTTTCTGAAATGTTTCATCCGTCCCAGGATGAAGTGCGTGAGGACGTCCTGTTGTCCCCCAGCATCCATGTCCCCTGGTCCACTGTTGGCTGAAGGCCCACCGCCCATCCTCTCCGACTGCAGTGGGGTGGGTGTCATCCCTCCTTCCGGAGTGGAACTTGTGGTCTAGGCCTCAGCCAATCAGCAAGCCCTCGCTCCCTCGTCACAGGATTGGGTCAGAGGCGGGCATGTGACACAGTCAGAGCCAATGAGACACAGTGAGGATCCTGCCGTTAGGAAGAAGGCAGTGCTCTTTCCTGTGGGAGGGGCCAGCCCACCCAGCACGGAGCCAGCACAGTGGATGCAAAGTATGTAAAAGTGAGGGCCGCTGTGGCCGCTGGGAAGATATGCCTGGAGAGGGCGCTGGACTCCTGACCCGCTGCTGTCCTCGGGGTCCACCGCAGGCTTGGACCAAGACCGCTCGTCCTGGGGCCGCCCCAGCCGGTGACCAGCGTGGCGGGGACCCTCGGGCAGCCCAGACCTGCAAGAGACGGGCCACGCTGAACGCGGGAGGCTGGAGAGTGCAGTGTCTATCCTGGGCGGCCTCTGCTCAGCTTATAAACTTGGGCTTGTACTGAAGAAGCAGGAACAAAAGACGTGTGGACAGCCGAGACCCTCTGCCACTGCCCTGGGGCTTCAGCTGCCAGCGCTCTTCCCTGGACATCGCCGTGAAGCTCTCCCGGTCCGGCTCCGTCTGCATCCAGTTCTCCTGGGCCCTCGTCCTTCCAGGGTCCCTGCTCATCCCCCGTGCCACTTACACCCAGTCCAAGCGGGTTCTCCTTCTCCACGGCCCTCTGTGACAGACTCATCCCGTGAAGCCACAAGATGAAGCTTCGTGAATGGCACTTTGAACACATTGCTTCCCATTTAAGCCCGTCGTCTGAGGGAAGAACAACCCCTTGCTCTGTGGGCTCTCCTGGGTCTGATCTTTCCAGCTGTCTGACGCGTATTCCCCACCCGGCAGACAGAGCGCACTTCTCGCCGCCAGGACACAGCTCCTCGCTGGCTTCTCTTCGTGTCTCCCGCCTGCTACTGGCCCACGTTCTCTCCCTGGCCTTATTCTGGACGGTGGGTCTTTTGAACACAAAGAACAAACACTTGGACTATGTCCAATCGCAGGGCAGGGGAGGAGTGGATTGAAAGACACACAGCTGGGTGGGAGACAGGGTTCTGAAGAGAACCGGGAAAGGTGAACTGTTGAGTCTCATGGAGACTGGAATGGACTTCGGCATTTGGTAAGCCAAGACGGTGTGTTGGAGGACTTTGGCATCCGACAGGCTTGGTTTCAGACCTGGTTCTTCTTCTTACCGGTTGTCTGAGCTGGGCACATGCGTGACGCTTCCTTTTCACATTTAGGAAATGGGATAAAAATAAACCCATCTCCACAGTTGCTGGGAGGCTGAGTGAGATGATGTATATAAGCCAGTTACCTGGTGCCTGGAAATAAAAGGCACTCAGTAAGTGTAGGCAAATCTTGTGTTTCAAGTCCATCCAGGGACCAGATCCTCTAGTCCCAGCACAGTCAGAATTCGTGGAGCTCACTCCTGTCCACCATTCCGATAACACAGTTTACTGTCTCCATCTCCCCGCATCTCCTCTCGTTCCTCCTCTCACCGTCCACTTACTTTCCCTCCTCTTTCTGCTTCAGACCTCTCTGCACGGACCAGCGCTCAGGTAGTGCCTCCTGGACAGCGTCTCCGCCCCGAGCGACTCCTGTCGGCTGCCTCTGGCCAAGGTGCCCTCCTGCCCATCACCTGGCACACCGGAGCAGAGCTGGGCACAGGGCACCGTCCTGCCCCTGAGAGGGTGGGGCAGGCGGAGGAGCTTGGGCACGAAGGATGGAGTCACTGGGCGGCTGGTTCACAAATGCCCACTCTGCACTTCGCTCCTGAAGCTCAGACGCAAGGAAATGAACTTGTCTGACCAGGTCCTACCCCGCACCACACTCTGGGAGCTTCCACCTGAGTGGCTCTGTGCTCATTCGGGAAACAGTACTGAGCATCTCCTGTGGGCAGGCGTTGTCTCTAAGCACAGAGAACACGGCGAGGAAAGCGAGTCCCTGTCCTCAAGGGGCTTATTTTCTGGTGGGCATTCCAGATCATTCTTCAGAATCTCAGAACACGGCCGGAGTTTTCTGCTGGTAACTATAGAGAACCGGGGTCACAGGGTTCCCCCTTCATTTCTTCTACACTCGGACTTGGGAGGAAAAGACCAAGTCCCAGACAAGCTCATCGAAGTGGCTGCGTCCCCAGCCTCTGAGGACACGGGTGGTGTGCCTCTGCACTCTCGGGGTCCTTTGTGCGCCCCACTCCTTGGGCGGCGGCGTCTGGAGTGGTGTGATTCCAGCTGGGCCCTTCCTGGCTGCCTAGTTTTAGGCAACTTATCCTCCCTCACCTCAATTTCTGCAAATGTAAAATGTCCTCACATGTGGGTTTTTATGAGGAGTAAAGGGTAGAACTCATCTGTAGTATATTGAGTTCTCGAGACGTGTTAGCTGTTAATTAACATGAGTGGCTGCTGGAGACTGGCAGGCCATCTGCAGGCGGGCAGCGTGACCTGGCCACTCGCGACGTCAGCCCCGGACGGCTCGTTCGCTCTGTCTGCTCGCTCAAGGGCAGGCCCGGGAAGGCCGATCACACAGGAGCTGGCGCGGCCGGCATTGCCGCGAGTCCCAGGCTGCTTCCGTCACTCGCTGTGTGTCGTTGCGTTATCTCAAGCCAATGGCAAGGTAGGCATTATCTTCCCATCTTACAGAAATGGGGAAAATGGGGGCCTGAGAAGGTGAGCGGGTGGGATGGTAGCAGGCTCCTCCCGTTTTAGCTGAAGGTGGAGGTGGCAGTGGACATGAGGGACAGACGCTCAGATGTCCCGCCTCTGGCGGGCAGGTGCTATGTGGATCGACCACCAGTTCAGGGCGGGTGGCTCTGGCTGCGGCTCCGAAGGAAGCTAGGACTTCTCAAGCCCATCACATTCCCCAGACGGGAAGAGCCGTGGAGAGCTGCGAATAGTGCGTAGCCCGTCCCCGCTCTCTGAGCCAGTGAGGCCGCTGAGCGCCTGCCCTTACCAAGCCTTCGGAGTGCTTTTGTCGAAGCTTCCAAGGACAATCAAAGCAGCGGCCCTTGAGGGAGCTCCAGAGGATGTTCACACCTCTGCCTGAAGCTGTAAATGCACACAAAGCTCCCGCAGACCGCACCGAGCATCACCTACAGCCCTTGCACTGACTCTGGTCCCGGCCCCTGCCCACCTGTCCCAGCTCATCCCCACGGCTCTGCCTGGGCTTTGCTCTCCTTTCATGTTTAACCACTCTGAGTTCCCCAGTAGCCCACTGTTTTTTTATTTCTATGTGATTTTTCAAGATGCACCTCTCCATGCAACGTCCCCCCGACCCAGCAATCTGCTTTTCAGCTCCCTGCCCAGCTGCCCTTTCCCAGGTACTTACCCCTTCCGCTAAGCTCCTGCGTGTGACACACCACCCAGACCTAGCAGCTCACACCAACAACGCATCCTTACTGTTCTGGCTCCTCAAGGTCCTGCGGGCTGCCTGAGCTCAGCTCCGTGGCTCTCACTGGGGTCTCTTATGTGGTCACAGTCCGGTGACCACAGCCAGGTGACCGCAGTCCGGTGACCGCAGCCAGGTGACCGCAGTCAGATGACCGCAGTAGGCTGGGTTGTCTCAAGGCTCCCCTGGGCTGAGCACTCCGGCAGCTCCTTTTCAGCGTCTGTCCATTGCTTGACCGAGGTGATGGACCAGCAGCTGCGGGGCGGGGTCTTCTTGGGATGCCTTCTCCTGGCTGGCTCGGGCTTCCTCGCGGCCTGGTGGTCTCAGCGCAGTCAGACGTTTCCGTGACAGCTGGTCTCTCCCAGAGCATGTGTTCCAGGAGACCGAGGCAGAAACTGCAGCCTCAGACGTCACGCAGGCCACTCCCCTGACTGCTGTCGGCTGCACAGGCCGGCCCAGAGTTACCACGGGGAGGCCCACCCAGCGTGTGAAGGCAAGAACTGCGGTTCTCTGCGAGGCGCCTTGGCGGACTGGCCGCCACACTCCCCTGTGTCCATCTCTGTGCTTTCCCGGACCCATGTGCACCCCCAGCCTTTGTCTCAGGGCGTCACCCCGCCGTGCCGTCTCCCTGCTCCCCCGTGGGTGCCTCTGGGTGCTGGTTGCTTGGCTGGTTATTTTTGAATCTTCCATGCCTGGCCTTCATTAAACACAACTTCACTTCATGGAATTGAATCAAACTGCAACTTAGCGCTCCCCCAGCCTCAGATCACCCGAGGCTCTAGTCAACTGGCTCCCCACTTCCAAACTACACAGGGGCCCCCTGAAACCTGGACCCCGTCCAGGCCAGATACGCCTCAGACAACACAAAACCAAGCATTTCTCCTTTTCCCCTCTGACAACTTAATTCGGTTCTTGAAAAAGACGCCGACTGACAGCCCACAGATTGAGGAACGTATGTCCCCCTCCAGAGGGGCCCTGTGCGCAGACAAGCAGGTGCTTCTGAAGAGCCAGCTGAGCAGGGCAGGTGTGGACACCCGGCCCGACTTCCGCCACCAGGGTCAGCCCTGCCCTCGGAAGAGCCGCGCGGGAGGGTGCTTCTGCACGGAGACATCACCTCGGGGCTCTCTGACAGTCTGACCACCTGCCTGGCTTCAAGCTTCAGTTCTGCCTGAGTTCTTCTGTTTTTACCAGAGTTGGGGGTTGGAGTGGGAGGAAGAGTGAAGAGAAAATCTGTCTTGATCGTGGAGATCAAGGGAAGAATTATGAGATGAAGTGGGAGGGAAGAGAAGCGAGGAAAAATGTCCCCTTCCACAGGTTACAAGGGAAATAAATGCTCACTAGCTCCTACCCTACAAACCACCTCACTCGCCTTTCAGATCATGACCCAAACCTTCTTCTTAATGAAAAAGAATAAATATAACAAGAGCTACCAATTAGCAAGTGCTTGCAGTGGGCCTGGCAGCATGCCAGGACTTGACATCTGTCACCCCATCGAGCCCACACCATTCCGGGAGACGGGTGTCTCGCCTGTTCCTCCCTCATGCTGTCCCCCGGTTTATAGAAGAAGCCAAGGTTCAGAGAGGTCACGCAGTTTGGCCACGATCACAGAGCCTGTCAGGGCAGAGCTGAGACTCTCGCCCTTGCCCGACTGCCTTTCCGCCTTCGTGCTCAGAACGGGTCCAGCAGCACCAGCCTCGCCTAGAAACTGATCGGAAATGCAGGTTCTCAGGCCCTGCGGAGACCTGCTGAGGCCGAGTGGGCCAGGTGATTCTTTCACACGTCGGCGTGGGAGTGGCCGTGGCCTCTGGCCTCCAGGCAGGTGGTCCTGAGGCCACTGGCTGGGCCTTGGGCGACTGTTACCCAGGACACGGGAGTGGCTGTCTCCAGGGGCCTGGGAGCACAGGTAACCCCAGACTGGCTAGCAGGCGTGGTCATCCGGATGGCTGCGCGGCTCCCCACGGCGACCCTACAGGGGCAGGACGCCCTTCTTTCTTTCAGTATTTTTCTACTGATGTATGTTTACCTGCAGCTAAGTGCTCAAAGCCTTCCGTGTAACAGCACCCGGATGACGATGTCAGACATTCCCAGCACCCAGAGGCCCCTCCTGCTGTCACCCAGTCAACACCACGGTGTTTCCTGTTCTGACCTGTCCTCACAGGTCTCCTTGACCTGTTCTGGGACGCCAGTGAACAGACAGCACGGAAGGTCCTGTGTCCGTGCGGCTGTGACGGTCTGCGCGCTGCAGTGCATTCAGTGTGCCGTCTGTTTCACCTCGGCAGTCCTGCACCCGTGTCTGCACCGCAGTCCTGCACCCGTGTCTGCGCTCGGCAGTCCTCCACCCGTGTGTGCGCTCGGCACTCCTCCACCCGTGTGTGCGCTCGGCAGTCCTCCACCCGTGTGTGCGCTCGGCAGTCCTCCACCCGTGTCTGCGCTCGGCACTCCTGCACCCGTGTCTGCGTTCGGCACTCCTGCACCCGTGTCTGCGCTCGGCACTCCTCCACCGTGTCTGCGCTCGGCACTCCTGCACCCCTGTCTGCGCTCGGCAGTCCTGCACCCCTGTCTGCGCTCGGCAGTCCTGCACCCGTGTCTGCGCTCGGCAGTCCTGCACCCGTGTCTGCGCTCGGCAGTCCTCCACCCGTGTCTGCGCTCGGCAGTCCTCCACCCGTGTCTGCGCTCGGCACTCCTGCACCCGTGTCTGCGCTCGGCACTCCTGCACCCGTGTCTGCACCACAGTCCTCCACCCGCGTCTGCGCTCGGCACTCCTCCACCCGTGTCTGCGCTCGGCAGTCCTCCACCCGTGTCTGCGCTCGGCAGTCCTCCACCCGTGTCTGCGCTCGGCAGTCCTCCACCCGCGTCTGCGCTCGGCACTCCTCCACCCGTGTGTGCGCTCGGCAGTCCTCCACCCGTGTCTGCGCTCGGCACTCCTCCACCTGCGTCTGCGCTCGGCAGTCCTCCACCCCTGTCTGCGCTCGGCACTCCTCCACCCGTGTCTGCGCTCGGCAGTCCTCCACCCCTGTCTGCGCTCGGCAGTCCTCCACCCGTGTCTGCACTCGGCAGTCCTCCACCCCTGTCTGCGCTCGGCAGTCCTCCACCCGTGTCTGCACTCGGCAGTCCTCCACCCGTGTCTGCGCTCGGCACTCCTGCACCCGTGTCTGCACCGCAGTCCTCCACCCGCGTCTGCACTCGGCACTCCTGCACCCGTGTCTGCGCTCGGCAGTCCTGCACCCGTGTCTGCGTTCGGCAGTCCTGCACCCGTGTCTGAGCTCGGCACTCCTCCACCCGTGTCTGCGCTCGGCACTCCTCCACCCGTGTGTGCTCTCGGCACTCCTGCACCCGTGTCTGCGCTCGGCAGTCCTTCCGTTCCAGTGCCGACGGACATCTGGGTCACATTCACTCTGGGCTGTTATCATGGCTGCTGCCGGCGTTCTGTGCGTGTGTGTGGGAGATGTGCCCAGGTCTCAGACCAGCGCACAAGCGTCCGATCGCTGTCACTCGGCGTGCTGTAAGTTCCAAGAGCTTCTGTCAAACAATTCCCCAGTTGCTGCTCCTGCCATGAGCGCGAGAGTGGGCACTGCTTTCTCCCTGGGCCCGCAGCCAGCAGGAGTCCCTGGCTCTGCACTGGGTTGTCCTCTGAAAGCGGAGGGAGACACTCGATCCCAGTTGCGTACCTGAGGGGCGGCGGCCCCACCGTCCCCTGCAGTCGGTGGGTTTGTGCGTGTTGCTTTCACACCTGGCGTCAGCCAGGACCCTATGGTGCGCCCGAGACACGTGATCCCAGTGAGCTGCAGCAACAGACTCCTAGACATAGTCAACCTTGACAAACACGGGCCGATTTCAGGGCAGTGCGCGGGGAGCTCAGCACGACTCACGTTGTTGATAACCTGCAGAAGGAGAACGACAGCCCTGAGGTCTCCTCCCATCAGCGGCCTCGGGCAGCAGGCTCGCTCACCCCCCTGAGGTCTCCTCCCATCAGAGGCCTGGGCAGCAGGCTCGCTCCCCCCCCCCCCCAGGTCTCCTCCCATCAGAGGCCTGGGCAGCAGGCTCGCTCCCCCCTCCCCCCCCTGAGGTCTCCTCCCATCAGAGGCCTCGGGCAGCAGGCTCGCTCCCCCCCCCCCCCACCCCCCCCCCCCCGGGCCTGCAGGTTACTGAAGGGCTGACTCTGGTCCCGGAAGCTCAGCTCAGGCTGGGCATGAAGCCCATGCTCATTGCTCCCTGACCTCACCCAGCCTCAGCCGTCCACACATCCATGCCCTTCCAAAGAAATGAGCAGCCGAACGTCAGACTTCGCTCCTTCTCCTCCCTCTTAGCCTACATTTTCTTGTTCTCCCCTCACTTTAAAAATCTCCTAATTTTTAAATCATTTTCATCTTAGAGGAGACTGCAAGACGAGAAGGAACCGCCTTAACCCTTTGCCCCGTTTCAGTTCTGACATTTGGTGTACAGCACTCGTTTTTATCCCTCCCTCTGTCTAATTAAACAGGACTTCCTCTACTATTTCAGCATGTTTCCTGAAAACAAGGGCACGCTCTTACATAAGAGGAAAGGGGATTTTATTTAACACCAACACAACACGTGTAATGTGGAGCTCAAATGTAAGCTTCACCAACTGTCTCAGTAACACTTCGCGACGCTCCTGCCTCTCCCCGCTCCGGACCCGTTCATAATCGTGCGTTTATTGTCACACTTGCATAGTGTCTCTCTTTCGTAAAATCGACATGTTGAAGAGTATAGATCAGTGGTTCCATAGAGTGCCCTTGAACTTGTCACTCTACATTCTTACCACACGCAGATTTGCAAATCCCCAGACATAAAATGCTCTCTCTCCACCAGATTTTGTTCGAACCCCTCCACTGGGAATTCCCTCCCCTTCCCGTTCACCCGGAGAATTCTCACTCAGCTCTGAGGCCTTGAGCTTAGCACCCCAGCTGAGCCCATCCGAGCATCTACCAAACTGTACTATGTCATGTGTGCGATTCAGAGTCACTGACCAGGACCCCACTCGGCGCTCCCCCATCTGCCAGGTCCAGGGTCCCCCACGAGTACAGGCAGGAAAGATCCGCACAGCAGCCACTGGCCCCCACATGGCCCACTGTTTCCCGGGGCCCCTCTGTGGTTCCTGGGTAACCTGGACCGTGCAGGGTCAGCTCTCCTGGTTCCTGAGGTGGCACGGACCCACAAGGGGAGCCCTGGCAGACGGGCAGGTCCCTGGCACGTGTGGTAACAGGATACCAACAGCAGACCCAGCACCTACTCTGGGCCGTGCTACATTCCTTACAGATGCTCAATCACTCACTGCTATGAGATGGACACTTTGGGAGCGCGTTGGAGGTATTTTGTACTGGTTCCTGACAGCCAATTGCTAATATTTAGGAATTCTACTGTCTGGTTTTTAAGCCACTGAGTACTTGAAATCGACCACTGTGGAAGTATTTACACCACAGAAATCAGCAAATGCTAAAAATCATGGATTTTTATTTTCTTTTTGGAGAGCTAATTCACCAGCACGCTGGATGTAGTTATTAACACCATTTCATGAATGAGGAAACTAAGCTTGAGGTCAAATCACAAGTATTTTAATTATCTTCTGCTTCATGACACGTTGGCCCCAAACTTAGTGGCTCGAAGCAGCAGTGACTGTTTATTATCTCGCAGTTTCTGCAGGTCAGGAGCTCAGACAGGGTGCAGTACGGATGCCTTGTCTCTGCTCCGTGCTATCTGGGGCCAGATGGAAGCCTAGAGAGCTGGGGCCGGCAGTACCCTGAAGGCCCCTCACTCACACCTGATGATTGACGCTGGCTGTTGCCAGGGGCCGAGCCAGGACTGTCACCTGGAATGCCACGATGTAGGCTCCATGCAGCCCCAGCCTCCTCACAGCACAGTGAGAGAGAGAGAGAGAGAGACAGAGAGGGAGGGAGGGAGAGAGAGGGAGGGAGGGAGAGAGAGGGAGAGAGGGAGGGAGAAGGAGAGAGAGAGAGGGAGGGAGGGAGGGAGAGAGGGAGGGAGGGAGGGAGAAGGAGAGAGAGAGGGAGGGAGGGAGGGAGAGAGAAGGAGAGAGAGGGAGGGAGAAGGAGGGAGTGAGAGAGGGAGGGAGGGAGGGAGAGAGGGACGGAGGGAGAGAGAGAGAGGGAGGGAGAGAGAGGGAGAGAGAGGGAGGGAGGGAGGGAGAGAGGGAGAGGGAGAGAGAGAGGGAGAGAGAGGGAGGGAGGGAGAGAGAGAGGGAGAGAGAGGGAGGGAGGGAGAGAAAAGGAGAGAGAGACAGGGAGAGAGAGAGAGAGGGAGAGAGAGGGAGGGAGGGAGGGAGAGCACGCCAGGTGGAACCTAGGTCACTGGTGTGACTCAGACTTGGCGATCACGCAGCATCCCCTGCCCACAGCTTTGCTCAGGGCTGTCACAAGTCCTGTTTGCATTCAAGGAGAGAGCATAGCCACCCCTCTCAGCAGCGTTCCAGTCACAGTGTGAGGAGACCCTGTGGGGTAGGGGTGGCCTTTGGAAGGTACTACAGTCCAACACAGCCAGTAAGAGGTGAAGCAGAGACTTGAACCCGCAGTCAGGCCCCGGAGGTCATGCTCTTAACCAGTCACCCCGCCGCAGAGGAGCTGAGCAGGGCTGGGAGGCCTGCAGGCTAAGGGCGCGGGGCGGAGACCCGGGGCCCTCCAGGCCTCCCTCTCCTGTCTCCGCAGCATGCCCCAACTCTTCTCATGGCGTCCATCCCAGGGCCCCTCTTCTAAAACAATCTTTATTGTTGGAAGTCTTACAGACGTTCCCCACGTTTTTCCCCAATTCCCCCCTCACCTGGTTCCCACCCCACCCCAGGCCTTCACCACCCTGCTGTCTGTGTCCATGGGCAATGCCTATATTCATATAAGTTCTTCGGTTAATCTCTTCCGGCCCCCTCCCACCTTCCCTCCGAGATTTCTCCGTCTGTTCCCTGCTTCCATGTCTCTGGATCTATTTTATTCATCAGTTTATTGTGTTCATTAGATTCCACATATAAGTGAGACCGTGTGATATTTGTTTTTCTCTGACTGGCTTATTTCGATTAGCATAATCATCTCCAGGTCCCTCCATGCTGGGTCAAAGGGTAATAGATCCTTCTTTTTTTTTTTTTTACAGCTGCATAATATTCCATTATGGAAATGGACCACAGCTTTTTATCCACTCCTCTACTGATGGACACTTGGGCTGTTTCCAGATCTTAGCTATTGTAAATAATGCTGCTATGAACATAGGGGTGAATATATTCTTTCTGGTTGGTATCTTGGGATTCTTAAGATATATTCCTACAAGTGGGATCACTGGGTCAAATGGCAGCTCTAATTTTAATTTTGTGAGGAAATTCCACACTGTTTTCCATAGTGGCTGCACCAGTCTGCATTCCCACCAGCAGTGTACTAGAGTGCCCTTTTCTCCACACCCTCGCCAGCACTTGTTGTTTGATGATTTGTTGATGGTAGATATTCTGGCAGGTGTGAGGTGATACCTCATTGTCATTTTAATTTGCATCTCTCTGATGATTAGTGACATTGAGCATTTTTTTCATATGTCTCTTGGTCATTTGTATGTCCTTTTTGGAGAAGTGTCTATTCAGGTCCTCTGCCAATTTTTTAATTAGATTGTTTGTCTTCCTTTTAATTAGTTGTATGAGTACTTTATATATTTTGGAAATTAAGCCCTTATCAGATGTATCATCGGCAAATATGTTCTCCCATACAGTGGGTTCCCTTTCCATTTTGATGCTGATTTCTTCTGCCATGCAGAAGCTTTTTAGTTTGATGTAGGACTCAATGGCATTTTTATACACCAATAATGAAATCTCAGAAAGAGAAAATTAAAAAAAAAAATTGCATTTACTATCGCAACAGAAATTTAAGATACTTAAGAATAAAGTTAACCAAGGCGGTAAAAGACCTGTACTCAGAAAAGTACAGAATGTTGAAAAAAGAGATAGAGGAAGATACTAACATGTGGAAGCATATACCATGTTCATGGATTGGAAGAATCAACATCATTAAAATGTCTGTACTATCCAAAGCAATCTATAGATTCAATGCAATCCCTATTAAAATACCAACAGCATATTTCACAGATCTAGAACAAATACTCCAAAAGTTTATATGGAACCAAAAAAGACCCCAAATAGCCACAGCATTCTTGGGAAAGAAGAACAAAGTAGGAGTGATCAGAATTTACTGGATATCAAGTTACACTACAAAGCCATTATAATCAAAATGGCCTGGTACTGGCACAAGAACAGGCAGATAGATCAATGGAACAGAACAGAGAGCCCAGAAATTGACCCAACCCATTATACTCAATTAATATTTGACAAAGGAGGCAAGAGCATACAATGGAGTAAAGACAGCCTCTTTAATAAATGGTGCTGGGAAAATTGGACAGCTACATGCAAAAAATAAAACTAGACCACCAACTTACACCATACACAAGAATAAACTCAAAATGGATAAAAGACTTAAATTTAAGTCATGAAACCATACAAATCCTAGAAGAAAATGTAGGCAACAAAATCTCAGACATCTCACATAACAGAATCTTTACCGATACATCGCCCAGGGCAAGAGAAACAAAGGAAAGAATAAACAAATGAGTCCACACCAGGGCCCCTCTCTTTTATCCACACTTCACCCTTCTCTTTCTTTCCCAATAGGCCTTGGGAGCCATTAAACCCAGCACCCAAATCATTAGTTATCAGAAATGCAGCCCTGATTTTCTCCCTTCAACCACTCTTTCGCTGAGACCACATAGTTGCCTGTGCTCAGTCGTGAGCAGATTCCTAGAAAACACTCGCCTTCCTACCTAAAACAGTTCAGATTCTACTGTAGTGAGGAAAAAGAAAAACATAAAAGGATGGTTTCCTGGAGGCGGGTTGAATAACTGTTACCCTACATTATTTTCTCACTAGACCCGTGGGACTTACTTAGTCCTCCTGATTGCTTCAGCACCTGCCATTACGTTGGAGCTTTATTTATTTTATGAATGAATTGATGAGGACAAGTGTATTTTGTCGGGTTACTCTGTGCCAGGTGCTGTCCTAAATGTTTTACGGGTATTAGGTCATTTAATCCTCGCAAAAACTCTGTGAGGCAGGATAACAATAATCCTATTATTATATCCATTTTATATGTGGGAAAATAGACACAAAGAAATAAGTGATTTGTTCAAGAACACAGAGCTAGTAATGGTAGAGTAAACTGTACTACCTATCTCGACAGGAGGGAAGGGAAGGAGGAAGGGAGGGAGGAGGGAGGAAGTGGAGGAAAAGAAGGGAGGGAGGGAAAGTACTCTACTTTTCCATTTCAGGCCAAGACAACCCCCTGCTGAAATGTGAATGTTGCTTTTTGAAGGGTCACTAAAATTTTCCTAGCACAGTGCCTGGCATTCCCACTTTTACCTTCATGTCTTTGGATTCCGAATGCCCTTCAATAGGGTAGCGTCCGACCCTGGCAAGTGCACACGCTGCTGGCGTAGGTGGGCACACACGTCAGAGCGCCCTTCGCAGGTTCTGAGACTTCAGACCCTCCTACTGTCAAGTCTGGGGGCAAGGACGGGAAAGCAAAGTTAAAGAATATGAGTAATGCTTTGTTAAAAAAAAAAAAAAAAAGTCTCTCTGCTTAGATGAGATGTCACCTCAGAGAACAACCCAATAACAAAAAGTTCTTTCCAGGGAAGATTACAAGAAAAAGCAGGGCTTTGGGAGGAGAGGAAGCAGGATCCCAAGACCATCTCTTCAGCACATCTCAGTGTGAGGCCGAGGAGCAGAGGCTAGTGAAGATGTATTGAAAAGAAAAGGCCAAAGAGGAGATGGCAGACTTGTGGGAGGATTAACAGGGACAAGGTGACAGGAGGAAACACAGGATTAGCCATCAGTGACAAACCAGCCTTCCTGAAATCTAGTATAAATCAGATGGCAGAAGGATGAGCAACTTGGAGGCCAACAGCTAGATGCCAAACCCAGGAGGTGGTGCCACGCTGGCCTCGGTGACCGGCAGAGCCCTGACCTCTGGGCACCCGACGTCAGGCGCGAAGCTGTTCCTGAAAGGTGGTGTGCGAGTCAGACCTGGACGAGGGAGGCATACTACAAACCCCACGCATGAATCCTGTGCTGGTGCGGGCTCCCCGAGCAGCAGCCCCTGAGACCAGAGTTCAAGAGCAGGCGGTTTCCTTGGGAGATGACAGGAACTGAATGGGGAGGTGGAGAAGTGAGACAGGCGGTCACCACTCGGCTACCAGTGTCGGCAGCTGGAGCCCAGGCCCCGGGGGTGTCTGCAGGTGCGGGAGGGCCGTGAGCACCACTGTCCCATATGACAGCAAAGGATACGTGAATAAAAGATAGGGTATGCTTTCAACCAAAAGCCACGCGGAGAGACAGAAAGCTGGGATAGGAGTTACTTACAAGTAGTACTCCACAGCAAACAAACATTTTACTGTCTGTTCTTTCTCAGATTTTTAAAAATGTTTTAAATATTTCCATTACAGTTGACATACATTAGTTTCAGGTGTACAACTTCGTGATTAGACATGTACACACCTTATGAAGTGGTCATCCCGGTAAGTCTGGTACCACCTGGCACCTGCCTTGTTATTACAATATTATGGGCTATCTTCCCTGTGCTGTGCTTTGCATCCCCACGACTATTTTTATAACTGGCAATTTGTAGTATTTAAGCCTTTTCCCCTTTTTTCCCCTGTCCCTCCAACTCACCACCCATCTGGGGACCGCCGATTTATTCTTTGTATCTATGAGTTTTTCTTTTTCATTTGTTTGTTTTTTAGATTCCACATATACATGAAATCATGTGGTATTTGTCTTCCTGTATCGACAATGGATGTGAGAGAGACACATCGATTGGTTGCCTCCCCCAGGACACCGACCAGAGCTGGGGAGTGAACCCACAGCTGAGGTACTTGCCCGGGAATCAAACCTGAGACTCTGGTCCACAGACCGACGCTCTAACAGCCAGGATGCACCACAGCCTTTAAATCCACTCATCTATGGATGGACACTTAGGCTGCTTCCTTATCTTGTTAATAGTAAATAACACTGCAGTGAGCACAGGGGTGCATATATATTCTTTGTGTTTTGGGTTTCTTCAGCTATATACCCAGAAGTGGAATGGGTCATATCATAATTCTCTTTTTAATTTTTTGAGGAAACTCCATACTGTTTTCCACAGTGGCTGCACCAATCTGCATTCCCACCAACAGTGCATGAGGGTTCCCTCTTCTCCACATTCTCGATAACATGTTGTTTATTGATTTATTGATGATAGCCTTTCTGATAGGTGTGAGGTGATATCTTATTGTGGTTTTCACTTGCATTTCCCTGATGATTAGTGACGTTGAGCATCTTTTATCATTGGAGAAGTGTCTGTTCAGGTTCTCTGCCCATTTTTTAATCAGAGAAGTTTTGTGTGTATGTGTGTGTTAAGTGGTATGAGTTCCTTATATATTATATATATGAACCCCCTTATTGTATGTCTCATTGGCAAATATCTCCTCCCATTCAGTAGGTTGTCTTTTCATTTGGTTGATAGTATCGTTCCATGTAGTCCCATTGTTTTCTTTTCCCTTCCTGAAGGGACATATCCAGAAACACATTGCTAAGAGCAATGCCAAAGAATGTACTGCCTATGATTTCTTCTAGGAGTTTTATGGGTTCAGGTCTTAGATTTAAGTATTTAATTTATTTTGAGTTTATTCTTGTGTATGGAGTAAGAAAGTGGTCCAGTCTCATTCATTTACATGATCTGTCCAGTTTTCCTGGCACCACTTAGTAAACAGACTGTCTACCACATTGTGTGTTTTTGCCTCTTTTGTCCAAAATTAATTAACCATATAGGCATGGGTTTCTTTCTGGGCTCCCTGTTCTGTTCCATTGGTCTGTGTGTTTGTTTTTATGACAGTACCATGCTGTTTTGATTACTATAGCTGGTAGTATAATTTGCTATCAGGTAGCGTGATACCTCCAACTTTGTTTTTTTTCGGGGTTGCTGTAGCTATTTCGAGTGTTTTGTGTTTCCATACAAATTTTAGAATTTTTTGTTCTAGTTCTGTGAAAAATGCCATTGGTATTTTGATAGCGATTGCATTGAACCTTTAATTGCTTTGGGTAGCGTTTTAATAATGTTAATTCTTCCTATCCATGAACACAGTACAGTTATCCATTTATTTATATCGTCTTCAATTTCTTCCTTTAATGTCTTCTAGTCATGTGAGTACAGGTATTTTACTTCCTTGGTTAAATCCCTTCTTAGGTATTTATTCTTTCTGATGCAATTGTAAATGGGGTTGTTTTTTTGATTTCCTTTTCGGATAACTCAGTATTGGTGTATAAAAATTCAGGCAATTTCTGAATATTAATTTTGTATCCTGATACTTTACTGAATTCATTTATTAGTTCTAATTGTTTTTTCATGAAATCCTTAGAGTTTTCTATATATTGTGTCATGTCATCATCAAATAATGACAGCTTTATTTCTTCCTATACAATTTGGATGCCTTTTTTTTTTTTTTTCTTATCTGATTGCTGGTGCTAGGACTCCAAAATCTATTTTGAATAGAAGTGGTGAAAGTGGACATCCTTGTCTGTTTTCTCATCTTTAAAAAAAAAGGCTTTCAACTTTTAACCGTTGAGTATGATGTTAGCTGTGAGTTTGTCATATGACCTTTATTATGTTGATGTTTGCTCTCTCATCTATAAATCGATGTTGTATTTTATGAAATGCTTTTCCTACACCTATTGATACGATCGTATAATGTTTCTCCTTCATTTTGTTTGTGTGGTGTATCATGTTAGTTAATCTGTGGATGTTGAACCAATCTGGCATCCCATGAATGAGTCTCACTTGATCATGGTGCATGATCCTTTGAATGTATCGCTGAATTCAGTTTGCTAACATTTTGTTGAGGATTTTTAAATCTATGTTCATCAGGGATATTGGCCTATAATTTTAATCTTTTGTAGTATTTTTGCTTGGTTTTGGTATCAGGGTAATGTGAGCCTCTTATAATGAGTTTGAGATCTGTCCTTTCTATTTAACGTTTTGGAATAACTTGAGAAGAATAGGTACTAATTCTTCTTTGAGTGTTTGGTAAAATTCACCTTTGAAGCCATTGGGTCTGGGGTTTTGGTTGCTGAAAGTTTTTGATTACTGATTAAATTTTATTAGTAGTTATTTGTCCTTTTAGATTTTCTGTTTCCCCCTGACTCAATCTTGGAAGACGAAATGTTTCTGGGAGTTTATATATTGTTTCCAGGTTGTCCCATTTGTTGGCACGTCGTTGTTTACAGTATTTTCTCATAGTCTTTGTATTTCTGTGGTGCTGGTTGTCATTCCTCTTTCATTTCTGATTTCATTTATTTGGGCCCTTTTTCTTTTTTCTTGATTAATCTAGCTAAAGATTTATCAATTTTGTTTATCTTTTCAAAGAACCAACTCTTGGTTTCATTGATTTTTTCCATTAGTATTTTTTTTTTTAGACTCTATTTCATTATTTTCTCTCTAATTTTTATTATTTACTTCCTTCTACTCTCTTTGGGCTTTGTTTGTTCTTCTTTTTCTAGTTCCTTTAGATGGAACATAAAATTGTTAATTTGAGATTTTTCTTGTTTCCTGAGGTCTGCATATATTGCTATGAATTTCTGTCTTAGAACGGCTTTTTCTGTTTTCCATAGATTTGGGGTCATTGTGTTTTCATTTTCGTTTGTTTCAAGGTATCTTTTGATTCCTGCCTTGATGTCACTGTTAATCCATTCGTTGCTTAGTAGCATGTTATTTAGCTTCCACTTGTTTGTGTATTTTTCAGTTTTCATCTTGTAACTGATGCCTAGTTGCATATCATTGTTATCAGAGAAAATACTTGGTATTATTTCAATCTTCTTAAGTTTATTGAGACTTGTCTTGTTGCCTATCACATGGTTTACCTTGGAAAATATTCTATGTGCACTTCAAAATAATGTATATTTTGCTGCTTTGGGGGTGCAATGCTCTGAAAATGTTCATTAAATCCATCTGGTCTAGTGTGTCATTTAAGCCTGCTGTTTTCTTCTTGATTTTCTGTCTGGAAGATCTATCCACTGATGTCAATTGGGTGTTAAAATCCCCTACTATTGCTGTATTATTGTTCATCTGTCCCTCTGTGTTCATCAATATTTGCTTTATATATTTAGGTAGTTCTATGTTGGGTGCATAAATGTTTACAAGGATTATATCCTCTAGTTGGACTGACCCCTTTATCTCATGAAATGTCCTCTATGCCTCTTATTATAGCCTTTGTTTTAAAGTATATTTTGTATGATATAAGTAAAGCTAACCCAGCTTTTTTATAAATTTCCATTTGCATGAAATCTCTTTTCATCCACTTATTTTCAGTCTGTCTATGTCTTTCTACCTGAAGTGGGTTTCCTGTAGGTGGCATATGCCTAGGGCTTGTTTTTTTTATCCATTCAGCCACCCCATGTCTTTTGATTGGAGCATTTACTCCATTTACGTTTAAAGTAATTATTGATATGTTTGTAGTTATTGCCATTTTATTGTTTTCTGATTATTTTTATAGTTCTTTGTTCCTTTCTTTTTTTAATTTTATTTTTCAATTACAGTTTACATTCATTATTATTTTGTATTAGTTTCAGATGTACAGCACAATGGTCAGACAATCATATATTTTACAAAGTGATCCCTCCAATATTTCAAGTACCCAAGTGGCATCATACAAAGTTATTACAATATTATTGACTATATTCCCTACACTGTACTTTACACCCCCATAATTGTTTTATAATTACGAATTTATACTTTAAAAAATTGTATCCTCACCCAAGGATATGTTTTTATTGATTTGAGAGAGAGAGAGAGAGAGAGAGAGAGAGAGAGAGAGAGAGAAACATTGATGTGAGAGAGAAACATTGAATGTTGCCTCCCATATACACACCAGCCAGGGACTGAACCTGCAACCTCCGTATGTGCCCTGACCATGAACAGAACCTGCAACCTTTTTGTGTACAGGAAAATGCTCCAACCAACTGAGCTACCCAGCTGGGGCTCGATTTTAACTTCTTAATCCCTTCCTCTTTGCCACCAGCTCCCCCACCCCCCAACATCCCTCCCCTCTGGCAATCATCAGTTCGTTCTCTATATCTGTGTATTTTTTTCTATTTTGTTTGTTAATTTGTTTTGTTATTTAGATTCCACATATAAGTAAAATCACATGACATTTGTCTCTTTGTCTGACTTATTTCACTTAGCATAATACCTTCTACATCCATCCGTTCTTCACAAATGGTAAGATTTCATTATTTTTATGGCTGAGTAATATCTCATTGTGAATATGTACCACATCTCTTTTCTTTGTTGTTGTTGTTGTTAATCCTCACCTGAGGATATCTTTTCCATTGATTTTTAGAGACAGTGGAAGGGAGGGAGGGGCAAGAAAGAGAGAGAGAGAAAAACATCAGTGTGAGAGAGAGACCTTGATTGGTTGCCTCCCACATGTACACTGATCAGAGCTGGGGATCGAACCTGCAACCCAGGTACATGCCATTGACTGAGAATCGAACTCACAAGCCTTTGGTGCAGGAGCTGACACTCTGACCACTGATCCACACTGGCCAGGGCTGTACCACATCTTCTTTATCCAATCATTTATTCATGGGCACTTGATTTGCTTCCACGTCTTATCTATTGTAAATAATGCTGCAATGAGCATAGGCTTGCATACATTTTTTTTGAATTAATGTTTAGGGTTTCTTCAGCTATGTATCCAAAGGTGGAATAGCTGGATCATATGGCAGTTCTATTTTTTATTTTTTGAGGAACTTCCATACTGATTTCCATAGTGGCTGCACCAATCTGCATTCCCACCAACAATGCATGAGAGTTCCCTTTTCTCCACATCCTCACCAAAACTTGTTTTGTTGATTTAATGATGATAGCCATTCTGATAGGAGTGAGGTAATGTCTCATTGTTGTTTTAATCTGCATTTCTCTGATAATTAGTGACCTTCAGCATTTCTTCATATGTCTATTGGCCATCTGTATGTCCTCTTTGGAGAAATATCTATTCAGGTCCTTTACCTATTTTTAATTGGATTGTTTGTTATTTTGGTGTTGAGTTGTATGAGCTCTTTATGAATTTTGTGTATCAACCATTTATTGGATGTATCATTCGCGAATCTCTCCTCCCATTCAGTAGGTTGTCTTTTCATTTTGTTGATGGTTTCCCTTGCTATGCAAAAACTTTAGTTTGGTGTGGTTCTGTTTGTTTTTTTTGTTCTTTTTGTTTCTCTGGCCGGAGAAGATATAACATATAAATATTGCTAATAGGAATGTCAGCTATTTTACTGCCTATGTTTTGTCTAAAACTTTTATGGTTTTGAGTCTTACATTTAAGTCTTTAATCTATTTTGAGTTTATTCTTGTATATGGTACAAGAAAGTGGTCTAGTTTTTGTTTTGTTTTGTTTTTTTTGCATGAATCTGTTCAATTTTCCCAACATTATTTATTAAACAGACTGTCTTTACCCCATTGCATGTTCTTGCCTCCTTTGTCATATGTCAATTGACCATATAGATGTGGGCTTATCTCTGGGCTCTCTCTTCTGTTCCATAGATCTATGTGTCTGTTTTTATGCCAGTACCAGGCTGTTTTGATTACTATAGCTTTGTAGTATATTTTATACCTCCAACTTTGTTCTTCTTTTTCATGATTACTGTGGCTTTTCTGGATCTTTTGTGAATTATTTGTTCTAATTCTGTGAAACACTACATTCATATTTTGATAGAAATTGCATTACATCTATAGATTAATTTGGGTAGTATGAACATTTTAATGATGTTAATTCTTTCTATACATGAACACAGTATATGCTTCAATTTATTTATATCTTCTTTCATTTCTTTCTTCAAAGTCTTATAATTTTCTGAGTACAGATCTTTTACCTTCTTGGTTAAATTTATTCATATATATATTTTTTGATGCAATTGTAAATGAAAATTTTGTCATAATTTTCTTTTGTGATAGTTCATTATTTGTGTATAAATATGTAACTGATTTTTGAATATTTATTTTGTGACGCTACTTTACTGAATTCATTTATCAGTTATAGTAGTTTTTTGGCTGAATCTTTAGGATTTTCTCAATAGAGTATCATGTCATCTTCACATAATGACAGTTTTAATTCTTCCTTTCCAATTTGGATGCACTTTATTTTTTCTTTTCTGACTGCTGTGACTAGGACTCACAGTAGGATGTTGAATAAGAGTGGTGAAAGTGGACATCCTGTCTTGTTCCTGTTCCACTTTTAGGTTTTCCCCATTGATTATGATGTTAGCTGTGGTTTTGTCATGTATGGTTTTTATTATGTTGAGAAATGTTCCTTGTATTCCCACTTTGCTGAGTTTTATCATAAATAGACTGTGGATTTTGTCAAATGCTTTTTTTTTTGGCATCTATTGATAAAATCATATGATTTTTATCCTTCATTTTGTTTATATTGTATATCACATTAATTGATTTGCATCTCAGGAATAAATCTCACTTGATCATGGTGTACGATCTTTTGAGTGTATTGCTGTATTTGATTTGCTAACATTTTGTTGAGAATTTTGATGTCTAAGTTCATTAGGGTTATTGGTGTATAATTTTTTTTTTTTTTTTGGTAGTGTCTTTATCTGATTTTGGGATGGGGATGATGCTGGCTTTGTAAAATAAGCTTGGGAGTTTTCCATCCTCTTGAATTTTTTGGAATAATTTGAGTAGGATAGGTGTTCATTCTTCTTTGAATGTTTGGTAAAATTCACCTGTAAAGTGATTCTGTACAGGACTTTTGTTTGTTGGGAGTTCTTTGCTTATCGATTCAATTTCATTGGTTGTAATTGATCTGTTCAGATTTTTTTTTCTTCAGTTAGTCTTGGAAGATTGTAGGTTTCTATGACTTATTCATTTCTTCCAGATTGTATAATTTGTTGGCATATTGTTGTTTGTAATATTTTCTAATAATCCTTTGTTTTTCTGTGGTGACAGTTTAAAAAAAATTATTTTTTCTTTATTGATTTTAGAGAGAGAGGAAGGGAAAAGGAGATAACTCATTTTGGGCTTTTTTTGCTATTGTTTTTCTAGTTTCTTTACATTTAAAACAAGTTCTTTATTTGAGATTTTTTGTGTTCCTTAGATAGGCCTATATTGCTATGAATTTTCCTCTTAAAACTGCTTTCACTGTGTCCCATAGATTTGGTGTTGTTTTTTCTTTTTTCTTTTTCTTTTTTGTCTCAAGGTATCTTTTGATTTCTTCCTTGATTTAATTGTTAATCCATTCATTGTTTAATAACATGTTATTGAGCCTCCGTGTGTTTGTGTGTTTTTCAGTTTTTTTCTTGTAATTGATTTCTAGTTTCATACCACTGTGGCCAGAGAAGATGCTTTATATGATTTCAGTCTTTTTAAACGTATTGATACTATTTTGTGTCCTAACATGGTGTCTATCCTGGAGAAATGTTTCATGTGCACTTGAAAATAATTTACAGTCAGCTGCTTTGGGAAGAAATGCTCTGAAAATGTCAATTAAATTCATCTGGTCTAGTGTCTCATTTAAGGCTACTGTTTTCTTCTTGATTTTCTGTCTGGAATATCTGTTCATTGATATCAAATGGGTGTTAAAGTTGTCTACTACGATAGTATTACTGTCTATCTCTCTTATGTCCATCAATATTTGCTTTATACAGGGGTGGGCAGAAAGAGGTTTACATTTATGAGTATGCAAAACACAGAGTTAATAAAATTATTGTAATAATCATAACCTGCATGTCTCTTTTCCAATGAACAACTGTAAACCTACTTTTGCACCCCTTGTATATTTAGGTGGACCTATGTTAGGTGCATAAATGTTTACAAGGCTTATATCCTCTTATTGGATTGATCCCCTTATCATTATGTAATGTCCTTCTTTGTCTCTTATTATAGCCTTTGTTTTATTGCTACCACAGCTTCTTAAAAATTTCTATTCACATGAAATATTTCTTTTCATCTCTTTACTTTCAGTCCATGTGTATCCTTTGTTCTGAAGTGGGTCTCTTGGAGACAGCATATATATGGATATTTTTTTCTGATCTATTTATCTACTCTATGTCTTTTGATGGAAGCATTTAATCCATTTACATTTAAAGTGATTACACATTTCTCTTTCTCTCTCTCTCTCTCTCTCTCTCTCTCTCTCTCTCTCTGTCTCTCTCTTCTTACAGATGTCTCTTCAGCATTTCTTTTAATACTAGTTTGGTGTTTATAAACTCCTTTAGCCTTTTTTTTTTTTTTTTTTTGGTCTGGGAAGTTTTTTATTTATTCTTCAATTTTAAATAATAGTCTTTCTGGGTAGAGGAATCCTGGGTGCAGGTCACTGATCTTCATCACTTTGCATATTTCATGTCAATGCCTTTTAGCCTGAAATGTTTCTCAGCTGACAATTTTATGGGGGCACCCTTGTAAGAAACTATCTTTCTCTTGTTGCTTTTAAGATTCTCTTTTTGTCTTTAACTTTGCCATTTTAATTATGATGTCTTGGTGTGGGTCTTTTGGGGTTCATCTTGTTTGAGACTGTGCTGCTTGGACTTGTGTGTCTTTTTCCATTACCAAGTTAGGAAAGTTTTCAGTCATTATTTCTTCAACTAGGTTCTCAATCCCTTGCTCTCTCTCTTCCTTCTGGTACTCCCATGATGCAAATATTGTTGCACTTAATGTTGTCCCAGAGGTCCCTTAAACTATTCTCATTTTTTAAAATTATTTTTTCTTTTTGCTGCTCTGATTGGGTGTTATCTGCTACCTTGTCTTCTAAATTACTGATTCCATCTAATCTGTTGTTGATTCTTTTTAGAGTATTCTTTGCTTCACATATCGTATTCTTTATTTTTGACTGGTTCTTATTGTTTGTATGTTCTTTTTATGCTCACTATCTCTTTGTTGAAGTGCTCACTGAGTCCATCCATTCTTCCCTGAGTTCCTTGAGCTTCCTTAAACCATTGTTGTGATGTGGTTGTGGGAGGAAGCGAGTACTGAGTTTACCTACCCGCCATCTTGACCGGAAGTCTCTTGAGTGTCCTTTTACCATTGTTTCAACTCTGTGTTTTGTCAATTGCTTCCCTCCATTTATTTCGTTTTTTTTTTCTAGGAATTTCTTCTGTTATTTCATTTGGGTATATTTGTTTGTCTCCCCATTTTGGCCACCTCTCTGTATTTGTTTCTGAGTATTAGATCTGTTATGTCTCCCAGTCTTGGTAGTGTGGCCTCATGTGGTAGGTGTTCTGAGGGTCACAGTGGTGCAGTCTACCTGGTCACCTGAGCTATGTACTTCAGGAACATCCTTTGTGTGGGTTATCTGAGCCCACCTATTGTAGTTGAATCTTGATTGTTGTTTTCCCATCTGTGGCTGGGGTGACCCTCGGGCTGGCTGACTGTGAGGTTTGACCTCAACCACAATGTATGATCTCTGCAGGGGCTGACCTCATGGAGTGGAATTAGCTGCAGCATGGTCTTGTACCTGACATGATCTCCCTTTGGGTGTGTTTCTTTTGGAGCTAATCAGGTCTTAAGCCAGCCACTGGATGTGTTGATTTTGGGGTTTCTTGGGAGTAATTCTGGTGTAGGTCAATGTCACATGCTGCTTGTGACCAGCCCTGAGCTATCTGTTAGGTGCTACAAAGCAATCCCTATTGATGGCTGCCTTTGCTGGTCCTGGGTGCACATGGAAGAGGCCAAGCTGTGCACCAAGGCCAGCTTCCATCAGTACCAAGCCTGAGGTCAGCCAAAGGCCCCAGGCACACAGAGACTGCTTCCATTTTCCAGCTGCCTGTTAGACTCAGCCACTGAGAGAGCCTTTGGTGGTACATGAGTTATGTTGAGGCAGGTTCTCAGTGAATCACCAGGTAGGGGCAAGTGGAGTTTACCAGGTTGATACAGATTCCAACTTGGCACCAGTGCTGAGTCTGAGGTTACTCGATAAAAGTCTCAGGGCACACCAAGGCCAGCTGCCACCTGCCTGGGACCTGTGGAACCTTGTGGTTGGGGTAGTCTCAGGGAATCCTCAGGGTGAGGCCAGTAGAGTTCATCAGGCTAAAACAAATTAAGATGTGGCTGTATGTAGGGAGGACTCTGCACAGGAATGAGTGCACCAGTTGGGGAGCATGAGGAAAAATGCCCCTCTTCCTAGGGTGACACCGCTCAGTCTCTCCCTGTGTGTCTCTGGCATCCTTAAGTCTGCCCGATTTTCTCCTAAGTTTTTCAAGGAAGACTCTAGGCCCAGGCTGGCCTCAGCTAGCAGACTCCTTCTCAGGGTGGGAGCTTGATGGGGTGGGGTCTCAGGGAGTTGAGGGGGTGGCTAGTGCACCTTCCCAGGCTGATGCCATAGGAGGATCAGTGCAGTGAGAATTGGCCTTCACCCTGAAGCCACTCCACTCAGTCTCTCCCTGTGCATCTCTAACACGCCCTGAGTCTGCCTGGACCTCCTTGTGAACCTTCCGAGAAAGACTGTAAGGTGGGCCCAGGATGGC
Organism: Tadarida brasiliensis; assembly: GCA_030848825.1. Classification (NCBI taxonomy): domain Eukaryota; kingdom Metazoa; phylum Chordata; class Mammalia; order Chiroptera; family Molossidae; genus Tadarida; species Tadarida brasiliensis. Next base: position 1,596,606 of record CM061274.1, on the reverse strand, counting down.
TGCACTTGTTGATTCTTCCTCAGGGTGCAAGCTTGGCAGAGCTGGGCCACAGAGAGTGGAAAGTGTGGGGCATCTTCCTGTGTGGAGGGGCGTGCATGCTCCATCCCTCTCCTCCAAGCCGCACAACGCAATCTCCCCCTCTGCGACTTCAGTCCACTCTGAGCCATCGTCCCTCTGCTGGAGCCCAGGGTGAGTGCCATGAACAACATTCTGTGTGCTGGCCCTTTAAGAGGGCATCTGGCTTTCTATCAGACTCCTGTCTCGCCCCTGTGAAAAGTACCCCTGCTGGTTTTCACAGCTAGATGTTATGGGTTTTTCTTCCTGCCACTGGTGCTGGGGCTGGGAAGACCAGCATGGGGTTGAGACCCCTAACTTCTTAGGGTGGGTATTTACAGCTGAGCTATCACTGGAGATTCCCAACCACTGCCTGTGTTTGCGGGGGCCAGCTTTTTCACAGTCCACCCTCCTCCAGTGTCAAGGTCGCTTCTGCAAATCCTCGGTTATAAGGCTTCTGTTCAGCTAGTCTTCAACTGGCCACTCAGGTTGATTGTTCCATAATTTAGTTGTAGTTCCAGTTTGGTCCTGGGAGGAGGGGAGGGTAACTTCCACCAATTCTGCCAACGTTTTGGATCTCCTGTTCCTTTCCTATCCTCCTACTCTCTTCTCTTGTGTTCTGATGACTTTTTGTAGTGTTGGGTTTGAGTTCCTTTCTCTGTAGTTGTCGTATATCTGTTATAGATTTTTGATTTGTGGTTTCTGTGTGCTTCATATATACTAACCTAGATTGATAGCAGTCTATTTTAAGTTGATGGTTGCTTAAGTTGGAACACTTTCTAAAATCATTAGTTGTTACTCACCCCTCCACATTTATGTCTTTGTCTTCTTTTTTTATTCTTGTGTGCGTGTGTGTTTGTGTGCATCCTTTAATTTATAGTTGCAATTACACATGCTCTTTCTACTTTTGCCTTTACACCTTTCTACTAGTTTTATGTTGGTTGACCCACTGCTTCTACTGTTTGTTTTTGTCAGTTAGCACTTTTTTCTTTCCTGTACATTTTTAAAAATTAATTAATTTTTGTTACAGATTTTTCTTCTTTTCCCCCCATTGACACCCTCCTCCCAACCCCCACCCCCCAGCATAATTGTCTATGTTCATTGGTTACACATGCATGCATATAAGTTCTGTGGTCTATCTCTTCCCTCCCCCATCCCCCTCTACTGAGGTTTTTCCTGTACATTTTTAAAAATTAAATTTATTGGGATGAAATTGTTTAATAAAATTATATAGGTTTCAAATGTGCAGTTCTATGATACATTGTATGTGTATTGCATTGTTTACTACCCAAAGTCAAATCTTCTGTCACCATATATTTGACTCCATTTACTCCTTACTTCTCTCCCACCCCCTCCCTCTGGTAACCACCATACTGTTGTCTGTGTCTACGAGTTTTTGAATGTTTGTTTGTCCTGTTTGTTCATTTGTTGCTTTCAGTTTTATATCCCACATATGAGTGATTACTAATATTTTTGTTCTTTTCTTTTCTTTTCTACTTAAATAATTCCCTTTAGCACTTCTTGTGATACTGATCGAGTGGTGATGAACTCCTTTAGCTTTTCCTCATCTGGGAAACTCTTTACTTCTCCTTTGATTCTAAAAGATAGCCTGTCTGGGTAGAGCAATCTAAGTTGTAGGTCTTTGCTTTTCATCATTTTGAATATTTCTTGCCAATCCTTCTGTAAAGTTTCTGTTAAGAAATCAGCTGACAGTCTTATGGGAGCTCCTTTGTAGGTCACTAATTGCTTTTCTCTTGCTGCTTTGAAGATTCCGTCTTGTCTTTAACTTTCAGTATTTTAATTATGATGTGTCTTGATGTGGGCTTATTTGGGTTCATCTTATTTGGGACTCTCTGTGCTTCCTGGACTTGTGTGTCTATTTTCTTCACCAGATAAGGCAAGTTTTTAGTCATTATTTCTTCAAATAGGTTTTCAATTCCTTGCTTTCTCTCTTTTCCTTCTGGTTCCCTTATGATGCAAATGTTGCTATGCTTAATGTTGTCCCTTAAACTATGTTCACTATTTTTATTCTTTTTCCTTTTGCTATTCCAATTGTATTATTTTGCTGTCTTGCCTTTCAGATCATTTATTTGATTCTCTGCTTTATCTAATCTGCTGTTTCCCTTCCAATGTATTCTTCATTTCTGACTGGTTCTTTTTTATAGTTTCTATGTGTTTGCTAAGGTTCTCACTGAGTTTATGTATTCTGCCCCCCAAGCTCATGGAACTTTCTCATAACTGGTATCTGAACTCTGTGTTTAGTAGATTGCTTGCCTCATTGTATTTATTTCTTTTTCTGAAGTTTCGTCCTGATCTTTAATTTGGGACATACTTCTTCGTCTCCTCACTTTGGCAGCCTCCCTGTGTGTGTTTCCACGTGTTATATAAGTCTGCCATGTCTCCCAGTCTCGGCAGGGTGGCCTTTTGCAGCAGGTGTCCTCTGAAGTCCAGTGACACAGTCTCCCTGTTCACCTAGCTGGATGGCTCAGGGATGTCCCTTCTGTGGGGTGTACATGCTCTCCTGCTGGAATTCTGCCTTGGTTGCTGTTGGCATGTCAGTGAGTGAGATTAACTACCCAGAGGCAGTTGCCCTGCCCCCTGCCCCTCCAGTCCTCACCCTAAGGCTGACTGGCTATCAGGGCTGTCCATGACTGCAGTGGACAAGCTGTTTTGTGAGGGCTTGTTGGGAGTGATGTCACTGGAACAGCAATAACTGCAGTTTGACATAATCCCGGGAGATATGAAGACCTCCATGGTTTGGCATAGCCCCTGGAGAAGTGGATTCACTGTGTGGCAGGAATCATGAAGAACATTGACTGAAGATATAGAGTGATGGAAAAATAAAAATGCAGGATGGCAGCTGAAGGAGACTAATCTTTGCTTTCTCTATCTATCTGTTATCTGTCTGTTAGGAATCATTATAGAAGTAACATGTAGATGATTAATAATGTAGATGTCAGAATAGACTGCAGAAAGAAAAGGCAAGAAAGTAATAAGAATTTAAGATCAGAATGTAAAAGCTTAAAAGGATCTTAGATAAGAGGAAAAGTCAAGGTCTATGAGAAAGTAACAGAAATTGAAATAGAGGGTGTGGGAAAGGAAGAAGTTAAATGATACAAGGTCTGCGTAAATGTAAACAGGAAGGTTGCTAAGTGATGAGTCACATGGTGAAAGTAATTGTAAAGGTTAAGAGCTGATACAATGTCATTGTTATGCTGGATGAAAAAGTGAAATAGTTAGTGATTAACCCTGTGCCAATACCTAAGAGCTGTGTAAGCGGAAGAGAATGTCTATACATACTTGCTTAAAGGTCAAAAGAAAAAGGAATGAGTAACTTGTTATACAGCCTGAAGATATAAAAATAAAGATTCTGCTAGCCTTAAGCAGCAGAAGGGATCAAGCATCTCCTGGCTCACCACGTCTCCCTCTCTCACTGACTCCATCCCCACCTGAGGGAAATCCTGGACCTGCTGAGGCCAGACCTCGGCAAGGGCTGATTCCACAGAGCTGGAGTGTCTATAGCAGGGCTCTGGTGCCAATCAGTCCACCTTGCAGGTATGTCATTTGTGGAGCTGGTTGGGTGGTGCTCTGGTGAGATCTGAAGGTGGCCACCAGGTGTCATGGTTCCGAAGCCTCTTACAAGAGTAAGGTCTGGTGCGGGCCAACGTCAGCTGCCATTTGTGCCCAGCTGGGGGCACCTGATGGGAGCTACAAGATGATCTATAGTTGATTATTGCTTGTGCTGGGCTTGGAGGTGCTTGGGAGAGGTTAAGCTGTGACCCGGGCCAGCTGCCATTAGTGCTGATCTTGGGACCCAATATGAAGGGCAGCCACTGCTTTTGCGGGGCTTATGCCGCTTAGTTTAAGCTATGTTCCGAGCCAGCACTGGCTGAGGCTTATGCCAGACGCTGGGCCACCTGATGGAAGTTCCGATGCAGGTTGAGACCAGTCACTGCTGTGCCATGCTTGGGGCCACTTAGCAAGAGGTACATATTGAGAAACTGGTTGCTGCTTGTTTGGGGTTTGTGGATCTTGGGGAGATTTTTAGAAAGTGCATAAGCTTGAGCCTAAGAACATCACCTGTGTGGAGTAGCTGCTGGAAGTAGCTCTGGCTGGCCGGTGAGTTGGGTGGGGGACGGGTTCTCAGGGAATCACCAGGATAGGCAAACTGTGTTAGCAAAGTTAATGAAGAGCTCAGATTCGGTGTCTACCTGTGCTGGGCCAGCTGGCTCAAACAAGCCATGGTGCCTGTCAGCACTTCTGTTCCCAGAGACAGCTGCCCTGACCCCTGCCTCTCTGTCCCTAACTGTGAAGCCAGTCAATCAATTCCCTCCCTGTGTGTCCTTGGTGCTTTTTAAGCTGCTGCCCCTGCCAGCTTAGAGCAAGTGACTGGCTCTGAGGGCTGGTCATGACTACGGTGGACAGGCTGTTTTGTGTGGGCTGATTCCACAGAGCCGTGTTCCTGACCCTCAAGAGAAATGCCTGGGACTCCAGCAGCCACTCACTCGAATGCAATCCTCGCTGGTTTTCACAGCTGGATGTTATGGGGACTCCTCTTCCTGGCACTGGTGCTCCAGGCTGGGGAGCCTGGTGTGGGGCTGTCCCCCCTTCTGAGTGGGACTCTGCAGCCGGGAATCCCTCCAGGTTCCTGATCACCACGTGTGCTGTGCGGTCAGCCGTCTTGTGCCACTGCCCCTCCCCTCAGCCTGTGTGGCTTCCTGTTTATGTCCTTCGCGACAGGACTTCTGTTCAGCAGACTGCAGGTGGTTGCTCTGTAGGCTGTCGTTTTCCTGTGCTGTGGTAGGAGGCGGGCACAGCGCTTACCTGCTCTGCCACCTTGGCCAGACATGTTCTTTCTCGGGCTTTTCCATAATGCACACAGATTGCTTGTTCAATAAAAGTGAGAGATATTCCCCCAAAAGAAAAAGTGCAACTCAAATATTATAGGAGAATTTGCTAAGACAGATATTTCTGAAAAACAAAGGCTTCCTCTAATAAGGTCAACCTTGCTTCCTAGTTTATGTTTGGTACAAAAATACAGTTTTAAGGAAGGGGGACATATTTCTATATAGACAGTTGTCTTACAGCCAGGTACACCTGTACCTTGATCTGAGAAAGCCAGGTATTTGCTGGGTCTCACAGGTACCCAGAGCCCTGGTCAAAGCTGCTCTTCCTGGCTACTTCTTGTCATGCCAAGATGAGGTGCCAGCCCTCAGTGTCCTCCAGCTGTGTGGCTCCTGAGGGGTTGGTCTCTCGCCTTACCTTTCCCATCAGGCGCATAGCCTGGGGCTGAGCCTGGGGCTGCAGCCTGTTCCCATGTGGAAGCCTCAGGGGCTGAGGACTGTGCAGATCCTGCTGGGCAGAGCCAAGCTGATGGGCACCCTGCTCAGTAGCAACGTGGGGCAGACCCTCCTCCCTGAGAAACCAGAGCTACATGCCCCAGGGGTTGCAAGAACCCTGGCTCCCCATCAGGGACATAGACTGTCTTCCTGTTGGATGGTACCCGTGGTAGTTTGAACATTTCTGCACAGCTCGAGGGGTAGAGCTTGCCTCATTTGAGAATCATGATGGGTAAACCTGGAGGGCGCATTGTCCTTCCATGTGCACCGTGTAGAGACTCGGAGCTCTGGGCACAGCACAAAAGTGGGCCCAGTGCCTCTTTTCTCTTCCCTCGCCAGCCTAAAGGCTCCAGCCTCCTTGCTCCTCAGTCCCGCTCCCCTCCCCAGTGGTCAGTCTCACCGTGGCCCCCTCCTCCTCACACATATGCAGCTTCTTTCCGTCTGCAAAACTGTCCAACAAAGGTCGGTTTCTTTCAGCTTGGTGTTTATGGAATGAAAGGATCTAATCAACCAAATTCATGCTGAGTATTAATGAATAAGAATACCTTCATGTATTCAGCAAAAGAATGAATCTTCTAACTGCAGAATTTTACCATTCTGTGGCAGGCCAGGAGGCAGTGGTTAGTTTCGTTTTGTTTAATGTAGTCCTAGAAAACAAATCCCAGATTATATCACCGAGTAAGTGGGAACTGGGTTCTCAATTATTGTGTAGAAACAGCACTGCCAGCCAGTCTCGCAGATGCATACTCTGTTAGAACTTTAATGGAAATTGGAGACTACATAATAATACTAGTAAATACGTATCGAGACATTTTTATGCTATACAAGTTATGTTATCTTAGTCAATCCATGCAACAATTTTATGAAGCAGGCAATGTTATTCTCATTTATGTTTTACAGATGGAGACATGGTGCTTGCAGAAGTTAGTCTAAGGCTACATTGTTTTATTTCTTTATTGATTTTGGAGAAAGAAGGGAGAAGGAGAGAGAGAGAGAAACATTGATGAGAGAGAACATCGATTGGCCGTCTCCTGCAAGCCCCCCACTGGGGACTTGGCCCACAACCTAGGCATGTGCCCTGACCTGAATAGAACCAGCGACCTCTTGGTGCATGGGTGGACGCTCAACCACTGAGCCACACCGGCCTAAGGCTACATTGTAACTAAGGAAGCTGGAGTTTGAACCCTGAAAGTCTGGTTTAGGGCTATGGACCCTCTAGCATGTATTACTGTCTCCCAACCACCTCTGAGACCAGGACACTGAGATTGCTGGGAATCGGCAGTAGGGAGACAGGGAGTGGACAGCAAGGACAGAGCCTGCCTCCTCCCTGTCACTAGCTCTCTTCCCAGAAGCAGGGTGTGCGAGTCTACGAGCCACAGAGGGCAGAAGGAGGCAGCAGAGACCCTGAAAATCACTCCCAACCTGCTGGTATTCACGTGTCTTTTATCCATGGCAACTTTGGTTCAAATGAGATGCTACTTGGAAGTCCATATATCCTGAAGATAAAAGTGAGCTACTCTGGCTGAAGGTGGGAGGGGGCAGCCCAAACTTGAATCTTGACCCTATCATGGCCCCTGCGGCTCTTCCATGAAAGCCCTTGGCTTTGAATAGCACATTTGGAAAAACACTGCCTGTTGTAGATTGCAAAAACGGCCAGAATTCTTTGTAGCCCTTCCCATCAAGAGGTGGAATTCATTCCCCACTCCCGGCATTGGAGCTAGACTGCTGACTTACCTGACCGATGGAGCACTGTGGGAGCGATGTAACGATTTAGTTTAGGCCTCGAGAAGTTGCACTCTTGTTCTTCTCTTTGAATCTTTCTACCACCTGGTGTGCCAGTTCTGGCCAGCCTGCTGGAGGACGACAGCCCCTGTGGCCTCAGTCACCCTTCCTGAGACCATCATTAGCCAACCCATCCGCTGACCACGCCCATCTGAGATCTGCAAAGCCCAGCCCAGACCAGCTGGAGGCAGCCCGAACTGTTGACTTGCAAAACTGTGAGCTAGGTAAATGGTCTCGCTATAAGCTGCTAAGGTTTAGAATGGTTGGTTATGCGGCAACAACTAACTGATACAGTTCCCTAATAAAAGAATCACAACATGACACCATGGCCTTCCTCTCAGGTCTCAAAATGTGGGGACAGTACAGCAAGGTGTCCCTCCCAGAGCACGCCTACTCCCCATCCTAAACAGAGCCCTTCCAGCCCACCTGTGCCTTAGGATGTGCTGGGCAGAGGAGACACATGTCCCATCTGCTCTAACTTCAGACAGAATTACAATCACAGAGGGAAAAATTCTCCATTACTTGGCCCCAAGAGGGCAAAATTCCGTCTAGAGAAGTCTGCTCAGAATTCACTGGTGTGGAGAAAGGGCACCTCTCTGTTCCCCACAGATATCTCCAGACTCACGTCATTCTTGAAGTCTGGGGTCGAGGGAGAAGTGGCAGAGGGAATGTCTTAAAAGTTAAACCTAAAACATTAAAGCTGCTGAGAAAACACCAAAAAAATGTAAATAAAAGTGTTCAGCTACAGTGACGACCCCAGGCCCTGGGCCCGGGCCGAGCTTCTGTCCTGCTGGGCGCTGCAAAGCTGTGTCTGTCACTTACTTCTGCGTGACAGCTGGGTGCTGAGGGCGCTGCACCCGGGTGGGAAGTGCAGCCTCTGCGAGATTGCCGAGACGTCGCCCTTCGCAGGAGTATCCTTCATGTGCTCAGAAAGGAAGTGTCGCAGGCACACTAAGTTAACACTCAGCTTTGCCTTTGGGAAAGAGATTCGTTCCTCAGGAGGCTGTGGTTGGAGAGACACCAGCATTAACATAATTCCAGTGCGCTTCATTAGGCCAATCAGAAGAAAGGATGTTCAGAAATCTGCCTGGAAAAAGCTCTCCTGGGGGACACAGATGCTGATTCTCACAGACAGAGACTCTTGCACTCACAGTTGGCAATGGGGGGGGGGTGTATTTATACCTCTCACCGGGGTTGTTTCAACACAATTGGGCAGCTAGTGCTAACTGCCAGCCAGGAAAAAGAAGTCGACTTGTTTTCAAGATAGGAAGCTATATACAAGTTCATTAGTTCACTCACTCACTCTCTTTGTTTACCCAGCAAATGCTTGCTGGGCCCCGCAGTGTGTGAGACAGCCGTGCTGGCCTCTGAGCATCCACTGTGAACAAGACAGGCCCCCTCAAACCCTACAGTCTCCCAGGAAGCAGAGGCAAGTAAGGTAAGACAGTCCTCCACTTACATAAGGGCTCCCTCTGGAATTCTTCTGTAAGTCGGTTTTGGAAAAAGGCCAGAATTGTTCAAAACTCTGGACCCATTCAGCAGGTGTCCACAGACAGCACTAGGGACACCTGAGCAGGCATGGGGCTGTCTACTTTGTCACCTGCCTCACTTCTTAGGCAAACTACCATTAGCATGTCGAGGGAAAGAATGTGGGCAAACCTCCATCCAAGTGCTGGCTCTTTCTTACCATCAGTGCAATCTTGGGCAAGATGCCTGACTCTCGCTGGTAAAATGAGGACAAAAGCAGCACTATAACAGAGACAGCCTACCTTATATTCATTTTCCTCTTCTTTCTCAGTATTGGAGTCTTGGCATGGCGGAAGGCTACAGTGAGCCCAGCTAAAGCGACTCCCTTGACCAGCCTCCCTTGCAGCTAGGTATGGCCATGAGAGCCATCTCTGGCCCATGGGTTAAAACTGAGCACTGTTGGGTGGGATTTCTGGGAAGGCGCTGTAAAGCAAGCTCACGGAGTAAGCTGGCATTGAAATCTTTTGGCTTTCCTCCTTTCCGTTATTGTCAGAAATGTAGACATAAGGGCAGCAGCTGCAGCAGCCACGTTGGACCACGAGGCAACCCTGAAGATGGAACTTCTAAAGCGAAGAAATCCAGAAGGAGCCTGAGACTGACGATCACGGAGCTTCTATTGAGCCTAAGACTGCCCAGTTTCAGGCTTCTTTTATATAAGAAAAATACGAGTATCTTTTAAAATCACTGTTATTTCTAGTCTCTATCAAGAAACCAAAGGCATTCAATAAAAAGGTAAAAAAAAAAGAGGAAGAAAAGAAACTAAAGGCAATTCCACAAGTGTCACTGTGGGACTTGACTGAGGCCATCATACAGAGCACTGAGTCCAGTGCCTGGTCCGCAGCAAGTTCTCAGGAGAGAAGAGATTGTCAGCACACATTTAAAATACTCACATTGTCTTCACTCAGGCTGCTCTAGGATTGTAACACAGACTGCATGGCTTAAATAGCAGATATTAATTTATCACAGTGCTAGAGGCTGGGGAGTCCAAGGTCAAGGTGCTGGACAACTTGATTCCTGGTGAGACTCCTCTTTCTGGCTTGTGGGTGGCCACCTTCTTGCTGTGTCCTTACATGGTAGAGAGAGGGAGAGAGCTCTGGTCTTTCTTCCTTTTCTTATAAGGACACCAGTCTCATCATGGGACCACAACCTAATCACCTCATCTAAAACTAATTATCTCCCGAAGTCCTCACATCCAAAACCTGGAGGCTAAGTCTTCAACATATGAACTTGTTAGACATCAGTCTGTGACATATATGGACCCTACCGGAAAGGTTAATTACAGTCAATTTGCTTAAGTTAGATTAGCATAAATGGGAACTTCCTGGATTATAGTTAGGAGTCTTGAGGGTTATCATAAAGGAAGGGCAGGACACTGGACAGCTGGAAGTGCAGTGTGAGCATTGGGGATTGGAGGCTGTGTCCACGGCCGTATCTAGACGGGAGGGCCAGCTATTCATCAAGGCACTCCTGACTCAGGAGAGTAAAACCACATCAGCTGGTTAAGAAAAGAAGACCTTGAACAATGAAATCAATGGTCAGACCACATATCCATCTTGTGTTTCATTCTTTGCTTTGTGGATGACAAAACAATAGCAGTAACAGACTGTCTGCAGTACTTGCTATGTGCCAGGCTCTGTCCAGGTCTTACCTCCGCGAGGATCGGCCAGGACTGGCAGAAGCAGGGGCCACATTCAAATGGAAGCTTGAGGAGAGTTTAATGGAGGGACCATTTGCAAAGGTGTGGTCAAGAGAGAGAAGCCACAGGGAAGGTGCAGCACCTGGGGGTCAGCACTGGGACTGTTACCACCAGCCCTCTGACCTGAAGCCACGAGGAGACAGAGCAGTCACCAGAGCCCATAGAGAGGGTCACCTGGCAGGAGCCAGGGCCTGGACAGCAGGACACAGCCAGCCTGTGGTGCCCATACGGGACCGAGCCAACCTTGCTCCCCTCCTGCTCCAAACTCGTTTCCCAGGGCTGCCACCTTCCAGAAACCATGGCGGAATGTTGCCCATGGTCACAGCCATTCGGGTCAGCCTCCCGGACACAGCAGGGTGAGGAGGGTGCAGAGTGAACCTGGAAGAGCCATGGTCTTGTCTTTTAATCTTCAACAACCACCTTCTGAGATAGATACTATTATTACCTCTATTTTATAGATGAGGAAACTGAGGCCCAGAGAGAGAGAGATTAAACCATTTATACATTTAAAACACATAATCGTGTAAAGATGTACAAAATACTTGGATTCCCTGGAATAAGGTGGTGAGTTCTGTCACCCAAGCTATTCGGAACAAGGTGTTTCTGCGGAAATACAGGCGGTTCCCTGTGGTAGCTCCGCAGACAGGACAGCCAGCGCTCGGGACAGGCGCGCCCTCTGATGACCTGCATTTTACTTCGAAGAAGCAGAAGCTTCATGAGGCTTACCTAGGTGACCTCTCGGATTCTTTGAAATCAAAGTAGTCTCTGATCAGTGACTACTTAAACTGTTACTTTTGATTTGAAAAAGTAGACCATAAAAATATCTTCACCACCGACAACAAAAACTGCTGAAATTATCAACGCTTTCCAGTGACATATGCCAATGCAGTAAATCCTTCCATCCAGGGACGCAGAAGTGGACGGTGAGAACAACAGAAATCAGGGAACCCACATTCTGCCCTTCCCAATGGCACTCCTGACCATCATGCCCAAAATCTGTTCTTTGCATCCCAAGATTTTTTTCTCAGAGAGGGAAAAAAAGGTTTCCCTGAAGCTATGACATTTCATAGTATTATTGCCCACGGTATTAGTTGCAATTCTGTTGGTACAACCTACAGAAAATCCAACTCAATCTGGCTAAAGCTAAAAAGAAAATCTAGTCTCTGGCCCTAGGATAAGGTTGTCTTTAGGTGTCAGTTAATCTCGGCCCAAAGGATGTCACGAGGAACCAGCTTCCCTCTCTTGGCTCTTCTCCGTGGTGTGGGCCCCATCCTAAGCTTCATGTTGCAAAGTGACACAGAAGCCCTGTGGACCATACCCTTCCAGCATCAAATCAGCAGAAAGGCAGAATTCCACTTCTTTAGTAATGCAAATGAAAATCCTAGACTTGAGTCTCTCAGACCCCAGTTGGCATGGCGTGGATCATGTGGTCACTCTGGCCACTGGAATGTAGTCCTGTATTCCAGTCCCCGGGGTGGTGCTAGCCCTCCTACAACATGTAGACTGAGGCTGGCAAAAGATGACCCCACAGGCATCAGGGCTGCTGCTCAAACAATGGGGAAAACATGAAGGAAAACAGCCCTGTTCACCTCGCTCATCAGACCATCTTCAGAAAGATGACCAGGAAACTTCTGCAGAAATTCCCAAGCTCCCCAAGCCACAGCGGGGTCTGGGGACCGGTCCGTCACCTCCTCCCTCCACATCCCCCGTGGTCCCCACTGGCCTCAGCCTTCTCTCCTGGGGGAGGGCACACAGGCGGGGAACGTGGGTCCCAACTCAATCACCTCCAGTTTTCCCTCGGTTCCTGGAGAACCTTCCTGGTCCGTGTCGGGGTGGGCATGCCGCCTTCTGCCCGAAGCATCCTTGATAAATCCCACACCTCCCCAATGTTCTCCGAGCAGAAACCCTCCTCCTTCAGGTACTCGCAATACTTTGTACATACGGTATCTTCTAAAGAGTATTTTTATGTATCGAAAGTAGTTACCACCAGTCCCTCACACCCTACAATCACTCACATCCGACCAGATTGGAAGCTGCTTGAGAGCAGGGGTTTGCTTTCGTCCATTCTGAGTCCCTACCTCGTGCACACATCTGGGATGGTGTTCAAAAGCGCTGGAAGAATGAATGAATGAATAAACGGATTAATTAATTAAGGGAAGCACTCGTTTATGTGTTTAGCGGATCAATAGCCTTTGGTAAACTCCTACTGTGTATACAGGAGGCACAAGCAAAATGTGGAAAATAAAATTAAATCAGTAAAGAGAAAAGCAAGATTATGCTTATTCTGCTTGTTTTAAAATAGAACAGCCCCGACATGAAAAGCACGTGCCGTGTCCGTGGGCTCACGTGGGGGGTGTGCACCACCAGGTAGGGGAGACAGACCCCAGAGGGCCCAAGAAGCCACAGTGATAGTGGGAAACGTGCTGAGTTGTTCCCACAAGCGCAAGTGGGCTACAGGCATACCGATGAGCTGAGGAGGCGCTGTTGAAAAATCAGATCTCAGAGGCAGAAAGCCCTGGGCTCGAGTCTCCACTTTGCCCTTCCGTCAGGTTCATCAGCTCCTCTGGGCCCCTGATGACCAGCCGGGGCTGCCTGGGAGGCTCGAGCCGTGACCTGCCTGCCATCCCTGATTCCTCCCGAGAGCGTGTCCACCTGCAAAACATCCGAACCACTGCCTCTCGCTCACTTCCCTGAGGGCTCATCTGTGTGAAAACCTTTACGGAGTCAAGTGCCTTCAGTGCCCAGAGTCCTCGCTTCCTGCTGGGCCAGCACAGGGAGCCAGTGTCTGAGCCTGCTGGGCTCCTGAATCGGGAGGGAGGAGAACACACCTGAGGTCAGCACAGGCCCTCTGCACCGGACCCAGCTGTCCTCCCACCAGGTGACTGCTCTTCGCCTGGGCCTCCCACTGCCCAGCGCCCGCTGCCTTCTGCCTGCCCCCAGACGTGCCAAAGGCGAACCGTCCTCGTCCCGGGTGTCCTTCAGATCTTAGCTCAGGAGGCCTTGCCTGACCACCCAGGCAAATTAAACAGGACTCGGGGGGCTGCCACCTGTTTTATTTTCTTCATAACACTGATTACTACTTGAAACTATCTTATTCGCTTGCTTAATTGCACCTGAACTCGAATGTGTGCTTCAGAAATGCGGGGGTGCAATTTGTCTGATTAGCGACTGTGTCTCCAGACCCTGGGATAGTGCCTGACGCATAACAAACAGCCCATCAATATTCGATGAATGAACGGAGGAGTGGATGGAAGAAGGAAAGGAGGAAGGAGGGAGGGCGCACATCCTCACACAGCCATGATAAAGACTCCGCGCTCTCACAAAGCACTCAGCACAGTGCCTGACACTCAGAAACTGCTTCCTACGTCGTCATGATTACTCAGTTATTAGGATAAAAGTGAGCAACACACACACTCGAGAAAGGAAAGCAAACCAACCCCCTTGCTTGGATCCCCCCAGCTCGTGAGGACACCCAGGCCCCTGGCGGAGCGTGCGCCCCACCCCCGCTCTGCTGGGGCTCATGCTCGAACCCGCTCAGACCCCGCGGGCTTGCTGTTCATTTTCTCCTGGCGAACCATTGGCTTTTCTTTTCTAAGAGAAAAAATAAAACACAAAAAGACAGTCATATAACATCTTGTAGATCAAATGGCTCTTGAAAAACTGCATTTTGATGAGTGAGGGAATCAAAACCATATGGTTTCCATTCTCCCGGGATCTCTGCGGGAATGGGGGCAGGGCGGGGCAGGGTAGGAACGGCGGACGGGCCTAGGGGTCTCAGGTCCTTCCAAGCAGGTTGTTGACCACATACAGCTGACTCGGAAGAGAAGGAAATATAAAAGGTTAATTTTTAATCACCAACGTCTCTTTTCTCCTGATTTCCCCTCCCCCATGGGCTGACTTTTGAAAAGGGTAGTGGCTGGATGGTAAGTTTGTGTAATTTCTCCCAGAGAGCAATTTCCAAGTCTCTCCCTGAGGAAATGGCCTGAAGTATCTGCTGAACCCAAATATCTGGAATCAGGTACCTAGATGAGGGGGATTCATTTTTTTGTGGTTGTGTTTCCATCTGCATTTTGCTGATGTGGGCAAGTTGCAAACAGCAGACCCTGACTCTACATAAATCGTGGTTCATGCTCTCATTTCCGTGAGAGGAAATCAAGAGGGACAGGCAGGTCCCCCTTCTTCACCGGAAGCACAGAGAGGCCTCCGCTGTTGCCCGCTCTTCTCGGCCTGATGTCCGGGGCGGTGCTCTGACCACAGCCAGAGCTGCCTGCGCTCACCCTCCTGACACCCTGTCCTCTCGCTGGTCCTCCCAAACCTCTTCAAGGAAGTGCTTATTCTCATTTTACAAAGGAAACTGAGGCACAGAGAGAGTAAGCAACTTAAGCAAAGTCACACAGCTAGAGATGGCCAGAGCTGAGGTTTGAACGTGGCTTTGCCAATGCCAGAGCCTGTGCTCCTGTTACGTCGCAGTGTATCCTGTGCTTTCCACACCTTTGTCTTTGCGTTTGCTGTTCTAGTCACCCAAACAGCCATTCCTGCTAGTCCTGCCCTTGTCGCGGCCACGTGACAAAAAGCCGCCCCAGCCTCCGAGCGGCGTCTCACATAAAGGCTTTCTGAAACTGCAAAGTGGTGAGATTTCTCCCACCTCTGAACCCCAAGTCACAGGGGGCCCTCTGCTGCTGGCCAGCACGTCCACGTCGTCACCCCAGCTCAGCTGGATGGTTGGATGCCCTGGCTTACAGCCAGACACAGCAGCTGTATCCCTGGGGGGACGCGTTAAATCCACGAACCACTCCAGGACTCAGGTTCCTCGTCTACAAAAGGGGGAAGGAACGACCTTGCACTCGAGCAAGCAGCGCGCTAGCGCAGGGACCGCCCCCCGCGGCAGAGCGTCCCTGGAGCCTCCGAAGCTGAAGGGCTCATGGCTTTTGGTCTCGGGTCCCAGTCCACGCAGGGCGCAGAGCAAGCGCACCATGCGGCAGCTGCTGCTTCCAGGCTGTCTCAGGCTGCTTGTCTCCGTCCGCCCACCTGCAGGCAGTTCTCCGTTTGGGCAGTGATTGATTAGCATTTTATTAACGGAGTTTAAAGAAGACAGGAGAGACACAGCCACCTCGGGACAAGGAGGCAGCGCAGGTAAGCGCGGTATCGCCTCTGACCAAACCACATCGATTTTACAACCAAACTACAGAACAAACATCTTTTAGCACCACCTGAAATCAGCTGCATGAAGTCCCACAACTACGAAATTAAAGAAGCAGAAGAACCACATGGAGACTGGTAGGAGGGCAGAGGCAGACTGGGCTGGTCCCACACCCAGTGTGGCTGATACCTCCGCTGGGAAGGTCCTCCCTGAGGACTGAGGGGTCCCCATCCCACACCAGGCGCCCAGCTCAGGGTTCCAGTGCCAGGAAGAGAATCCCCATCACTTCTGGCTGTAAAACCAGTGGGAACTGAGGCTGAGGGAGGCTGAGGCTGCGGGAGCCCCAGGCAGCTCCTCTTTAAGGGCCCACACACGACTTACTTGGACCCATTCCCTCCAGGCTCCAGCATGGCGGAGGCAGCTTGAAAGGCAGCAGAGACATATGGGGAAGAACTGAGTTGTTTGGCACCAGGAGGAAAACTTGAGAGTCACCTTTCTCCTGGACAGAAGGACAGACGTGCTGGTGGAGGCCTTTGTTCCTTTGGTGAACCCTTCCCCTGCGGGTCCTGCAGAGGGCCACCATAGCTGGGACTGCAGCAACCTGGCTCACACTGTTTGCCCCGCCCTGGAGATTCCCTGAGGCCCCGCCCCACCCAACTTTCAGGCCCACCCAAGCTATTTCCAGTGGCTTTATCATAGGATTGGCCTGTCTTGGATCCTGCTTCAGATTTTCCTAAATTCTCTCAAATAAGCAGCATCTGGTCTCAGTGAGCCCCATACCTCTTGTGAAGTGGCCTCAGGCCCAGCACTGGAAGCAGCCAGCCTTGGTTCACAGCTTGGCTTTGCCTGGGCACCTCCAAGTCCAGCACAAGAAGCAGCCATCTACACATAGCTTTGTAGCTTATCCCTGGTGCCCCGGGTAGAACACAGGCAGTGGCTAACCTTGCCCCAGAGCCAGCACACCTAGTGGACAACTTCAGATCACGTTGAAGTGATACCACCCAACCACCTTCACAAGTGACACACTCAAGGAGTGTACTCAGTAGGTACCAGAGCCCTGCTAAAGTAAGTCTTGCTCTGTGTGGTGGGCCTCTACACTGCTGATCCTCCAAGGGAGTCAGAGGCCAATGGTCAGTGGGCACAGCTAGTCTTTTCAGCTGATCAGCCTTAGTAAATCCCTCCCATTGATGTGCCAACAGCAATCAAGACTCAATTACAACAGAAGGGTGTAGAGTCCACACAAGGGGTGCACCTTGATGGCCCAGCTGGGGTGACCAGGGAGGCTCTCACAGGACCCTACAGGACACCTACAATACACCACCCTAGGAAGCCTAGGAGACATAGCAACTCTACCTAATGCATAGAAACAAACACAGGGAGGCAGCCAAAATGAGGAGACAAACATGTCCCAGATGAAAGAACAGAACAAAACTCCAGGAAAAGAACTAAATGAAATGGAAGTAAGCAATCTAACAAATGCAGAGTTCAAAACACTGGTTATAAGGATGCTCAATGAACTTAGTGAGGACCTCAAGAGCATAAAAAAGGACCAGTCAGAAATGACGGATGTACTAACTGAAATAAAAAATAACTTACAGGGAATCAGTAGTAGAGTAGGCAAAGCCAAGTAGCAAACCATCAATTTGGAATATTAGGAAGCAAAACATACCCAATCAAAACAGCAAAAAGAAAGAAAGAATACAAAAAAAAAAAAAAAATGAGGATAGTGTAAGGAGACTCTGGGACAACTTCCAGCATACCAACATTCCCATCATGAGGGTGCCAGAAGGAGAAGAGAGAGAGCAAGAAATTGAAAACCTATTTGAAAAAAATAATGACAGAATACTTCCCTAATTTGGTGAAGGAAACAGACATACAAGTCCAGGAAGCACAGAGAGTCCCAAATAAGATGAACCCAAAGAGACCCACACCAAGACACATCATAATCAAAATGCAAAAGGTTGATAGAAAGCCATGGACCTTGGAAAAATGAAGATGGCGGCAAAATGAATGGAAGCTACACAGACCGTATCCCAGGAAGAAACTGGAATTACAACTACAATAAAGACAAACAGCAGGAAAAACCAACTGAAGAGCAGCTGGAAGAGAGCCAGTACAACCAGGGATAGAGAGAGGATGCCAAATAGAGCCTGGTAGGAACTGTGGAGGCATGTGGGGGCAGGCTGGGAGCCCATGGACAGCAACGAGGACTGTGTTAGTGGTGTGCACTTCCCACTGAGAAAGCAGGAGTTTTAAAAAGCACCAAATCAGCTACAGCCACTCACCTTGGGCTCTGGCAGAGAGAGGGTGAACTGGACTGAAACTGTGTGGAAAGAGTCCAAAGCTCCAGGCTCAGGAGAGAGCTGAGAGCTGAACGGGAGGACGCTGGGACTTTTATGCTGAATGACTCCCTCACAGGACAGTAGCCATATTACTCAAAGAGTCCCTTCCCAGAGCCCTGGGAAGAAGCAGCAGCCCCTCCCACAGGAATCCAACAGCACCAGGCCAGGCCAAAGAAGTGCAAATTGAGGCTCATTAACATCTAAAGTCTGATAGTGAGCAAGTGCCCCACTTGCCAGACATTCTCTTACAACTGAGGAATTTTTTCATTCAGCTGCTGGCTACAAATCCAGGCTCATCAAATAACTGAGCCTAATAGTGTCCAGGCAAAAAACTAGAAGATAACTGAACCTTTCCTTGGCTTGCAAATCTACCTAGGAAAGTAAGACTTGACAGTGGTGTTTAACATAGGTCCTCCTACACTCATCCAAACCTGTAGAGGGAGGCACAACCAGCAGAACACCAACATGCACAGGGAAAATTTGGCAGGCTCCAAAACCCACTGAGATAGCCAAAATGGTAAAACAAAGAAACAAATCCCAAATGAAAGAACAAGATAATTCTGCAGGAAAAAAAATAAATAAATGACATAGAATAAAGCAAGATATCAGAGGGAGAGTTCAGAGTAATAATCGTGAGAAAGCTCAACAGCATGAGTAAAAATATAGAAACATTGAAAACCAACCAATTGGAAATGAAGAATGACATAGCAGAAATAAAGAACACATTGGAAGGAATAACCACCAGAGTAGAGGAAGCCGAGGACTGGATCAGTGAATTAGCAGACAGGGTAGAAAAAATCAGCCAATCAGAATACCAAAAAGAAAAAAACAATTTCAAAACAGGAAGACACCCTAAGAGAACTGTGGGACAATATGAAATATAACAATATCGGCATCATAGACGTGCCAGAAGAAGAAGAAAATGAGCAAGGTCAGAGAATGTATTTGAAGAAATAGTGGCAGAAAACTTCCCTAGCTTGGTGAAGGAAAAAGGCATAAAAGTCCAAGAAGCACAGAGAGCCCCAAGTAAGAAGAACCCAAAGAGGCCCACACCAAAACACATACTAATTAAAATGCCAGAAATTAAAGACAAAGATAGAATCCTAAAGGCTGCAAGAGATAAGCAACAGGTTACGTACAAAGGAACCCCCATAAGGCTATGAGCTGACTTCTCAACAGAAACACTACAGCCCAGAAGGGAATGGCATGAAGTAATCAAGGTAATGAAAAACAAGGATCTGAACCCAAAACTACTCTATCCAGCAAGGCTATCATTCAAAATAGAAGGTGAAATAAAGAGCTTCCCAGACAAAAAAAAAAAGCTAAAGGAATATATTAGCAAAAAACCAGCACTGCACGAAATGTTAAAAGGACTGCTGTAATAAGCAGAAGAAGTAGGAAGAGAAACAACCAGAATAAACAAAAATAGCAATGAATAAGTACATATCAATAGTAACCTTAAACATAAATGGATTAAATGCTCCGATCAAAAGACACAGAGTAGCTGAATGGATAAGAAAGCATGACTCAGGGGGTGGGGGGGAGGGAAGAGATAAACCAGAGAACTTATACGCACGTATGCATAACTGATGGACATGGACAACAAAGCTGGGGAAGGGGTGGAGGGTTGGGGAGGAGGGTGTCAATGGGGAAAAAAGGAGAAACATCTGTAACAAAAATAAATTAATAAAAAAAATAAATAAAAAAAAGAAAGCATGACTCATATATATATTATTTACAAGAGACACACCTCACAACAAAAGACTCACATAAGTGAAAGTGAAGGGATGGAAAAAAATTTTCCAAGCAAATGGAAAGGGAAAAAAAGCTCGGGTAGCAATGCTCATATCTGATAATAGACTTCAAAATGAAGGCCATAATTAGAGACAAAGAAGGTCACTACATAATATTAAAAGGATCTATCCAACAGGAAGATTTAACCTTGGTAAACATATATGCATCTAACATAGGAGCACCAAAATACAGTAAAAAACTTCTGGAGGACTTCAAAGGAGAAATCAACAGTAATACAATAATAGCAGGGGAGTTCAACACCCCTCTGACATTACTAGATAGATCCTCTAGACAAAAAATTAACAAGGAAACAGAGATTCTAAATGAAGCACTAGATCAAATGGATTTAATAGATATCTACAGAGAATTACACACCAAAGCTGCAGAATTCACATTCTTCTCAAGTGCATGTGGGACATTCTCAAAGATAGACCACATGTTAGGGCACAAACTAAGTCTCTATGAGTCCAAGAAGGTTGAAATCATATCTAGTATCTTCTCAGATCACAATGGCATGAATTAGAAATCCATTACAGTGAAAACATTCAAATACATAGAGGCTAGATAGCATGTTATTAAACAATGGATGGGTTACCAAGGAGATCAAGGAAGAAATTAAAAACTTCCTGGAAACCAATGAAAATGAACACACAACACAAAATCTATGGGACACAGTGAAAGCAGTCCTGAGGGGGAAGTTCATAGCAGTACAGGCCTACCTCAAGAAATAAGAAAAATTCCTAATTGACTATCTAACCTCACAACTTAAAGAACTAGAAAGTAAACAAAAAGAAAAACCCAGAGCAAGTAGGGGAAAGAAATAGTAGAGGGCAGAGCAGAAATAAATGACATAGAAACTTAAAAAAACAACAATTCAAAAGATCAATGAAACAAAGAGCTGGTTCTTTGAAAAGATAAACAAGATTGATGGACCCTTAGCCAGACTCACCAAGAAACAAAAGGACAGGACCCAAATAAACAAAATCAGAAACAAAACGGGAGAAGTAACAACTGACACCACAGAAATGCAAAGGATCATTAAAAAAAAACAACTATGAACAACTGTATGCCAACATATTGGACAATCTAGGTGAAATGGACTGATTTCTAGAAACACACAGTCTCCCAAAATTGAACCAGGGAGAAATGGAAAACATGAAAAGACCAATAACAACTAAGGAAATTAAAGATGTAATCAAGAAACTCCCAGCAAACAAAAGCCCAGGCCCAGAAGGTGTCTCAGGGGAGTTTTACCAAAGAGTCAAAGGTCTACCACCCATTCTCCTCAAACTATTCCAAAAAATCCAAGAAGAAGGTAGATTTCCAAACTCATTCTATGAGGCCAGCATAACTCTAATTCCAAAACCAGATAAGACACTACAAAGAAAGAAAACTACAGGCCAAAATCCCTGATGAACATAGATGCCAAAATCCTTAACAAAAATATTAACAAATTGGCTATAGCAATACATCACAAAAAATTATATACCATGACCAAGTAGGATTCATCCCAGGTATGCAAGGCTGGTACAATATTCGCAAATCAATAAATGTGATACACCACATAAACAAAATTAAAGATTAAAAACCACATGATCATATCAATAGATGCTGAAAAAGCATTTGACAAAATCCAGCACCCATTTCTGATAAAAATGCTCAACAATGTGGGAATAGAGGGATCATACCTCGACATAATAAAGGCCATATATGAAAAACCTACAGCCAACATCATACTCAATGGGCAAAAACTACAAGCATTTCCCTTAAGAACAGGAACAAGACAGGGATGCCCACTTTCGCCACTCTTATTTAACACAGTATTGGAAGTCTTAGCCACAGCAATTAGACAAGAAGGAAAAAGAAAAGGGATCCAAATTGGAAAGGAGGAAGTGAAACTGTCATTATTTGCAGATGACATGATACTGTACATAGAAAACCTTAAAGACGCCATAAAAAATCTATTACATTTAATACATGAATTTGGCAAGGTAGCAGGATACAAAATTAACATCAAGAAATCAATGACATTCTTATACACCAATAATGAACTCACAGAAAGAGAAACTAAAAAAATCCCATTTACCATTGAAGCAAAAACATTAAGACACCTAGGAATAAACTTAACCAAAGCAGTAAAGGACTTGTTCTCAGAAAACTACAGGACATTGAAAAAAGAACTAGAGGAAGATATAAAAAAAGTGGAAGCATATACCTTGTTCATGGATTGGAAGAATTAACATTATTAAAATGTCTATACTACCCAAAGCAATCCATAGATTCAATGCAATCCCCATTAAAATACCAATGACATATTTCATGGAACTAGACCAAATACTGCAAAAGTTTATATGGAACCAAAATAGACCCCAAATAGCTACAGCTATCTTGAAAAAGAAGAACAAAGTAGGAGGGATCACAATACTAGATATTAGGTTATACTACAAAGCCATTGTAATCAAAACAGCCTGGTACAAGAACAGGCATATGGATCAATGGAACAGAGAACCCAGAAATTGACCCAAGACATTATGCTCAATTAATATTTGACAAGGTGGCAAGAGTATACAATGGAGTAAAGACAGCCTCTTTAATAAATGGTGTTGGGAAAATTGGACAGCTTCATGCAAAAAAATGAGGCTAGACCACCAACTTACACCATACAGAAGAATAAACTCAAAATGGGTAAAAGACTTAAATGTGACTCGTGAATTCATAAAAATTCTACAAGAAAATGTAGGCAACAAAATTTCAGACATCACATGCAGCGGAATTTTCACTGATACAATGCCTATGGCAAGAAAAACAAAGGACAAAATTAATACATGGGACTACATCAAACTAAAGAGCTTCTGCACAGCAAAAGAAACAACCATCAAAATAGAAAGGGAACCCAGTATGGGAAAGCATAATTGCCAATGATACATCAAATAAGGGGTTAATTTCCCAAATATATAGAGTACTCATACAACTCAACAAAAAGAAGACAAACAATCCAATTAAAAATGGGCAGAGGAGCTAAATAGACCTCTCCAAACAGGACATAACAATGGCCAAGAGAGCCCAGCCGATGTGGCTCAGTGGCTCAGCGTCGACCCATGCAGCAAGAGGTCGCCAGTTCAATTCCCAGTCAGGGCACATGCCCAGGTTATGGGCCCAATCTCCCGTGGGGGGCATGCAGGAGGCGGCCAGTCGATGTTCTCTCTCATCGATGTTTCTATCTCTCTCTCCCTCTCCCTCTTCCCTTCCTCTCTAAAAAAAATAAAAAGAAACAATAAATAAAATAAAAAATGGCCAAGAGACATATGAAAAAATGCTCAACGTCACTAATCATCAGAGAGATGCAAATGAAAACAACAATGAGGTATGACTTCACACCTGCCAGAAAGGCCACCATCAACAAATCAACAAACAACAAGTGCTGGCGAGGGTGTGGAGAAAGGGGGACTCTAATACACTGCTGGTGGGAATGCAAACTGGTGCAGCCACTATGGGAAACAATATGGTGTTTCCTCAAAAAATTAAAAATTGAACTGCCATTTGACCCAGTGATCCCAATTCTAAGAATATATCCTAAGAAGCCTGAAACACCAATCAGAAAGAATATATGCACCCTTATGCTCATAGCAGCACTATTTACAATAGCTAAGATCTGGAAACAGCCCAAGTGTCCATCAGTAGATGAGTGGATAAAAAAGCTGTGATCCATATATACAATGGAACACTATGCAGCTGTAAGAAAGAAAGATCTCTTATCCTTTGAGAAGACATGGAGGGTCCTGGAAAGTATTATGCTAAGCTAAATAAGCTAGTCAGAGAAAGACAAATATCACATGATCCCACTTATTTGTGCAATATAATGAACAATACAAGATGAAGAACAACATAGACCCAGAGACACAGAAGTAGGGTACAGACTGACAAACCTCAGAAGAGGGGCACGAGGGGGAGGAAAAAGATAAACCACAGAACTTATATGCATGTGTGCATAACCATGGACGTGGACAACAAAGCTGGGGTGGGGGCCAGATCAGGAGGAGGGCGTCAATGGGGGGAAAGGAGAAACATCTGTAACAAAAGTAAATTAATAAACATTGCAAAAAAAATGCAAAAGGTTAAAGACTAAGAGAGAATCTTAAAAGCAGCAAGAGAAAAGCAGCCTACAAGGTAGCTCCCATAAGACTGTAAGCCGAGCCCTGGACAGTTTGGATCAGCTGTTAGAGCGTAAATCCGTGGACCAGGGAGTCCCAGGTTTGGTTCCCGCTAAGGGCGCATACCTCGGTTGCAGTTTGTCCCTGGCCCTGGTTGGGATTGTGTGGGTGGCAACCAGTCGATGTGTCTCTCTCACATTGATGTTTCTCCCTCTCTCCCTCCTGCTCTGTCTGAAGATAAGTGCAAAAATGTCCTTAGGTGAGGATAAAAATAATAATAATAATAATAATAATAATAATAATAATAATAAAAGACTGTAAGCTGATTTCTCAAAATAAACTTTGCAGGCCAGAAGGGAGTGGCAAAAATATTTAAAGTGATGAAAAGCAAAGAACTACAACCAAGATTACTCTATCCTGCAAAGCTATCATTTAGAATTGATGGCCATATAAAGAGTTTCCCAGACAAGGAAAAGCTAAAGGAGTTCATCACCACCAAACCAGTATTATATGAAATGTTGACGGGTCTTCTCAAAGAAGAAGAAGAACAAAAATATGAACAATAAAATGGTAATAAATACATATCTACCAACAATTGCATCTACAAACAAAATGAGCAAGCAGAATAGAAACAGACTCATAAATACAGAGAACTTTTTGTTGGTTGCCAGATGGGAGGGAAGTTAGGGGGATGGGAGAAAAAGGTGAAGGGATTAAGAAGTACAAATTGGTTGTTAGACTGAGGAACCTTAAAGGGAAGGGGGGGTGGGGGTGGGAAGAGATAAACCAAAGAACTTATGTGCATATATGCATAACCAATGGACACAAACAATAGTGTGGGGAAGGCAGGAGGGGGTGGTAGTGGGGAGAATGGACTCGGGGGGGGGGGCATCTGTAATACATTCAACAATAAAGATAAGCTTATAAAGAAAAAGTAAATAAAGGAGAGAGGGGCTGGTGGGAGCAGCGGATGAGACGTCGCTCAGAGGAGCGAGGGCAGCCCCTGTGGACTGAGTGCCTGTCCTGTGGTAGGCTTCCAGGATCAATGCGTTCTGTTCGATCCCCACAACCCTGGAAGGTAGGTATTGTTAATGTCCTCCGTTTACAGGTAAAGGAACTGAGGCCAAGAAGGTTGAGTGACTTTCCCAAAGCTGTATTTAGGATTTGAAATTCAACATTCTGAGTCCAGAGTCCAAGGTCTTACCAGCTAAACTAGGTTGCCCCTAAAAGAGAGGATGTTAAGGCTTTCAAATAGCAATAAAACCAAAAGATTGGCCGGTGTTTCACAGGTGCGCTGTTGGGACACGTCTGCTGGAAGTCCATCCAGTGGGAAAGAGGTGCGTTCTCCCCTGGAAGACGTGTTGGCCTGTGGTTCCCATGGACTTGGCCGCAAACGGAAACACTGACTTCGTGAGTAGGCTTGTATATAATTTTATGTTTCTTTTTAAAGGACTTGATTTAACATATACCTGAAGGTGGAGTTCAGCAGAAGTATCCAGGAGGACTAGGGAACACTTGAGAGATCAATATGATGGGGAAACATCTAAATCAGTCCTTCAGAGGTGGGGATCAGGGAAGGCTTCCGAGAGGAAGGGGCAGCTAAGCGAGATCGGAAGTGTGAGCAGTTAGCTCACTGAACGAGGCGCTGTGGCCAGGCTCACTCAGTGGCCATTCCCAAGCCCCTTCCCTTTCACTGTCCTCCACTTGAAGTTACAGCCACTACAACGCCAGGGAAGGGTGCTGGAGGTTCTGAAAACGTCTGACTTTTCCTGCGGAAGAGACAGAGTGGCTGGCTCAGCCCCTTCCCGTTCCTCCTGCCCTGAGCACATGCACCTGCAGCTCTTAGGGCGCAGCAACGAACTCGGAACCAAAGGAAGGGGGGACCCCGCCTCCGACGGCCAGCTGCTGGGGCGATGCGGCTGCTCCGCGCCTCGGCGGAGCCGTTATGTGAAAAAGATGAGCTGCTATCTGACCCTCTAGAGTCCAGTTTTCCCCCACTACTTGCAAAGTATTGCTAACTCATTCAGTAGGTAAAGTGGAGAAAAGTGAGCTGATCTGGGCAGAAAGTCCACTATGTGGAAAACCTGGAGGGGAGAGAGACGGGCCTATCTGAAGATGGGAGATTAAATGTAACCGAGTCTGTGGTGCTGCTGGTGGTGGGTGGAGGGTCCTGGGCGCTGGGCGCCGCGGTGAGCAGTCACACTGGAGAATCATACAAGGGCTACACCATGCAGGGCCTTGCACAGCTTATAAGATTAGAATTTGGAAATTGTAACAATGAGGCACCATGGAAACGCCGTGTGTGTGTGTGTGTGTGTGTGTGTGTGTGTGTGTTTAAGCAGGGGAGTGACTGGGATAAAATTAGCTCTAAAAAGGCCCTCTGGCCTGAGTATTTTCATTCAGTAAACACTTCATGACCATGTGAAAGGGCACTGCTGCAGCCGCTTTGGAAAACTGTATTGCAGTATCGGCTAAAACGAAACACTCGCTACCCATCTCACCACAGAGACATGAAGGCACGTGTCCAGCAAAGACACGTCCAAGCATATTCATAGAAGCTTTCCTCACAGCAGCCGAAAACAGGTGCGACTCAGTGCCCGTCCGTCGAGTCTGAAAGAGCCGATGACCCGCGGGCATCGTCCTACATGAGTACTGCACAGGTGAGGACGGGCAGCCGCCGCGACACGCAGCCACGGAGGGGACCGCAGGCCTGATGAGCCAAAGAGCTTACAGGAAGAGAAGACGTTTGTGTGAGTCCGGGGCCTCGGAGAAGGAAAGTCAAAGCAGATGTCCAAGAGATTATTAAGAAAAATACCCCTGAGGGAAAACAGGGAGGCAGTCAGGAGAGACGGGAACCATCAGACTGGGATGCAGGCCTGTCCTCTGGGAGGGAGGGAGGGAGGCAGGGATATACCCTAGATCACCGTCCATTTCTTTTTTTTTTAATCCTCACCTGAGGATATTTTTCATTGGTCTTTAGATAGAGTGGAAGGGAGGGGGGAAAGAGAGAGAGAGAGAAACATTGATGTGAGAGAGACACATCGACTGGTTGCCTCCCACATGACCCCGACCAGGACCAGGACCGGGGACCAAACCACAACCGAGGTACGTGCCCTTGACCAGAATCGAACCCCCAACTCTTTGGTCCCCGGACTGAGGCTCTAACAGCTGAGCCAAACTGGCCAGGGCCCACCATCCATTTCTCAGGAAGCTCAGCGAGGCAATGGCTGTCCTTGAGCCAAAAGTGCCTGTCAGAGAACTGCCCGTCCCCCAGGAATGAACCTGCCGCGGTGTCCCGGCGGAGCAGCCTGTGGAAAGCAGCTTCCCACGAAGGCCGTGCTGGGCTTCAGGGCTCAGCACAGTGGCCGTGCGTCGGTCCCTCAGCCGAGGTCGAACAGAGCATTTTCATGGCCACAACCTGGAACAGCCCCACAGCGGAAGGTTAAAAACAGGCAAAACCAATATTTGGTGATAAAAGTCAGAATGGTGGTTACTTCCGGAATGGGTGGGGGTGGGGTATGACTGAGAGAGGGCATGAGGAAGCCTTTTGAGATGGCTGGAAGTGTCCAATGTCTTTTTTTTTATCCCCAAATACTGCTTAATTTCTTCTCAATTGCTTCTTCTTTTTTATTTATTATTATTTTTATGGAATGTACTGGGGTGACATTAGTTAATAAAATTACAAAAGTTTCAGGGGTACAATTCTATAATACATCATCTATATATTGTATTGCATGTTCTCCACCCAAAGTCAAGTCTCCTTCCATCACCACTGATCCCCGTTATTCTCTCCTACCTGCCCCACCCCCTCCCTCTGGTAATCACCACACCGTTGTCTGTGTCTATGAGGGTCTGTTTTTTGTTGTTGTTTTTTTGTGTAATCCCTTCACCTTTTTCACCCAGCTCCCCTAACCCCTCTGCTCTGACAGCGGTCAGTCTGTTCTCTGCATCTGTGAGTCTGTTTCTATTTTGTTTGTTAGTTTATTTTCTTCATTAGATTCCACATGTGAGTGAAATCATATGGTGCCTGTCTTTCTCTGACTGGCTGATTTCACTTTTTAATGCTCTCCAGGTCCATGCATGTTGTAAAAAATGGTAAAGTTTTCTTCCTTTTTATTGCCAAGTAGTATTCCATTGTGTAGATGTACCACAGCTTTTTTACCCACTCATCTGCTGACAGACAGTGGAGCTGCTCCCAAATCTTGGCGACTGTAAATAATGTTGAGTGAACATAGAGGTGCGTATATTCTTTCAGATTAGTTTTGGGTTTCTTTGAGTATATTCTCAGAAGTGGATTCACTGGGTCAAACAGCAGTTCCATTTTTAATTTTTTGAGGAAACTCCATACTGTTTGCCACAGTGGCTGCAGTAGTCCGCATTCCCACGAACGGTGCACTAGGGGTCTTCTCCACACCCTGGCCAGCACTTGTTTGTTGATTCACTGATAGCTGCTGTTCTGGCAGGTGTGAGGTGATACTTCACTGTGGTTGTAATTTACATCTCTCTGAGGAGTAGTGATGTTCAGCATTTTTTCATGTCTCTTGGTCATTTGTATGTCCTCTTTGGAGAGATGTCTCCTCAGGTCCTTTGACCATCTTTTAATTGGATTGTTTATCTTGACTGGGGTAGTGATGTGAGATGGGTACAACCTTTCAAGACATCACCTAAGATTTGTACACTTTGTGTACCTCCATAGAAAAAAATTAAGAAGTATTCACTGGGTGAGTGCTCTGTGTCAAATGCAGTGCTTAGCCCTGGGCACATGGCTGGGGGCAGGGGGTGGACTAAAGTAGACAGGGATGGCACCCTCCAGGGGCATGCAGCAAGGAGCATGGTCTGGAACACAAGGTGGAGACAGGGAGGCTGTGCAGCGTCCCTGCTGGGGAGGCCAGTGGCCGTGAGCCGGAGGCCTCTGAGACTGCAGAGGTCAAGTCCAAGAGACAGTTCATCAAAGACTCTTGCAAAAAGAGAATAAAGCACAACTGACTTGCAAGAAATGGGCACTAGAGAAATGAAAGCAAGTCAGAAACCACTGCAGCTGCTCACAGAGGACACTGCTTGTGGAAAGATCAGTTACAGGGAAATTCGGTGTGACCGCTGACATGGGGACCTCAGGGAGCCCCGAGTCCTGGGAGTCTCATCTTTCCTGGAGTCGGCCCCTCTCTGTTCCCAGCAGTGTTTCATTTGGTTTACAGGACCCACTGGGAAATTATGTCTGACATTTTTCAAAGCCAGAAAGGATTGCACACCTGCTGGGAGGCAGGTAGAGGAATGTGGCCTCTGGGGGCAAAGGGTGCCAATTAGAGCCAATTAGAGCCAAATTGACCTGTCATTTGCCAGAAAAGCATAATGGAACTCATGCTGCTCTGGAGGGCTTCTCCCGCGAGCTCATTTGCTCAGAGGAAGTTCTTTATACAAAGTGCTTATGTGATCTTTCTTTCAGAAGAACGTTCAAAAAGTAAACTCATCCCAAATGACCGTGTTCTGCCAACGGTTCTGTCATCACGACTTGGTTTCCAAACATTGGCAACTGGAGATGGTGATGCTGACTTCCAGGCTCCGAATCAAAACACAGCCAGGGTGGGGCAAAAGCAGGTTTGCAGTTGTTCGTACGGAAAGCAATACAATAATATGTAACAATACAAGAATAAACCGTGTGCTTGCATTTTCACAACTGCAAATCCACTTCTGCGCCCCCACACATTCCAAGGAGCCTGCCCTCAACCCCAGAGTTCTCTACAGCTTTCCAGAAAGAAAATCTATAAATAGAACATTTTACACTTGTCTAACTTTTCCTAGGCTTTAAAAAAAAATTCCTACCTCTTTGGTCTGTGAGAAATGCATAACAAAAGTATTATCCAATAATTTGCTGTGCGAGATGGCAGCCTGATTGAGCCATCCCAGTCGGTGCTTTCGGAAAGTGCCATGAGGGGCCCTCTCGCCTTCTCAGCTTTATTTAAACTTACTGGATCAACGTGAATCGATGGACATGTTCACACTTAAAGGCATGGTTAGTGCCAAATCAGTTAAGTTCCTTATGACTTTATGATTAAGAACCCAAGGTTATAAAACATTAATATGAAAATCACTATAAAGCAGAAAGTAGTCGAGTCATTATGTAAGCTTCATTACACAAACAGGGGAAGAGTGATTAGGTAAACTGAGTGCAGTGGTCCCAAAAGGCTCTGCTTGGGACAGAACAAACATTTCAATGACAATAAAGAAGCTGGGAAACTTCTGGTCAAGGTGGCGGGTAGGTAAATGTGGCATCGCCTCTGCCCACAACCATGTCAAAATGACAACTAAACCACAGAACAACCATCTTCAGAACCGCCTGACACCAAGCTGAATGGAAGTCCTACAACTACGAGATTAAAGAAGAACCACATGGAGACTGGGAGGAGGGAGGAGGTGGACGGGCTGGTCCCACACACACGTGTGGTGGATAAAGATCAGAGGGACACCTCAGCTGGGAAGGTCCTCCCTGAGGAGTGAGGGGTCCCCGTCCCACACCAGGTGCCCAGCTCAGGGTTCCAGTGCCAGGAAGAGAATCCCCATCATTTCTGGCTGTAAAACCAACGGGAACTGAAGCTGAGGGAGGCTGAGGCTGCTGGAGTCTCAGGCAGCTCCTCTTAAAGGGCCCAAGCACGGACTTACTCGGACTCGCACCCTCCAGGTTCCAGCATGGGGAAGGCAGCTTAAAAGGCACCAGAGACATATGGGGAAGAACTGAGCTGTTTGGCATTGGGGCAAGGGCTGGAGAGGCAGCGTTCTCCTGGACAGACGTGCTGTCAGAGGCCTTTGTTCCTTTGGTGAGCCCTTCCCCCACGAGGCAGGCAGAGGGCCACCATATCTGGGACATCAGCAACCTGGCACACACTGTTTGCCCTGCCCTGGTGATTCCCTGAGGCCTTTACCCACCCAACTTTCAGGTCCACCCAAGCTATTTCTAGTGGTTTTACCATAGTATTGGCCTGTCTTGGCTCCTGCTTCAGATTTTCCTAAATTCTCTCAAACAAGCAGCATCTGGACTCAGCGAGCCCCATACCTCTTACTAAGTGGCCCCAGGCCTGGCATTACAAGCATCCACCTTGGTTCACAGCTTGGCTTTGCCTGGGTACCTCCAAGCCCAGCACAAGAAGCAGCCATCTGCAGATCGCTTTGTAGCTTATGCCTAGTGGCCCCGGGTAGAACACAGGCACTGACTGATGTTGCTCCAGAGCCAGCACACCCAGTGGACAATTTCAGACCACTTCAAAGCACCACCACCCAACCACCTCCACAAGCGACACACTCAAGGAGTGGACTCAGTGGGTACCAGAGCCCTGCTGAAGTCCGTCTTGATCTATGTGGTGGGCTCTGCACAGCTGATCCTCCAAGGTAATCAGAGGTCAATGGTCAGTGGGCACAGCCAGTCCTTGCAGCTGATCAGCCTGAGTAAATCCCTCCCATCGATGTGCCAATAGACCTTAATTACAACAAAGGGTGTACAGTCCACAGGAGGGGTGCACCTTGAAGGCTGAGCTGGGGTGACCAGGAAGACTGTGTCACTGGACCCCACAGGACACCTACTACAATAGACCACACTAGGAAGCCTAGCGACATAACAACTCAGCCTAATACATAGAAACAAACACAGGGAGGCAGCCAAAATGAGGAGACAAAGAAATATGTCCCAAATGACAGAACAGAACAAAACTCTAGGGAAAGAACTAAATGAAATGGAGATTAAACAATCTAACAGATGCAGAGTTCAAAACACTGGTTATAAGGATGCTCAAGGAACTTACTTAGTGATAATTTCAAGGAACTTAGTGAGAACTTCAAGGAACTTAGTGAGGACCTCAAGAGCATAAAAAGGACCAGTCAGAAATGAAGGATGCACTAACTGAAATAAAGAATAATTTACAGGGAATCAATAGTAGAGTAGGTGAAGCCAAGAAACAAACCATCAATTTGGAATATAAGGAAGCAAAAACTACCCAATCAGAACATCAAAAAGAAAAAAGAATCCAAAAAAATGAGGATAGTGTAAGGAGCCTCTGGGACAACTTTAAGCATACCAACATTCGCATTATGGGGGTGCCAGAAGGAGAAGAGAGAGAGCAAGAAATTAAAAACCTATTTGAAAAAATAATGACAAAAAACTTCCCTAACTTGGTGAAGGAAACAGACATACAAGTCCAGGAAGCACAGAGAGTCCCAAACAAGATGAACCCCAAGAGGCCCACACCAAGACGCATCATCTTCAAAATGGAAAAAGTTAAAGTCAAAGAGAGAATCTTAAAAGCATCAAGAGAAAAGCAGTTAGTTACCTACCACAGAGCTCCCATAAGACTGTCAGCTGATTTCTCAAAAGAAACTTTGCAGGCCAGAAGAGAATGACAAGAAATATTCAAAGTAATAAAAAACAAGGACCTACAACCAAGATTACTCTATCCTGCAAAGCTGTCATTTAGAATCAATGTACATATAAAGAGTTTCCAGAAAAGAAAAAGCTAAAGGAGTTCATCACCACCAAACCAGTATTATATGAAATGTTGACAGGTCTTCTTGAAGAAGAAGAACAAAACTATGAACAATAAAGTAGCAATAAATACATATCTATCAACAATTGAATCTACAAACAAAATGAACAAGCAGAACAGAAACAGACTCATTGATACAGAGAATTTTCTGTTTGTTGCCAGATGGGAGAGGGGTTGGGGGGATGGGAGAAAAAGGTGAAGGGATTAAGTACAGGTTGGTTGTTAGACTGACTTACCCAAAGGGAATGGCAGAGGGGGGACCAACCAAATAATTTATATGCATATATGCATAACCAATGGACACAAACAATAGTGTGGGGAAGGCAGGAAAGGGGTGGGAGCAGGAAGGAGGGTTTCAATGGGGGAAAAAGGAGGGAACAGCTATAATACATTCAACAATAAAGATAAGTTTTTTTAAAAAAAGAAGAAGCTAGGGGAGAAGAAATGGCGGTGGAATGAATGGAAGCTACACAGACGATCTCCCAGGATCAAACGGGAATTACAACTAAAATAAAGACAAATCATCGGGAAAAAGCAACAGAAAAGCAGCGGGAGAGGACCATACAACCAGGGACACTGAATGAGCCTGGTAGGATCTGCGGAGGCGCGTGAGGGTGGCGGGCTGGGAGCCCACAGACAGCAGCGGCCTTGGCTGTGAGCAGCGGCCTTGGCTGTGAGCGGTGGCCTTAGCTGGGAGCAGCGGCAGCAGCGCCCGCCCTCGGGGTTAAGAGCTCCAGCTGCTCCACAGCGCAGAGGGCCGGGACAGAGCACTAAATAGCCACAGCCACTCACCTGAGGCTCTGGCAGAGGGAGGGCGGACGGGACTGGAACTCTGAGGGGACACTTGGGATTTGGAGGGCGCTCAGAGTTTGTGCTGAGCTGTGGCCACAAAGGACGGTGGTGGCCAGCCCCTCCTTCCTGGTTGCACAGACCTACAGCCAAGTTTGCTCCTTCCCAGAGCTGCGGAAGCCCCGCCCTCGGAGATTCCCAGGTGAGGTAAAGAGGTAAAGAAATGCAAATTGAGGCTCATTAACAACCAGCATTGGCCCCACCCTCGGGAAATCCTCTTACACTGTAAACATCTGAGAGAGTTTCTCATTCAACTGAGATCCTAAGGCTTTTCAAGTAACTGAGGCTAATAGCCTCCAGGCAAAAAGCCAGAACATAACTAAACCTTTCCTGAGCTTGCAAATCTACCCAGGAAAGTGAGACTTGATAGTGGTGTTGAAGGAGGGCCCTCCACACTCATCCAAACCCAGTAGAGGGAGCCACAAATAGCAGAACACCAACACCCACAGGGAAAATTTGGCAGGCTCCAAAACCCACTGAGATAGCAAAAATGGTGAAACAAAGAAACAGATCCCAAATGAAAGAACAAGAGAACTCCATCGAAGATGAGATAAATGAAATGCAGCTAAGCAAATTATCAGAGGTAGAGTTCCGAGCCATGATCTTGCGGAAACTAAACAGCATGAGTAAGGACATCAACACCATGAGCAAAGATATAGAAACACTGAAAACCAACCAAGTGGAAATGAAGAATAACATAGCAGAAATAAAGAACACATTGGAAGGATTGACCAGCAGAGTAGAGGAAGCAGAGGACCGGATCAGTGAATTAGAAGACAGAGTAGAAAAAAATCAATCAATCAGAAAACCAAAAGGAAAAAACAATGAAAAAACAGGAAGATAGCTTAAGAGAACTGTGGGACAACTGGAAACGTAATAACATTCGCATTATTGGAGTCCCCGAAGAAGAAGAAAATGAGCAAGGGTTAGAGAATATATTTGAAGAAATAGTGACAGAAAACTTTCCTAACTTGGTGAAGGAAGAAAGCATTCAAGTTCAAGAAGCACAGAGAGCCCCAAGTAAGAAGAACCCAAACAGGCCCACACCAAGACACATAATAATTAAAATGCCAAAAATCAAAGACAAAGAGAGAATCCTAAAGGCAGCAAGAGATAAGCAACAGGTTACCTACAAAGGAAACCCCATTAGGCTATCATCGGACTTCTCAACAGAAACACTACAGGCCAGAAGGGAATGGCATGAAGTAATCAAGGTCATGAAAAACAAGGATCTGAATCCAAGACT
This sequence comes from Tadarida brasiliensis, assembly GCA_030848825.1. Lineage (NCBI taxonomy): Eukaryota > Metazoa > Chordata > Mammalia > Chiroptera > Molossidae > Tadarida > Tadarida brasiliensis. The sequence continues at coordinate 1,562,158 of CM061274.1, read as the reverse complement.
ACTCTATCCAGCAAGGCTATCATTCAAAATAGAAGGTCAAATAAAGAGCTTCCCAGACAAAAAAAAAAAAAGGCTAAGGGAATATATTAGCACCAAACCAGCACTGCAAGACATGTTAAAAGGACTGCTATAATTATTAGAAGAAATAGAAAGATAATTAGAACCACACTGTACAAAAATGGCAATAAATAAGTACATATCAATAATCACCTTAAATGTAAATGGACTGAATGCTCCGATAAAAAGACACAGAGTAGCTGACTGGATAAGAAAGCATGACTCACACATATGTTGCTTACAAGAGACCCACCTCACAACAAAAGACTCACATAGGTTGAAAGTAAAGGGATGGAAAACAATCTTCCAAGCAAACGGAAAGGAAAAAAAAGCTGGGGTAGCAATACTCATATCTGATAAATTAGATTTCAAATTAAAGACCATAACTAGAAAGAAAGAAGGCCACTACATAATATTGAAAGGGTCTATCCAACAGGAAGATATAACCTTGGTAAACATATATGCACCCAATACAGGAACACCAAAATATGTTAAAAATCTTCTGGAGGACTTCAAAGGAGAAATCGACTGCAATACAATCATAGCAGGAGACTTCAACACCCCACTGACATCACTGGATAGATCATCTAGACAAAAAATCAACAAGGAAACAGAGACTCTAAATGAAGCACTAGATCAAATGGATTTAATAGATATATACAGAGAATTACACCCCAAAACTGCAGAATTCACATTCTTCTCAAGTGCACATGGGACATTCTCAAAGATAGACCATATGTTAGGGCACAAACTAAGTCTCTACAAGTTCAAGAAGATTGAAATCATATCAAGCATCTTCTCAGACCACAATGGCATGAAACTAGAAATCAATTGCAACAAGAACATGCAAAAACATATGAACACATGGAGGCTAAATAGCATGTTACTGAACAATGAATGGGTTACCATGGAGATCAAGGAAGAATTTAAAAAATTTCTGGAAACCAATGAAAATGAACACACAACAACGCAAAATCTATGGGATACTGCGAAAGCAGTTCTGAGAGGGAAGTTCATAGCACTACAGGCCCACCTTAAGAAAGAAGAAAAATTTCTAATTGACTACCTAACCTCACAACTTAAAGAACTGGAAAGCAAACAAAAAGAAAACCCTAGAGCAAGTAGAAGGAAAGAAATAGTAAAGATCAGAGCAGAAATAAACGACATGGAGACCAAAAAAACAATTCAAAGGATCAATAAAACAAAGAGCTGGTTTTTTTAAAAGATAAACAAGATTGATGGACCCTTAGCTAGACTCACCAAGAAACAAAGAGAGAGAACCCAAATACACAAAATCAGAAATGAAAGAGGAGAAGTAACAACGGACACCACAGAAATACAAAGGATCATTAGCAAATACTATGAACATTTATATGGCAACAAATTCGACAATCTAAGTGAAATGGACACATTTCTAGAAACACATAGTCTCCCAAAACTGAATCGGAAAGAGATAGAAAACTTGAACAGGCCAATAACAACGAAGGAAATTGAAGATGTAATCAAGACTCTCCCAGCAAACAAAAGCCCAGGCCCTGACGGCTTCACGGGCGAGTTTTACCGAACATTCAAAGAAGAACTAACACCCATTCTCCTCAAACTATTCCAAAAAATTCAAGAAGAAGGAAGACTTCCAAACTCGTTTTATGAGGCCAGCATAATTCTAATCCCAAAACCAGAAAAAGACACTACAAAGAAAGAAAACTACAGGCCAATATCCCTGATGAACATAGATGCCAAAATCCTTAACAAAATACTAGCAAATCGGATCCAGCAATACATCAAAAAAATTATTCACCATGACGAAGTGGGATTCATCCCAGGGATGCAAGGTTGGTACAATATTCGCAAATCAATAAATGTGATACACCACATAAACAAAATGAAAGATAAAAACCATATGATCATATCAATAGATGCTGAAAAAGCATTTGACAAAATCCAGCACCCATTTCTGGTAAAAACGCTCAGCAATTTGGGAATAGAGGGATCATATCTCAACACTATAAAGGCCATATATGAAAGACCTACAGCCAACATCATACTCAATGGACAAAAACTAAAAGCATTTCCCTTAAGAACAGGAACAAGACAAGGATGCCCACTTTCACCACTCTTATTTAACATAGTACTGGAAGTCTTAGCCACAGCAATCAGACGTGAAGAAAAAATAAAAGGGATCCAAATTGGAAAGGAGGAAGTGAAACTGTCATTATTCGCAGATGACATGATATTATACATAGAAAACCCTAAAGACTCCATCAAAAATCTACTAGACTTAATAAATGAATTTGGCAAAGTAGCAGGATACAAAATTAACGTCAAGAAATCGATGGCATTCTTATACACTAATGATGAACTCACAGAAAGAGAAACTAAAAAAACAATCCCATTTACCATCGCGGCAAAGAAATTAAGATACCTAGGAATAAACTTAACCAAAGAAGTAAAGGACCTATTTGCAGAAAACTGCAAGACATTGAAAAAACAAATAGAGGAAGATATAAAAAAGTGGAAGCACATACCTTGTTCATGGATTGGAAGAATTAACATCATTAAAATGTCCATACTACCCAAAGCAATCTACAGATTTAATGCAATCCCCATCAAAATACCAACGACATATTTCACAGAACTAGAACAAATACTTCAGAAGTTCATATGGAACCAAAAAAGACCCCGAATAGCTACAGCAATCTTGAAAAAGAAGGACAAAGTAGGAGGGATCACAATACCGGACATCAGGTTATACTACAAAGCTACTGTAATCAAAACAGCCTGGTACTGGCACAAGAACAGGCACATAGATCAATGGAACAGAACAGAGAACCCAGAAATTGACCCAAAACATTATGCTCAATTAATATTCGACAAAGGTGGCAAGAGCATACAATGGAGTAAAGACAGCCTCTGCAATAAATGGTGTTGGGAAAATTGGACAGCTACATGCGAAAAAATGAAACTAGACCATCAACTTACACCATACACAAGAATAAACTCAAAATGGATAAAAGACTTAAATGTGACTCATGAATCCATAAAAATCCTAGAAGAAAATGTAGGCAACAAAATTTTAGACATCATACGCAGCAAAATTTTCACTGATATATCACCTAAGGCAACAGAAACAAAGGAAAAAATGAACACATGGGACTACATCAAGCTAAAAAGCTTCTGCACAGCAAAAGAAACAACCATCAAAGTGGAAAGGCAACCCACTGTATGGGAGAGCATAATTGCCTATGATATATCAGATAAGGGGTTAATTTCCAAAATATATAGAGTGCTCATACATCTCAACAAAAGGAAGACAAAGAACCCAATTAAAAAATGGGCAAAGGAACTAAATAGACACCTCTCCAAACAGGACATACAAAGGGCCAAGAGACATATGAAGAAATGCTCAACTTCATTAATCATCAGAGAGATGCAAATTAAAACAACAATGAGGTATCACCTCACACCTGTCAGAATAGCCGCCATCAACAAAGCATCAAACAACAAGTGTTGGCGAGGGTGTGAAGAAAAGGGGACTCTAGTACACTGCTGGTGGGAGTGCAGACTGGTGCAGCCACTATGGAAAACACTATGGTGTTACCTCAAAAAATTAAAAATTGAATTACCATTTGACCCAGTGATCCCACTCCTAGGAATATACCCTAAGAAGCCTGAAACACCAATCAGAAAGAATACATGTACCCCCATGTTCATAGCAGCGCTATTTACAATAGCTAAGATCTGGAAACAGCCCAAGTGTCCATCAGTAGATGAATGGATATAAAAGCTGTGGTACATATCCACAATGGAGTACTATGCAGCTTTAAGAAAGAACGATCTCTTATCCTTTGCATTGACATGGGAGGACCTGGAAACTATTATCCTAAGTGAAACAAGCCAAGCAGAGAAAGACAAATATCATATGATCTCACTTATTTCTGGAAGATAATGAACATAACAGTCTGAGGAACAGGGTAGTCCCAGGGACGTGGAAGTGGGGTACAGACTGACATTTGCCAGAAGAGTGGGTGGGGGAGGGGAGCGATGAACACAGAACTTGTACGCATGTACTCATAACCAATGGACATGGACAACAAAAATGGGGACGGGGCAGGGAGGGAGGGGGAGGAGGGTGTCAATGGGGGAAAAAAGGAGAAACATCTGTAACAAAAGTAAATTAATAATAAAAAAAGAAAAAAAAAAAAGAAGAAGAAGCTGGTGTCCAGAAGGCCTTCCATGGGATTTGAATCTGAAAGGAACACTCAGAGGTCTGATGGCCTTGCAGCAGAAGTTCAAAGTTCCCGTGGAAACACAGAGTGGGCTCTAGACTTTCTGGCCCTTACCTCCTGACCTTGGCCAGCCTGCCATCCACCACCAGACACAAGATAAGGACCTACTCTTGGCTGGAGCCAGTTGGCATCTACTTGAAAGTATTTTAAGGATCAATGAAATGTGATTTTTGCCTTTTAGAGTTGACATGGAATTTTTCTCCTGTGGTTTTGGAGCTCAAGGAGGTAAAGAGGAGGGAGTCAGTTGCAGTTTACACTAAAATAATAATGAGGGCTTCTCAAGGGCCAAGTTTGACAAGTTTGATCATTCTCATCCATCTCTACACTTCTCTTCTCCTGGGAGGATGTGGGGGTGACTCATAACCCCCGCCCCTGTGTTACAGACTAAAGCACAGATAAGTTAGATAACTTCCCTCATGGTCACACAGTGAGGAGGGGTAGAACCCAGGCCTGTGTGATTAGAAGGATAGGTTCTTTATCTCCACAAGGTGACAAGGTCTATTGCACCCATTTATTCAAGATGTACTGGCTGGATGCCTTTGCCTGCTCTGTGCCAGGTGTTCTAGGAGCTAAAGATACAGTGTGAACCACACAGCCAGGTTCCTGCTCTCAAAGGGCTTCTATTCCAGTGCAAAGAGACAAATGACAAGTAATTAAACAAATTAACAAAGTCAGAGAGTGATAATGTTCTGCAGAGATTGTTTAAAGGGTAACATGACAGTGGCTGGTTGCTTCTTTCATTGGACGGGTACCTCTTAAGAGATGGCATATGAGTTGAGATTTGAATAAGAAGGCAACAGCTATCCTGAGATCAGGGAGAAGGGCACTCCATGCAGAGGGCAGAGGCAGGTGCAGAGACCCCAAGGGAAGAATGAGTTGGTCATCTGAAAGCAACAAGAAGAGTGCCAGGGTTGTGCATTGCAGAGTACTACAAATTCTTTGTCTATTTCCCTCCCCCTTGAATCTGCGTGCACCTTGAGACTTCCTTTGACCACTAGAATGTAAATGAAGTGATAGTGCTTCAATCTGGGGTCTAGGATTCTGAAAATTTCCTATTTCAGTCTCTTGGAGTCCTGAGCCAACACATAAAGGGATCCAGCTACAGTACTGGGGAGACCATGTGGAGAGAAAGAGGTGCCTGGCCAGCCCCAGCTGAGAAGCCAGTCGTGTGAGAGGGGGAGTTCCAGCCCCAGCAGAGGTCCCAGCCAAATGCAGCCGCAGGAGTGACCCTGAATGAAATCACAGTGGAATGGAGATGAATCTCCAGCTGAGCCCAGCCAATCCACAGAGTCATGAGAAATAACCCATGGTGGCTATTTTCAGCCAGTAAGTTTCAGGATGGTTTGTTTTGCAGCAGTAAATCATTACAGCAGCTGATGTGACTGGAATTAAGTGGAGCAAAGAGGAGGGTACAGAATGGATCAGAGAGGTGTTGAGGGCTAGGTCAGGTGGGGCCTAGAGGCCAGGGAGAGCAGTTAGGATGTCATTCAAAGTGTGATCAGGAGCCATCAGAAGGGTTAGGGGCATGACATGACCTGATGATTTGTATATCTTAAAGCTTATTCTGGCTGTTGTGTGGTGACAAGTGGGGTGGGGAGAGCAAGAGAAGGAGCAAGGAGTTCGGTGACGGCTGTGAGAAGGCCATCAGGAGACAATGGCAGACTGGACCAAGGCAGCGGCGGTGGAAACTCAGTGACCTGGTTTATGTTGTGTTTGCAGATAGAGTCAAAAGAACATGCTGCTAGATGGGGTGTGTGTTGGGACTGGTTGAGGACAACTGCTTGACCCTCGTCTCGAGGAACTCGGCTGATGGTACACTGTTCTCTACTGTGGAGAAGACCGAGGAACAGGAGCAGGTTTGGACAAAAGAGAACAAGAGTTGTCTTAACCACATTAAATTTGAGGCATCGATAAAATATCCAAGTGGAAAAAACAAATGGACATTCGATTACAAGGGTAGCAGGAGTCATGGGGAAAGTGTGATATTTCGAGCTGTGGATCTAAAGAGAATGTTTGTACAGACAAGAAAACGGGCCCTGTTGACCGAGCCCCAGGGGACTCAGACGTTTGGAGCTGAGAGGAGGGGAGGATTTCACCACAAAGGCCAAGGAGCAGCAGTGAGGTGGGAGGAAGACCCGGAGTCCGTGGCAATCACAGAAGCCAGGAGAAAGTGTTGCTAAGGAGGAGGGAGGAATCCAATAAAGTCAAACAGGAAAAGAACAGACGTGACGTTGGTCACGGAACCAACGGAGTCAGCGGTGACCCATGAAGAAACATGCCGAGAACGATACATTTCAGAAGATAGGACACAGAGCAGAAACCAGCCCCCAGCCTCCCTAATCAATGCCATGAATGATAGTATTTAAATTCCTAAATGTTTCATCAATTCAAGGGAGGAAAGAGAATAAAAGGATCTGGAATTGACTGAGTTTAAACTTTAAAAGAAGGAGTTTCCCCCCATATATCATTAGGAAGGATGATGGCTCAAAGGGGAGTATATAGAAATGAGTCATAGGGCCCTGGCCTGTTGGCTCAGCAGTTAGAGTGTCGGCCCGAGGACCAGAGAGTCCTGGGTTCAGTTCCCGCTAGGGGCACGTACCTCGGTTGCAGTTTGTCCCCGGCCCCGGTTGGGGTCGTGTGGGTGGCAACCAGTCGATGTGTCTCTCTCATGTCAATGTTTCTCTCTCTCTCTTCCTCCCTCTCTCCCTTCTGCTCTATCTGAAGATATATGCAAAAATGTCCTTGGGTGAGGACAAAAAGAAAAAAAAAAGAAATGAGTCATAGGAATGCAGAATAGAAATATAAAGTAAGTTAAAGTTGATATGCAACTTGAAAACATGGCTTAAAAATATCAAGCCAGCTGCATCAGTAGCCAGGCCCTCCCAGAAGGAGGCCCCTGCTCGGCCTTGGGGTGTCCAGAGACAGCGAGGGTTGTCACAATGAGGCTGCTACTAGTATCCACGCGTAGAGGCCGGGGAGGCTGATAACCACCCCCCGGTGCAGAGGATCATCCCAACAGCGGGAATTATCCCGCCCCAGATGTCAAAGGTCCGAGGTTACAAACCCTCGTCTGTAGGAGATCCCTGCTGTATAGAAAGAAAACAACCTACCATAAGGTGGCACTTGTTAAAAAACAAACAAAAAAAGCTTGAATTCCCTGCATGTAGCCAATCACCTCTGCTGACCAGACTGCGGAGTTAAGGAGGCCAGGTGTCCTGGTTCAGCCTCTTTCTGATCATTTGTCTGTGTTCGCTCTGGGGTCACACCCTGTGCCCCGCCCAGCAGACCTCTCACCCCCACAGGAAGAGGCTGTGAGCAGCCCAGGCAGGGCCCGGTTCCGAAGTTTCCACATGTAAAGAACCCAGTCTAACCCAAGCACCTTTACAAACGTTTGCGCCTCAGTCTCCACACTTTTAGCTTCTGCTGTCTCAAGAGACAACAAGAAACTATCTTATTTCCAGTACTACTTTTATTTATTTTTTTCCAGTAATACTTTTAAAACAATTGTGGCCCTGGCCGGTTTGGCTCAGCGGTTAGAGCGTCAGCCTGCGGGCCAGAGAGTCCCGGGTTCGGTTCCCGCTAAGGGCACGAACCTCGGTTGCAGTTTGTCCCCGGCCCTGGTTGGGGTTGTGTGAGTGGTGACCAGTCAATGTGACTCTCTCACATCGATGTTTCTCTCTCTCTCTTCCTCCCTCTCTCCCTCCTGCTCTATCTGAAGATAAATGCAAAAATGTCCTCAGGTGAGGATAAAAAAAACAATTGTGAAAGAGAGAGGCAAGACGGCTGAGGCCTCAGGAAGCTCTGTCCATTGGCTCCCAGCTCAGGACCAGACCTGAGGCTAAACTGCAGAACATTCAACTTGAGAAACCACCTGAACAGAGCTGATTGGAAACACTGCGAGTGGGAGCGTGGAGAGCGGACAGGGGAGGACGTGAGCGCTGGGAAGACGCAGGGAAGGTGGGCAGCACAGCTCCTGCCCCTGGGAGGGGACTCAGCCCCACCCAGAGACCCCCAAGGCCAGCAGCAGAGAAGGGAAGGGGAGCCCCGTAGCACTGGACAGTGGGGACCGGAGGTGATTGCCCGCCAGGGACTCAGCGCTCTCCCCTGCTAAAGGCAGCGCGTGGCCGGCACCAGCCAGGAAGCTGGCCCTGACTGCGGGGTCAGAGGCCACAGGGCAGCACAGCGGGCCTGGGGGGTCTGAGCGGATCGCAGGGCAGTGAGTCTGAGGGCCCGGGTGTTCGCTGAAAGAACTTTGATGGGGGCTAGCCAGAGTGCCAGGGGAAGAGGCACGTTCCTCCCCACCTCCAGGGAAGAGGAGGCACCCCTTCCCCCAGCAGGGAACAGTGCTGGGCTGCACACTGGCACCCCGACAGCGGCGCTGGGGATTTGGACATTGGGCTGGGTGGGATCCTGGGTGGCAGCCCCGCCCGGTGAGAGCCCGCAACACAGAAAGATCAAAGAGCCACGGGGGCGTTTGTTTCCTTTCTCCTTTATGTTTCCATTCTCCCCTGCTTGGGGTGGCGACCAGGGGGTGCCAGCAACCCAGGCAGAGCTGAGGCAGACTACCTGCCCTTCCTGTAAGCTACAGGCAACACCCCCGACACAGATCTGTTTAAACCACCCAGACTGGTCCTGACACCTGCAGAGCCCAGAGCTGTGGGGGAAGGGAAAGCAGCCCAGAACGCCTACAGGAGGTGAGCCAGAAGCAGCCCCAGCCTCAGGGCTAGGGAAGCCCTGCCCCTGGGACCACCTGGGATCCACCCCCCAGGGATCAGCCAGCAGGCCAGGGCCAGGCGGGGGCAGCCATCACGTTGCCTGTAGCAGAGAACTGCCCAAGAGGGCAGGGACGCACACCCAAGGGGCCAGAGCCAAGATCATTGGAACAAAATCCAGTGAGCTCGTAGATAGCACATGCAAGGTTTTATTTGTTGTGGTGGTGGTTGTTTTAGTGTGTGTGTGTCTTTAATTTTTATTTTTAATTCAATTTTTTTCTTCTTTTTTTCCCCCATTTTTACTTTTCTATTCTATATTTTACTCAATTTATCATTATTACTTTCTAAAATTATTATTATTTCAGTCATTTTTTTAATGGAAAAATATCCTCGGGAGAGGATTAAAAAAAATTTTAAATAGCATTGACAGAAATTGTGAAGTAAGAATAAGATGGTCTTGAGGCAAGATTCAGTGTGGGTACATTGAGTTATTAGCCCTTTATCATCCCAAATTCCTAACAACATATGTGATCCAGGATCGTGAGAGGGCTTGATCTGTATGTTTGTCCTGGGGAACGGTGGGCTGGGTTTGCCTGTGTGCCCTGGTGTCCTTTAAATAAAGAAGTTGAGACTGTAACCAAAAACCCCAGATTTTTCCGTTTGATCTGAGCTGGCAGGAGTAAGAGGCTCTGTGGAAGGACGCTCATTCTGTCCCGCTGGATCTAGGTTCCGTCTTGATATGCAAGGGCCCCGGGGAAACTGGGAATGAAGTGGTGTATGGCTGGTCAGCGGGCAAACATGTGTTCCCAAACATTTTCTGAAACAAAATATGGAACTCTACTGTTGGACCTTAAGTCTGCACAACAAGCAAACTTCAAGGGCAAAAGAAAGTGCAATTCAAACACTCAAGGCCGACTTCCCGTCAGGATGGTGGGTAGGTAACCGCGGCATCATGTCCTCCCACAGCCACATCACAGTTACAACTAAACTACAGAACAACCATCATTCAAAACCGCCTGAAATCAAGCTGAATGGAAGTCCTACAACTACGAGATTAAAGAAGCCACATGGACACTGGGAGGAGGGCGGAGAGGACGGGCTGGTCGCATACCACGTGTGGCAGATAAAAATCAGGAGGACACCTCAGCTGGGAAGGTCCTCCCTGAGAAGTGAGGGGTCCCCGTCCCACACCAGGCGCCCAGCTCAGGGTTCCAGTGCCAGGAAGAGAATCCCCATCACTTCTGGCTGGAAAAAACCAGCGGGAACTGAGGCTGAGGCGGCTGGAGCCCCGGCAGCTCCTCTTAAAGGGCCCGCACACAGACTTACTTGGACTCCCACCCTCCAGGCTCCAGTGTGCGGGAGGGAGCCTGCAAGGCGCCAGAGTCATATGGGGAAGAACTGAGCTGTTTGGCATTGTAGCGAGGGCTGGAGAGGCAGCTTTCTCCTGGACAGACATGCTATCAGAGGCCTTTGTTCCTTTGGTGAGCCCTTCCCTGGGCTGGCAGACGCCGCCATATCTGGGACTCCAGCAACCTGGCTCACACTGTTGGCCCCGCCCTGGTGATTCCCTGAGGCCCCGCCCCACCCAACTTTCAGGCCCACCCAAGCTGATGCCAGTTGCTTGACCATAGGATTGGCCTGTCTTGGATCCTGCTTCAGCTTTTCCTAAATTCTTTCAAACAAGCAGCATCTGGTCTCAGCTAGCCCTATACCTCTCACTAAGTAATACATAGAAACAAACACAGGGAGGCAGCCAATATGAGGAGACAAAGAAACAGGTCCCAAATGAAAGAACAGAACAAAATTCCAGGAAAAGAACTAAGTGAAATGGAGCTAAGCAACCTAACAGATGCTGAGTTCAAAATACTGCTTATAAGGATGCTCAATGGACTTAGTGAGAACCTCGGTGAACTTATAGAGGGCCTCAAGAGCATAAAAAAGGACCAGTCAGAAATGAAGGAGGCACTAACTGAAATAAAGAATAGTTTACACAGATTCAATAGTAGAGTAGGTAAATTCAAGAAGCAAACCATCAATTTGGAATATAAGGAATCAAAAAAACACCCAATCAGAACAGCAAAAAGAAAAAAGAATCCAAAGAAATGAGGATAGTGTAAGGAGACTCTGGGACAACTTCAAGTGTGCCAACATTTGCATCTTGGGGGTGCCAGAAGGAGAAGAGAGAGAACAAGAAATCGAAAACCTATTTGAAAAAATAATGGCAGAAAACTTCCCTAACTTGGTGAAGGAAACAGACATACATACAAGTCCAGGAAGCACAGAGAGTCCCAAACAAAATGAACCCCAAGAGGCCCACACCAAGACACATCATCATCAAAATGCAAAAGGTTCAAGACAAAGAGAGAATCTTAAAAGCATCAAGAGAAAAGCAGTTAGTTACCTACAAGGGAGTTCCCATAAGACTGTCAGCTGATTTCTCAAAAGAAACTTTGCAGGCCAGAGGGAGTGGCAAGAAATATTCAGAGTGATGAAAAGCAAGAACCTACAACCAAGATTACTCTATCCTGCAAAGCTCTCATTGAGAATCAATGGCCATATAAAGAGTTTCCCAGACAAGGTAAAGCTAAAGGAGTTCATCACCACCAAACCATTATTATATGAAATGTTGAAGGGTCTTCTTGAAGAAAAAGATAAAAAAAATATGAACAAACAAAATGGCAATAAATACATATCTATCAACAATTGAATCTACAAACAAAATGAACAAGCAGAACAGAAACATTCTCATAGATACAGAGAACTTTTGTTGGGTACCAGATGAGTGGGGGCTGAGGGGAGGGGTAAAAAAGGTGAAGGGATTAAGAAGTACAAATTGGTTGTTAGACTGACAAACCTCAAAGGGAAGGGGGGCTGGGGGGTGGGAAGAAATAAACCAAAGAACTTATATGTATATATGCATAACCAATGGACACAGACAACAGTGTGGGGAAAAGCAGGAGGGGGGCAGGAATGGGAAGGAGGGGGGCAATGGAGGAAAAATGAGGAACATCTGTAATACATTCAACAATAAAGATAAGTTTAAAAAAAAAAACACCTCAAGGCCAAGAAGAGACTACTGGACAGAAACCTTCACTCTGTTCTCTGGCAGTATCTTGGTCATCAAGAGAGAGATTATTGGGGTGGCCACTAACTCTGCATGGGTGAAGAGCCAACAGGGTCTAAGAACACCCAGATTATCAAGAGCTACATGTCTAGCCACCAGTGATTCTCCAAGTGTGGTCCCTGGACCAGCAAAATCAGCATCACCTGGGAACTTGTTATACAAACACCCAGATGATTCTCTGATGTATACTCAAGTTTGAGAAGTTCAGTCATTATTTTCTATCTTTTATTTTTTATACTTACCCTATTTCTGGTCTCTGCCCGCTTTGCTTTCATATTATTTTCTTTTCCCCCCTCTCCTAACTCTTTCAGTCTCACACCTTCTAGTATTCTGTGTGTGTGTGTGTGTGTTTTCAGTTTGTTTGTGTGTCTTTTTATCTTTTTGTTGAGGCTGGTGCTTTTATCATTGTTGATGCTGATTTTTTTTCAGGTTCTTTTTTATTTGGTCTGGTATTGCCTTGCCTTCTTTACTTTTATTTTTATTCTCTCTCTTCTAATTCTTTTGGTCTTGCACCTCCTAGTATTCTGTGTGTGTGTGTTTGTTTGTGTGTCTTTTAATCTTTTTTGTTGAGGCTGGTGCTTTTATTATTGTTGATGCTGATATTTTGGGGGGAATTCTTTTTGGTTTGGTCTGCTTTTGCTTTGTTTTGTTTTATCAACACCTATATAACAATTGTCATGATAGGGTTGACAGGTTCGACAGGGTCAGGGTTGAGACTCATAGTTAACAACCCTGAGGGCTGAGCCCACCACAAATGGACAAGAGTAATCAAGACCTAAATTTAACAGGAGAGCCCACATAACCCACACAAGGGTCATTCCTGGAGATCCCAGCTCAGAAGATCAAGGAGACTACTCCACTGGGACCCATAAGGCCATCACACCAAGACTAGAAGGCATAGCAGTCTTATCTGATACACACCAACCTGCCTATGCATCCCAGTATGCCTCACCTGGCCCCAAACTACAAGACCACTAAAATGAAAGAAAAGGTGGAATCACCAAAAAAGGGACTACATGAAATGGAGGCGAGCAGTTTGCCAGATAAAGAATTCAAAGTAATGGTTTTAAGGGTGTTCAAACACCTTAGTGAGAATTATAAGCAACTTAATGAGAATTATAAAGAGCTCAATGGGAACTACACAAGCATAAAAAAAAAAAAGAAGTAGAAGCTATGAACAAAAATCAAGTGAAAATGAAGAATGACATAGCTGATAGAAAAAATATCTTGGAAAGACCGGCCAGTGTGGCTCAGTGAATTGAGTGGTCCTGGTTCTATTCCTGGTCAGGGCACATGCCCAGATTTCGGTTCGATTCCCAGTAGAGGACACACAGGAGGCAGCCGATTGATGTTTCTCTCTCACATCAATATTTCCATCTCTCTCTCCCTTCCTCTTTCTCTAAGAAATTAGTAAAAACATATTTTTAAAAATATTTTGGAAGGATTTAATAGTAGATTAGAAGAAGTTGAAGAGCAAAACAATGATTTAGAAGACAAAGTAGAAAAAACCCCACCTAATTATAGCACCAAATGGAAAAAAATAAAAAAACAAATTAAAAAGCAGGAGGACAGTCTGAGGGAGCTTTGGGACAATACGAAACACAGCAACATTTGCATCATAGGGGTACCAGAAGGAGAAGAGTCAGAGAAAGGACTAGAGAACCTGTTGGAAGAAATAATGACAGAAAATTTCCCTACCTTGGTGAAGGAAAAAGTCACTCAAGTCCAGGAAACACAGACAGTCCCAAGCAAGATGAACCCCAAAAGACCCACAGCTAGACACATCATAATTAAAATGACAATGTTAAAGATAAAGAAAGAATCTTAAAGGCAGCAAGAGGGAGACAGAAAGTTACCTACAAGGGAGCTCCCATTAGTTTGTCAAATGATTTCTCCATAGAAACACTTTAGGCCAGAAGAGAGTAGCATGAACTATACAAAGCAATGAAAAGCAAGGGTCTGAATTCAAGACTTCTCTATCCAGCAAGGCTTGCATTCAAAATGGAAGGTGAAGTAAAGAGCTCCACAGACAGAAAAATGGCTAAAGAAATTTACTACCACCAAGCCAGCACTGCAAAAAATGCTAAAGGGACTGTTGAAGAAGATGAAGTAAAAAGAGAGAGAGAGGAACACAGGCATAAAGACTAAAAGTGACAACTAATAAGTATCTATCAATAATAACCTTAAATGCAAGTGGCTTAAATGGTCCATTCAAAAGACATAGGGTAGCTGAATGGATAAGAAAACATGACCGATATATGTGCTGTCTACCTCAGAACAAAAGACTCACATAAGGTGAAAGTAAAGCAATGGGAAAAAGTTTTCCATGCAAAAAGAAATGAAAAAAAAGCTGGTATAGCAATACTCATATCTGACAAAATAGACTGCAAAATGAAGGCCATAATAAGAGACAAAGAAGGTCACTATATAATATTAAAGAGATCAATCCAACAAGAGGATATAACCCTGGTAAACATATATGCACTGAATATAGAAGCACCAATATATATTTAAAAACTTCTGGAGGACTTCAAGGGAGAGATTAAGTGCAATACAATCATATTAGGGGACTTTAACACCCCAGTGACACCACTAGATAGATCTTTGAGACCAAAAATTAACAAGGAAACAGAGACTTAACAACGCACTAGATCAGCTGGATTTAATTGATATTTATAGAACATTTCATCCAAAGCTGAAGAATATACATTCTCCTCAAGTGCACATGGACATTCTCAAAGATAGACCACAGGTTAGGACAAAAACTAAGTCTTTAATAGTTCAAGAATATTGAAATAATATCAAGCATCTTCTCGTATCACAATGGCATGAAACTAGAAATCAGTTATAGTAAAAACACTCAAAAACATTCAAACACATGGCGGCTAAATAGCATGTTATTAAACAATGAATGTGTTACCAACGAGATCAAGAAAAAAATAAATAACTTCCTGGAAACTGATGAACATGAACACACAACAATACAAAATCTATGGGACAAAGGGAAAGCAGTCATAAGAGGAATTTTATAGCAATACTGACCTACCTCAAGAAACAAGAAACATTGCTAATAAACTATCTTACCCTGCAACTTAAAGAATTAGAAAGAGAACAAAAATGAAAACACAGAGTTACTAGAAGGAGGAAATAATAAGGATCAGAGTGGAAATAAAAGACATAGAGACTTAAAAAAAAAAAAAAAAAACTAAATCAATGAAACCAAGAGCTGGTTCTTTGAAAAGAAAAGCAAGATTGATCAACTTTTAGCCAGACTCTCCAAGAGACAAATTAATAAAACCAGAAACGAAAGAAGTGCAGTAACAACTGCCATCATAGAAATACAAAGGATTGTAAGAAAATACTATGAATAATTGTGTGCCAACAAATTGGACAACCTGAGCAAAGTGGACAAATTCCTAGAATCATACTGTCTTCCAAAACTCAACCAGGAAGAGTCAGAAAACCTGAGCAGACCAATAACAACTAAGGAAATAGAAGCAGTAATCAATAAACTCCCAGCAAACAAAAGCCCTGGTCTGGATGGATTCACAGGAGAGTTTTACCTAACATTCAAAAAAGAACTAACACTATTCTCCTGATACTATTCCAGAAAATTCAAGAGGAAGGAAGACTTTCAAGCTCTTTTTATGAGGCCATCATAATCCTAATCTCAAAACCAGATAAAGACACTACAAAGAAAGAAAATTATAGGCCAATATCCCTGATGAACATAGACACCAAAATCCTCAAGAAAATATTAGCAAATTGGATCCAGCAATATATTTAAAAAATTATACACCATGACCAAGTGGGATATATCCCAGGGATGCAAGGCTGGTACAACATTTGCAAATCAATGAATGTGATACACCACATAACAAAATGAAAGATAAAAGTCATATGATCATATCAATAAATGCTGAAAAAGCCTTTGACAAAATCCAGCACCCATTTCTGATAAAAATATTCAGCAGTGTGGGAATAGAGGGATCATATCTCGACATAATAAAGGCCATATATGAAAAACCTACAGCCAACATTACACTGAATGGGCAGAAACTAAAGGCATTACCTTTAAGAACAGTAATAAGACAGGGATGTCCATTTTCACCCATCTTATTCAACATAGTACAGGACATCTTAGTCACAGCAATAAGAAAAGAAGAAAAAAATAAAAGGCATCCAAATTGGAAAGGAGGAAGTGAAACTGTCATTATTCACAGATGACATGATATTGCCAATAGAAAACCCTAAAGACTCCACCAAAAAACTACAGATTTAATAAATGAATTTGGCAAAGTAGCAGGATACAAACTCAACATCCAGAAATCATTGGCATTTTTATACACCAATAATGAACACACAGAAAGAGAAACTAAAAAAAAATCCCATTTACCATCACAACAAAAAAATTAAGATACCTAGGAATAAACTTAATCAAGAGGGTAAAAGACCTGTACTCAGAAAACTACAGGATATTGAAAAAAGAAATAGAGAAAGCCATCAAAAAGTGGAAGCATATGTCGTATTCACGGATTAGAAGAATTAACATTGTTAAAATGTCCATACTACTCAAAGCAATTTATAGATTCAATGCAATCTCTATTAAAATACCAATAGCATAATACACAGATCTAGAAAAAATACTCCAAAAGTTTATACGGAATCAAAAAAGTCCCCAAATAGCCATAGCAATCGTGAAAAAGAAGAACAAAGTAGGAGGGATCAGAATACCGGATATCAGGTTATACTACAAAGCCACTGTAATCAGAACAGCCTGGTACTGGCGCAAAAACAGGCATATAGATCAATGGAACAGAACAGAGAACCCAGAAATTGACCTAAGACATTATGCTCAATTAATGTTTGACAAAGGTGGCAAGAGCATACAATGGAGTAAGACAGTCTCTTTAATAAATGGTGTTGGGAAAATTGGACAGGAACATGCAAAAAAATGAAACTAGACCATCAACTTATACTATATACAAGAATAAACTCAAAATGGATAAAAGACTTAAATGTAAGTCATGAAACCATAAAAATCCTAGAAGAAAATGTAGGCAACGAAATCTCAGATATCACACGTACCAGAATTTTCACAGATATATATGCCTAGGGCAAGAGAAACAAAGAAAAGATTAATAAATGGCACTATATCAAACTAAAAAGTTTCTTCATAGCAAAAGAAACCAGCATCAAAATGGGAAGGGAATCCAGTGTATGGGAGAACATATTTGTAAATGATACATCAGATAAGAGGTTAATTTCCAAAATATATAGAGTACTCATACAACTCAACAAAAGGAAGATAAAGAATCCAATTAAAAAATGGGCATAGGACCTGAATAGACACCTCTCCAAAAAGAAGATATAAATGTCCAAGAGACATATGAAAAAATGCTCAATGTCACTCATCATCAGAGATGCAAATTAAAATGACTGTTAGGTATCACCTCTCACCTGCCAGAATGGCTGCCATCAACAAATCATCAAACAACAAGTGCTGGCGAGGGTGTGGAGAAAAGTGTACTCTAGCACATTGCTGGTGGGAATACAGATTTGTGCAGCCACTGTGGAAAACAATATGGTGTTTCCTCAAAAAATTAAAATTGGAACTGCCATTTGACCCAGTGATTCCACTTCTAGGAATATATCCTAAGAATCCTGAAACACCAATCAGAAAGAATATATACACCCCTATATTCATAGCAGCACTATTTAAGATCTGGAACAGCTGTGGTACATATACACAATGGAATACATAAAGCTGTAAGAAAGAAAGATCTCTTACCCTTTGAGATGACATGGAAGGACCTGGAGAGCATTATTATGCTAAGCAAAATAAGCCAGTCAGAGAAAGACGTGTATCACATGATCTCACTTATTTGTGGAACATAATGAACAAAATAAGGTAGTGAACAAAATAGATCCAGAGTCGTGGAAGTAGGGAACAGACTGACAAACCTCAGAGGGAAGGTGGGGGTGAGTGGTGGGAAGAGATAAACCAAAGGACTTACTTACATGCATGTTTGCACAACCAGTGGACACAGACAACAGAGCCGTGAAGGCAAGGGGTGCAGCAGTGGGGAGGAGACTGACAATGGGGGGAAAAAGGGACATCTGTAATAAAATAATTAATTAATTAATTTAAAAAATAATAATTGTGAGAGAATTTTTTTCTTGATAGCACTACACCTAGTGTAACAAGATGGTGTTAGGGTTAGTGGAATTTTTCCTGTCGTTCTGAAATTGCTGCTAAGGCCCAAAGCCGATGACAAAGGATATTAATGCCCATATTACAAGTTCAGAGATCTAGCCTTTGAGAATCAAAATGACCAGCCACCTCCCCTCAGGCCTGTTTTCGGAGGTAATTGTTTAGGAAAATCACCATCTCTACCATTACCTTTATTTCTACCATCAACTCCACCACCATCATCTCTACCACCTCCTCCTCCACCACATCCTCCACTACCGTCACCACCATCATCACCACTATCACTTCCATCACCATCACCACCACCACGGCCACTGCCACCATGGCCACTGCCACCACTGCCATTACCACCACCACGGCCATTACTGCCACCACGGCCACTGCCACCACCACAGCGACTGCTACCACGGCCACTGCCACCACCACAGCGACTGCCACCACGGCCACTGCCACCACCACGGCCATTACCACCACCACGGCCATTACCACCACCACGGCCACTGCCACCACCATGGCCACTGCCACCACCACAGCCATTGCCACCATGGCCACTGCCACCACCACGGCCATTACCACCACCACGGCCATTACCGCCACCACAGCCACTGCCACCACCACGGCCATTACCACCACCACGGCCATTACCGCCACCACAGCCATTACCACCACCACGGCCATTACCGCCACCACGGCCACTGCCACCACCATGGCCACTGCCACCACCACAGCCATTGCCACCATGGCCACTGCCACCACCACAGCCATTACCACCACCACTGCCATTACCACCACCACAGCCATTACCACCACCACGGCCACTGCCACCACCATGGCCACTGCCACCACCACAGCCATTGCCACCATGGCCACTGCCACCACCACGGCCATTACCACCACCACGGCCATTACCGCCACCACAGCCATTACCACCACCACGGCCATTACCGCCACCACGGCCACTGCCACCACCATGGCCACTGCCACCACCACAGCCATTGCCACCATGGCCACTGCCACCACCACGGCCATTACCACCACCACTGCCATTACCACCACCACAGTCATTACCACCACCACTGCCATTACCACCACCACGGCCACTGCCACCACCACAGCGACTGCCACCACTGCCATTACCACCACCACTGCCATTACCGCCACCACGGCCACTGCCACCACCACAGCGACTGCCACCACAGCCATTACCACCACCACGGCCACCACCACGGCCACTGCCACCACTACCATTGCCCCCAGCATCATCACCACCTCCACTATCATCATCAGTGCCACTGTTTCCATTGCCACCATCACCATTACCACCACCACTGTGAAGAGAGAAAGTCACCTTTTGGGGCAATGCAGCACTTTTTTAAAATATGTTTTTATTGATTTCAGAGAGAGGGAGAGGGAGAGAGAGATAGAAACATCAGTGAGAGAGAAACATCGATCCACTGCCTCCTGCACACCAACTACTGGGGATCGAGTCTGAAACCCAGGCATGTGCACTGACCAGGACTTGCGCCAGCAATCTCCTTGTACATGGGATGACACTCAACCAACTGAGCCACACCAGCCAGGCACAATGCAGCATTTTAAAAGAGAGACCCTTTCCTTTCCTTTCTTATTCTCTTGATTTAAAAGTGTGTTCCCGCCCTGGCCAGTTTGGCTCAGCGGTTAGAGCATTCGCCTGCAGTCCAGAGAGACCCGGGTTCGGTTCCCGCTAAGGGCATGTACTTTGGTTGCAGTTTGTCCCCGGCCCTGGTTGGTCGTGCGGGTGGCAGCCACTCGATGTGTCACTTTCACATCGATGTTTCTCTCTCTCTCTCTCTCTCTTCCTCTCTCTCCCTCCCACTCTATCTGAACAAAAAATGAAAAAATGTCCTCGGGTGAGGAAAAAAAAAAGTGTGTTCCCATCTCCAAAGTTAGGAGAGGGAGGCCCAGAGAGAAAACCTCCTAGTGATTAGGGTGCCTGTAAGCAAAAGAGACTGAAATTGCACTTTCTAATCAGAGGACATGCTGACTTCCCCTGTCTTCTAGAATTGAGGTGGATTGGCTGGCAGAGTCCACCAGGAAGAGAGGGGGCCAGGAGCACCCCTACTCTCAGTCCCTAGTCCTTGAGAGGTACGGGAGTTGAATCTCATACATGCCCAGAGGCCCTGGGTTGGTTTTGGAAGTTAGATGAGCAAGGACACTTCACCATGGGGACCAAGAGGTACCCATGCAGAGGATTATGGTAGGGTCAGCTAGAAGGTACGGCCAGATCCAGGTAGACCAACAGTGCTCAGGTAGATACTGAGACATTAGTCCCTTGCAAGGTCAACCTCACAAAGCCCACAGCCACAGGGCAACAACAGCTCTGGGCAACCAGACAGAAGCGTTGAAGTCACCAGGTCCAGGCGGGAGGTGTGGGCCATGTTTCCGTTCCTTCCTACAGCCCCTCCTCATGCATGAGCCAGTGAAAGTTGAGGGGTGTGGAGGACAAATGGTATGAGGGGACATCTTTGTGTCCCTTGTAATTATAGTTCAAGCCTGACCCAGGGCAAGAGTAGAGAAAAGGCTTTCCATCCAATGAGACAGTGAAGTTTTAAAATGAACAGGATGGGACTTCCGGTCAAGATGGCGGCGTAGGTAGACGCAGTATCGCGTCCTCCCACAACCACATCAAAGTTACAACTAAACTCAGAACAACCATCATTCAAAACCACCTGAAATCCAGCTGAATGGAAGTCTGACAACTACGAAATTAAAGAAGAAGCCGCATCGAGACTGGTAGGAGGGCGGAGGGGACGGGCTGGTCCCACACCCACGTGTGGCGGATAAAAATCAGGAGGACACCTCGGCTGGGAAGGTCCTCCCTGAGGACTGAGGGGTCCCTGTCCCACACCAGGCGCCCAGCTGAGGGTTCCAGTGCCAGGAAGAGAATCCCCATAACTTCTGGCTGGAAAACCAGCAGGAACTGAGGCTGAGGCGGCTGGAGCCCCGGCAGCTCCTCTTAAAGGGCCCGCGCACAGACTTACTCGGACTCGCATCCACCAGGCTCCAGAGTGTCGGAAGGAGCCTGAAAGGCACCAGAGTCATATGGGGAAGAACTGAGCTGTTAGGCATTGGCGTGAGGGCTGGAGAGGCAGCTTTCTCCTGGACCAACCTGGACAAACGTGCTATTGGAGGCTTTTGTTCCTTTGGTGAGCCCTTCCCTGGGGCGGTAGACGCCGCCATTTCTGGGACTCCAGCAACCTGGCTCACACTGTTGGCCCCGCCCTGGTGATTCCCTGAGTCCCTGCCCCACCCAACTTTCAGGCCCACCCAAGCTGTTGCCAGTTGCTTGACCATAGGATTGGCCTGTCTTGGAGCCTGCTTCAGCTTTTCCTAAATTCTTTCAAACAAGCAGCATCTGGTCTCAGCTAGCCCCACACCTCTCGCTAAGTAATACATAGAAACAAACACAGGGAGGCAGCCAAAATGAGGAGACAAAGAAACAGGTCCCAAATGAAAGAACAGACAAAACTCCAGGAAAAGAACTAAATGAAATGGAGTTAAGCAACCTAACAGATGCAGAGTTCAAAATACTGCTTATAAGGATGCTCAATGGACTTAGTGAGAACCACGGTGAACTTAGTGAGGGCCTCAAGAGCATAAAAAGGGACCAGTCAGAAATGATGGATACACAGTTAGAAATGAAGGAGGCACTAACTGAAATAAAGAATAGTTTAGGACTTCCGGTCAAGATGGCGGCCTAGGTGGACGCGGAACCGCGTCCTCCCACAACCACATCAAAGTTACAACTAAATCACAGAATAACTATCACTTAAAGACCGCATGAAATCAAGCTGAATGGAAGCCCTGCAACTACGAAATTAAAGAAGCAGCAGAATGGAGACGGCATACTGCCCTCCAGGACCCTCCTTGTTGCCTGAAAGGAAACGAGATCCTGCAGCCAGGGGCGCCTGCGGAAGCTGAGCGACCCCCCCACCACGGAGGAACCCAGGCGGAGCGGGGATGCCAGGAGACGCCCCCACCGCGGGGGAGCCCAGGCGGAGCGGGGGAGCCGGGCGACCCCCCCACCACGGGGGAACCCAGGCGGAGCGGGGGAGCCGGGAGACGCCCCCACCAACGGAGGAAGCCAGCAACACACAGGAGAACTGAGCAAACTGAACATCGAAATTGACCCAGAGACATGGTGGTGGAGTATGGGATGACGGGCCTCAGAGGAGGGGGGGAGGCAGGGGAAAGAGATAAATCACAGAGCCTATGTGCATGGGTGCATAACCAATGGACATGGACAACAGGGATGGGGAGGAGGAGAAGGGGAGGGGGAGGAGGGTGTCAATGGGGGAAAAAAAGGAAAAACATCTGTAACAAAAACAAATTAATAATAAAATAAATTATTTAAAAAATAAATAAATAAATAAATAAATAAATAAATAAATAAATAAATAAATAAAATGAACAGGATGGAGCCTGAAATTGAGCCTGATGGTTTTAGTCAAGAATTTGATAAATGATAAAATCCAGTTGAACTCCTACTAAGGGTATGTTTCTTGATGTCAGATGTGATGCACTGAGTTGGGGACAATCGTTAGAAACAATAAAACCGTGTCTCACTTATCCTAGCAATGAACTGAGAGCCCTGGGAGCACAGGCTGCAGCACACTGGAGCAGCCCGGTGCCAGGCGCTGAGCCGGCCGGTGTCGTCCGCTCTCGCTCAGCCTGTGTGGCAGGTGCACTCTCGTCCCTGCTTTGCTGCAGAAATTGAGACTCACACCAAGACCACAGGGAAAATAAATGACAGAGTTAGGATTCAAACTCAGGGTACGTGGTGTGACTTGAACATCTAATGTTGTAACCGGGACCCTGACTTCTTCAGAAAGCCTTATTGATCACAGCAGTGGGAACTGGACCACACCGTTCTGCTTGTAGAACTACAGGCTGCAAACTCGGCCACGAAGAAAACTTCTCCACTTTCTGACAACTGAAATTCATTTACTGGTTAGGTCCCTGGTCCCGGAGGTGACAGAGACGAAAATTGCTGTCATTTAGGAATTTCTCTGCCTCTCCCAGGTTGAGTTCAAGTTCTGGGGGCTATGGGGGGACCGAGGCATGGGAGTGACTGCAGCCTCCTGCGGCCTTCATGCCCTGCCCAGGCCTCCCGCCAGCCTGAGACTCTCTCCAGCTCTTTCTGCCTAGACGCTCTCGTCAACCATCTCCACCCAACTGAGCCCATGCGGGGGTCCTTCCTCATCTATCCAGGGTGTGACTATGGACATGGGCTCTGGAGTCAGATTCGTTCTATGACTCTGGGAAAGTTACTTAACCAGTTTGTGCCTCAGTATCCCTATCTGTAAAGTCAATGGTCACATAGGGTTGTTAGAAAATTAAGAACAGAATACTTGCCCCACCGGTGTGGCTCAGTGGTTGAGCATTGACCCATGCACCAAGAGGTCCCGGTTCGATTCCCAGACAGGGCACATGCCCAAGTTGTAGGCCCAATCCCCAGTGGGGGGCATGCAGGAAGAGGCCAATCGATGTTCTCTCTCATTGATGTTTCTATCGCTCTCTCCCTTCCCTTTCTCTCTCTAAAATCAATTTTAAAAATTGGGGAAAAAAAAAGGACAGAATGTTTGTGAAATGCTTGACTAAAGTTAACTGTCATTATTTAGGGGTTGAAGGGAGGACAATGATTACTCTCACTAATCAAGGTTTTTTCTCATGTTTGGACAATAGCTTTGAAATTCAAAATGACAGCTTTTAGCCCTTTTATTCCTTTCTTTTCTTAGACAATACAGGCAAATTTTTGGCTTCACAAATTAGAGTTTAGAGATGGGCTGTGGTTAATATCACAAAATCCCACCCTACCCAGCCAGAGGTGGAGTTCTGTTTGAGACCCTCTGAGCTGCCCTGCAGTAACTCTGCAGCCCCCCCCCCCCCACACCCATCACTACCGCCATCATCACCATCTGTAGGGCAGACTTCTCTGCCACATACAACCACACAGCAGCACGCGGAATTTATCTTCCAGCCACATCCATTCACTGGATCCTTATCGTGACCTTTGAAAACAAAGAAAACAGATTCGGTTCTGGGTCACCCTCCTTTTTTTAACAAAAATTTTTGTATCCTTACAAATTGGTTCATAATGATTGACACTGGAGTTTTCCACTCTACAGAGGGATGTGTGCAGATTAGAATGAAATTCTGACGCGCGTATTTCTCAGCCTCATGTCTCCCATGTAGACATATTGCTCCCATAATCAAATCTGCTGAATTTTTTTTTTTGCACCACGGAAAACTTCAAACATATACAAAAGTGCATGCAGCCCTGGCTGGTTTGGCTCAGCGGTTAGAGCGACGGCCCGCGGACCAATGAGTCACGGGTTCGACTCCAGTCAAGGGCACGTACCTCAGTTGCGGTTTGTCCCCGGCCCTGGTTGGGTCGTGCAGGAGGCAACCAGTCAATGTGGCTCTGTCACATCGATGTTCCTCTCTGTCTCTCTCTCTCCCCCTCCCTCCCACTCTATCCAATGATGGATAGAAAAATCTCAGGTGAGGCATTTTTTAAAAAGTGAATGTACCAGGAGCAGAGAAGTCCATGCACGTATCCTCAGCCAGTTTGCTTTGTCCACCCCTGTCCATATATAAGGTGTCCTCCAAAATCTACGCACAACTTTGAATTGTAGAGCCAGTGTTTATTAAAATACATTGCATTTTCAAAATGTAATAGAATCTATAGACACCCTGTATACATTTTGGGGGGACACGTTTCTGAAGCAAATCTTAGAAATCATAATTTCATCTGTAAATATCAGTGTGTGTTTCTAAAGCCTCGGAATGCTCTTTTAAAACACAAAACTATTACCACACTTTAGAAAATCAAGGATGAGTCTTTAATCATTAAAAAGCCTGTCCGTGTTCAACATTTTTAGCAGAATCCAATGTGACGCATCAGGGTTCTGGTCTGTGTTGCTGGTGGAAGTGGGGTCCTTGCTGTGTCATGAGAAAAGCAATTTTGGGAACCCACAAAGGAGGATGCGGTATAGTAGTAAGATTTATTTTGGTGCTAGATGCAAAATCAAAAGAGTGTCCCTCCTAGGTTCCCAGTGCTCCATCTGCGTTCGTCCTGCCATGGAAAACCAGGGGCCAGCGTCCAGAGGTCCTGCACCATGTTAAAGCTCGGTCCAGTCCAGCACCGACAGCTTCCCTGCGCTCCCGGCCGCAGCCCCTGCTGTGCCCGGCATCCAGATCCCCGCTGGGGCCTGTGTTCCGAGTCCGCTTGGCCGGTGAGGCCACATGGCTATGTAGACAGAACAGTCCAGTGGGGAGGGTCACTGAGTGAATGAAAGAGAGGGGGAGGGAGAGGGAGAGAGGGAGAGAGGGAGGAGGGGAGGGGGGAGGAGGAGCTTCTTGTTAAGCTGGGTTTATATTATCTTGGGCTTGGAAAGAACCAGGAGCTGTTATGAAATAACCAATCAACTTTCCAAGCTTTCATGGGCTTCTGATTGGTCCACTCCTAGCCAATGATCCCTTTCCCAGGTGAGACTGACAGGCCTCTATGGTCAAGCCCCTCCTCCTGCCCCATTTGACTTCTGTGCAGGTGCTCACCTCCGCCTGCCCCCCTGTGATGGGACACCCCTGTGCAGGCGGGGAAGGGAGGGATGTTCATCTTTGTGGGCAATGCTGTGATCCCCTGGACCCGCAGGGGCGGGGAACCTTTTTCTGCCAAGGGCCATTCGGAGATGTACAACATCCTTCACAGGCCATACAAAATTATCGACTTGAAAATTAGCCTGCTCTATTTGGTCAGGCTGGTTTGGTGAGGCGTGTGATCTTAGCTGGTATTGATTTCTCAGGCCTCATAGGGCCGCGGGCCAGACACTCCCACCCCTGCAGGGAGTGTGTGCGAAGCTATCGCTTCCTGGTGAAGCAAACAGTTGATTATACTTAATAATGCCTGATTCCCTCTGCTCCCTTCCTTTATTCATATCTACGCTAACATTTGCACCTGGCAAATTGGTTTAGGAAATCGCCTTAGGCTGTCCAAAAGAATCATTCCACCCGTTTCCTTCATAGACAGGAATGTTCTAGCCAAACCCATGCCGGTTTTGCTAAGGTCTCCAAAAAGGCAATCATGTGTCAAATAACCATGGAGACGCAGCGACAGGAGGAACTTAATCCTTGCTCCCTGGGACGGAGCGTGAAGAAGCTGGGAGCGGAGGGCGGGGCGGGGCGCGGGGCGGGGCGGGGCACGGGGCTCGGGGGAGGGGCGGGGCATGGGGGCGGGGCGGGGCGGGGCATGGGGGCGGGGCGGGGCGGGGCGGGGCGGGGCGGGGCGGGGCCACATCCAAGAGCGCCAGCAGCTCCGGGCTCCTGCAGGCTGGGCTGCCGGTACCCTGCTCCGACCGCAACCCCCAGACGTTCCTCGTTAGTTTCTTCCAATGGTTTAGCAAACAGTTTGAACCGACTCCAGCAGAGAATTCATCTAAGGTATTTTATTATTATTATTTCATCTGGTTCCAAGCTAGTCATTTACACGAGCCTGGTGATATCATCAACCTTCGGGCAGTTCCCAGCCTGACCCCTTGCAGTGACCGCAGTGTCCGATTTGTGGCCTGTGGAGGCATTGCTTTAGACACCTCACTGAAGGTGCTAGCAGACCAGGAACGAAGTGCTGCTCAGTCAGAGGAAGACAAGTACCACACGCTCTCACTTGTGGAATATAGTGAACAAAATAAGCTGATGAACAAAATAGACCCAGAGACATGGAAGTAGGGATCAGACTGACCAACCTCAGAGGGAAGGGGTGGTAGGCAGGAGGAGATAAAGCAAAGAACTTATATGCATATATGCACAAGCAATGGACACAGACAACAATGCTGGGGGGGCGGGGGAAAGTGGGAACGGGAGGAGGGTGTCAATGGGGAAAAAAGGAGAAACATCTGTAACAAAAATAAATTTTTTTAAAAAGAATGAAGTGATAGTATTTTTACTTTTAAAAAATATGTGCACAGAACTATTCCCATAGCAGCTGCTCTGGGGCTCAGCCCCTGCTCCTTGGCAACCTTCTCCTGTGTCTGCTGCCCCAGGCCTGTCCGGCAGCCAGGGAGCACCGCTGGCGGCCAAAGCCCGAGGGTGGGATAGCAGGGTATTCTGCGGTGCTGCCCGGAGTCCCACATAGGGCCAAGTCCCAGGGTAAGGTGTTCATGAAGGGCCCCTCCCCCATCACCCCTCTATCCTGGCATCATTGCTCATTATAGGGTGACTGACTGGTCATGGAACTCCCCAGTTCCACACAAACCAGGGCAGTTGGTCACCTTTCCTCCCAAATAAACCACTAGTACTCAAATCCTCCTCTCAGGGTTGGCTTCTGGGGCACCCAAGGCAACCCCTACGCAGAGCAGAGTCTGAGACATCACCTTGACCGTGCACTGCCTGTGGCCAGAGCCCCCGGAGCTGGCGAGGGGCAGTGCTGGCCTCCCTGGGTGTCTGGGAGTGAATGAGAAGCTCACCAAATCTGGAATCGATGTTTGTGCAAAGACCACACAACATTTGTCTTTTTTTTTTAAGCACATAATGAATTTTTTAACAATTAGCAAATATTTGCTTTACAATTTTAAATGAGTCATTTCCATTTAGATTTTTTTAAAATGAAGGAAATAAACTAGGTGATAAAATTTTTTTATGGGGACTTAGGGCGATGGTTGTCAGGTTTTTTAAGCCTCCAAATATTTTCTGATGGATTCCTACATGACTCCTCTGGTGACCAAAACAGGGTTCTGGGCCCGAGCCCTGTCCACTGGCCGCCCCTAGCCCCCAAGGCCTCTGCACCCCAGTAACCACTGGGCGCTTCCTGGGGACCCCGAGGCTGCTGTCAACCCAACGAAAATCTCTGTCCTAGAGGATTGTTTAACGGCATGACAAAATAGCGTTAACTTTTTACTTTAAAACATGTTATTGCAGGAAAAGAGCAGGTTTAAAGCACTGCAGTAGGACCTTGATGCCGTGGAGAAGAGAAGTAACACGTGTGTCACACACGCAGCGACAGGCGGAGGGAGCGCGGCCGGCCGGGTGCTCCTCTCTCTCCCGTGGCTGCGCCACAGCCCCTCCTTTCCAGATACACTACTTTCAGGCAAATAAGAGCACAGCGCATGATTTTAAGAGGGTGGGGAGCAGGTAAAATGACTCCGCAGTCGCGTGCAGACACAGGAATAGTGTGCAGACTCGATTTTCATTGCTTTTAGGTTCTGATCTGAAGAGCCGGGCCTGACTCGGGTCCAGAGGCTTTGGCCACTGAAGGCGGGAGCTGCAGCCTGCCAGGTGCACGCCCTGAAGGCGCCGCTTGGGCACTGCCCGCAAAATACAGAACAAGGGTCCCTCCCGCCCGCGGTGCAGGGGAGAATTACAGCACCCGCAGCCTGGCTGCGTCAGTCACCTGGGTCATTTCGTGCAGACGGGTCCCCAGCCCCACCCACTGACCGCCCACCCACTGACCGGGAGGCCTGGACGGGGCTGGGACCTGCAGTTCAAGGGCAGGCCGGGAGAGCCTCCGGGGCGGCCTCCTCTTCGCTGCCGCAGCCACGCGCCCCCGCAGCGCCCCTGACGTCCTGAAGGTTCCGGGGGAGCTGCTGATTGCAGACACCCGTGCCCGACTGTTTGCCAAGCGTTTCAAGTTCATTTGCCTTAGTTACGACTCAGAAGAAAGTCTTCTCGTACAGTCTGTGGCAGATGAGGCAGATTCGGGGAGCTGGAGAAACTTGCCCACGATCTCTTAGAAAGAAGAGGCCGCGTTTGGATTTCCGTCTGAGGCCCGAACACTAGCTCATCCCGGTCAGCCATGCTGTTTCCGGAAAGTCCTCCGTCTTTTCCTGGGAGAAAAAACAGAGTTCTCCACTCGGCTCCCTCGTCTCATGTCCGCCGCCTCCTGCTCACTCACACACCGTCGGAGTCTGATGCGCGTCTAAAACGCCAGGATCCCGCCCCAAGACATTCTATTACAGCCGTTTCTCCTCACCCCTTTCCGACTTCTTGTCATCACACGTCTTCCCTTAGCTACAGGAAACCAGTCACTACGTGATTCCATTGTCCCTCTCTTATTTAAAAGCAATTGTCGCAAACTACCCTAAGCAATTCGGGTATTCAAAGTATAAGGTGCTTGCCGGTGGCTTCCCCTTCCTCCTGCAGTTAGAGTCCATGATGGCTACAGACTTCCACCTTGACCCCCGGCCTGGGGCCATGACACAGAGAGTCCACTCAGAGCCACCAACCAGGACACAGTCACTGCAGAACAGGCACAGACAGCCTCGGCCCGCTCATGAGCCATGGGCCCCCGTGGTCTGTCCTTGAAACACCCCGACGGTGCTCACTTACAAGTCCTGGGGCAGGCCTCACAGCCTGGGCAGGAGGGAGCCAGGCAGGCGGTCAGGTCGCCCTGTCACTGCCCGATGGCAGACTGGCGGGGCATCGGAGCGCCTGCCTTTCCAGGAGCGTGAGCAGCGGGTCCGGCTTGATTCATGGCAAAGTTGAGACAAGACAGACGCACCATGAAACGTCTCTAGTCATCTACCTTTGTGGAATGCTGCAATTTTCATCCGTGAAAAGCCGTTTTAGAACTCCATTGTGCTCATTAGCCCACCAGGTGCTCAGACAGGCACTGGAGCACTGCATGGTAGCTCTGAGCGTGGGACCGGGACCTTCCCAGGCTGGCTGACCGCCCTGCAATGCAGATGGACGGCGTCACACACGGCGGAGCATCTGTGCTTCAATGTAGACGGGAATTACAGACAGCACAGCAGCCTAACAGCCAGCACGCAGTGAGAACGGACTGTGTGCCAGGGCTGTGCCCGTGTTTGACCAGAAAGAAAGCAGCCCCCGCTGAATCCTCACGAGGCAGCCCCAGGAAACCAGCGAGGGCTACTGAACCCGTAAATCTTCTCTCCAGGAGACAGGCTGCCTGGGAGTCCCTCTGGGCCTCCTGGAATTCTCCAGCCATCATCAACAACCATTTTTCACTCTGGGCTCAGAACTTTGAGCAATAAATACGACCCTGATTCCCCAGCAGGTATCCCGCAGCGGGACTCTGAGCAGAGTTGGTTCTGAAGCTGGCTTGGAACTCCTCCCAGGGGACAGCTGTGTCCTACCCAAAGCGTGCGGGCAGCTGGCACTGGGCCCTCGAGGCCGAAGGGGCCAGAGTCTGCTGTGTCTGTTTCAACGTATCAGCTGCCCTGAGGGGCCGGGTACAGAAGCTCGAGAGCAGGGCCACTAACTACAGCCAAGAGTGCCCTCCCCTCCTGCTTGAAAGGGGCAGGGACCCAGCCCACTACAATAACTGCAGAGACATCCAGGGACAGGGCAAGAGGTGAGGTGAGACAGGGCCAAAGCCTGGACACATCATGACGGGGGAGTTGAAAGAATTTGTCAGTGGATCAAAAAAAAGAGGAGTCAAGCCCTGGCTGGTTTGGCTCAGCAGTTAGAGCGTCAGCCCACGGACCAAAGAGTCATGGGTTCGATTCCGGTCAAGGGCATGTACCTCAGTTGCAGTTCGTCCCCGGCCCCGGTTGGGGTCGTGCGGGTGGCAACCAGTCGATGCGTCTCCCTCACGTCGATGTTTCTCTCTCTCTCCCCTCCCTTCCCCCCACTTTATCTGAAGATAAATGAAAAAATATCCTCAGGTAAGGATTTTAAAAAAGAGAAAGAGAGAGAGAGGAGTCAGGGCTGAGCAGATGGAGAAGCTGAGGAGCAGGTTCGGGGAAGAGCTGGACATACTGGGCTCCAGGTGACCCCTCGTATCCCAGGTCTGCTCGTTTTCCATTGCTGTGCAACAAATCTGCTCAGAGCGAGGTCCAGGTGCTCACCGGCCGAGTGCTTGTCTGAGGCCCTCGGGAGGAACCCACGCAGACTCCTGTGAGCTGCTGGGAGAACGCAGTTGCTCGCACTTTAGGCTCGAGGTCCCTGTTCCCTGGCTGAAGGACCCTCCTGGCTTCGAAGCTGCCTGCATCCCTACCGCAGGGCTCCGTCCATCCTCAAGCCAGAACGGGGTCACACTCTCCTGCCGCCAACCTCGCACTTGCTCTTCTGCCACAAGCCACCTCACACTCGCCTTCAGAGAGACACCTCGACAGTGTCGGCCTCTACGCCAGCTGCGTCTCACAGCACAATCGAATCGCCGCAGCAAATTCCACCACGTCCTCAGTCCCAGGAATTCTGTGCGGGGTGCACACCAGCAGGGGGTGAAGGCAAAAAGCCATGGGGCTTTCTAAGAATTCTGCCTGCCACCCCAGTGGCAATGAGGAAGAGACAGTCTTCTTCCGAAACGTCCCGGCTGAAGGACGGAGCAGGAGCTGGGAGCCCGTCTGGATCCCTCTAACCTCTGCAACCTGAAGCATGCAGGAAGGAAGGCCCAGCCGTTGAAGCTGCCCCCCAGAGCCCGCTTCCTGGCCCCCAGGGCCTGCCAGCACCCCTGCCCCAGGCATCTTGGCTGCAGTCCCCTTATTTGGCAGGTGAGTCGACATTTGGCTTCTCTCCTGGGCTTTCCTGGAAAGGGCTCTGTTCCAAGTCGGCAGCTGTGCTGGCTGGGAAGGAGGAAAGATCAACGCCAACTTCTGGGGGCCCTGCTGCCAGCTGGGCACCTGGGCCTTCTCCCCATTAGCCACTGAAAATGACAGGAGGGAATTTTACTGTCACTCCAGGAAGCTGGCTGAAGCCGGGTGAAGCAGGGTGGGAGCACTCTGGGGCAGTGGAGTGGGAGGGTGACTCAGCCTCTCGGTTTCCCCATTCACAACGTGGGGGTGGTCCTGGGGTGGGGGCTGTGACACACGCATGGGATCGCCAAACCACTGAGCACAGCTGGCACATAGAAATCATGCACAGTGAGCATGATTTTTTTAATTAAAAAATATGTTTATTGATTTTTAAAGAGAGAGGAAGGAAGAGAGCAAGAGAGAAACATTGATGAGAAGAGAAACACGGACTGGCTGCCTCCTGCACTCCCCCTACCTGGGATCGAACCCACAGCCTGACCGGTCAAAGCGGCACAGGACAACACCCAACCAACAGAGCCACACCAGCCAGGGCCCAGCGAACACTGTGAACTGGGGAAACGGAAGACAGAGGTTCTTCAACCGGAAGGGATTAAAAAGGAGGAAGGGATCGGGCAAAGAGGTCAAGGAGCTGGCCAACCCTTTTCATAAAAATCTCTCATGGTCCTGGAAGGCAACTTGGTTGTTTGGACGAAGACTTACGAATATACAAAGGACAAATGCTAACCCCAAAGCATGATGGATTTTTATTGGGCCACATAGTGAGTCTGGATATGATGTCCCCGAGACTCCTGGGTAGCCAGATAGGGATTCTGCTTTCTACAGAAATCCAGGAGGGAAAAGAGGGACGAGCGGGGGCAGACTATTGTGTTGGAATGTTGCCATGTTTGGGTGCAAGGAAAAGAAATCCACTCAAGCATGTGGAAGGGGGTGACACTGGGCATTAATGGTGGGTCTGCCACTGTCCTGCACTCACCAGATCTCTTCCATGCACCCTGAGGACCTGTTTCCCGCCTCCACTCTCAATCTAACTCAGCAAGAATCGAATCAGGCCCGCGGCCGGTGTGGCTCAGTGGTTGAGCGTCGACCCATGCACCAAGAGGTCGCCAGTTCGATTCCCAGTTAGGGGACATGCCCAGGTTGTGGGCCCAATCCCCAAGGGAGGGCATGCAGGAGGCTGCCAATCGATGTTCTCTCTCATCAATGTTTCTATCTCTCTCTAAAATCAATAAAGAAAAAAAAGAAGAAGAATTGAATCGGTTACTCCCTGGGAAACAGAGACCACATATACTCAGGGCAGCACAGGGGAAGAATGATCAGGTTCCACCAGCTTTGCACCAAATAGCTGAGAGTTCCTTGAATTGACATCAAAGCATCTCGCTCACCTGGCAAGGACAGCCAAACCCCATCGATCTTTCAGGCTGCAGTTGTGAACACTGAGTGGGGGGGAACCCACCTACTAAAAAGGGCTCCTGGTGGCTAACTGGGCTCAATTTTTTAAAAAGAGCACCTAGCAGTCATTTCTGCAGAGAGGCCTCTCATGCAGACTGCACTTCGCGGAGAAGGCTGCACTGACTGCCGCCCACCCTGTGCTCCCACCCTCTGAACCAGCCCTTGTAAGGGAGTTCCTGGAATCCTATTTCAAGCACTAGGACTGAGGCTTTTCCCATCCAATCAGAGCTGTGCAGCTTGGGCCAATCAGATTGGCTGTATTCTGACCAATCAGGAAAGTGCCTTTTGGACCAATCAAACTGCGAGGATTTGGAGTCCTCATTTGCATGAGGGCAGACCACTCCGGGACCAGGGGCAGGGAGCCCACTTCCCACAGCCGACTGCAGAGTGTGTTTTCCGGTGAGAGCTGACCCAGGGAAGCCGTCTGCTGGAGCGGAGCCGAGCGGACCGCTGCGGGAGGGACTAACGCAGAGCTGCCCAGCCGCGGAGGGCCTCCCAGCCGTGCGGTTCCCGCAGCAGGCTGCATCCAATGCGCTGCTCCCAGCCACGCTGTTTCCACAGCCGAGCTCTGTCACTGCTGAGCTGTTCGCACTGAATAAAGCTCCCCTCTTCACTGCACCCCGAACTGGGGACTCCTGGTGGCGCTGAGTTGGCGCCGACCATTGGCTGAGACCATTGAATGGGCACTGACATTGGTTGAGACCACTGGTTGACACAGTGACGTGACCCATGGATAATATCCTTCCTTCATTCAATGGCCAGGACAAAAGCCTCCAGGCCAGAGAGGCCCACAGAGGACACTGGATCCGCTGAGAGCACATGGTGGCACAAAGATGAGGTGGATACGCTGAGATTAGCTTGGAGTCCCCACTGAGTGGGGACCTGGAACATGCAATAGGC
The DNA here is from genome assembly GCA_030848825.1 of Tadarida brasiliensis. Classification (NCBI taxonomy): domain Eukaryota; kingdom Metazoa; phylum Chordata; class Mammalia; order Chiroptera; family Molossidae; genus Tadarida; species Tadarida brasiliensis. Next base: position 1,527,884 of record CM061274.1, on the reverse strand, counting down.
AATCCGGCGAAAACCCAGCCACAGGCAGTCAAGGTAGCCAGGCCCTGCTGCTGCGTGATTGGCAGGCCATTCCTCTGTCCCCGCTACAGACTGGTGTGCTCGCTCTGCCTTTTTGAGAAAGAACGCCTGGCATTTGGATAAGTGATCCAGCCTGGCTGTAGGTGGCCTCAGTCCCAGTGCCGGCACTGCCTCGGGAGCTGTGTGCCCGAGCTCACACATTGTGCAGGCAGAGCTGGCTGGCTCATAGACGGAGCCTACTGAGTGATGCCTAGGCCAGGAGTCTACTTCGGGTCCAGCTGATGATGAGGGGCGGGCCATGTGGTCACGCAGCACACTCGTGGCCGCTCACACCTGCCCGTCTTCCAGTGTGGCTGTGGACAGCTAGGTTCTCAGAGGACAGGCGAGGCTTGGCCGGCACCCAAAATGTATCCACCACAAACCACCTCAAACCGATTCATAGTCCACAAGTTTCTCTCTAACATCATTACAGAGTTCTGGCTGTCCAGCCTGTTCCAGAACATTCTCAGATGGACCAGGAGGGAACTGTTACATCGTTGTATTCTTCCTCTCTTCCAGAATCCAATTGTCAGTGTTATTTCGAAACTAGCTATTACAGAAATCCCATTTTGCAAAACAAAGTCTCTTGTGGTTAGTTAAATAATTATCTTTCATTTATCTTTTCAACAAGTCTCCGTTTTCATAGAGTGGGCTTGTTTACTATGGGGTACACCCATATGGGTATTTCTGGGGCACAGTGTGTCACAGAACAAGCCAATTAATTACAGGAGAGTTAATGGCCTTGTCCAGGTTGGCAATAAAGCCAAGTGCCACTTGCTGAGTCTTCAACTCTTCATGAACTCAAATCCCAGTTGGAACTTTCTGCTAGGGCCGGGAGTTCTCATTTTCCTTAATCCACCAGATAGAATCGGAGCAGCACTAAGGGCTGCGAATACTCTGTCAGGGCATGAAAAATAACAACAATAATGCACTCACATTAGAGAGGAGATTCATTCATCACAGTTTGTTTACTGTCTCAGCAGCCCCACAGAGTCGGGGCTGCGGTCTCTGGGGAAGCAAATGGATTAAGGAAATCAGATTTCGGTGGAAAGAATGTGCGCTGTGCAGTCTTGGGGGCCTCGCTTCAAATCCCGGCCAAGGCCCTTCCTTCTCTAACGGGACAGACCTGGCTGGTCAGTGCCCGCGCCCTCACCCTAGTTAGAGTGTGGATGTCGCTTCTCTGGCTCTCAGTGTTTCTCCTGAATGGAGACTAATAACACCTTCCCCCGGATGACTGCGGCTGCGCGACACCACCTGTGTGAAAGTGCCCAATCTGCTAAGTCCTCGCTGTGTTACTTCTTTCACACTGTAACTGACTTTTCCCAAGGTGTCTGGAATGCATGTTGTGACTGACAAAAGCGACAAAACAAGACCTAATGAGGAAAGGCAAAGTTTCTTCATTCTAAAAAACAAAACAAAAAACTCAGGTAGGTCCTGCTTGAGGCTTGAAGCCTAGCCTGTTTTCCAGACCCTTGCTTCATTATGGCAGAGGCTTCTGATTGTCCCCTAACATCAGCCTTCCTTAATTCTATAATAATAGAATTCTCATACACACATCAAGCTTAAGCTGAACATGTGGTCAATTAGGGAGAGAGACTACAATTCCCAGCATCCCTTGCAGCCGACAAGACTATGTGACTACATTTTCACCAATAGATGTGAGAGGAAGGGAACTGTGCCATTACTGGGACTCACTGGGCTTCTCTTTCCCATCCTGCTAGCTGGAATGTAGACAAGAAGCTGGTGAGCCCGTCGTGACCACACGGATGAAGACAACACACTGAGCAACAAGAGAGAAGGAACCTGGGTCCCTGGACAACCTTGTGCGGCAGACCTGTCCTGGACCATCCACCCCCCCTCACGCTGTTACATGAGAAAGAAACATACTTTTCTCTGGTTACCAACACTACACTGAGCGGAGGGGGTCTCTCTTTATTGCAGCAATTCGTTCTACTGCCTAACGAATACATCCACCTCCCTTATCAGACTTTGTCTTTGGAGCTTGCCTTGAGCAAGAACCGTCTGGAGCCAAGACTGCCATTAGGATAGCTCAGATTTCATAATCTGGCTGTTTGGAAATCTGATCCAACCCCCAGACATGCTTTGTTTGGCTCCTGTAGTGTATTTTTAAATTTTTGGATTTGTCATCGACATTTTCAATTTGAGAAATTGCCCCTAAAAATCTAAATGTCCAGATTCTTTTGAGATATCCCTAGGTCCGGCAGCCCTGGGCCCACATTCTGGATTGGCAAAGTTCAGCTGTAAACACGCTTTCGCTCACCACAGTCAGTGCTTGAAGGTGCCCTTGTGCCGGGGCCTTGCCATCTGGGAGTTCAGTGGCCTGACGGTCTACCCCCAGACAGTTCCTTGGCCTGAGGCTCTCTCGACTCCTCTGGATCCTGGTCAGCCAGCGGAGCCAGGACATCGAAGCATTACCACCCCAACAGCCGCCAACAACAGCGGATGGAAGCTGATGTGTTAACACCCCAACTCCCCATTCTCAGGCTGGTTAACGAAGGACACCATTTATACTCGCTCCCAGAGCTGGAGTCCCGGCTGCTCACAGTGCTAACTCACTGCTCGAGGTGCCCTTCATTTATTGACTGGTGCCTCCCCTCCCTGTCCTGGTTTCCAGTTCCCTTCTCAACGTTTTCCAAGATCACCTTCCAGACAGCGTGCCCCTGGCACAGACCTTACCCCCAGAGTCTGCTTCCGGGGCAGCTGGCGTCACGACCCTGCTTTCCATGTGACAACAGCATGTACCACCACGCACAGTGGCATGCCTCTCCTTAGCACCGTATTTATTTGTTTTTGTTTTTGTTTTTTTATCCTCACCCGAGGACATTTTTGCATTCATCTTCAGATAGAGCAAGAAGGAGAGAGGGAGGAAGAGAGAGAGAGAAACATCGATGTGAGAGAGACACGTCGACTGGCTGCCACCCACATGACCCCAACCAGGGCCGGGGACAAACTGCAACCGAGGTACATGCCCTTAGCGGGAACCGAACCTGGGTCTCTCAGGACCACAGGCCGACGCTCTAACTGCTGAGCCAAACCGGCCAGGGCTCTGCTCTTCTTTAAAAGGGAAAAGTTCTGCCCTGGCCGGTTTGGCTCAGCGGTTAGATCGTCGGCCTGCGGTCCTGAGAGACCCGGGTTCGGTTCCCGCTAAGGGCATGTACCTCGGTTGCAGTTTGTCCCCGGCCCTGGTTGGTCGTGCGGGTGGCAGCCACTCGATGTGTCCCTTTCATGTCGATGTTTCTCTCTCTCTCTCTTCCTCTCTCTCCCTCCCACTCTATCTGAACAAAAAATGAAAAAATGTCCTCGGGTGAGGATTTAAAAAAATAATAATAAAAGGGAAAAGTTCTTCCAGAAGATGATGTGTTTATAAAAAAAATAGGAGCGAATACGCTTCGTGGGAGTCAAGAATATTCCTGCAAGTTCAAGGTGCAGATACGAGCCTGCTTACCTCACCGACGCCACCCGCCTGGCCCTCAGACGTTCGTGCTCTGACCCCTGGTTCGCAGCACTGAAAACTCTTGCTGAAATTCTGGAGTCATGTAGCCCTGACTTTAAGTGACTAAGATGAGCTAGGCAGCCATCTGGGGGAGCACTGAGGGAAGAAAAAGGAAGATGTACACGTTTCAAAGGGAGGAAGGACCACAGAAAATCTTGGCACTTGGGCCAGACAAGGGAGCTCAAGGGGCACCCGGGGGAGGAAGGCAGGGCCTTTTCCTAATCTGTGACACTCCATTCACCCAGTGTCCATGCTGCCCTGGGCCCACACCTGCCCCACAGTTCTGCTGTCTTCACAGGGACGCCCCCTCGGGTGGGTCTCCCCCGAGTCACAGGAATCGCTGCAGCGTGGATGCTGTACCTATCCCACTGCCCCCCCCCCCCATGCTGGGCAGAGGGTGTCCGGGGAGTGGGTGCCCAGGAGACGTTTGTCTGACATTTTTGTGGGCCAGCTTGACCCCGGAGTGAGCGACCAGAATGCCAGGGAAGCCAGAGGGCGCTGTGGGTCAATGTTTCTCCCCGGGGGGGCGGGGGGCTTCAGAGGGTTTAGCTGTAGGCAGTGCTGATGGGGTGAGCTGGCCCCCCGCCATCCACACCAAGGAACACGGGCTTCTGGGAAAACCAGCCGTCTCTGACCTGGGTTACAGCCCCTGGTTTACAAGTGTGGGCTCTGGAGTCAGACTGCCCAGGTTCCAACACCAGTCTGCCTACCTACTAGCCGTGTGACCTTGGGCAAGTCACTTCACCTCGTCACGCCTCCGCAAAAGATCGGACTTAAACAAACAAGGGCACGAGAAGGCTTCCTCGTGCCTGCACAGAGCAGCTGCATAAGGTAGGGTAGCTGTTACTGGCTCGGCTCGGGGACTACAGGATCCCGATTTACAAGAACGCCGGATACTGAGGCGGGCTTGATGCCCACATGTTGACAGAAACGCCAACTTCCACTTAGAGATCAGCAAACATAAAACAATAAATCTTTTCCCTGTCCGAGGTGACATCTCTTCCCAAGGGGAGCCACAGCACATCCAGGCACGTTAAGAGAACCCCAATGAGTCCTTCCCTCCTCCCTTCCCTCCTGCCCGCCACGCTGGACAGATAGCGGGTGGAGCAGGTGTGACTTCTCGAGGGGCGGGTGTTTCTCCTTTGAGTCACGGGAGGAACACTCAGGAGAGGAGCTCACGGAGACCGAGCGCCAGCCAGGCGTCTGCCGGCTGGACGCCCACTAACAGCGGGCTCTCAGACCTGTTCAGGAAGGGCCAGGAGAGCCCTGGAAACAGTCAACTCCACCACCGAGAGGGTGAGTCGTGGACACTCCCTCGGTGAGGACCCCATGGGCTTGAGTCCCCCAGGCCAGAAGAGTCCAGCGAGAGGTTTCTACCGAGGGGGATGGAGGGTGAGGTCAAGCGGGTGGTTCTTCCATGTCAGAGGCCTGTGCTTCGAGCAAACCCCCACCCCCTCTCCGCCCACACACACCAAAACCCACTTCAAAAACCTCACGGGGGGGCCCACTTGGAAGTCAGCATTTGGTGCTCCCCACACAGGGGGCACGACACAACCCAGAATGAACTGAGTGAAGGCTCCCAAGTTCTGCTGAGTGACATCAAATGTGTTCTTTCTCTCCGGTCCCTTCTCCTCCTGCCAGCACAAAGGGCTCCTGAAAACTGCAGGGGACACGTGTCACATTGTCTCCTAAGGAGTCTGTCCCAGGGCTGTGCCGTCTGCCAGGGTGCTGCCCGGCGCCCCCCAAGAAGAGAGGATGGGAGAAGGACGGGGGGGCGGGGAGGAGAGCTCCTTGCAGGACACCGAGCTCCTTCCTCCCTGCAAACCTTCAGGCTGAGTCGAACTTGAGCAGGGCAGAGGGAGGAGATGAGACTAGACTTTAAACAAAACCTTTTTCTATCCAAAGTGAAGAACAGACCTCTCTGGGGCCCATCCGGAATGTCACTAAGGGACAAGAAAAGGAGACAGGCCAGCTGGAGAAAAATCGTCCAATTCATGTTTGCGTTTCATCATCTTCAGACTTGTCAACACCTGAAGTCGGATTTGCAATCAGGACAGCACCCAGATGCAGTCATGGGCCCCCAAAGCCACAGGCAGACACTTGCCTTCATGTTACCTGGAACAGCAGCACCTTCCTCTCAGAAGATTGATCCCGAGATGGAAACACGTTGTGGCACTGGTGGGTGACTGTCCCCTTCGTACAGGTGCCGGCCAGCTGGCTCCAAGGCGCCGAGCACCCCCGCAGTCAGCGCTTCCACAGGAACGGAGGGAACGAGGGAGTTCACACCCCGAGCCAGCCCGACTCAGGGGTCGTGGGTGTGTTCACACAGCACGCGTCTGGGTGCGCAAGTCACAGGAGCTCTGATGGAGAATTCCACAGACGTCCCCCGGTCCCGCCTCCAGCCCTGGCCGTGCGTTTCTCCACAGCCAGGACAGCCCACGCCACTGCAGACACAGGCAGAGCGAGGGGAGTCAGTTCCCAGGGGAACCCTCCCGCCGTGGGGGTGGCAGGCAGTGGATAAGTGTGCCAGTCTCGCCCCCCCAGCAGGACAGTGCAAAGGTGCGCCCATGTCTGCATTCCCTCCATGTCACCCTGTGGGTAGCCAGAGAAGACGCCATTGTCTGCTCTCCCTTCCCCCTCACTCCTCCTTCCTGGGTCGCGTCCCAAATTAACGGTTGCACCCAAGCCCTGACCTCCAGGCCAGCTTTTGGAGAAACCCTAATGGGGCCGGTGGTTCTCCCCGCAGGTGAATACAAGGTGAATACATCGGACTTCACTGGGGTCCTGCCACACCCGCGTGAGGTCAGGGCCGAGGAGATGAAAGCCCCGGGGAGAAAGCAGAGGGTGGGGTGGAGAATCATGACAGCGAGGAAAAGCATTTGGAAATTATAAAACGAAGTAGCTTACAAAGGCAGAAGCCTGGTTGGGAAATGTGCTCCTGGCAGCTGGGGGTCTGTCAACCACAAGAGAGGGCTTCATGGAGGACAGGGAGCTGAGCGGGGTCCGGGGACAGATGGCCCCGTGCGGGACCGGGAGGCCGGAGGAGTGGGCTGTGGGGCCTGAAATCGCTGTTCCAGCAGGACAGCTGGGCCGAGGGAAGGTGGGCCGAGCCTCGTGTCTGTAGGTTTGTCCCCAGCGTCAGCCGACTGAAGGAGCGTGGACAGGAGCCGAGTCCCCGGGGAAGGACCTGCAGAGAGCTGTGTTTACAGCCACTCCCTCACCCGAGCTTTGTCCCTGGAGGCACACTGAGCGTCTGGTCAGGGCGCTGTCTGTGAGCGCTGACCCTGACAGTTCTCGGGAAGGGGCACGGAGGGCATGTTTGCGGGAAGCACTCTTGGGGAGCCACGCACTCAGCCAGTGCTCCTGGACGCTGTCTGGCCTGGGGGGACCCGGGACTGCGCAGTGGATGGCACGGGGTGAGCCTGTCCCTGGAACACGTCAGTCCTTTGGGGAAAACAAGCATCATGTTGTATCAGCTGCCGCCCAGTACGCGGTGGGCACTCATCTAGACCCTCGCGTGGACTGCCCCAGGTAACCCTCACAGCCCCCGTGAGGCAGGTGCGGAGAGGAGGAGACAGTCCCAGGAAGGTTAGGTAAATGGGCCGAGATGACAACACTGTAAGGTGTCAGAGCCATGACCCAAACCCAGACAGTCCAGCTCCCAAGTCTGCACTCTGAACTACTGCACTTTAGTGCCTTTTGTGTTAAAGGGCCTGATAAGTCCTGCAAGCAGGACCAGCTACATAATTTGTGGGACCCAATGCAACGTGAGAATGCATGGCCCTGGCTGGTGGTGGGAAGCTGATCTCTTTGCATGGCTGCCCCAACCCACAGCAGATGGGTGATCCCCCAAGGACTGCAAACTGCTTAGTACCTGGTCAGAGGTGGGTAAGAGGCCCCCACCAAGCTGTCTGCCAAATACATCGGGACACTGCTGGTCCACCATTGGGATTGCTGCTGCCTTGCCCTGCCCTGAGACACCATGGGACAGGCACTGGACTCCAGCCCTCCCTCACTGGCACCCAGGCCCCAGCAGGGGCAGAGGGACAGAAGAATGCTCCCCCACCCAGCGCCAGCCTGTCCCTGTCCTGAGCTCTGTGGTCTGGGTACCCTGGTGACACAGTCTCCGGGCAGAGCAGGGAAGGGGAGCTAGCAGGGCCTGAACCCCGGGAGGAGGGCAGGCGGCTGAGGACCCAGCCCAGGGAGGCGGTGAGCGGGGAGGGGGGCCCGAGGACCCAGCCCAGGGAGGCGGTGAGGGGGGCCCGAGGACCCAGTCCAGGGAGGCGGTGAGGGGGGCTGCTGAGACATCAGGCCTGCAGCACCTGCTCTATTATTTCACCAAACTTCCTTCACAAAACACAGCTTCGAAGATAGAGTGATTAAGAATGTCAGGACAGCAGCCACGGGTCTGAAGCCCAGGTGCGGCCGTGCGCCTGTGAAGCCGGGCCGCCTGCGTGAGGGAGGCAGGAGATGGCTGCACTTCGCTGCAGTTTCCCGCTCTCTCCCGCACAGGACCCCTGGGGATCAACAGCCCGTGATGCCCGTGGACCACCCTTTGTAAATGCTGCAGCAGCTCCCAGTGACACCCTGTGAGTCAGAGAGGACCAGGGTTACCACCATGTTCCCCAGAGGAAGAAACAGGCACAGAGAGGAAAGTGTTTCATTTGACACAGGCTGGCAGGGCCAGCTCCCAAAGCCCGGCACCCAGCCTTCGGCCTGCACTCTGCCCCGCCCTCCGATGCCTTGCCTTCCCTGCGTGCCGCTGCAGACGGGCATGTGCTGGCCGGCTGCCAACCAGATGTGCCAGGAAGCAACAGGCCAGCAAGTCAGCTGAGTTCATTTCACGGGTTTATTTAAGAAGCTCTGAAAAACTCAGGCACGAGTTGTTGGGGAGGGTGGTTTTGGTGCCTCAAAGATGCCACGTTATCCTGAGCATCCAAAGGCCTCCTAGGAGAAGAGAGTCCCTGTCAGGTTAGAAGAAACTTTAGTAATACTTAATACCACCTGCCTCCCTCACAGGTGTGACAGCCCACACAACGACCCCTGCCCTCTGACAGGCCCCGGAGTGCGGCTGACCTGAACCGCAGTGGAGTATTGCAGAAACAATGGCTGTCACTTCCAAGATTAGGTCACAAAAGACATGGCAGCTCCTGTCTCCCTCTCTCTGGGGTCACTGCTCTGGGGAGCCAGCCGTCACGTCGTGAGGGCATCCAAGCGGCTGTGTGCGGAGCCTCATGGAGCAGGCCCTGACCTCCTCCAGCAGCGTGATGCTCCACGTTTCACTGGGTGCCCCAGCCCCAGCCAAGCTTTCAGATGACAGCAGCCCTGGTCCACCTCTTGATCTTAGCCTCACGAGGGACCTTGAACTAGAACCACCCAGCAGCAAAGCTGTTCCTGCATCCCTGACCCACGAGATGATCAGTCTTGGGTTGTTTTAAGGCACTAAATTTGGGGCTTGCTCGTTATACGACAACAGAGAACTAATGCACTTCCTACAAGAGATAATGGGGGACCAGCAGCCGTGCGGGGAGGGCTCTGGTCGTCAGAACGAGATCTGCAAACACAAACGTCCTTCAGACTCTCTGTCCCCCTGCCCTCACGGCCACTTCAAGAGAACCCCAGGGGACACTGGAGTCACAGGGTTGGAGGGAGATGGAGAGGCAGGGAAGGGGAACTCGAATCGCTGAGATTTCCAGAGGACCACGGAGGTGGCGAAGGTGGCCGCAACGCAAGACCACAAACCAGAGGTGAGAAGCAGCCCCATCCATAGTTCCATACGAATTGCTACCCAGATAACAGCCTTAGAATGCAATCACCCAGCCCTGGATGCTGGGCGTCACCTTTGTCACAGGGGCCTCACCCACATCGATCCTCCCCGTAACTCAGAGGCCTGGTCATAGGTCGGAACACGTCCATTGTGAAGGGCAAAACGCACCTCAAACTGGCTGAAGCCAGAATGGATGGCATCTGTCGCTTAATTAACTGAGAAGGGCAGGGGAGATCTGGGCTTCAGTACTGCCGCCCACGGGGTCCCAAATGAAGGACGGACTCTCTGTCAGCCCTCTCATCTCTCCCTCCCCCTCTCTCTCTATATATATATCTGCCCCACAGACTGTCTCTCCCTCCCTCTCTCTCTATCTGCCCCCTCAGTCTCTCTATCTGCCCCCTCAGTCTCCATATGTGTGTGTGTGTATGTGTGTGTGTGTATGTGTGTATGTGTGTGTATGTGTGTGTGTGTGCGTGTATGTGTATGTGTGTGCATGTGTGTATGTGTTTGTGTGTGTATGTGTGTGTGTATGTGTGTGTATGTGTGTGTGTGCGTGTATGTGTATGTGTGTGCATGTGTGTATGTGTTTGTGTGTGTATGTATGTGTGTGTATGTGTGTGTATATGTGTGTGTGTGTATGTGTATGTGTGTGTGTGTATGTGTGTGTGTGTATGTGTGTGTGTGTGTGGCATGATGATTGGCTGGGCCTGGTTCAGGTGCCCAACAGTGAAAGTGAAGCCAGTCCCACCAGAGCCACATGCCACGGTGATTTTCTAACTGAAAAGGGGGTGAAGGGCGAACAAAAACAACCCTTTTGTTACTATTGTTACCCTCGTTTTACAGCTGAGGGAACAGGCTCAGAGCAGCTACCAGCCTGCCCAGGGTCTCACGGCGGGTAGACAGCAAAGCCAGATCTGTCTGCCTCCAGGCCCTAAACTCTAATTCACAGCGATTCTCCTCCACCGCCCTGAGAACAGGAGCTCCTCACCCCACACGATGTCCAGGCCCTGCGACCAGTGCTGCACCCACTCTCCTGAGGCCAGAAAACACTCGCCCAGAGAACCTCCCACCCAGACCCTGACTGTACCCACAGCCACAGGGACCATAGCCACCTCCACCCACGGGGCATCCCCTGGCTTTTGGAGTGAGGACCAAAACTCTTACTTCAGGTGAGGCCCTGAACACCTGGCCCCTCCCAACCTCTGGCTTTGTCTTTTCCACGTTCTGTTCCAGCCACACTCTTCTTTCATCTATGAAAGTGCCTTGCTTCCCCTCACCCCAGGACCTTTGCATATTCTGTTCCCTCTGCTTGGAGCACTCATTCCTCCTCTGTCCACCAAGAACACTCATCCTTCACATCAGCTCATCGAGAAGCCCCACACATCCACAGCTGGGGTTGGTTCCTCTGTTCTGACTCCCGTGGAAATTCAGAACTCACTGAGGCTATGAGCATACACGTGGTTTGTGGTGCAAATCTGTCTCTCCCGCTGTCAAGCCCATCAGAGCAGGGTAGTGTCTGTGCGTCTACTCACTGTTTCCAACACTCGGCTCAGGGCCTGGCCCAGAACAGACCCTCACAGAACATTTCCTGAAAGAGGGACAGAAAGGAAGAGAGAACGGAGGGAGGGAGGGAGGAAAAGAAGACACTTTACATGACTCGAATTAAGGTTCCATGGAGCAGATCACAAGTATTTCAAAGGCGTCGAGTAAACTCTTATTCTAGGACGAACATGACGACAATGACACGGTTACAAGCACTAGAAGCTTCACTGGCCTGGCTGCTTTCAGTATATTCTTTCTTCTCATCTCCTTGGAGACAGGCTGGAAGTCCTGGGGGGGGGGTGAAGTGGAGGAAAAGGGGAAAGACATAAGGAAGGAAGGACAGAGGGAAACAAACGGACACGTAGGAGGGGAAACAAAGGGAGGGAAGAAGGCAGAATGAGGCTGCAGGAGGGAGGAGGGAGGAGGAGGAGGGAGGAGGGAGGAGGCAGGCGGGAGGCGGGAGGAGGCAGGGGGAGGAGGGAGGAGGGAGGAGGAAGGAGGGAGGCGGGAGGAGGGAGGAGGCAGGCGGGAGGAGGGAGGAGGGAGGAGGGAGGCGGGAGGGGGAGGAGGGAGGCGAGAGGAGGGAGGCGGGAGGAGGGAGGAGGGAGGAGGGAGGCGGGAGGGGGAGGAGGGAGGCGAGAGGAGGGAGGCGGGAGGAGGGAGGAGGGAGGAGGGAGGCGGGAGGGGGAGGAGGGAGGCGAGAGGAGGGAGGCGGGAGGAGGGAGGAGGGAGGAGGGAGGAGGCAGGCGGGAGGAGGGAGGAGGGAGGAGGGAGGCGGGAGGGGGAGGAGGGAGGCGAGAGGAGGGAGGAGGGAGGAGGGAGGAGGGAGGCGGGAGGAGGGAGGAGGGAGGAGGGAGGACGGAGGCGGGAGGCGAGAGGAGGGAGGCGGGAGGAGGGAGGAGGGAGGAGGGAGGAGGCAGGCGGGAGGAGGGAGGAGGGAGGAGGGAGGCGGGAGGGGGAGGAGGGAGGCGAGAGGAGGGAGGAGGGAGGAGGGAGGAGGGAGGCGGGAGGGGGAGGAGGGAGGCGAGAGGAGGGAGGCGGGAGGAGGGAGGAGGGAGGAGGGAGGAGGCAGGCGGGAGGAGGGAGGAGGGAGGAGGGAGGCGGGAGGAGGCAGGGGGAGGAGGGAGGCGGGAGGAGGGAGGAGGGAGGCGGGAGGAGGGAGGAGGGAGGCGGGAGGAGGGAGGAGGGAGGCGGGAGGAGGGAGGAGGGAGGCGGGAGGAGGGAGGAGGCAGGCGGGAGGAGGGAGGAGGGAGGCGGGAGGCGGGAGGCGGAGGAGGGAGGCGGGAGGCGGGAGGACGGAGGCGGGAGGAGGGAGGAGGAGGAGGGAGGACGGAGGCGGGAGGAGGGAGGAGGGAGGGAGGACCACCTACGGCTGATCGTTCCAGCTGGGAGGGACAGGAAACACCGCGATTCCTACAAGCCCGGCCACCCCCAGGGAGGTCTGCGCGAGGTCCATGCCAACGACGCACCATCAGCCTGGACGCTGGGCAGGAACGTGGCCGTGGAACCGAGCCCTGGCGGTGGGACAGCTGCTGGAAGCACAGGGGGCACCGAGCCGAGCTGACTCGGGGGAGGTGGAGCGAGCAGACCGGCCACTGTTCCCGGAGCCCTCAGCACCTCCGGGGCCTCTGCACCTGTTTCCCCCGGTTGTGTGGACAGGATGACAGGATGAAGGGATATTACTGCTAACGCAGCACACTGCGGCCGTGCAGCCGGAGCCCGGGAACGGTCACTTCGTGGGCGGAGATGAACTGGAGCGCGTCCTGCGCGCGGAGGTCTCCCACGGGCGGTGGGGCCGAGCGCGGGGCTGCACCCGCACAGCTGGCAGCCTGTCCCTGGCAGCACAGACCCCGCGTGATGCACCCGGAAATGCGCAGCTCCCAGCTCGGGTTCTGGGAGCTTTGTTGTTGAAAGTACACGAGCTTGGCCTCTGGGGGGACAGGGCCCCCAGCTCAGCATCCATGCCCCTCAGGTCACGTCTTCGCACAAGGACAGGTTTGCAAAGAAGGAACACAAGTGGAAACAGTGAAAAGAATGACTGCAAAGAGGAGGAGAAATCCTTGAGGCAGAAGCAAGTGTGGGTGGGCGTGCCGTGAAATGCCTGAGAGGAACTCGGGCGAACCTCCTCCGACCACCCCACCGGGGCCCACTCGGCAGTTTTCCTGCTGAAACCACTGACTCAGCACCGGAACCACAGCCCTTTCTGACAGGCAGAAATGGGGAATTTATTGACTCAGGTGACTGAAAAATCCAGGGATTATGTGACTCTGGGCACGGCCACGCTAGGAGTTGAAGAAGTGTCACAAGACTGTTTCTCTGTCAGGGGGGATGCCTTCCTCTGCTGCTGTCCCCACGGGGGGGCCCTGCTGAGGACTGCTCCTCTACCCCAACTGTCCCAGGAAACTCACTCAGGCCTGGGTCTCACTGGCTGGGCTTGGGACGGGTGCCGCCCCTGGAACCGGGGTAAGACGTCAGCTCTACCCAAATGGGTGCTATCGGCCAAATGATGACACATGGCTGTCGTGCGGACAAGACACCAGCTATGCCCAGCGCTGTCTTCACAGCCTGCAAAACGGCGGCACCTCCCCAGGAACCACAGCCCACACGCCGGTTATTCTCTGAGACAGAAAGTGCTGGGTGGGAATGACCCCTCCCTGGCTGGTCTTCTCTGGGCATTTACGTGGCAAATGGTGTCTCCAGAATTACCAGGTGGCAGGTAGACCGTGCCAGGGTGCCGTTCACCCGCCCACCCGCCCCTCCTTGCGTCCCTCCCCTCTGCCCTCGACCCTGTGGCTCAGGGACCCAGGCTTGTGGAAGCTGCTGTTGACTTTCGGTTTCGCAATCCTGAGGACAGGTCGCCTTTTCCTTCCTTGACCGCTCAGAGGATTCGGCACCGTGGACAGTCCCTCTGGAGACCTGCCTTCTCCACAGCCCATCTCTCCGCCGGCCCCCAGTCCAGATCCACAGCCCAGGCCACTCTGCTCAGCTTCGGTTTGTGAATGCAAGTGTGTCCTGGAGCCTGTGCTCGGCTACCCCCTGGTATCCTGGACTCAGCAGGTCTTTTTTTTTTTATTATTATTAATTTATTTTTGTCACAGATGTTTCTCCTTTTTCCCCACAGACACCCTCCTCCCTATGGACTCAACATGTCTTAAAACCTGAACTCCTCACATCCCCACCCTGTCTATTCCTTTCCAGGGTCCCCTGGCTTGGGCCTGGTACCACCACCCAACCATCTGTCTAGACCACAGACCGAGAATCGGCTCAGCCCTCTCGCCCCCACATCCTCAGTCAGTCGGTCCTCCCTGAAAATATCCACCCGCTTCTCGCCACCCCCTCTGCCTTCGGCGGCAGCCCGGGCTCCATCATCCCGCATCAGGACTTTGGCCAACAGCGTCCCAGCGGCCCTCCCCCCTCTCGCCTTGTCCCACTCCGATCCACGCCGCAGTCAGAGGTCCTTCTAAACACAGATCTCCCTGGGTTGCTCCTCGCTGGCTCTCCACTGCTCTCAGGAAGAAGTCAAACCCTTGAGGTGGCACTGAAGGCCAGGTTACCACCCAGCCTGCCGCCCTCCAGAGTCATTGCCTTTGACCTTCCTCTCTCAGCCTTCACACGCCTGCCACACTGGACGCTTGCCCCATTTTCGCTCGCCTGCTCCCTCTGCCCGAGATGCCCTCCCTCCTGCCTGTTCACGTAGCTCCTCTCGCCCATCCCTCAGGTCTCCTTTTATATCTGTCATTCCCTGCGGGACAGTGTCTCCGAGCACCCCAAGATGGACCACGGGCCTCTTCCTCGCGCCCCTGAAGGTGAATGAACGGATGCACCAGGCAGTCGATGAGAGGGTGATGGGTTCCAGCTCTGGGTGGAAGGAAAGGGCACACGTCTAGCCAATAAAGGCGTTCTTTTTGACATTTATTTCCCCCCAAAAAAAGGGGTTCAATTGTTACTCTGAGTCAGCAGCTATGCTGGACGCTGAGACATTACTTGCAAACCAGACAGACACAGACCTTGCTCTTTAGGAAATTACAATCTAGTAGAAAAGATAGACACTACATAGACAATTTGGCAAAATTTAATGTGTATCAGCCCTAACTCTCCCTTTCCAGAGGAGGCTGCACCAATGTACACCCCCCTCAATGCGCCTCCGATGTGCCGGCCAGCCCTGCAGGAGAAGCCCCCCCCCCCCCCCCCCGCCGCCCTTTGGGCCAGACGAACTTCGCAGCAGCTCTGACAGTAGACGGTCGCAGAATGACACGGGGTGATGTGCGGGTCCATAAAAGCACCACAGTTTCCACCAATCTCTCTCTCCCTCTTTCCACACTCCCCTTTGAAACTCAGCCCACCACCCTGCGGGGAGCGTGAGCCCACGGAGAGACCACGTGTGGGCGTTCTCACCAACAGCTCCGGTGAAGGCTGCGGCACAGACAGCACCGACTGTGCTCCCGGGAACAGAGCAGCTGCAGGTGAAGCCAGCCCCGAGCCGGGCTCTCCCAGCTGCGTCTGCAGCCGCCGCAGGCAGAAGGAGGCCGTCCTCACTGCGCTCGGTCCGGTCCCCACCCCACGGAATCCAGGAGCATAACGAGGGGCTGTTCTAGGGCCGGGTTTGGCGCAGTCTGTTCTGCAGCCATGGCAACTGCCCTTCCTCTCCAGGCTTCCCTGCAGAAGGGAGCGATGGACTTGAGAAAAGAGTTCAATGTGATGGCGTCTGTCTTTTGGACACGTGGATGCTCGCTGGCTGTGTGACCCTGGGTACGTCATTACCCACGCCTGGGTGCTCAGTCGTCCTGCGTGTAAAATAAGGGGATGGGGCCAGATGGTTTCGAAGACCCTAAGAAGCTTGAACATTCTACCAGACTCATGAATGAGATGACCTCATCGAAACCGTGTCTACTGGTATGGCAAGAAGTAAACTTTTTAATTGGCAGTAGAGATTGAAACATTTTTTTCCTAAGAGATGAACTTGATGAAAGCCATGAGAAAAACAAAGGCTTCCTCTCATACACACGTCATGAAAGGAGAGAGGGTCTGACCCATGCCCTTAAAATGAAATGCTATCCCTCCCTCTGCCTCCCTCATCTCACACTAGCTAATGGGGGGTGGGGGGGTAAACTGGAGTTCGGTGGAGGTTTAGTTGATTTATTACAGAACGGTCATCCCCTCCAGCCGCTGCAGTAATGAGGACACGGAGCGCTCGGGCAGGCTCTGTCCCCACCCCAGGGCCCTCATCCTGAGTGACGAGGACTCCGTTCCTTCCCTGGGGGAGGACCTCACCTTCTAATGGCCTGCCCAGTTAGGACGCCCTGAGCCCCGCGGAAGACACCCTGTCTGCGTCAGAGCTTTGGGAAATTCCCCAAGGGGCTCAGCTGTTCCGCAGAGGCTGGGGAAGGAGAGTCGACAGCCTGTAATTAGAGTAATGACCTGTCCCGAGTCTGCCTGTCTGTGATTCCCCAGCTTGCTCCTCCGTCCACGCAGTCATTCACTCAGGCAACAAATACTCACTGAGCCGCTGTGATGTGCCCCCCTGGAGATGCGACAGGCCCCCCAGAAGGAGCCAATCCTTTGAGTGCACACGACTGACGGACGAAGGCCGTGCTCCGGGGCAGGTGGGCGGAGGCGCTGGCCCGGGACGGAGGGGACCCCGCGCAGAGGCCGGGCCGCGGGAGCTCGGAGCGTCCACACTGCAGCGGCCGCTGGTCAGGGCTTCCCGGAGGCAGGACCCCGGGGCACCCCGGCTCAGGGATGGGCACCCCACTCATGCCAGCCCATCTGAGTGCACCCCGCGCGTTTTGCCTCGGCCCCGGGAAGAGGCTCGCGCTCCTTCCTGCGGCGTCGCAGGTACGAGTGAGGCAGCCCCTGGCACCGTGAAGAGCCCGACGACACAGCCCACACCGGGCAAGGAGGGAGACCGAGAGCGGTGGAGAGACCCGCTAGGGTTGGCTTATTCAGAACGCCCGATCCAGGCTTGCCCGAAGCCAGCTCTAAATATGGCAGAAAAAGTCCCTTCTTGCTTCATCCAGGGCGGAGACGCGCAGACCACGCAGAACGCGTGCCTGGGGCCCTGCGGTTCCAGCCCAGACTGCAAGGGAGCCGCCAACGTTACCCCGACCTCAGCGACACCGCAGGGACTTGGTCCTCAGGAAGCCCGATTTCATTCCTCTCCCACGTCCCACAGCCTTTCAGGCCCATTCTTCCAACACTCCAACTCGCTCAAAAGCTGCCCAAATCACCGATTTCCCCGCACCCCTGTAAAAGCCTCCAGTTTGGAGAAAGCCGGATCTCTGTGGGGTTCAGAAGTGCTTTCCTGTCCTCCATCCTTCGCCCCTGTGTGCACAGGGCCGTCAGGCCGGGTCTGGAGGCGCAGGAGGGGTGGAGAGAGCCCCGTGGGCGTGGGCGTGGGCGTGGGCGGGGGGAGCGCTGCACCTGGGGCTCTCCCGAGAGGCCAGGCGCACTTTTGCAGGTAGGAAAACCGCTCGCTGTTGTACAGGGTGCACGTGTTCTTTCCGACTGGTGTTTCGGGATTCTTGGGGTATATTCCCAAAATTGGAATCTCTGGGCCAAAAGGAATTCCATTGATAACTTTCTGAGGAAAGGCCACCTGTTTCCCAGTGGCTGCACCAGTCTGCATCCCACCAGCCGTGCAGAGGGCTCCCTCTTCTCCAAACGGCAATAGCCAGGATCTGGAAACAGCCCGAGTGCCCATCAGTACAGGAGCAGATAAAAAAGCTGTGGTACAGGTACACAATGGAATACTATTCGACCATAAAAAAGAAGGAAATTCTACCTTCTGTGACCACGTGGAGGGACCTGGAGAGTATTATGCTAAGAAAGACAAGCCAGTCAGAGACAGACAAGTACCTATACGTAAGTGAAGCCTAATGAACAAAGCGAACTGATGAACAAGGTAGAAACAGAGGCAGGGATTCATGGGACAGGCTGACGGCTGTCAGAGGGGACGGGGTTGGGGGACTGGGTGAAGGGATTAACCCAAAAGCACGTATAGTGACACACAGACACAGACACCGTGTGGTGATAGCCAGGGGAAGGGGGGCTGGAAGTGGGTGGAGGGGAGGATGGGGCGGGAAGGAGACTTTGCTTGGGGCAATAAGCACACCACGCAGTGTGCAGACGATGTTTTGTTGAGTTGTATACTTGAAATCTGTGTGGTTTTACGAACCAGTATCACCCCGATAAATTCAATTTTTTAAAAAGGAAAAACCAGGAGCATTCCCTGGTAGCCTGCCCAGGGGCGTTTGTTCTCAGGCATCGTTCTCTGACTCAGAAGGGAGAAACACTCGGGGTCCCAGGTCCCAGGGCCAGAGCACTCCTTCTTAGCTATGTGGTCTCAAACAAGGCGCTAAGTCTCAGTTATTAGGAAACTGCAAAATGGGAAAATGAAATATGGCTGACCTTATTCTGGCTTGCTCCCTGGGGACCGACTTGGCCTCCAGGACAAAGGTGCTGGGCAGGTGCCTGGTGACTCACTAGCCCCGTTGTAATGTGTGCGAGTCACCCCTGAAGCTCTGCTCTGTCCACAGGATGTAAACAGGGCTGGGAGTTGTGCCCCGACTCAGTGCGGCTCTGAGCCTGTGTTTGAACACAGCCACCAAGCTGTAGACACGTCAGGCCAAGCCTGTGAGAGCACCAGGTTCCTCTTTGAAAGTGGGAGCCGGGCCCTGGCCGGTGTGTCTCAGCGGTTAGAGCGTCAGCCCGAGGACCAGAGAGTCCCGGGTTCGGTTCCCGCTAAGGGCACGTACCTCGGTTGCAGTTTGTCCCCGGCCCTGGTTGGGGTCGTGTGGGTGGCAACCACTCGATGTGTCTCTCTCATGTCGATGTTTCTCTCTCTCTTCCTCCCTCTCTCCCTCCCGCTCTATCTGAAGATAAATGCAAAAATGTCCTGGGCTGAGGATTAAAAAAAAAAAGAAGAAAGGAAGTGGGAGCCGGGTGAGTGCACGGCAGCTTGTTTATCCACCATCTACGGGTGGACACTCGGGCACACACTGGAACACTGTGCAGCTGTCACAGAGAGAGCTCTCATCCGCTGAGACGACATGGAGGGACCTGGAGAGCATTATGCTGAGTGAAATAAGCCAGTCAGAGAAAGACAAGTACCACATGATCTCACTTATCTGTGGAACACAATGAACAAACTAGACCCAGAGACGTGGAAGCAGGGAACAGACTGACAACCTCAGAGGGAAGGGGGCGGGAAGGGATAAAGCGAAGAACTTACATGATACGCACAACCAGTGGACACAGACAACAATACAGTGAAGGGAGTGGGGACAGGAGCGAGGAGGAGGGTGTCAATGAGGAGAAAAGGAGGGACGTCGGTAATAAAAAAAAAATCAAAATTTAAAAAATTTCAAAAAAGAAAGAAAGTAGGAGCTGGGAATAGGTGTCTTTGGCCAATGTTGGCCTCTGCTCTGCAACCACCCCTGGCTTTCTAGGGGTGTTTCCAAGGCTGTCGGGAGTCCGCAGAGGCACAGGGGCTTTCAGGCGGGCCTCTGGACCCTTGCCCATGTCCCTCCGCCCCTCCTGACCGTCACAGGGGACAGCTGAGCTCTGAAGAACCTTCCAAACAAGGGAAAGAGGGAGGAGCCTGGCCACGGCTGTCTCCCTATCACCTCCACTGACTCACCTGCAGCCCAGAAGCTCTAATCAACACTGTTGTTCTAATGACTTCGGGAGAAACCCACGTTCTTTGTCTGATGTGAAGTCAATGGATCGGTTCTTTCCGCATCCGAAACTATGCAAGTGACTCAGAAAGAGAAGACTCTTCTTAGGACAAGGAGTTGGGTGCATGTGGCCGCCCTGGGAGCCTGTTCATCTGATTCCCGAGCCCACTCTGGGGGCAGTGCCTGGAGCCAGGATGCAGTCTGTGGGCACACTCCGAGGGCCCGCAGGCACAGGGACCGCCTTCGGTGGGAGTGCTCCTCCTTTGCAGGAGACGCGCAGGCCCTGGGGCACCGCAGGCCGCCTGAGCTTCTCCAGAGGCTGCAGCTCTTGTTTCCTCACATAGAGACAGCCTGTTACTCACGAGACACACCTACTGCTAACTAACCCCCAAATCTACCTGCTAACTAACCCCCAAATCTACCTGCTAACTAACCCCCAAATCGGAAGTGTCAGAGAGCTGAAAGCAAAGACACTGTAAATAACGCCCAAACCCAGAGAAAACAACCAGGAACGTGTTGTTCTGTGCACACACACAACAGAGGAAGGGACCCTTCCTCTCATTTACCACAATCGTCCTTCCCCTCAGTGATGTGAGGGGACGTTTTGCCACGTCAGGAACAGCCCAGCGGCTTCTCTTCATGCTGCTCACCATGACAAAGTGCAGAGACGATGGCAGTCGGTCAGGTTACGCCTTTCTGGCTGGGGTGATGATCAACAACCGCAGGGATGCCCGAGTGGCATGTCCCCGTGGTGCCCGGCGCTTTCCTCCGTAAGCCACGAGCGTGTGTCGGTTTCGCTCCGTGTGGGCCTGCCTGGAAGGCTGAGGCTCTGACGACATGGTCACAAGGTTACGCTCTCAACCCTGATGCCTCTGGTTCGAACCCAGCTCCACTGGCCATTAGCTCTGCGACTCTGGGCAGCTAATTAACCTCCCAAGTCCTTGGTTTCCTGTCTATAATATGGGGACAGTGACGGTGCGTCTCAGGTGGCCCTGAGCCGTCTGTTCAAGGTGAGGCTGTGAAGCCTGAGCAGGTGCCTGGCAGCTAGTGAGTCTCCGTCACTGACCAGGTGTGCAGTGAACGGAAACGACACTAAATGCCTTTGCCCTTTAGTCAAAATTCCCGAGGATAAATAGCTAAGATCTGAGGGCTACACTTTTTAAAGTCTTAATTCGTAGCATTAAACTGTGCTCCAGAAACACATTACCACCATAAAGCAGAGGTGAGGCCGGCCGAGCCATAGTCCTCCTGAGGAGGAGAGGGAGACGGCTGGTGGCCCTGGAGTCAGAGAAGCATGTGACTGAATCACGGTCAGCGTGCCTGGACATCAGAGCTGCGTCCATCAAAATGTTTCAGCAGAACACTTGGCATCTCTGTCCTGGACGCTGCAGGCAGCCCGACCCCTCCCGCCAGGTCTGCCTCTCAGCCTGTGGGGAAAACACTTGGACCCAATGTGATCCCTTCACAGCTCGTTTTCCGGGATGGCTCTTTGGGTCTCCAGACATCCAGAGCCCAGGCCTCCGCCCACAGCCTTTGCCCTCTCCCAGCAGTGACCTGCTGTGTGGCTTCCAGCCACCCGTGGGTAAGACCAGCACTACACGCTCGGAGGTGATGAATGTCATGCCGCAGTGCACAGCTTTAAGCTGGCCCCCAGCCCGGCCTCCCTCCAAGGGCTGAAGATCGCACTGAGGCCACGGCAGAGTGCGGCCCACGGCTAACACTGTCACGCACATGGCCTGTGAAAGTGGGGAGTCTGGGGGAACTGGGCGCCTGTCTCCATCGCGCTCTCTGAACGTGTGGGGGAAGGCCAGCGGGAGGTGTCCTGCAGGCGCACAGTGTTCCTGCTCGAGTCTCATCCCGAGTGCCCCTAGGAGCGGGGACTTGAGGACCCTGGAAAGAAAATGGGCGTTTTCAAAAGAGAAAGATATTTTTCATCTTCTTCAGTGACTTGACATCTATCACAAATAAGTTCAACCCACAGAAAGGCCCTTTTTAGGTTTTTTCTTTAGATTTCTTTCTCACCTGAAGAATAATGACATTTCCCCCAGATTTTAAAAAAATTAGGCGTTCAGAGAAATCTAAGTGGAAGGAAAAGAAATTAGGAACAAAAAGAGTAACGATAGCAATAGCCATCGTTAAAGCCGGTGATACGCGTCCGGTGGTCGCTGGGTCTACACTCATCACGTCTCCGGGTAGCGTGGCCCCGGGAGGAAGGCTCCGGCACCCATATTTATAGGTAAGGAAAGCAGGCTTAAAGACCAAAACTACTTGGTCAGGCTTGGCTAAGGTTTCCCTAACTTTTTATTACAGTATACACCAGAAAAATGTACACATTGTAAGTAACCAGCTGGATGGATTTCAACTGGTGAACATGTCCATGTAACCAGCATGTCAACCAAGACCGTCATCATCAGCCCCGGAACCCTCCCTGTCCTTCCACTCACCGATCCCAAGGGCAGCTGTGACCCTGACGGGCACCTGCTCTGCGATGCACAGGCATGAGCTTGTGCCGCGCCGCTTTGTCACGCCTCCTTCCCGTGAGCTGTCTGGGCGTGCAGCGCGGGGCTCGTCCTCCCTGCAGCCATCGATGACCTTCGGGCTGTTTCCAGTTGGTGGCCCTTACACACGGTGCGTGTGTCTTTGGGGCGCACGTGTGCGCATCTCTGTCAGTGTGTGCTTCAGGGTAAATGCTCAGCTGTAGCGGAGTCTGCTTTCCCAAACTCTGGGGCCCGTTCACACTCCTCCCAGCAGCGTAGGAGAGTTTCAGTTGCTTGATTGCCTCATTAAGACGGGATTCTCCTGTTTCTGCTCTAGCTGTGCTGCCGGGCGGGTAGCAGACAGCTTCTGGGTGCAGGAGCTGAGCGTCAGACCCAAATGTTCCAGCGCATTGCTGAGCCTGGCGTCTGGCACTTGGGGGATACAAGGGATATTCATCGAGCTAATTAATTAATGACCCCAGCGCCCATGGTGTTTCTGCTACGGTACTCTGCTTGTCCCCCTTCCTCCGTCTCAGACCCCTGCATGTCACAGGTCTCAACCTCTCTCTGAGGGGACGCCTTCGGGCTCTGAGACGTGCTGTCAGGAGTAAAAGGAAGCCAGGGCAAGCTGTGAGGGATTCGGGAGCTGGGGGCGTGGGAAGCAGGCACGGCCGTGGGGGTGGGTCCTGGCTGCAGACCAAGGCACACACCCCAGGGCCCAGCTGCAGTGACCTTTCCCCTCCGAGAGCAGGCCACGGAGCAAAGGGAGGACGAAGGACAAGAAGAAGGCTGTACCAGCACCACACATGTGCACTAACCACCAGAAGAGAGAGGAGTCTCTCAATTCCCTTGCAAACTACAAGGTTTTATTAGGGCGACTCTTTCAGAAGAAATCAAATGAATGACTGTCCAATTTTACAAAACCTCCTGAGAACAGGCTTACGTATGATTAAGGCAACTGTACTTGTCGGGAATAACAGACATCTGCCCGGGGCCCTTTGCCCTCGATGTACATCTTCTGAGAGCTTTCTTGCTCTGGACCTTCTCCCTCATCCTGCTGACAAAGTCTGGGGACAGGGAATGACAGCAAGGGTTGGCATTTTTAGAGGTACTTCTATATAGTAGGCACTGCCCCAAGCCCTTTGCCAAAGTCACCTCATTTAATCTTCACTGAAACCCTACAGGCAGGGACGGACCCTGTCCCCACTGAAGGAGACTGAGCCTGGCCAGTGTGGCTCAGTGGGTTGGAGCCATCGTCCCGCATACTGAAAGGTCCGGGTTTGATTCTCAATCAGGGCACATACCCAGGTTGTGGGTTCAATCCCCAGCTGGGACACGTACGGGAGGCAACTAATCAATATTCTCTCTCACATCGTCTCTCTCTTTCCCTCACCCTCTCGCTAAAATCGGTAAGTATATCCTCAGTGAGGGTTAATAACAATAATAATATAATAATGATAACAATAATAAAGATAGGAGCCTGAAGCTGGGGAGATGATACCGTAGGTCAGGCATCTGGTCACAGGTGGTAACCGAGGCTCAAACCCTGGTGCTCCCGTCACCTACTGCCAGGAAGCAAATCGCCCCAGACACCCAGACATGATGGCCTGAAGTGACCTCATCTGGGCAGTGTTCTCGGGACAGAGATCCCTCCACGGGCGCCACGAGCCTGTCTGTGCTGTCAGTGGGCGGGGCTCCTCCCAGGTGACCGGTGACCGGTGCCTGGGCGGGAGGCTGGGCGGCTCAGCTGGGCTGTCCCGTGAAGGACCAGGTGTGGTCCCTGCAGCGGCGCAGGGCGTGCACGGTCCCCTGGGCCCAGAGCCACCGCAGAGCGCCAGGCTGGGAGCCCAGCAGGTTCGAGGGCCGCGGCCCAGCCTCTCGGGGGAGCACCGTCAGAGGGCTGGGTCTTGCAGTCCGGAGCCCTCAGCCATGACCATGACGAGTCCCGCGTCGCGGCTGTCGAGGGTGTCCTCCCTCGGGCGTTTGCACACGCACGTGTCCTGTTTGACTTAGTTCTAGAAGAAAGAAGGGGAGGGGGGGGAGGGGAGGGGGAGGGGAGGGGGAGGGGAGGAGGGAGGGGAGGGGGAGGGGAGGAGGGAGGGGAGGGGGAGGAAGAGGGGGAAGGGGAGGGGAGGGGGAGAAGAAGAGAGAGAAGAAGGGGAAGAAAGGAAACCGGGGAGGCGGGAGAGAAGGGGAAACCCCGAAAGCACACGCTTCTCCGATTGATTCTGTGGGCGAAGACACTGCGCCGTGGAGAGGTGGCGTGACCTGTCCCGGGCAGCTGTTCACGGCCTTCCTGCTTCCGGCCTCGCGGTCGGCGAGCCCCCCTCTGCCGGGCTGCACCTCCCGTTCCCAGTCCCCGAACGCAGCCCGGGGTCCACAGTCAGGGGTGTCCCCTGGTCCTGGCCCCTGCTCCAGGCAGCGCAGTGTTCAGGCCGGCTCCCAGCAGGCGGAGGGGTCCCCCGCCCTCCGCGCAGCTCGGCGTGCGGGGCGAGGCGGCTCCAGGGCCGGGTGCCCGCTGGCAGTGCCCGCCCCTGCGCCGCCCACTCGCCGCCCTGCGCTCAGACACGCGCGGCAGCTCCGCCGGGAACGAAACTGCTTATCCGAGTGGATCTCCAACGCGGCGGCCGCCGTGTGTGCGTGCCGCGCCCGGACACCCGGGGCCCACGGAGCCGTCCGCAGGGGTGGCGCCCTCCCACCTGCCCGAGAGGGGCTCCTCCCGCACCCGGACACGCGGGGCCCACGGAGCCGTCCGCAGGGGTGGCGCCCTCCCACCTGCCCGACAGGGGCCCCTCCCGCACCCGGACACCTGGGGCCCACGGAGCCGTCCGCAGGGGTGGCGCCCTCCCACCTGCCTGCGGACGGGCTCCTGTCCCGCGCCCGGACACCCGGGGCCCACGGAGCCGTCCGCAGGGGTGGCGCCCTCCCACCTGCCCGAGAGGGGCCCCTCCCGCACCCGGACACCCGGGGCCCACGGAGCCGTCCGCAGGGGTGGCGCCCTCCCACCCGCCTGCGGACGGGCTCCTGTCCCGCACCGGGCGCCGCAGCCTGTGGGCCGGGAAGGCTTGAGTAGGAAAAGGAATCCTTCAAGGCACGGTGATTCCCTGGTGTTCGTGTGTTGTCCTGACCGGACTCACACACATACAGAACTGTGAATCTAGTTTAATCTGGGGCTCTCAGAATTACTGCTAATGTGGTTTCTTAATACCCTTGGTTCAATCTTAGAATTTAAAACATTTTGGCTAAGGTTTTCTTTCCCTGGAAGCACTGTAGCTAAGAAGTTGAAAGTGTGGGTGCTAACAATACCCTGCCCGCCTTTGAGTCCTGCGCCCCCACCCCCCACCCCGGGCAGCTGGGGCCCTGGTAACTGTTCCTGGGCCTCTGTTCCCTCTGTCCCAAACATGAGTGACAGGGCCTCCCTGCCAGTGTTGCTGTCAGGTTGAAAGACACAGATGTGAAAAGAGCCTTTAACACAGCGCCTGGTGTCCATGCTGAGTGTTTGTGTTCACTGAGTATTAAGTAACCCGAAAGTCAAATATCTGAGTCACATACACCTTGTGGACAGGTGTATATCTTGGTGTAAAATGACCAGCTATATACGCCTTTGTCAATCATCTGTAAACATTTCTTTTTATTGTTGAAAGTATTACAGATGTCCCTCTTTTTTCCCCATTGACCCCCTCCTTCCCATTCCCACCCCCCTCCTGCCTTCCCTAGCCTAGAGTCCACATCCATTGGTTGTGCACATATGCACATAAGTTCTTTCGTTTATCTGTTCCCTCCCCTCCCACCCTCCAGCCCCCAGCCATCGCCCTCCCCCATCCCTCTGAGGTTTGTCAGTCTGTTCCCTACTTCCATGACTCTGGATCTCTTTTGGTGGACAGCTTATTTTGTTCATTATGTTCCACAAATAAGTGAGATCATGTGGTACTTGTCTTCTCTGATTGGCTTATTTCGCTTAGCATAATACTCTCCAGGTCCCTCCATGTCGTCTCAAAGGATAAGAGATCTTTCTTACAGCTGCATAGTATTCCATTGTGTAAATGTACCACAGCTTTTTTATCCACTCGTCTACTGATGGACACTTGGGCTGTTTCCAGATCTTAGCAATTGTAAATAGCACTACTATGAACATAGGGGTACATATATTCTTTCTGATGGGTGTTTCAGACTTCTTAGGATATATTCCAAGAAGTGGGATCACTGGGTCAGATGGCAGTTACATTTTTAATATTTTTGAGGAAACACTATATTGTTTTCCATAGTGGCTGCACCAGTCTGCATTGCCACCAGCAGTGTACTAGAGTCCCCTTTTCTCCACACCCACGCCAGCACTTGTTGTTTGAGGATGTGCTGATGGCCACCACTCTGGCAGGTGTGAGGTGATACCTCATAGTCATTTTCATTTGCATCTCTCTGGCGATTAGAGATGACAAGCATTTTTTCGTATGTCTCCTGGCCTTTTGTATGTCCTGTTTGGAGAGGTGTCTATTCAGGTCCTATCTCCATTTTTTAACTGGGTTGTTTGTCTTCCTTTTGTTGAGTTGTATGAGTACTCTATACATTTTGGAAATTAATCCCTTATCCGATGTATCATTAGCAAATCTGTTCTCCCTTTCCATTTTCATGCTGGTTTCTCTTGCCGTGCAGAAGCTTTTTAGTTTGATGTAGTCCCATGTATTAATTTTTTCCTTTGTTTCTCTTGCCCTAGGTGATATATCAGTGAAAATTCCACTCTGTGTGATGTTTGAGATTTTTTTGCCTACATTTTCTTCTAGGATTTTTATGGATTCATGGGTCACATTTAAGTCTTTTATCCATTTTGAGTTTATTTGTGTGTATGGTGTAAGTTGGTGGTCTAATTTCATTTTTTTGCGTATAGCTGTCCAATTTTCCCAGCACTATTTATTGAGGAAACTGTCTTTTCTTTTTTTTTTTCCTCACCCGAGGACATTTTTTCATTTTTTATTCAGATAAAGTGGGAGGGAGAGAGAGGAAGAGAGAGAGAGAGAAACATCGATGTGAAAGTGACACATCGAGTGGCTGCCACCCGCACGACCAACCAGGGCCGGGGACAAACTGCAACCGAAGTACATGCCCTTAGCGAGAACCGAACCTGGGTCTCTCTGGACCGCAGGCCGACGCTCTAACCACTGAGCCAAACAGGCCAGGGCGAGGAAACTGTCTTTTCTCCATTGTATGCTCTCACCTCCTTTGTCAAATATTAATTGTGCATACTATCTTGGGTCGATTTCTGGGTTCTCTGTTCTGTTCCATTGATCTATATGCCTGTTCTTGCGCCAATACCAGGCTGTTTTGATCACAGTGGCTTTGTAGTATAACCTAATATCCGGTATTGTGATCCCTCCCACTTTGTTGTTTTTTTTTTTCAAAATTGCTGTGGCTATTCAGGGTTTTTTATGATTCCATATAAACTTTTGGAGTGTTTGTTCTAGATCTGTGAAATATGCTGTTGGTACTTTAATAGGGTTTGCATTGAATCTGTAGATTGCTTTGGGTAGTATGGACATTTTAATGATGTTAATTTGTCCAATCCATGAACATGGTATGTGTTTCCACTTTTTTATGTCTCCTTCTATTTCTTTTTTCAGTGTCCTGTAGTTTTCTGAGAACAGGTCTTTTACCTCCTTGGTTAAGTTTATTCCTAGTTATTTTTTGTTGTTGCTGTTGCAATGGTAAATGGGATTGGTTTTTTTTGTTTCCCTTTCTGAGTGTTCATAATTGATGTATAAGAATGTCATTGATTTCTGGATGTTAATTTTGTATCCTGCTACTTTGCCAAATTCTTTTATTAAATCTAGCAGATTTTTGATGGAGCCTTTCAGGTTTTCTATGAACCATATCATGCTGTCAGCGAATAGTGACAGTTTCACTTCCTCCTTTCTGATTTGGTTCCCTTTTATTTTTTTCTTCTTGTCTAGTTGCTGTGGATAAGACTTCCAGTACTATGTTAAATAAGAGAGGTGAAAGTGGGCATCCCTGTCTTGTTCCCGTTCTTATGGGAAATGCTTTTAGTTTTTGCCCATTGAGTATGGTGTTGGCTGTAGGTTTTTAATATATGGCCTTTATTATGTTGAGATATGATTCCTCTATTCCCACATTGCTGAGCACTTGTAAACATTTCAATTATTATAAAAGTAATTTGTTTATTGTGGAATTGTTTTTAAATATAGAAAAGTATAAAAAAAATAATGGCATACAGATAAACATTTTTTAACATTTAACCTATAAACTTCCAGTTATTTTTAGTGTGCTTAAATATTTTTTTCATAAAATACTTGCTTTTTTTTAGCTTACTCTATTTACTAGTGATAGATCACAAGTGTACTCACATCATTAAATAGCCCTGGACAGAATCATATTAAACAGCTTGGTTCGGTCTTCCATCTCCTGAATATATTGCTATTAATTTAACTGACCCCCTGCTGTTGAACAGTTAGATTGCTTCCAGCATTTTTGTAATATTAAAAACAACACCGAAATTAACATTCTTGGAAATCAACTATTGTACACATGGGCTATTTCCTTGGGACAAATGGATGCAAATAGAATTTCTAGCAAAAGTTCTGCATATTTAAGGTTATATAGAGGACCACAGACCCTCCAGGAAAGGTGCATCACTCCCATCGTTGGTGAATGAATATTTCTTCCCCCTAAATTTACTGCCTCTGAGCATCCCTTGCTCAGTTCAACAGCTTCTTACTTAGCACCTGCTTCTCCCAGACACTGCTGGAGGTAACTGGAAGTCCTTCTCCCCCTACGCTCCATGTCTAAAGATTTCCTACTTTCAGCTCTGAAGATCTGGGTTCAGCCTGGCCCCTTATCTCTCTACCTTACTCTCTGACAAATGGAACAGGGTGGAGACAGCTCTTCAGTTTGGGCTGTGAAGAGCCCATCCTCCCTGCCTTGGTCACAAATGCCCCCTCCTCCCTGCTCTGTGTGCTCTGTGCCTTGGTCTGCTCCTCTGGTCCAAGTGTTCTCCCTAAATGTGTGGCCAGAGCCTATATCCAGACAGAAGAGGATTTCCACGCAAGCACTAGTGAGGTGGTAGAGGTCACCTGGATCTCAGGTGGGGATGCTGAGGCGCATTGGAGCTCAGCTGGAGTGCTGTGAGGATTGGTGATGTCTGCCGCAGGCAGAGGCATGTAAGAGCGTGGTCTCTAACCAGTCAATTCGGTCATGTCCTCGATCTCCAGGCCTTGGTTGTCCTGAGGACAGAAACCGGGCATTTTCTTGTACCGCTGCCTCTGCTCCTTTCGTCTTCTTTTTCACACTCTTCTGATTTCACTTTCTCCTCCGTTTTATTTCTGTTCGTCAGCCATGTTCCTCATCTTTGTAAATCTTGTGTTTCCTGCAGACGAGACCCTCGGTGTGTTGCCCAGAGAGCTCACTGACCTCTCTGCGCCTGCAGCTGTGCCCTCAACCCTCTCGGTGACACCGGGCGTCTCGGTGTAAACAGCATTCCCCAAGCCAGCAACTCCCTCCTGAAAAAGTGACTGCAGGTGGGCTTGCCCTCAGGAATCCCCACTGTTTGGGCAGGAGGGGCTGGTGGCCTGGTAGAGTCACCAGGAAGCCCCTCCCACAGCCCCAGGAAACAAGCCCATCAGCTATGACAGCTTTCCGCCGACTGCTCCACGAGCCCTGGAGGCTGGTACACGTCACCTGTAGGATCAGTTCCATGCTGGCCCCGGCCTGTGAACAGCACTGACACCCTCAGCCTTAGGGCTTGACGGTCTTCGGGTACACTGTTACATTCCCATAGACAGCGCCCCCTTACCGAGCTCGAACTATGAGCCATTGTGTTCAGGGTTTGCTTGCATTATCTCAATGGATGTCCCACTAATCTGGGGGTGGGTTACCGTCATTATCCCCAGTTTACAGACGAGACAACTGAAGCTCTGGGCGTTGAAGTAACTTTCCCCAAATCACTCTGCTCGGGAGTTGAGGGGCCTCCAACTGTCTGTGCTGCTCTGCATCAAGGACCAGTCAATAGAACACATCGCTCTTGTGTGGGGGCCAAGATGTCACACCTCCCCATCCTGCCCCACCAAAGAATTTGGGAACTGGAAAGACAGAATTGCCATGTGGAGGCGAGACCACGGAATCAGTCCACAGTGTCAGGTCAGCAAGGCGGTTCCAAAGACGTCTTGGCCCCAGGTCTGCAAGTATGAAGATATCAGCATATTTAAAGAAACTGCTGTGTCCCTTTGAAGGAGGTTTGGTTACTACTACGGATGGTCTGACTTACAGTGGTTCAACTTAAGTGTTTTCAACTTTATGATGGTGCAAAAATGTTAGGCATTCAGTGGAAACTGTACTTTGAATTTTGAATTTTGATGCTTTTCTTTGCTGGCACTGTTTGGTTGATGTGCTCTTGTGATGCTGGCAGCAGCAGTAAGCATGTGATCACGAGGGCAATGCCCAGCACCCCGTACTGTGCTGCTGTGATGCTGCCCAGCTCTGGGCTACTCCAGCTGTTCCCCACACAGTTAAGGTGGGCGAGGCTGAGCCACGATATTCAGCAGATTAGATGTATCATATGCATTTTCAACTTATGGTATTTACCAAACCCCATTGTAAGTCAAGGAGCATCTGTAGTAGACACCCTCTAAAAGGACATCGGCCACCAAGCAGCAGCCATGGGAGGGGTTGAAACACCAAGTCTGCTCTGCCCAGTAGCATATTCCTGTCAGGCTAGTCATTTGTCATCATGTACAGAACACCTGCCTTGAAAGCGCTGCTGCGCGGGACACTGTCCCAGCACTCACGAAAACGAGGTCTGGTTCAGGAGGCAGATCTCTCGTGAAGTAATGACGCCTGAGCATCGTGGCCTCACCTGCCTGGGCCCCTTCCAGAAGCCCTAACAGAAGGCTGTGCTGTGCTCATCGATGGGAAGGATTAATCTTGTTAAAATGCTCTTACTACCTAAAGAAATATATAGATTCAGTGCAATTCCTATTAAAATACCAATAACATTCTTCTCAGAATTAGAACAGCTAATCCTAAAATGTATATGGAATCACAAAAGATCCTGAATAGCCAAAGAAATCTTGAGAAAGAACGAAGTTGAAGGTATCATGCTACCTGCAATATAGCAAACTAAACTACAAAGCTATGATCATCAAAACAGTTTAGTACTGGCATCAAAACAGATACAGAGATCCATGGAACAGAACAGAGGACCCAGAAGTAAATTCTCACATATATGCTCAATCTATGACAAAGGCAAGATATACACTGGGGGTAAAGACAGTCTCTTAAATAAGTGGTCCAGGGAAAGCTGGACAGATACATGCAAAAAATGAAACTAGACCACTTTCTTACACCATATACAAGAATAAACTCAAAATGTATCGAAGATTTAAATGTAAGACCAGAAACCATAAAACTCCTAGAAGGAAACATAGGCAGCAACTCTCTGACATCAGTCTTAGAAATATGTTTTTGGATGTGTGTCGGGCAAGGAAAACAAACAAACAAAAATAAACAAATGGGACTCTATCAAACTAAAAAGTTTTTGACAGTAAAGGAAACCATCAACAAAACGAAAAGAAAACTTACTGATGGAAGAAGATATTCACCAATGATGTATCCAAAAAAGGGTTAATATCCAAAACATATAAGGAACTCATACCATTTAACACCAAAAAACAATCTGATTTAAAAATGAGCAGAGACCTGAACAGACACTTCTCTGAAGAAGACGTACAGATGGTCAATAGACAAATGGAAAAATGCTCAAAGTCACTAATCATCGGGGAAATGTAAATGAAAAGCACAATGAGATACCACTCCACATCTGTCAGAAGGGCTAGTAGCCATAAATCAAGAAGTGATGAATGCTGGTAAGGCTGTGGAGAAAAGGGAACCTTCGTGCACTCCTGGCAGGATTGCAAATTGGTGCGGCCAATGTGGGAAACAGTATGGAGCTTCCTCAAAGAATTTTTAAAATAGAGCTGCTATATGACTCAGCAATTCCTCTTCTGGGTATTCATCCAAAGAAAACAAAAACACTAATTGGAAAAGATACGTGCACCCCTATGTTCATTGCAGCATTACTAGTAAGAGCCAATATATAGAAGCAACCTAGACATCTACCAATAGATGAATGGATAAAGGAGAAGTGGTACATATATACAATGGAATACTACTCGACCATAAAAAAAGGAATGAAATCTTACTATTTGTGACAACATAGATGGACCTAGAGGGTATTATGCTAAGTGAAATAAATCAGGTAGAGAAAGACAAATACAATATAATTTCATTTATATGTGATATCTAAAAACAAAAAAACCCAAAACAAAACAGGAAGAGACCCAAACAGAGAACAAGCTGATGGCTGCCAAAGAGGAAGGAGTGGGGGACATGGGACAAACTGTTTTACAGAAAAATATCTGGGAGGATATACATCAAGCTGTTAAAAGGAGCTGTTGTTAAAGAGAAGAAATGGAAAGCAAAAAAAAATCTCCCTCTATGAGCTATTACCTGTGAACTTTACACACACTAGTTCACTGACTCATGCATCTTCTGTCTTTATGAGGGTTTATAACATTCTCAGTATTGATAGATAGAGATAGATAGATGATAGATAGATAGATAGATAGATAGATAGATAGATAGATAGATGATATATAGATAGATAGATAGATAGATGATAGAGATAGATAGATGATAGATGATTGATAGGTAGATAGATAGATAGATAGATAGATGATAGATAGAGATAGATAGATGATAGATGATTGATAGATAGGTAGATAGATAGATATAGATAGATAGATAGATAGATAGATAGATGATAGATAGAGATAGATAGATGATAGATGATTGATAGATAGGTAGATAGATAGATAGATAGATAGATAGATAGATAGATAGAGATAGATAGATGATAGATGATAGATAGGTAGATAGATAGATAGATAGATGATAGATAGAGATAGATAGATGATAGATAGAGATAGATGATAGATGATTGATAGGTAGATAGATAGATATAGATAGATAGATAGATAGATAGATAGATAGATGATAGATAGATAGATAGATAGATGATTGATAGATAGGTAGATAGATAGATAGATGATAGATAGAGATAGATAGATGATAGATGATTGATAGATAGGTAGATAGATAGATAGATATAGATAGATAGATAGATAGATAGATAGATAGATAGATAGATGATAGATAGATAGATAGATAGATAGATAGATAGACAGATAGATATAGATAGATAGATAGATAGATAGATAGATAGATAGATAGATAGATAGATGATAGATAGATGATAGATAGATGATAGATGATTGATAGATAGGTAGATAGATAGATAGATAGATAGATAGATAGATAGATAGAGATAGATAGATGATAGATAGAGATAGATGATAGATGATTGATAGATAGGTAGATAGATAGATATAGATAGATAGATAGATAGAGATAGATGATTGATAGATAGGTAGATAGATAGATATAGATAGATAGATAGATAGATAGATAGATAGATAGATAGATGATAGATGATTGATAGATAGGTAGATAGATAGATAGATAGATAGATAGATGATAGATGATTGATAGATAGGTAGATAGATAGATATAGATAGATAGATAGATAGATAGATAGATAGATAGATAGATGATAGATAGATAGATAGATAGATAGACAGATAGATATAGATAGATAGATAGATAGATAGATAGATAGATAGATAGATAGATAGATAGATGATAGATGATTGATAGATAGGTAGATGGATAGATAGAGATAGATAGATAGATAGATAGATAGATAGATAGATAGATAGATAGATATAGATAGATGATAGATAGATGATAGATAGATGATAGATAGATAGATAGATAGATAGATAGATAGATAGATAGATGATAGATAGAGATAGATAGATGATAGATGATTGATAGATAGGTAGATAGATAGATATAGATAGATAGATAGATAGATAGATAGACAGACAGACAGATATAGATAGATAGATAGATAGATAGATAGATAGATAGATAGATAGATGATAGATAGATGATAGATGATTGATAGATAGGTAGATAGATAGATAGAGATGGATAGATAGATAGATAGATAGATAGATAGATAGATAGATGATAGATATTGTATTTGCCATCTCTTTCTATAAAGAAATATCAGGATTACTTTGGAAAGCACTATTTTTTATGTTTTTTTTTTCTGCTACGAAAATAAATAAATACAAATCTGAAGAAATATAACAATGAAATGTAACACATATTCCTGAATAAGATACTGGACTAGAAAAGAAAAGGGACATTGGTGTAGACAAAATCTGAGTATCTCTGAGGCAGTAGTGTTGATTTCGTGATCTGGAGGGTTTGTGCCCTAGTTCTGTAGGCGAGTCTGTGTGGGGAAATACAAACCAGAGCATGGAGACATGTGTGTCTTATACATGTGTGTACACAGAGCATGCTTACAACAGAATACATGTAATAAAATGTTCATTGGAGTCTTTAGGGTTTTCTATGTATAATATCATGTCATCTGCGAATAATGACAGTTTCACTTCCTCCTTTCCGATTTGGATCCCTTTTATTTTTTCTTCATGTCTGATTGCTGTGGCTAAGACTTCCAGTACCATGTTGAATAAGCGTGGTGAGAGTGGGCATCCCTGTCTTGTTCCTGTTCTTAAGGGAAATGCTTTTAGTTTTTGCACATTGAGTATGATGTTGGCTGTAGGTTTTTCATATATGGCCTTTATTATATGGAGATATGATCCTTCTATTCCCACTTTGCTGAGTTTTTATGAAAAATGGATGCTGGATTTTGTCAAATGCTTTTTCAGCGTCTATTGATATCATCACATGATTTTTATCTTTCATTTTGTTTATGTGATGTATCACATTTATTGATTTACGAATATTGTACCAGCCTTGCATCCCTGGGATGAATCCTACTTGGCCATGGTGAATAATTTTTTAAAGTATGCTGCTGGAGTCTATTTGCTAAGATTTTGTTGAGGATTATGGTGTCTATGTTCATCAGGGATATTGGCCTGTAATTTTCATTCTTTGTAGTGTCTTTATCTGGTTTTGGGATTAGGATTATGCTGGCCTCATAAAAAGAGCTTGGAAGTCTTCCTTCCTCTTGAATCTTTTGGAATAATTTGAGGGGGATGGGTGTTAGTTCTTCTTTGAATGTTTGGTAAAACTCCCCTGTGTACCCGTCCGGACCAGGGCTTTTGTTTACTGGAATTGTATTGATTACTTCTTCTATTTCCTTAATTGTTATTGGTCTGTTTAGGTTTTCTGACTCTTCTCAGTTGAGTTTTGGAAAAGTATATGATTCTAAGAATTTGTCCATTTTGCCTAGGTTGTCGAATTTGTTCACAGTATTTTCTTACACTCCTTTGTATTTCTGTGGTGTCTGTTGTTCCTTCACCTCTTTCATTTCTGATTTTATTAATTGGGTTCTCTCTCTCTGTTTCTTGGTGGGTCTGGCCAAAGGTTGATCAATCTTGTTTATCTTTTCAAAGAACCAGCTCTTGGTTTCATCGATCTTTTGTATTTTTTTTTTAGTTTGTATGTCATTTATTTCTGCTCTGGTTTTTGTTATTTCCTTCCTTCTACTAAATCTGGGTTTTTCTTTTTGTTCTCTTTCTAAATATTTAAGTTGTTGGGTTAGATAGTTTATTAGAAATTTTTCTTCTTTCTTGAGGTAGGCCTGTATTGCTATGAACTTCCCTCTCAGGACTGCTTTTGCTGTGTCCCATAGATTTTGTATTGTTAATTTTTTATCTAGAAGATCTATCCAGTGATGTTAGTCTATCTTATCAGATAAGAGTATTGCTACACCAGCTTTTTTAAAATTTCCATTAGCCTGGAAAATTTTTTTCCATCCCTTCACTTTCATCCTGTGTGAGTCTTTTGTTGTGAGGTGGGTCTCTTGTAGACAGCATATATATGGGTTGTGGTTTCTTATCCAATCAGCTACCCTATGTCATTTGATTGGAGCATTTAAGCCATTTACATTTAAGGTTATTATTGATAAGATACTTATTAGTTGCCATTTTTATTTTATGCCTGTGTTCTTCTCTCTCTCTCTCTCTCTCTCTCTCTCTCTCTCTCTCTCTCTCTCTCTCTCTCTCTCTGTCTTCTTCTTTTTCTTACAGCAGTCCCTTTAGCATTTCTTGCAGTGCTAGTTTGGTGGTGGTAAATTCCTAATTTTTTTTGGACTGTGAAGCTCTTTATTTCACTTTCAATTTTGAATGATAGCCTGGCTGGACAGAGTAGTCTTGGATTCAGTCCCTTGCCTTTTATTACTTTGTATACTTCATGCCACTCCCTTCTGGCCTGCAGTGTTTCTATTGAGAAATCAGCTGACAGTCTAATGGGAGCTCCCTTGTAGGTAACTTTCTGTCTCCCTCTTACTGCCTTTAAGATTCTTTTTTTTGTCTTTAATGTCTGCCATTTTTATTATGATGTGTCTAGCTGTGGGTCTTTTGGGGTTCATCTTGCTTGGGGCTCTCTGTGTTTCCTGGACTTTCTGTGTTTCCTGGGGCTCTCTGTGTTTCCTGTGTGACTTTCTCCTTCATCAAATTAGGAAGTTTTCTGTCATTATTTCTTCAAACAAGTTCACTATTCCGTTCTCGAATTCTTCTTCTGGTTACCCTTATGATATGAATGTTGTTATGTTTCATATTGTTCCACAGCTCCCTTAAACTCTCCTCCTGCTTTTTAATTTTTTTCCCCATTTGTTGCTCTATTTGGGTGTTTTCTTCTACCTTGTCTTCTAACTCGCTGATTTGGTCTTCAGCTTCTTCTAATCTACTATTTAATCCTTCTAAGGTTTTTTTCATATCAGCTATGTCATTCCTTATTTCCACTTGATTTTTATTCATAGCTTCTACCTCTTTTTTTATGGTGATGTAGTTCCCACTGAGCTTTTTATAATTCTCATTAAGTTGCTTGTAGTTCTCACTGAATTGTTTGAGCACCCTTAGAATCATTGCTTTGAATTCTTTATCTGACAAATTGCTTGCTTCCATTGCATGTAGTTCCTTTTCTGGTGATTCCTCCTTTTCTTTCATTTGAGTGTTGTTTCTTTGTCTCACCATTTTAGCAACCTGGTAGCTCTAGGCCCGGTGAGGGATGTGTAGGCAGGTCGGTGTGTATCAAATAAGGCCGTTGTGTCTCCCAGACTGTTTTGGTGTGTGGCACCTCTTGCCTGCTGTGGGTCCCTGAGGATTGACAACTGGCAGCTGGTATTGGTCTGTCACGGTAGCTTCTGCTGGGTGCGTGGGTCCTGCCGGTGTACTGCTGGGAGTGCTGCTGCCTGGAGGGGCTCAGCTCCTGATCAGTCGCTGCTGATGCTGCTGGGGGCGAGTGTCAGCTCCCAGTTTGCGCTGCTACTGCTGCTGCTGCTGCCAGGGGGTGCTCTCAGCTCCCAGTCCTCTGCTGCTGTTGGGGGCTGAGGATGCTCAGCTCCTGGGACTTTGCTGCTGATGGGGGAGGGGCTCTACTCCAAATTCAGTGCTGCAGTTGTCAGGGGTGGGTCTTGGCTGCCCCAGCCTTGCTGTTGCCTGGGCTGGGGCACTGCTCCTGATCAGCCTCTGCTGATGCTGCTGGCGATGGGTCTCAGCTGCCAAACTGTTTTGCTGCTGCTGCCGGGGGATGGATGTCCACTCCTGAGCCTCAGCTGCTGTGGAGGACGGTGCTCGGCTCAGATCAGGCTGCTGCTGTGTGGATGGTGCTGGGCTCCCGGCCCGTTGCAGCTTCCGCAGCAGGTGCCTTGACAGCCCACTACTGTGGTCTGGTCCTCGTGGACACAACAGGGTCCACTGGTCCCACGGTGCAAGGTGCACGGTGGACTCTGGCTGGGAGGCCCTGTCTGCTCCCTGCTGCCTCCTCCCAGAGAGACCAGCGATCTTCCAGATGGGCCTTCGGGCCACACAGGGAGAGGCGCCCTGACAAGCTGCTTACCAAGGTAGCCCTGCTCCCCGACCACAGCACAGGAACCCTCTGCCCATGTGTCTGCACTGCTCGAGGCTGCTCGTCCACACTCACGTCCACTCACACTCTCACACTCACTCACACTCTCTCTCACACTCGCTCACACTCTCACACTCACCCTCGCTCCAGTCCTGCCCCCTGCCATCTTCTCTATTGTCCCTCTTTTCTTATCTTAAATGGGCAAACAGGAATGCCAACCCCACTGAGAAGGTAACAGGAGTGAATGAGACTGAGAAACACTCAGCACAGAGCTGCACTGGGTCGCTGAGACAAGCCCTGCTCTGAGCTGAGCACTTTCTAATTCTAAGCCTCTCAACACCCTCTGTCTGGGTACTGTCATCAGCCTCATTTTACCAGGGAGGAAACAAGGGCACAGAGAGGTAATGAAGGTCACACAGCAAGGAGGAGTGTGAGCAGCCTGGCCCGGTGTCTGGTCTCAGCATCTACACTCTGAGTAACAGGAAGGTGCTGTTTTCATAAACTACCTAACTTACTGATTTGTTCAGCAGATAATAAGTAAAGTGTGGTGACCATTTTTTAAGAACTTAAGCACGAGATGTACTGGGTAGGCAGGACAGCGTGTGGCCTGGGGAGCCAGGAAATACCTTTCTGGTGATGTAACTGCCAAGTGGAGACCAGAGGGGACTCAGCCAGGACCCCAGACTTGCTGACATCAGAATCCCCTGGAGGGCTGTTAAACCACAGGGCTGGGCCCAGCCCCAGGGTTTGGGACACAGTCGAGCTGGGACAGTCTGTCCACTCGACTCTCTCCCTCTGCTGCTGCTGCTGGTCTGGGGAGCACCAGGGAAGGGGGCCCCGGGAGAAGGAACTGCAAGCCAGAGGTCTCTTTCACAGTTGACCCAACTCCTGAACTCGCTGGTCGTGTCTCCCTGTCTGGTAAATGAGAAAATCGGGCTTAGAGCAATAGATGAACTTGTCGTCACGCTCAGCACGGCAGAGGCAGGACGAAGGCCAGGCCGGGACTTGCATGGACTCCACCTGCCGCACAGGGAAGAACGTCCTGTCTGAGCAACAAGCACCCACAGGCGGCCACGGCAGGTTCCCTGATGTCCGCTTGCGTCCAGTGGTCTCCTCAGCCACTGCCGGGCAGGTCTGTTCAAAGTCCCTGCAAGGAGCCTCCCAGCAACTTCACAGTTCCCCAAGAGAGCCCGGGGCCATGGCCCAGCTGATGAGGACCGGCTCTGTCCTGCCTGGTCCTCCCTCCCCCTCCTCTGCCCTTCCTGGGGACTCTCCCTGCCAGGTTTGCATGGAGCATGCCCTGACTACCCAGCTTGCCTTCCTCCTCTCTGGCCGATGAGGCTCCATGGAGGATGCCAAACGTGTCTTTGCTTTTGCTCTAGAATCTCTGCGTAAGATACCTGAGGCTTTTCAGAGCAGACAGATCCGTCAGTGGTGATCCAGGAGGAACCGAAGTTTGGGGGCGGGAGACCAGAGCATGGACAAGGCAGCCTTTGATCCTTGCAGCCTTTTCATTCTAAGCTTCCACGGAGGAGCCTGATGCTACTGAAACCTTCACAGCAGTCCAAAGATTTCAACCCATTCAATAAAATCGAAACAAAACAAAATCTAGCCTGGACGGTGCGGTCAGACACTGCTGTGTGGCCAGGAGTTCAGTCAGGACCGCTTACTGGTTTCGGGCATCTCCTGGATGCTGTGTTGAGTATTTTTCTTCATTATCTTGCCTAAACCGCATGATATGCTCAGAGGCGGATGCTTTGTCTCCCCCATTTTACAGAGGGAGAAACTGAGGCTGCAAGGCCTGGGGACTTTGTCACGGACACAGCACAGCGTGGCAGAGACGTGGCACTGACGCCTCGTCCTTGCTCCCGTTCCTCAGAGCTGCGTCATCGTTCGCACCGCGTCCCTCTCGCTTCCCTCGCCTCCAGAGCTGAATGGCTAAAAGACAGGGCACACGGGGACTGGACCTGGGCTTGCACCCAGGCTCGGGCATGCACTAGCTGTGTGACCTTGCGCAGACCTCTTTGGACTAATTCACAAGCACTGCACTGACCAGCCCAGGGCTGCGCTGGCTCCAGTTCTGCTCCTGCGGGGCTCAGACTGTTTCTTCCCTCTGCACCTCGCAGCAACTCTCATGCCGGCTCCATCCTGGGAGCCAGGGCTCCTGCCCACGCCCTCCACATCGCTGTCACCGAGATGGTGCTGTCCCAGCAGTCCCAGCGGCGCTGTGCTGTCTCCAGGCTCTGATGGTTCGCTGGCAGCCCGAGCCAGCGCCTGGGTCAGAGGGTCGGACGCGCTGACCAGCTGGGCCAGGTCACGGCTTGATGTCCGAGGGGGTAGAACCACCTCCTAGCCACACTTGCTGACAATGGGGAGAGGGGTGTTTCTGAGGGAAATGAGAGAGAAATTATGAGTCAGAATGGATTTCACACACACCTGACGAAGAGTACCGTGCCTCGATTTCCATTTCTGTGACACGGGGACTGTAACAGCGTCTCGGTGGCTGGGATGCCTTCACAGAGCGCCAAGCACACAGCTTCACCAGCAGTTTCTCTTCTCCCAGCTCCGGGGGCTGGGCGTCCGAGAGCGGGCTCAGCGAGGCCGGGTCTGGGGGGAGCTCGCTCCGGCCGCACACCGCACCCCGGTCCCCACGCGGCCTTTCTTCTGTGCACCCGCGTGGCGGGGAGAGCGCGCGCCTCTTCCCCCCTCAATAACAGCATCAATCGCATCCCCAGGTCCCCCACCTGCTGCCCCAGTCAAATCCTAATTACCTCCCAAAGGCCCCATCTCCAAATGTCACCATGTTTGGGGTTAGGGTTTCATTGCACGGATGAGGGGGCACAGTTCAGTCCATCAGAGCATGTCCCCCCGTCAGTTCACGTGAGAGCTAAAAGAGGTAATGCTTTAAAGTTCTAGTAATATTTGTCCCCCAAAGTAGCAATTAGTAAATAGAAGTGTATAGACTATACCTTTTGACTTTTTAAAATTGAGGTACAATAACCCCACCCAGTGTAAGCACAGAGGTTTCTGATTGTGGTGGTTGTGTGGTTGGCGTCATCCCCACCACAGCGAGGCAGAGCCCTGCCTTGGCCAGACACGGGTGCCCTGCGGTGCCGCTCCCGGGACCCAGCCCAGGCCGCGCTAGCCTGCTCTGTCTCTACCCTGTCCCTGTCCTCAGAACTCCGTGTAAATGAGTCGTAAGCGTTTTGTGTCTTTTGTGTTTGAACTTTTGCACAGAGCAAAGTAGTTTTGAAACTCATCTGTGCTGTTGTCTGTTATTGTTCTCGTCCTTTGTATCGCTGAGGGGTGTTCTGGTGTGTGGATGCACCCGCTGGTCTCGCTGTCCGGCCGGCGGACGTGAGAGCTGTCGGGGTTTGTGGTTGTATGAACAAGCTGCTGTGAACAGGTGTGTGCAGTGGTGTGGACACCTGTTTCTAGACTGTCAGGCTCCTGTGGCAGGTTCTCCCTCTGGTTTATCCCACAATGTCACAGTCTGCTGTGCCCACACATGCTGCAGTGTGGCCGATCCCTGAAAACATTGTGCCGCGTGAAACAGCCAGTCACAGACAGACACATGCACACACGTCACACGCTCCCACTTACACGAAACGTCCAGAACAGAAGTGCTCAGGGTGCCTAGGCGGAGGGTCTGCAGGGAAATAGAGAATCACTGCTAATAGGTACGGCATTTCTTCTCAGGGCAATGAAATATTCTAAAATGGATTGTGGTGATCGTCCCACAACGCGACAAATGTGCTAGAAACCACTGGATTGTATACTTTAAATGGGTAAGTTGTATGCTACGTGAATTATATTTCAATAAAGCTGTTAAAATTATTCATTAAATGAATGAATGATTAAAGCATTGAATGATTCCATGTAGGAATGAATATATATTCTTGTTTCCTGGCAGTTTAATTACTCCAATACCCTGTGGTATTTATTCTCAATTCAACATGCTTATTGCTCATCGATGGAGTGCCAGATGTGGCGCTGAGGGCTGGGGCTCAGAGCC
Organism: Tadarida brasiliensis; assembly: GCA_030848825.1. Classification (NCBI taxonomy): domain Eukaryota; kingdom Metazoa; phylum Chordata; class Mammalia; order Chiroptera; family Molossidae; genus Tadarida; species Tadarida brasiliensis. The sequence goes on along the minus strand of CM061274.1, from coordinate 1,485,829 downwards.
GGACAGTTGCGGGAGGAAAGCTTGTAGGTGCAGGTGGACAGGTCTCAGTGACCCACACAGACGGCGTGCCAGGCCCAAGAGCTGTTTATCTTCTCAGTACAAGTAAACAAACACACACACACGGTTATATATAATGTATCGATTTAATCTTCACAGCAGCACTTAAGGAAGATGCTGGCATTACCTGCACTCTGTAGATGAGAGCCCTGATGTACAGGGAGGGCCAGGGACTTGCTCAAGGTCACCCAGCTAGTAAGCGGTGCAGCTGGAACTTGAAGGCCAGAACGCCCAGCTGTGCCCGCTGACCGCTGTGCCCCCACCCACTCAGGGCCACGTTGCTCCGTGGTGAGGTGCTGTCCGTGGGGGGCGTGAGCGCGAGGACACTGTCACAGCTCCCTCGTGTGGCTGGGCTCTCAGGCCTGCAGAGCCTCGGTCTCTACGCTTTCCTCTTCCCCTCCTCTCTGCCTGGCCTGCGTCTACCCTGACCACACTCTGGAGACTGCAGTCCGAGACCCCCAGCCCTGCCTCTGGCACCCAGTGCTGTCGCCTCTCTGTTTGTCTTCCTCTCCCCGGGGAGCGGGAACACCACACTGCTTATTATGGACTGAACTGTGGAGTGATGTGTTCAGTCCCTAATCTCCAATGTGACTATGTTCGGAGATAGGCCATTGAAGAGGAAATTAGGCTAAATGAGGTCATAAGGGTGGGGTCTTGGTCCAATGCAGCTGCCGTCACAGGAAGAGAGCCCCAGGGGTGCAGTGCATGGAGGGACGGCCAGGCGAGCACAGCGCAAAGGCGGCGTCCTCCAGCCGAGAGAGGTCTCCCCAGGACCAGCCGGCACCCTGACCTCGAGCTGTCTGCCCCTGAGCTGTGAGGAAATGCATCTCCGTCGTCTAAGCTACCCTGTCTGCAGTGTTTTGTCAGGGCCACGCATACCTGCTCATCCCAAAGAAGCAAGCTGGGCCTGGCTGGGCGAGACCGTGACCGGGAGGGAAGGTCTGACACGGGCCTCCTTGGAAGTCCTGCTGGACGGACCGAGTCAGAGCGCATCAGCGTCTGCGCCGGTCCTGGCTCCCAGCGGCTGCCTGCAACATTCGCAAGAATTTTTGAAGCTGGTTATTAAACACAACCATTTTTCAAAGTTAAACTGTATAAACTTTTATTAACTAAACTATATTAAAAATAAAGGTGATCAGTACTCAAAACGACCCCAGCCTAAATATTTTAGTACATTTTACTGTTATGTGTGCTCCTGAGGTTATTCTGATTGTCCCCGTATATACAGTGCACACATAATGGTGTGAACCACATGTCGCTGCCCAAATCCACACCAGTGACATCATGTGATTAGCTGGGAAAGAGGAGTGTTCACTCCACAGACACTGCAAACACTGAAAATCACAGCTTGGTCTACTGTTCTGTTTTTTGTCTGGACTTAAGAATGTGATGGAGGAAATGTCAATAATTAAGTGCATCACAGGTACATTGTCACATTGTGAACGGCACAAAAATCAAGAAAACATTATTCCAGAGTGGAAACACTGTTACCCAATCCGGCAAAGGCGTCCTCCCGAGGATGAACCTCGAGTTCCTACTGTGTCTGTGGCATTTCACTTCCGTCTCTGGCTGTAACACAAGCGAAAATACCAACCAGCACTCACGTCGGGACCACACTCACTGGTCATTGCAACTGTTCGTTGGGTAGAGATCAGGTTTTAACCCTGCAGAGGCCAGGATTCTGCTTTCCCTCTGGGTATTTCAGTTATTTTTCATTATTATTTTCTTACCCCTTGAGCGTGGTATTCCTCAAGATGGACCTTACTTGGGAGAATAGAAAGAAATGAAGATCTTGGTTCAAAAATGGCTCTCAGATACTGTTAAGGAAATGAAACGGCAGGCCACACACGGGGGAGAAATCTCCACATTACACACACACATATATATGACAACAAAAAAAAAATAGTATATATAAAGAATTCTTTAATCTCAATAATTTTAAGAAAAACAATCCAAAAAAATCCAAAACAGGTAAAAGATTTGAACAAATACTTTCCCAAAAAGATATACTGTTGGCCAGTAAGCACATAGAAAAAGACCAACATCAACAGTCACTTGGGAAATGAAAGTTAAGCCACAAGGAGGTAATGCTAGACTCCTACTTCAGTGCTGAAATTTAAAAGGACCGACTGCAACCCGGCCGGTGTGGCTCAGGGGTTGAGCATCGTCTCATGTACCAAGAGGTTGCTGGTTCGATTCCCAGTCAGGGCACATGTCCTGGTATTGGGCCCGATCCCCAGTGGGGGGCGTGCAGGAGGTGGCCAGTCGATGTTTTCTGTCATTGATGTTTCTATCTCTCTTCCTCTCTCTATCTCTAAAAAAATCAATAAAGAAAAAAATTTTTTTTAAAGCCCGACCACAGTAAATGTTGGTGAGGATGTAGGAGAAACAGCTGGAACTCTCATGTTCTGCTGGTGGGAATGCAAAGTGCTACAAACACTTTGGGAAACTGGCCATTTCTCCCAAAGTTAAAAATAGTGACTGATCTGGGCCCTGAGGCCAAGGCGACTAGATTCCATTTTTATGTAGGCCCCTTAGCTAAGGCAAATAAATGATTTCATTTTTTATCAATAGATCTTCCTCGATATTATTCCAATAATAGGTTAATTACCCCTGGACGTAAAGGAATTTTGCCTAAGATTATAGTTGCCCCATGTATTGGGAGGCATTTGCAGTTTCCTGAGTACAGGTATTTGCAAGTACTTGAGTGCCGTAGGTGAATAATGCTAATTTTGACTTCTGTAGGCTCTGTAGATCCCACTATTGTACTGGTTCCCTGAGGGGAGGGGGCAAAAGGAGGAGGGGGCTTCTGTCTTTAAAATGGGATGAGCAAGAAGAATTGGGGCTGTTGATCTGAGGGGAGACTACAGCCCGCAGGGGAAATGAAGTGCCCCTTTACAATTCGGCCGTGCGTCTCTGGTTATCTCGCTGTCAGGTTACAACAGTGACCATACGGTGCAATTCTGCTCCTAGGTGTGTGCCCAAGAGAAATGGCAACGGCGTCCACACAAAGCTTGTACTGGGATACTCACAGTAGCTCTATTTCTAATAGACAAAAACTAGCAACAATCCAAATGTTCATCAACAGGAGAATGAATACAGAAACCGAGGCATTCCCATGTAACAGAATATTACTCAGCACTAAAAAAAAAAAAAAAAGAAAAAGAGGAATGAACTGTTGATACACACAGCAACATGAACGAATCTCCAATAATTACGCTGAGCAGAAGGGCCAGGATAAATGAGGACTTGTGTACGGTTCCATTTTGTAATATGTTCTAGACTTGGGGTTGGCAGGGGCTGGAGGAATTGACTGCAAAGTAGCACGAGGGACCTTTTGGGGACAATGTAAAGTTTCCACATTTGCTTCGGTGATAGTTACATGAGTGTATCCACTTGTCAGCTGTATGTTGAAAGTGGATACATTTTATTATAGAAATTTATACCTCAACAAAATTGATTTTAAAAGTAGCTGTGTAACCTTGAGCAAATTATCCTACTTTTCCAGGCCTCAGTTTCCTCGTCCGTAAAATGCTGACAATCACAACTGGAATCTGAGAATGAAAGGGGGATGTGCAGCCCCTGGGGCGTGGTGTGCATGTGACCCCGTCGGCTGTCCTTGTTGGTTTTCATTAAACTGGAAATGCCATGTAACCTTTATTCACTCATCGAGTATGCATTAAGCACTACTGCCTTCCAAGCATTGTCTTGGACACTTGAAATACAAACAAAATAGACAAAGATTCTTGCCTTCTTGCTATTTTAAACTGAGCTGGGCCCCTTGGCTAAGGCGACCAAGCAACTCCATTCTTATCGGCAGGACCTTCCTCGGCATTTTTCCAGTAACAGGCTGATTACCCCTAGAAGTAAAGGAACTTTGCCTAAGGTTATGGTTGACCTACGTAAGGGGATGTATCTTGCATACACTCACCCTGACAGTTTCTGAGTATTACTGAAAATCATGAGCCCAGTGACTAATGCTTATCTTGGCTTCTGTAATAACCGCTCTTGCGACAACTATTGTACCGGTTCCCTGAGGGGGAGCCAAAAGGGAGTGTGGCTTCTGTCTTTGAAAGCAGACGAGCAAGAACAATCAGGGCTGCTGATTTGGGTCACGTCTGCCCCTGCAGCCTGCAGGTGAACAAAGTGCTCGTCTCATTTACAGTTCGGTTGTGCGTCTCTGACTGTCTCGGTGGCTCGTAGTAACAAAACTCTATTAGGGAAAGACAAACAATAAACAATGAAGATAAGTAAGTTATATGGAATGTTAACAGATGATCAATGCTTTGGGAAAAGGAAAGGAGCATAGACTGGGTGACAGACGGAGAGTCCAGGGCAGCTGTGGGTTCAGGAGAGCAGCATGAGCGGTCCCACCGTGAAGACGGTGTCTTGGAACAACGTGAAGCCACACCGAGAGAGAGGAAGGGGTACAGGCCGGGAGGGGGAGGAGGGTTAAATGATCTGTGGATTGCCTAAAGCTGAGCATTAGTTCTGTGGGGTGGGGGTTGGGTGGTCATGCTCTTTCTACTATATAAGTTTGAACGATTTTATTGGAGCATAAACAGTGAGAAAGACAACTGAAGTAAAGAATGTCTGCATCCCGGCCGGTGTGGCTCAGCGGTTGAGCACTGACCCACGCACCAAGAGGTCATCGGTTCAATTCCTGGTCGGGACACATGCCCAGGTTGTGGGCCCGATCCCCAGTGGAGGGCATGCAGGAGGCGGCCAGTTGATGTTCTCTCTCATCGATGCTTCTCTCACTCTCTCCCTCTCCCTTCCTCTCTCTCTAAAAAATCAATAAAGAAAAAAACATTTTTAAATAAAAAAGAATGTTGCAAATTACGGGAAGATATATCAGCACAACTGTTCAAAACACTTAGACTCAAAGGTCACCTGAGCCACCTACTAGCTACACATGACCTCTGGCAGCCCCCTTCAGAGCCTGATGTCCTTCTGGAGTCACCCACGGTGCTGTGAGGTCAGAGGAGGCAGCACAGGGAAGGTTTAGGCGCAGTTCCTGATGCCTGTTTCAGCTGAGGCCCCTCGAAAGCCGTGGCCGCCCAGCTTGCATGCCCCTCATTCTGCCACCGAAGAAGGCTCGGGAGCAGTTCTGTCTGCTCTCGCAGCCCCAGCACCGCTCCCCTGACCCTCCTTGTGCAGTTTCAGCACTTCTCCCACCAGGCGATTTCCCTTCGTGTTCAGTAACTCATGCAGATGGATGCGGTGTTTCCCACGCCTTTTTTTGAAGCACTTGAAAGAGAGGGCCAATCCTGACACCTGAGCAGTTGAGGGCACTCTGCCCAGTGACAGGGTGGGGCCACTCTGTTGTGACTGGGCCTCCCGGGGAGACGCAGGAGAAAATAAACGGGTAGGGTTTTGTTTGGGCTGGTGACACGGGCTTGTGGAAGAATTCACAAGAGAGAGAAGAGAGAAAAGAGAGGAGGTGTATTTCTCTTTCCCCACAGCCAGGGAAAGGACGGGCGGTAAGGCCGGCAGGAGGGGTGCGTTGCTCTTGTACTGGGGCTCTCGGCCCGGGAGGGGTCGTGTTGAAGCTGAATGGATGCGGGGTGGTCGCCTTGAGGCTCTGCAGTCTGTCCTTCTTCAGGGGACAGTCCTGCCTTGACGAGGGGGTTTCTTGTCACCTCTGCTGTAGCTCAGAGAGTAAAACGGGGATTCGCTGAAGGAGTCGCAAAGAATCTGGAAGAGGAAGATCTGTCTGGGGGAAGGGGAGTTTCTATTCATCAGCGGCTCTTTGGTGTGAATTACTTTTCCGATGCTAAAGCCGGCTGGGGTGGGCCCAGCCCTTGTCTGTTTTACTGTCGATGGAAGGGGGATTGAAGTTACAGACACCAGCTATTTCCACGTTTATTACCGGGTGCTTCCATAAACCATGGAAAAATCATAACAATAAGAAAGGTCCTGTCTGCTGTCCTTACAGAAGCTTTCTAAAACATTGTAATGCTAAGTGGAGTTCATCAGTTTCTATCCCATTACAATACGTTATTATTTGTACTTCAAATCTTAACCAAATGGACGCTGCAAAGAAAGACTCTACCACCGACGGATACTTGGTGACAACACCAGCAGATGGGCCCTCGACCAGACCAGTTACTTACCCCAAGAGGGAAAGCCCTCCATTTGGCGGTCAAAAGAGGAGCCCGGCTCTCTGAGTCTTCTCAGGACAGTAACGTCGAGTCGGGGCAGAGTGACCATGGCAGGTGTCTGCTTCAGACGCTCCACGGTGTCCCAGCACGATCAGGAGGGCGTTCTGTGGAAGAACAATGTTCAGAAGATGAAACCCACTCTCCGCCCAGTTCCGTGGAGATGGAATCCACACGAAACACTGTATTCGGTTCAGGCGTGCCCCTGGTGATCCGCTGTTGGCACCTGTGGGAAATGACCAAGTCAGTCGATTCAGCACTCGTCACCTCACGCAGCTGTCCGTTCTCTTCTTATGATGAGAACTTCTAAGATCTGCTCTCGTAGGAACTCTCACACATCTGACGTTAACGCTGCTGCACTCGACCTCCCACGACTCGTTTCATAACCAGAACTGTGCACCTTGGCCCCTGCACCCGTTCGCCCACTGCCCCCTCGCCTCTGGCCGTTGGTGTGGTTTCCTACGATGCCACATCCGAGTGAGACCACGTCGTGCTGTCTCTCTGACCTACTCACTGAGCACAGTGCCTGCCAGGCCTGTCATGCCACAAACGGCAGGACTCCGTTCTCTCCATTCACAGACACGCAGGCTGTCTCCAGTCCTGGCATCATATCGTGGGGTGCAGATCTCTTCGGCAGGGTGACGTCTGAAGACCCCCTCTTCCCCTCACACAGGACAAACGTGTGAAGTGTTTATTCGACTCGCTTTCTGAGGAGCCGTGGGTGGGGCTGGCTCAGAGCGCCTGACGGCGTGCTCATGCCGTCCCTCAGGGAAGGGGCCTGGAAGTACGTCTTTATTTATTTGTTCATTTTTAAAGTGAGAGACAAAACTGTCTAAATCTTTCAGGGCAATAAAATGATACCTTTGGGGTTATCTTCTCTCCCGACAGAAGTCACTGGCGTCCCTGCAGGAGAGCCCCTGTACCTGCTCGGAGGTCGCACAACCGTGAGCATCCATGGCTGACAAAGCCAGGCCCTTTCTCTGCTCAGCCCCCCGCAACAAGTCCTTCTGAAAGGCTACACGATCAACTGCTATTCTTACTCTATTTAGACAAATAATCAGGCCAAATTAAAACCGGACCGAATGGAGTCCCTTTAATAAAATGAGAGTGATTTTAGGGAAAACTGTGTTTTGATGAAAATCACAATGCCCAGTTGACTCTGTCACAGTTGATTGTCCTCAGTGTTTAAAGCCTTGTTTTTATCTGTGAACTAAACTGGTTCCTATATACTTCTAGTTGTCTTCAACCCTTCAAACTAATGTTTCATTTTTTCTCCTATCCTTTAACTTAAAATTAAATCTATTTCTTTTTTAAAAATATGTTTTTATTGATATTTTAGAGAGAGAGGAAGGGAGAGATAGAAACATCCATCGGCTGCCTCCTGCACGCCCCCTTCTGGGGATCGAGCCTGCAACTTGGGCATGTGCCCTGACTGGGAATCGAACCCGGACCTCTCGATGTTTCTTTCTTTCTTTTTTTTTTAATCCTCAACTGAGGATATTTTTTCCTTTTATCTTCAGACAGAGTGGGAGGCGGAGAGAGAGAGAGAGAAACATCAACATGAGAGAGACAATTCAAACAGCTGCCTCCCACAAGACCCCAACCAGGGCCGGGGACCGAACCGCAACTGAGGTATGTACCCTTGGCCGTAATCGAACCCGTGACTCTTTGGTCTGTGGGCTAATGCTCTAACCACTGAGCAAAACTGGCCAGGGGTCACATCGATGTTTCTATCTCTCTCTCTAAAAAAAATCAATAAAAACATATTTAAAGCAAAAGACCTGCTACAGACGAGTAATATAATGACTGGACATTAATACAACTGTCATCCACTGCTTACAGCACAGCCACTCCTGCCCCGGGGCCAGCCTTCAGGTGCCCATCACCGCCCCAGGTGCCCGATCAGGACAGGCGGGCACAGCTGTGTGTCCTGACCAAGCTGGAAGAAGTTACAGAAGGACGGCCTTCGCCCGTGCTCCCTAGGTTAGAGTCCACTGTCAAGAACAATTCTAGTACTTAGAGGGGGAGTTGTAAGGACAGAAGACAAGATTGTTCTTTTCTCAAGGGATGAGAAGCACCTGGTCATTAAACACGGAGATGGCTGGTGTCCGCAACTCAGCCTGTCTCCCTACCCAACTGAAAGGGGTGGAGAGGAACATTCAAATTAATAGAAAATAGGAGAAGAGTAAGAATAACCACAGTGGGGCACTAGCCATGGTTAGAAGGTATGTTCATCGTCCTTCCCGATGGTGGTCGCCTGTGGGTGCTCTGACTGAGTAAAGCCCACTCTGACCTGGCCAGAGGTGTGTACCTCGGGAGTTCACCTCAAATGCTGCCTGTTCCCCTAATCTGAGGACCAGGGGGATGGCCAGACGTCATGGAAAGATCACACCTGATTGTCGGAGCACCGGACTGAGACAGCGTCTCGCTGGCCACCAGCCCTGCCCGCTCCCTCCCCCAGCCTGTGACCATGTCACCCACTCTTCCCCTTGGTCCTGACTGCCTTTCTCACAGTCACTGTGTCTCTACCCTTTCAAGGCAGCTGGCAAGTGAGGGGGCAGAGCGGCTCTTCTGGGGGACCCACTGCCCCCCTACTGCGGCAACATTGGAATGACGCCCATGCACCACTCACCTGGTGTCTGCTTCACTGGCTCCAGCAGTGACCGGCGGCCAGCCTCCGTCCCTTTGTCAGCAGTTTCACGACCAGCACACGGACGAGGGTGCGGCCCCTCCAGCCGCTCCGGCCCTTTCAGGTGCAGCTCTCCCCCCCACCCCGCCCCAGGACATCACAGGCGGAAGCAGAGGCGGCAGGAACCCCTGCTGCAGCGGCCGGACTGTCCCCCAAAGAACCAACAACTGAAACTCCTCACGGCGACCACCCCCAGGGGTGACCTAAATGCAAGCCCTCCCAGAGCCCGATGACAGAGCTCTGCCCTTGTGAGTGGGAGCCGGTCCTTCCCTGGCCTTGGGGAGAGTCGATGATGTCCCCCCTTCTCTCTCTCTCTCTCTCTCTCTCTCTCTCTCTCTCGCTCTCTCTTGCTGTGACTCCTGTCACCAGCCCCCTTCACCGGCCCAAGCAGAGCCCCAACCCTGCCTCTCTCTGGGCCACCAGGCAGCCCCTGTGCCTGGAGGACAACCTTCCTGCAGAAGGTCAGATCTCCGCAGACACCCAGGGAGCCTCCCCTCCACATCCCCCACGGGGGTCACGACCTCACTGTAGCCCGTGTGCAGTCTGGCCCCGATGCTGTGAACACTCTGAGAGTCGGTGGCCCGTCCAGCACACAGAAGGACACGCAGAGAGCGCATGGGATGGGCGGGCGCAGCGCCCCTGGCTCCCCAGGCCAGGCTGCTCAGGGGTCTCCTGTGCCCCGTTCGGGCCCAAAGCTGGGCCCGTCCACCTTCCAGGAAGCACGTGTGAAGACAGGCTGACTGGCCACGAGGCCACACCCCATAGCCGTGGGCTACATTCTCCCCTCACCCCCATTTTGCTTGGCTCTTGGAAAGAATTTAAACTGTCAACATTCATGTTTTAATAATCCAACATTTCCAGGTCCTGTTGGAAAATGGTTCGGCACGAGGCTGGGCGGGGGGGGGGGGGGGGGGGGGGGGGCCTCCCATGCTCCTTGCTCCTTGCCGTCTGAGGGGGGCGCCCGCCGCCCATCGCAGTGGTTCTGGGGCCCCCAGGCCCTCCTCACCCCTCCTCCGGCTGCGGAGCAAGGGTGTCGAGTTTTCAACACTTCCGCCGAAGTCTCCAAGAACAGTGAGGGCATCACAGAGATCACGACGGCCGTGACCAGGGCTCCCACACGCGCACCTGCCCGCCCGCGGTGCGAGGTTCCCTGGCGTCCCCTGCACCTTGGAAACGACCAGGAGGAAACCTCCGCACGTTTCAAACGGACTCATCTGAGAAATCAGAATCCAACAGGGCTGACGGATCGTCTCTCGGCTGTCTTTCTGAACAGAACCTCCAAGAATGTCCTAGGGTCAGTGGGAGGAAACAGGCTTCCTCCCTGCCCCGCTCCAGCCGCGTGTGAGCAGTCCGTCTCTTCTTAGCTTTGGCTGCGGAAAGCTCAGAGTTACATTCTGACTTGCTTCCAGGTACGTTCTTTAGCGTCTGGTCTGCTGGCAACTGGAACATTTGCTTACTCTGCCTGGTGCTCTCACTGCTCTTCCGGAGAATCATTCCCTTGACCTGACCCCATTCCTACTCAGCAGCAACCAGGACCTCATGTGACCGCGCCTCATTCTGGCCATAGCTGACTCGCCCAGAAGCGGACCCCTGGCTCAGGCCGGCCCCTAGGTTCTCAGCGGAGGCTGTTGGACCTGAGATGCATTGCCCTTGAGAGGCCGGACTGCAGGAGTGAAGCGTATATAACCCAGGAGCGTCGGTGGCCGTGTGGACTGCGGTGGGGAGAGTGTAGAGAAGACCAGCCGTGGGGTGGAGCATCGCCCTCCAGGGTTCAGGCCCAGCTTCAGTCCTGCCTGGGCTTCGCCGAGACAGTCCCATAGTCTTCTAATACCTTCTTCCTTTTTAAAGCGACCTTGAGTTGTGTTTCTAAACATTTTAAAATGATATGCCCTTGCCCTGCTTCAAGCCCCCAGATTTCCTTAAAATAGAAGTTGAACACTCTATGCATGATCTGGCCTCGTCCAACCTCACCAAGCGGGTTTCTTTCCTTCCGTCATTTTGCACGACAGCCTTCGTGATGTTCTTCCAAGAGCCCTTCACGCTCTGTGCACCTCAGGGCCTTTGCACGTGCTGCTCCCTCTGTGTGGAAAGCTGTCTCCCCAGAGCTCCCCACGGCTGTTCTTTCTCATCCTGTCACATTCTTGGAGAGGCCTTTCCTGCCCCCCCCACCCCAGTCCTCCCTTTCACCTCACTCTGTTTATTTTCTTCATGGTCTTTATTACTCTGAAAGATCACACTTATCTGCTTGTCTGCTTGTGTTTCATGTGCACCCACAAGTGCAGGCCCCACGAGGCCACAGCTGCACGCCCAGCAACGCGCACAGGCGGAGTCAGGAGGTGTCACTGGGCGAACAAGGGTTCTTCGCAGCCCCAGGTGCCAACCCTTTCTCCTTACCCCTTCCCTTTTGTGGTTCTTGAGTTCCTTGGTCTTTCTTGTCCTGGTGGTGGTGGTCTTCCCCGGCAGAGCCTTTCTGGAGCATTCTCTCATTTGACAAACACCAGTGCCAGGTATGTTTCCGAGCACTTCATAAACCAAGTCATGGAAACCTCCACCAACACTGTGAGGATCTAACATGATCATCACCCCACCTCACACACGGATGGACCAACAGGCACCGGGGGACCGATTTCCTAAGGTCACCAGCACAGAAACGAGGGGCAGAGGGGGACTCACGCTCGAGTCCGGCTTCCAGCAGTCTGTGACCTCTCGGCCAGTCTGACTCCAGGTGACTGCGAGACACCTGTCCTGGCTCCTGGAAGATGGTCCGAGTCGTCCCTCCTCAGGAGATGTTTCTGTTCTAAGTAAATCGTAAAGGTCACTAGAATCAAAGCCTCTAGGGAGCAGCAGAGTGGGAGGAGGCGGAAATGGAACAGAACAGTCACCGTCTGCTCCGGGGCTTTCCAATCGATTGCAGGGACCCTGCACGTCGCTCCAGTCCTGCCTCTTCCCAAGGCTGGCCATTAGCCCGGGAATAAGCCGACCCCCCAGCAGGTGGTCTGGGGTGGGGTGGGGGAGGGGCTGACAGTTCTGGGGCTCGGGGTTCAGCAGAGGCTAGAGTTCAGCTTTGCTGGGTGATGCCGAGGGTGGCTTGAGCCCCCCTCATGTTCCTCGGCACCCCCACAAATGAACAGTGTAAGAGAAAGTGCATCGCGAGACAAACAGCTTCAGGACCAGGCCCCAGCGGACCCTCCGCCCCGAGCGTGCTCCCGAGCCCGGCCGTCGGCAGCCACCGCCCCGCGGCCAGCACCCTGCGGAGGGCCGCTGGACACACACAGGGCCGGGAGCAGGAAACCTGGACGTCCTTCCGAAGGCACAGGGGCCGGGTGAAGGAGGCGGCAGGTGCAGGAAGCCTCAGGAGACAGCGCCCACGCTGGTCCGCGGTCCCAAGGCTGGGTCACGGCTGAGCTTCCCCGGTGGTTTCCCCCTCAGGAATCCGTCAGACCGTGGAGGGCCCCGGCCCAGGTGCCGCACTCACATCGCGGTGGGTGGAAGGAGCGACAGAGCATGGTGCAGGCTTGCCCGGAGGGTGCCTGCGTGACGCCGGCCCATCCTGCCCAGATGCCCCACACACCTGCCCAGATGCCCCATCCTGCCCAGATGCCCCCACACACCTGCCCAGATGCCCCACACACCTGCCCAGATGCCCCATCCTGCCCAGATGCCCACACCCTGCCCAGGTGCCCCCACACCTGCCCAGATGCCCCACACACCTGCCCAGATGCCCCATCCTGCCCAGATGCCCCCACACACCTGCCCAGATGCCCCACACACCTGCCAGCAGGCGACTCCTCCGCAGAAGGCATCCTGCTGCCCCTGGCGCAGTGCCCACGTGCGGGGCGGGCACAGGGTCTCTGGAACTGCCCCGAGTGAGGCTGACGGGAATTGGGGTGAAGACGATGCAGGGCGATGCTCCCCACTGTCCCAGAGCTCCCCGGGGGGCTGGGCTCTTTCTGTGCAGCGATGCCCCTCTTAATGCCCACCTGGACAGTGTGTGCCCCTCCCGTTCTGCCTTCCCTGCGTCCTACTGCTGCTTCCTGGGATCACCTCCCAGACAAAAGACTTGCCCTCCAGGATTTGTCTTTGGGGCATCTTCCAGGAGAACGCACACCACAGCAGAGCCTTTGTGCAGTTTATGAAAAGGCCCCTTCGGGGTGGATGTGGCCTCAGGGGTGCAGGGCTTGGCAAGCAGCCCTTTGGTCTGACAGAGCCCGACAGCAGGGTGGGTGGGCTCCCCCCGAGTCCTCTGCAGGGCAGCTTGCCCGACACAGGCATCCCCTGCTTCTCTCCTTGGGCTTCGGGAAGGAACAACCTACCCAGAGGGACAGCAAATCTATTTCTGAGGCACAGAAAAATCCCACCAATCCTAGGGACTCAGGGAGCGAGCAGGGCGTGGAAAACATTGATTGTGACGGCCCCGAGTTCAAACCCACCTCTGCTCCTTCTTAGCTGCGTGATGCTGGGTAGATTAAATCAAAGGTATCGGGCCCTGGCCGGTCTGGCTCAGCGGTTAGAGCATCGGCCTGCGGACCAGAGAGTCCCGGGTTCGGTTCCCGCTAAGGGCACATACCTCGGTTGCGGTTTGTCCCCAGCCCCGGTTGGGGTCGTGTGGGTGGCAGCCACTCGATGTGTCTCTCACATCGATGTTTCTCTCTCTTCCTCCCTCTCTCCCTCCTGCTCTATCTGAAGATAAATGCAAAATGTCCTCAGGTGAGGATAAAATAAAAAAAAAAAAAAAAAAAAAAGAGGTATCGGCTAAAATTTTTAAAGAAAAATATGCAAAATCAAAACGAATAAATGTTTCATTAAATATTTACAAATATTAGGTCCAAGTGGATCTAATCCTTCATTGTCAGGTTTCGTTTTCGTCAAGATTTTATTAACGTCTGAAAACAGCTGTGAGTTGGCCGCCCGGCTTCGAAGGGCTCCTGACCGAACGGCAGTTGCTTACAGGGCAGGACCAAGTCCGTTACATGGGTCCTATTCATAGCCAAGTAAGTCCAGAAGCAAAGTCCTAAAGTTTCTTTAGAACCTATGTAATATGTATTCTATAACATGTTTATATATATGAATATATGATATATATACATGATATAGGTACATTCTAATATATAATGTGTAGTATATACAATAAATATGTATAGTATATATGATATATAAATATATACATATGATGTGGCTGCATTATAATATTTAATATAATATATAATGTGGGGTGAAGTTCTACAAATAAGAGTAATAAGGCCAAAGAACATCTTAAAACGGTCTGCTGTATGGCAAGTCACAGTTGTTCGTTCTTGGAGAACTCTGTACCAGGATATACACCCTACTCCAGGAGGTTATCGCCCTGGAGATGTGATTGGAAGGTCACTGGCCACTAATGACGCACACAAATAGCTTCTGGTTATTATTTCAATGTAGGAAAATGGCCATTTTGTCCCTTAGAACTGGAGACTTTGTGACCAGCAACCCCCATACTTAGTCAAACCTCACTCTCGAACATCTCCCACCTCAAACAGTTCGGTTCTTGACCAAGTTGTTCATGGAAAAGGCCTTGGTTGTGGAACAAAACTTCGGTTCTCGACTCGACACCCTTCATGCTGACACCTGTGTGATCTCACGTGTCTCTCAGGCGACGAGGGGGAGAATGTGTGAGTGTGACTGCTACACCTCACCTTGTTAACATCTCAGGAAGTTGTGCTGTGGATATTTTTTTTTCTTTTGTTGCTGCTTATTATTATTAAATATATACAGTAAATCACCAGTCCTAAGAAGGTTAGTGATCGCAAAGGGAAAAGGAAAGTTGTGAGAACAATGGTAGAGCTTTAACAAGAAATAATTGCTAAGTATGACTGAGGCGTTGGCGTGTCTGATCTGGCCCCTGAGTGTGGCCTGGCGAGACAGAGGATTAGCACAATTTTAACACATGAGGAGGCCACCAAGGGAGCTGATGTTGCTGAGGGTGTGAAAGTTCTCACGAAACAGAATCACAGGCAACTGAGGAAGCTGAAAACAGGGTATCATTCCGGGGTCTGGAACAGACTACTTCCATTTACATTGTTGCTAATGGGGAAACACGACTCGGGTTTCGAACAACTCACTTCCCAAACAGCCTCCAGCCGAGTCCTGTCCGAGAACCGAGGGTCCGCTGCCTTCCTCGGGCCTCTGGTCCGGCAGATTGCATCCGTTTCCTCCAGAAATTTCAGGAAGTGGCTTGGGTTCACAGAGAAATTAAACTTTTTTTAATCCTCACCTGAAGATATGTTTAATGATTTGAGAAAGAGAGACGTTGATGTGAGAGAGAAGCATCAATTGGTTGCCTCCCATAGGCACCCCCAACCGAGGATTGACCAGATATCGAACCTGCAACCCAGGTATGTGCCTGACCCAGTATCGAACCTGCAACCTTTCGGTGTACAGGCCGACGCTCCAACCAAACTGAGCCACCTGGCCAGGGCGGCCTCTTTTTAAAATCTCTCCATCCCCCCGCCTTCCCCAGGGGCTGGAGCACACCAGTCTCCCTGCAGCCACCTCGCATGTGGGAGCTACTGCAACCCCCCACCTTTTACCGGATTCTCAGAGGCTGCGCTTGGGGGTGACGCCACCTCTACAGGCCCTTGTTCCCCAGAAAGCCTCTGCACCCCGTGACCACTCTGCCAACCTCTTCAGAGGAAAGGTGCCAGGAGGACATTTGCTGCAGGTGCTCAGCAAGTCCCCACGGTGGGAACACCTTCGACTTGTTTTCATGCCACTTCAAGGAGCAAATTGATTTCAAATGGACACTCGAAAGCCTCTTGTTCTCCCATCATCTCTCCAGTTAAGGCTGAGAGCAGCTGCGTGTTCATTACGAGGACACCACAGGCAGGGCTGAGTTGGAGGCACCCTGAGCAGCACTGATGGAAACAGACCGGGCGTGTCGATGCGCAACTCACACCTCCGCCAGCCCTGCTGATTCTTGGCATCAAGGAAAGGTCTTCCTGAGCCTGTCTGCGGTGCAGGTGGGTGGGGCTCCCGGGCAGAGGAGGTGGCAAGCCTGGGAGAAGGAAGAGAGCAGGGGTGCAGCTGTGCCCACTGGCTGCTGAGAGCGGGGTGCAGCTGTGCCCACTGGCTGCTGAGAGCGGGTGCAGCTGTGCCCACTGGCTGCTGAGAGCAGGGTGCAGCTGTGCCCACTGGCTGCTGAGAGTGGGGTACAGCTGTGCCCACTGGCTGCTGAGAGGGGTACAGCTGTGCCCACTGGCTGCTGAGAGCGGGGTGCAGCTGTGCCCACTGGCTGCTGAGAGGGGTGCAGCTGTGCCCACTGGCTGCTGAGAGGGGTGCAGCTGTGCCCACTGGCTGCTGCAGGACACTCCTCCGCATCTCAAGCAGCTCCCCAGCTTCCCCCCTGGGCTGTGTGGCCAGAGCTGAGCCTTCAGCACATTGCCAGCCCTGCCTGGCTGTGCAGGGCTACTGAACGGGTGAGTGACCTCACCTCCTCCTTGCAGTTGTGCCTCCGGATCCCCTGCACCTCCTGGTCCCGGCCAGCCCTTAGGAAGCCACTGTCAGTCACCTTCCACAGAATGAGACCCACAGAAACAACACAGAACTCAACTCAAGACATGTGTGCCGAGTGCAGGTGATGTGCCAGGCACTGTTCTGGCACAGGGGGCACAAAGTAAACAAAAAAATGGAAACCCAAATTTTCATGGCATTAAATTCCACCGGAAGGAATCACTGGGAATGAATGTCATCTCGTCTGTTCTGGTAGAAGAAAAAGTAAAAGGAACTGGGCAGCCGCTGTGGGCTCCATGCTGTGCTAGGAGATTTACATTTCTCATTCTCTCCCTCAGTCGCCTGGAAAGATGAAACTGTCACGCCCATTCTACAGATGAGAAAGCTGAGGCCCCTCGACGTTTGGTGAGATGCTCCAGCCGCAGAGCTGGGAGGGGAAGTCCCAGCCTCTTTCAAGCAGGCGACACGTGTCTTCGCTCAGCCCCCCTTCTCCGCGCACAGCGCTCGTCTCCCTGTAAAATAAAACAAGTTCTGCTGCCAACAGCCACGTTGATGCCTCTGTGCCTGCTCGGTGGCCCCGCTCCTCATCTGTGAGGTGAATCGGCGCTTGCCGAGCGGCAGGGAGCAGGGTGGACCCGGAGCGTGCAGCACCATGACTGTGAGCAGCACTTCCCCGTCTCTCTGTCTGGTCTCTGTCACTGCGTTCGGACACTGCTCGGGCAGCGCTCAGCTGTCTGGGGCACTGCTCTGCGTGTCTGAGCGCCCTCCGATGCCACGCCACCGCGGACCTCGTTGTAATAGTAATATTTACGTGTTTGATACGAACAATCTCATAGAAGGGAAAATGGTAAATGACATCTAGCAAATCACCCTGATGAAGAAACAAGCGTGCGAAGTCGAGAGACTTACTGACGGTCCACTGAGTAGGTCTCTAGGAGAAAAGCATGGCTTCCGTGAGCATCCTGAACAGAGTGGGCGTCCGGGTGCTGCCGCCTGGGGGCTCTGCTGTGCGCACAGCACACACACGACTAAGCAACCTGACTGCTGACTGTGCCCAACCTCGTCCTGGGGACAGGCCCGAGCTGGCCACCACGCTGCGGGAGCGTCGCCGGCCCTGACGTCTGGGCAGCTGCGCTCCGGGCTCAGGGTCTTGCCGTCCTTCGCTGGAGCTGGGGTGGGGTTAAGTTCAGGCGATATTTAATATCACAGCCCTTTATTTTCGTTAGCCACTAAGAGCCACCAGGTGATAAGCTGCACTCTTCCAATGCCTTTCATTATACCTCTCTTCCCTTTGAGTATCAGTTTTCACTGCCTCACAGACCACCCCAAAGTGTACAACATCTGTCATTCACTCAGCTCACATCTGTGGGCTGTCAACCTGGACTGGCCTCTGCTGGGCTCCCTCTGTGACTGGTCAGCTTCCAGAGCAGCTCAGGCTGGCTGGTCTCCAGGGCCTCCGCGGACGGCTCCGCCAGGCTCCCGGGTCTCCCCTCCTCCTGCAGGCGGGCGGCGCCTGTCCATGGAGCTGCCGAGGGGCCCCACGGAGGCTTGTCCGTGTGCAAGCGTCCCAGCAGCCAGAGCAGGCGCCCGAGGTCCACAGGCACAGTGGGAGGACACGGCTGTGACCACGGGCTGTGGGTACCAGGGGAGACCCAGTGTGCCAAGGCACCTGGCAAAAGCCCAAGCTGGTCAAGATGCCTTTGGATCTAGGTTACAGACCCCACCCGGATCAGCTTCGGGGGGGGGGGGGAACTTCCTGGCTGGGGTAACAGAGGTCTGGGTGGAGCTGGCTCAGGGTGGCTGTGTGCTGAGCGCCAGGATGCTGTCAGGCTCTCCCACTGTCTCTGTCTCTTTCCCTCCTCCTTCTTCCCCTCCATTTCTGTTTTCTTGTACACGAGGTTCCTTTCCCAGGAAGTTTTCCTCACATGGTTACAAAGATAATCATTGTCAGCTCAGAAACAGCTTCCTTCCAGTTTACCACTCAGGAAGAAAAGCATTATTTCTCACAGCTCTGGCTAAAGTTCTGAGGGGGAATGTCACTGCTGGGCTGGGCTCTCTGCCCACCCCTGGACTGATCACTGCGCCAGATCAGGGTCCTCTGATGGCCGGACCTGGGCCAGGGTCCACCCCTGCGGGGGGTTAGAGGGTCGTGTCAGCCCTTTAGACGGGGACCGAGCAGGGCTGTCGTGGAGTGGGACAGGAACACTTCCCTGAGAGGACGCTCGACAGGCAAGAGGCATGCCCACAATTGCCCGGGCACTCAGGTGACTATGGAAGATGCTTAGGATGACATGCTTTTAAAAATGCTCAAAAAAAAGGAGAAGGCCTCCCAAGATAAAAGGAGTAGGGGTGTTCATAGTATATGGGAAGAGACCCCAAACCCCAAAGCAGGAGAAGACTGTGTGATAGTTACAGGTTTTATGTGCTCCGGGAAGGCATTTCTAGTGGGCCACTGACTTCTTGGTCGAAGATGCTCCCCTGAGACCAGCCTGGCCGTCATCTCGGGACTCAACCTCCCTAGGTGACGGCGCACTGGGCTGGTCCCTGTCTCCTTCTCCTATTGAGGGACCACAGAAGGGCCACGGCCTCTGTGACGAGGCTCCTGGAGCAGAACCCCCACTGCCAGCCCCAGGAACGTGGGACCAGGCGCACAGCGCGCCCAGGCTGGCCCAGGAACGTGGGACCAGGCGCACAGCGCGCCCAGGCTGGCCCAGGAACGTGGGACCAGGCGCACAGCGCGCCCAGGCTGGCCCAGGAACATGGGTCCAGGCGCACAGCATGCCCAGGCTGGCCCAGGGACACCGGCCAGTGGGTTAGCTGTAGATCAGTCTGTCCCGACCAGACAGGCCTCACCCTGTGCCGCTCCCTCAGAGCTTCCCTGGGACGGAGGGGAAACCCAGCGCCAGGCCAGCACCCAGGCTACCAGGTAACAGCATCCACGCCCACCTTCTCCTGAGCCAGGGTCAGCACACGTTTCTGGAAAGAGCCAAAAGGTAACATAGTTTAGCTTTGCAGATCAAGAGGCAAAATCGACGCTGCTGGGTAGCTGCTTACATAACCGGGGAGAAAACACATCCACAAGTTCTCTTCAGTCATTTAAGGAGCCGGTGGCGACGATAAGAAAGTGATAGGGCGCAAAGGAGTGAGGGGATGAGAACGGGAGAGAGAGCATTTGCTGTACCTTACAATAGACTTCACCAGCGACTACAATATTTAACTGCCTTTCAGTTATCGTCGATTCTGGCCTCCCCCCACTTCTGTTAATGGGACACAAAGCTGAGCCTCGGCCACAGTGAATGTGAGTTTCAAGAAGCTGCTCCCAGTCCACCAGCCTGGCTGCGGCTCCCCCGGTGTCCCAGCCGCAGAGCAACCCGTTCCCACCATCACAGCCCCCCTCTGCCCCCCAGCTCCTGTCCACCCTCCTCTGGGCAGTGCCCACGCCCCACCGCCAGGCTCAGCTCCACAGGCGTGCCTGCCCTGCTGAAACAGGCGAGGAAGACAACACCTTGCAAACTGTACAGCTGACACTGGCGTTTGGTTCCCGAAAGAGCCTAACTTTGGTCCTCTCTATGCCGTCGTCTTCAGGTGACATTTCCACGGTCCCCTCCAGCCAGGTCTCCACACACAGACAGAGGATTACTGGGAGGGAATGAAATATGTTTGTGATTTAGGAGCTTGTTTTGCACCAGAAAAACAATGTAGTCAGCGTGGGGGACGGGGTGGGGGATGGGGTGGCAGCGGGCGCCAGGACTTCTCTGCTGAAGCCCTTGTTTTCCAGGTGATTATTTTACATATCAGCCCGCACCCCCAATTACAGACGCAGGCGCCCCTCCTCACCCCCCCCCAGCAGCGTGGGCGCAGAGCCCCATCCAACCTTAGACAAAGCAGCGCCCTCAGGCAACTGTGACTCGCGTGGACTCGGCTGGGCGAGTTTGGCATCTGCTCCTGCCCCTGGGGCCCCTTCTCAGGCATGTGTGCGCCGCTGCAGGGGGGGCCCCGCAGGACGAGCACGGGCGTCCCAAGGCCCTGCGGGAGGCAGAAGGCTCAGGGCCCACAGCCACCAGCCCACGGGGCGGAGTCACGGGTTGCTTCCGGGGGGGGGGGGGGGGGGGGGGGAGGGGGGGGGTGGCCGCCCTCGGCACAGGCGAGAGGTGTGAATGACTCAAGACAGCCCATGGGGACACAGGCTAGTTCACAGCCCTGCAGAGGGTGAGACAGCCTGGCCTTGCTGCTTGGGTGACAAGGCGTGGAGCCCAGCTTCCCCTCCTGGGCAATGGGTGTGCCTCCCCCCACGGGCACCTGAGGGCGGTGGGTGTAGTCTCCCCCCACGGGCACCTGGGGGCAGTGGGTGTAGTCTCCCCCCACGGGCACCTGGGGGCAATGGGTGGTCTCCCCCCCCCCCCCAAGGGCACCTGGGGGAAGCGTGTGTGAGTGAGTGGAGCTCGGGTGAAAACCAGAGGCTGTCAGGGGCTCAGGTAGCCAGGGTGTGTGGCAGGCGGGTCCTCTGTGAAGCAGAAGCTGAGACAGAGTTTGGGGTGCACCCCTGTGCAGGACTCGGAGCAGAGGGCCGCCTCCCACCACAAAGGAGGAAGGAGGGAGGAGGGCTGGGCTGTGAGAGGCCCACACAGCGTGGCGGAAAGGCCCAGCGCCAGCACCTGGCAGTGCCCGTCCGGGGAGAGTGGCCTGGCGGATGTGCAGTTCCTGGAGGGCAGGTGTGGCGGCCAGGAGGCAGGCTCTGAGGGAGCGCTCAGTACCACCCTCCCAGGGCTGGGCCAGCTCCCGGGTGCTTGTGCGGCTGAGACAAGCCAACCAGCAGATTCCACGTGATTGGCCACCTGTGAACGATTCAGGGTTCACCTGAACTGGTCCACGCGGAGTGGATCCGAGGACATTGCCACGGACGCTGGGACACAGATCACCTGTTCCCTGGTATTTGTTAAAAGTAGGGGCTGCTGGCACTGCCTGAGGACATGAGAAGTGTTTGCCTTGGGATGCAGTCACACTTGAGGCCGGCCGAGCACAGAACCACCAGAACCAGGGCTTGGGTCCTGCTGTCCAGCCCCAGAAGCCCCTCCCGAGACGCACTCACTGGGCTTCTCAGTGCGTGAACCAGTAACCAACGGGCCCTCCTCACTGCTGAGTTCTCCTGTTCCTGATCAGAAAGGCCTCGGTGTGATCAGCAAGGTGCCCCCGAGCCCCACAAACAAGCCAAGGAATGTCAAGCTCAGCGGGACTGTGACTGATGAGGGTGGTGTGGGGTCCAAGGCTGCTCGGGACCGCAGGGCAGCAGCGATCGCCTGCACTTCAGAGGCTGGTGTGACTCGCCCAGGTGTCTGCAGCTCTCCGCCCAGCCACCTCCCGTCCAGCACCCGCTGCGGTCTCTGCCCTCTCCTCTGTGTTCTCTCCACTACAGAAATCTTTCTGACTCATTTCCCCCCTTACTTGAGCTTGCAGACAGACTCCAGATGCACTTAGGACTCTCAGCGCACCTTCACCATCCACACCTGCTGCCGTCCCCACCCTCACATCCCCTCAAATTCCTGAGCGCCAGCGTCAGCATCCCGCTCGCCCACTTGGATGCCCCGCAGAGACTCCGATTCACTGCCCACAGAGGGGGCTGGCATCAGTACTTCTGTAAACGTTCTCCCACGGTCCGAGTGTGCGCCTGCAGCTCAGCAGTCCCCAGCCTGCCTGTCAAGTCCAACCTGATCGTCAGCAGAGCAGAGCCACAGGGTCTGAACAGGCCCAAAGCCGCCTCCGCGGTGGGGTCTCTGCCCACAGGACTGCCGTGGACACAGACCCTGCTCCACATGCCCAAGACAGCCAGCCCAGCAGAGCTGGGCACAGGGCAGTGGCCAAAGGAGCGGCAGTCATCATGAAAACCCGACCTCACTGCTCATCCAAAGGCGTGCTGTCCTGAAGGCAGCTGTGCACGACTGGGCTCTGGGCACCCGTGCCTGGAGAAGGCACCGGCCGGGAAGGGTCAGCTCTTCCACTGCGGTGAGACTCTATCGATGCAGCTACAAAAGTCCTATTTTGGGGGGCTGTTCAGTGACATGGGGGAATATTTATGACCTCACGTTAACAGAGACAAAGCAATATAAATGTATGCAGTGCATGATTCTAATTTTGTTTTTAAAAATGTAGGTATGTATTTATATATGTACACACAGAAAAAAAGGCTGGAAATAGAGACATTGAAAAGGTAACTGATTCTAAGATGAGGTTTTTCTTGACGCTAAATATGTTTAATTTAGGACTGACTTATTCTGACATGTACTTTTACTTCTCCGATGTTAACATGCGTTTATGAAAGATGGTTTCGGTAGCAGACTGCAGACGCATGTGCAGAATTAACAGCGACGGCCTTAGGTCAGCAGCCCCCCCCCCCCCCCATTTCACAGAAGTCTGCATGCAGACTCGGAACCCACCGCTCCGGGGACCAGACGGGTAGGAGCCTGCGTCCCGCGCCCCAGGCCTGGCTGTCCTGGGGTCCGGACTCTCCCAGCAGCCCTGGCCCTGGGTTCCGAGGAGGGGAAGATCTCCAGCGAGGAAGAAGCGGGACCTCCTGAGGAGGTGGCCTTTGGGTGGGCCTTGACTATGAGGGGGAGGTACCGCTGTGGAAACCAGAAGAGAAAGCAAAGCCTGAGCAAACACGCTGAGGTGGAAAGCACAACGCAGTTTGGGAGACAGATACAGAGGTTACTTGACCGCGTCACCCACCAGAGGCACTGGGGTGCGGGGGGCTGCTGTGGAACCGCAGGGACTCCAGGCCGGACAGCAGGCTCTCATCCCCCTTCATGCCGCTTCCTTCCAAATGTGCCCCCCGCAAGAGCAGCGGGGATGTCTCCCTGCATCAGCTTAGAAGACAGCGTCCACTGTGAACACTTACGGACTGGGGGCAGGCCGGGGCTGAGGCTGTGTGGCAGTCGCTGCCGCCGGACGTCTGGGGACCGGAGAGCAGCCCACAGACGGCTCCTGGAGCGAACCTGTGTGCGGTTTCCCGGTGCTGAGCCGTCTCTCCCACATCCATCCTCCTCTGGCTTACTGTTCACGAGTTCCTTATCTGGAAACAAACGGCCCACAGGCAGCGACTCAGCAGTCCTTTATCTGTCTGACACGGGTCCCTGCCTGTCTTCTCCGGCTCGGGGACAGAGCGTGGCACCTGTGGACGGCGCCCGGCGGTGCAGAGGCATGAATCAGCGCCCCCTGCTTTCACCCCTTGCTGCCTAAATCAAGTCCAATCGATGCGCCTTCACTGGGCATGGCCTGAAACGATACATAACCACGCAGAGACCCCGGCACAGGAGACGGAGCACAAACACAAACTTCATCGGGGATACAATGAAGACGCATTTAGGAACTTTACCTTCAACCTACCTGACAGGCAATGACCGGTCACTGTACAGAGGGATGTTGGCGTCTTTAAAGATTACATCATTAACACATTCTGAAGATTTGGTGTTTTTTAAAACTCCAGAGTTGCTAGACTTTTCTTTCCATAGTCGAGAACTCATGTCTGTTTTCTCACCATTGACTATATGGATCAATTTCTAGTAACAAGATATATAACAACACAAAATCGCTTTGTAACAAAACAGATATCCAGGAGCCCTTTACTTTAAAATAATCTTATGGTCTTACAACTGAGACAGTGTGAGCCTTTCTGTCCTTCCCCCAGTTCCTGCTAACAGAATTTGATTCATAGAACCCAAGTGGACTTTTCACTGGCAGGTGTGAGAACTGCCCCTCCCCTGCCTCGGGCCAGTGTTCCACCATATTAGACTGGCCGGAGCAGGCCTGACGCGTCTGTGTGTGAACTCTGTGCCACTGAGAGATGGGATCAGCATAGTACCTGGCGCCTAAACCGATCACTCTTCAAGGATAATGGGAGAGGAGAGACGGACACAGAAAAGAGGTCCGTGACGATGAAACCCAGAAGACGGGCCGCGCGGTGACTCGCTGATATAATGACTGCTCCTCCCCAAGCTGCTGAGCTGTGCGGACTACCACAGCACGCCTCCACAGGACTCCCGGGCGGCTGCCCGCCCAGCGCCAGCTCCCCAGCAATCTGTTGTCCGGGAGCTGAATAGAGCCCTGTGCAGCTCTGGGAAGGCAGTCAGTAATAACAAACCCTGTGTTGGCTTACTACTTTCTCGTGTATTAAGTATTTTGAACGTACAGCCTCATTACCCTGTAAGATAAACAGAAGTAGTCCCACTCTGTTTTCCAGATGGAGGGGGAGCTGCAGAGGCCGGTCACACCCGATCACCTCGCCAACCCCAAAGCCTCGCTCTCCCACGGAGCTGCAGCCAGGCAGTCACTGAGGTGTCCTCCTGCGCCTTCCCCAACTTATTTTTCTTTCTCCCACCACCCGGAATTTTTGGGAAACTCCTATGGTTATACGAGATCCCTAGAGTTAACTGGCAGGTTGTCTAGTTTTAAAAAAAGGCAGCACCTCTGGGCTTGTTTTGGGCTGTAGACATGGACAGTTTTCCTCACTCGCCTTTCACGAGAGGACGCGATGCCGGAGGGGAGGACGGCGCTGCAGACACCCATCCAGCCGCAAGGGGCACGCGCCCTCGACACTCGTCCTCAGTCGGCACCGAGCACCTCTCCTCTGAGGACCTCCGGGACGACCGTGTGTGCTAATTCTTTGAGGGAGGGAATAATAGGTTTTTGTACCGAAGACAAGCAATCTCACCAAAGTAGATCCTTTTTAGATTCCTAAGTAAGGACAGAAGCGGATGGAAGGAAGACTTCCCACGGCTGTGAATGTTGGACAAGAGTGGATTTGCTCAATGTGATGCTAGTGGAAGTAGATGCGGGGTCACAGATGATGGCCACACTAGCTTCAGGCGACGTGCTGCCGAGGGCAGGCAGGGTGGCGGGCACCGAGGCCTGAAGCCCCGCGCACACGCTGGCAGAGCTCCTCCAGGCCCAGGAGTGCACATGCGTGTCCAGTGGCACAGCCACCCCGACTGTCCTGCTGAGAGAACCTGGAATTTACATTGGAAATACAAATACTCCCCAGCTACATAAACCCGGAGTAAAAGGATCCTACCCCTTCTTGAAATAAAAATGCTACTGAGATTAATGCATATCATTTCCTCCCCAAAGCAAGCTGGTTTAACTTGTTGATTTATTCACACGTTTACGGAGCACTCAGCACAGGCGCTGATGACCGGCGGCAGGACAGACACGGCCCCTCGGCGACGAGTGAGAAACAGAAATGAGCCTGACACGCCATCAGGATGGAGAAACAGGGGCCACATTTAATCTCCCACCTGAAGTAACCAAAAACGAGAAACAGAAATAATACACAAAACAATGGTTTTCAAGACACTGGACATTGGGCAATAGAAGTGACCCTGTGGATGGAAACGACCACGGCGCCACGACTGCCTCACCACCGCCCTGAAAAGCCATCCAGGCCGCAGACAGGACAACCCAGCAGAACCCAGCGGACTCTGGCGCTCAGGAGACAGAGCTGAGGGCTCAGCGAGACCAAGGCAGCCAGAGTTGCAGAGCAGAGCGCCCGAGAGGAGAGCGCTGCAGAGAGCTGCTACCTGGACAGCGCTCCCCTCTGGTATTCGAGTGCTTGCTGACGAGAGCAGGAAAGGAGGCTGGGAAATGAGCACGGGAAAGGATGAAAGGGAAGAGCACTCGGCACCCACACAGGTACTATTTCCCAGCGAGACCAGAAAACTCGTAATTCACACGGCGTGGGGAAGCCTTTCCTTAGTGCTGTGAACTAGTCTGTCCCAGACTGAGCACTCTTCCAGGCCTGCCCAATCCCTTCCAAGAGCAAGACCCACAAAGATCAAACTGTTTCCAACTTAACTGCATCCCCAAACAAAAGTAAAGAATACTTATAACACACATTCAGTACCAAGATAAAACCCACAATGTCTGCATTCCAACAGAAGATTACAAGGCATGCAAAGATGACTCATGAGGGTTTGTGTCCAGAATTTATAAAAACCCTCAAAACTCAAAAATAAGAAACCACCCAGCTTAAAAAACACTGGCAAGAGATCTGAACAGACATTTCACCAATGACACGTGAGTGACAAATACGCCTATGAAAAATGCTCAACATTATAATCTTAAAATATGCAAATTAAAACCACAATGGCATACAGCTTCACACCTATTAAAATGGTAAAATTTTAAGAGGATGACCACACCAAGTGATGCCCAGAATGTGGAAGAACTAGACCTCTTACACTGCTGGTGGGAATGTAAAATGGTGCAGTTTGGAAAGCAGTTTGGCAGTTTTTAAAATCATTAAACATATACCT
Organism: Tadarida brasiliensis; assembly: GCA_030848825.1. NCBI lineage: Eukaryota > Metazoa > Chordata > Mammalia > Chiroptera > Molossidae > Tadarida > Tadarida brasiliensis. The sequence continues at coordinate 1,459,133 of CM061274.1, read as the reverse complement.
ACCACAACGGCTCAGTTATTCCACTCCTAGATACTTACCTCAGAGAAACAGAAGCATATGTCCACATGAAAGCTTGCACGGAGATATTCCTAATAGCTTTATTCGGGGTGGGAGGGGGGGAGGGGTCACAAAGTGACATGAGGACGCTGGGAGATGATGGTAAGGACAGTATCTTGACCGCAGTGGTGGTTTAACTTGGGGCATACATCTACATCAACACAGATCGCACTGTACACTTAGGTATGTGTAGTTCATTGCATGTCAAGTGTACCTTGGTAAAGCTATTAAAATATTAATGGCTCCACACTCTAGAGATTCTGGCAGAATTATTTTCATCTTCAAATATTAATTACATTTTGGTAAAAATACTTTAGAACTTTATTTTTAAAGTTGCAGGAAGGAAACTAAAAGTTATCAACATTAGCTCATTGAAAAACAATGTTGTATACACTAAGAAAAAGTATAAAGCAAAAATAAAGAGTTCTCAGTCAGTAAATAAAACCAAATCTGACATAGTTCTCAACAAGGAGTAAAACCACTCAGAGTGCCCTCTGGAGCCTGCCGGCCGTCCCGGCCTGTACCCTGCGGCTCGCGGCGGCTCCCTCGGGCTCGCAGAGCTGGACCGCCGTCTGTAGCTGTTCTCCCAGCTCCTCTATCAGGGGCCCAGCTCCTCCGACAGCCTGGGGAGAGGCCAGGGGCTCTCTCTGATGGACATCAGGCCTCAGGACGGCCGAGGCTCCGCGTGCCCCACCCCCATCAACAAGCAGGGTGCTGCTTTCCGAAAGGAAGGGATCTTGCAAGGAGCCGACGCCCTCAGGTTCACCCCCTGTGAGCCCCTCTGGCTCTGAGTCCGAGTCCGAGTCTGCAGTCTCAGGGGCCGTGCTGCTGTCCGATCCCTCCGAGTCACCTGCCTCGGAGCTGGAGGAGGGAGTCCGCTGCCCAGATGCAGAGAGGGACGCCTTCGCTGTGGCTTCCTCCTCCTGGACAAGAAGGGCGGCCGTTTCCAGCTCTTCCAGCTCTAAGCCCAGCTGGGCCTTTGTCAGGGACACTTCTTTCAAGGCTTCTGCGAGAGCTGCCAACTTTTTGGACCTTGAAAACCATTTTAAGAACAAATATTAAGACTATTCATAATTGGCCTGCAGACAACAGGATACACACTGCTTAAAGCAAACACAAAATAAAGTTGGACCTATACTCCACGTGACATGCAGGACACATCCCCAAACAGATCAGATATAAATGCAAAACAAAGTTAGTCAAGTATTACAAGGAAGCATGGGAGACTTCCTTTCCGTCCTAGACAGAGGAAGGTCTTCCTAGCCATGACTCAAAATGCAGGAGCCACAGAAGAAAAGAAAAGATGGATAAATTCAACAAATAGAAACCAACAACTTCTATAGGGCAAAGAAGCCATCATAACTAAAGTCAAAGGCTAATGGAAAATGGAGAACCAGCCCTGGCCGGTTTGGCTCAGCGGTTAGAGCGTCGGCCTGCGGTCCAGAGAGACCCGGGCTCGGTTCCCGCTAAGGGCGCGTACCTCGGTTGCAGTTTGTCCCCGGCCCTGGCTGGTCGTGCGGGAGGTGGCCACTCGATGTGTCCCTTTCACGTCGATGTTTCTCTCTCCCCCTCCCACTCTATCTGAACAAAAGGTGGAAAAATGTCCTCGGGTGAGGATAAAAAAAAAAAAAAAAGAAAGAAAATGGAGAACCACATCTGCAACTTCTACCGCAGAGCAAAGGCCTAACTTCCATAGCCCATCAGTAAAGTGGACAAAGCGGGAGCACACGGTTCTTACAGAAGGAAACACAAATGCCTCTTAAATCTGTAAAAGACATTCAACGTCAGTCAAGTAAGAGAAATACAAATTGAAGTCACACTGAGATACACTTTTCACTTATCAAACTGGCAAAAACCCCAACATCTGAAACCGCTGCTAAGACTGCGCTCTGGTGGGGACACACCGGCGTGACCCCGAGGGGAACACTCGGCCACAGCGTCAGGATGGACACTACCGCTCCTAGCCCAGCGACACTGCGTCCAGACATTTCGCACACATGCTGTACAACACAGGCCCGGACTCTTCCCACAGCATTTTCTTTAATACTCCAAAATGGGAAACAATCGCGTGTCCATGAGGAGGGCCAGTTGAGCCATTACGGCATGTGCACCCACAGGGAAGTGAGCTGCGCGAGGGGTAAAGCCCTCCGTGGGCGAACCAAGATCACTGTTTATTTTTAAGCCTACGTGAACCTAATACCTATGCACAAGTTTTAAATGTACCAAAAAGGAAAAGAAAAAGAATAGTAGAGAGTAGCACAGAGTGTTTTCAGTTTTTATCAGAAGACCACTGCATGTTATTTCAGAGGATATTTTTCTACATTTGTCGTATTATGTTATATTATATAAATAAACCTTTTCATTAACTTGGAAGTATTGAGTTGTTTTTTATTTTTGAAAGAAGCAACACAAAACAATCTGCGACTCTCCAAAAGCTGTCTTTAGTATTCTCTACAGGAAAATCTGATATGACTACTGAAAAAAGGAGGCAGTAAGTGAGAATGGTCTGTGTGCCCGTCGGTGTGGCTCAGTGGACTGAGCGTCCTCCCATGGACTGAGAGGTCGGGTCAGGGCACATGCCCGGGTTTCGGGCTCAATCCCCATTGTGTGTGTGTGTGTGTGGGGGGGGGGGGGCGTGCAGGAGGCAGCCAATCAATGTTTCTCTCTCACATCGATGTTTCTGTCTCTCATTCTAAAAAATGAATAAAAACATATTAAAAAAGAAAATGGTCTAACTCCAAAGGTTAAATAAGTATATAAAACATTCGTGGCTTTGAGACAAACTGGATGAGGTGAGTCCACAGATACATTCATTTGTGAAAAGTGTCATCCGTCCCATATTGAGAGGACGAGGTTTCATTTCAACAGAGCTGGAGACTAGATCCCACAAGGGGAACTACTGACAAAGCTGTCATTTTCATCTAAGGGCCAACGTGTATTTGAGGCCCTTGTCCCAGAATGCTTAGCACAGTGAGGGGTTTGTGCAGGCATGCCCCCACCCCGCCGCCTCTCTACCAGTGTCACCACACAGACTCCACTGCAGCTGATCCGAAGGGAGGGGGGGGCGGTGCTGGGGGAGCTAATGGCTGGAGGAAGGCCTGCGTCCCTGGAGCTGAGAGCAGGAGAGGTGGCGGGGGAGGGAGGGCACCGGGAGGTCTGCAGGAGCCAGGACAGACTCACCAGAAGGCTGTCAACCCCGATGAACACTGGTTGGTTGAGAAAGCTTTAATACCGACAGAATAAGAGAGTTGCAATATAACCTACACCCATGTTCAGGATAGTTGTAGACGATGTCCACCATACGTATATATGGAAACCTTCACTACCAGTGGCAAAGGGTTCGTCAGAGCTAGTGGGCCAGTCTGAAATCTGTCTCCCATGGCTCTGTGAGCCTGAGAGCAGGCATGGCCTTGCTCACTGAAGGAGGTCCTGCATGGTGGCTCGGCGCTAAGAGACAAAGAGCAAGAAGACAATGTCTCGTATTAAATTGTTATACTAGAAATAAGAATTTCTAATGTGAGAAATAAAAGCTTCTATTTCACCAAACGTGAGACCATACATCTCACATTTTTAATAGTCATGACAAAATCTTTCAACAATACATGAAGGATGCTGTTTCATGAACATTATTGCACAACCCTATGAGTAGTTTCATGTTTATTCCCACATCACAGATGACGAACAGAAGCTTGGCAGGGCTAAGTGACCTGCGGGGTGTCACCTCCCGGAGGAGTCAGGGCTGGGAGCCTCAGTGCTCCGGCCGCTGCAGCATGGGCCCCATGAACACCCCGGCTCGGGAAGGTTCCGCCTCTAACACCACCTTCATTACCTCCAACTGCAGCTCTATCAGTATCTTTCAAATAAGCAAGTTCTGACCTGCACAGGCCCAGAATTCTCCAAAGAAGCTACAACTGACACCTTTAGCTAAGCAATCTTAGAGTTGGTTCCAAGTCTGCCACTCCTTAAAGTATATACATCTAAGCTTTGACTACAGAGGTTTAGAATAATAGAAAAAAAATGAATTATTTTGGTGGATATTAATGAATACTACTGTAGATAAGTCAACTCAAGTTGAAACAATTTTGATCCTTGTTATTACTATGAAAATGTTGTATATCATTTGTAATAGTATATATTTGGAATTTCGAAGTCCTTCACCTGTAATCCTGGCTCTTTTCGAAAAGCATACCCCACATATGTTGGGACTAAAAAGTATCAGCTCTGACGGGCAGAGCAGTGGTGAGGATGAGCCTTGTGACCCAAACAGGAGCTCGTGCCTATTGCCAGTGGACTGGATTTTTATCCTTCAGAAAAACGTCTGTTTCTCACTTTCAGCACTAAATTATGTGAAAAGTGACCCATTTATACAAGCTGTGTAAGAAATGATTGATATGGTCGTTTCCGATTCTTCACCACCCTGATCCATCTCTAGTTCTTTTTGTCCCACTCTTCCTACTACACGCTGGCTCGTTTCCCACACGAGAAAGCTTCTGACAGACACGGAGCTTATAAGGAAGTATTCTGAACCCTCTCCCTAAAGAAGGCCAGGACACGAAGGGATCAAACATTTCAAAGTATCATGGTGTAGCATGTGTCCTAATAGTCTCGAGAACGAAGTCAGGTTGTTTCTATTCAGTTATGTTCCACAGATAACTTAGCAATCACTGTGTGTTCAAAAAAACACCCAGCCATGAAAGGGTGCCTTTGTTCTTCTAACCACTGGCACAGTCGGGTCGGTCCCGAGTCCGCCATTCCTTGTGAACTGTGGAGTCTGCCCCGCGGCGGCCTCCCATTTCACTGGTGCAGGCAGTGGTTCCCACCGCCACACAGACCAGGCCAGCTCAGGCCAAAGTCTTGTCACAGGACACATTAGCAGAACACAATGCCTACAGAAACCAGGTACATTCTGATGTATCTCAACAAACACACATGCTGAGTTACTAGTTGTACTTATAGTGTATATTTTACATCTAAGGAAAAAACATCTACCTGCTAAGAATGTATTTGTTACAGAATAAAGAGATTTCGCATTTAAAAGAGATATGAGAATTGACTCATACTGTCATATTTTAATAAAATTATATTCAAAACAGGTTTTTCCTAGACAGTTTTTGGAAATGTCATCCTACCATGTAACTTAAAAAAAAAAGTTTCATTTTGTTTGTGTATGTGAAATAATACTCTATTTAGAAAAACATTTTAATTAAAAACTGCTTTCTGACCAGTAAATATAACTATGTGAAAGAGTAAGAGCTGAGTGTGTGCCTTTCCACGCGGAGCTCATATACAGTTTCCTCAATTATTTTGTATCTGGTGACCGAGTTGAGGGGAAAAAGGACCCATGGCCTTATGAAACAGCCCAAACAAAGTGCAAACGGAGCCCTGAAATGTAGAAAAAAGAAAACTGGGTATAAATAGAAAGCATACATCCTGTTTCTTGCTCTAGAGTTTTGTCTCAAACTATCAATCAACTTTTCACTGCTTCCTGCAATAGCGGGTCTACTATAAATCTCGGAGTAACTGACGAGGTTTCGTTTCCTCTGCCCAAACATGCTAGCTAACCTGCCAGGCATGACAAACCGCCACAAGAGCCAGCAATTGATACTGTAGCACAGGGCACCACTGATGCAATTCAAGAACATTTCATACTGGATGACGGAGTACAACGACTTGGCCTTTTAGTTTCAAAGGACACACACACACACACACTCTCAGGTTCTATCTGGGAACAAACAGTTCATCATATTTCTTTTTAAAGGGAATTGATGAAAATGACATATAATCATAATTCCTATCTATTGAAAAGAACCAGATCCAAACGCCAAAATCCCCTGCCCAAAACACATTTATGTAGCCCAATCTAAAAGATAACCATCAGCTTTAAGTAGAAGCTGCTAGCGAAACTCTTCTCTGACAGTCGCATGAAAGGAGACACCAGCTGATGCACAGATGAACGCAAACAGCCTGTCATCACTCTGCAGGAGTGAGAGCCATTTCCAGCTCAGTCTTTAATAGGAGCAATCAATCTCTCTGAACAATAAACTACTAATTCAATATAGAAAATATTGCAAGATTAAGAGTTATTTAAGCCATACTGAGTCTGGGCCAATGAAATAACTTTTCACCCTGTTTCCAACTCGACTTGATACCATTCTGTGGGCCTAGGCTATGAAAGATAACTTCTAGTCCATGCATCAGTAGAATAATTTTCTGAAGAAAGACTCCTGTATTAGTTTCCTAGGGCTGCCATAGAAACTACCCCAAACTGGTGGCTTAAAGCGATAGAAATGTATTCTCTCACAGTCTGGAGGGTGGAAGTCAAAAACGAAGGTGCTGACAGGGCTGGCTCCTTTGGGCGGAGGGGAGAATCTGTTCCAGGCCTTTCTCTTAGTTGAGGGTGCGCTCACAATGCAGCAGGCTCTGCCTCTGTCGTGACGTGGCATTCCCTCTGTGTGTGTGTCTTCATGTGGCCATCTCCCCTCTGCATGTGTCTCTTTTCCTCTCCTTGTAAGGACACCAGTCATACTGGATTAAGGGGTCATCCTACTCTAGTATGACCACATCTTAACAATTAATGACCTCTACAACAACCTTATTTCCAAATATGGTCACATTCTGAGGTTCTGGGAAGAACATCAATTTGGAGAGGATACTCTCCAACACAGAAAACCACCTGCAGCTGAATAAGTAGACAGTAAAGATGCTCATTAATAGAGGACAATGAAGACCATAAAGTAGAAGCCAAAATTTAATAGTAAACAGTGATAAAAAGGTGAAGATTTTACCTTGAAAAGAAATGACAAACTACAAAAATAAGTTTATAAAATACTTGACAATGTTAATATGTAGGTTATAATTGCAACTACGTACTAATTCTCAAGATAAACAAAGAGTGAACCAAATATTAGCTGTATTTGTATAACTGTGGTTGTTATAACAAAATCACGTTATATCATCATATGACAATCATCATGGACTTTTACAGCAGAATCATACAGGAATTTTCACAGATAACCATCCAAGGCATAGTGAGTTTTCTCAAGGGTCTCAATCATGTGATACTCAAGTCAATCCTCTGCCTTTCAAAATAAAGACTTTCCATTACTGTCACTATTACTGCAGAGCTTTCTTCTTCACCTATCGACACCAGGCCTCACTGTCAGTATTTCTGTGTGGTTCAAGCACAGCTCCCATGTTTCTTCCACCACCTTGTGAGACCCTTGACCTTTTGCTCAATTTGCAACTTATTTGCACTGTCCCATGCCAACACTCAACAAGAGGTCAAACAACAAAAACACTGGTAGGAAGGCTGAGAAAGATGCTAAAAAGGAAATTATATCTAAGAATTGAGACTAAATTTATTAAGAGGTTTGATCATCAGGGAGTATGTTTGTGTTTTGACTTCTATCACTTCTCTCTGTAACGTTCTAAGCACAGAAAGTTATGGACAGAGAAATGAGGCCACCCTCCCCTCACGATGTACACAGGTGGCGCTGTAGATCCTCTAGCAGTTTGTTTCTGCTGGGAGCACAGACATCACCTATCCCAACCCCTCCGTTTTCTAAGTGAAGCTGGTGTGGCTGCTGTTTGGATGCAGTTTCTAAGTATCAGGGACGAGCTGGGACGAGATCTCAATCCCAAAGTTCCCAATTTTTGAAGGGCTATACTCTTTCAATTACTTACCAGAACAGTTGTTATGATAATAACAGAAATTACTTAATCTTTGGAAAAAATAGTTGAAAATGTCAATGAGAAGTCGATTTGACTGTGGTATGACAGGTGTAGGACAGATACAATGTGAGGTGAATAACACTAGAAACCACCAGGATCAAACCATTCTTTAAGGACATGTTGACCATTTCCCAGAAGTCCCTAGCAGAAAATAACTTCTGTCTTGAAATGTTATAAAGCACATCAAGATAATTTCTTAAAATCACAAAATAGATCTATACCGTTTTATGAAAATTTAGGTAATTATAAGTAGCATATAATCACATTAATACACGCTTTCAGAAAGATAATTCAACAATTTTATAATTATACCACTGTCTTTTTTAAGTTTATGGATTCTAGTCCTTTAGTAGAGAAAAAAAGGTAAATGCTCACTAGTTCATTACTATATATGTTAATTAGTTCATTAATATATATTTGATACATTGGACTACAGATTTAAAAAAAAAGAGGGGAATAAAACCTTTAAATGCCTTTGAATGACAGTCAAATTATTATGGCCAACAACTTTATAAAGACTTCTTGGGTGCTACTTACAGACACAGAGGTTCCCTGTCAGCATCAGTTAACAGAAACAGCTCATACTTCCCAAGCAGTGACTCTGCGGCAGGCTCATTTCTAAGCATCTTACTGGTGTAGTTAACTCACCCAGAACTCACCGCGACCCTGAGACAGGTACCAGTGTTCTCCTATTGGTCAAGTGAGGAAACCAACTCGCGGAGGCACAAAGAAGTTGTCAAATTAACACAGAGCTAAGGGCGAGGAAAGGCGCTCCGGCCCCCCGCAGTTCCCGCGAGCACGTTGCAGACACGTGCACACGTTCACAGGCACCCCCACAGGTCAATGGAACACACACATATTTTTAGAGCTAGTAAATGAGTTTATGTTTAAAAAAAACAAAAACTGCTCTGGCTATCCTATGTTCGGAAGAGTAGGCCTCTTGTGCAAGCAGGTGCATCCGAATCTAGAGATGCGTTCATTTGTCTTACCACCGACATCTGCCTAAGAGTAAAAGGGTGAGGGTGATAAATAGGTTGAGAAAAGCACAATGCTCATAAAGAATTGTCTGAAAGAAATGCAATCCACTCAGCCCTTGAAATTGTTTTGCATTTGACAGACTGAATCAAATTAGAAAAAATGGAAATGTGAGTACCATAAATTTGACACATTTCCATCTATTCCCCCTCCACTGCAACAGAACTGCTTTTGCTGAAATGTGCCTGGTTTTAATCCCCAAAGCTAGGGTTTAGAGCAGATTCCAAAACTAGCCCCAAGAAACTCTGGCAACTGTGCTATTCCAAGGTCTCCCTTCCCATGCTGGTGTCAGAAACTTCAAATCTGGGACCCACCTGGCATGATGAATGTACTTGGAGCTCCGCCCTTTTCATTCTGTTGCCACCCCCCCTCTTTTACCCCCATGTTTAATCATGTCATCTTGTTTTATACCTAAATAATTTATGGTTTCAAAGGAAGATATAAAGTAATTTGAATGAAAACAAATAGCTGGTTAAATAAAACAACAACAAAAACAAACCTTTGTAGGACAGAAAAGGATATGGGAAAACAGGGACTTGGAAGTCCAAGGCTGAGACAAACAAATCTTTTCAATCCATTTCTCCTCTGAAACTATCCCACGAAGCACAGCGTCTGGATGTGTCAGACGTGCACAGCTCTGACGCTGCTCCTACATGTCGCGGGTGAGAGGGTGCCGGGTTCCGCGACGGAGCCGCTGCATTCTGACCTACTGACTGCTCAGACGACACGGAGCTTGGAGTCCGGCAAGCACGTGGAGGCAGGTCCACAAGACGCAGGCGGCGTTGCTATGGAGACGGCAGCACAAGGAGTGTGGGTTCCTGTGTCACAGAATGCCCAGAACCCTACCATGTGATCAGTTGGAAATAGGGTCTTTGCAGATACAAGCAAGTTGAGGTCACACTGGGTTAGGTGGGTGTAAATCCAGTGAGTGCAGGGGGAACCAGTGTCCTCATAAAAATATGTCCACAAAACATTTTATTCCCAATTATCTTAGTCACTCTGGCTGGTTTGGCTCAGCGGTTGGAACGTCAGCCCGTGGACCAAAGGGTCTCGGATTCAATCTCCAGTCAAGGGCACGTGCCTGGGTTGCAGGTTTGATCCCCGGCCCCGGTGGGGGTAGTGGAGGAGGCAACCAATCGATGTGCCTCTCACATCGATGTTTCTCTCTCTCTCTCCTTTTCACTCTAAATTTTTTTTCTTTATTGATGTTAGAGACAGAGAGGAAGAGGGAGATAGAAACATCGATGAGAGAGAACATCGATTGGCCGCCTCCTTCATGCCCCCCATGGGGGACTGGCCGCCTCCTTCATGCCCCCCACGGGGGATTGGCCCACAACCTGGGCATGTGTCCTGACAGGGAATCAAACCGGTGACCTCTTGGTGCATGGGTCGATGCTTAACCACTGAGCCATACCGGCTGGGCATTCTTTCACTCTATCTAAAGAGCAATGGAAAAATATCCTCGAGTGAGGATTAAAAAAAAGTATCAGAGTCTTAAACAAATACCACATGAAGAAAGACAGAGACAGAGCAGGTCACGTGATGGCAGTGGCAGGTGCAGGGACATGTCTACGAGCCGAGGGCAGTTGCGGGCTGGCAGCCAGCAGAGGCGGGAGGGAGGGAAGCAGGGACCAGCCCTGCCGACACCTGGAGCTTGGACTTCTGGCCTCCAGAAATGTGAGAGGACACCTTTCCATTGTCGAAGCCCACTTTGTGGACTTTTTTCCAGCAGCCCAAGGACACTAAAGGAGGGGAGGGGGCACAAAGGGATCAAGATCTTTAGAGCTGAACATAAATTAGAAATATCTCATACAGGTTCCCGATTTTATAATGGAAAAGAGTGACACCAAAAACATCAACAGTACTTCTATACTGCGATCGTCATGCTCCCAGGCTGAAATCCAGCAGAGGCTTCCTGGCTCACCTAGAACAAAATCCAAACTCCCCCTGAGGAAGAGGCCCCTGGGCCTGCCCCTCTCAGGGGGTCACCCTCCATTCGTGTCCAGGTGACTGTGCTCCGGCCCCATTCCCTGCTCTCTCTCCACCCAAGGCCACAATGACTCATCCTCGCCGCAGGGCCTGTGCACTGGTTCCCCCTTTCAGGGACATCCCCCCCAGTTGTCCCAGGCTGCACCTGCTCATTCAGTACTCAGCTAAAAGGAACCCAGAGAATCTGACAAGGACAGTTTACTTAAAGTGATGTGTTCCAAGCTGTATCACGTCACAAGACACAGAGAACATGGTATCTGCCTGGCAGAGCACAGGAGTAAATGGACCACGCTGGCCCACACCCTACTGGCCATCTTGAAGGCTGATGGTACCAATATCTCCATTCCCCCAAACCCATTTGTGATGTCAGGGACCACCGGCTGGGATCGAGACTTATGATGATGATCTAAAGTGGAAATTCTGGCTAAATTTTCAAACATGTCCCCTTTGTCTCCACTTTCCCATCTTGAAAGCAGAACGAAAATGACTGCTTCCAAGTTTCCTGGCATACTATGAGAAAGAAAGACTGGGGAAGTGGTTAAATGTGCTTATTTCTTTATATGCTGGTTCTAAATGCTAAAATTTTCCTTGGTTACAAAATATCAAGTTTGTGAGCTATGCTGCTTTCACAAACCAAGACAGGAAGACGCTGTGTGCTTACATGTTTACCACATGCACACGCTGGAGCACGCAGCTCTCCACGCTACGCTGGAACTCAGACCCTTCTACAGCTCAGAACACTTGCCCACTCGCTGGGAGGATGCAGTGAAATGTCTTCTTAAACGCTGTTGCAGTGGCATGACAGTCACAGCAGAACCAGTCTGTGGTTTCTTAGCGACGACCCTCCTCGAGAACATGATTAACACAGCACGCTGCAGGCTCCCCGGTTTGGGTTTCCTGGGTTATTAAATGTCTGACACGATCACATGAGCTCTGCCTTGGCCCGCTCACTTTGAACCACGGTCAATATGGTCTCTAAAGAAAGTCTGGAACCTTTGCTTTCCTACAGGGAAAACGGGGACAATGGGATATAACACAGCCCATGGGGCAGAGCTCCTCACAGGGCTGGTCATGACGCTAAGCGCATCTCCAGGGGCAGGCCGACGCGCCTTCCCGTGCGCGCACACAAACACTCCGCGCTGAGCCAGTCCGTACACCTCACTGACAGAGTACAGCAGCTGTTTCACGGGTCTCCGCTCTGTCAGGGAGCCAGGCCCCAGAGCCCAGCACTCAGATGCTTCCTGGCTGCAGATCACTGGGTGTATCCCTGCGGCACCAGGGTTAGCTGTGCCTGGCAGGGAGACCTGATGACGGGTGTGCCTCAGGACTGCTCCACAGAGGCCAAGAGGGAAGTGGTCAAAAAACACGCCCACCTACAATCTGCTCAACATCCCATCTCCCCAGTGTCCCCACTTCATACTCCTTCCAGAGCTACATTGCTGACTGTGCTCCTTTTTAGGATTGAATGCTCTCAGGCCAATCTGCCAGATTTTTTTAAAGGTGCCCCAAAGCGACCTTCAAAAATCGATACTGACCTAAAATCCTCACAAAAATAATGAGTGAATGAAGGCACACACAAGAGTCTGCACCATATTATTTCAGTTCTACAAAGTTCTAAAACAGGCTAGTTGTTGATCTGGGTGGCAGTTACACAGGTGTTTCACTTTATCAGAATTCCTTATTCGTATGCTGATAATCTGTGCATACTCCAACAGAGATCAGCTTAAAAAAAACCCACACCTGACAAACACAAGTCCTGCGGATGGATTCTCAGGCTGGTGAACATGTGCTCTGGGAGTGGGGCTGGAGCCGGGGGCTGTGCACTGTGTCCCTCGCAGGATCACGGGAGGGGGGGGGGGGCTGTGCACTGTGTCCCTCGCAGGACCACGGGGGGGCTGTGCACTGTGTCCATTGCAGGATCACAGGACAGCAGGGCTTTCCTCTGTGCAGACTGTCAGGACTGCAACACAACACGCTTTCCCCAGCACACCTGATCTGCAGGCCAACTTTAGAACTTTCTGAACTAAGTATAAAATAAGATTTTCGATTATTTTCCCTTTTAATACTGGTCCAAGCCTCTCCGAAAATGAGCCTTCTAGTGCCTTTATATCACTTGTATGAATACTTTGCTCAAAGTGAGCAATTTTATCTAATTTGTGTACTACAGAACTAAAGCTTACTTTCTCAAAACAGTTTAAAAAAATGAGCATAAAGATTTATAAGACTCCATTCTATATTTGAAATTCCAATTAAAATCTACACAGTAACAAAAAAGATACCTTTCCTGTCAGAGGGAAAGACAACTAGATCAAGTTTTCAGGTTCTTTGTTATTAGTATTATTACTGGAGGAGACCCAGATGAGGAAAATTTGTTTTTGGTTGACCTCAGTAACTTGAGTCTTTTTTGCTCCGATTTTAACAGTTTCATTTATTTTTAACAGAAGAGTATGTTTTACCAAAACATTTCTTTGTGAAATGACTGGTGATTTGGACATTACAGTCACTTTTCAAATGAATTCTGTAATTCAAGGGCTGTCTTTTCTAGGAAACCCATGCACATGCCGACACATGCAATAAAGGCTGAAATGTTCTCCATATTTATGATCGAGTCACTAATCAGCTCCTTTGTGTGTATTACGTAAGCTTCCTAGTCATAAGAAGAGCGACTCTCAGCACTCCTCCAACCGACCCCAGGGCTCCACGTGCTGCCCCCAGGAGTTCTGCCATCAGATCATGTCACCTCAGTCTCCTCTCACTGGAATGTCACCACTCATGCCTCTGGCCAGCTCCCTTCTAAATAAATTGTCCATTTCCTCAAATAAAATATCTACCCCCAAATCCCTAAATTCTGCTTAAGGTCAGCAATGCCTTATCTGAAATCCTTGGACCTAGAGGAGTTTCAAAATTCCCATTGTTTTAAGTTGCATTTCAGAAAGGTAATTCTGAATATATATTATTATTACCATATATTACCTAACACCCCCAGTAGCAACCTGTAATCAAATATACCAATACACTAATATTTCCATAAGCAAATTGTATGGTTAGCCACTCCAGTGGGATAAATAAAGACTGGAAATGTCACCAGGTGAGTTCAGATCAGTCAGGTTCTGCTGCCAACTGCTCTGAAAATTCTTCTGCTTTTAAAACTCTCTGGATTTAGAACTGTGGGCAAGAGGCTATGGACCAGGACCAGACACAATCAGACTGACCTGTGATGTACAGGTCAAGTACCCAGGTCCAAGGTCAGTCTTCTGACAAACATTTATTGACCACCCACTAGGTGCCGGATCTGGTGGATGCAACGGTGACTAGAAAACAGTCTGCTCTGAAGGACAGATCATCTGAGGGTGTGGTCAGCAAGGAAACAGGCCGCCACGCCACACTGAAGTCGGTCTGTGAGAAGGGCCAGTGTAGGGCATGCCAGGCTTGTCCAGCCTTGGGCCCTGAGGAGACTGTCTTCTTCCCCATAAAGTCTGACATGAAAACCATTTCATACCTTAAAATGAAAGGCAAGAAGTCCACCAAAGTCCTAATTCTGCCCAGGTTGAAATTTCAAATAGCAAATTCTTTGAGGAAAGAAAACCATTTATTTTTTCTTTTCTGCCCTACTGTGCTGGTCCATACACCAATGTTCAGTCTGTCTGTAAGGTACAGTCGATCCTCATTATTTGTGAATTTGTCTACTTGCCAAACTTTATTTGTAACCTCAAAATCAATACTCCTCAGCATTTTTGTGGTCATTCACATACACGCACAGAACAGCAAACATTTTAGTCACCCAGTGTGCGTGTTCCCAGCCAAGACTGACAAGGTGACACTGCCCTCCTGTTTCAGTTCCCACTGTGAAAGTGTCCTCTCATGGTCCACTCAGTGCCATGGTCTCTGCATCTGCAGGGCTTTTGTGGATGATTTCACTGTTCAAAATTGCTTCCCAGCTCCGTGCTGAATTGTTGTCTAATGCTCTCCAGTGCACAGAGGCTAGAATGTGTGGAGAAAATGTGTGTTAGGGAAGCTTTGTTCGGGCATGAGTTATAATGCTGTTGGCTATGAATTCACTGTCAATCAAGCCACAATATATATTAAATAAGGTCTTTCAACAGACATTCTAATAAAACAGGACATGTATTGATGGTTTGATGGAAATGTTGTGACTAGAGGCTTACCGGAACTAAACCTGTTTCCCTAGGAGCAATGATTCAGAGTTGGCTGATTTAGTGTTTGCAGGAACTTTATAGATCACAACTACTGTAAGTGACAAGAACTGACTGGAATTCGGTACTGGCCACGAGACACAGAGGATGGGCAGCCACTTCAGGCTGGAATGCTGGGGAGAAGGAGGAGAGGGTGGAGCAGGCTTCCTATGAACAGAGTAATTCAAATGGAAACTTTCTTAAGGCTCATGAAGAGCTGTCCAGGGGAGAAGAGGGGGCGAGGCAAGGGCACGGCTCAGCCCGGGCAGAGTGGCTGCGTCCCACAGCCCTGAATCCTCTACCTGGGACTGTGGCAGGAACAGAGATTCACAGAAGACCATCTACTTATGAGAGACCTTGACTATCTGAACTCAAATCCCCAAATGTCCATAATTTCGAGTCCTCCTTTTTTCTTTTCTCATTAACTCTTCCAGGACAGTAACTTTTTAAAAGCATGGTGAGCCTTCAGAGTGTCAGGCATTGCCAGCTTCTCCACAACCCAAGAACAGAGTTCTCCTAACCACAGTCCAGGCCGCTGGTGAGATCAGTTGGGCCAGGTGCTCAGCACAGGCACAGCGTACCTTACTGGGCACAAGCGCCCTCTGGCATGCCAGGGACCAATGTGAAAGCCACTGAGGCTGGGGTGCCTGACGACTGCCCAGGAAGCCTTGTAACGCAAGGCTACAAGTGTTCAACTACAGAGAATCCACATTGGGAAAGGCCAATTTTCTTTTTTAAAAATTTATCTTTATTGTTGAAAATATTACAGATGTCCCTCCTTTTCCCCCATTGACAACCTCCTCCCCACTCCTGTCTCCACCCCTAAGGCCAATTTTCTTAATGTTTGCTTATGCTCTCTGAAAAACTATTTCAACTAAAGTGAAAAGCATTGGTCTATCAGAACATCTAATGACAAAACAGGTAAGAATCCTTGTACTCATGGAACTTACACTTTTGTGGAGGAAAAGGCAGACAATAAACAAAGACTCAGTAAACAGAGTATGCCAGATGGTATAAGTGCTACGGGAAAACACAGAGCTGAGGCCTGTGTTTCGTTTTCCATGAATGTTTCAGGAAGGCTTCACTGAAATGTAACATAGGGACCAAAATATATTTAAATGTCCTAAACTATGGGATCTACTTTACCCTTGCTTTCTACCTGTTTCATTTCATTTCTGCCTCCTGGACTGACTCCCCTGTCCCAGGCCAAGTGCAGCACTCCCAGTCCCTGCTCCCATTCTCAGCACACCTGGATGTCAATCCCCACGCAGCCATTCTGATGTCCAGATCGTGCATCCGTGCCCACATAGCCACTTCTTGGACCTCCATCCACCTGGGCCTGATACCTAACCTACACTGTCTCATGTTCACGGAAAAGGACAACTGGTTACCTTCTTTCTGAAAAGGAAGACCCAGAGGTTTAGTAAAAGGGAAAAATTCTAGCTGGGCAGAATGTTATATTATAAACTATTTGATAAAACTATTTGAGAGCTGCTGAAAGTATTATTCTACAACTAACTCATCTCTCCTGAGGAACTGATGGTAAAAGATGCCATAGGAAGGCCTCATGTGCAGTCACCAGGGAAACAAGGAGTAAAGATTTCTGCACATCCAAGTCCCTGACAGGGTGGCGGCGGGTGGCGTGAAAAGCCAAATGAAGTCTTCCTTTAGGACTGAGCAGGACGCTCTGCTGAAGCCTGCAAGGGCGGCCTGGAAACCCGACGCCGAGCGCAGGCTGTCCTGCAGAGCTCCACCACGGACATGCCCTGTGTGCTGTCCAGCGCAGTGGCCACTGCCCACATGTGGCTGCTGAGCACCTGCACTGTCATCAGCATGACTGAAAAACTGAATCTTAAATTTTACTTAATTTAAATTACAATAGCCTTATGCCCTGGCCGGTTTGACTCAGCAGTTAGAGGGTTGGCCTGTGGACCAAAGAGTCACGGGTTCGATTCTGGTCAAGGGCACGTACCTTGGTTGCGGTTTGGTCCCCGGGCCTGGTCGGGGTCGTGCGGGAGGCAACCAATTGATGTCTCTCTCTCACATCGATGTTTCTCCCTCTCTCTCTCTCTCCCTCCCACTCTGTCTGAAAATAAATGGAAAAATATCCTCGGGTGAGGATTAAAAAAAAAAAAAAAAAGCCTTATGTGACTATGAATACAAAACTAGACCACTCAGATCTAATCTAAAGCCTTAATTTTCTGTGACAAAGATGAGGCCTAGAGGTAGCTAAGACCACAGGACTAGCCCCAACCTCGAGCACAAATACTCCACACTCAGACCAACAGCATGAGATTGCTCTCCCCTGCATGAGCCATCGACCCTTTTCTAAGCCACGTCAGCAAGCAGGCTCGTACGACTCAGAGGGTTAGCCCCAGCGAAGACCAGAGCTTCTGACATGTGCTGGCGCACACTGCAGCAGTGCACCCTCTGGGTGATCAGGGAGGTAATTAACTACATGAAGCAGGACACTGGAGAAGGATACTTGCCAGTGAAATCATCGAAGGATCTTTCCTGTGTTGTGAAATCTAATCCCTGCCAAAACATTTATGCAAATTAAGTTTCCTAGGATAGTTTTATCAGGATGGGAACCACAATGTATTCCACATTTTAAGATAGTAACTGTGACTCTTAAAAATCAGGACTCAACTAGTTTGTGGGACATCTCTTTAAAATCCTATACTCACTTTATCATCCAGACATACAAGCAAAAACTTCTCTAGAACTAAAAGTGAAGAGTTGCCCAAGTGTCTTAGACCCAAATCACTGAAACCACTCAGAACGTATCTGACTGATCCAGGGACAGAACAACCTAACCCCGGTTAGACGCTGCGGGGAACAACCCTACGGGCTGAACGGCGTTTCCTATTCCCACAAGAAATGGATGCAAAAGCCCTTTCATGGTTCGATTGAAATGATGTTATCAAAACGCTTTCTCCACCGGACGAGAGATGTAAGTACTGTTCTCCTTCCATCCCTGGTCGAGGTGTCTGCCCCACGACGAGCCGTTTGTGAAAAGCAGGGGCTGCTACAGGCAGGAGAAAGCAGCGCTGACCACAGCGCAGTCCCGCCTGCTTACAAAGGCGGCAGCAGTGATTCCCTTGCTCCAATCACCATCAGCAGAGATGCGCTGACAGGGACACGTCACACAGAGCACTGCCCCTGCTGCAGGCAGAGCGCCCCGTAGGGCTGTGCCTTTCCCGAGCTCCAGCCGAGGGGAGCAGCAGTTTGGCTTCCTTCTCTCCCAGTGGTCTCCACGACAAGGTGCATTCGGGAGTGCGAGAGAATACCAAGTGCAGAAGAAAGGAAATAAATACGCAAAACAAGAACACAGGCTAAACCATGGCAGAGAGCTGCCATCAGCAGCCAGGAAAAAAGACCATACCCCCAGTTCAAGCAACGAGGTTTTAGTGCACAGCAGGCCCGGAGCTCTGCTGTGATCTCTGTCAGTGTCGTCCTGCTGAGGAGGCAGATATGGGCCTTTTCCATTCCTCCTGCTTAGTGTGTGTCTGAAGAAGAAAACAGCAGGTGGTAGAGCTGGAAACAGAGCAATGTATGGCCAGCAGTTTTTGCCTTGACACAGGAGACTTCTCCACTTTATCAGCAGTCTATTTCCCGCTTAAGGTCATCCACATTCTGCCTTTAAAAGAGAGTGAGTGCGCCTCATCGGTCTGTTTTTCCTGAGCATTCCAGCGGCCGCGGCGGCTTTGGAAACGGGTTCCACGGAGTGTAGTCGCTGCGGCCACCAGGGCATCAAGGCCAGTGCTTGTGGGCACTCGGCGCGCCCTGGCAGCAAAGTGGCACACACACAGAGCATGGCTCCTGCTGGCAAGGAGCCTGCAGTTTGGCAGGAAGGAAGCCCAGGATGTCGTCTTACCCATCAGGCCAAGGTCACAAACCCTGCTGCCCTCAGGAGGCATGCAGGCTGAGTCTAGTGGACAGAAGGGGAGGGTATGGGACAGAGTGGGAGGCACTTGTCCTGCATGATGGAGACAGCTGGTCTCAGCTCTAGCCAATTGTTACCATGTGGAGATGTGGGCCCAGCCACTGCCAGAACTTCCCTTATTTCAAAAGCAGCTGTAAATCCAGATTTTTACATAAAATCTTCCAAATTTTAAGTGCTGACAATCAACTCAAAGTTTTAAAAAACTCATGAGAGTCAAATGTGACCCAAGGGCCACTAGCTTGCAGAGACGTAGTTCCTCTCCGCAATCCTCTAACCCAGTCTGTGCACCCAGCACAGACCTGCCTCACCAGCGTGGCCAGCTTCTCACTGCTCCTACCGCCAGCACAGCTGTCTTGACCTGTGGGATCTGTCTCCAGCTGTGTCCCTGCTCCCACATCTCCGTCCCTTCCTTCTGTGCCTGGTCATGTCCCACCCACCTTTAGCTTCAAGTTCAGGACACCTACTGCACTAAGCCGTGTAGACCACCCCAAGTTCCCCCTTCTCTGAATCATTATCTTTCTTATGACTGTATCACTGGCAACGAGGCAGGGGTTCACTCCAGAGTCCTCTAATTCTGCTGTCTTCATATCTAATCTCACCAACCAGACTAAATGCTCAATAGTAAAAACCACGCTGGAACTGCATCAACGGAGCGTGTAGTGTTCATGGGGGTGGGGCATAACGTGCTGTGGAAAATGACAGGGACTAACAACCACAGCAAGGGAGCTAAGAGCTCAGGCTCTAAGACAAACAGGTCTGGGTTACTTATCTCTCTGAGCTTCCATATTTGTAACCTGAGGCTTTAATAACACAGGGACATAACCCAGATTCACATGGAGCCTGTGAGATTAGGAGAGATGATTAACGTACAGCACGTAGCACAATGCCTGACGTGCAGTAAACTACCATTGCAGACCGACTGCCTAATGCAGCCATGTTACTGCTAAACCAGCACTGCACCCTGGAGCGCTGCTGTCTGCAAACCAGGTACTGACTGCTCGCTCTAGTCAACACGCTCTCAGCACACTGTCAGCTCATTTAACTTTCCCGATTCTCCCCATTTTATGAACAGCTGCAGCAGAGAGTTTAAACGACTTAGCTCCCATACTCTTAACCGTGACACACTATGGTCTCTCTACATTTCTAATGGCAAGAGGCAACTTTCTGATCTCAACTTTCTCAAATCAAAAGCAGGATCTGACTTTGTGGACAATGGCTCAAGGTGACAGAATGATCAGAGGCTTGGGCCAGATGGTATCTTAGAAGTTCGAAGTAGTTTGCTTCTCTATCAGTTTGACCAAGGGCTGACAGTTTGTTCAACAGAGTGATGAGGAAAAGAGAAAAATGCCCATAAAGTATCATAAGATTATAGCTATTATTATAGAAGGCAAAAACAGATATAAATTGATACTAACAGAAAAGGCATTTTGCTTATCACAGAAAAAATAACTGGAGAGGGAATAAGAACAATGTCTCTAGCCTCCAACATCCACACAGAAGATGAGGCACACGTATCTTGCTTAATTTCCAAAAAGGCATAAAAGGAAAGTGATGAAACCACAAACCATGAACTTAAAATCCACAAACAGCAGACAGTTAAGACATGAAGTGATGACCCCCAGGAGGTGGCTGGGTTCATGAAACTGATGCTATTCCACTGGGCTTTGGCCCAAGTCTGGAAGCTGTGTGCCAAGACTGTGCCTGGGTTTTAAGAAGACAGATGGCAGTCTTCTGTGGCTTATTATGAGCAAAATATAGCAAATGGGGTACATGGTTATAAAGCTCACTAGACTCACATTTGACTTCCAGGTGAGAAAGACCTGAAGGAAGGCATCTACTGGAGGAGTACAAAGTTCTGACATAAGACTTCCTCATTCAACATTTTATTTACCGCCTTTGGTGAAAACAGAGTGTTCGTTCTCATTCCTTCAGGGCAGAAGCCTTACATAATTCCTCAGTTCCCCATGCCTTGTCTTGTGCTTGACACACAGAAAGTGCCCTAAAAATGATTACTGACTGATTTCAGGAGTCAAGTTTTCAAACATTTCAAAAATGAAAAGATCAGGAAATAGCTGGGATGACATATTCCAGTTCCAAAAAGACTACAACAGGTGAAGGGGAATCCAAGAAGGTGAAAGTGAGCAGGGACAAACACAGAGTTCTTCGACAGCTGATACAGAAGGGAAATTATAGTTCAACAACTGAGACAAAGGTTTCCAGGGTTTGGCTAATGGCCAACGAAGAAAAAGAAGTGTGTCGAGGTTTCCAACGTACAAAGATGAGCTCCTGACTACACGAACACAGCAATGTTCACCCAAAGCTGAAAGCAACAGCTCGTCTTTTTCTGGACAAACCTGGTGCATTATATTTAACCTGAAGGATATATTAAAAGGGCACTGATCAAAAAAGGGGGCAGGGGAGATAGAAGGCACTGACAAAGCACAGTTTGCCTAAAGAGACCAGGAGGAAAGGCAAAGAATGGGACATTTCGAACCTACAAGAATAATTCAGAGGCAGAACAGGTTGATCTGGAAGACTTGGAAAGAACGTAACAGCAATGACCTAGATGGTTCAAAACAGGTATGTGAAGAGAGAATGGAATTATCCATGTGAATTCAAAACTGAAACCAATGTGAAGAAAGTAGATTTCAATCCAATTTAAAGAACTTTTAAACAATCTAAGGTGCTTCCGAGTAGACTAGGTCCCCTGGTTCATGAGCCAATTTTCAGGCACTGGACCTTTGTGACAAGGGTCAGCGAAATGTGCTGACAGTGCACAGGGATGTCTACAAAGTTAGACTTGCAAAGGAGAAGAGTTTGCCAGACATCTGCATTCTGTGAGTGACTTTACAGAGGATCCCCACCAAGAAAACTGATGCCAGCGTTGGCTTTCAGCCTTATTACGGAGAAATGACTCTATTGGGGTCATTAGAGAAAGCTTCAGGCAAAATATAACATTTCTGGTAGAGAAAATGCAATGCATAGAGGCAGTGAAAAGCTGATGTTAATGGAAAATTTGGGAAATGGTGAGTATGTGTGTTTGGCAGGAGAGAGGGAGGGTGCTCAGTGAGCAGGAGCAGGGATACAGTGTACAAGATGAGGAAGGGTGAAGAGGGTCTTGAACCCAGTGAGGCAATCAGGTTTCTATCTTGTTGGCAAGGGGAAACCATCGAGAACTTCTGAGCAGGACAGCCATGATCCAACGGCATTTCAGAAGGATCAGACGGTACTGTAGGAAGAAACAAGAGGGAGACTGAGGCTCTGGTGGCAATGAAAACAGAGAGGGCACTCTGGCAGGATCTGAGAAAATACAGGAAAGGTAGTGAGAACACAAAGAGAAATTTAAATGAAAAAGGTTATATAGGAAGATTAAAAGGATCGGTGATTAAATCAGCGTGCAGGGGGACTCAAGGTCAGACATACTTGAATCAGGGAACCTGGACATGTCAACCTGCCTAACAGTAAGACCTAAACCCCCCAAAACATCTGCCTAACTATTTCCCAAATTACTGACTCACCACCGCTTTATATCACATGTTCATAGTGTATCTTCCACATACAAGAAATGACTTTATAGTTATCTTTGAATTTGAAACCAGCCACCAAGTTTCTTGAAGCAATGTTCACATGCTTTAACTCCTCCAGGGATGGAAAGAAGATACACTAGGCAAATACTGACCGAAAGGAAGCTAAGATCTCTATACTACTGTCAGACAAAGTAGACTGTAAGGCAAAAAAATATTATTAGTGATAAAGAAGGTCACTACATAATAAACACTGTAATTTGTCAGGGAAATATAACAATTATAAACAAAAGCAGCAAATAATATGCCTCAAAATATAAAGTAAAAATCGATTACAGGTCCACAGGAAGAGAATCAAGATCATCAGCATCTCAGTGATTTTCACACACCTCTTTGAATGTAAAAACTGATACATGAAACAGTCAAGTCAGTAGGCATATAAAAAATTTAAACAGCCTAAATGGCAAGTTTAATCTAATGGAAAGAGATACAACACAGCAGCTAACAATGAAAGAATACACATTACTTTCAAGTTTTAAAATTTAAGAAAATGACTGCATGCTAGGCATGAAATTAATCTAACAAATTCTCTGATAGAAATTCAGTCAGAAATCAATAACAAAGATATTACAATAACAAAAGCAAAAAACAGCCTGGCCAGTGTGGCTCAGTGGATTGAGCGTTGACCCATGCACCAAGAGGTCGCTGGTTCAATTTCTGATCAGGGCACATGCCCAGGTTGTGGGCCAAATCCCCAGTGGGGGGGAGGGCATGCAGGAAGCAGCCAATTGATATTCTCTCGCGTCGATGTTCTCTCTGTCTCTCCCTCTCCCTTCCTCTCTCTCTAAAATCAGTAAAAAATAAATAAATAAAAATAAAACAACAAAAAGCACAAATATAAGGAATGTAAAATAAGACATTATATATGCTGTACAGATGAAAACAGATTAAGAGGAAATAAGCACAACTTTATGCCAGAAAATTTAGATGAAATAGACCAATTTCTAGGGAAACATCACCTAACAAAACTGACTCAAGGAGAAATAAAGAACTAGAATAGTCCTATAACAACTGAAAATTTTGAATGAATAGTTTAAATATCTTGTCACAGAGAAAAGATGGTATTTTTGGTGAATTTTACTGATGAGATCAAGGATGAGAGCAATTCAATTTTACATAAACAATTTCAGGGTATAGAAAAGGCAATCCCCACCCCACCCCCAACTCATTTTATCAGGCTGACACACCTTGATAGCAAATCTAGAAAAGGACGGTACAACAGTGCAAAATCATAGGTCAACCTTCTTCCGTTCAGTCCCTTCCTCCTTCCCTTCCTTCCTCTGTCTCTGTCTCTCCCTCTTGGAGCATGTGATAAATACACACACACACACACACACACACACCCCAAACCAAATTCAGCATCATATTTATATCATATATCATAATCAAGATGGGTTTAACCTAGGAATACAAGGTCTAACTTAAGTTAGAGTTTTATAAATGCCATTCATTATGTTAACAGATTAAAGGAGAAAACCCTTAAAATCATCTCAAATGATGAAGAAATATATGCAATAAAATTCAACGACCATTTGGGATAAAAACTCTTTGCAAACTAAAAATAATGAAAAGCTTTCTTGATTTGATAAGGCCATCTACAAAGGCCTGTAGCAAACATCACATTTAATAATGAACTGTTGAAAGCATTTTAAAGATAAAGAGCAAGGGAGAACAACAATACCTCCATATCTATTCAGCATGGTATTGGAAGGTCTAGCCAGAATAATAAAATAAAGAAGAAATAAAAGATACAACTATTAGAAAAGAAGAAACCAAAATGTTATTATTTGCATTGCTATTGCCTATATAGAAAACTGGAGAGAATTTATACATAAGAGTTCATAATAGAGTTTTAGTAAGGTAGCTGGATACAAAAGTCAATATAAAAAAGTGAATGACATTTCTATATACCTTAAACATGTAGTCTGAAAATAGTTTTGTAAAATTCTATTCACAATAGAAACACAAAACAATAAATCTAACAAAAGATGTACAACATTTTTATGGGAAATGTTATAAATTTTTATTGAAAGACATTAAAGAAAACCTAAATAGAGTTATACCATGTCACTGGAAAGAGACTAAATGTGTTAGTCTCCCCAAATTGATTAATAAATAGATTCAAAGCAATTCTAATCAGAATGTTTGTTATGGAACTTGACAGGTTGATTTTAAGATAAAAGCTGTAGTAATTACAAAGTATGGTACTGGCACATGGCAGACAAGTAGATCGGTGGAACTGAACACACAACCCAGAAACAGATCCATGCATATGTACAAACTCGATGTGGGACATGGTGAGCACGGCAGATGCATGGGGAAAGGATGGACTATTTAATAAATAAAGCTGGGATAATGTTCTACACATGGGAAGAAATAAAACTGGTTCTCCTATCTCAGAAAATACACAAAAATCAGTTCCAGGTGGACTAAAGACTTTAGATGCTTAACACACACAAAAATTTTTTAGAAGACACTATATGAGAATATCTTTATGACACCCCCCCCCAAAATCTTTCTTAAATAAGAAATAAAAAACACACCCATAAAGAAACATATTGACAAATTCTACAGCATTAAAATTAAAACTCCTGTTGATGAAGACACTACAGAAGACTGAAAGATAAATGGCAAACTGGGGAAGAATGTTTGCAACATTTAACCAATAAAGGACTGGTATCCAGAGTACCAGAAAAAATCCTAAGAATCAAAAAGAAAAAAGACATCCCTAATAAAAAATAGGCAATAGAACATACAGGTGTTTCAGAGAAGAGGGAACATGAATGGCTCTGGGTGTGTGTGTTGGGGAGTTCTCTATGAAACCGCCAATGCTGTTTTTCTTAAAATTGGGTGTAGGTACATACATGTTCAGTTTATTAATGTTCCTTACACTGTACATCTATATTTTTATATATTTCTGTATTTCATAAGAAAATAACTAGACTCTATAAACATACAAAAAAGGGAGACTAAAGGCAATCTTCAATAGATAACTAAGCCCAGTATTTCCTTTAAATAATAAAGAAAACAATAACAGAGGGATTGAAAGAAAACTAACCATTACCCAAAATTATGAACTAAAGTATAAATGACCCAGAAGGAGCTAAGTTATGTAGACAGACGAATTTCTCTAACAAAAGCCAAGAGCCTGGGAATTATTTTTCCAAATGAGGTCCCTTCACCCATCCAGCTGTGCCAGCCACAAACCCAGGCTTCCTGCTCTGAGCTGCTCTCTCCGTTCTCCTCAGATCCACTTTAGTTCTTAAACCCTACTTCCCTGGGCAAGCTGTACTCATCCCTCTGAGCAGAGAGCCCTTCTGACTAGCTTAGCAAGCTCATCACACTACACCACCAGTGATCTTCTCCCATCATGTGCTTAAAATCCTTCACTGGCTTCCCACTGCTCTGTAAATAAAGATAAAAATTCTTAATGTTTCTTAGAAGGTACCGTGCAGTTTGGGCCATGCCTAAATTACCAGCCAAATCTTGACCCCTCTTCTATCCCCTCCCCTTTCCTTTGTGACCCAGCCACCCTGGCCTTTCAAATTCCCTCCTGCCCCAGAGCCTCTGCAAATGCAGACCCACTCCATCCCCCCCCCCCCATCACTCCGGGTGCACTTCAGCACTCAGACAGGCAGCTTCCCAGGGAGTGTTCCCCCGACACACTCCGCCAGCCCCATCACCGCACGAGGTCCGCTATCACGTGCTGTGATAGCAGCGTGAATCTTTTCTTCTGCAGTACTTTCAAAGGTTTTAATTTTACTTTTTGTGTATGTGAGTATTTGATTAATATCTCTCTCCCATTAGAACACAAATTTCGTGACGACGGGGGCACATCTGGTTTTTGTTTACCATCAGTCTCAGAACCATCGCACAGAATGTTGCACACAGTAGGAACTCAACTATTTACTGAATGAATGGGTGGATGGAAAACAGATATTCAAGGCTAAAGCAGTCACAACTTAGGATGAAACAAAGTAGATATCGGGCATCACCTCTCACTCCCGAGCCTCAAGGGGAGAGCCCGTCTTATGCTGGCAGGTAACTGTTAAGAGGTATGACCAATGGACATGCTACATTGTCCTACACCGATGAGAAGATCTGGGTAGCTTTTGGTTAAAAACAAAACAAAACTGTTTTCACAAACCTGGAGCAAGGCTGAATCTTTCTGACAAAAAGGTTAAATGAGTCTAGTATTTGCCATATAAAAATTTTAGATTTCCAATTTCCACCTGAAATCATAGATTATAATAATACAGATGTGTAGTGTTGCTGTGTTCAGAATGTTAGCTTCACAATTTCTTTAGTTTTGAAAGCTTGGTTTTTATAATTAATCCAGCACTTAATATAGTGGCAATCCTTTGCCAATAGTTTTATTCAGATGGCCTCAGCTTATACCACAGAAGTGAAATCCTTTTAACAGTTATATCCATTAAAATAAGTCCACAGGACGTATGCTAACAACAGTAATTTTAAACATCAAGTTGAAAATAAAGTCAATTTCCTCCAGTAAAAACTAAACCCTAATTTTTCTGAAGCATTAAGATAGTCTAAGGAGAGAAATAAAATTTAAATCGGCTGCAAGCTTACTTGGTACTTACACGGCACAAGGTACATAATACTAGCTGTAAAAAGGTATTTTATTCTTTGCTCAAATACATTGTCTTTGGATTCTAGTAAGGTATCAAAAATGACATCTCCAAAGAACAACTTGGGGTGTATATGTGGCCTGGGGCCTGGGCTATGCAGCAAGAAAGAGTCTGGAGAGAACAAGATCAGAGCAGACATCACGTTCACACGTCTGTCATTTAAAGCACACCACACAGCTGTAACCCTGTCACACGAACAGCAGTTCAACTACACGAAGGGCCAGACGCCAGGGCCTCCAAGGCCACTTGCTGTGTCGCTGTGACACTGGACGACACGGGCACAGTGGACTCTAACGGTATGTCGTCTTTTTTCTGCTGTGATTTTATATAAATAACAAATTATACTTGAAAATCTTGTTAAATTACCACTCAAGTTAAATGCTAAGTTCATATTTAAGAAATCTCAAATAAGCACGAATGAATTATCTAATTATTGTGTTTAATCCATTTCATTCAGGGCATGAAAGCTTTCTTTTTCATTCATTTATTTATTTGGTTGGGCCTTGAGTGTACACCACCACACTTTTTACTTTATTTAGTTCTGTAATACTGTTACTTGAAGAAAAAAATTTTAACAAGTATTTATACCACCCTTGTAATTTCTTAAAATGCATACCTGGAAAAAAAAAAAAGACTTGTTCACTAAAAAACATACAAAAATCAAGTATAAAATAGAAAAGCTGCCCATGAATCCACAAACCAGAGATAATTTTTAAGAACATAATGTGCTTCCTTCTAGGACTTCTGTGTGAATATATTATATATACATAGATATAGTTCATGTGGCTGAGCCTCTTCAGCAAATGTAGCTTTACACAGGCTGTTTTCTACTGGGCTGCCCAGCTATGATTTTCATGGCAGTACAATATTGCTGGCTCCTAAACAACAGTTTCCAATGACCCTTCCTAGAGAGTGGGCTCCCTGACGCAAACATTTCACCTTGAAGTTACTGGCGGCACTGAGTGAAACGCTGGCTGGCCATAGCAGGTGTTCAATAAACTCTGGATTCAGTCAGACTCTGAATTTATTTAAACAAATCAACCACAAAGAAGAAAAATATTTATAAGTAATCATATTTAATAATTATGAATTTATTAATACAATTATAAATATTTCAAATAAATGTGGTTTGATTTTGGAAGCTGTTATTCACAGGTATTTCTCCATATGGCAAACAGAGTTGAACTGAACGCTACACAGGATATCCTTCAGCTAGGCTGTAGACTACTCAATCTGTCTCCGGCTCAGGGGCATAATTTGGAGAAGGTCCTGGAATTAAAGGCTGAAGCACCCTTTTCCTTCTCAACTGGCCCATACTCTGTCTCTAGATATGGGGACAGCACAGGTACAGATTCTGGATAGTCAATTATTGGGCCTGACTCCTGGGGGAAGCTACATGCATTCCAACAGCATGCTCTCTGAGCCAGGATTGCTCAACAGTAAGTAGGTGACATGCAAGTGACCTGA
This sequence comes from Tadarida brasiliensis, assembly GCA_030848825.1. Lineage (NCBI taxonomy): Eukaryota > Metazoa > Chordata > Mammalia > Chiroptera > Molossidae > Tadarida > Tadarida brasiliensis. The sequence continues at coordinate 1,430,482 of CM061274.1, read as the reverse complement.
ACATCTATTCACCTGACCAACCACATACCCACACACCATTAACTCTCTCTGTCTCTCCTACACCTCCAACCTGCTTTGACTTTCCCAGGCCTAACTAATAAGCATTCGCAGAGAGTTATGTTTCCTCTGCTATTTATCTGAATACAGACCATCAGTGTAGGATATGCATATACTTGTTTTGTGACTAGAGTATGGAGAGCAGACAGACACTGAAGGTCATAGGAGAGGGAGATTTCACACTGTAAAGTGAGGGTAAAACTGCTTGTTTTCACTGAGGCTCTGTACTGAATGAGAACATTTTCAATTCAATGAGCATTTACCAGGTGTGATTAAAAAGTGTCTGACATTTTGCTAGGTTCCAGGTACCAGGTTGACCTTTAGGACAGTCATAGTCCAGAGTTCTCTGGGCTCTTTTTCCTTGGATTAATTAACAGTGAAACCACAGAATCAATCCTCAAGGAATCATACATTTTGAGATTAAACCTATGTCACACCCCACCCCTGGTTATGTGCATGTCAAATTTCTTTCTTTTTTTCTTAAAATGATAGTTGATTTTTTATTCTTTAATATTTTAAGTTAGCACATAAGAACCCCAAAGCAAAGGCTAACTGAGGCCACGCTGCCGGTGCCGGGCAATGCGCTGCCCCACGACAAGGCTGGCGTGCAGTCAGGCTAACAGAGCAGGCAGCGAAGCAGAAGTGAGCATTTTACATCTGGCCTAAAATCTCAGCTCCAGCAGCTGAGTTTCTCTGTCTTCAACTTAGTTCAAGCATCTGGCAGAGCCTGACTAGACTCCCTGAACCCCCACTCCAACTTCCTAGGAGAGAACCAGAATTCAGGCTTTGAGAATAAATGTATGTACTTCTCTTTGGAAATAAAGGATGGTTGTTCCTCCAAATTTCTGATCAAGTATCTTATCACTAAAAAATGGTTTTTGCCATCAATCTGATAGAGTGGGGAGTTAGACAGGCATAAGCAGAGCAGGAACAATAGGCCAGGCACAGAATGTCACCAGGGCAGAAGGTCATAGGTGCCTAGCAATGGGCAAAACTAGAGAAAACAACTATTATAGGCTAGGACCTCACCCCCAGGGTGACCTTTCCTCTCCTACTATGTCACTGGTCATGCGGTTTAGACCCCTTAGAGGAGAAACAAGGGAGCCAGAGACAGCCTCACAGACTCCCATACAAGTCCTTGCATGACCACTCCCTTAAGCATTAAGCCCTCGGGACAATGAGGTTCTGATCTGCATCAGATAATCTTAGGAACAAAGCCTCAGGTCTGTTGACCACAGAGAGAGTTTTGGTCAAAGCAGAGTTTTGGTCAGCTGTGTTTCAGCTCCAGGCCCAGAAAAGCAGCAGTACCAGGTGGGATGCCATGGCTGACAGCATGACCAGCTGCACTGACTAATGACTCCCTGCCCTGGCTCCAACCAGTCACCAGAGACCATGACCCTGAAAGGACACACCTGGAAAGACTGATGAATATTTTATTGAGATCCTCTGGACACCCCTAAAATTCCCGCCTTTAGAAAACAGATTAAAAACCTTTAAGGCAAAGGACTCAGAGCACACTCTCTAGAGCAGTGGTTTTCAACCTGTGGGTCATGACCCCTTTGGGAGTCGAACGACCCGGAGACACCGCTCCTCTATCTCTCCAGGCAGGTCCGCCCACATGCAGACACGCCCACATACAACATGAGGAACTGTATTGAAAGGTCATGGCATTAGGAAGGTTGAGAACCACTGCTCTAGAGCATGCCTGTGCCTCTTTCCCTCTTATTCCTGAAGGCATGTTTATCTTTGCTCTCTTTCTCCTAAGCTCCAAGGGCCCTTCTTTTGCCTCTGTACCTTGTTTGCTGATTCATGCTGCCCAGCTGGCTCACTTCTATCTCGGCACCTTTCTAAATAAACGTCTTGCATTAAGAGTTCTCATCTCTGAATTCTTTCTCAGCCAAGCTCAAGAACTGAGGTCACACTCTGCCACTAACAAATCCATATATTAAATACTAGTGAAGCCTAATTTCTTTCTTAAAAAATAAACAGATGAGTCTGCTATAGCCTGCCTGCACTCCTAAAAGGTTTTATGTGCTTCATGTGGTAAGTGCTCCACACTTTGGAGGCCAGTGCAATAAAAGATTTGAAGAATAAATGTATAAATCAAAATCACAATTTTATAATAATAAAAAATGCTATAGGAAAAGCAGGTAAGAGAAACAGAAAATATGATATGCTCTATGAAAGTTAAGTTATCGTTTTAACAAAAGCACGAGGCTTCCATGAAGAAGGCAACTCAAACACAAGCCAGTTCCCATTCCCTTTGTTTAGCCTTCTGAAAGGTGCACTAAGTGAAGGTATCTAAAATAGATCAGAAATTTGCTAACATCCACCCATTTACAAAATAGAATCTGTCAAATTCTTTCAATACTGTGTTAATATCCACATATTTTTTTTTAGATAAAAACTATTTTTTTGGAAAGCTGTTTAAATTGAGAACAGTAAAAGAATATTCAATGATAAAATTATCTAAAAATAAATATATCACTTAAAATCTGGAAATATACCTCAAGGAGGCCCTTTCCCAACATCATCACCCATCGCAGGGAAAACAACTGCTCTGTAGCTCTGTTTATTATTTCTCAGTTCCTGTTTATGCAGAAGAGTAGTCAGAGCAAGAAATGGGACAGGTCAAATGGTCAAAATCAATCTCGTCACCTTCACAGCATGCTGTGAGTGTAATCAGTCTTCTGTTTATTTAGGGGACCTCACACCCCTTACATTAAGGCAACAACTTCCTGCTGGTTTTGGCTGAGATAACTGTTATAACAAGGATTAGGTTTTAATCATAATAGGCAGAAGAAAAAGAAAACTGTACTCGAAGTTGTCAGTTTTTTAAAAGAAGCTTCCAAGTTACTCCTTTCAAAGGATGCTCTTGACAAAGCTCTCCTTAAACAGAGAACTTTCTAAATATGATAACCACACACATGGCACATAAATCAGTGTAAGCCTCTTCTCTGAATGAGATGTGAAAATTCTATGTGAAGTAGGGAATATGGGCTTACAAAACCGGGCGAAATCGATCCCCCCCCAGAACTCACTTGATCCTGTGGGTCTCCTCCAGAGAGAATCCTCCAAAGACCTTTGAAGTACAAAAATGTATGAGGAGGAGGAGGAGGAGGAGGTGACGGAGAACACCCGTCAGCTACTGTGACACGCTAAGTACACACTGTAAAAAGCCACGGTTCCAGCAAGTCAAAACCAAGGATCTGAGAAGTCTGAAGCCGAGTATCTGGTACCAACGCGAGTGCAGACAGGCACAACCACCCAGCCACAGCGCTCCACAGGCCCGGCACACGCAAGCCTCCACGCACCACACACGCAGGCACTCTGCAGTTTGGGAGCTGCCTGTCTATTTACCTCTGAAAAGGTTTTTATTTTTTACAAAAACTCCTATTTGCACTTTCTCGTCTAACCTACTCCACCTTAAGAAAATTCATATGAAAATATAAAGCCTTGCCCACTTTATTTTTATAAACCTTTATTTTTATTAATATATTATAATCACGATGCAAAGTACGTGTAGAAGTAAACATGATAAATGATGTTTCCAAATTTCTAAAAATTCTCAAATACATCAAAGTTTGGCTTTACGATGATGAGGATGCATGTATTAAGCCTTTCAGATATCTTAATATCCCAATAATATTTTACTACCTTCCAATAGCATTTAAGCTCTTGGATAATCAAAATGTGCAAGAAACTGGGCATTTGAGTTCTAGTTCTTAGCACAAACAAAACACGATATCCTGGATTAGGAAAAGAACATTAGGTAAAAACTAGGAAAACTGAAGCAAAGTGTGGACTTCAGTTAGTAACGCATCACTAGTGGTTCATGAGCTGCGACATGTGCCGCACAAACCCACGACGTTGGTGATGAGGGAGACCGAGCGTGGGGTATCTGCGAACTCTCTGCACCACCTTCACATTTGTTTTCTAAATCTAAAACTATTCTAAATACAAAGTTTACCTTAAGAAAAAAGTAGGACTGAAATTACAAATTAAAAAAACTAGTAAAAAGACCAACCGAAAAATGCCACAAAACTTTAACATTCAGGTATGTAATTCCTGGTCTAGTTTTCTCAATATGCTTAGTTACAGGAAGCATTCTTATCTTCACAAAGGATGCTTTCTGTCTGAAATCCGTAGGAACACTCATAACCCTAAGATTTATTGGCATGTTTCTTGAGAGAGAAGTCCACGGAAGAGCAACAGTCCCCAGTGAGCACCGCTGGGCTCCTGGAGGTCAGGTTCGGAGCCACGGAGTAAATCCTGTTCATGAAACCACGTGAAAGGGATCATGTATTAACTTTTTCTTATAGAGATAAAACCCCCTCCCATCCAGAATGAATTTGTGGATTTAAATACATTTGTGGATTAAATTAAAAATAAAGAGTAACCTGACATGTCAGAAAAAGCACCTTACCAAGAATGATTTCAATTCAAAGGAGCCTTAACTTGCTTGAAATTACGTACAGTTGTTTCTTAAAATTTCGACATGCTAACCATTAGCAGCTAATGTAACCCAACATTTCCATCTGTCAGAGAATGCCCCATACAAAGTGAAACCGCCTAGAGGGTCCAATGACCACTTGGTGCGCCTGCATTTACCAGAGCCCTGCAATCACCTTTACACCTGGATTGACTGTGAACACCAGTGACGTGGGCAATGGAGGGTCAGTGCTCCCCACAGAATTACACCTCTGCCCCACATGTACCCTTCTCTGAGAAATGCCACTCACTAGTGACAAAGTGGGCCCCAACTTCAAGCTCACTGTGACCAACACAACTGGGCCAGGAAGACACTGGCACCGCCTCTCCATCTGACCTGTCTCCATCTGCTCACTGCCCTCGCTCAGGTTACCATGGCCTCTTGCCCGGATCGCCCGGTCTCCTAACCAGCCTTTCAGTCTTGAGTCCGAGCTCCTCCCCTGGAATTGCAAACAGGGTAGTCGAGTCCATCTCCCCTGAAACTCGGGACATGTGCACTGAGGGCTGTGCATACCATTTCCCATGAGCCTCCAGAACAAGGGTGGCAGTAACTCGAAGAAAGAAGCGACATGAGACCACATGTCCCCAGAGAGTAAGCGGCTGCCACATTTCATGACCTGAGTGTATGGGACCCAGCTGTACCCTCAGCATCTGGACTCAAGAAGATGACCTGTATCCTCCTAATAAAGTCCCCATTTTTACTATAAAAGTCTGAATGGGTTTCTCTTATGTAACCAACTGATTTCTAAGTCAAAAATACAGATAGTATCCAGCACACAGAATGAAGAAATAAAGATTTCACATTTGGCCCTGTTACTAAAACACTGTGACTCCAGGCTAACTGTAGATGCTATTTAATAATAAAGGGACACTACAAGGCGAGATAAAACTGTGATCCAAGTGCAAAAAAGCTTCACTCCCATTCTCCCAACACACCATAGTTACAACCAGCCAGGAAATCTGCTCGCCATGCCCTTTGCTTGTCTGCTCCTCTGCACGATGCGGCTTCCTTGGCCTGGAATGCATCCACGCTCCCCGTCATTATTATATTCAGATGTGTAACTATGCAACCAGATCCCATTTTTTATGATTTGCTATTAATTCATATGCCTTCTTTGTCCAAACTCCTCTCCATATATCTTTTCCAGCTGTGACCCAAATGTTCCTAATATCTCCTATGGATATTCCTTTAGAGACCTCAAGTCGACATTTCTAAAACTGAACTCCACATCTTCCCTCCCTCACGCTTCTCTTTCAACCTAACTTTCTCCAACATTATTTAATTTTAATAAATGCACCTCCAACAGCCCAGTTAACTGGCCAAATCAAAATCTAGATCTCACCTTTGACAACTCCCTCTTCCCACTGCCCCCAGACCTACATCCAATCAGTTACTAAGTCCTGTCTCAGCTGCCTCTCAAATCTGACCAGTCTCCGCCCCTCCTCTCTCACTGCCCTCGCTCAGGTTACAATGGCCTTTTGCCTGCATCACCGGTCTTCTCACTAGCCTTTCAGTCTCGAGTCTGCTCTCTGCTCCACTCCAATCCATTCCCACAATGTGACCTAATGGGTCTTCCCAGAATCTACATGTCATTATCTGACTCATACAGACACTCTACTCAACAGCTTAAACTCTTCAGCTGCTCTACATTCTCCCAGGACAAAGTGCAAACATTTACTTATGTGGCCAAGGCTCTACATGAAATCTCTGGCCTCACTTCTTTCCTCTCTTTCCTGAACTATGATCCAACCATCCTGAGGTTTTGAGCTCTTTAAAAGGGCATATTCTTCTGTCTCTATTGTCTGAAATACCTTCACCTCTGATTCCTCACCTGCATCTGACCAACTCTTCCTGACCTTTCCACTCCCAGCGTCTGCTCTCCTCCCGGAGCCTGTTCCCTGTACTCCGAGAGGAGCCGTGTGCCCCGCTGGTGCCTCTCCGGCACCCACTGTCCCGCTGCAGCTGCTGTCAAGCCAAAGCATCGTGCCCCTCACGTCTGCACGCCCACTAGCAGGTCAGCTTTAAGGCGGCTCATTCACCCGAGCACCCCACCACCTCGCTCACTCAGTACCTGGCATACTGCAGGGCTCAATAATTAGTGGTTGAAAAATAAATAACTGCACTTTCATAGTCGGTGCTGATGTTTCACCTCTGAATCGGAGTCACCCCACTCCCACAGCTTTCGGCAGATACACCAGGAACGAGAGAGAGCCAGAAGGAAGAGAGCGATGCTGCTCCCAGGAGCACAGCCTGCCTTCCACCACAGCACACACCCAGAGGGAGCCCCTGAAGAGCACAAGGCAAAGTGAGGTCCCAGGTGTCTTAACATGCTGGGCTTTCAGTGTTGGAATGGCTGAGGGTCATTACAGTCCAGGAAGCTGTGGCCCAGGGTTTACCAGATGAGCTAACGTCTTCAGCAGTGAATTCTCTCTATAATCTCTCCACGTCAGTGTCCAGAGGGTCACAGAATAAGATTTCATTTAGTGGGGGAAAAGTATGCTAAACAGCAGTGAAAAAAATAAATGGATCAGGAGAATGAATCAGAGTATACTATTTATTAGTCCAATGTAAAGTTTCAGCATTTCAAAGACATCACTCCCCCAACTACCTTAAAAAACTATATTAGAGTGAGAAACAAAAGTGACCTGAAACCTTCACAAGCTCAGATTTGTGATGAAGACTGTCGAGATTTTAGATTTTAATTTTGTTTAGAAAAAAAAAAAAGAGCAAAAATTTTTCCATGTAGCAAAAACAAAATAATATCCTACTTGATCCTTGTCATTTCAAAATACACCATGCATTAAAACCATGTAGTATCAAGTTTTCTTCAGTGAGTATATACTCCTTTTATAATGAGGAACAAATTAGCTATTTAAAAAAAAACATTATGCTATGGATACTATGTTACAAAAGAAAATGATTTATAGGGTACTATTATAAGTATAAGACAAATCACAAAATGATATGTATATTTTAAAGCAATCATTTCCACTGGCTTAAAAATGCAAAATAACTGGAAACAGGAGAATACTGGTATCAGCTGCACTCGATGGGGTGATGGGACGACTTGCGAAGTCTTGGGACCAATGCGAGGCATAGCTGGACCGTGTGTATGGTGCATGCACTTCCATCCCAGTATACATGGAAGGGCATAAACTGGCCAGCTTCCAGAGGTAAGAATTATTGCTGCTACTGATTAGTACAGCCCATCAGCAAAGAAATCAGCGGGAGGCTGACATCTTATATTGAATGAAGCTGAAGATTTCAAAAATAAGTTAGTGCCAATCCACAGTTTTTAAAGTACTATAATTTTTCTTTTCAAACTATGAGAAATGCTCCCTCAGTTGGCTCTCCTAGGTACCATTCAATTTAACTGTAATTTACTGTGGTGCTCACAAGGGTCTGTGAAGGGCCCAGGTAGGTGCTCCTTCTCACAGACTTTACCATGTTACAGGGGGGGAGAGATATTCACCTAAATTACTACAATATGGGGCAGGTGTGAGATGTGCCCAAATCATCTCTGCACCTAGTGCTATGTGAACATCTAGGAGGAAGATAAATGAATCCTTAATTCCTCTTTCTATAGAAAAAGCTCTCTAAAGGGAGCGCCCCCCCCCCCCCGCCCCCGCAATATATCATGGGTAAAAGACAACTGGTTGTCTAGATGGCATATCTGGAAAACTATGCAATCCAGACCCAGAAGACCTTAGACTATCACAGACCTACCTCCGATAAGCTATTCGACCTCCACCCACTTAACGAAGCTTATAGTGAGGGATGGTGGGAGCACTCCTTTTCAGAAAAATGATTTGCAAAGTGTGTAAGCCAGAATCAGAATACAGGACGTCAGTTTTTAAGATGTGAAAACATGCTCTACAAGATACAGATAACACAAGGAAAAATAACCTAGTAGTACTGAAGCAAAACTTGTAACTATTGCCCTAACTTCATTAATTTAATATAAGAATGACTCTGCTATCCACATTCCAGTAAGTGTTTGCCAAAGTGAACGCCTGACTGTAGAAATGGAATGCTGTTCTTTGTGCTAGTCAGAATTTAGTACTTGTCTGGTATTTCAAATAAAATCTTACAGTCTTTATTACTGTAATCAAAACAAATAGAGACTAAGGAAAACACAGACTTGCTTTACGACAGGTGCTAGCTCTCACTGATAAACCACGTGAGAGAGAAGTCAGTCAGGAAGACTGCGGACACTCATTGCAGCGTCCCTGACTCAGAGCTGGGAGGGTCACAGCAACAAGGACACTAAAAGCTCAATTATGCTGTGCTTGAAAAATTAAGAATGAAATTAGAAAATTTAATAAAAATTAGGTACATGAACAAATATCTTATTTTAAGGCGGAGAAAAAAATAGCTGGGTTAGACTAGAGTGAAAATATATAAGTGAAAACAACACACCCTATTCAGGGAAAGGAAAGTTATGTTCAACTTGGTAAAGCTGAAAAAAATTCCAAAGTAATCTGAAGATATCCTGCTAAATTCTCTTTCCTACCTCACTTCCCAACACATTATCCCTTTTAAACAATTACTATTATAACAATTATTAGAACCTAAGAACTTCGTTCATTTCCTGCAACTTAAAACCAAAGGGAAAAATGTATTAAGAGAAAGTCTCCTACTCCCCATATCAACCTGAGGATACGCTTCTACTTAATGAGATATAATCTTTTCTCAAGTTAATAAGAAATGCAACTCACAGAAATGGGATCCTAGTATAAATTTCAATGTTCATTACATGTTAATAAAATCCTCACCCTCGAAGAAAAAAGAAAGATCTAAACCCACACAAATAGACTATTTCATTTAATTTTATTATGAAAGCAACAGGAAATGGCAGAAGAGGTCTTGATAAGCTCAATTAGTTGAAGGATTTGATGAAGTGATGACATGCCATCATGACCTCAGGGACTGGAGATACAATTTTCCATCTGGCAAAATCTAAATTTCCAACATAAATGCTGACACCACCTGCTGAATATTATTAGGCGTTATCTTGAGCAATCCCCAAGCATTTTCTTTACAACAGGTAACAGGTAATAGCTTCAAGATTTTTTATTTCACTCTGCAATATAATTGCTTCCCCATGAATAGAACTCAAAAATAGACTCTATCATGGCTCACTAGAATACGCATGAAAGCCAGACTAAAGCATTAACTGACCAACCACAGTAACAGTGAAGACACCATGATATTTATTTTTCTTCTAAGTCACAAATGATATTGTGCCATCGTTTTCTACAACCCCTAAGAATCATTCTGATCAAGAGCTCTCTTTGTGTTCTCAATTAATAGCTTCTTGATACTGAAACGGACACTTAGGGCATGTGTGGTAAGGGTAAGAGTCAGGTCTATAGAACCCTTCACAGATGAAAATTCCATGCATTTTAAAACTTAATATAGTTCTTTGAGGCAATGGAAAACCCTTATTAAAGTTTACATACCAAGTGCAAGCACCCACTTGTGAGTGTTCAGACCCTTAGATGTGTGTGATCGAGCACCATGTTATTAGGCTCTAAAGATTGTATCTTTATACTCTGAATAAAGGGCTCCATAAGCTTGTGGTTGTCCAATGACCACAGCTCTGTGGTCAGACTGAGTAGGTTTGCGTTCAGAGATGCTTACGCAGGTGCACACACTCACACTGCACTATAAGTAAATTATCAACAGGTTCAAATACCTAGTCTTAAAATTTCATATTGTATAATCAATAGCATAGCACTAAATATGTATACTGCCTGTTTTAACATTTATTTTCCAGGCAGTACCATTTTTTTTCTTTTTAGTAACATTAACTTTTCAACATCTGTACCTCCTCCTTAAGAAAATTCACTAAGCTCCCAATGTTGACCCAGTTACCTCTTACAGTGTCTGGTAGCGAAACGAGGACTCACTTTCATTCAAGTTCTCTCCCAGGTCATTTCACTGTCTTCCTCCAGAGTAAGGAGGTGTTCCAGGAAGGGGAACGTGCAACATTTGTACGTAACTCAGGACTTACTTGGCTTTCTGAATCCACACACAGTAGTCTGAGATGTAAAGATCGTTCAGAATGTAAGCTGGGTCACTTTCCTGAAAAATTCTGTGAATATCCAGTAGACACTTTAAAACTGCACTTTTACCTAAAGGAAATTAAAAAAAAAAATCATCCTTAAGAAAATACATCTGATTTTTTTTTAACTGAGAAATTCAGACACTGAGAGGTAATATATTTATAGCAGTTCAGAGTTTTAATTGTTTTTTAGAATAATTTTAATATTCCTTTATTGCATAAAATTATATCAGTACTATTAGGTCCAAAGCTTATTTTTTCCTTAAGAATTATGAGTAAGCCTTATAATCTATTTCGATAGCTATTAACTGTGGTTACCAAAAAATAAAATATATATACTATGAAACACAACTAGGTACATTAAACAAAAACCAATCCAAATTAAATGAGTATTTACATGCATCATAACTTTAATAGACAATGTTCTTCTAATTCAAACTTTTAAAATACCACTGGAAAATTATATTTTGGTTTTCACCTTCTTTATTTCTTATGTCAACATTTCTTTGGTCAAGCAATTATCTAGTACTAACTTAAATTTTTTCACCTTAAAGAACTGAAGACAAGCTAGACTGAAAACTAAAATATCATAGCACTACTTCAAAAACAAGGCCATAAACCACTTGGAAAAAAGCCATTGAGTACTACTGTCTTGTTCACTCTAATTACTTCTTCCTGGTTATTAAATGGACCTAATTTAATCCCAACCAAAGCCTATAAAAAAACCTTTCACAACAACAATTTCCTTGGTGTTCCAAACTTTATGACAGTCTCTGAAATTTACTATCAGGCAAATTACTAAATTTAGAGTACTGTTCCTTCCTTTGACCTGTAAAATACAGAATTTTCAGTTTAACTGTTACACTCTTATCTTCATGGTCCTAAAACATAAAAACACAGTGCACTGATCTCATGAAGACACTAGCTGGGCTGCCATCAACGCTTCCCACCTTTTAGAGCCCACAAACGGGTCACAAGCTAACTGACACCTCAGGACGCCCAAACGCTGCTGCTAAATTTCAAACACTGTTAACATTACACAGTCAACTTCAAGAGCAGGGACTTGTTTTACTTAGTAGCAAACCCCAAATACCCAGAGCAGAACCTTGCAACAGCAGACTCTCGATTTCAGTATTTTAAGAATGAGTGAATGAATGACATACTAACCGCCCACTTAAACCCATTCAGTGTTTTCATCCCACAGCCTCACACACCAAGTCCTGATGATTTTTCTTCAGAATGCCCCACATAGCTGCCCTTTCTCCTGTCCTCAATGATCTCATTATCTCATGCCTCCATTATGAACTCTTCTTCCTCCACCCTCATATTACAGACTCTCCCCTTGTAGTCCTGACACACATTTTTTATGGCTTTATCGACTTGTCCAGGGTCTTTTTCACACCTAGAATGGCTTTTCTTCTCCACTTGACCTAGTGGAATAGCAGGCTGTTTTTAAGGCCTAGCTAAAGTCTTCATCCTTCAGGAAGCCTGGGCTGACTTCCTAGTCATCACAGCTCTTCACTAACCCCCGAAAAGGTAAAAAGTGTAAAGGAAACTCAGCTGCTCCTCGCCATAGGCTCACTTGCTCATCTCACAGAAGCAGAACCCGAGGCTGCACAGCAGTAAGATGTTCACAGTGCCACTGGGAAGGGCTCGGGATACACATTCTGACCCTGCTGACCCCAGAGCTAGCCACTGTGCTATGCTACTAATATGTTCTTGGCCCATTCAGTCCACACCACAGCATTTTTATTATTCAAGAGTTAAGTAGGTAGGAAGCTCAAAGCAGCGGCCACGCCTTTCTCAAAAATTTTAACTATTTATGTGGCTTCCTCATATGCAGGTGGGAAGAATGCTAATAAAAACTTCACTGCTCAGTTGGTTAAGAGGAATAGTCATGTGCTGCTCAACAGGCACACATTCTGAGAAATGTACGGTGAGGGGACTGCGTTGCTCAGCAAACATCACAGATGCACTTCCACAGGCCTGGAGGGTCTCGCCTACGACAGGCCCAGGCTACATGGTGCCGCTCCTGGGCTACCGCCTGTGCAGCACGTAACTGCACAGAACGACATGAGGTTAAATCACGCACAAGAGCAAACAATGCAACCCTGAGTGGCTGCTGCCAGCTTAACAAGGCATACTGCTTTACAGCAAATGCTTTTTTAACAAGCAGAGTACACTCTGAAATAACAATAGAAGTACAGTAGATACATAAGTCCGTAACAGTCATCTGTTAGTGTCATCAGCACCACACCCTCACATAGCCACATGCACCAGCTTCCACCTGCTGGGCAGCGCAGCCGCTGTCTGCAGCAGCAGCACCACAAACACCCAGCAGTGCGCTGGGCGAGGACGGCACCAGGGGTTCGCTATCACTGGGCTATAGGAATGTTCCAGCTCCATTATAATCTTATGGGACCTCCGTCTGTCCTTGAAGTGTCATTGTTAGGCACATGACTGTACTTAGAAAGCCTAAAACTACATTTAGTTAAGTCAGGGTCAGAGCTCCAGCTTATCAAAGTGGCCCAGAGCAACTAAGTCAAATGATAAGTGTGCCCCTCCCCCCACCACTACAGGCTAACTTTAATGACAAAGTAGGTAATGTTGAAGGCAGAGTTTGATGACAGGAGGAGGAAATACAGCAGGTTCTCAAATAACTTCCTTTTGTTCAATTTCATTTCATTATAACTGTGTAGAAACTTAATTCTTGTTTATATCAATTGGCCGATGGTAAAATTGGCTTTCTTGTATATCTCTCACTTAAAGTTATAGAACCTATTGATGGCGTTAAGTGAGGACTTACTGCACAATCAAAACTCACAGAAGCAATGAAACCAAATTAGCAAAGTTACCGAACAGAAAAAAAAATCAAAGGAGAACTAACTAAACTGTAATAATTTTTTGAACAGTTTTAATTGCCATAGAGAAGAAAATACCAGGGCAAGCACATGCCAATATCCTTCTCACTCTCTTTCTCATTTGTGGGTTGGCATACAGGGGGTGAAGGTTATTTCTATAATTACCAACTTAAAGTTTGTTTTTTATAAAATATGTTTTTATTGATTTTTTTTTTTTTTTTAAGGGAGAGGGATAGAAATATCAATGTGAGAGAGATTGATTGATCGGCTGCCTCCTACATGCCCCCCACTGGGGATCGTGTGCCCTGACAGGGAATTAAACAAGGACCTCTGATGACGCTCAATCCACTGAGCCACACCGGCTGGGCCCAACTTAAAGTTTTAAAAGACAACAATAAGTTTTACCAAAAAAACTATCCACTTGAAATTTGTGTGAGTGCCTCTACAGTGTGACCCCTGGAACAGCCCTCTCACAATCACAGAGCCTCCTGGTACTGTCAGGCTAGCAGAGAATGCAGGATTTGAAGCTGGGTCTCACTGCAAATAATTCAGCAAGTGAAGAAAGGGGGTAGGTATGCCAGCTTGGAGGGCGGCATGAAAAGGAGTAGACGTGGGACCTAAAATGATGTGGGGTCAGGGAATAACAGAAAAAAAATGTATTTAGCTGGAGCAGATGAGTCAGGGAGGGATACGGGGTAAACAGGTGAGTTTGGTAGAAGTCAGACTGTGACGAGAAGGAGACTAATGGGATCGGACAGGACCGGTGAGAAGGCCTAAACGCAGGTGTCCAAAGTAGGAATAAAAGACCTACTCCAGAGATTTTTATCAAGAAAGGTATGGAATTAAGGCCAGATATTTAAAGAGGACCACAGCAACCACTGTTAAATGAAATCATATAGCTTCATTTAACAGACATGCCCAAAGTGAGGTTGTCCCCTTGGTAAGGGCCACAGGCAAATTTATTATCACAAAAGAGTAATAACAAAAGAAATGCCAAAAGTATTCCAATTTTTTTTTTATTTAAAGAGAAGTTACATTTATTTGCATATTTTCATCCCTATTTTCTTTTAAAAAAGACAAATACACATGGAAAACATGTTTTTTATATATTATTTGTCTCTCCAGTCATTGAACAAATATGTGAGTCCTGTGTGTGCCTACCATTGTTTTATATGAGCAATTACAGCTGTTAACTCTTTGCACTTACCCCTATTTTCCCCTAAGATTCTGGCTCCTGGCCGTGCGACAGCCTGGAGGAGGGCCATGTTTTCCCGTGCTGATAGCTGATAGATAAATTGTTGACAACCTGAGAGAAAGAACAGTCACTACAAAAGAGACTTAAAAAAAGCTGCGTGATTCTTGTGTCTCTCGGTTGTGTTCCTTAGTCATCTGTGGTGATTTAGTGGGAACAAGAGGTCTAATATGACCTTGGGGAAACATACACATTGTTGAGGGGAGGACGGTTTTAATGTACTTTTTGTTCTAGATTGGCAACTGCCAGTAGCCTAGTTATCTTTTTCGTTGTTGTTAATCCTCACCCAAAGGTATTCTTCCCACCCTCACCCCCCCCACCATAGATTTTTTTTTTTTTTTTAAGAGAGAGTGGAGGGTTGGGAAGAGAGAGAGAGAGAGAAACACATTGATTGGTTGCCTCCTGCATGCGTCCCCACTGGGGCCAGAGATCACTGGCTAGGCATCCAGCACTCCCCTTTCAAGGTCTGAACTACACAAGACAAGAAGCCAAAAAGAGTAAAATAAAAAAGGTGGTTATTCAAAATAACTAAAGAAACGCACCGCTTGGTCTTTATTTGTAAAATCATCTCAAAATAAAAGCAAAGAAAAAACACTGCTATCACTTTAAAATGCATAATTTAGTAGATATGTGGTTAGAATTCTGGGATTTTGATAAGACCACAGTTTGAGAAGAGATCATTTATCAATTATTTTTAACATTAATTTTTATTGATCAATATACTATAAAACGGGATAACAGAAGAATTGTGTCAAATTAATCAAAATTAAAAGAAAGTGTAGTAATTTATGTCAACACCTGGTCCTATTAGGAAGTAGCATAAAGCCAAGTCCCTAACACAAACATATGTTAAATTTCACTTTATGAAAGTTTCTTAGTCCATTTAATTTAATTTATTTATTAATTTTTAATCCTCACTTGAGGATATTTTTCCATTGATTTTTAGACAGAGTGGAAGGGAGGGAGAGGGAGAGAGACGGAGAGGGAGAGAGACAAAAATGGATGTGAGAGAGACACACCGATTGTTTGCCTCCTGCATGACCCCAACTGAGGCTGGGGATCGAACTTGCAACCCAAGTACGTGCCCTTGATTGGAACTGAACCTACAACCCTTTGGTTTGTGGGCCGACGCTTTAACCCCTGAGCAAAATGGGCCAGGGCTATTTAATTTTTTTATCCTCAAATTTCTCAGATGCAATTTAAGTTCTTACATTTCTGAGTTGTAATAAGAACACACACACTTGAAGTAATAATAGTTATTATTTTGAGCACAAATTTATAGTCTTATATCAATTTGTAAATTATTTTGTTATTAAAATTACATATATTACCTGCATAGCCACAGATAAGATTAACAAACACAAAGCAAATACATACTCTAATTAATTTCCTTTGCCTGGAATGCACAGCCCCAAATCCCACCTTCATTTACCATTAAGTCTCAAATTGGACATTACTTCCTGTAGGAACTGGTTCCAACTCTCCCTCAACTGGTTTAGGTGCCTTCATAATTCCTGGCACAACTGCCTAATCTATTATGGTAGTTAGTAGTTACCCACTTGCTCTATACCAAGTACCTTCTACATTGCATCATTTAATCCTACTAAGTTAGGTACTTTCTTGCTTATTTCATAAATGAGCAAACTGAGGTTAAAGGATTTGAAACTCAGCTAGGAAGTAAAAGTCACAATTGAAAATAAGTATGCCACTATGCAACAGATACCGTGTCAGTATGTGTCACCAAGTGTGGCAAACTCCTTGACGAGAAAGAACACGGCTTTTCAACGGTCTTCCCTGGTCTAAAACGATGTCCAGCAAACTCCATGATCCCATTCAGCAGAGGCTGGTTGTTGACGTAGTCTGGAGTACACAGAACCTACGTTTAAAAACACCTGGCCAACAGCTCAGTTAACATGTACCAGTTGTAACACCTTTGCTATCTAAAGACTTCAGTTATTGTATGATGACAAATGGGGAGTATACAATCCATTAGTACATCCCTTATCTTATCTATTCCCTGACAAGAAAAGAATGTAGGGGAGCCAACTGTCTTACATTACTACACCATCAGAAGTTCACATGAAGAATTAAACCCAAGGTTGTCTTTTGCCTTTTCCACTCTAACAATCCCTGCTAGATTTCCTGGTTAGAAAGAACAGTCTTGACATTAACTCTATCCTCCTCCTAAAGTCACCTTTAAAAACAGTGGTTGTATTAGTTTAGAAATACATGGCTAGCTGAGACCCCACCAGACTACAATGGTCCATAGGCGCCAGGTGGATGGCAGCAGGCCTTGGTGTACCCTGAGACCTTTGCTGAGTGGCCTCAGACCCAGCACTAGTGTCAAGTTTGACTATTTATCGATCTAGTAAATACCACTCACTCCTACTAGGTGACACCCTGAGAACCTACCTCATGCAACTTGCATACCACCAGAGGTTCTTTCAGTGACTGAGTCAACAGGCAAGCTGGCAGGCAGAGGCACATCTTGGGGTGCCTTTGGTCTTTAGCTGATCTGTCCCCAGCTCAGTGCTGGTGGAAGCTGGCCTTGCTGTGCAGCTTAGGCCCTTCCATGAATGTCCAGGCCCAGCAGAGGCAGCCACAAACAGTGGATCACTTTGTAGCTCCGAAGAAGTAGCCCAGAATGGTCACAGACAGCACCTGACATTGACCTGCACCAGAGTCCCTACCAAGAGGCCCCAGAACCAAGACACTAGGTAGCAGGATCTAGCCCACATCATAGCACAAGCCAATCAGCTCCAAATGGAGATCACCAGGCACCAGACCCTGTATACTGTGGTCAGAGTAGAAGGTCAGCCCCACCCACAGACAGGCTAACAGCCATCAGGACTCAACTACAACAGGAGGACCAACATCACACCGCACACAAAAGCACCCAGCTCAGGGGATCAGGGAGACTGCACCACTGAGCCACACAAGACACCTACTACATAAGGCTACCACACCAAGACTGGGAGACATAGCAGATCTACCAAATACATGAAAACAAATGCAGAGAGGCAGCAAAAATAGGGAGACAAAGAAACATGCCCCAAATGAAAAAAACAAAACAAAACAAAACAGGAGAAATCCCCTCCAAAAAGAACAGAATGAAATGAAGGCAAGTAATCTACAAGATATAGAGTTCAAAACAATGGTTATGAGGACGTTCAAGGAACTTAGTGAGATCTTCAACAAAGAGATAGCAAGCATAAAAAAGAACATAGAAAACATAAAAAAGAACCAGGCAGAAACGAAGAATACAATATCTGAAATGAAGAATATACCATAAGGAGTTAACAACCAATTAGATAAAACAGAGGGCTGAATCAGTGATTTAGAAGACAAGGTAGCAGTAAACACCCAATCAGAGCAGAAAAAGAAAGAAAACAAGAAAGAAAGAAAGAAAGAAAGAAAGAAAGAAAGAAAGAAAGAAAGAAAGAAAGAAAGAAAGAAAGAGCGTTTTTTAAAATGAGGACAGTTTAAGGGACCTCTGGGACAACATCAAAAGTAACACCATCTGAATCACAGGGGTACCAGAAGAAGAGAGAGAGCAAAGGATTGAGAACCTATTTGAAAAAATGATGACTGAAAAATTCCCTAACCTGGTGAAGGAAATAGATATAGGTCCAGAAAGCACAGAGTCTCAAACAAGATGAACCCAAAGAGGCCCACACCAAGACACATCATAATTAAAATGGCAAAGTTTAAAGACAAAAAGAGAATCTTAAAAGTAGCAAGAGAAAGACAATAAATTGTCTACAAGGAGCTCCCATAAGACTGTCAGTTGTTTCTCCACTGAAACATTTCAGGCCAGAAGGGATTGGCAGGAAATATTCAAAGTGAGGAAAAGTAAAAACCTACACCCAAGACTACTCTACACAGCACTGATATTTAAAATAGAAGGAGAAATAAAGAGATTCCCAGACAAGAAAAAGCTAAAAGAGTTCACTACCACCAAACAAATATTATAAGAAATGTTACAGGGACTTCTTTGAGAAAAAAGGAAGAAAAAGGAACATATAGTTATAAAGAATAACATGACAATAAATATGTAACTATAAAAAATCATGTAGAAAGTAAATGGATTAAATGCTCTAATCAAAAGACATAGGGTGACTGAATAGATAACAAGCCCCATACATATTCTGTCTAAAAGAGACCCACCTAAGAATGAAAGATTTATACAAAAAGGGATAAGAAAAGATATTTCATGCAAATAGAAACAAACAAATGGGGTAGCAATACTTATACCAGACAAATGGCCTTTAAAACAAAGTCCATAATAAGAGACAAAAAAGGACATTACATAATGAAAAAGGGATCAACCCACCAAGTGGATATAAATAACTCTTGGAAACATATGTGCACCCAACATAGATCACATAAAGGGCGGGGTGGACAGTAATACAGTCATAGTAGGCGATTTTAACACCCCACTGACATCAATGGATAGATCTTCCAGACAGAAAATCAATAAGGATATACAGCAGCCTTTAACGACACACCAAACCAGATGGACTGACTTGATATTTCCAGCACAAAGCAGTAGAATGAATATACATTATTTTCAAGTGCACACAGAACACTTTATAGGGCAGACCACGTATTAGGACATAAAAGAAATCTCAATAAATTTAAGGAGACTGAAATTATGTCAAGCATTTTCTCCAACCATAGAGGTATGAAACTAGAAATCATTTGCAAGAAAGAAACTAGAAAACATACAAATATATGGAAGCTAAAAACATGTTACTAAACAATACATGGGTTAGCAAGGAGACCAAGGAAGAAGTCAAAAGTTATCGAGACAATGAAAATGAACATACAACAACTCTAAATCTAGGGGACACAGTGAAAGCAGTCCTAAGAGGGAAATTCATAGCAATACAGGCCAACCTCAGAAGCAAAAAAAAAAAAAAAAATCTCAAATAAACAATCTAACTTTACACCTAAAAGAACTAGAAAAGAACAAAGTCCAAGGTGAGTAGACAGAGAGAAATAATAAAGATCAGAGCAGAAATAAACAAAATAGAGTCTAATAAAACAATACAAAAGATCAGTGAAAGTAGGAGCCGGTTCCTCATAAAGATAAACCTTTAACCAGTCTCATTAAGAAAGAAAGAGCCCTGGCCGGTTGGCTCAGTGGTTGGAGCGTTGGCCTGCGGACCAGAGAGTCCCGGGTTCAGTTCCCGCTAGGGGCACGTACCCAAAAAAAAAAAGAAAAAGAAAAAAAGAAAGAGGACACAAATAAATAAAATCAGCAATAAAAGAGAAGCAACAACTAACACCATAAAAGTACAAAAATTACAAAAAAATATTATGAGCTATATGCCAACAAATTGGACAATCTGGAAGAAATGAATAAATTCCTATAAACATATCTTCCAAAACTGAATATAGAAAAAACAGAAAATACGAAGATACTGATTGCAATTAACTAAATTGAAGTAGTAATCAAAAAGCTCCCAGCAAAAAAAACAAAAAAGTAAAATCCTGGACTGAAAGGTTTCACGGGTGAATTTTACCAAATGGTCAAAGAAGAACTAACACCTGACCTTTTCAAACTATTCCAAAAAATTCAAGAGGAGAAAAGATTCCCAAGCTCATTTTATGAGGCTAGCATTATCCCAATTCCAAAACCAGATAAAGATACTACAAAGAAAGAAAATTACAGGCCAATATACCTGATAAACATAGGTGCAAAAATATTCAACAAAATATTAGCAAACTGAATTTAGCAATACCTTCAAAAAATCATAACTATGATCAAGTGGGATTTATTACTGGTACGCAAGATTGGCACAATATCCAAATATCAATTAAGGTGATAGATTACACCACATAAACAAAATGAAGAATCAAAATCACATGATCATATCAATAGATGTAGAAAAAGCATTTGATAAAACCCAGCACCCGTTAATGATCAAAACTCTCAGCAAAGTGAGAATAGAGGGATCCTACATAATAAAGGCCAAATTTGACAAACCCACAGCTGACATCATAACCAACATGCAAAAACTAAAAAAGCATTTCCCTTAAGATCAGGAACAAGACAGGGATGTCCACTTTCACCACTCTTACTCAACATAGTACTGGAAGTCCCAGCCACAGCAATCAGACAAGAAGAAGAAATACGAAACATTTAAATTGGAAAGGAAGAAGTAAAACTGTCATTATTGGATGATGACATGATACACTATATAGAGGACTCTAAAGACTCCACCAAAAAATGACTACTATTGATACATGAATTCAATAAGGTAGCAGGAAACAAAATTAATATTCAGAAATCAGTGGCATTTTTATACACCAATAATTATCAGAAAAATTAAAAAAACACCTCCATTTATAATTGCATAAAACAAACAAAAACAAAACAAAAACCTAGGAATAAATTTGGTCAAAGAAGTAAAAGACCTGTACTTGCGAAACTATAAGACACAGAAGAAAGAAATTAAAGAAGATACAAATAAGTGGAATCATATACTGTGTTCATGGATTGGAAGAATTAACATTATTAAAACGTCCATACTACCCAAAGCAGTCTATAGATCCAATGCAATTTCTATCAAAGTAACAATGGCATATTTCACAGAACTAGGACAAACAATTCAAAAATTTATATGAAACAACAAAAGACCCCAAATAGACACAGCAATCTTGAGAAAGAAGAACAAAGTCAGAGGTATCACGCCTAATATCAAACTATACTATAAGGCCATAGCAATCAAAACAATATGGTATTAGCATAAAAACAGAAACACTGATCAATGGAACAGAATAGAGAGTCCAGAAAGAAACCTGAGCCTATGTAGTCAATTAAAAAATTTTTTTTAATTTTATTTTTTCAATCCTCACCCAAGGACATGCTTAGAGAGAGGAAGGGGGGGGGGAGAGAGAGAGAAACATCAATTGGTTGCCTCCTTACATTCCCCAACTGGGGATCAAACCTGCAACCCAGGTATGTGCCCTGATCTGGAATCGAACCGGCAACCTTTAGGTGCACAGGACGATGCCCAACCAACTGAGCCACACTGGTCAAGGCAGGTCAATTAATAATGATAAAAGTAAGAATATACAATAAATGGTGTTGGAAAACTGGACAGATACATGCTAAGAAAATTAAACTAGAACCCCGTTTTATACTATGCAGAAGAATAAACTCAAAATGAGCTAGACTTAAATGTAAAACTCAAAACCATAAAACTCCTAGAAGAAAACACAGGCACTATTGCTCTGATATTTCTCCTCGGGTAAGGGAAACAAACAAAAAAATAAACAAATGTTACTACATCAAACTAAAAAGTTTTTGCACAGCAAGGAAACCATCGACAAAACAAAAAATAACCTGCTGAAGGGGAGAAGATATTCACCAATGATACATCTTATAAGGGATTAATAACCAAAATTTATAAAAAACTCATACAGCTCAATACCCCCACCACCTCAAAAATCCAATTAAAAATAGGCAGAGGACCTGAACAGACACTTCTCCAAAGAAGACATAGAGATGGCCAACAGACATGTGAAAAGATGCTTGACCTCACTGATTATCAGAGAAATGCAAATTAAAGTCATGAGATATCACCTCACAACTTTTAAAATGGTTATCATCAATAAATCAACAAGTATTCGTGAGAATGTGGAGAAAAGGGAACCCTCATGCACTGCTGGTGGGGATGCAGACTGGTGCAGCCACTGTGGAAAATAGTATGGAGGGTCCTCAAGAAATTAAAAATGTAACTGCGACTATGCTTCTGGGTATATATCTGAACAAACCCAAAACACTAATTCAAAAGAATATATGCACTACTGTGTTCACTGCAGTGTTATTTACAAAAGCCAAGATATGGAAGCAACCCAAGTGCCCATTAATAGATGAGTGTATTAAAAAGCTGTGGTATATATATATATATATATATATATATATATATATATATATATATGTATAATGGAATACTACTCGGCCATAAAAAAGAATGAAACCTGACCATTTGGGACAGCACAGATGAACCTAGAATATATTATACTAAGGGAAATAAGTCAAAGACAGAAACCATATGATTTCACTTATATGTGGAATCTAAAGAACAATATAAACAAACCAACAAAACAGAAACAGACTCATAGATACAGAGAACACACTAATGGTTGCCAGAGGAGAGGGGGTTGGGGGACTGGGTCAAAAAGTTAAAGCGACTGAGAGGTACATATTGATAGTTACAAAACAGTCATGGGGATGTAAAGTACAGCATACGGAATATAGTCAATAATATTGTAATAATTATGTATGGTACCAGGAGGGTACTGGAAATATTGGGGAAAACACTGTAAAGTATATGATTATCTAACTATTCTGTACATCTTCAACTAAGACAAAATACTGAATGTAAAATGTAACTGAAAAAATATATATATAATTACATGGCTGGATGTCATTAAAATTACATAATGGTAGCATGACTAATTTCAATTTCTTTAGACAGTTACGAGTGAGGCATTGTAGTTCAAGGTAGAACACTAAAAAAACCCCCATCTTACAGTAAGTACAAAAGTAGAAAGTTTAAGAAGTTGAACATGCATGGAAAAAAGCTGTTGAAACAGTTGCTTCCTAAACTTGAATTTTAAAAACCTGTAAATATCTAAAACTTCCTAATACTGTGGCTATAATTTTATGTCAAATATTCTACCTTATGAATAAGCATGTTGCTCAATGGCTGGCAGTAGTGCAATTTAAAATAAATTATTTTTATTGTTGCTTTAATTAAGACTATTATTCTTCATTTTCCCCATAGATATTACTTAATATTAAAAGTTTGACTTACTTTTTGGAATTAGCTTAGTTTTGAATTGAGAAAACTAAAAACTGTGCACAAAATCAGAAGGAAGAAATATTTAGGAAGAAAGATAGCTAGATTCCTCAGAAGTCTCATGAATGGAAATAAATCCAATGAGACCAGACTTATGAGAGCCTTTGGTGATCTGAAATACTTACCAGCATGTAATAGTAGAAGGAAAGAAAGCAAACTCTTTGACACCCTCACTGCATCACAGTGCGAGCTTGCTCACAGCTGAATGGCTTGCAAACTGGGAGAACTGAATCATGCTTCTCTCCATTTTCATCAATATACAGTAAATAGAACTTAGTAAAAATGATCAGACATGTCTATCTACACGCAAGTTTAGTTTATATTAAAAGGTTACATAACAATTTTGATTATGAAATTAAGATCTTAATATTCTAGTCCTGCCCTGGCTGGTGTGGCTCAGGGGTTAGAGCAATGGCCTGCACACCGAAGGGTCTCCAGTTTGATTCCCAGTCAAGGGCATGTACCTGGGTTGCAGGTTCGATCCCCAGCCCTGATCAGGGCACATGCGGGAGGCAACCAATTGATGTGTTTCTCTCACATCGATGTTTCTCTCTCTCCCTCCATTCCACTGTTTTTAAAAAGGTCAATAGAAAAAAAATCCTCAGGTGAGGATTAATTAACAACAACAAAATAGATTCTAGTCCCAAATTCTAAAAGGCTAAGGAAAGATTAAAAAGCTAAGCATAAATAATCTTGTGCAGTTCTTAGCTAATTTTGCTATAAAGTAAAAATGGTATTAAGCCAAGAATCTGTTTTGCTCTTGTCATGTCTTAGCTGTTTGGTAGTTAATCTGAACCTGTCTCCACATGGGTACATTGAGGGAGAAATGCTTCAGAACTGCTGTGGGAATTAAATGAGACAACCAACATGTAAACACGTTATAGATGATAAGGGAAGGAGGACAAAAGATCATACAGGATCAAGGGCTCTGGGACTCCCGTCCCCATGACCTGCAAAGCGCCTGCCCACGTACCCCTTCTCCCTCTACACCACTACTGGCACTCCAGTGTAGACCTGTTACATGTCCCCACATTACTTGGCTTCAGGCGAGAAGAGTGGTGTCTGCTTCTCCATACCCTCCTAGTCTCACTGCATCAATGACTCTAGCCTTGGTGTTACTGCCAGATGAATGGGATTTCACAGACCACACCACCAACTCTCCACTGGTCCCTCCCTGAACCCCATGGAGCCTGTCGGCCAACCGCTGCAGGCTCTCCACAACCCTGCCCCAACACACACCACTCCCACCTCTTCCCACAATTTCCTTTCACATCCCAGGCCTCCAAACAAACTAGAACATTTGCCATTTCTTAGACATATATGATTTTATTTTCTGCTCCCTGATTTTCTTTACCTTCTGCTTTCTCAGTGAATATCTTTCTGCACTGCTCTTTTCCAAACCCTACACATTCCTTGAGTAATAACTACAGTAACCTCACTCATTTGGCCTACGCTGTTTGCTTCTTCCTTGTCAAGCCCATCCCCTCACCATACTCTAAGGCACCCAATGGAGTCAGAGTCGAATGTGGTGCTGGAGTCCTATGCCTAATCCTCTCCACCCTGACAGGCTCTGGTTGACAACAGTAATACTACAAAGTGAGTGGAAAGAGAGGTAAAGGATCTTTTGACTTGTTTTCCTTTTTCCTTTTTAAAGTTTCTGAGAGAATGCAGAACATCTCCTACTCCTTCCACAGCCTAATCTGGGAAGCCACAGAGGGCTGAGACTCAGTCTCCAGGTAGCCTTGAAGGAGCACAGACCTGGTATAAGCCCTCAATGCAGTTGGAAGCTAGCAGGTCCAAGAAGGTATGAGAAACAGCCTGGCATTTAGCTTGTTTTAGAGTCGAAATAAATGAATGACCCACAGAGGCTGACCTGGGCTCACAGCATTGCATGGCTCGTGAAGTATTATTTTAAATCTTTACAGCACTGTTCACATTTACACTTTTGAAAATTTTTATAATAAAGATCACTGCTTTCTTCTACTTTAAGTTCTGCAACCTAGCAATACTACATATCCACATGGCAACAACAGGCTATAGACAGAGCATGAATGTCTCCAGTTCAAACAGGCCTCATTGCTCCCGATTTTCTTAAACACTGCCATCCTCATTCATTCACTCACTTGGCCAAACAGGCACCTCAGTTTGCTTCTCCTAATGTTAAGGGACCCACCCTGATGGGAACCAGTGAGATCAGCTGCATCTCACACTGTGAGGAGGGGAAAGCAGCTGAAATGACCTTCAACACTGGCTGCTACTTAGGATAGAAGACAGCCAAAGCTCCCTCTGAAAGGGCCCTTCCAACCTCGCATAGACACTTAGAGCAAGGTGAGGCACACTGTTTTCTGTAAAGAGCCAGAAAGTAAATATTTTGGCTTTGAAGGTCACAAAACATGCTGCAACTCTGCCATTACATCACCAAAGCAGCCATGGACATTGTGTAAGCGAACGAGCGTGTCTTCCAATAGCACTGTATTTATAGGCATTAAAATCTGAATTTCATATAATTTATATGTCACAAAATACAATTTTTTAATTTTTTCAACATTTAAAGATATAGAAAAGCATTTTTAGCTCACATGCTATACAGAATGGATTTGGTCTATGGGTGGCAATTAAGGTATTTTCTTAAGAGACGTTTTCTTTTGCATCTTGTAAATACTTCTTTATTTTGAATCTTCTTTTGTCTTATCATTCCTATTACATAATAACCTTCTTAAGAACTAAGACCAAGTCACAAACATCCTTATAACTCTTTGCTGATTCTGTTATATACTTCCCCCTTATCCATGAAGAACATGTTACAAGACCCCGAATGGTAGCCTGAAACCACAGAGAGTGCTGAACCCTATACAGTCGTCCCTCCCACTTCATACTTCAACTTTCACAGCTTCACTCTATCGTGGTTTTTTCAAATATATTCATTAAAAAGTTGATCGAGACAGTGAAAATGATACAGCCCGCACTCGGTTGTCTGAGTCAATTATACACTCCTGTATTACAATTACAATTACAATTAAAATTACAATTACTGTACGTATGGACTGTAGGCCTATGTATTCGAGCACCCCGGCAAATCCTCCCACGCCAGGTGCAACCGCTCGACCACTCCTGGTGTGTGGGCAATAACTTTTTTCCAAACTATCGGGTGTGGTGAAACCAAGCCAGTTAGAGCGTACTGTTCACTGATTGGCTATCCTATCCTCTTCCTATCCTGGCCACTGATTGGCTCAGCCTCATGCAAGTTCGTTTCTCTCAAAAACGTTTCTACATCCCTACGCATCGGAAGCACTTTTGCTCTTGTGTTTGCGATTTCTGAGAACTTTTATCTAAGCCCCACGATGGCTCTTAAACATGCTGCTCCTTCTAAGTCTTCTGATGATGAAACTAAGCGCCAGAGGAAGATGCTTACCATCCAGGAGAAGGTGAAACTCTTGGATATGATAAACGATGGCAAGAAAATCATGGAGGTTGCCCGCCATTATGACTTGAATGAGGGTACCGTTCGCTCCATCCGCAAAGATGAAAAGAACATCCGTGCAACGGCTACTGTCTCTTTCAACAAGGAAGCAAAGTGTGTCGTGACAAGTCGTAATAAGTTCATAGTGAAAACGGAGTCTGCCCTAGACGTTTGGATCAGTGACAGCCGCAAGAAAAACATTCTGTTGGATTCGCTGGTCATCTGGGAGAAGGAGAGGCAGCTCTATCAGCGCTTTACGGCGGACGAACCTCAACCAGGACCCTCTTCTGCAACATTCATGGATTTCACGGCGAGCAAAGGTTGGTTCCAGAAGTTCCAGAAGAAGTATCATCTGAAGAGTGTCGTTCTCCATGGAGAAGCTGCCTCTGCTGACCAGCCTACAGCAGAGGACTACTTGCACAACATGTTCCAGAAGATCCTTGAGGAGGGCGAGTATCGTCCAGAACACGTGGATGAGCTGCTGGAGACACATTTGGATCCCTTAACTGACGAGGATCTGGTGGAGATGACTAAGTCTGCCAGTGAGGAGGAGGAAGAGCAGCCAGAGGTTCCTGGGGGTCAGGAGGAGGAAGTTGGCCTTAGACTTGAGTGTCTGTGGCAAGTTGCGAAAACTGTTAAGGTAGTACAGGACATGATTGGCGAATGGGACCCACAAATGATGAGTGCATTGCAATTTTGGAATGCACTCGATGGAGCGATAGAACCCTACAAAAGCCTCCTCACGCATATGAAAAGACAGCGCCAGCAACTGCCTATCACGATGTTCTTCAGTCGCGCACCCAGACACCCACTGCCTACTCCTAGTACTCCTTTAGCAGAAGACGATGATGATGACGACGCACCTGCTGAAGATACTGCACCACCTGAAGACTCTCCTACTGAGGTCATGCCTCCAGAGGAGCAGTAACATTGCTCTTCTTTGCTGTGCAGTACATCTCTTCATCTTCATCGCTTCATCATCGAACAAGTTGCACTATTTTCATAGGTTAGTGGTTGTGTGCAAGAACTGTGCGTGTGTGTAATTAAATGTACAATAATGATAATATATTTGTAACGTCTAGTATGTCTTATTTTCTCTAATATATTGGGCAATACGAGTGTAATGGTGACTAAAGGGTGTTATTTCACGTCTAGAGGGCTCTAGTAATGTTAAAACACGCATTTAGAAGGTCATAAACAGGTTTTCTATGCTCTAACTGCGAAAACATTCGATTTATAAAGAATCCTACTTTGCGGAAATTCATTTATCGAGGTAGAGTCTGGAACTGATTAATCACGATAAACGAGGCCCAAATGTATAAACTATGTCTTTCTTATACATACATACCTATGATAAAGTTTAATTTATAAACTAGGCAATCTCACGGAGAGAAGATTCGTTCTTACTGTAAAATCTCAGCAACTTTAGCATATATATATATATTTCCTTTCCTTATTGAGAACTATTTTCATCTTTTCACTTGAAGCACTTCACAGCTCCTCTTTGGCATATCTGACTACTCTTGCACTTAGGGGCCATTATTAATTAAAATAAGCGCTTGAACACAGTACTGTGATACCTCAACAATTGATCTGATGGCATAGAGGGCTACTAAGTGAATAACAGGCGGGCAGCTTACACAGGACAAAGGGATGAGTCGCGCCCTGTATGGGATGGAGCAGGACTGAGAGAGATTTATTTCATCACACTACTCAGAACGGTACACAATTTAAAACTTACGAATTATTTATTTCTGGAATTTTTCATTTAATGTTTTTGGACCATGGCTCATTGTGTGTAATGGAACCCATTAAAGCAAAATTGTAGATAAGGGGGACAACTGAAATACCTGCAGAGAAAATATTTGGTCTGTTGAATAAATGTCTGTTTTTTTTTTCCATATTAATTCTTTTATAAAGGAACTCTAAATTGCAAAAATAAAATTTTCCCAGGTTTTCCAGATAATATATAAAACATTATTCAATTTACTTCATCTAGGTCTCAAAATACTACACAACAGGACCTTCATTCACTATGTTAAAAAATGTTTTTGTTCTCCCAAATCTGTTTTAAATATGTACAATTTTCTATCTTTATCCTCTTACTTGAAGAAAGTAGATTTATAGTTACTTTCTTACAAATTCATATCAATAAAAATAATCTCAAAACTGACTTTAGATTTATTAAAAGAGGCACTAACTATAGAAGTTTTTAAAAAGCCATAATATTCAAACAGTGCAACTAACTACCTCGGGTTTTTTTTTACATTGCTCAGCTCAGAAACCAACAAAACTTATTTCAAATAAATAGCACAGAAAATACAATGTAGATTTAAATTGGATATACAGTTGACCCTTGAACAACATGAGTTTGAACTGCCTGGGTTCACTTATACATGAATTGTTTTCAATAAATATATTGGAAAATATTTTGGATTTGCCACAATTTGAAAAAACTCACAGATATAAATATAATTTTTTTCGCATTACCCTTTCATTTTTGATATCTAATATTAGTAATGCATATAACATCTACAGTGTTTCGTACCATATAAGACAATGTTGATGTAGGTACTGGCTGACAATTCATCTTGTAAACAGCTAATGTAAACTTATGGTATCAATAATATAGTACAGTACTGTAAATGTATTTTCTTTTCTCTAGCTTACTTTATTGTAAGAATATAGCATACAATCCATATAACATACAAAATATGTGTTAATCGACTATGTTAGCAGTAAGGCTTCCAGTCAACAGTATACTACTAGTAGTTAAGTTTTGGGGCAGTCTAAGTTATATTCGGATTTTTTACTGTGCAGGGGCTGGCACCCTAACCTCCACACTGTTCAAGGGTCAAATGTAAGTACAAGCATTTAAGAGATCAGCTGATTTTGAGCCATTACCCACCAGTAAACATTGCAATATAACTCAGCTTTCCAAAGAACAGTAAAACTAATATATTTTAAGTAATTTTTTGGGGTAGCAGAATAATCTTAAGCTCTGTGTGTGGCAATTAAAAGGCAATTTATTATTTGTAAACCATACAGGAAATGCTGCCCCCTACAGAGTATTTTAAGAAAACAAAGAATGCCTTATATAAATGTAACCCAGAAATTTTTACTAGAGCAATTTAAAAGATTTCAGGGATTGAGTCTTGTGGAGTAGGGCGGACGCAGTCCCATCCTGTCTGCGGGGACAAGAGCCGGTCCCAGATGGACCTTGGGCCTGAGGAGTTTGTCTCCAACGTCTGCGGGGGTGCAGCGGCCTGAGTTCTAAGTGCAGCAGCCATACAGCTCCAAATGGTACTGAAGGATACCACGTCCTCACTCCCACGGAACAGCCTCCTTGTTCCGGGCCCCCGGATGAGCAGCAGCAGCCACCTCGCTCAGCTGACAGCAAGTATGGGGACCCAAAGCCCCCAACGACCCTCATCAGCTTGAAGCAGCCGGAGCAGTCTTCTCCCAAAAGACCCCAAAGACTTGGGTTCCCATAACTTAAGGGGGGAAATGTTAGGTAGGAAACTAGACATAAGCGGCTGGGGTGGGGTCTGACCCAGGGTCTGACAGGAGCGGGCCAACGTTGCCTCCTGACCGCCTCTCTTGTCCAGCCTGCAGTTTCAGAACCAACTGGTTCTCGGCGCAAGCCGAAGGTTAGATGGTGGCTCGAGATCCTATCACATATGTGTAGACCTGAACTAGAAGCCTTGTATGCAACTTTTGGGCTATGTGACCTCTGGAAAGTCATTTTATCTATCCTGAGATTGTGTCCTGATGGAACAAATACTGAAACAGATTAGGCCAGTGATGGGCAGGGGGACGACACACCACTGTAGAGCTATTAAGAATATAAATATAAGCTCTTCACAGTACTTACATTGAACCTACAGTTCTCCAATATTTGGCACAAAGGGAGCATAAGTCAGCATGTTGGTTTTTTGGTTGTTGTTGTTGTTTTTTAATGAATACAGCATAATGCAAGAAGGGAGATAATGGACACAATGGTGTACATAGAATAATGGAATAGGAAAGCGCAGGAGGTGATGGGAACGTCTTCATGTGTGAAGGAATGTGACTGCACGATGAACACAGCCCAGTATGTGCTAGAAGTTCTTGCTGTCCATCAATGTCTGCAACTACCTCATTTTCCTGACATCTTAAATAAAGGTATTTAATATTAAAACAAACAAACAAAAACAAAAAAAGTAAAAGATTTCAGGGATTAACAGAATTATTAGAGGAAAAAGAATTCTATAGAGATAATTTAAATTTGATTTTCTACTCTTCAATGTTTATGCTCATATACTATATTCTTCCATACAGAAGTATATATATAAACCCACACATGCTCTGAGGATAAATAATATAGACAAAAAGATTATGATCTGGGCCCCTTGGCTAAGGTGACTAAATGACTCCATTTTTATCATCAATAGACCTTCCTAGATATTCTTCCAATAACAGCTTAATTACCCCTAGAAGTAAAGGACTTTTGCCTAAGATTATAGTTGCCCTGAGTGTGAGGAGGCATTTGCAGTTTCCGGTATTTGCAGGTACTTGTGAGCCCTTTTGACTCCTGTAATCGCTGTCACCCCCACTATTGTACCGGTCCCATGAAGGGAGGGGCCAAAAAGGAGGAGGGGGCTTCTGTCTTTAAAATCGGTTGAGCAAGAAGAATCTGTGCTGAGGATCTGGGGAAGCTGTACCTCCGGAGCCCGCCAGCGTAATGAAGTGTCCCTTTACAATCAGGCTGTGCTTCTCTGGTTATCTCGCTGACACGTTACAACAATTATGCCAATTTGAGAGGTTGGAAACAGCCTTGGCTCTGAGGAAGAGAAGAGAGTAAAAGAAATGTCTTTGCCTTCTGTAAGAAAGTCCAGGGGGAGCGAGGCCGAGAACTGCTCTGTCATGACCTCCCAGCAGAGTCACCCCCCACCCCGGCACAGAGCTCACTCAGCTGGAGCGCACAGGTCCCCGTGCTCCAATACCACTTCTTTCTGAGATTACTTGGTGAGTGAGTGGTCAGCAAAAACAGGTATAAGTGAAAATGGATAACTAATGGGTCCGGGCCACCTACTGTTATAACCTGACGGCGAGATAACCAGAGAGCAAGGGCCGAATTGTAAAGGAGCACTTTATTTCGCCAGCGGGCTGCGGAGGGCATAGTTTCCCCTCAGATCAACAGCCCCGATTCTCCTTGCTCATCTCATTTTAAAGACAGAAACTCCCTTCTCCTTTTGCCCCCCTCCCCTCAGGGAACCAGTACAATAGTGGGAGTGACAGAGATTACAGAAATCAAAATTAGCATTATTTACCGAGGGCATAAGTACTTGCAAATACCTATACTCAGGAAACTGCAAATGCCACCCAACTCCTGGGGCACCTATAATCTTAGGCAAAATTCCTTTCTGTCTAGGGGTAATTAATCTATTATTGGAAGAATATCGAGGAATGTCTATTGGTGACAAAATGGAGTCTTTTAGTCGCCTTAACCAAGGGGCCTACATAAAATGGAATCTAGTTGCCTTAGCCTTGGAGCCCAGATCACTACCACTACTTGAACCAATTAAGCAGAGACAAGGTTGACTCGTATATATGAGCGTTTATGCCAATATTGCCGGCAGCATGGGAGAGCAGGAGGTCGTCCTGTAAAAATCTGCTCTAAACCCCCACCCTGTTAGCTGGCTGCTTAAAAAGGGCAGAAAGACAAAGACTACGTGAGAAAGGGCAGGTAGGCAAAAAGAAAAGGAAAAAAAATGGGTGAAGTGGTTACAGGTGATTACAATTACGGGGTAGGAATGAGGGGCTGGGGTTGCAAAAGGGAGGTTGCCTCAGGATTTCAATGCCCAGATCAAAAGGCTGTTAATCTTTCCATGATGTTGAGCAGTTTTCCCCTTGTTTTCAGATAAGAATGGAGAGCATTCCTGAGGTAAGTTCCCAGGGCATACAGCTCCTAGCCAGGTCAGAATAGGCTTTCTATAATCAGAGCAAAACAATCACAATTAACAGAGCAAGGATGTTGAAAATTTCTTATAACTATGGCTAGTGTCCCACTATGATTAGTTCTCTATTATTCTCTTCTGTCCTTTTTATTAACAATACTTCAATATTTGATTTGAATTCAATGCTATTTAAATTTCCTGAAATCACTATGAATGTTCCATTCTTAGAAGAAACATTTTAATTGCAATGGGGAACTGACTAGGAAGTAAAATGATGAAGAACAATTTAGAATGAGAAGGAAAACGGATTGTAAGAATGATCATCTCCTGGGTGGGGAGCAGGGAATTAAGTGATAATATTAAAGAAGTCGAGAAATCAATCTGGTGAACAGTTAATTCAGATAGGAAAGGAACTATCAACTAGTTTTAGAGGCTATAGGGCAAATCTCAGGGTCACACAGCACACCAACTCCACATTTTCTTTCTTTTTTTTTTTTTTATCCTCACCCGAGGACATTTTTTAATTTTTTGTTCAGACAGAGTGGGAGGGAGAGAGAGGGAGAGAGAGAGAGAAACATCGACATGAAAGGGACACATCGAGTGGCTGCCTCCTGCACGACCAACCAGGGCCGGGGACAAACTGCAACCGAGGTACGTGCCCTTAGCGGGAACCAAACCCGGGTCTCTCTGGACCGCAGGCCGAGGCTCTAACCGAAGAGCCAAACCGGCCAGCGCCCAACTCCACATTTTCATTGATGAAACTGACACCATTGTAATTAGCTAGTTATTAATAATAGGAAAGGAGCAAAGGGAAGGCCAGACATTACAGGCGTCATTTGGGCAGCTTCACCAGGAAGCTGCAACTTTGCACTCCGCAGGGAACCACCAGCCTGTTCCCTGCAAAACACCAGGGGAAGGGATCCAACAAAGGGAAGACAGATGCATGCCCAGTCAAGTTGGGATGACCCAGGGAAGGTACTTGCCTGTCAATCACAACTGGGGACAGAGATCATTGGCCAGTACAGGCATGGCAACTGCAAGTGCACGAAAATTTGGGAATACACAATCTCCTAAACAAAGGAGTTCTCTGTCTTGGGCTTGGCTCTTGTCTGTGGGCCCTTTTGCTCCTGCTTCCTTGCATTCACTATCAAATCTCATGTCCTAAATTAGGCTTTCTCTGATCCCTAGTGAAATACCATCACCTGTCCCTTTTATGAACTACTTAGTCTGCATTTCATGTAAGGCGCTTAACACTGTCTACTGTGTATTTTATGTATTGATGGACATCTTCACTACTCTACTAGGATATATGCTCCCCCTGACCTGGGCCCTTGGCTAAGGCAACTAGATTCCATTTTTATGTAGGCCCCTTGGCTAAGGCGACTAAATGACTCCATTTTTATCATCAATAGACCTTCATCCATATTTTTCCAATAATAGGTTAATTACCCCTAGAAGTAAAGGAATTTTGCCTAAGATTATAGTTGCCCCACGTGTTGGGAGGCATTTGCAGTGTCCAAGTACCGGTATTTGCAGGCATTTGCAGGTACTTTTACGCCGATGAATAATGCTAATTTTGAATTCTGTAATCTCTGTCACTCCCACTATTGTACCGGTCCCCTGAAGGGGGGGGGCAAAAAGAGAGGGGGCTTCTATCTTTAAAATCGGAGGAGCAAGGATGGCTGCTGCTGATCTGAGGGGAGACTATGCCTCCCGCAGCCCTCTGGTGAGAATAAAGCACTCCTTTACAATTCGGCTGTGCGTCTCTCGTTATCTCGCTGACACATTACAACACCCCAAATACAGTACATAAATCTCATTTCTGCTGCTCTTCATATTTACAGGATACTCTGCACATAATAAATGTCTTTTTAGTAGATACTAATAAAATACCCGTTGAATGAGAAGGTTAACAGAGGAAGTCATCAATCTATAAACAATTACTTTAGAACAATAGAAAACTGCAGTAGGAACTGAGACTCAGAAGTCAAGTCAGGCAGAGCCCTCTGTAGGAGGCGACATGTCTGTCTTAAGTGACTTAAAGCAGCGGTTCTCAACCTGTGGGTCGCGACCCCTTTGGGGGTTGAATGACCCTTTCACAGGGGTCGCCTAAGACATAACAGTAGCAAAATTACAGTTATGAAGTAGCAATAAAAATAATTTTATGGTTGAGAGTCATCACAACATGAGGAACTGTATTAAGGGGCATGGCATTAGGAAAGTTGAGAACCAATGACTTAAAGGTAAGTCAGTTTCCCTGGCTTTATATTTTCACCCACTATATTTCTCCTTTGAGCTACTTCCTATGAATGCAATATTTTAACAACCTGGTAGTTGCGCAGTTCCCTGTCCATCCACACACCCCTTATAATTTTAAGCTCCCTGAGGGCACGAGTCAAATCCCTCCTGCTCGCTATTGCATCTCCAGACCCAACTCTGCACCCTGACATAGGAAATGCTCAAAAAATACCTGTATATCACTCTAGAAATAATGTTACCTAATATACTTGGGGAGTACAATTAAAAGGTCTAACAATGCTTTAAAATGCCCATACCTGGGAATTCATAAAAATTAAACACAGATAAATGTCAACAGTGGAAAATCATAGTGATTTCATCTTTTAGTTTTGAAGTTTGGGGTAATCTTTACAATTCAATAAAAAGCATTTGGGCCCTGGCCGGTTTGGGTCAGTGGTTAGAGTGAAGGCCCACGGACCAAAGAGTCCCATGTACCTCAGTTGCAGTTTGGTCCACGGCCCTGGTCAGGGTGGTGCGGGAGGCAATTGATTGATGTGTGTCTCTCATATCAATGTTTCTCTCCCTCTTTCTTTCTTTCTCCCTCCCTCCCACTCTATCTGAAGATAATGAAAAAATATCCTCTGGTGAGGATTAAAAAAAAAAAAAAAAGCACTTGGACTTTGGACTATATATTCAACTGCTAAAAACAAATTCATCTTCAAGGTTACATCAGAGTTCAGTGCTCACACAATACACTTGCCATACCTCAATTTCTTGAAAAAAAAAAAAAATTTCTTAAAGAAAAACATCAGCCTCCAACCCCTGTACTGTGGTTTTCTTTCCTTTCACACTGACTGTTATTGTATCTATCTACAGAAGAGGTTAGCAAAGCCGTTATTTCTGAAAAATTAATTCCTGAGCCCAGTGATGACATATGTAAGGGCTATTATTTATATGAAGTAAAACCAGTTTTTAATTGGTAAAAATAACTAATCTCCTGAAGACTTTATTGAGTTATAGCCTGCCATATGGTTACTATAATAGTTATCAGACCTCTAATGTTTATAGAAAGGTAGATTTCTATTAGCCTTACAAACAGAACAAAACCAAAAAGCAAAACAAACAAACAAAAAAAACCAACTAATTTTAAATGTGTTATTAGCAACAACAACAAAAAATCTTTATACAACAAAATTACAATAGTTCCATAAAATGGTGAACAAATTTAAATTTGAAACAAAGAAGCATAGTGGTTGAGAGTTCAGACTTAAAAAAAAATCATTTTATAAAGGAAAAGGAAAAAAATGTACAAAAAGAGAGGACAGGATGCCGAACTCTCCTGTACTCACTACCCAGTTCCAGCCAGTCCTCACCTGTGGCCGGCCTGGTTTCATCTGCACCCTGCCCACTTTGCCCCAGCCCACTCTGGAATATTTTAAAGCAAATCCCAGGCTTCACATAATTTCATTTCCAACTATTTCAACACTGCAAAGGGCACAAACTCCAAGTCAAACAGACCTGGCATTAAACCCAGGGTCTACCCACCATTAGCTGTGTGCCCCTGGACAAGCGACTGAACTTCTCCGAATTATTACTTTCAACTATGGAAACATTAGAATGAACAGATACTCTAGCATAACAAACAAGAAATTAATTGTGATGTGTGATAATTCCAGTTCAACAGTCATTTATAGTATATTGATTTTTGAAGGTAATTTTTACAATTCAAAAAATATTGGCGAGAAGGCAAGAAGAAATAACATGAAAAATCAAAGCTGTTTGTTTCCCACTGTTAAATTAAGATAGATTTCAATTAAAGACAGATTTCTCAAAAGTTGTGGTTCTACTGTCCTATAACCAACAACCCTTCAAATAAAATACCACTAGTCTAAGCCAATGGGATGAATAAAAAGGTATCTTTCATTTAACTGATTAATTTTCATAATTGTTGTCTACTTTATTATTTTTTTCATCCTCATTTGAGGATGAGCTTAGAGAGGGAGAGAGAGAGGGGGGACAGGAGAGCAGGAGAGAGAGAGGGAGAGGGAGAGGGAGAGGGAGAGGGAGAGAGAGAGAGAGAGAGAGAGAGAGAGAGAGAGAGAGAGAGAGAGAGAAACATCTATGTGAGAGCCTTCTGACTGGGAATCGAGCCAGCAACCTTTCAGTGTACAGGACGACACTCAACCAACCAAGCCACACTGACCGGGCACAATTATTATCTACTTTCAAAGAATCTACTCCAAACATGATTTTCTCCCCAGGGCAAAAAGACTATAGGTTACACAGAAGTCTGAGAAAAGCCCAGGTACATACACCTCTAGGAGGGACAAACATTAGATGTAATTTTTCCCTTTAAGCCAATAAAGTCACCTGGATGTATGGGAAGATTTTTCTTTCTTTCCCCCTTTTATCCTGAAGTGTGAAAATTAAGCCCCAAGAGCACTTATATCTAAGGACAAAGAAATGATGACTCTCCCCAGGAGAGAATATAAGAAATGACCATAAAATATAGAAGGTGACTTTTAAATAAATGTGCCAGAACTAACACTGTACATAGAAATGGATGTCATCCTCATCAAGTCATTACCTTGGAAATTCTATACTTAATCCAATGACACTGTTATAAGCACTTTGGAATTTGTTTGAGATTAGAATTTTCCGCATCCTTAAAAATAACGAGTATCTGTCTTTTTAGGTTGGATTAAGCACTAGTCAAAAGTCCTCAGAAGAGCCCTGGCTGGTGTGGCTCAGCTGGGTGGAGTGTCATCCCATACACCAAAGGGCAGTGGGTTTGATTCCTGGTCAGGTACATGCCCAGATTTTGGTTTTCATCCCAGGTCAGGGCTCATGTGGGAGGCAGTCGCGATGTTCCTCTCTCTTGCTCGTTCCCTTACTCTTAAGATCAATAGAAAAAACTTAAAAAATAAAAAGTCCTCAGAATGGCTATGCTTTTCTTTGGAAAGCCTTTCCTGATGCCCCAAGTCCAGGCTCCCATGCCTCTTTCTAGAGAATCACTGTACTTCCCCCAGCAAAGTACACTTCACTCTATACTGGAATTGCTTCTTATGTATCATCTGTCATCCAGGTGAAACTGCAAACTTCACATAAGCAGGAAATGTATCTTATTTGTTATTGTGCCCACAGACTTAGCTAGCTAGCACAGTGCCTAGAAATTATAGGCATTCAAGAAATACTGAATGATGCAATCTACTACAATACAAAATGGTTTGGAATATGGGATGCACCTTCTCTATTTACCTCCCCACTCCTTTCAGAAAGAGTACCACATTTCTCTGTGTGACTATATATCTGAACAGAGGGACTATTCTTTTACTTATACCTGAGAGGAAAAGTGGTTGGATGAATGAATTTCATTATTTATGTAGAGAGAAAAAGCAAATATCAGGATTACTTCCTCAGACTAATAACTTATAGCTTTTCATTCTCAACTTGTAAGCACAATAATTTCTCACCTAGTTGTAATATCTTTCTAGTGTCTCTGCAGGCTTCCATCACCAGCTTGAAATGGCGGTAAAGAGGGTAGCACAGAACTCTTCTTCCAAAAGACACCAGGACTTCATGAACATTAGTCCAAGTCTGTGAAGTATCAGTTAAATAAGTAATCATTTCCACATTATACAAACAAAAGCACATAATGAAATATTTCCATTAAAAATTAAAAGTTTGGATCATCATGAAGACAAGTAGAAGAGAAATATAAAACCATCAATTGAGACTTTTTATACACCTTACAATAAATTATTTAATCTTATTAGCCTTTGTAATTTCTCATATTTTATCAAAACATCACAAATGCCCTTTAAAAATCATATATGTAGTAGGAAAGTTTTTAAAAGTCTCTTAAGAATGACAAAGGCGAACCTGAAACAGGTGGCACTAACCAAACCCACGTGCACATGAAAGACATTTCTAAATGACCTGTTTCATGCTTTTGTCTTTCAGGACCTTCAAGGCAGGGTAGATGAAAGGTGTAGAACTTGCAGTGACGTGTGTTCTCTCTCGCTCTCTTTTTTTTTTTTTTACTTTGGGCATGAGTAATACATGGCATTTACTTCAGTCATTTATTTTTACTCATCAAAGAGAAAATTAGTAATTTCTGGAAAAAAGAGTGCTTTATTGTGACTAGTATTAAACCGATACCATTAGCAATTCAAAACTTACTGAAATCACTAGACAAAGGTGATTTTCTAAAAATCTGGTTTTAAATAGAATTTTGATAAAAAATGTTACCCATAAATAAAACTTAAAATATAAAATTAAAACTAAGGGAGCAGCATAATTTCCATGTATATTAATCCTTAATGAATGAGCGATCTGATTAAGAATATTGAGTATGTGACAAAGAATAGTTTATATCTAAAAAGAGTTATGAACTTTAAAACATTTCTATCAAAAAATGAAATACTTATAAAAGTTTGACAGTTATTAACATGTCTGGCAATTTTAAGTTCTCTCAAAAACAATAAAAATTCCAAAATAAAATCATAAATAGGTGAAGTTATTCATGTAGATTTTAATAACTGAACTGTAAAATTAATCACCAACTCTAATTAATGCAATTACTACAAAAACCAGCTTCTCCATTATGTACTGATCATGGCAGTCTGCAGAACCTAAATGAAGTCTAGAGAACAGCACCTCTCCATCTTTAACATACACATAAATCCCTGGAGATCTTGCTTCAGACTCTGACTCAGTGAGTCTGTGCTGATATTCGTCCTGCTAGTAACCAGCTCCCAGATAAGAACACTGGTCAAGCTGTTGGTCCATGGACCATTCTTGGAGTAGGAAGATTTACTGATAAAGTTGAATATTTCATTTTCTGTTTACATCTTACCTTTTACTTCAACAAAGTGAAGTAAACTATTTGTCTTAATTGATGATACAATTATCAACTATTTAAACTGACACTTTTTAAAGCTTCTACTTTTAATTACTGTTTTGATATACAAGTTTGTTCAAAACAGGTAAATTTAAAGATACTATCCTTTGATATTTTTGGTAAGATCTACACGACTATTTTCTAGAAAATATAGGTAAAAACAATTATTACTATATTAAAATATTTATCAGATCTAACCATAGTAATTGTAGGACGTAGGAGAAGTTATTTAAGCTATATGATCTAACTGGAAGTTTGTAGAATATTAATAATACTTCTCACAGACTTATTGAAAAGAATTAAGAGAGGTAACACATATGAAATGCTATCACAACCCCTGGGGGTCAACAGCAGCCAGCAGCATTACCACCTGGGTTTGACTCCCAGCCTGGAGCTTCGAGCCTCACTGGATGCCAGCTCACAGACATGCCTCCAACTCCATCCCAGGCTCCCCCAGCAGACCACATGCCCATTCTTTCTCCAAAGTGTGTTTCCCTCTCCTGATTTCCAAAATACCCCATCTGGCTTCATTAGTAAATAAACTACAATTAGAATAAGAGTAACAAATAGAATCAGAATTTTATTTTAAAAGTGAAAAACAAACTTGTACAATAAAGCTTCCACTTTTAAAAAGTCAAGGAATTGCTTGAATTACCCAAAATGAACTAAGGACAACAGAAAAATAACTTTCTGAACAAACAAATCTAGACAATTGCAATAAAAAATCATACCTCAAACCAACACAGCGTTGCACTCAGTTTTCTGATATTCCATGCAGATTCAACCTTTTTTGTTTTAGAGAAAAGAGTACTGTCACACTAGAGGTCAACATATAAAAATAAAGCAAATATATCCATTTATTCAATTAGTATGTGAGTAGTGTTGACATATATAAGAACAAAGAAGTGTCTATGATTGCAAAAAAAAATAATTGCTTCACTTGATGCAGATGCTATCAAAGGCAAGTTTCTGTCTACTTTCCTTGGGATTTTATAAAGTGAAGCTCTTCCACTGATAAGAGTCCCAGGACACAAGAGCAAATAAGCAGGGACTTGGAAAGCAAAATTAAAGCAAAGTAGTGCTTGCTCAACTTCTGTCCTTCTCAGCTAAGTTACTCGCCTCCCAAATATTCTGCAGACGACCTGCCAGGGCTCAGAAGTAACACCAGTGTGCCGTCTGTGGCTGACAAGTGGGCCTTCCAGGGAATGCTTCTGAGAATGAGTGTATACTGAAGAAGGCTTTGAAGGTGCAAGTCTTTATGATTTCAAATATGCAAATATCAGAATAAAGAATAAATTTTACTGAGTAAAACTAAACACTTATTTATCTTCTCAAGCAATAATATGAAGTATTTTTTTTTTTTTTTTTTTGCCAAAGAAAACATTTTCTCCAGGTAGTGTCTTTAAAAAAAAAAGAATGAGTGGAAACAAAAAAGCATTTTCAGTTATATTAGGCCCTGGATACACTCATTAATATTCTTTATGGAGAGAACTGCAAATTATGAGAGTCACTTTTGAAATTTTCAGAATCATAACAACAAAAAATTTGGCACATATAAAATTCTAATCCTAAAATTATGCTAATGCTATGATGTTAAGTGAGAAAGGCAGATTAAAGAATAATACATACATGTGCACAATCAATGAAAGAGAGTGAAAGAGATATATCACCTCATAACAGTGGCTTTTTCTGATGCTGAGATTATAGGAAATGTTCATGCTTTTCTTCATGTATTTCCCTTTAATAGGAAGTATTTGTGTATTTAAAAAAAGCATATGCTCAGCTCAAGAAAAGCCTTTTGAACAAGGACAGTTATAAACAGCTGCAGGGCACATTAACCAGCAAGACTTGTGTTTTGTTTTGTTTTTGTTTTCCAGCTTTTTTTATATAGGCTAGAAAAAAAGATTAGCTCTTCATTTACAAAATTAAATGTGGTTTAAGAAGAGATACAATAAAGTCTACATTATTTAAAGAGAATATCATTTCAGAGTACTAATGTACTTTTCAAACGGATTTACTTTTATAATAAGATTTCTTTAAAAGATTCCTATACCTTGCATCTGCTGATTGACAGCTCAGAGAAAGAATATAAATGGGCTGGTAAAGTTTATCCCTTGCCAATGTCAAGTGTCATGTGGCAACAGCCCTCTTATTTGGCCAGTTTTCTCTTAAAGATCCTATTTCTCTACTCTCAGTTTCACTTCCCACTTTGCTGTTTGTAAAGACTGAAGAGAGAAGAGAAAGAAACCAACTAAGCCTTATGCTTTCATGGCGATGCGCACCACCAGCAGACATGTGCAAGTCTGGCCCAAGCGTCCCCTAAGCAAGTGACCACAACAGGTCTTGCTCTCGACAGGAGTGAAGTCTTACACAGTTCACTGGGTGCAGTCGTCTGGGCCAGAGAGCACAGACACACATGACTCACATTTTTCTCTCCTTCGTTGACACGAGTTTCATAGCAGTATGCCAGAAGGATATCAACCAGACTGTAGTGCACCTGACGGTGGGCTCTCTTATCCAGCAGGTAAGATTTATGGACAAATTTTCGCAGCTGATATTTCTCTTCTTCAGAAAAAGACACTAAAAGAAAAGGTATTTAAAAATTAGAGGTTCCATCCAGTTGTGTAGAACTCCTCAATGTGGAAGATTTGTCAAAATTAGAACTTTGATTATAGAAACTAAAGTTATATAATTCTAGATATATACACAATTTTAAACCAGACTTCACAGTTTTATTAAGGGCTTTGTGTTTCCTCCAACCCTAGGAGGGCTAAATAAAGAAGAAATGTCTAAACAACATCTAGTCCTTATTTCTAGACCCCATCCACCTGTTTTTGCTCCCTTGTTCTATATTCAAGGCATCTAAATGTCAGAGTTACTGACTTTAAAGTTAATATATTTTAACAACAGAAAACATATAATAGCTAAATAAAGCACTCTATAAATATTCACTATCCATTTTAAAAGTTCTATATAAAAAAGTAGGAATATTCTCATATATTAGTCCATTTACGAGCATAGTATTAATATTCTGTATACACAGAAACAAAGACATACATAAATACACAAATATGACCATATCACAACACTTATGGAAAGAGGATGTTTCTTTTCAACACAGTCGTTTCTCTTTTCTTTTTCTGCTTGGCACCCTCTTTTCATCTTCATCAATAGCCTCCCCAAGTTAAAAATTTAGTCTATACATTTCATATTTTTCTTGACAACCATGTGATCACATACTGACACACAAAAATACATATACACATGGGAGTTTATACTCCCTTCCTCTAAAAATAATTAGATTATTTTTCTTCATTTAGCCTATCTCACTGGACAATACCTCTGGCAGATCTCTTCAAATCAACTAGCATTTAGTTAGATTTTGTAAAGGAGTAAAACATTCCGTGGTGTCCAACCATCCCTTCCACTGACGCGTGTTCCCATGTCACCTTCTCAGAACCACTTCCAGTCTAAGGGATACACAATGACGGGGGCAGGAAAAGCCCTAAGATGGCTGCCAATGAGTCACATCTGGGTGTGCGCAGAACCTGTGACTTGTGTCTACAGGTGACAAGACAGTCACTGTCATGATTATATTTTGTTGTTCGCAGACTGGAGCTGGAGACTAGACACAGGTTTAGAAGAAGTAAGATGCCATGTGTGAGAGGGCCACCTGAGGGGTCAAGTGGGGGCTCTACGATCTCAGAGTGGTCCCCGATGACAGACCAGCAGGACCACGGGTGTCTCAGGAATGAAATTCTGCCAAACAGCACGTAAGCTCAGAAGAGGACCCAGAGAACATAGCTGCCAAAAATAAAAAAGTTTGAAAAGAAAGAAAAGATGGCCATATTTGTACAGCCTTGCAAGACCCTGAGCAGAGGACCCAACTAAGTGATACTTGACTCCCGACCCACAAAAACTAAATCACATTAGGACTGTTTCTAATTTGAAATAATTTGTTACCCTGTAAGAGAAAACTAATAGTGACATATTGTTACCTCGAGCAGTATTTCTCTTTCTGCTGAACTTTGAGCATTATTTCATAGGTTTGCTGGCAGTCTGGCTTTGGCTTTGCTCTCCTGTGAAACATTTATGTGTTTTTCCTATTTTTTTCTGTTGGATGGCTTGTCTTGTCAAATTAAGGATTCTTTGTCTATTATAGATATAAACCCTAGTCATCTCTCTGAATCTACAGCCTCTCTACTGACTTTGTTTATGGTGTCCTGTGCCACTGAATTATTTGGTTTTCATGTAGCCTAATATGTCCATCATTTAAAAAATAACAACAACAACAAAAAGAAAACAAGAGTCTGGATTTACAGTCTTCTATAAGGTTTCCCAACCCCTGTAGTATACAAGAAGTCTCCTTTTCTTTGAGATTTACTGTTTCCTTTCTTAAAGTTAAGTCTTTAATCCATCCGGAAATTATTTTTTCAGATGCTTTGAGATTGCAGGCACTCCCCGATGGACAGTGAACTGTGCAGCACTTAGTTCAGTAACCCAGCTTTTCTCGCTGGAATGCCAACTTTATAAAATAGGTCTGTTGCTCTTCTTGCTAAAAATTACTTCAAAACATTTTTTTTTCAGTTTTTGTCACTTGCAAATACATTATCTTCCTTATTTCCATTATTAAATACAGTTGATTGAAAAGAGAAAAGCTATTTCTTTTTACATATCAGCCACCTTTCCAAATGTTGGGTACAAAGACAAAAAAGAAAAACA
Organism: Tadarida brasiliensis; assembly: GCA_030848825.1. Taxonomy (NCBI): domain Eukaryota; kingdom Metazoa; phylum Chordata; class Mammalia; order Chiroptera; family Molossidae; genus Tadarida; species Tadarida brasiliensis. The sequence goes on along the minus strand of CM061274.1, from coordinate 1,385,615 downwards.
AAAAAACTGAAGTACTTAATAAATGCTAATGATTAAAAAAACCATGTTATATCTACATTGGTAAGGCAAGAAAGTATGCGACTATAGTTCCTTCTAGTCTTCCTCTGATGCCTACAATTTAGGCAAGCTATCACAAAGTGTGTGTCTTCTAATATGAACAGAACACGAGCATTAACGGTTCTTCATTACTATACATACAAAGTAAAATATATTTTATCTTAGAGCAAGATTTACAGAAAGAATAACAGCTAACAACATATACATGCTCAGTCCCTACCTAGTAAAAGTAAAACATGGCCTATTAGTTATCTTAGATTTTTAAAGAAACGTATTTAGATACATTAATTTACCTCTAAATAAAAGTGTTGTCAATCTCCTACCTTGAAAAGTAATCCTTAATTTTCCTTCCATGCCCTATCAGACAATCACTTTGAAATTCACTTGTTTTTAAGCCCAGTAAAAAGGAGCATTCAGCTTCCAGTTCCAGTGCTTCAAATCAAAGTAATGCCAGAGTAACTCGCAAGCCTTGTTCTCCAGGTTTCATAATTGTCCGTTATTTAGCATAGGGCAGGCTTCAATAAGAGACCTTTCCTTCTCATGCCGCTGCCCTGAAGGAAAGGTCCAGGACTTGTGCGGCATCTGCATCTCCATTACACAACTTTCAGCTATGGATACAAGACAGTGACCTCCAGGTTTTTAGCACCTTCTAACCAATGGGCAGCAGAATAACAAGAGGATGGCAAGCACCTTCTTTCTGCAGACCTGATCCAGAAAGTGCACAGAGTACCTTTCACCCACTTCCCATCATGTAGGACTTAGCCACATGACCACACCAGTGGCAAGGAAGGAAACAGAATTACTAACTGAGTCGTCATGCGCCCAGCTCTAACTCAGGAAGCCTCTTAAGGAAGAAGGACTATTAAAAGACACCTGGCTATCTCTACCACCTTTTTGGAGACCAAAATTTATTAAACTGCATTTTTAATATTCCCAAACAACTCTCTTGATCTAACTACCAAGCCCCCTTCTATCTCTGCTCAACAAAAGGTTGCCCTTCTGCTCTGGGCAAAGCCAGAGGAGGAGAATATGATTACTCACACACGATGGCCCCTGTTCACATATAGTTTTCCAACCGCACTTCTGTCCTCTCTTAGCAACCTTAAGTTTAACATGGCTTCTTTTTGTTTTAAGGCTTCCTTCCAGCGAGTTTGCAGCCTCTCCTCTGGGAGAAAATATCTTAAATACACTTATTTGAAATTACTAGAAGCAATACTCCTTTGCTCATTAAAATACACACAGTGCAAAAAAAGTTTTTGAAATATATTTTTATAATTTTTTCAACAATGTTAGAAATCCCATTTAAAAAATAAAAAAGGGAGGAGAAAATGGTGGTGGAGTGAATGGAAGCTACACAGACGATCTCACAGGACCAAACGGGAATTACAACTAAAATAAAGACTAATCGTCGGGAAAAAGCAACAGAAAAGCAGCGGGAGAGAACCATACAACCAGGGACACTGAATGAGCCTGGTAGGATCTGCGGAGGCACGTAAGGGTGGCGGGCTGGGAGCCCACGAGCAGCAGCGGCGCCCGCCCTTGGGGTTGAGAGCCCAAGCTGCTCCACAGCGCAGAGAGCTGGGACAGAGCACTAAATAGCCACAGCCATTCACCTGGGGCTCCGGCAGAGGGAAGGTGGACTGGACTGGAACTCTGTGGGGACACCTGGGATTTGGAGGGCGCTCAGAGTTTGTGCTGAGCCGCGGCCAGAAAGGACAGTGGTGGCCAGCCTGCTCCTTCCCGATTACAAACAACGGCAATCAAGTTTGCTCCTTCCCGGAGCTGTAGCAGCCCCTCCCTCGGATATTCCCAGATGACACAAAGAAATGCAAATTGAGGCTTATTATCAACCAGCATCGGCCCCACCCTTGGGAAATCCTCTTACACTATAAACACCTGAGGGAGTTTCTCATTCAACTGAGATCCTAAGGCTTTTCAAGTAACTGAGGCTAATAGCCTCCAGGCAAAAAGCTAGAGCATAACTGAATTTTCCTGAGCTTGCAAATCTACCCAGGGAAGTGAGACTTGACAGTGGTGTTTAAGGAGGGCCCTCCACGCTCATCCATACCCAGTAGAGGGAGCCACAAATAGCAGAACACTACCACCCACAGGGAAAATTTGGCAGGCTCCAAAACCCACTGAGATGGCAAAAATGGTGAAACAAAGAAACAGATCCCAAATGAAAGAACAAGAGAACTCTACCAAGGATGAGATAAATGAAATGCAATTAAGCAAATTATCAGAGGTAGAGTTCAGAGCCATGATCTTGAGGAAACTAAACAGCATGAGTAAGGACACTGACACCATGAAAAACAACCAAGTGGAAATAAAGAATGACATAGCAGAAATAAAGAACACATTGAAAGGACTGACCAGCAGAGTAGAGGAAGTGGAGGACCGGATCAGTGAATTAGAAGACAGAGTAGAAAAAATCAATCAATCAGAAAACCAAAAGGAAAAAACAATGAAAAAACAGGAAGATAGCTTAAGAGAACTGTGGGACAACTGGAAACGTAATAACATTCGCATCATAGGAGTCCCCGAAGAAGAAGAAAATGAGCAAGGGTTAGAGAATATATTTGAAGAAATAGTGACAGAAAACTTCCCTAACCTGGTGAAGGAAGAAGGCATTCAAGTTCAAGAAGCACAGAGAGCCCTAAGTAAGAAGAACCCAAGCAGGCCCACACCAAGACACATAATAATTAAAATGCCAAAAATTAAAGACAAAGAGAGAATCCTAAAGGCAGCAAGAGATAAGCAACAGGTTACCTACAAAGGAACCCCCATAAGGCTTTCAGCTGACTTCTCAATAGAAACACTACAGGCCAGAAGGGAATGGCATGAAGTAATCAAGGTCATGAAAAACAAGGATCTGAATCCCAGACTACTCTATCCAGCAAGGCTATCATTCAAAATAGAAGGGCAAATAAAGAGCTTCTCAGACAAAAAAAAAAAGGCTAAGGGAATATATTAGCACCAAACCAGCACTGCAAGAAATGTTAAAAGGACTGCTGTAATTAGTAGAAGAAATGGGAAGAAAAATATAACCACACTGAACAAAAATGGCAATCAATAAGTACATATCAATAATCACCTTAAATGTAAATGGACTGAACGCTCCAATAAAAAGACACAGAGCAGCTGACTGAATAAGAAAGCATGATTCACATATATGTTGTCTACAAGAGACCCACCTCACAACAAAAGACTCACATAGGTTGAAAGTAAAGGGATGGAAAAAAATCTTCCAAGAAAACGGAAAGGAAAAAAAAAGCTGGGGTAGCAATACTCATATCTGATAAATTAGATTTCATATTGAAGACCATAACTAGAGACAAAGAAGGCCACTACATAATATTGAAAGGATCTATCCACCAGGAAGATATAACCTTGGTAAACATATATGCACCCAATATCGGAGCACCAAAATATATTAAAAATCTTCTGGAGGACTTCAAAGGAGAAATCGACCACAATACAATCAGAGCAGGAGACTTCAACACCCTGCTGACATCACTGGATAGATCATCTAGACAAAAAATTAACAAGGAAACAGAAATTCTAAACGAAGCACTAGATCAAATGGATTTAATAGATATACACAGAGAATTACACCCCAAAACTGCAGAATTCACATTCTTCTCAAGTGCACATGGGACATTCTCAAAGATAGACCATATGTTAGGGCACAAACTAAGTCTCTACAAGTTCAAGAAGATTGAAATCATATCAAGCATCTTTTCAGATCACAATGGCATGAAACTAGAAATCAACTGCAACAAGAACATGCAAAGACATTTGAACACATGGGGGCTAAATAGCATGTTACTGAACAATGAATGGGTTACCATGGAGATCAAGGAAGAATTAAAAAACTTCCTGGAAACCAATGAAAATGAACACACAACAACAAAAAATCTATGGGATGCAGCAAAAGCAGTTCTGAGAGGGAAATTCATAGCACTACAGGCCCACCTCAAGAAAGAAGAAAAATTTCTAATTGACTACCTAACCTCACAACTTAAAAGAACTAGAAAGCAAACAAAAAGAAAACCATAGATCAAGTAGAAGGAAGGAAATAGTAAAGATCAAAGCAGAAATAAACGACATGGAGACCAAAAAAAGAATTCAAAGGATCAATGAAACAAAGAGCTGGATTTTTGAAAAGATAAACAAGATTGATGGACCCTTAGCTAGACTCACCAAGAAACAAAGAAACAGAACCCAAATACACAAAATCAGAAATGAAAGAGGAGAAGTAACAACTGACACCACAGAAATACAAAGGATCGTTAACAAATACTATGAACATTTATATGGCAACAAATTCGAAAATCTAAGCGAAATGGACACATTTCTAGAAACAAATAGTCTCCCAAAACTGAACCGGGAAGAAATAGAAAACTTGAACAGGCCAATAACAACAAAGGAAATTGAAGATGTAATCAAGACCCGCCAGCAAACAAAAGCCCAGGCCCCGACGGCTTCATGGGGGAGTTTTACTGAACATTCAAAGAAGAACTAACACCCATTCTCCTCAAACTATTCCAAAAAATTCAAGAAGAAGGAAGACTTCCAAACTCGTTTTATGAGGCCAGCATAATCCTAATTCCAAAACCAGAAAAAGACACTACAAAGAAAGAAAACTACAGGCCAATATCCCTGATGAACATAGATGCCAAAATCCTGAACAAAATACTAGCAAATTGGATCCAGCAATACATCAAAAAAATTATTCATCATGACCAAGTGGGATTCATCCCAGGGATGCAAGGCTGGTACAATATCCACAAATCAATAAATGTGATACATCACATAAACAAAATGAAAGATAAAAACCATATGATCATATCAATAGACGCTGAAAAAGCATTTCACAAAATCCAGCACCCATTTCTGATAAAAACGCTCAGCAATTTGGAAATAGAGGGATCATATCTCAACATTATAAAGTCCATATATGAAAGACCTACAGCCAACATCACACTCAATGGACAAAAACTAAAAGCATTTCCCTTAAGAACAGGAACAAGACAGGGATGCCCACTTTCGCCACTCTTATTTAACATAGTACTGGAAGTCTTAGCCACAGCAATCAGACATGAAGAAAAAATAAAAGGGATCCAAATTGGAAAGGAGGAAGTCAAACTGTCATTATTCACAGATGACATGATATTATACATAGAAAACCCTAAAGACTCCATCAAAAATCTACTAGACTTAATAAATGAATTTGGCAAAGTAGCAGGATACAAAATTAACGTCAAGAAATCAACGGCATTCTTATACACCAATGATGAACTCACAGAAAGAGAAACTAAAAAAACAATCCCATTTACCATAGCGGCAAAAAAATTAAGATACCTAGGAATAAACTTAACCAAAGAAGTAAAGGACCTCTTCACAGAAAACTACAGGTCATTGAAAAAACAAATAGAGGAAGATATAAAAAAGTGGAATCACATACCTTGTTCATGGATTGGAAAAATTAACATCATTAAAATGTCCATACTACCCAAAGCAATCTATAGATTTAACGCAATCCCCATCAAAATACCAACGACATATTTCACAGAACTAGAACAAATACTTCAGAAGTTCATATGGAACCAAAAAAGACCCCGAATAGCTACAGCAATCTTGAAAAAGGACAAAGTAGGCGGGATCACAATACCGGACATCAGGTTATACTACAAAGCTACTGTAATCAAAACAGCCTGGTACTGGCACAAGAACAGGCACATAGATCAATGGAATAGAACAGAGAACCCAGAAATTGCCCCAAAACATTATGCTCAATTAATATTCGACAAAGGTGGCAAGAGCATACAATGGAGTAAAGACAGCCTCTTTAATAAATGGTGTTGGGAAAATTGGAAAGCTACATGCAAAAAAATGAAACTGGACCATCAACTTACACCATACACAAGAATAAACTCAAAATGGATAAAAGACTTAAATGTGACTCGTGAATCCATAAAAATCCTAGAAGAAAATGTAGGCAACCAAATTTCAGACATCATACGCAGCAGAATTTTCACTGATATATCACCTAAGGCAACAGAAACAAAGGAAAAAATGAACACATGGGACTACATCAAACTCAAAAGCTTCTGCACAGCAAAAGAAACAACCATCAAAGTGGAAAGGCTACCCACTGTATGGGAGAGCATAATTGCCAATGATATATCAGATAAGGGATTAATTTCCAAAATATATAGAGTGCTCATACACCTCAACAAAAGGAAGACAAAGAACCCAATTAAAAAATGGGCAGAGGAACTAAATAGGCACCTCTCCAAACAGGACATACAAATGGTCAAGAGACATATGAAGAAATGCTCAACATCACTAATCATCAGAGAGATGCAAATTAAAACAACAATAAGGTATGACCTCACACCTGTCAGAATAGCCGCCATCAACAAAGCATCAAACAACAAGTGTTGGCGAGGGTGTGGAGAAAAGGGGACTCTAGTACACTGCTGGTGGCAATGCAGACTGGTGCAGCCACTATGGAAAACACTATGGTGTTACCTCAAAAAATTAAAAATTGAATTACCATTTGACCCAGTGATCCCACTCCTAGGAATATACCCCAAGAAGCCTGAAACACCAAGCAGAAAGAATATATGTACCCCCATGTTCATAGCAGCGCTATTCACAATAGCTAAGATCTGGAAACAGCCCAAGTGTCCATCAGTAGACGAATGGATAAAAAAGCTGTGGTACATATCCACAATGGCGTACTATGCAGCTTTAAGAAAGAACGATCTCTTATCCTTTGCATCGACATGGGAGGACCTGGAGAGTATTATCCTAAGCGAAACAAGCCAAGCAGAGAAAGACAAATATCATATGATCTCACTTATTTCTGGAATATAATGAACATAACAGTCTGAGGAACAGGGTACTCCCAGAGACGTGGAAGTAGGGTACAGACTGACAATTGCCAGAAGAGCGGGTGGGGGAGGGGAGCGATGAACCACAGAACTTGTACGCATGTACTCATAACCAATGGACATGGACAACAAAACTGGGGACAGGGCAGGGAGGGAGGGGGAGGAGGGTGTCAATGGGGGAAAAGGGGGAAACATCTGTAACAAAAGTAAATAAATAAAAAATAAAATAAAATAAAATAAATAAAATATTAAGCAAAAAATAAAAAAGAAATGTATTTGTACAAGCATTGCTTTCATAAATGACAAATAATTGAGAATCAATTTATTTAATTTGCTGACCAGCAACATTAAAAAATGTGCATTTTTTAAAACTTTATGCAGGTAGGTATCAGGTGAAGCATTCTTTTTTTTTTTTTGGTGAATCCTCACCCGAGGATATTTTTTTCCATGGATTTGGAGAGTAGAAGGCAGGGAGGGAGAGAGAGGGAAACACTGATGTGAGAGCGACATGGATTGGCTGCCTCCCACAACTGCCTGTAAGAGCCTTCAGTGTGCAGGCTGATGCTCTAACCACGGAGCAGCACCAGACAGGGCAGGTGAAGCTTTCTTTAAGACACATTTGAAAACAAAATAAGGGCTCACATGAAGATCCCTTAATTTAAACAGAAGCTCAGTTCATTTAAACGTTTTAAATGATTTAAGGGAACTGTAAAAAGGAACGTACTGCATGAAGAAAGTATACCTGACAAAGTATTTTAAGACCCCTAGTATTCTGCAAGAAGTGTTGAGACTTATTACTTTAGGTATAATTTTTGAGACGTTCATTAATTTAGCTAATGATAGGGAAGTACCAGGTGTTCCCGATGATATTATCTCAATAGAAAAAACCTTTATATCTTTGTTGACTAATAATGACTTCTTCAACATAATTCTGAATCACAAGGCAAGTGTGCCTAGAACCATTAAATGACATATCAATCATGTATATTATTAAAAATTAACACCTGTACATGTTTAATGATTAGTAAAAACTGACATGGGACCTGTAAGACCTGATGCTACATTGCCTACAACTGCTTCCACGTATCATAGGTCAGTTGCCACGACTCCATATATGAGGAAAGCCTACTTCAATGCACTCTTCTGAATTCTTGGATGGTAGGTAGCCCTAGTCTTTCCTTAACACACCACCACCTTTTCTGAGTGTTTTTAAGTTCCATTTTGGCCTAAGGACTTCATTAATAATACAAACACATTTAAATTCTGAAATTCAAGCAAAGAAACCGAGATGATAAATAATAACAACAACAAACCAGGAAATCACTAGAGAAATCAAAAGTCTGAGCAACCCAGGGCTTTTTTTTATTAGAGCTGTAAATCACATCACCAAAAGGGAATATGGGGAGGTTTGCAATCAGGTCTAACTGAGTGGCAGCATGGAAATAATTGCAGAGGCAGCGCCAATGACACTCAGAGGATTGCCGCCACAAGTGACGTCTGTCAAGCATTTGTATGACAGCTGCACTACAAAGCAGCTTTTTATAGTTCTGGACATTTCGATTAATTATACTTCTATAAATAATCTACAGGTGTTGATCTACAGCTGAAAGCTCCATTCATTTAAGGTAGAAACTGGTGTCCTGACACTGAAGCAAATGGCCTAAGACCACCTCCCAACATCAAAAACCCCATCAATAAGATTGCAAAGAGGCTCCCCCCAAAATGGAAAGTGACCTTTCCACTTCATGTAGAACATTTCCTAGTTTAGTTTCTTTTAAACCTTCCCTTCTAAATCCCCCTCCCAAATGTCCTGTGTCTTCTGTGGGTCAACAATTAAATCATCAATGATCTGGCTTCTCTCAGAGGAATGCAAATCTGTCCACCACATTGTACACTTTCTAGAAACAGATCAAGGGAACCAGAATAAAATGTGCTGCATTCAACCCCCGGTGCAAATGGGTAGCCCTGCAGTGGCTACAACTTCCAAGTTGAAACGGACAGCTCCACAAACACTAACAGGACGCCCCTGCCAAAAGTTCACGAACTACAGATGCATGTGGTGTCACAACAAGCAGTCGTGTGCCAAGATTCTTGGGCTGAAGTTAACCACTGAAAGACAAGAAGGGAAACGTGGAAAATCCATCCTCATGAAACCAGAGCTCACTGGGAGCACAGCATTTAACACTTTCAATTACAAGCCTTTGGGAAGGAAGATCAGGGTCATGACAAAACCGAAGATGCTGATAAAAGTCTCCACACTGTAACTCAGGACTAAGATGACAAGATAAGAATCATAATGGAGGCAAAAGGCTTGTCTGGAATTTAAAACAACTGTAGCTTGGTATTTTATGAGGAGGATGAGTCCAAGGTCCCCTCACACTCGCACTGCTCTATCTGCCTGGCAACATCTGACGAGGGGCATAAAAGAGGAAGGAGGCCTGGAGGTGAAGAGGAAAGAGGAAGAGGAGGGAAAACTAGAGTGGCAGCATGCTCCTTGAGAGCTTGAAGGTTTATTTCTTTTCTCCCATATTCTATTCTGGTTTAGCACACTTCAATTTATTCCTCCAATTCTGGGGGCCTCAAATATTTGAACAAGGAAAAAAAATGAAAGAAGAATCTCATTAACAGAGAATTCTTCTTAAAGCTTTGTAAATGTACAAAAAATGCAATTTCACAGAGAAGCCATTCAATTCCTGGCTCTCCTGCCATTGATTTTACTCTATAATAATATTTCCTAACAATTACAATATGATAAGGATGTTAAATACATCATCTTATTCAGGCCCCATGACAACTCTGTGAGGTCAGTACAGGACTCCCACAGCAACTTCACACAGCTAGCCTGTGGTGGACCAAGGCATCCAACCTCAAGCCCTATGTTTAACTTACATTCTATCCTTAGCCCTATACTGGACACACTTAGAAGAGGTATTTTCTGTACAACATAGAACTCAAGTCCTTCTAACTTAGATCACAAGCCCCGGCTGTTTCAAAGGCGAGTTTAGAGCGAACCACCTAGCGGATTGTGACCACTCTCGAAGGACCAGACTGGATATATGCAGTGGGTCGGATGAAGATGGAGGGTAAGGAGGGCCAGTGGCTAAATTGACAGCTGAGCTTAACCTGTTAAAATTATATATAGAGAATGAACTCACAGCACAGTGACACAGAACAGAGGACCTAGAACAAGCCACCACTGATCAAAGCAGAGCAAGTTAGAATGTAAATAAAAGGCAATACTGCCTTCTCTTGATGTTTAGGGCAACTAGCTCACCCTGGTGGACAGAAAACATAACTACGCAACCACCACTTTCTTCCACACTACCACCTCCTTAAAACACTGCGCTGACACTGGAGAAAGGGTTTAGCCCTAGATGGCCTTGATGATTTAAGTTTGAGCAAATTTTCTGAGCAGATCTTCAAGGCATATACAGCTGCTATCTGTATTGTGTTAGCAATCCTAAACCTGAAAATTTGTCCATACAATGTGGGAAGCTTCTGAAAGATTCTTAAACTCGAAATTAAAACCAAGAATCTGCTGAAAACAATGTAACAAGAATCATTATTTATAAATGAGTTTCTGTTGTGCAGTAGAGTCAATTCTAAAAGATTACAGTAGCAATTTTTCAATCTGGTAGAAATCACCTAAACTCTAACAAAACCTAACTACAAAAATATTTACTGCAATATTTATTTTTATATAAATATTTTTTGAGTACCTACTATGTAATAGGCACTACGGTTGATACTAAATATAGAACAGGCTACTGTATTGTTATGCAGAAAATCAAAATACTGTCATGCAATAGAGACCCTATATATAGCAAGTTCAGATCTAGTAATCAAAGGACACCACTCCAGAAAACTGTAAACAACCCAAATTTCCATCAGTAGTAGACAGCTCAAATGTCTATCAATCACAGTACAACAGAATACTAGACAGACATTAAAAGTAGCAGATACAATTGTAATTGCTAATATAAAAGATATACAACATATACCACAAACTTGAGAAAAGCAAGGTAAGAAGAGAATATATATGATTCTATGTATATAAATTTCTTAAGGCAAATATTTAGATGTGGGTATATACATTAAAAATACACCCCAAAATGATTAACAGTGAGTATTTTCAGGAAGAGGAATTTGGAGTGGGGAGACTCTATATTCCATTTAATGTATATACGTGTGTGTGTATGTGTATGTACTCCTTTTATTTAAACAATGAAATTTTATTTTTAATATATAATATAAATAAAAGCCAAATCAGTATGACAGAAAACATGGGCCTTCTACTCCTGATCTATCTGAAACTGTTATAATTCTAACTTACAGATTTAATATACAGACTCTCGCTTAGAGAAAGTGGTAATAAAATGACCATTTAAGAAAGCACTCTTTGTGGATAACATTTGGCTTGATGTTAAATATGGCACAGCCATCTCCTATGATTCATGACACCCTCTACCCCCAGTTCAGCTTTCATTGTAAAAACCGACCCATCTGTTCTCTGTAAGGTACAGGTATGAGGATAACTATTCCAACTTCTACATAAAACCATTTGTGAAACAACTGGAGAGGACATATCAAATTCATTCAATCGACAAAGTTAAAACTGGGTCTCCTCCCACCATCACTAACACTCAAATGCCCTTCCCACAGAGGAATGTTCAGATCTCTCAAGCAGATTCCTCAACTACAAATGTCCTATGTGCTAATGACCTAAATTTACTAAACATGCAAACAAACATTTTAAAAAGGACTCCAGCCTGGCCGGTGTGGCTCAGTGGTTGAGCGTCGACCCATGCACCAAGAGGTCACCAGTTCGATTCCCTGTCAGGGTACATGCCAAGTTGTGGGCCCAATCCCTAGTAGGGAGCATGCAGGAGGCGGCCGGTTGATGTTCTCTCTCATCAATGTTTCTATCTCTCTCTCCATCTCCCTTTCTCTCTCTCTAAAATCAATAAAGAAAAAAAAAATTTTTTTTTTAATAAAAAGGACTCCAATGACTCAAAAGTAAACATACTTCAGAAGAATTCAGACAAATAAATCTAATATTGAGTGGCATTTTCCAGTCCAGGTTGAAGACCCCATCTCCAAAATTAGCAAACCACATGGAAGTAGGGAACAGACTAATGAACCTCAGAGGGAAGGGGGGGGTGGCAGGAAGAGATAAACCAAAGAACTGGACACAGGCAATAGTGAGGTGAAGGCTGGGGGGTGGGGGTGGGGGCAAGAGTGGGGTAGAGGGGGTCAGTGAGGGAAAAAAGGAGGGATATCTGTAATACTTTGAACAATAAAGAGACATTTAAAAAAATTAGCAAACCAAAAAAATATGTTCACTCTATGTATGAGGCAGTTAAAAAATAAGCCTATTTTTTAGTTCTTACCTAATACAGCATGATTTTCTTGCTCCTGACTCTTTCCCAAAAAGGCCATCATTTCTGAATATGTATTAGTCCACCAAGGATTATACTTCAAAACCTGCTCAACTGCTTCATCTTCAAAAAAGTCAGCTCTAGAAAAAAACAATGAATGTCAGTTGGGCTTGTTATACAGACTTAGCCTGGTTTTCATTTAAAAAAATTTTATAACTCACTACATTTGCACTAGAAATATAGATTAATTCATAGTACATTTCAAGGAAAGACTGAGCACTGCACCTACCTCCTTTATGGTTAGAAAAGCAGGCATCTAACTGAAAGGATATCTGACATTTATGATCTCTTTAAAGGGAAGGTACACAGAAGACCAGCCTTGCCCGGAAGCCCCATCCCTTGCACTACAGTGACCTGGGATGAAGAAACAACACGAAAAGGACTGAGGCCTAGAACTTGTGCTAGGTTTGGAAATATCACAGATTCTGGTCAAGTTATAACAGTGAAAATAATCCTTTAACTCCACCAACAAAGAAAAATAAACACATTAGTAGAAAATTTAGGATACTGGATATCCCCACAGGCTACACACACACACACACACACACACACACACACACACACATCACTGTTTAGCTTGTGCACTCATATTTTCTACCAAGATACAATCTATTTTATTTAGCTATGCTAATCTTAATAGGTCTTTCATTTAAAACTACTGAAAAATAAAAAAGTAACTTTTGTAGAGAACAAAAATTAATTTTCCTGCACTCAGTTTCTCAGTTTTAACTGGAAAAATAACTGCTATATTCAAAATATATTCTTGAAGGACACTTGTTCAGAAAATATGCTATCCCTCATTCAAAGTTGGAAATTGGTATTCTTGTGGAAAGAATTACAAAAAGCATGACTCACAGTGAAAAATTCATTTATATTTTAGTTAATTAGAAACTCTAGGGATTGGATGGGGTTTTTTTTGTTGTTTTGCTTTTTGTTTTTTTTATTAATTTATTTTTGTTACAGATGTTTCTCCTTTTCCCCCCATTGACACCCTCCTCCCCATCCCCCCATCGCCACCCTATCCGCAGCTTTGTTGTCTATGTCCATCGGTTATGCATACATGCATATAAGTTCTGTGGTTTATCTCTTCCCTCTCCCACTACCCACTCTTCTGAAGATTGTCAGACTGGCCCTACTTCTGTGACTCTGGGTCTATTTTGTTCATCAATTTGTTTAGTTCATTATATTCCAGAAATAAGTGGGAACATGTGATATTTGTGTTTCTCTGCTTGGCTTGTTTCGCTCAGCATAATACTTTCCAGGTCCCTCCATGTCGTCTCAAAGGATAAGAGATCTTTCTTTCTTACAGCCGCATAGTATTCCATTGTGTACATGTACCACAGCTTTTTTATCCACTCCTCTACTGATGGACACTTGGATTGTTTCCAGATTTTAGCTATTGTAAATAGTGTTGCTGTGAACACTGGGATACATATATTCTTTCTGATTGGTGTTCCAGGGTATATTCCTGGAAGTGGGATCACTGGGTCAAATGGCAGTTCAATTTTTAATTTTTTGAGGTAACACCATAGTGTTTTCCATGGTGGCTGCACCAGTCTGCATTCCCACCAGCAGTGTACTAGAGTACCCTTTTCTCCACACCTTCGCCAGCACTTGTTGTTTAATTATTTGCTGATGGCAGCCATTCTGACAAGTGTGAAGTGATACCTCATTGTTGTTTTAATTTGCATCTCTCTGATGATTAGTGACGTTGAGCATTTTTTCAAATGTCTCTTAGCCATCTTTATGTCCTGTGTGGAGAGTTGTCTCTTTAGGTCCTCTGCCCATTTTTTAAATGGGGTTGTCTTTCTTTTGTTGAGTTGTGTGAGTACACTATATATTTTGGAAATTAACCCCTTATCTGATGTATCATTGGCAATTATGCTCTCCCATATAGTGGGACCCCTTTCCATTTTAATGGTTGTTTCTTTTGCTGTGCAGAAGCTTTTGAGTTTGATGTAGTCCCGTGTGTTCATTTTCTCTTTTGTTTCTCTTGCCTTATGTGTTGTATTAGTGAAAATTCTGCTGCGTATGATGTGTGAAATTTTGTTGCATGCGTTTTCTTCTAGGATTTTTATGGATTCACGAGTCACATTTAAGTCTTTTATCCATTTTGAGTTTATTCTTGTGTATGGTGTAAGTTGGTGGTCTAGCTTCATTTTTTTGCATGTAGCTGTTCAATTTTCCCAACACCATTTATTAAAGAGGCTGTCTTAACTCCACTGTATGCTCTTGCCACCTTTGTCGAATATTAATTGAGCATATTGTCTTGGGTCAATTTCTGGGTTCTCTGTTCCATTCCATTCATCCATATCCCTGCTCTTGTGCCAGTACCAGGCTGTTTTAATTACAATGGCTTTGTAGTATAACCTGATATCTGGTATTGTGATCTCTCCTACTTTGTTCTTATTTTTCAAGATTGCTGTGGCTATTCGGGGCCTTTTTTGATTCCATATAAACTTTTGGAGTATTTGTTCTTGTTCTGTGAAGTATATCGTTGGTATTTTGATGGGAATTGCATTGAATCTATAGATAGCTTTGGGTAGTATAGACATTTTAATGATGTTAATTCTTCCAATCCATGAACACGGTATATGCTTCCATTTTTTTATATCTTCCTATATTTCTTTATTCAATGATCTGTAGTTTTCTGTGAAGAGATCCTTTACTTCTTTGGTTAAGTTTATTCCTGGGTATCTTAATTTTTTTTTCTGCAATGGTAAATGGGATTTTTTTTTTAGTTTCTCTTTCTGTGAATTCATTGTTGGTGTATAGGAATGTCATCGATTTCTTGACATTAATTTTGTATCCTGCTACTTTGCCAAATTCATTTATTAAATCTAGTAGATTTTTGATGGAGTCTTTAGGGTTTTCTATGTACAATATCATGTCATCTGCAAATAATGACAGTTTCACTTCCTCCTTTCCAATTTGGATCCCTTTTATTTTTTCTTCATGTCTAACTGCTGTGGCTGAGACATCCAGTACTATGTTATATAAGAGTGGCGAAAGTGGACATCCCTATCTTATTCCCGTTCTTAAGGGAAATGCTTTTAGTTTTTGCTCAGTGAGTATGATGTTGGCTGTAGGTTTTTCATATATGGCCTTTATTATGTTGAGATATGATACCTCTCTTCCCACATTGCTGAGAGTCTTTATCAAAAATGGGTGCTGGATTTTGTTGAATGCTTTTTCAGCATCTACTGACATGACCATATGGTTTTCATCTTTCATTTTGTTTATGTGGTGTATCACATTTATTGATTTGTCAATACTGTACCATCCTTGCATCCGTGGGATGAATCCCACTTGTTCATGGTGAATAATTTTTGTGATGTATTGCTGGATCCGATTTGCTAATACTTTGTTAAGGATTTTGGCATCTGTGTTCATCAGGGATATTGGCCTGTAGTTTTCTTTCTTTGTAGTGTCTTTATCCGGTTTAGGAATTAGGATTATGCTGGCCTCAAAAAATGAGTTTGGAAGTTCTCCCATCTTCTTGGATTTTTTGGAATAGTTTGAGGAGAATGGGTATTAGATCTTCTTTGAATGTTCGGTAAAACTCCCCCCATGAAGCTATCTGGGCCTGGGCTTTTGTTTGCTGGGAGTTTCTTAATTACATCTTCAATTTCCTTTGTTGTTATTGGTCTGTTCAAGTTTTCTATCTCTTCCCGGTTCAGTTTTGGGAGACTGTGTGTTTCTAGAAATTTGTCCATTTTGCCTAGATTGTCCAATTTGTTGGCGTATAATTGTTTACAGTATGTTTCAATGATCCTTTGTATTTCTGTGGTGTCAGTTGTTACTTCTCCTCTTTCATTTCTGATTTTATTTGGGTCCTCTCTTTTTGTTTCTTGGTGAGTATGGCTAATGGTCCACCGATCTTGTTTATCTTTCAAAGAACTAGCTTTTTGTTTCATTGATCTTTTGAACTGATTTTTTAGTCTCTGTGTCATTTATTTCTGCTCTGACCTTTACTATTTCTTTCCTTCTACTTGCTCTCGTTTTTTCTTTTTGTTCTCTTTCTAGTTCTTTAAGTTGTAAGGTTAGAGAGTCAATTAGAAATTTTTCTTGTTTCTTGAGGTAGGCCTGTAGTGCTATGAACTTCCCTCTCAGGACTGCTTTCACTGGGTCCCATAGATTTTGTGTTGTTCTGTGTTTGTTTTCATTGGTTTCCAGGAAGTTTTTAATTTCTTTCTTGATCTCGTTGGTAACCCATTCATTGTTTAATAACATGCTATTTAGCCTCCAAATGTTTGAATGTTTTTGTGTTTTTGTTGTAATTGAGTTCTAGTTTCATGCCATTGTGATCCGAGAAGATGCTTGATGTGATTTCAATTTCCTAGAATTTGTAGAGACTTACTTTGTGTCCTATCATGTGGTCTATCTTTGAGAATGTCCCGTGTACACTTGTGAAGAATGTATATTCTGCAGCTTTGGGGTGAAATGTTCTGTAAATATCAATGAAGTCCAACTGATCTAGGTCGTCATTTAAGGACTCTACGTCCTTGTTAATTTTTGTCTAGAAGATCTATCCAGTGGTATCAGTGGGGTGTTAAAGTCATCCACTATGATCGTATTGCTATTGATCTCTCCCTTGAAATCCTCCAGAAGTTTTTAAATATATTTTGGTGCTCCCATATTTGGTGTGTATATGTTTACCAGGGTTATATCCTCTTGTTGGATTGATCCTTTTAATATTATGTAGTGACCTTCTTTGTCTCTTATTATGGCCCTTGTTTTGAAGTCTATCTTGTCAGATATGAGTATTGCTACAACAGCTTTTTTATTCATTTCCATTTGCCTGGAAACTTTTTTTCCATCCCTCCACTTTCATCCTGTGTGAATCTTTTGTTGTGAGGTGGGTCTCTTGTAGACAGCACATATATGGGTTGTGTTTTCTTATCCAATCAGCTACCCCATGTCATTTGATTGGAGCATTTAAGCCATTTACATTTAAAGTAATTATTGATAGATAGTTATTAGTTTCCATTGTAATTTTATGCCTGTGTTCCTCTCTCTCTCTCTGTTTCTTCTTCTTCTTACAACAGTCCCTTCAGCATTTCTTGCAGTGCTGGTTTGGTGGTGGTAAATTCCTTTAGCTTTTATTTATTTATTTTTATCTATGAAGCTCTTTATTTCTCCTTCAATTTTGAATGATAGCCTTGCTAGACAGAGTAGTGTTGGATTCAGACCCTTGCCTTGCATTACTTTGTACACTTCATGCCACTCCCTTCTGGCCTGTAGTGTTTCTATTGAGAAATCAGCTGTCAGTCTAATGGGATCTCCCTTGCAGGTAACTTTCTGTCTCTCTCTTGCTTCCTTTAAGATTCTTTCTTTGTCTTTGATGTTTGCCATTTTTATTATGATGTGTCTAGCTGTGGGTCTTTTGGGGTTCATCTTGCTTGGGACTCTCTGTGTTTCCTGGACTTGTGTGACTTTTTCTTTCACCCATTTAGGGAAGTTTCTGTCATTATTTCTTCAAACAGGTTCTCTTGCTGTCTCTGATTCTTCTCCTTCCAGTACACCTATAATGCGAATGTTGTTACGTTTTGTATTGTCCCACAGCTCCCTTAAACTCTCCTCTTGCTTTTTAATTTTTTTCCCCATTTGCTGCTCTATTTGGGTGTTTTTTTCTACCTTGTCTTCTAACTTGCTGATTCGGTCTTCAGTTTCTTCTAATCTACTACTGAACCCTTCTAAGGTATTTTTCATAACAGCTATATCATTCTTTATTTCCTCTTGATTTTATGCATAGCTTCTACCTCTTTTTTTAAGCTGAAGTAGTTCCCAGTGAGCTCTTCATAATTCTTTTTAAGTTTCTTGCAGTTCTCACCAAATTGTTTGAGCACCCTTATAATCATTGCTTTGAATTCTTTATCTGACAAGTTGCTTTTTTCTAGTTCCTGTAGTTCCTTTTCTGGTGATTCCTCTCTTTTTTTCATTTGGGTGTTGTTTCTTTGTCTCACCATTTTAGCAATCTGGTAGTTCTAAGCCCAGTGAGGGATGTTGGAGTGTGTAGGCAGGTAGGTGTGTATCAACTAAGGCTGCTATGCCTGCCAGCCTGATTTGGTGTATGGCACCTCTTGCCTGCTATGGGTCCTGGGGGATTGACACCTGGCGGCTGGTATTGGTCTGTCGTGCAGTTCTTGGCTCCCCGAGACTTGCTGCTGCTTGGGCTGGGGCACCGCTCCTGATCAGCTTCTGCTGATGCTGCTGGGGATGGGTCTCAGCTGCCGATATGTGCTGCTGATGCCTGGGGTGTGTGGGTTTGTCTGGTGCCCTGCTGGGGTGCGTGGGTCCCGCTGGTATGTTGCTGGGGTGCTTGGGGTTCCGCTAGTACCCTGTTGGGCTGCGTGGGGTCCACTGGTGCCCTTCTGAGGTTTTTGGGTTCCTCTGGTATGCTGCTGGGGTGCATGGGTCCCTCTGGTACTCTTCTGGGGTGCGTGGCTCCTGCTGGTGTGCTATTGGGGTGCCCTGTTCCTGGTGGGGCTCAGCTCCTGATCAGTCGCTGCTGGGGGCTAGTGTCAGCTGCCGGTTTGCACTGCTACTGCTGCTGCTGTTGCCAGGGGGTGCTCTCAGGTCTCAATCCTTTACTGCTGTTGGGGGCTGAGGATGCTCCTCACCTGAGACTTAGCTGCTGCTGGGGGAAGGGGCTCCACTCCAACTCCACTGCTGCAGTAGTCAGGGGCAGGTCTCAGCTGCCCTAGTCCTGCTGCTTGGGCTGGGGCATCAGCCTTTGCTGATGCCACTAGGGATGGTTTCAGGTGCCAGTCTGAGCTGCTAATGCCTATTGGGATTGGGGCTCTCCTTCTGCCCAGTTACTGTTGCTGTGGGGGTAGGTGCTGGGCTCCCAAGCTGGTGCTAGTGCTGCCCTGAGCCTGGGAGAGCCACCGCTGCTGTTGGGGGTGGGGCTCCAGCTCCCAGCTGGCACCTTGATAGCGCTGCTACTGTGCACTGACTGTGTTGACACAGCTGAGTCCACTGGACCAATGGTGCAAGGCGCTCTGGTGGACTCAGGTTGCTCGGCCCTAGCCGCTCTATTTCTTCCTCCCAGGGAAGACTCAGGATCTTCCAAAATGGCAGGGCCTCCCGGCCACGCAGGGGAAAGTTCGCTGACGTGCTGCTTACCACGGGAGCCATTGCTTTCCGTCCACAGCACAGGAACCTTCTGCCCCGTGTCTCTGCACTGTTCAAGGTTCATCGTCCACAGTCACATTCACTCACACTCTCTCTCACACTCTCATGCACTCATCCTCGCTCTGGTCCTGCCCGCCGCCATCTTTTTTTTTCTGGATGTTTTGATAAATTAGATTTTCTAGCAGATAGTTTTATGACCTTAAATACTTTTTTCTTTCAAGTGAGATATTGAAATCTTTCTTTTTTCCTTACTGTTTTTAGAGAGAGAAGAAGGGAGAGGGAGAGAGAGATGGAAACATCGATGAGAGAGAACATCAATTAACTGCCTCCTGCATGCCCCCCACTGGGGATCGGGCCCACAACCTGGGCATGTGCCCTGACCGGGAATGGAACTGGCGACCTCTTTTTGGTGCATGGGTTAACACTCTACCACTGAGCCACACCAGCCAGGGAAGATACTGAAATCTTTTTATAATTGGAAATATCACAGATAAGATCTTTGCGCCCTGGCCAGTTTGGCTCAGTGGTTAGAGTGTCGGTCCGCGGACCAAAGAGTTGCAGATTTGATTCCGGTCAAGGGCACATATCTCAGTTGCAGTTCATCCCTGGCCCTGGTTGGGGTCCTGCAGGAGGCAACCGGTTGACGTGTCCCTCTCACATCGATGTTTCTCTGCTCTCTCCCCTTCCCTCCCACTCTATCTGAAGATAAATGGAAAAATATCCTCGGGTGAGGATTAAAAAAAAAGTTCTTCGGATGTGCCAAGCACTACACTATTGCTTCTCATTCACTATTTTTTGTGAATCCTCACACAATCCCCATGGGCAGAGGACACTCCCTGCCCATGTAACATGGGTGGACACTGAAGCTCAGAAAAGCTGTAGATCGTGGCTATGGTCAATAAAACCAGTAAGAAGTGTGGCCAGGATTTGGACCACTTAGGCCTTACTCTGGAGTCCAAGTTATCAACCAATATACGCAGTCTATTTTTATCCTTGAGAAAATAAAGTACATATTGAACAAAACAACTGCAATGATCTTGAAACAATAATTCTCAATATCAATTTTCAGGCGCACAGAGCATAGAGACTGGGATGAAGTAGTTGCTTTATAAACTAATCCTATTAAGGGCTTCTTATTAGCCATGTCTTTTTAAAGTGAAAGAAAACTCAAACTGATGGTTGCCAGATGTGAAGTGGGGTGGGTGAAAAAGATGAAGGGATTCAGAAGTACAAATTTACAGTTACAAAACAGTCACAGGGATATAAAATACAGCATAGGGAATCTAGGCATTAATACTATAATAACTATGTATGGTGTCAGGTGGGTTAGACTTATTGGGGAGGATCATTTTATAAATTGTATAATTGTCTAACCACTATGTTGTACATCTGAAGCTAATTTAATATTAAATGTCAACTGTAATTTTAAAAAATTTTTAAATTGATGTTCTATTATAGATTTTCATCCACTAATCAGAATGTAAACTTTTTCTAGGAAATGAATTTCGAAAAAGATAAACAATAAGAGTAAGTGGCTAAAATGTTAAATAAGTCAACAAAAGTACTAACTTGGTGCCACGTTCCAAGAGCCATGTTGGGCATTGTTACATGGCTGTCATGTTACACGGCTGACAAGACACAGGGACTCCTGGCCCTCACGGTACTTACAGTCTCATAGAAGAGTCAAACAATTACAATTCAACATAAATGTTATGACAAATATTATGGCAAAATAAAATTGGGATGACAGGCAAGGTCCCTGAAGCAAATAATATGCAATCCAAGAGCTGAATAATAATGAACAGTTAACCAGTTTAAGAGAGGTGGGAGAAAATAATCTGGGCGGAAAGAATAGTTAGCAAGAAAACACAACAGGAAACAAGAAGGCACATTTAAGAAAAAAATTGAGAATAGCTGTAAATAATGGGTTGTGGTGACAATGACCTTTGTAAGCCATGTTAAAAACCTAGAGGATTTTTATCACCAAGAACAGCTGAATACTTAAAAGCTTTTGCATTTTGTGGACCGACATCAGTGTGTTTCAGAAACATAACCCTCACTCTGCCTAGAGAATGGTTTAAAGGGACATGAAGGAACAGAAATCATGGTGGCCTTGAACAGGATAGTGGCAGTAGGCATGGAGGAAAGTGGACAGATCTGACATACAGTGAGTAGCTAGAATCCTCAGGATGTAGGAGTCAAGGGAGCCAGGAGTCAAAGTCAATGCCCAGGATTTTGACCTCGACAATTCAGTGGACAACAGTGACGTCTGTTGAGATAGGAGCACAGGATGCTAACGAACATGACATGAGACATAATGACTTCTGCTTGGAACAGGCTAAGTATGAGCTGTCCTTTTAGGACACACAGAGTCCTGTCCAATAGGCAGTTAGACATGCAAGTCTAATGCTCAAGAGAGACACATGGAACAGTTAAGGAAGCCAAAGAAGAGGCCGCAATTGCCCAGGAAAAACTGTCAGGGGGAGCAAAAAGGGCCTTGTACACTGGAGTGCCAAGGACATTTAATGCAAAGGTAAAAGAGTCCATCTGCAAAAATGCTGCCCCTCCCCGCAGGAGTAAAATGGTTAAGATAACAACAATAACAAAATGGCTCCATAAAACAGCATCTATGCCACCTTCATGCCACCTCTCTCTTTGCCCCCCAAATTATCAGAATGTTTACGTGATTAATTGTTGTAAAATATCACTAATTCAGTCCCAGTAATGAAACTGTGATGGTTTTTACAATGTCCATGATTTAAGAGTTTTTGTGAAGAGATCTGAGGCTGACTACTGGTCTGTTCTCCAGAATAAATTATTTTCAAGTTTTTAAATGCCATTAAATTCAACAGGCATTCGCTGAGTACTCTACGTGCATGCAAATCAAAGAGACGAAGATTGGCAAGACTCATTTCCTGCCCTTGAGAACTTCACAGTTTAATGGGAGCCACCCACACACACACAGAATGTTGTAGAAACAAGATGAGCTATAACACAGGTGCACTGAAGAGGGCTCTCCCTGCCAGTCTGGGAAAGAGGGCAACAGGGAGTGACAACTAAGCCCAGCCTTTAAAGATAAGTAAATGTAATGCAAGCAGGATGGGAAAAGGGAGAAAATAGCTGGCGAAGGGATACTACAAGTACAAAGTGTGTGAGAAGAGGTGAGGGTGGAGAGATGCACACACTCATTACTGCTACAGTATAAGAGGTGGGCAGGGAGTAGCAGGGTCCAGATCACAAGGAACTTTATATGTCATCATAAAAAGTTACAAGCTATAGACCCTGAGAAAGGTAACTACTAAAAAGGGCTCCCAGTGGCTAACTGGACTCAAATTTAAAAACAACAACAAAAATAGAGCCCAGCAACCACTTCTGCACAGGGGCCTCTCATGCAGACTGCACTTCAGGGAGAAGCTTGCACTAGACTGCCTGCCTCTACACTGAATTGCCTGCAACTGCCTGCCTTCTGCACTGACTGCCTGCAACTGCCTGCCTCCTGCACTGCCTGCCTCCTGCACTGGACTGCCTGCAACCGCCTGCCTCCTGCACTGACTGCCTGCCTCCTGCACTGGACTGCCTCCTGCACTAGACTGCCTACCTCCTGCACTGGACTGTCTGCCTCCTGCAAGGACTGCCTCCTGCACTGAACTGCCTGCCTCTGCACGAAACTGCCTCCTGCACTGTGTTCCTGTCCTCTGAGCCACCCCTTAGACAGGAATTCCTGGAATCCTATTTCAGCCAATAGCACTGAGGTTTCACCCATTCAATTGGAGCTGTGCAGCTATGTCCCCAACAGCTTCTTCACTGACCAATCAGAGCAGCTCCATTCTGACCAATCAGGACAGTGTCTTTGGACCAATCAAACTGCGAGGATTTGGAGCCCTCATCTGCATGAGGACAGACCAATCAGGGACCAGGAGCAGGGACTTCTGTCTATAAGTCAGCTCCCCTCTGGCTCTGAGAACCCATTTTCCCTTTCCATGGAAGACTGCATTTCCTGGCTGGAGCTGAAACACTTATGTCTTACCACAGAAGGCTGGCACAGAACTGAGCAGACTAGTGCAGGGCAAAGCAGACCGGAACACAGCACAGCAAACAAGACCAGCGATGAGCAGCACTGTCCAGCTGAAGACGCCTAGCCCCCCTACCTCACCCAGGCCACGTTACAGCTGTGCTGTTTTCATAGCCCTGCTGTATCACAATGGAGCTATTTTGCACTGAATAGTGTTTCCTCCTTCACCGCATCACTTATTGGGGATTCCTGTTGGCGCTGAATTGGCGCCAATGACCACTGGATGACAAAGTTTATGCTTTCCAGGGGTGGGGAACGTCTGGCCTGTGGGCTTATAGGGCCTGCAAAATCAACACCAGCTAACATCAAACACCTAACCAAATTTGCCTGCCCAAATATAGCAGGCTAATTTCTTTTTTTAATCCTCACCTGAAGATCTTTTTCTATTTATCTCAGATAGAATGGGGGGGAAGGAGAGGGAGGGGGGAGGAGGGAGGGGGAGGGGGAAGAGGGAGGGGGGAGAGAGAGAGAGAGAAACATCGATGGGTTGCCTCCCGCAGGACCCTGACCAGGGCCAGGGACGAACAGCATCCGAGGTATGTGCCCTTGACCAGAATCGAACCCGCGACTCTTTGGTCCGTGAGCTGACTAACGGCGGAGCCAAACCCACCAGGGCTAGCAGGCTAATTTTCAAGTTGATAATTTTGTATGGCCTGTGAATGATGTTATAAATATCCAAATGGCCCTTGGCAGAAAAAAGGCTCCCCACCTCTGCTTTAAGTAAAGGACAACCCAGTAAGAGTTTAAGCAGATTTTTGTTTTTAGTACATGAGATATACTGGTGGTCTTACAGTTGATGGATTTGCAGAATTCCAGGCCAGAGGAAGAGATACCAGTTAGGCAGTGAGGAGACTGCTGCAATAAGTAGCACACAGATGAGGGCCAGAAATAGATGGAATAAAGGAAACAGTAGAGATAAATGATACAACTTCAGGACAGATTGGAAGTGTGGGTAAGAAAGAAGTCAAAGATGAATCCCAGGTTCCTAACCTGGGTGACTGGAGTGAAAAATCAGGCCCTCTACCATGGAGAAAATTCAAGAAGACTTTAAAGGTAAACTGATGAGTTCAATTCGGACATGTTGAAATAGAAAAGTCAGTGAGATGCCCAGTCGCTCTCTAAAACCTTAACTTGGCACTTACCACTGTGTCCTTCCCCAGCAGAATGTAAGCCCCACAAGTGTGGTGACCTTGTTATATTCACAACATGCTCCTTGCTCTCTGTAAAACTGCCTGGCACAAAGTTCATTCAGAAGATATTTGAACAAATCAGTGCATACATGGAAAATCGGAATAAATGAAATTTTATTCTAATGCACTTTCCTACGCTTGGTGGTTTGAATAAAGGGCCACTTTGGAAGCAGGTGGTCCTCTTCTCGGCCTCATTATTACTACTTGTTGTCTTGAGTTCTCCGCAATAAATCCAAAAGCCTGATCAGTACACCATCTTAACAAATTTTAGCACTGAAAATTACAATTTAAAAAGGGACCCCAAATGCTATTTGATCATTTTTGTCCCATTTCTTATCTCACTGATATTTGATGTTGACTGAATTATTTTATTTTCTGCCAAAGAAGGAAACAGGCAAGATTTTTTTTAACTGGTTGAAGTAAAAAAACATGCCAACAATTAAAAACCAAATTTCCTGGGAAGGATAAAAACAAAAAACACTCTCAACAAGTGAAATATAAAACTTGGCTATAATGAGCAAAAGAGGAAGGACTATAAAAAATGTTTCAAGCCCTGGCCGGTTTGGCTCAGCGGTTGGAGCGTTGGACTGCGGTCCAGAGAGACCCGGGTTCGGTTCCCGCTAAGGGCATGTACCTCGGTTGCAGTTTGTCCCCGGCCCTGGTTGGTCGTGCGGGTGGCAGCCACTCGATGTGTCCCTTTCACGTCGATGTTTCTCTCTCTCTCTCTCTTCCCCTCTCTCCCTCCCACTCTATCTGAACAAAAAATGAAAAAATGTCCTCGGGTGAGGATTAAAAAAAAAAAAAAATGTTTCAAGATGGCTTCAATGTATTTCAGTGTAAAAATAATACCCAAAAGGTATTATAAATGGCAAGAAATGGATAATCAAAAACAATGAATGGATCATCTATATGCCTAGCATTCTACTGGACTACAAAACATAAGGGGGAAAGTCATATGCTGGCACCCAGATATTACAACAAAGGATTTTTAGAAACAATAATAATCCAAATCATTCACATGTGCCTTTGAAAATATAATCAATTCACCTCACTGTTCTGCTTTAGGTTATAAGTAAAATAAGTTTTCCTTAAGCTCCTCAAAAATCTGACACCATGAGAAGAAATCATGACTTAGGAAGGACAAGCCAAACTTGAAGTATCATCTACTATACTAATGTAATATGTGTCACCTATATATATTACATGACATATATAAACATGTAATAGAATATATCCAACACACTGTCTGTATGGTAGATAAGAATTTAAAGTGAACCCTTTCCCCCCAGTGCATTAACCATCAGGAACAGCAGAAAAAGCACTGACCAGATTGAAAATTCACAAGGATTTTACTTGCACTTCATTCAATACTAACACATCCAGGAGATGAAGTCAGATAATGAACATGATGAGTGATGAGGTCTCCAAGGTCAGCAGTCTGGTGGCATGAGAGATCCTTCAGGACTCTCCCCTTAAAGTTACCAGTTAGACATCTAGGATTCAACAAAGGATTCCCTGCTCACCACACAAACACATCTGAGAGATCCTCACATAGAAACATCTGAAGGTGGGTGTATCGGAGTGAACGGAGGACAAGGAAAGAGGAAAGGACAGAGATGGGTGCACAGACACAGCCCCGCTCAGAGCTCACTATGGGACTCAGAAGCAGGAAAGGAGTCAGCTTACAGTGTACACACTCTGAAGCCCTAAGGAACAGAAAGTAGAATCAACATTCCTGCCTGAGTGGTCAGCACATACTACGGCTGAACCCAGCGACAGAGGCAGAGACAAACACGAAGGTGCAGCAGCTGGCCATTACCAGACAGAGAACAAAAACACAGACCTGTAGCTGCCACCCCTTGCCCTCCCAGAACTTGCCGCCCTTCACCCTCCCAGAGCTCGCCAGCGGCCCCAGCAGAAGTGGTGGCAGGGAAAGTGTGGGTTAGAGAGCACACTATCCGCAGTCCTGAAGAATGGAGAAGCAGAAACATTTCTCCCTGAGTGGTCGACTCACAATGTGGCCAATCCCAGTGACGGGTGGAGATACAGAGATGAGGCAGCTGATGCCTGGCAGCCACCATTACTGGGAGGAGGACAAAGCCACAAACACATGATCTGACCTACCTCAACGCACCTGACCCCCAGCCATCGCAGTGAAACCCGGGAAAGGCACCTGGGACAGCTCAGGTAGACAGCACTGATGGAAGCATCTGGTTGTAGAAGGCAATGCTGGGATCTCCAGGGCCCAGAATCTCACCACCTGCTACATTCCCCCACAGGGGTGGTTGCCCTGAGACTAAGGAAACCTGGTCACAGAGGGGACGCCCACCTCCTCAGGGAATACAGGGCATTTTCCATAGTGGATAGGAAACCTCCCCACAGAAATTCCTGAAGCCCCAGCAGTGCAAGTGAGAGAAAATTAAAACTTATGCTTCAGTGCCACCTACTGGGAAACAAAAAAGACCTCCTCGTATCAGCCTGCTGAACAGAGAAGTGTTACTTTTCTAAAAAGCAGATTTCACTTCCATGTATGTCTAGACAGAGAAATAATCCATCAAATATCAAGAATAACCAAGGTAACAAGGTTGCTCAGAAAGAAAATAAACAACCTCCAGAAAAAAAAAAAACGTAAAGACATGGAAATATGTGATTTAAATGACAGAATTCAAGATTGGAGTTCTAAAACTATTCAATGAGAAATAAGAAAACTCAGAAAGGCAGTTTAATGAACTCGGAAATAAAATCAATGAATAAAAGGAGTACTTGACCAAAGAGATTGAAACTTTAATAAGAACCAAAAAGGAATTCTGGAGATGAAGAATTCAATAAAAAAGATGAAGAAATAGAGCTGACAAGGTAGAGGAAAGAATTAGAGACACTGAAGACAAAAATCTAGAAAAGATGCACATGGAGGAAGTGAGGGACTTGTTTGTATCTTCCTCTATTAACTTTTTCAATGTCCTGCAGTTTTCTGAGAACAGGTCTTTTACCTCCTTGGTTAAGTTTATTCCTAGATATCTTAATTTTTTTGTTATTGCAATGATAAATGGGATTCTTTTTTTAGTTTATCTTTCTGAGAGTTCATTATTGGTGTATAAAAATGCCATTGATTTCTGGATGTTAATTTTGTACCCTGCTAGTTTGCCGAATTCGTTTATTATATGTAGTAGTTTTTTGGTGGAGTCTTTAGGGCTTTCTATGCACAATATCATGTCATCTGTGAATAATGACAGTTTCACTTCCTCCTTTCCAATTTGGATCCCTTTTATTTATTTTTCTTGTCTGATGGCTGTGGCTAAGGCTTTCAGTACTGTGTTGAATAAGAGTGGTGAAAGCAGACATCCCTGTCTTGTTCCTGTTCTTAAGGGAAATACTTTAATTTTGCCCATTGAGTATGATGTTGGCTGTAGGTTTTTCATATCTGGACTTTATTATGTTGAGGTAGGATCCTTCTATTCTCACTTTGCTGAGAGTTTTTATAAAAATGGGTGCTGGATTTTGTTGAATGTTTTTTCTGTGTCTATTGATACGAGCATATGACTTTTATCTTTCATTTTGTTTATGTGGTGGTGTATCACATTTATTGATTCGTGAATATTGTGCCAGCTTTGCATCCCTGCGATAAATCTCACTTGGTCGTGGTGTATAATTTTTTAAATATATTGCAAGATCCGATTTGCTAATATTTTGTTGAGGATTTTGGCATCTATGTTCATCAGGGATATTGGTCTGTAATCACCTCACACCTGCCAAAATGACTACGGATCAACAAATCAACAAACAAGCGCTGGCGAAGTTGTGGAGGAAAGGGAACCCTAATACATTGTTGGTGGGAATGCAGACTGGTGCAGCCATGGAAAACAATATGGAGCTTCCTCAAAAAATTAAAATGGAACTTTCATTTGACCCAGTGATCCCACTTATAGGAATATATCCTAAGAATCCTGAAACACCAATCAGAAAGAATATATGCACTCCTATGTTCATAGCAGCGTTATTCACAATAGCCAAGATCTGGAAACAGCCCAAGTGCCCATCAGTAGATAAGTGGATAAAAAAGCTGGGGTACATATACACAATGGACTACTATGCAGCTATAAGAAAGAAAGATCTCTTATCCTTTGAGACGACATGGAGGGACCTGGAGAGTATTATCCTAAGCGAAACAAGCCAAGCAGAGAAAGACAAATATCATATGATCTCACTTATATGTGGAATCTAATGAATAAAATAAACTGATGAACAAAATAGATCCAGAGACATGGAAGTAGAGAACAGATTGAGAAGTCTTAGAGGGAAGGGGGTGGGAGGTTGGGAAGAGATAAACCAAAGAACTTACGTGCATATATACATAACCCATGGACACAGACAAAACAGAGAAGGTCTGCAGGGGTGAGGGGACAAGAGTGGGGTGGAAGGAGTCAATGGGAGAATAAAGGGGTGACATCTGTAATAACAACAAAGATAAATTTTTAAAAATTAAATTAATTTTGCCCTGGCCAGTTTGGCTCAGAAGTTAGAGCGTCGGCCTGCGGTCCAGAGAGACCCGGGTTCGGTTCCCGCGAAGGGCATGTACCTCGGTTGCAGTTTGTCCCCGGCCCTGGTTGGTCGTGCGGGTGGCAGCCACTCGATGTGTCCCTTTCACGTCGATGTTTCTCTCTCTCTCTCTTCCTCTCTCTCCCTCCCACTCTATCTGAACAAAAAATGAAAAAATGTCCTCGGGTGAGGATTAAAAAAAAAAAAAAAATTTTAAATTAATTTTAAAAAAGAAAAGAGGAGAGGAACTTGAGAGTTAAGGAAAAAAAAAAAAAAAAAAAAGAAAGAGCTTTAGGAGAACTATCTGACCCCATCAGAAAGAGCAACGAAAGAACAGTGGGTATACCAGAAGGATAAGAAAGGGAAAAAAGAACAGAGAGCCTATTCAAACAAATCATCAATGAGAACTTTTAAAACTTATGGGAAAAACTGGATCCTCAAATCCAAGAAGCAAACAGAACACCTAATTATCTCAATCCAAAAAGGCTTTCCAAGGAACAATATATTAAAACTCAAAAAATAATGACAAAGAAAGAATTCTCAAGGCAGCCAGGAAAAAGAAGACGGTAACCTACAAAGGAAATCCCATTAGATTATCATCTTTTTTTTTTTTTTTCCATTAGAAATCCTACAGGCTAGAAAAGATTGGAATCAAATATTCAAACTACTAGAAGAGAAAATTCACTAAGCAAGAATAATATATCCAGCAAAGATATCCTTTAATATAAAGGAAAAATAAGACCTTTCCAGACATACAGAAGCTAAGGGAATTTACCACCAGAAGACCTGCATTATAGGAAATACTGAAGGGTATTCTACCTAAAACAAAAAGACAAAAGAATACAAAACTATGAGTAAGATGACTAACAGAGATCAAAGCAGGAAACTGCAACCCTTGCTCAGAACACGATAGTATACAGTTAAATATAACATAAAGGTTAACAGAAGATCATAAAAAAAGACAATAACTACTGCAATTTAGAAATGAACTCACGGCACAAAAAGGGATAATTTGTGACAACAAAACATAAAAGGACTATACAAGAATATTATGAGGAGAAACTATTGGAAAGGGTTCCATAGAGAAACGGAGATTTGAAGCCAGGAAGTGTATGTTTAAAGACAAATGGAGAAAATCGTCGGGAAAAAGCGACAGAAAAGCAGCTCACGAGGACCATACAGCCAGGGACACTGACTCGATCCTGGTAGGATTGCGGAGGCGCGAGAGGGGGGCTGGGAGCCCACGGACAGCAGCGACCTTAGCCCTGAGCAGCGCCCACCCTCGGGTTAAAGCCCGAGCCGGCTCCACAGCGCAGAGCCGGGACAGAGCGCTAAAATAGCCACAGCTACTCACCTGGGCTCCAGCAGAGGGAGGGCGGACTGGACTGGAACTGTGTGGGGACACTCAGGATTTGGAGGGCGCTCAGAGCTTTTGCTGAGTTTCGGCCACGCAGGACTGTGGCCTGGACGGCTTACTCCAACCCAGGGCTCTGGGGAGAGGCAGCAGCCCCTCCCTCGGAGATCCAGCCACACCCAGTTGGGCCATTGAAATGCAAATCAAGGCTCATTATCTACCAGCATCTGCCCCACCCTTGGGAAATCCTCTCACACTGAACACCTGAGGGAGGTTTTCATTCAACTGAGAACCCAAGGCTCTTCAAGTAACCAGGACTAATAGCCTCTAGGCAAAAAGCTAGAGGATAACTGAACCTTTTCTGGGCTTGCAACTCTACCCAGGAAAGTAAGACTCGACAGTGGTGTATAACGTGGGTCCTCCCACGCTCATCCAAACCCAGTACAGGGAGCCACAAACAGCAGAACACCAACATCCACAGGGAAAATTTGGCAGGCTCCAAAAACCACTGAGATAGCCAAAACGGTAAAACATAGAAACAGATGCCAAATGAAAGAACAAGAGACCTCCACTGAAGATGAAATAAATGAAATGGAGTTAAGCAAGTTAACAGAGCTAGAATTCAGAGCCATGATCTTGAGGAAGCTCAACAGCATGTGTAAGGACATCAACACCATGAGCAAAGACATAGAAATATTGAAAATAAACCAATTGGAAATGAAGAATGACATAGCAGAAATGAAGAACACATTGGAAGAAATAAACAGCAGAGTAGAGGAAGCTGAGGACCAGATCAGTGAATTAGAAGACAGGGTAGAAAAAAATCAACCAATCAGAAAATCAAAAGGAAAAAACAATGAAAAAACAGGAAGACAGCTTAAGAGAACTGTGGGACAACTGGAAACGTAATAATATTCGCATCATAGGAGTCACCGAAGAAGAAGAAAATGAGAAAGGATTAGAGAATATATTTGAAGAAATAGTGACAGAAAATTTCCCTAATTTGGTGAAGGAAGAAGGCATTCAAGTTCAAGAAGCACAGAGAGTCCCAAGTAAGAAGAACCCAAACAGGCCCACACCAAGACACAGAGTAATTAAAATGCCAAAAATTCAAGACAAAGAGAGAATCCTAAAGGCAGCAAGAGCTAAGCAACAGGTTACCTACAAAGGGACCCCCATCAGATTATCAGCTGACTTCTCAATAGAAACACTACAGGCCAGAAGGGAATGGCATGAAATAATCAAGGTCATGAAAAACAAGGATCTGAACCCAAGACTACTCTACCCAGCAAGGCTATCATTCAAAATAGAAGGTCAAATAAAGAGCTTCCCAGACAAAAAAAGGCTAAGGGAATACATTAGAACCAAACCAGCACTGCAAGAAATGTTAAAAGGACTGCTGTAATTAGTAGAAGAAATAGAAAGGAAAATAGAAACACACTAAACAAAAATGGCAATAAGTAAGTACATATCAGTAATCACCTTAAATGTAAATGGACTGAACGCCCCGATCAAAAGACACAGAGTAGCGGATTGGATAAGAAAGCATGACCCATATATATGTTGTTTACAAGAGACCCACCTCACAACAAAAGACTCAGATAGGCTGAAAGTGAAGGGATGGAAAAAAATCTTCCAAGCAAACAGAAAGGAAAAAAAAGCTGGGGTAGCAATACTCATATCTGATAAAATAGATTTTAAAATGAAGGCCATAACTAGAGACAAAGAAGGCCACTACATAATATTGAAAGGATCTATCCAACAGGAAGAGATAACCTTGGTAAACATATATGCACCCAATACAGGAGCACCAAAATACATTAAAAATCTTCTGGAAGACTTCAAAGGAGAAATCGACAGCAATACAATCATAGCAGGGGACTTCAACACCCCACTGACATCACTGGATAGATCCTCTAGACAAAAAATTAACAAGGAAACATAGACTCTAAATGAAGCACTAGACCAAATGGATTTAATAGATATTTACAGAGAATTACACCCAAAACTACAGAATTCACATTCTTCTCAAGTGCACATGGGACATTCTCAAAGATAAACCACATGTTAGGACACAAACTAAGTCTCTACAAGTTCAAGAAGATTGAAATCATATCAAGCATCTTCTCAGATCACAATGGCATGAAACTACAAATCAATTGCAACAAGAACATGCAAAGACATTTGAATACATGGAGGCTAAATAGCATGTTATTAAACAATGAATGGGTTACCAACGAGATCAAGAAAGAAATTAAAAACTTTCTGGAAACGAATGAAAATGAACACACAACAACACAAAATCTGTGGGATACAGCAAAAGCAGTTCTGAGAGGGAAGTTCATAGCACTACAGGCCCACCTCAAGAAAGAAGAAAAATTTCTAATAAACTTTCTAACCTCACAACGTGAAGAACTAGAAAGCAAACAAAAGGAAAACCCCAGAGCAAGTAGAAGGAAGGAAATAGTAAAGATCAGAGCAGAAATAAACAACATGGAGACCAAAAAAACAATTCAAAGGATCAATGAAACAAAGAGCTGGTTTTTTGAAAAGATAAACAAGATTGATGGACCCTTAGCTAGACTCACCAAGAAACAAAGAGAGAGAACCCAAATACACAAAATCAGAAACGAAAGAGGAGAAGCAACAACTGACACCACAGAAATACAAAGGATCGTTAACAAATACTATGAACATTTATATGGCAACAAATTCGACAATCTAAGCGAAATGGACACATTTCTAGAAACACATAGTCTCCCAAAACTGGACCGGGAAGAGATAGAAAACTTGAACAGACCAATAACAACAAAGGAAATTGAAGATGTAATCAAGACTCTCCCAGCAAACAAAAGTCCAGGCCCAGACGGCTTCACAGGGGAGTTTTACCGAACATTCAAAGAAGAACTAACACCCATTCTTCTCAAACTATTTCTAAAAATTCAAGAAGAAGGAAGACTTCCAAACTCATTTTATGAGGCCAGCATAATTCTAATTCCCAAACCAGAAAAAGACACTACAAAGAAAGAAAACTACTGGCCAATATCCCTGATGAACATAGATGCCAAAATCCTGAACAAAATACTAGCAAATCGGATCCAGCAATACATCAAAAAAATTATTCGCCATGACCAAGTGGGATTCATCCCAGGGATGCAAGGCTGGTTCAATATTCGCAAATCAATAAATCTGATACACCACATAAACAAAATGAAAGATAAAAACCACATGATCATATCAATAGACGCTGAAAAAGCATTCGACATAATCCAGCACCCATTTCTGAAAAAACGCTCAGCAATTTGGGAATAGAGGGATCATATCTCAACATTATAAAGGCCATATATGAAAGACCTACAGCCAACATCATATTCAATGGGCAAAAACTAAAAACATTTCCCTTAAGAACAGGAACAAGACAGGGATGCCCACTTTCGCCACTCTTATTTAACATAGTACTGGAAGTCTTAGCCACAGCAATCAGACGTGAAGAAAAATAAAAGGAATCCAAATTGGAAAGGAAGAAGTGAAACTGTCATTATTCGCAGATGACATGATATTATACATAGAAAACCCTAAAGACTCCATCAAAAATCTACTAGACCTAATAAATGAATTTGGCAAAGTAGCAGGATACAAGATTAACGTCAAGAAATCGACGGCATTCTTATACACCAATGATGAACTCACAGAAAGAGAAACTAAAAAAACAATCTATTTACAATAGCTAAGATCTGGAAACAGCCCAAGTGCCCATCAGTGGATGAATGGATAAAAAAGCTGTGGTACATATACACAATGGAGTACTATGCAGCTGTAAGAAAGAAAGATCTCTTATCCTTTGAGACAACATGGAGGGACCTCGAGAGTATTATCCTAAGCGAAACAAACCAAGCAGAGAAAGACAAATATCACATGATCTCACTCATTTTTGGAATATAATAAACATAACAGTCTGGGGAACAGGGTAGACCCAGAGATGTGAAAGTAGGGTACAGACTGACAACCCTCAGAAGAGGGAGTGGGGGGGTAGGGAAGAGATAAACCACAGAACTTATACGCATGTATGCATAACTGATGGACATGGACACCAAAGCTGGGGAAGGGGTAGAGGGATGGGGAGGAGGGTGTCAATGGGGAAAAAAGGAGAAACATCTATAACAAAAATAAATTAATAAAAAAATTAAAAAATAAATAAATAAATAAATAAATAAAAAGATTATGAAAGGCTACACATCACCAAATTCAATAACCTAGAAGAAATAGACAAGTCTGTAGAAATATATAACCTTCTTAGACTAAATCATGAAGAACTGAAAAATCTAAACAGACCAATCAACAGTAAGAAAGGTCCTCAAAGACCTTCCATGAAGTAAAAGTCCAGGACTAGATGGCATCACTAGTGAATTCTACCAAATATTTGAAGATTTAATACCTATCCTCAAACTCTTCCAAAAAATTGAAGAAGAGGCAATACGTCCTTGAGTTTATGCCCCAAAACCTAGCAAGTATAACACACAAAAAGAAAATTAAAGACCAGTATCTCTGATGAACAGAGATGCAAAAATCCTAAACAAAATACTAGCACATCTAATACAACACTACCGTAAAAAGATAAAAGTAGGGTTCATTCCAGCAGCACGAAGATGATTCACCATATGCAAATGATCAATGCAATACACCACCTTAACAAAATAAAGGATAAAAATCATATGATCATATCAACAGACACAGAAAACAATAAATAAATACAGTAAAGAAGCAGGATACAAAATCAATATACAAAAATCTATTGCATTTCTATAAACTAACAATAAAATTTCAGAAAAAAATTAAGAGTAATTCCATTTGCAACTGCAACAAAAAGAATAAATACTTAGGAATAAACGTAGCAAAGAATGTGAAGGACCAATACAATGAAAACTTTAAGGCATTATTGAAAAAAATTGAAGAAGACAAAAAGAAATCAAAAGATACTCTGTGTTCACAGATTTGAAGAATCAACATAGTGAAGATGGCCATATTACCCAAAGCAATATACAAACTTAATGCATTCCCCATCAAAATCCCAATGGCATTTTTCAAAGAAATAGAACAAAAAAATCATCAAATGTGTATGGAACCACAAAAGACCTCAATTAGCCAAAGCAATCCTGAGAAAAATGACCAAAGCCAGAGATCACACTCTCTGACTTCAATTTGTACTACAAAGTTACGATAATCAAAAGAGGATGATAGTATTGGTTAAAAAACAAACAAACAAAAAAAACAAAAAAACAGACACACAAACTAATGAATCAGAATTGAGAACCCAGAAATAAACCCACATGTATATGGGCAACTAATTTTTGACAAAAGAGCCAAAAATGTACAATGGAGAAAAGAAAGCCTCATCAATAAGTGGTGCTGGGAGAATTGGAAAGCCACATGCAAAAGAATAAAACTAGATTGCTGTTTGTTCCCATATACAAAAATTAACTCAAAATAATCAAAGACCTAAATATGAGACCTGAAAAAATAAATTACATAAAAGAAAACATAGGCACTAAACTGATGGACTTGGTCTTAGAAAGAATTTTATGAATCTGACCCCACGGCAAGGGAAGTGAAAGCAAAAATAAATGAATGGACTACATCAAACTGAAAAGCCTCTGCACAGCAAAAGAAACCTTCAACAAACAAAAGGCAACTAATTAAATGGGAGAAGATATTTGCAAATAATATGGCCATGAAGGGGCTAATATCCAACATACATAAAGAACCCATAAAACTCAACAACAAAAACAAACATCCCAATTAAAAAATGGGCAGAGGAACTGAAAGAAACCCTTCTCCAAAGAAGATATACAAATGGCCAACAGATACAAAAAGATGTTCAATTTCACTATCTATTAAGGAAATGCAAATCAAAACCACAATGAGCACTGGCCAGTGTGGCTCAGTTGGTTGTCGTCCCATATACTGAAAGGTCTCGGGTTCGATTCCTGGTCTGGGCACATACCCAGGTTGTAGGCTCGATCCCCAGTCAGGGGTGCATAAGGGAGGCAACCAGTAGATGTTTCGCTCTCTCATCAATGTTTTTTTGTTTTGTTTTTTAACTTTAATAATAAATTTATTTAACCTATTATATCTAATATATTATTTCAAGAGAGAATCAATATAAATATTGATGCAACATTTATATTTGTTTTACTAAATCCTTTAAATCATTGTGTATTTCCTCTCTCTAAAATCAATTTAAAAAAGAATTATTCTCGGGTGAGGATAAAAAATAAAACAAAAAACAAATGAGATACCACCTCACACCTGTTAGAATGGCTGTTATCAATAAAACAAGAAATAACAAATGTTGGTGAGGTTGTGCAGAAAAAGAAACTCATTCGCTGCTGGTGGGAATGTAAACTGGTACAGCCACTACAGAAAACTATGGAGGCTTCTCAAAAAAATTAAGAATTCAGTTAACATGTGATCCAGCAACCTCTCTTCTGGGTATGTATCTGAAAAATTTGAAGACATTTATTCATAAAGATATATGTACCTCTGTGTTCACTGCAGCATTATTCAGTGGCCGAGACATGCAAACAACCTAAGTGTCCTTTGATATATGACTGGATAAAGAAGATGTGGTACATATATACAATGAAGTTCTAGTCATGGAAAGATGATATACCTCCATTTGTGACAACACAGATGCCATGCGATGTAAGTCAAATGGAAAAGTTCAAGAACCATATAATTTCACTCATCTGTGGGATATAACACAGAAAGCAACCAACAAACAAAACTCGTAGACACAGACAACAGTATGGTGGTTACCAGATGGAAGGGAGGTGTGGGGAGGATGAAGAGGGTAAAGGGGGTCAAATAGATGCTATGGAAAAGGACTTGAATTTGGTTGGTAAACACACAGTACAATATACAGATGATGTATCATAGAATTGTACACTTGAAATTTATATAATCTTATTAATAAAAGTCGTGCCAATAAATTTAATTTAGAAAATGAGTAACACAATAGCCAAAGTCTTACAGCTATCAGAAAAGTCACAAGGAGCCTTTAACTCATGATTCCCACTCTTCAACCTTGCCCATGACTAAATTTAAACCACTCCTGTGAGAGCACTCCCTTGAGAAATAGAAAGAACTTTCCATGCATACTGTTAACGAAAATGAGCTCCTGGATCAAGAAACACAGAAGATGAAGAAAAATAGGGGCTGCTTATAATATCACACTGCTAACTATATATTCTAATTTCCTAATTCTCTCAGGCCATAAAGTTATCCTTCCAGCTTTACAAGAGAAGAGATAGGCAGGTTCTACTAATTAAGCTCCCTCCTATTTGAAATTTCAGTCTTATAAAGCTCATTCTGTTTTCATGCTTGCCTGAGAAAATTGCTGGCAATGAAATTTTTACTTCAAATATTCAGCAAAGTCTTTTTAAATAGTGGACCTTTAAAGCACAAGTGGAGCGATAAAGGTAATTAGAAATGGCAATGTGAATAGATCTGAATCTCTCAGATGTCCTCCAAAATAGAACACACTCTGCTCTTCTCCAGTTTCCCTTAGGATGTTGAATTGTTCATCCATTTATCAGGACACATCACTCAATGCATTTGCACATCACTCGATCTATTTCTGCCATTCCAATTAGTCTCCCACTATGTCACAGGAGATCCAGTGTTAATCACAAGAGCAAGAGAAGTTAAACTGAAATAGTACAAACGAAAGAAAATACAAATCTATACATGGAAAGACTCTTTTTCAAGTCCTACCTAAGTCACTTAATAGTGGTGTGACCTTGGGCAAGTTCCTTAACCTCCTTTCTCCAACTGAAACTGAAATAATCATATGAGATAACTTGATAAACTTAAAGCATTACAGAAATATAAGAATTATATAAGATTATAGCTGAATATATGACAGTTTAGAAGTTGTTGGCCAGAGCTTAGGAAGAATAATAATGGAGGTCTAAGTCAACCAGGTGAGCTCACTTACACAGAGGCCAGGGGACACTCGCTTCCTTGGAAGAAGTGTTGTTGTAACAGCCTATGAGAAACATCAGTCTCTCCTCAAGTGATTATTTACCTATCCATTAATTAGATAAGTCCCTTGGGCAAATTTGAGCCTGACAGAGATGCACTATCGCTAAAGACACAATTAATGCAGGTGGGCAATAAAATACAGCAAAACTTAAAATTAGACTTTATTTATATCCTACTACAAAAAGTAACTATTAATTTGAAACCTGATTACTGGTGCTAGTGAATGAAAGTGTTAGGAAAAGCCTGGACTAGCCAAGAAATGCAGTAAATGTATATTCAAATTCATAAAGACACAACAAAAAACCCACTTAGAAGTGCAAATATGCTCAAATTCAGTGCTCTATTTTTCAGCCTGGAGAAAAAAAACTCAAAGAAGCATGTTAAAGAGCTCTCTGCTGGAATGAACTGCTAAGAAGCAACATTCCACAAATATCACAAAGGCTTTTACAGTGGTAGGTTAATTCAAATGTCAATTAAGGCTTTGAGCTATCACTAATTTCCAGAATCCAAAAAGCACATGCCTAGCATAGTTAAAAAAACACTCAAAATTTATAAATAAATGTCAAGTAAATTATTTAATCCTCAAAAATCTCAGTACTCACAGATAATGATCAGGATCAAATTTGGCCAGCTCAGCTGCCAGGCGTTTCTGCCTCCGTTCAGCTGCAGGAGTAAAATCTGGATCCTTAATATCGATGACATCACTGAATTCATCCTAAGGATACCAAGAAAGAATAATTGCTACCTCTTATTTTAGCACTGACAAATCTATTTTGCACAAAATGCCAAAACACAGGAAGAATCTGATCAGTAAGCCATGATATTACCTGTGACATTTTGATCCAAATCCAGCAAATGTTTGTTAAACATCTACTACCTGCCAGGCAAAAATTATCTCATTTAATCCTTACAACAAACTTTTTAAGATATATTAAGGCTACAAAAGTTTAACATAAAAAAACAACAGAATAAAGTGCTGTAAGTTAGCAGGAGCATTTAATCCTCCATTATTCCCCATTTACTCCTAGAGATTTGAAAGTTATGAAAAGCATGTTGAAATAAATTTCTAGACTCAAGATGGAGATGTTCCTACCCCAGATGCCATTTAAGCCAACCAAAACTTAGATTATAACTTTCATGTCCCTGTAAATGCTCTGCTTGACCAGAAATACAGTTTTTTCATTCAGCCAGTCACTCCCCAAATGCCAAGCCAGCTCTGCACTGTATTTAGTTTCTTATTCCTTCCAGCTCCAAACAAGGTTGACCATGTGGCCCCCGCCCATCAGATATTTTCTGTTTTTCTCTTCCTTGTTCTTTATTCTTTCTTCTACCAAGGCTCCTGCCTTCCACCCCATTTTGCAGTTCTCCAAATGAAGACTGGATGCTTCCTGAAATGTGAAAGTTGTTTATATCACCTAAATTGTCTTCTTTAATCATTTTTTAACAAACAGAATGATTTCAGTATCAGTCATCTACACAAAGACTTTCCTTTTGTTTCTTCCTACGGTCTAGCTCAGCTGGTCTCAAAGAACACTATGTAAAACACACAAAACTGTACATTCTACTTTATGAGCAGATTTAAGAATTTTTAAGAAAAATTTTGATGTATATGACTTTCCATTTGAAAAGTTAAAAATCTAATCCTAAGTAATCAACTTACTGTAACCATCTTTGCCTACCTGTATACGTATTTATACATAGCAGGGTTCCTAAGGCAAATCCTGAGGAATACAAGTATACTGGAAAAACTGCCTAGGATACCATACGGTCTTTTTTTCTTTTGACTGGAATTATGAAGTAACGAAATCTATACCATACGAAATATTTTTCACACAAAATATTTCTAAAACTACCTTTTTCCTTTCTTCAACCTCCCATTTCTACTACAAACGCCAAGTGAGAAGTATAGAAATTAGAAAAAGCTTAAAGAATATTAGCTGAAAAGAAATCAAGGGCAACAATTTGGTAGAAAGATGTGCAGTAAACTACTGAATCAGAATTTATTAAGTGGAATGACAGGTTAGTGCCTAACAATCAGACTTAAAGTCTACTGCAGTGATGCAAAATCCCTGCGATGGGATGTGAGCTGTGCTGAAGGAGCCAAGAGAAACCAGGGTATAGCCTCCCCCTATAATCAAAATGTCTGCATCATAAAAAATTCTCTCATCTCTACCTCAATCCATTTAGCTTAAATAGTATCAACATTTAACCTAAGCACATTCTAATACAATATAAGGGCCCAGAGACTTTTTTGGAAGTCACATCCAGAACATCTTAATACTTCTAAACAAACCTTCTGAGCAAAAACGAAATTATCTGCCTGTCTCCAAAGTTATAAAAATGTGTAGTCTAAAAGCTCTTTTGCAATTTACTTTTTGGAAACTTAGAATGTATTTTCCTATAGAAATTTTATTATAAATAGCAGATTCTCAGGGCAACCCACACATTTATTCAAGTCATAATAAACTTGAAACGGAGTACTCAAGACAAATTGTTTAATATGCACTCAGCAATGTTTCCATGGGAAAATATTTCCAAAGTTCCAGTTTAATCACCAGAAACATCTCTTCCCCAGCAGTGGAACCTAGACTCTTCCTCTCTTCCCATCCTTCGTCTGCTGGAAATTAGCTCCACCAGCTAGAGCAGCAGGGCACTGCTGTAGGTCCTGGAGGAGATAAGTTACACTGTACTTGCAGGACTTACCTCAGCTAGATGAATACTATGAGAGCCACTTCCTGCCCTCGGACCCCAAGTCCCTCTCCCCAGTACCCGAGTCATCACTTTCTTTCCTTCTAGCCCAAAGGAGTTCCCTGCACACGCACATGTAAACACACACACACAACACACACATTCTGAAAGTAACCTGATGAAGTAGAAAAAGCATGACCTTGAAGTCAGACAAACCTGGATTTATTTATTTTTTTATGTTTTAACAAGTATAGTTGGTATACAATCTTATATTATTGGTTGTATTAGTTTCAGGTGTACAGTACAGTGATTTGACATTTTTATACCTTACATTGTGATCATCCCACTTTTTCTAGTAATCATCTGTCCCCAAGCAAATTTATCACGGTATTATTAAGTACATTCCCCTCATCTTTTTCATCTCCACACCCCTTCCCCTCTAGTAACCATTCTTTGGTCTCTGTTTATATGAGTCAGACAGAGAATGACAAATATCATATGTGGAATATAAAAAAAACAAAGCAAGCAAACAAAACAAGACAAACTTGAATTCAAAACCCAGCTCCAGTCTAATTGTACAACCTCTCTGAACCTCTCAGCTTCCTTACTATAAAAACGAGCCTAGTGACCCTGTGCTATAAGAAATTACCACAAACTTAGTGGCTTAACACAAAACACGCTTTTTCTCTGACAGCTCTGAAGATCAGAGTCCAGTCTGGTTCGTTTCTGAAGGTTCCAGGGAGACTGTCCTCTGCCTTTCCTGTGTCAGAGGCAGGCGTGCTCATCGCTGGTTCATAGCCCATATCACAATGTCTTTCGTCCCTCAGCTTCCAGCATCACGTGACCACCTCTTTGTTCACGTTGACTCTCTCACTTCCCCTTATAAGGTCTCTCACTTCCCCTTATAAGGACAATGTGATTGGATTGCGTCCACCTGGATAATCCAGGATAATCTCCCCATCTAAAGACCTTTAATTTAAATCTGCAAAGTCACTTTTACCATGTAAGGTAAAGTATCCACATGTTCCTGGGATTAGCATGTGCATCATTTTGTGGGGGGTGGGGGGTATGTGGGGGGGTGTGTGGTGTCATTCTGTCTACCACAGGTGACTGTGAAGATTCAATGAAATCAACTGCAGGTCTTGATACATTCAATAATGCCAGGAAGTTAGCCAGTAACCGGGAATGGTGGACAGAGACACAGAGAGAAAAGAAACGGCATCACTGAATGTATCAAGCACATGCGGTGGCTCTGTTCAAACTCAAGAGAAACTGAAGCAAATGAAAAGCAGTTAGCCTGGGGCAGAGAAATTCAGGCATCAACCAACCAGAGAGAAGGAAGAAAAAAGGATGAGAAATGTTAAACTACAGCAAGACAAAGGTGATTAAAAAAAAAAAAGCGCATTGCTATGGCCACTGTTATTAAAAGTATTTAAAGAAAGGCATTGCCAAGAAAAGGTCTTGTAGGATTTAAGTCAGGCTAGACTATCTAGAGAGAAACCGAAGAACTGTGTGTACATCTGGCCAGTGGA
Source organism: Tadarida brasiliensis (assembly GCA_030848825.1). NCBI lineage: Eukaryota > Metazoa > Chordata > Mammalia > Chiroptera > Molossidae > Tadarida > Tadarida brasiliensis. Next base: position 1,342,666 of record CM061274.1, on the reverse strand, counting down.
TCTCCTGAAAACAATGGCCGCGGGTCCCCGGTGTGGCTGAGAAGAGGAAAAGGCCCGAGTCCTGAGCTGCTGGCAGCAGCAGGCCTGTGCGATGACCGGATGGTGCCCAGAGACACCAGGATAGTTGCTGCTGGCGGCTGCCACTGCCAGGAGCCGCTGTGAAAAGCCCTGACTCTGGGTAGCCCAGGCAGTTTTCCAAAGGTGCCCTGGTGGCTGGCAGCAAGTTCAGAAAGGAAAAGAAGGGGATATTTGTAGAGGCAGAAGGGAGGAATGCTGAAAGAATTTGTTTAGCAAAAATATTTTTATTTTCTTCTCATCAGTAAATAGCAATGAAGATTATACTACCCCCCCTCTCCATAAAGAGTTAAATTTGTCACTTAATAGAAGATACCTGGTATCGGAATTATGTGTTTTACTTTCTTTGTTATATTAGATTTTTATAATGGCTACACATTGCTTTTATCATCAGAGAAAATAAAACTATTTTTCATTTAAGAGGGGGAAAAGAGACTAAAAATACTTTAGTAAAATATGAGTAGTTAACAAAACTTTAACAGATTTTTCTCACCAAAGGCACAGCTAGAGAAACTCTAAACTTAAGACAGAACGCTATTTGAGAAAATGGTGATAATACATCATTTTAAGTTAGAACAGATACTCTTATTTATGCAGTAATTGTTTCTTTTAGCTACTTGAGTCACAAGGAAAGGGTCATAAGGTTCATCTTACATGATCACTCAGTTTTTAACACATGGTATAAATGTCACAAATAAAGAGCACCTGTAAATGCAAAAGAACTTTGCAAGTAACACCAATTATATAAAATTTCTGTAGCACTATCGTATTAAACACTACCTGAATACCTCAAAGAAGGCAGCCTTTAATTCTTGACATCTTGGTTCACATGATCTTCAAAAGTTCTGATATTTCCTCATTGTCATGAAGGACACCAAAGCCCTCAAATTTAATTCATATAAGAAAACAGGTATAATGTGCAGAAGTAGCAGCAATGTGCCAGGATGGAGCAGGAACATGGAGCCAGTGGGCACACAGTCCCTGGCATGGGGACAGACTCAGGAGCTGTCAGCTACTGCTGTGCAGACACTGGAGTGCAAGTCTGTGACCCAAATCCCCTGGAGAAGGGCAAGCTTCAGGATTCAACTCTTTGAAGAGTTCACAAAAGAAATATGGTACACATATATACCATACTTTATTTAAACCCTTCTAAGAAGTCTGGGTCAGTACCCCATATTCAAATTCACTACTGTTTCTACAGCAAATTTTTTTAATATGAACACTAAGTGGGGGAAAAAGAAACTATTAATAGACTAACATCAGCCCTGGCTGGTGTGGCTCAGTGGTCAGAGCATCAGCCTGCACACCAAAGGGTGACAGGTTTGATTCCCAGTAAAGGGCTCGTACTTGGGTTGCACGTTTGATCCCTAGCCCCAGTCGGGGCATGTGCAGGAGGTGACCAATTGATGTGTCTCTCTCACATCAGTGTTTCTCTCTCTCTCTCTCTCTTCCTCCCTCCCTTCCTCTTACTCTCTCTAAAAAAAAAAAAAAAAAAAAAAAAAAAAAAAAAAAAAATCAATGGAAAAAATATCCTTGGGCAAAGATTAAGAACAAAAAAAACCTAACATCAGTTCAGATCAGGTTTTGCCACCAAGCTAAATATAAAACAACTTTGTTTCCGACCTTTGTGTGACCCCAGCATGACACATGTGGAGTTACACACCTGTACGACTAGTGGCATTGCTGTTTATACCACCCCAGAGTTCTGTCACATGCACAGCTCCCCCACACACACTGAGGAAATATGCATTCAAACTGTGGAGAACAGCAATGTTCATTCCATTAAAATCTGAAGAACAGTTTAATGATTTTAGACAATTAAGCTAAATGCTCAGGAATAATAAACATCACATTCAACAGTTCATTTCTGCGGGAAAATAGAGGGAGGTAACTAGGAAGGGACACACAGGGGCTTTAACTATGCTAGTAATGTTTTCTTTTTTAAGTTGGGTGATAGGTACCTAGAGATTTGGTACATTAGTTAAGACATTCAGAAAGATATAAAGAATATTTCATAATAACTTTTTTCTTAAATCAACCTAAATTACTTATTTAGTAAACATTTTAATAGGTGTGAGAACTTGTGACTTAACAGGGGCTTGGCACAGCTGCACCCTCTCAGCATTCCGGCAGATACCCTTTCAGTGGTCTTCTCTCAACAGCAGTAGCAATTAAGAAACCAGGTTACTGATCTCAGCTATTGATGAGTGGGTAAAAACTGTGGTACATTTACACAATGGAACACTATGCAGCTGTAAGAAAGAAAAATCTCTTACCCTTTGAGATGACATGGAGGGACCTGGAGAGTATTATGCTGAGCAAAATAAGCCAGTCAGAGAAAGACAAGTACCACATGATCTCACTTATTTATGGAATATCATGAATGAAATAAGCTGTTAATCAAAATAGACCCAGAGACATGGAAGTAGGGAACAGACTGATAAACCTCAGAGGGATGGGGGTGGGAGGGGTGGGCAGAGATAAACCAAAGAACTTATATGCATATATGCACAACCAATGGACACAGACATTAGTTTGGGGAAAGCAGGAGGGGGGTGGGAGCAGGGAGGAGGGGGTCAATGGGGGGACATCTGTAATACTTTCAACAATAAAAAAAATAATAGAAAGAGAGAGAGAGAAAGAGAGAGAGAGAGAGAGAGAGAGAGAGAGAGAGAGAGGGAGGAAGGAAGGGAGGAAGAAAGAGAAAGAAACCAGGTTCCCTGGACTCAAAAAGCACTTTCAATCCTAATGTACAATCTGCACTTAGCCTGGGTGACTTTCACATTCATTCGTTAATAGCTTTAGACAGGCAAGCCCAAAACAGACTGATCACAAACTAGCTCTCAGCCAAACAACTGAGGTCCAGTCACTATATTTTCTGCTGTAGAAAAAACCGACTCCATTCTTACTACCTCAGAGATGACCAGGCAATTTAATTAGGGAGAGAGAATACAGAGAGATCATAATTCAGCAGAAAAGTATCACAGGTTTTTGAAGGAAATATTTCATCAGCATTATTTGCTCCTAAGTAAATCCCAATTTTGTTCCCTTTAAGGAATCTTGAGAGCATTTTATATTTTTCAAGGGCAGAGATCTTTCTAGCTTCTTATAGTTGTTTTCAAAGAGCTCACACAATGTAGCATCTCCTTAAATTTTCTAGATGGCTTTCTAAAGAGGTGAACAAAGTTACCTCTGTTCTACAAAGAGGAGATGAAATTTCCTTGCAGTCAAGTAACTGGCCTAACATCCCAAATCTAAACAGAGGTAGTAGTGGGACTATAGCATAGGTCACTTACCTTTCCTTGGTAGACTCAAACATGTCTTACTATAATAAACCACCTCCTAAACAGGTTTCACATCCTCTACCCAGACAGGAATGAAGTTAAACACACACACACACACACACACACACACACACAAACTGTTCATTTCTGCTGCTTCTTTCTTTCATTTTTAAAAAGACCCTGCCCTCTCTGGTTTGGCTCAGCAGTTAAGAGCGTCCACCCCAGGACCAAAGAGTCACAGGCTTGATTCCAGTCAAGGGCACGTACCTCAGTTGTAGTTCAATCCCCAGCCCTGGTCAAGGGTCCTTCGGGAGGCAACCAATCGATGTGTCTCTCTCTCACTGATGTTTCTCTCTCTCTCTCTCCCCCTCCCTTCCTCCCTCCCACTCTATCTGAAAATCAATGGAAAAATATCCTCGAGTGAGGATTAAAAAAAAAAGTTAAGACCCCAAGTTAGTGGTTCACTGACACTTTCATCACACAGCATTCTAGGAATACATTTTCTATACACCAACAGAACAAAGTAATCCAATCTCTTCCCTCCAGTTCATTCATTTCAATCTCCCTAGATAGCTTAGAATGAAGTAGAATTTCTGAATTATTTGAGGAAGAGAAAGTGATGTCATTCCTTTTTAGCCTAACTGATATACAATCAGGTTTTAAGAAGAGATCACATTCAATCCCCATCAAAAGTAGAGACAAATGTTTCTACTGTACACCAAAAACTAAACAATTTGATCAAACAACACAAACTCTCACCAGGAACATTTATGAAACAGAAGAGACATCAGACCACAAGTACATGCTTTTCATAGAAAACACAAAGCTTCCCAGGAAGTATGAGGAGGGGGGGTTCAATTTTGTATCTTAAAACCCTAATGTCTAGAACACTGAATGAAGTGGAGAAAAAAGAAAACAGGAGGGCGCCTTCCCACGGGCAGAGCACGCAGACTGGGCAGAGCGCCAGCGCGATGACGGCGAGTGAACACCTGTGTCGTGTATGCACAAGGAGCTGTGCTTCGTGCTCTGAACAGGTCACCTCCTGTAATGTTCACAAACTCCCAGTGTAAGCAGAACTGAGATTACAATATGCGCGTGGTAAAACCCCAGATACCCAGGTCCTTCAGGAAGACAACGTACCTGTAATCGCTGAAATACTCCTGATCGTAGGCCTCCAAATCCATAGTAGCCCTTCGGGTTCAGAGCACTTTCTGATACCTCTTCATAGGGGGACTGCTCAATTTCCCAATCAAACTCTTCATCATCATCTTCTACTCCTTCCTCAGAAACCTCAGAAGCACCTAAATGTGTTAAATATTAATTTTTTAAAATACTGGATTTCCAGTACAACTTGGGGAAGAAAATGGGAGGAAAAATGATTGCCTATGTTGCACCAAGAGACAGTAAAAGAATATGCATATTCTAGATAGCCAAAAAAAAAAGTGGATGCAACCCACCATCCATCAATGATAGAAAGTATAAATAATAAATGCAATGAAAGCAAACATACCTCAGCCATATATTTATAAATCTCACAAAAATGTTAAGTGAAAGAAGCCAGACAAAAAAACACACACATATACTGTGTGAAATATATACACAATTCGAAAACAGGCAAAACTGAAGACAGTGGGTACTTTGGAGAGGAGGAGAAAGAAGTAACTGGGAAGAGACACAGGTAACACTCCAGGGTGTTGAAATGTTCCATTTCTTGACTTAGGTAGTGTTCACTTCATGTAACTCATTGAATTGTATACTTGTAATCTCAGCTCAAGTGGTCAATACTTTGCCAAAGACAGACATGCTATTTCAATTGGTCCAAAAATATGACTGACCTACTAGTTCAATGGAGTTTTTTATGTCTTTAAATTATATGTTACCAAATGAGCTATTTTCACGTAACCTCCTTATCTTGTCACCTGAAGTATTTTCTCCAATCTCCTTTTTACTATACCCCCTTTCCCCTGGAAACACACAGCATTCCAAATATTCTGCTTTTCTTTATTTTCTTCCAACTGCAATAAACATACCTATTTCCTCCACAAGTGGTTTTGCAGTCCTGGATTTTCTTGGTGCCAGAAGCGCAGTTAACATGTTCAGCCCCTCAAAATGCTGGCCAGGAGTTTCTTTGGGCAACTGAATGGTAAAAATTCCTTAAAGATAAATTTGTTTTATGCTTAGCAAGATTAAAATAATCAAAGACTTCACAAACATACCCACATAATACATATCTAGTTACAAAACTATACCCATGTAATATATATCTAGTTAAAATATAGTTCTATTTTCTAGAACTCCAAAATTATGCCCTTTCACAAATTTAGTGAATAAAAATCGAAACAGAAAAAGGCTCCAACAGGGTTCTTCAGAACCACTGATCCAGCTGTCACTGCTGTAAGAAATGCATCTGTTAAAGCGGCAGAATGCTTTAGTTTCATGCAGAATCCTTAACTAACTATTGATAATATTAAAAGTCCAAGTCAAAACATCCAAAACGCAATGGCCTGAGACGTAATAGCTTAGCATTAACTAGTAGCTACTTTAAAAATGTATTTCTGGACTAAGGAGGCAAAAAAAATCAGGATACATTATCCTATAGAGAATAGCACTAATTTGAAAAATACACAAAAAGTGCACGGCCAGTGTGGCTCAGTGGTTGAGCATTGATCCATGCACCAAGAGGTTGCCAGCTGGATTCCTGGCCAGGGCACAGGCTCAGGCTGTGGGCCCGATCCCCACTGGGGAGCATGCAGGAGGCAGCCAATTGATGTTCTCTCTCATCGATGTTCCTATCTCTCTCTCCTTCTCCCTTCCTCTCTCTCTAAAATTCATAAAGAAAAAAAACATTTTAAAAAAATACACAAAGAGCAGTTACGGCTTACTGAAGTTCTTTACTATCTCAAGAGCTACATTCCTAAAGACTATCTAAGGCAAACAGAAATTCTACCTTTGTACTTCTTTTCTTTCCTTGACTGGTTTATCAACTTCATCTAGGCTCCCCTATGAACTCACCACATTATTTACTACTCTTACATTTTAAAACATTTTACCTCTTTCAGTGTACTGAACATTATCCTAATATATTAAATACAACTTAGCCCAAAATATATCCACATATAGCAACCTTCGTAAACTCTTGTGTACTTTTATTTTTATTTATTTATTTTTTTATCCTCACCTGAGGACATTTTTTCATTTTTTGTTCAGACAGAGTGGGAGGGAGAGAGAGGTAGAGAGAGAGAAACATCGACGTGAAAGGGACACATCGAGTGGCTGCCACCCGCACGACCAACCAGGGCTGGGGACAAACTGCAACCGAGGTACGTGCCCTTGGCGGTAACCGAACCCGGGTCTCTCTGGACCGCAGGCCGATGCTCTAACCGCTGAGCCAAACCGGCCAGGGCAACTCTTGTGTACTTTTAAAATGTAATAACAATTTATCTGCAATTAAAAGCAGATTTAGCCCTGGCCAGTTTGGCTCAGCGGTTAGAGCGTCAGCCCGCGGTCTGGAGAGACCCAGTTCGGTTCCTGCTAAGGGCACATACTTCGGATGCAGTTTGTCCCTGGCCCCGGTTGGGGTCGTGTGGGTGGCAGCCAGTCGATGCGTCTCTCTCACATCAGTGTTTCTATCTCTCTCTTCCTCCCTCTCTCCCTCTCACTCTATGAATGCAAAAAGTGTCCTCAGGTAAGGACTGAAAAAAAAAGCAGATTTACAACCTAGGAAAGCAGTTTCATTATCACATCAATTATATTGCACTACTGGTTAGAACTCTGTCATTTAACATTTTCATGCCACCTTTCCTCCCTTACCTTAGTTCATATCAAGGTCAATAAATAAGTTTAAAATTGTACAAGAGCCCTGGCCGGTTTGGCTCAGCGGTTAGAGCGTGGGCCAGAGAGACCCGGGTTTGGTTCCCGCTAAGGACACGTTATCTCGGTTGCAGTTTGTCCCCAGCCCCGGTTGGGGTCATGTGAGTGGTAACCAGTCGATGTGTCTCTCTCACATCGATGTTTCTTTTTTTCTCTCTTCCTCTCTCTCTCCCTCTCGCTCTATGCAAAAATGTCCTCAGGTGAGGATAAAAAAAACAAAACAAAAAAATTGTACAAGAAAGATTTGATTCACAGCTAAAATCATCTGTATCTTCTACCGCCTCACACATTCTAACTTTTACTTTTAAACACTTAATAAATGTAGGGGTAATAGGAAATAAAAACTACTAGAAAATAGAACCAGAGTATTTAATTTAACTTTACTGTGAAGTGCTTTAAAAGACTGAAGAAACTGTCATTGTTAAGAAATCCATGAATAACAGCACTGGTCACTGAAAAACTTTAGTGATAGGAACAGACTGCACTTGCAATACACGTAAAAGGTACTCATAGTATCTTGAAAGATTTTTACATAGTTACTCTAACATGAAAAATTCAAAGAACAAAACTAACAAAATTTCCAGAGTAAATACCTTTATCTGCATCATAGGACCCTTGCTCACTTCCATTCTCTACAATTCTTCCAGGAAGGGTTAACCTGCAGATTTAATATAAGGTCTCATGAAGTCCTTACATTACAAAATATAAGTGGCCATTAATGACAGCATACATTGAAATCTATCAACTTTTAAAGCTATCTATTTTAAAAAGAAATCCCTTAGCATTTCTTTAACATTTTACAAACTATATAACTTAGATTTCTTTCCTAGCTAAGAAAAAAGAAATCAGAGATGACTCATCTCTCTGTCTGAATACCTGCTAGTTACCAATAAAATAGATACTTAAAAAGAAAAGCCACAATAAATATTAGGGGGACCGGAAAGTAATGTCGTGTTTTTATGACATTAATTCAAACAGATAAATTTTTAACAAGTTTTTATTTTTAATCAATGATGTAATCACCCTCGTTATCAACAACCTTTTGCCATCTAGTGTGCAAATTTTCAATGCCGGATCGATAAAAATCAATTGGTTTTTGAGCAAAATATCTGGAGATGGCATTTTGGACATCATCCAAATTGTCAAATTTTTTGCCACTTAGAGAATGTTGTAGCGATCGGAATAAATGGAAATCCGATGGTGCAATATCGGGCGAGTATGGTGGGTGACGCAATACCTCCCACCCCAATTCATTAATTTTTTCCAGGGTTCGTCTTGCCCAGTGCGGTCTTGCATTATCGTGTTGCAGAATAACGCCTTTTCTGGTGACAATCGCTGGGCACTTTTCAATTAAAGATTGATTTACTCGATCCGATTGTTCACAGTAAAGGTCTGCATTCAGTTTGTCCAGGTTTCAGCACTTCAAAATGAATGACCCCGTGAATACTCCACCAAACACACAAAAGTGCCCTTTTGGGGTGTAAACCTAGCTTAGCTGTACTTCGTGGCGATTCATTTGGAGAGAGCCACTGCCTTTTGCGTTTTGGATTATCATAGAGGACCCATTTTTCATCTCCAGTGATCAAGCGATCAAAAAACGCTTCTGTATTGTGCCGCTGAAGCAATAAGTTGCATGTGGTGGACCGGTTAGCTTTGTTTTCTTCGGATAGATTACGCGGGACCCAAACACCTGCTCTGCTTACTTTACAATCTGCTGCAAATGTTCTTGGATGGTCGACCAAGGTTGGTTAAGAGTGTTTGACAATTCCTCGATTGTCTGACACGGATTTGCTTCCACTTCCACCCTTAACATGTCATTGTCTAAAGTTGTTGGTCTTCCTGATCGATAAGAGTCAGAAAGATCAAAATTACCGGATTTGAACTTAGAAAACCACCTTTGGCATTTACGAACGTCTAATGCGCTTGGATAAACATCGCAAATGTTTGTGGTAGCAACTGTTGCGTTACTACCCTTGTGAAACTCAAAAAGCATACAATGCCGGATATGTACCTCTTCTGGTATTTGGCTGGCCATTTCACTATAATTTGCAAAAAAAAAAAAAAATTAAGATTTAATTATTTACGAGTAAACAAGTCACTCTAACCTTAAAATGTCTTTGGCACGATTTTGAAGTACACAATGAACTGATAAATGACAACCAAGTATCGAAACGCGCAGAAACGACATTACTTTCCAGTCCCCCTAATATTAGTTATCACTACTGTTACAGTACTTCCCCCATTAATGAATGATTTATATACGTAGTGCGTGACACAGCAGGGGCTCAATAAAAGTAGACTAATTGGCTTCCAATAAAGGAGGGGAGGACATTAAAGAAACAACAAAACCAATTGTTTGTATTGGGCAAATTACTACAAAAAAAAAAAAGCAGAAAGCAAGTGTTTTTCTCAAATCTCATAATTACTATATTGGGATTTCTCCTTCTTTCATACTAAAGGACATGAACTGATTTCCCTGTTTCCAGTTTTACTCTGGCTCAGTCAGTCATTCATTGAGGTCCCAAATGAATTTTTCTAAAACAGGTCTGATTGTCACTTTTCTATTTGAAAAAGTTTCTGTGATTGCCAGACATTGACTAGATAATTTAAATTCATCAGTAAGGCATATCAAGCCAGCAACATTCCATTCTAAATTTAAAATCTGAGCCTTGCCCTGTCCAGAGTGGCTCAGTTGGTTGATCCTTGTCCTGTGCACCAAAAGGTTGCCAGTTAGATTCCCAATCAGGGCACACAGGTTGCAGGGTACCCCATTTGGGGTGTGCATGGGAGGTAACAAATAGATGTTTCTGTCTCTCTCTCCCTCTCTTCCTTCTTCTCTCTCTAAAATCAATAAAAACATACTTAAAAAAAACAAAAAAACCTGAGCCTTCTTTTCTCCCACACGCCCTCTTCCTTGCTTCCTATTCTAACAGTAATAATAATAGTAATAATAATAAAACTTGGCAGACCCCATAGGGCCCAGGGCTTCACAACTTAGTTACCATTGTGCATTTTCCAAACCAAGTTCCTTCTAAATTCAATATAAGGAGTCAGTGTGTGGATAAATTAGTTACAATTGTTACAAATACTAACTTTACTATCAGAATCTGAATTGCATCCCAGCTCTGCCATTTACCAGCTCTGTAACTTTCCTTACACAAGTTAATTAACTTCAAGGCTCATATTCCTCATCTATTAAAAGGTAAAAAATAACCGCATCTATCCCAGGGTTACTATGAGAAGGAAATTATAATGCAAAGAGCTTAATGGCTGGTACAGTAGGTGAGCATTTAAAAGATGTGAATGCCTGGCCGGTGTGGTTCAGTGATTGAGTGTTGACCCATGCACCAAGAGGTCACCGGTCCGATTCCAGGTCAGGGCACATGTCCAGGTTGTGGGCCCGATCCCCAGTGGGGGGCATGCAGGAGGAGGCCAATCGATATTCTCTCTCATCGATATTTCTATCTCTCTCCCTCTCCCTTCCTCTCTCTCAAATTAATAAAGAAAAAAAATTTTTTAATAAAAAAAGATGTCAACTATTATTATCAGCTCCCTTCCCTTAGACTCATCTTATAAATATAAATTCTTACTATATAATAGCGAAATCATATTTGCTCACAGATCTGCCTCCCCTGCTACTCTCAATTCCTCAAGGAGAGGGGCAGAGGTTTTATTCACCTTTGCAATACTGTAATACTGTATTTTCAAAGATGGCCCATCTCATATCACTCCTCCCAAGAGTGAGGTCTATGTCCCCTCCCTTGTAAAGTGAGTTGGCTTCTGGAACTGTTTTAACCAATAAGATATAGCAGAAGTGACAATGATTTCTGAGGTTAAGTCATAAGAGATTATATGGATTCTTCCTTGCTCTGTGGAATACTCACTTTCAAAACCTTCAGCTATCCTGTTAGTGGTCCAACTCCCTGAAGGAATCACAAACTAGAGCATGCAAAAAGATCACCCAGGTAGGTCCTGAGACTACAGAGAGATATCTTCCCCCACCTCACCCCACCAGTCCCCAGTTGCTTAGGCTGTTCCAGATCCAGCCACCATGTGACCACAACTGAAGTAAAAAGGGCAAGCCAGAACAGTCAGCCAAGCCCTCACTAAGTTCCTGACACACGAAAACCAGTACAGAGAGTTAAGTAACTGTTGCTTTACACCATTAAGTTTTCTTGATTATGTAGCAACAGGTAACTAGAACAGCAGGCCCTTAATAAATAATACCTATTGATTATTGAACACATGGATAAATACCAGACATGGTAGTAAGAGCTATGTATGCATTATCTCAACCCTCATATCAACTGTTTTTTTATATATATATTTTTTTTTCTTTATTGATTTTAGAGAGAGAGGAAGAGAGGAGAGATAGAAACATCAATGAGAGAGAACATTGATTGGTCGCCTCCTGCATGCCCCACGGTGGAGATTGGGCCACAACCTGAGCATGTGCCCTGACCAGGAATCGAACCCACGACTTCTTGGTGCATGGGTCGACCCTCAACCACTGAGCCACACCTTCTGGACTCATATCAACTTTTTAAGATCACTACTATTAGTCCCATTTTACAAATTAGGAAACTGAGACTTAATAACTTGCCCAAAGTCACAGAACTCTGTGTGCTGAGACTCAGATGTGCTCAATTCCCAAGCCTCTGCTACCCAAGGAACAGATGAATTTGTGTGAAGAGTAAGTACTCTTTAAATTGTTTCACACACTGCCTCTTATTTTGTCTTCATCAAAACTCCCTAACTTATGCAGAGCGATTTTTACTTTGAAATATTTATGTCATATCCTATCCCATTTAAGAACTTTTCTCTGAGCCTCTGATCCCTCAAATGATAGAACCTAGTTTGCAGGACTTCCCTAAAATCAAATGAGATAATTCACATAAAAACACTAACGTGGAGTGAAATTCAGTAAATGTTTGCCAACACCATCATCACCTTCCTATTCGTGTCTTAAACACCCTCTTCGAAAGGCTTTCCTTGGCAACTTCATAAGAACACGGGTTCCCTTCTACTCTCTCAGTGCAGTTGTTCCCTCCCTTCGGAGCACTGTCTACAATTTGTAGTTACACGTTTGTTTTTTTTATTATTTTTCTTTCCCCGCTAGAATGTGCACTACATGACGCACAACTACATCTCCAATATCGAAAACAGGGCCTGGTCTATACCATGGACTTGATAAGTAAATCAGAGAAATAAATGAGTCAAGACATAGGGACGTGCAGTAGGTTCCAGGGTGGAGCAAGGTAAGGCCTAATGGGTACCCCAGCAAAGCTGGCTCAGGCCAGGGAAGGAACCCGCTTGATGGGAAGGCAGGCTTGTGTCAGGAACGTGCGTGGACAGGACAGGCTGCAGCCACCGCACCGAGAGCGCCTGAGGGGGAACCGCCCTCCCACGCGGAGCACGGGCAGACGCGGGCAGGAGCAGGGCCGGCAGTGCCCTCCGCGAGACGGGCAGTGAGCATGCTGAGCACCGAGAGCGCCTGGGGAGCATCGCCCTCCCACGCGGAGCACGGTGAGACGCGTGCAGGAGTCTGCCCTCCGTGAGACGGGCAGTGAGCATGCGGAGCTCCACGCATCCGTCCGGATGAAAGGCCATCGCGCACACAGCAGGTAACCGCCACCCAGGGGCAGAGGACACAGAGACATAGCGGGGACGAGGAGGGGAGGACGGGGCTCGTTCGGTGCCATGCAGGCGCGGGAGGCGGGAGGCGAGCGCCGGGCAGCAGGCGGGCAGGTCGGAGCCCCGCGGACCGGGAAGCGCGCCGCCGGCTGGGGACCAGCGCAGAGCCAGGCGGGGCCACGGGGAGGCCGCGTTCAAACCGCCGCAGTCCCGCCAGTGTGGGGCGTGGGGGGCTGAGGAAGGGGGCGCGGAGGGGGCTGAGGAGGGGGCTGAGGGAGGGGGCTGAGGAAGGGGGTGCGGAGGGGGCTGAGGAGGGGGCTGAGGAGGGGGCTGAGGAAGGGGGCTGAGGAGGGGGCTGAGGGAGGGGGCTGAGGAAGGGGGTGCGGAGGGGGCTGAGGAGGGGGCTGAGGAGGGGGCTGAGGAAGGGGGCTGAGGAGGGGGCTGAGGGAGGGGGCTGAGGAAGGGGGTGCGGAGGGGGCTGAGGAGGGGGCTGAGGAGGGGGCTGAGGAAGGGGGTGCGGAGGGGGCTGAGGAGGGGGCTGAGGGAGGGGGCTGAGGAGGGGGCTGAGGAGGGGGCTGAGGAAGGGGGCTGAGGAAGGGGGTGCGGAGGGGGCTGAGGAGGGGGCTGAGGAGGGGGCTGAGGAGGGGGCTGAGGAGGGGGCTGAGGAGGGGGCTGAGGAGGGGGCTGAGGAGGGGGCTGAGGAAGGGGCTGAGGGAGGGGGCTGAGGAAGGGGGTGCGGAGGGGGCTGAGGAAGGGGGTGCGGAGGGGGCTGAGGAGGGGGCTGAGGAGGGGGCTGAGGAGGGGGCTGAGGAGGGGGCTGAGGAGGGGGCTGAGGAAGGGGGCTGAGGAAGGGGGTGCGGAGGGGGCTGAGGAGGGGGCTGAGGGAGGGGGCTGAGGAAGGGGGTGCGGAGGGGGCTGAGGAGGGGGCTGAGGAGGGGGCTGAGGAAGGGGGCTGAGGAAGGGGCTGAGGAGGGGGGTGAGGAAGGGGGTGAGGAGGGGGCTGAGGAAGGGGCTGAGGAAGGGGCTGAGGAGGGGGGTGAGGAAGGGGGTGAGGAGGGGGCTGAGGAAGGGGCTGAGGGAGGGGGCTGAGGAAGGGGGTGCGGAGGGGGCTGAGGAGGGGGCTGAGGGAGGGGGCTGAGGAAGGGGGTGCGGAGGGGGCTGAGGAGGGGGCTGAGGAGGGGGCTGAGGAAGGGGGCTGAGGAAGGGGCTGAGGAGGGGGGTGAGGAAGGGGGTGAGGAGGGGGCTGAGGAAGGGGCTGAGGAAGGGGCTGAGGAGGGGGGTGAGGAAGGGGGTGAGGAGGGGGCTGAGGAAGGGGCTGAGGAAGGGGGCGCGGAGCGGCGGAAGGAGCGGCGCTGGCCCCGGCCCCGGCCCGGCCCCCCGCGGGCAGTCACGGACGGCTGAGCGGTGAGAGCGGGTGAGGGACAGACGGAGGCTGCGGGGTCCCGCACCCGGCACTCGCCTCAGGAAGTACGGCTTGGCGTAGAACTTGAAGTCCGCCCCCTGGAAGTAGACGTCGAACTCGGAGACCCGAGCGTGGGGCACGCGGATGGCGATGGTCAGGAAGTCGGGGTCCTGGCTGAGGTCGAACGCGGGGGTCAGCATCGCCGCCGCGGCCCCTCCACGCGAGCAACCGACGAAATCCGCACGCGCGAGCCCTCACTCCGTTAGCCCGGGCGCTTCCGGCTCAAGGCGGAAGTAGCCTGCGTGGGAGAGGAAGTCCCGCCCACCCCATCGCCATGGGGACGGGACGCGTTGGGCGGAGCGCGGAGGGAGCGGTGGGAGCGGCTTCGCGCCCGAGCGTCGCTGGGAGGGACCCGGCCGGGGCCGCCCCGCGCCTCAGGCTCCCTCCAGGCTTCCAGAGATGAGTTAACAGCGTCGGCTATCCGTGGGCAGGCTGCGTTTGAGTCCCTCTTGTCCACCTCCCGCTGCGAGACCGTGGGCGAGGCACAGACCCTCTCTGTGCGTCAGACATCGCTTATAAAAGGAGGCCCACGCTAGGACGGCCCGTGGAGCTCCCGCGAGGATGCCAGCAACTAGTGAAGCTGCGACCACGCACCTGGCGGGTGGGCGGTGCCGCGGCCGGGCAGCTTCCTGCGGCGGGTCCGGCGCCAGCGGCTGGTCCGCGGCCCCCGCCCCCGGCCGCTGCGCCCCGCGGCGCCCCCTGCCGCTCCTGCACGGCCGCTCCCTGCCCTCTCCTCTCCGCGTCCTCTGTGAACAGTTTTCTTGTTCACGAGAGTCCAGCCAACTGATCTCTTTCGATCCGCGCTGGGAACTCGGAAGAATACGACACCGAGAGGCCAAGCAATGCCTCTTATAGTCGCGCATTTTCCAATGATCGGAACCGGACGTCTGACTCTCCCGCCGGGTTAGTGCCTGTGGTGACGACTTACCATCCCTCTGCGCTTTCCCCTCTTTCCTTTTTCTTAACGTTTCTTCTTAGACTTGTTTGAGGTCTTCTTTCCTCTTCTTTTCTCTTCCTTGCGCTTCGCCCCTCTAGTCTGCGCTCCTCACACTCCCCCAGCGCCTCTCCAGTTAATCTCTCTTTGCCTACATACATTTCCTTTCATTTTATTTCCTGTTATTCCACTAATGGCTAGAATAGTCCAGGAAATAGTATTTATTTCCTAGTTTTAAATATGAGTAGAAGAGGGGTGAAAGTCACCTCCTCAGACGGTGGACGAGATAATCTCAAAAGCCTTTGCAACCTCCAGTTTTTCATGAATCTTGGAAATTAACTAGGACACAGAAAAATCCATTAACAGGGACAAATAAAATAAAAAATTTAAGATGAAAACCACTCTGCTTAAATCTGGGATTTTTTATAAAGACAAGAGGTCATGTGTGAAACAATTTAAAGAGTATTCTTTACACATTCACTTATTCCTTGGGTAGCAGAGAGAGTAATTGAATTAACTGAATACTTAGTAAGTGCCAGCACTGTACAAAATCCTTTGTACTGATCTCCTTTCCCGTCCTGACAGCTCTGTGAAGTCAGCATTGCATCGCCCCTGGTTTGCACAGGATCACTCCCTAGTGAGTGGTGAATGGGAGTCGAAAGCCTAGTACATCTGATTTCTGGGCCCAGGTTCTGAAATACTACATAACTGACTCCTCTAATATTACCACCTACCCAATTTATTTCACACTGTGAGCGAAAGCCTCCCTGCTTTAGACCATACTGAGCTTTACAAAGAATAGGCACTCAATACTGTAAATGAAATGATACAAATTTGGAATTAGTAAAGCCTTCAAAAGGTCCCTTGACATTGGCCTTTGCCTTGATCATTCCAAATTAGCTTCTCTGGAGAGATTGGTTACAATTACCAAGGGACCTCATTCGTATGGGTCACAAGAATTAATATTTCTAAATTATTAATGCAAGAATTAACTGAGACTGAAGCTGTGCTGTCCACGAGGAAACTCAATTGAAAGCACTGTACAAAGTAGAGCTATGAACTTCCTAGATATTTTCTTTTGGGCTTGGAAACAAACACACACACAGGATTTCAACACAGATGAACAGACTATATGGTCAGTTGCTGCTCTTATTTATAAGAGATATGTTCAGTATTGTATCTGCTGTATCACAAAATGCTGATAGCTGCAACTATATATAAACAGGGTTTTGTTGGTGTTTTAGTGCAAGCTGTCATTCACTTTAGTTTTGTATTTCCAATTAGTGGTAAATCTATACAAGTTATAAGTTCTGTAAAAAAATAATAACATAAACAGAGTCACTTTAGAATGGAATCAGAGCTACCATCCCAGGGGGACTGCCTTGTATGTATGTCTTATGCCTTAAATCTTTGCAATATTAAAACAGGGCAAAATAGCCTTTGAACTGGGTCTAAATTAAGATTGTGTCCCAAAAAACTGTTTACAAGGATAACAAGAAAGCAGATATTATGGCCACCAACGATGACTACCAAATTAAAAACATTATTTAGAATTAGTGTCACTGTTATGTTATCTGCACCAATAGAAATGCCTTCCTTCTAATGATGGAATTATACCCCTTCCCTTTCTCACAAACACCCCTGGCCTTTGTCTCCTAATTGGGACACTATTTGAGTTTCTGCCTGAATTGTGCTTCCCAAATAGCTATTTTTAAAATCTCAAATAAATGGTGATTTCCTTTCGGTTTGGGCTTTTATTTTTAGGTTAGCATATCTGATTTTAGGAGTGGGATCTGAAATGGTTTCACCTTCATGGACTAGCATCCCCTGGAATTTGGTATGGTGCCTACAGAGCCTCTTTTGTGCTCATGGCTTCCATGAACCACTGTCCTTGACTGAAGGAGTCCTCTTAGGTTTGGAACCCACTCCTTTTTTGGTGGAGGTCAAATACCTTTATTTGCGATCTGGAGGGGTTTTTCCCTCAGATGGGGGCGGTTTGCCCTGGGCATGACTGTCCAGGTGCAGCATGCAGCGGGATGCTGTGGGAGCTTGCTACCTCCTCCAAAGGATCTTCTTTGTCTCAGGAGGGACATTTCACAGCTCTCACTCTTGTAGGAAGTGCCCTGGGGGTAAGCAGCTTACTGGGTGGGGGTTGGGGGTGAGGGGTTGGGGGGTGTTTCCCCGATGGATGTGCTCTCTTCAGTCTAGAGAGCTTTCTTTTTCTTGCCTCTGCCTGTTATGTTGTTTGTGAGATGAAAGGATTTCATAAAGGGAGGAATCCAGTCCTCTTTGGAACAATGAAATACATTATTTGATTGATAAGCAGAAGTCTCTAAAAGATAAAATAATTTCTCTAAAATAATTCAAAAAGAAACTTTGGCCATCTGAGTAAGAACTTTAACATTGTTGTAATGTGTCAGCGAGATAACCAGAGACACGCAGTCTAATTGTAAAGGAGCACTTCATTACGCCCCACAGGCTGGGGGTGTACAGCTTCCCCAGATCCTCAGCCATGATTCTTCTTGCTCCTCTGATTTTAAAGACTGAAGCCCCATCCCCCTTTTGCCCCCCCCCCTCAGGGGACCAGTACAATAGTGGGAGCAACAGCTATTACAGAAGTAAAAATTAGCATTATTCATCGCTCACAAGTACCTGCAAATACCTCCCAACACGTGGGGCAACTATAATCTTAGGCAAAATTCCTTTACTTCTAGGGGTAATTAACCTATTATTGGAAAAATGGAGGAAGTTCCATTGATGATAAAAATGGAGTCATTTAGTTGCCTTAGCCAAGGGGCCTACATTAGAATGGAATCTAGTTGCCTTAGCTTTGGGGCCCAGGTCAACATATCTTACTGTTTGTCCTGCCTGAAACCTGACAAGATATTTCAAATAATTTAATAATTCTATGATCAGAAATTTGGCAAAATTGGAAGATGATTTTTCAAGGTCAAATAGGAGTTTAAAGCCTCCTCAGTAACTTTCCAAGGCGTTCCAAACAGATCATCAGAAATTTAAACACAGCCCACAACTGCCTGAGACTAAACAAAACAATGGGGAAAAATGGGAAAGAAAAGGTTTTTTCAAAAGCACAAACAGCTGAAAAGATTCCCTTGCCTAAGCAGCCAAATTGTTTATCAAGAACATATACAAATCTTCAAGTTTTAGATATTTGAACAAGTTTAACTTATTCCAACTCTTAAGAATTAGTGGTGTTTTGCCTTACTGTACCTGTCTCATGGCTGAAATAGTTAAAGCAACAAAGCTACCAGGTCTTTGGTTGTATGTGTGTGTGTGTGTGTGTGTGTGTGTGTGTGTACATTTGTGTACACCTCCAGAGGAAATTATTAGAATTGGTTTATAAAGTGCTCAGTTTAATTTTCTTAAATTAAGCACTTATACAAATTAAGAAATATAACAAATTAACACGAATGCTTTTCAATATTACATGATCTTGGAAAATACTTAATATTTAAGTTAACTTTAAGCTTGTTGGTTTAATTAAAACAAACATGTCTTTAAAATTATTAACATTTGAAATATTTATATTTTATCTGGGTTTACAAATATTATCTCTGCAACAGCTTGGGATAAAAAAAGAACTGTTTGATGTTACATAAAACTTTTATGAATAATTGAAATATAATTATTAAAAATTAGTTAATATAAAGAGAATAAAAGGATTTTCCAGGAAACTTTTTAGCAATAATTATTTTTTGGTATGTGTACTTTAGATAGTTCCCTAATTTAAGTTAAAAGGTGAAAAATGATTGAACATCTAGACTATTTCCAAATAAGATGAAATATTGAAACATTAATTGTTAAGTCAAAGTTTACCTACTTTTGGCTTCTTAATGCAGAAAAACTAAAGGTATTTGGATCTGTTAATAAAAATATCTTGTCAATGTAGGAAACATCCAAATCTGTAGAGAATTTTTATGAGTTTATTGGAGCCAAACTGACAACAATTGCTGGGAAGCTAAATCTCAACAGACTGAGAAAGTGCTCCAGGGGATGGCAGTTTTGTACCTTATTTTAAACATTAGAATCAAAAGAGGAGAGGTGTAAGAAGGGATACGTGAAATGCATTGGTGGTTAATTAGAGGAAGTGGGAGAAAGCAAAGCAGGGAAATCTCTGAGACTGGATGAAAAGTAAAATGGATAGACATGTACTTCTTTTACACTGATGGGTACAGGATAGTTAACAATTATATTCACAACAAATAGAGATGGTATGTGGGGAACACGATAACAATGAGGGGTTCCATGGTCTCTGTGACCTGGGCCCTGAGGCTAAGGCGACTAAATGACTCCATTTTTATCATCAATGGACCTTCCTCGATATTTTTCCAATAATAGATTAATTACCCCTAGAAGTAAAGGAATTTTGCCTAAGATTATAGTTGCCCCATGTGTTGGGAGGCATTTGCAGTTTGAGTACCAAGTACAGGTATTTGCAGGCATTTGCAGCTATTTGTGAGAGGTGAATAATGCTAATTTTGACTTCTGTAATCGCTGTCACTCCCACTATTGTACTGGTCCCCTGAGGGGGGGCCAACAGGGGGATGGGGCTTCTGTCTTAAAATCAGACCAGCAAGAACAATCCATGCTGAGGATCTGGGGAAGCTGTACTCCCCCCAAAGCCCGCGGGCATAATGAAGTGCTCCTTTACAATTTGGCTGTGCATCTCTGGTTATCTCGTGGACACGTTACAACATTTGGAGGCCCCAGCGAGATTCCCTGGTGTTTTGCTACACCAAGGGCTAGATGCCTAGGACGTTAGCCTCTCCTGATCCGGACCCCTATAGATCTGAAGGGAGGCGCCCCCTGAGTTCCAGGGCCCCGACGATCCAACTTGGGTTTCCGACGAGCGACTGGGAGATGCCAAGATGCCCCCAAAAGGAAAGGAGACCTGGTAGAAGCCTCTGGAGGTGAGTTCTGGGTGACAGGTCTATCTGGATGAGCGTGAGAGGGCCGGACGCGGTGCAGCCTCTCCTCTCCTGGGAATCCCACTGAGACATTAGGTAGGGTTCAAATCTGGCAAATTCTGCTTCCAATCTGGCAAATTCTGTTCATTCAGACCCACCACTGGGGCGGAAAGGGAGACTGATCACCTCCCAAGCGGCATAGGAGCCGCTCAGGATAGGGAATTTCTGGAAGGAAATTCAAACGGTGTGTGAGTGTGACTGTGTAAATGTAATTGTGTATGAGTGACCGTGCTCCACGACGCTTGTTACGGAGCCTGTGTGAGTCCTAACCTGCGTGGGGAGCACAAACGAAGGAAGCAAAAGTTTCTGTCTTGCGTGTCTTCCCTTGTTTTTGTCCTTGTCCACCTCCCTACTGTGTCTCCCTCAACTTTGTTACAGTTAGTCTAATCATGGATAGCAGCCCTAGTGCCCAGAAAACCTCATGGGGTTGCATAGTAAACATTCTTAGAGAAGGACTTGAGGAAGGTTCTGATTAGGGCACAAATACTGGTAGTGGGCCCCAAACTGGGCCCCAAGAGAAACCTGGGCAAAGGTAGGGCAGTGCCTGCGAGGCAGAGATACAGCAAAAGGCCCGAACAAGTTTCTGTCTCAAACATTTACTCTGTGGGCCCTAATTAGAGATTGCCTTGGTCCTGTGCAGGAGGCTAATAAGGTGGGAAAGCAAGGTGTAGTGAAAGACTCGAGGAAAGCCGAGAAAGGCTATGAGTCCTTAGAGACTCCCCCACCGTCTTCCGCTAGAGCGGTGATTAATATTTGTGCTTTGAAAGCCTGGAAAGAGCTCCCAACAAAAGGGAAAAATTCGCTAGATCTTACATACATCAGGCAAGGACCTGAAGAGCCATATCAAGATTTTGTAGCTGGGTTGCTACAGGCAGTTAACAGAGTAATAAGTGATTCAGGGGCCAGCCCCGACCCTGTCAAACATTAGGGGAAATATCTGTCACCCCTGCTCAGGTGTTCCAACCAGGGTGGAGTCCAGGACTACAATCCGGGATCTCTACCGCGCCACCTCAGGGAGTGCAGGACTGGACCTCTGCCCCACCGCCTGATACATATCAACACCAGAGATGGGGCCGCAAACTATTCCAACAGGGGTCTATGGGCCACTACCTAATGGAACAGTGGGTTTAATCTTGGGAAGGAGTAGTCCCAAGTGTTGCCTGGAGTTATTAATTCTGATTATTTGGGGAAAGTAAAAGTTATGGCCCAAACCACTAAAACCATTGTACAAGTTTTACCTGAAACTAGGATAGCACAAATTGCGATTTTGCCACATCAGGCGGCTGGGAAAGTACTAAAGTGCTATCAAAGGAAACACGGGGAGAGGGAGGATTCAGCTCCACAGATGGAGCCTATTGGGCACAGATAATCACCCACGGTCTCCCTGGAACAGAGTTCAGTTTGAATGGAAAGAAATTTAAAGACATTTTAGATACAGGAGCAGATGTTTCTATGGCTGATTTACAAGGAATAGGACAGGTTTCTAGGCCCCAACAAAGTACACAGTTTATCAAATGGAAAGATTCTGAGGGCAACACTGGGTTTTTTAAATCCTATATTTTAGATCATTTGCCTGTTAATCTATGGGGACAGGATCCCCATCCTTCCGCCCCCCATCAGAGGAGGCGAATCTCCCCAGCGTATCCAGGCCCCAATACAGGAGTGGCTGGGAAGGGGCCATCCTTGCGGATGGGCTGCCCTGTGCATCCCACATGGCACCACGTGTCGGGACTGGGGTCCAGTGTGGAGAGCCCCTCGTCCTGGGAAACTGGGGTGGCGGGCAGGCCCACAGGCACTCACCCGGAGGCTGTAGGGGCTGCAGAGTTCCCCAGGGAGAGTGGTCCGGCTGCGGAAGGGGCATGTTTCTTTGGTGCCAGCCCGGGCGGCTCATCTGTTCACCCCCCTGGGTTTGGTACCAGCAAGTTTCCAACAGGCTTCTCTGAACTTTGGGGAGTTGAATATAGGGATCCCATGAGTGGGCGCAGAAGTGCTCTTGGAGAGAGTTGAAAAACACTCTGCCCCGCATAAACATGCGTGCTAGGACGACGCTCCCCTCTCCTGCGCCCTTTTGAAAACCTGGGGTCAGAGGAAATTTTCCCATCCCTCTGCCCATGGTGGGACCCAAATACTGCCGGGGCGAGGGCTTCCTTGGACACTTTTCACCGTATTCTCCTGTTAGGCCTAGGTCCCAGTTAGGGATAGAAAAGTCAAGGGTGAAGTCAGGTGTAGAGGAAAAAAGTAAAATCTTTAACTTGGAAAAATGACAGGGCCAGGGCTCCTTCCAACTGAGCCCTGGGGAGCCAAGAATAACGACAATAGGGGACAAACTAGTTAGTTTTTTGGTAGGTACTGGTGCAGCAAACTCAGTCCTGACCGAGCCAATGGGCCCCTAACCTACCCCTGGACTTCAAAGAGGACTATAGACCTTGGGAAATATACTGTGACTCATTCATTTCTGGTCATGCTGGAGTGCCCATACCCCCTACTTGGATGTGCCACAAGACATTGACCATCAATCCTGCCAGCCTGCCTCCTGCATGATGACCCAGAGAAACCTCTACAGGACTGCCTGGAGGTAATTGACATAGTGCAGACGGCCCACCCAGACTTCGAGGATGTCCCATTGCCATCATCGGATGAGGTATTGTTCATGGACAGGAGCAGCTATGTCCAGGAAGAAATCAAGTATGCTGGTGCAGCAATAGTAACTCAGAACCGTGTCATTTTGTCACAGTCCTTGAATAGGGGAACTTCAGCCCAATGAGCTGAACTCATAGCCCTAATCCAGGCTCTCCGATGGGGCAAGAAAAATCTGCTTCAGATCAGAAAACATGGGAGGCAGCCCTAAAACCAGTGGGGCCTCTCCAGATACACTAGGTTAGAAAATGACTTAGCCAAGCAGAAACAAGCCATAAAGGAAATCAATGGATGATGGACACTACCTGATGGGAGGTTGTTAGTCCCAGGGGCTCTAGGTCGGACTTTAGTCAACCAGCTGCACCAGACTACCCACTTAGGTTACACCAAGCTTACTGAACTCCTGAGAGGCAGGTAATGTCCAGTAAGGTCACAGGGAAAGGGAGAAGGCAGAGGGAAGCAGGAATGTGTGGGTCTGAGTAGGGAGGGGGAGAAGAAAAGCTGGGGGATGTGCAGACTGCAGATAGATTGAACAAGCTCTCATGTTAATGTCAGGGGAAGTACTAGGAAAGTTGCAGAGGGTCTATGCAAGTTAAAGAAGGATAAAAGAAAGGGACATACATATTACAGGAAGACAGGACATTAGAGGAATACTCAAGAAGGGAAGAAAATAGGACACAGGGAGAGCTTGCCCCTGGTGGTGGGATAACAGTCTGGGATGTAGTAAAGGAAGTAACAGGTTTAGGCTCTTCCTGACCCTTGGATCAGACAATTTGCCTTTATAGCAAAGATATCATAGGATAATCTCTAAAGGGTTAGATATAAATTGGAAGCTCAATTGTGCTTACTGCCCACAGAGTTCCGGGCAGGTAGAGAGCATGAACAGGACCTTAAAAGAAACCTTAACCAAATTTACTTTAAAAACTGGTGAAAACTGGACCACTCTTCTCCCCGTTGCCCTCTTACAGTTCTTGCAGGCCCTGCAGTCCGCCCAGAAAGCTGTCCATAAGCACGTCCGCAACTCCCTGCCTGTGATAGAGGAAGTAGGCCGCCATTTTAGAAATGACATGACCTTTCGCTTCCTGCTTCTGTAAGTTGCTTACTGCTTTCTCGCCAAAAGAATGCCTGGCCCAGCCTGCTATAAAGCTAGGCAAGCCCTGCAGTTTGGGGCCCAGGATTTGGAGACTGCCTCCTCTGGGCCCGCATGCATAAATAAAGGAATCACTTCGCTTACTCTGGTGTTTGGTCTGAGTCTTTTCTCCTACACCTATGCCCACCTCGGACCCTGTGCACCCCTTCCAGCCCGGGGACTCCGTCTGGGCAAAGAAGTTCACCACCCAGGGACTAACTCTGGCCTGGAAGGGACTATACACTGCATCCTGCCTGCACCAACAGATATCAAGGTCAGCGGCATCCCGATCTGGCAGCACCATTCCCTGCTGAGGGGAAAAAGCCAAATGGACGGTTCAGGCTCCTCCAGATAAAACTCTTGTGTTTATTGGGACTTTGATTTTCTGGTTATGACTGTACAGGGGAATCCTTATAGACCTGGGCCCCAATGGAACTGGGAACTTAGAAATGGTCCTGCAGAACAGGAGAGGATTAGACCTCTTATTTCTTAAGGAAGGATTATGTGTTGCACTGGGAGAAAAATGCTGTTTTTATACGAATGAGTCAGGGATTATTCAAGAAAGTTTATCACTAGTTAGGAAAAAAATGGAGGAACAAAAAAGAAAAAGGCAACAATATGAAAATTGGTTTACAACTCTGTTATCCACCATTGCTGACCCTCTCGCTATATTATGTTTACTCCTAGCCTTTGGGCCATGTCTAATAAATGGCCTCAGAAAAACTAAGTTGAGTCAACAATTTGACTTATCAGGAAAACCAGTGGGGAATGACCTGGGCCCTGAGGCTAAGGCAACTAAATGACTCCATTTTTATCATCAATGGACCTTCCTTGATATTTTTCCAATAATAGGTTAATTACCCCTAGAAGTAAAGGAATTTTGCCTAAGATTATAGTTGCCCCATGTGTTGGGAGGCATTTGCAGTTTCCAAGTATCTGTATTTGCAGGTACTTGTGAGCGGTGAATAATGCTAATTTTGTCTATTGTAATCTCTGTCACTCCCACTATTGTACTGGTCCCCTGAGTGGGGGGCCCAACAGGACAATGGGGCTTCTGTCTTTAAAGTCAAATGAGCAAGAAGAATCTTGGCTGAGAATCTGGGGAAGCTGTACCCCCCCAGCCTGCCAGCATAATGAAGTGCTCCTTTACAATTCTCTGGTTATCTGCTGACACATTACAACATCTGTTTTGGTGGGAGACTGTGTCCTGAGGTGTCTGGACAAACGGGATTACTCTGACATTCAAAGGTACTTAATCTTAGATGCAAAAAGACAATAGGCTCAGTTAACGTAAAGATTGACCTTTGTCAAGGAAGGTACTAGCCCAGGACATGACTACCTGCCTTGACTGGCTTTCAGTTAAAAAGTATTAATGCGGTCAAGATGGCGGCGTAGGTAAACGCGGTCTCGCGTCCTCCCACAACCACATCAAAGTGACAACTAAACTACAGAACAACCATCCTTCAAAACCACCTGAAATCCAGCTGAATGGAAGTCCGACAACTACGAAATTAAAGCAGCAGCCACAGGAACGAGACTGGTAGGAGGGGCGGAGGCGGACGGGCTGGTCCCACACCCACGTGTGGCGGATAAAAATCAGGAGGACACCTCGGCTGGGAAGGTCCTCCCTGAGGACTGAGGGGTCCCCGTCCCACACCAGGCGCCCAGCTCAGGGTTCCAGAGCCAGGAAGAGAATCCCCATAACTTCTGGCTGGAGAAACCAGTGGGAACTGAGGCTGAGGCGGCTGGAGCCCCCGGCAGCTC
The DNA here is from genome assembly GCA_030848825.1 of Tadarida brasiliensis. Taxonomy (NCBI): domain Eukaryota; kingdom Metazoa; phylum Chordata; class Mammalia; order Chiroptera; family Molossidae; genus Tadarida; species Tadarida brasiliensis. The sequence goes on along the minus strand of CM061274.1, from coordinate 1,316,889 downwards.
CTCTTAAAGGGCCCGAGCACGGACTTACTCGGACTCGCACCCTCCAGGCTCCAGCGTGGGGGAGGGAGCCTGAAAGGCACCAGAGTCATACGGGGAAGAACTGAGCTGTTTGGCATTGGGGCAAGGGCTGGAGAGGCAGCTTTCTCCTGGACAGACGTGCTATCAGAGGCTTTTGTTCCTTTGGTGAGCCCTTCCCTGGACTGGCAGACACCGCCATATCTGGGACTCCAGCAACCTGGCTCACACTGTTGGCCCCGCCCTGGTGATTCCCTGAGGCCCCGCCCCACCCAGCTTCCAGGCCCACCCAAGCTGTTGCCAGTTGCTTCACCATAGGATTGGCCTGTCTTGGATCCTGCTTCAGCTTTTCCTAAATTCTTTCAAACAAGCAGCATCTGGTCTCAGCTAGCCCAATACCTCTCGCTAAGGAATACATAGAAACAAACACAGGGAGGCAGCCAAAATGAGGAGACAAAGAAACAGGTCCCAAATGAAAGAACAGAACAAAATTCCAGGAAAAGAACTAAGTGAAATGGAGCTAAGCAACCTAACAGATGCTGAGTTCAAAATACTGCTTATAAGGATGCTCAATGGACTTAGTGAGAACCTCAGTGAACTTAGAGAGGGCCTCAAGAGCATAAAAAAGGACCAGTCAGAAATGAAGGAGGCACTAACTGAAATAAAGAATAGTTTACACAGATGCAATAGTAGAGTAGGTAAAGCCAAGAAGCAAACCATCGATTTGGAATATAAGGAAGCAAAAAACACCCAATCAGAACAGCAAAAAGAAAAAACAATCCAAAGAAATGAGGACAGTGTAAGGAGCCTCTGGGACAACTTCAAGCGTGCCAACATTCGCCAGAAGGAGAAGAGAGAGAACAAGAAATCGAAAACCTATTTGAAACAATAATGGCAGAAAACTTTCCTAACTTGGCGAAGGAAACAGACATGCAAGTCCAGGAAGCACAGAGAGTCCCAAACAAGATGAACCCCAAGATGCCCACACCAAGACACATCATCATCAAAATGCAAAAGGTTCAAGACAAAGAGAGAATCTTAAAAGCAGCAAGAGAAAAGAAGTTAGTTACCTACAAGGGAGTTCCCATCAGACTGTCAGCTGATTTCTCAAAAGAAACTTTGCAGGCCAGAAGGGAGTGGCAAGAAATATTCAGAGTGATGAAAAGCAAGAACCTACAACCAAGATTACTCTATCCTGCAAAGCTGTCATTTAGAATTGATGGCCATATAAAGAGTTTCCCAGACAAAGAAAAGCTAAAGGAGTTCATCACCACCAAACCATTCTTATATGAAATGTTGGAGGGTCTTCTTGAAGAAAAAGATAAAAAAATATGAACAAACAAAATGGCAATAAATACATATCTATCAACAATTGAATCTACAAACAAAATGAACAAGCAGAACAAAGACATTCTCATAGATACAGAGAACTTTTTTGGGAACCAGATGGGTGGGGGCTGGGGGGATGGGTGAAAAAGGTGAAGGGATTAAGAAGTACAAATTGGTTGTTAGACTGACAAACCTCAAAGGGAAGGGGGGTTGGGGGGTGGGAAGAAATAAACCAAAGAACTTATTTGGATATATGCATAACCAATGGACACAGACAACAGTGTGGGGAAAGGCAGGAGGGGGGCAGGAATGGGGAGGAGGGGGGCAAGGGGGGGAAAATGAGGAACATTTGTAATACATTCAACAATAAAGACAAGTTATATAAAAAAAATAAAAAAAAATAAAATGCTTTAACTGGTAAAAAATAAATAAATAAATAAATAAATAAATAAATAAATAAATAAATAAATAAATAAAATAAAAAGTATTAATGTCAGACCATCCTACGTTGTTACCTTCGGTCTCTTGAGTTTGTAAGGCCGCCATGCAGGCCTCCCCTGAGCTTGTCAGGTTAGCATGTGTCCCTTTTTTGTCCACAGTCTTAAAAAACAAAACTGAAGCTGTGATCAGTTTAAGTAACAGGTGGCCAGGTATAACTTGTTTGTTTTATTTTTGTTTTCTCCAATAGTACTAAAATCACTTGCACTTTTCCTCATTTCTTATAGAAAAGATAATTCAATTTGCTTGCCAGGAATTGTTTAGTGTTAGATTTACAAAGCTTGTTGAACGTTGAACATTTTTCCAAAGGAGTTTTTTGACTAAACAGAAGCTGCTGGGTCCTTGTTCTGATGGGTAGGTCATAAAGATGAAGGCCGTGTGGCTGGGGAACTTGTCTCAAGTCCAGAGGGGCAGTGTCCCTCTCCCACCTCTGCCAAGGTGAAATTGAAGGTCAAGTTGACTCGTGTAGGGCAGGCACTTGTCATGCTGCAAAGAAGTTGGGAAGAATCTTTCAGTTGGGATGTGACAGGTAGGTAGGACAGAATCTCTTAAGACGGGAAAAAGACTGGGGACAGAAGAGCTGCTTGGCACTAGACAACTGGAGTGAGGTGGGAGGGACCTCTCCTCCCAAACCTTCAAACCAGCTTAGCTTCCCTGAGTGAAATTGTTTCTGAGCATCCTGTCAGAACCCTCAAAGTACTGATTGCCCCCTTCTGCTAACTATACCAATATTGTTTTCTAGCAATTGAAATGCACTTTTTAATTTTAACTCAATCATGATTTTAAGTATAAAAATTTCTAAACTTAAAACTACTTTTTTGTGTATCTTTAACCATTGTCTGTTTTATTCTTGTGAGACCCTGGTACAAGGTGTGCTGCTTCATGATATTTCCGAGATGCTGGGCCTTTGAAAATGTAGGGTAAGCACTTAATGCTAATGTATAAAAAAGTATTTAAAAAATAAAATAAAAATGTCTTATGCTATGTTGAGGATACAAATATTTCTAAAAGTTGTGAAATTTAGTTGCTAAAGAGCCTATATCTCTAGAAGTTATGACATATATTCAGAAACTGTTATTAAGCTTAATATCAATATTGTACTATGTAAAGCTAAAACCTGATATAAAGCTAAAATAAAAAAAAGTGTACTATTATTGTGCTTTTAATAAGAGATTATAAAGGGAAAGCAAAGATTTTTACATTTTCCTTAAATAATTCTCTGAGCTTTTTATCATCAGAATTAATTGTTTAAGTAAACTGAGTCTTTTTACTATTAAGTTTACTTACAATATTTAATTTACTGTTTTTGTGTATGAAATCTTTATTACCATGATTACATGAATAACTTAAGTATTATTTCACTTTCTTTATTTTATTTTTTCCATCATCATTTTTTCCATACACAATGACCTATAAGCCTGTTTGACCAAATGTTTTAAAACTTTTGATATGTTTGACAAATTTCCCAAAATTCAAAAAATTAGTCTTTTTCTTGACTCTCAGATTTTTGAGAACTTAGCATCTCTCTGATGATTAGTGACCTTGAGCATTTTTTCATATGTCTCTTGGCCATTTGTATGTCCTCTTTGGAGATGTGTATATTCAATTCGGGTCCTTTGTCCATATTTTAATAGACTTTCTTTTTTTAAAATATGTTTTCAATTGATTTTTTTTTTTTTTTTTTTTTAGATAGGAATGGAGAGAGAGAGAGAAACATCGATGTGAGAGAGAAACATCGATTGACTGCCTCCTGCACGCCCCCCACTGGGGTCGAGTCTGAAACAGGCATGTGCCCTGACCAGCAATTGAACTGAGACCTCTCAGTCCATGGGACAATGTTCAGTCCACTGAGCCACACTGGCCGGGCCTTTGTCCATATTTCAGTTGGACTGTTTGTCTTCCTGGTGTTGAGTTGTATAAGTTCTTTGTGTATTTTGGAAATTAATTTATCAGATATATCATTGGCAAATATGTTCTTCCATACAGTGGGTTCTTTTTTCATTTTGTTGATGGTTTCTTTTGCTGTGCAGAAGCTTTTTAATTTGATGTAGTCCCATTTGTTTATTTTTTCCTTTGTTTCACTTGCCCTAGGAGATATATCGGCAAAAATTTTGCTGTGCAAGATGTCTGAGATTTTACTGCCTTTGTCTTCACCTAGGGTTTTTATGGTTTTGTGACTTACATTTAAGTCTTTTATCCATTTTGAATTTATTCTTGTGTATGATCTAAGTTGGTGGTCCAGTTTCTTTTTTTTCTTTTTTTTTTTTTTTTTTTGGTATGTACCTGTTCAATTTTCCCAGAACCATTTATTGAAGAGACTGTCTTTACTCCATTGTATGTTCTTGCCTCCTTTGTCAATTATTAATTGACCATAAAGGCATTGGTGGATTTCTCTCTTCTGTTCCATTGATCTATATGCCAGTACCATGCTGTTTTTATTACAATGGCCTTGTAGTATAGTTTGATATCCAGTATTGTGATCCCTCCAACTTTGTTCTTTTTTCTCAAAATTGCTGAGGCTATTCAGGGTCCTTTTAGGTTCCATATACAGTTTTGGAATATTTTTTCTAGATCTGTGAAATATGTCATTGGTATTTTAATGGAGATTGCATTGAATCTATAGATTGCTTTGGGTAGTATGGACATTTTAATGATGTTAATTATTCCAATCCATGAACATGGTATATGCTTCCACTTATTTGTACCTTCCTCAATTTCTTCCTTCAATGTCCTATAGTAAAAGACCTGAGTGCAGGTCTTTTACCTCCTTGTTAAATTTATTCCTAGGTACCTTATTTATTTTGGTTGCAATACTAAATGGAATTGTTTTCTTAGTTTCCCTTTTTGATAGTTCATTATTGGTGTATAGAAATGCCATCAATTTCTGGATACTGATTTTGTATACTGTTACTTTGCCAAACTCATATGTTAGACCTAGTAGTTTTTTTTTTGAGGATTCTGTAAGGTTTTCTATGAACAATATCATGTCATCTGCAAATAATGACAGTTTTACTTCCTCCTTTCCAATTTGGATGCCTTTCATTTCTTCTTCTTTTCTGATCACTGTAGCTAGAACTTCCACTACTATGTGGAGTAAGAGTGGTGAAAGTAGACATCCCTATCTTGTTCCTGATCTTAAGGAAAATGCTTTTAGTTTTTGGCCAGTAAGTATGATGTTGGCTGTAGCTTTTTTATACATGCCATTATTATGTTGAGGTATGTTCCCTTTATTCCCACTTTGGTGAGAGTTCTTACCATAAATGAGTGCTGGATTTTATTGAATGTTTTTTCTGCATCCATTGATATGGTCATATGATTTTTATCTTTCATTTTATTTATGTAATGTATAATATTTATTGATTTATGAGTATTGTACCAGCATTGCATCCTTGGAATAAATCTCACTTATACATGATATATGATATTTTTAATGTATTGCTGGATCTGATTTGCTAATATTTTGTTGAGGATTTTAGCATCTATGTTCATCAGGGATATTGGCCTGTGATTTTCTTTATTTGTAGTGTCTTTATCTGGTTTTGTTATTAGGATAAGTTTGGCCTCATAAAAAGAACTTGGAAGTTTTCCCTCCTCTTGAATTGTTTGGAATATTTTTAGGAAGATGGGTGTTAGTCCTTGTTTGAATATTTGGTAAAACTTGCCTGTGAAACTGTCCTGTCCAGGACTTTTGTGTCCTGGGAGTTTTTTTCTTGTTTGTTACTGCTTCAATTTCATTAGTTGTTATTGGTCAAATCAGGTTTTCTGATTCTTCCTGATTGAGTTTTGGAAGATTGTATGTTTCTGAGAATTTGTTCATTTTGCCCAGGTTGTCTATTTTGTTGGCATATGGTTGTTCATAATATTTTCTTACAATCCTTTGTATTTATGTGATGTTCTTTGTTACTTTTCCTTTTTCATTTTTTATTTTATTTATTTGGGTCCTGTCTCTTTGTTTCCTTATGAGTCTAAATAAAGGTTCTTCAAACTTGTTTTACTTTTCAAAGAACCAATTCTTATTTTCATTGAACTTTTGTATTTATCTATTTTTTTTACTTTCTATATCATTTATTTCTGCAGTGATCTTATTTCCTTCCTTCTACTGACTCTGGGCTATTCCTGTTGTTCTTTCTGTATTTCTTTTAGGTGTAGGGTTGTAAGATTGTTTACTTGAGTTTTTTTCTTCTAGAGGTAGTACTGTAATGCTATGAACTTCCCTCTCAGGACTTCTTTCACTGTATCCCATAGGTTTTGGGTTGTTGTGTGTTCATTTTCATTTGTTTCTAGATAACTTTTTTTTTCTTCCTTGACCTCATTAGTAACCCATTTATTGTTTAATAACATGCTATTAACCTCCATGTGTTTGAGTGTTTGTGAGTTTTTTTATTGTGGTTGATTTCTACATTCATGCTGTTGTGATCCAAGAAGATGCTTGATATGATTTCAATATTCTTGATATTGTTAAGACTTATTCTGTGCCCTAATATGTGGTCTATCTTTAAGAATGTTCCATATGCACTTGAGAAGAATGTATATTCTTCTGCTTTGGAATGAAATGTTCTGTAAATAGAAATTAAAGCCATCAGATCTAGTGTGTCATTTAAAGTCACTGTTTCCTTGTGGATTTTTGGTCTGGAAGATGTGTCCATTGATTAAAATGGGGTGTTAAAGTCCCCTGCTATGACTGTACTGCTGTCACTCTCTCCCTTAAAGTCCAAGAGTTTTATTTATATGTTTAGGTATTCCTATTTTGGGTGTATATATATTTATAAGGGTATATCCTCTTGTTGGATTGATCCTTTTAGTATTATGTAGTGATATTCTTTGTCTCTTGTAAAGGCCTTTGTTTTGAAGTCTATTTTGTTAGAAATAAGTACTTTTAGCCCAGCTTTTTTTTTTTTTTTTTTTAATTTCCATTTGTATGGAATATTTTTTCCATCCCTTCACTTTCAGCCTGTGTGAGTCTTTTGTTCTGAGGTGGGTCTCTTGTAGACAGCATATATATGGGTCATGTTTTCTTACCTATTCAGCTACCCTATGTCTCTTGACTGGAATATGTATTCCATTTACAGTTAAGGTTATTATTGATAGGTATTTATTTATTGATATTTTTTCTTCATGCCTTTGTCCCTCTCTCTACTTCTTCTTCTTCTTTAAGCAGTCCCTTTAGCATTTCCTGCAATGATGGTTTGATGGTACTGAACTCCTTTAGCCTTCTTTTGTCTGGGAAGCTCTTTATTTTGCCTCCAAATTTATTTTATTTATTTTATCTTTACTGTTGAAAGTATTACAGGCATCCCTCCCTTTTTCCCCCTTGCCCCTGACCACTGGGTTCCCACCCTACCCTAGGCCTTCACCACCCTATTTTCTGTGTCCATGGGCAATGCATATATGCATATAAGTTCTTTGTTTAATCTCTTTCCTTCCCCTCCTCCCCCTTTTTCTCTGAGATTCATCAGTCTGTTCCATGTTTCCATGCCTCTGGTTCTATTTTATTCATCAGTTTATTGTGTTCATTAAATTCCACATATAAGTGAGGTCAAGTGATATTTATCTTTCTTGGACTGTCTTATTTTGCTTAGCATAATAATCTCCAGGTCCTTCCATGATGTTTCAAAAGGTAATAGATTCTTCTTTTTTTTTTATAGCTGCATAGTATTCCATTGTGTAAATGGACCATGGCATTTTTATCCATTCATCTACTGATGGGAATTTGGGCTGTTTCCAGATCTTAGCTATTGTAAATAACATTGTTATGAGCATAGGTGTGCATATATTCTTTCTGATTAGTGTTTCAGGATTCTTATGATTTATTCCTAGAAGTGCAATCACTGGGTCTAATGGCAGTTCCATTTTTAATATTTTGAGGAAACTCCACACTGTTTTCCACCAGTCTGCATTCCCACCAGAAGTGTACTAGGGTTCCTTTTTCTCCACATCCTCGCCAGCACTTGTTGTTTGTTGATTTATTGATAGTAGCCATTGTGGCAGATATGAGGTTGTACCCCATTGTCATCTTAATTTGCATCTCTTTGATGATTTGTGATGTTGAGCAGTTTTTCATATGTCTCTTGGCTCTTTGTATGTCCTCTTTTTTTTTTTTTTAATCCTCACCTGAGGGCACTTTTTGCATTCATAGAGTGAGAGGGACAGAGGGAGGAAGAGAGAGAGAGAAACATCGATGTGAGAGAGACACGTCAACTGGCTGCCACCCACACAACCCCAACTGGGGCCGGGGACAAACTACATCCGAGGTGTATGCCCTTAGCGGGAACCGAACCCAGGTCTCTCCGGACCGCAGGCCAATGCTTTAACTGCGGAGCCAAAGTGGCCAGGGCTATGTGTCCTCTTTGGAGAGATGTCTATTCAGGTCTACTGCTCATTTTTTAATTGAATTGTCTGTTTTCCTTTTGTTGAGTTGTATAAGTACTTTATATATTTAGGAAATTAACCCCTTATCAGACGTGTTAGGGGCAAATATGTTTTTCTGCACCTTGGGTTCTCTTTTCATTCTGGTGCCGATTTCTTTTGCTGTGCAGAAGCTTTTTTGTTTGATATAGTACCATTTGTTTATTTTTTCCTTTGTTTCTCTTGCCCTAGGAGATGTATTGGTGAAGGTTTTACTACGTGAGCTGTCTGATATTTTGCTGCCTACGTTTTTTCTAGGATTTTTATGGTTTCATGACTTACATTTAAATTTTTTATCCATTTGAGTTTATTCTTGTGTATGGTATAAGTTGGTGGACTAGTTTGTTTATTTATTTATTTATTTATTTATTTATTTATTTATTTTGCATGTACCTGACCAATTTTCTAACACCATTTATTGAAGAGATTGTCTTTATTCCATTGTATGCTCTTGGCTCCTTTGTCAGATATTAACTGAGCATAGTGACTTGGTCAATTTCTGGGTTCCCTGTTCTGTTCCATTGATCTATATGCCTGTTCTTGTGGCAGTACCAGGCTGTTTTGATTACAGTGGCTTTGTGCTTGATATCTGGTATTTGATCCCTCCAACTTTGTTCTGCTTTCTCAATATTGCTATAGTTATTCAGGGTGTTTTTGAGTTCCCTATAAATTTTTAGAGTATTTGTTCTAGATCTTGAACTATGCCATTGGTATTTTAATAGGGATTGCATAGAATCTATAGATTCTTTTGGGTAATAGGGACATTTTAATGATGTTAATTCTATCAATCCATGAACATGCTGTATTCATCCACTTATTTATATCTTCTATCTTTTTTTTTTCAACATCCTGTAATTTTCTGAGTACAAGTCTTTTGCCTTCTCAGTTAAATTTATTTCTAAGTATCTTAATTTTTTTGTTACAGTGGTAAATGGGGTTGTTTTTTAAGTTTCTCTTTCTGATAGTTCATTATTGGTATATAAAAATGCCATCGATTTCTGGATGTTAATTTTGTATCCTGCTACTTTGCCAAATTCATTTATTAAATCTAGCAGTTTTTTTTGTGAAGTCTTTAGGATTTTCTATGTAAAATATCATATCATCTGGGAATAATGATAGTTTTACTTGCTCTTTTCCTGTTTGGGTGTCTTTTATTTTTTTCTTCTTGTCTGATTGCTGTGGCTAGGACTTCCAATACAATGTTGAGTAAGAGTGGTGAAAGTGAACATCCCTGTCTTCTTCCTGTGCTTTGGGGAAATGCTTTTAGTTTTTACCCATTGAATATAATGTTGGCTGTGAGTTTGTCATATTACATTTATTGTTTTGAGGTATGATACCTCTATTCCCACTGCTGAGAGTTTATATAAAAGAAATGAGTGTTGGATATTGTGAAATGCTTTTTCTGCATGTATTTATATGATCATGTGATTTTTGTCTTTCAATTTGTTTATGTGATGCATAACATTTATTGATTCTCAAATAGTGTACCAGCCTTGCATCCCTGGAATAAATCCCACTTGGTCTTGGTGTATGATCTTTTTAATATATTGCTAGATCTGATTTGCTAATAATTCCTTGAGGATTTTAGCATCTGTGTTCATCAGTGATATTCTCCTATAATTCTCTTTCTTTGTAGTGTCTTTGTCTGGTTTTGGAATTAGGATAATGCTGGCCTTGTAAAAAGAACTTGGAAGTGTTCCTTTCTCTTGGATTTTTTGGAATAGTTTGAGGAGGTTAGGTGTTAGTTCGTCTTTGAATGTTTGGCAAAATTATTTGTGAAGCATCTGCATCAGGACTTCAGTTTGCTGGGAATTTTTTAATTACTGGTTTAATTTCATCAGTTGTTATTGGCCTACTCAGGTTTTCTGATTCTTCCTGATTCAGTTTTGGAAGATTGTTTTTTTTCTAGGAATTTGTCCATTCGGTCCATGTTGTCCAGCTTGTTGGCATATAGTTGTTCTTACAATCCTTTCTAGTTCTGTGGTGTCAGTTGTTATTTCACTTGTTTTTGTTTCTGATTTTGTTTATTTAGGTCCTCTCTCTTTGTTTCTTGATGAGTTGACTAAAGGTTCATCAATCTTGTTTATTTTTTTGAAGAACCACATCTTGGTTTCACTGATCTTTTTTTGTTGTTGTTGTTACTTTTTGTAGTTCTTGGTTTGTTTTTTAGTCTCTGTGTCATTTATTTCTGCTCTGATCATTATTATTTTCTTACTTCTACTTACTCGGGGCCTTTCTTGTTGTTTTCTTTCTAAATCTTTAAGTTGTAGGGTTAGATATCTTATTAGAAGTTTTTGTTTTGTTTTTTGGAGGTAGGCCTGTAGTTCTATGAACTTCCCTCTCAGAACTGCTTTTGCTGTGTCCCATAGATTTTGGGTTGTTGTGTGTTCATTTTCATTTGTTTCCAGGAAGTTTTTTATGTTTTCCTTGATCTCATCAGTAACCCATTCATTATTTAATAACATGCTATTTAGCCTCTATGTGCTTGAATGCTTTTGAGTGTTTTTGTTGTAGTTGATATCTTTGCCTTCAATTAAAAAAATATTTTTCTTTATTGATTTTAGATAGAGAGGAAGGGAGAGGGAAAGAGAGAGAAACATTGATGAGCCCTGGCCAGTTTGGCTCAGTGGTTAGAGTGTTGGCCCATGGACCAGAGAGTCCCAGGTTCAGTTCCTGCTAAGGGCACGTACCTCGGTTGCAGTTTGTCCCAAGCCGGCCCCTGTTGGGGTCGTGTGGGTGGCAGCCAGTCGATGTGTCTCTCTCACATTGATGTTTCTCTCTCTCTCTTCCCCCCTTTCTCCCTCCCGCTCTATCTGAAGATAAATGCAAAAATGTCCTTGGGTGAGGATAAAAAAACAAAAACAAGAAACATTGATGAGAGAGAACATTGATTGGTCGCCTCCTACATGACCCCCACTGGGGATTGGGCCCACAATCTGGGCATGTGCCCTGATTGGGAAATGAACCAGCGACCTCTTGGTGCACGGGTCGATGCTCAGCCATTGAGCCACACTGGCCAGCCTTTGCCTTCAATTTTAAATGGTAGCTTTGCTGGATAGAGCAGATGTGGTTGCAAGTTCTTGCTTTTCATTACTTTGAGCACTTCATGACAATCCCTTCTGACCTGAAGTGATTCTGTTGAGAAATCTTCTGACAGCTTTACGGGAACTCCCTTGTAGGTAACTAACTGTTTCTCTCCGTGCCTTTGTCATTAACCTTGTCCATTTTAATTATGATTTGTCTTGGCATTGCTCTCTTCGGGTTTATCTTGATTGAGGCTCTCTGTGCTTCCTGAACTTGTGTGACTTATTCTTTCACTTGGTTAGAGAAGTTTTCTGTGATTATTTCTTCAAACGAGTTCTCTTTCCCTTGCTCGCTTTCTTCTCCCTCTGGTACCCCTATGATGCAGATGTTGTTATGTTTCATATTGTACCAGAGTTCTCTTAAACTATCCTTATTCAGGTTCTTTTCATTCTTTTTTGTTTTTGTTGCTCTGATTGGGTGTTTTTTACTACCTTGTCTTCCAAATTGCTGATTTGGTCCTGTGCTTCATTCAGCCTACTTTTAATTCTGGTGTATTCTTTTTTGTTTATCTTCACCCAAGGATATTTTTCCATTGATTTTTAGAGAGAGTGGAAGGGAAGGAGGAAGGGAGAGAGAGAAAGAGAGGGAGAGAGAGATCAATATGGGTGAAACATTGATTGGTTGCCTCCCATACAACCCCAACAGGGGCCTGGGATCAAACCTACATCCCAGGTATGTGCCTTTTACTGGGAATCAAACCCAAGACCCTTTGGTACACTGGCTGACACTAACTGCTCAGCCACACCAGCCAGGGCTAATTCCAGTGTATTCTTGATGTCAAATATGGTATTCTTCATTTCTAACTGGTTCTTATTTATTGTTTGTTTGTCCTTTTTCATGCTGATGTAGTTCCCATTGAGTTCCTTGTAGTTCTCACTAAGTTGTTTTAGCATCCTTATAACCATTACTTTGAACTCTATGTTTGATACGTTGCTTGCTTCCATTTCATTTAGTTCTTTTTCTGGAGATTCTTCCTTTTCTTTCATTTAGGAGTTATTTCTTTTTCTTCCCAGTTTATCTGTCTCATTGTGTTTATTTCTATGTGTTAGATAGAACTGTTATGACTACCAGTCTTAATGGGGTGACTCTATATAGTAAGTGTCTAGTGGAACCAAATATGCAGTCTCCTTGGATCTCCTGAGCTGGATATTCTAGAAATGTCCCTTATGTGGGTTATGTGGCCCCTCCTGTTGTAATTTGGTTTTGATTGCTGTTGGCCCATTCATGGGTGGGATCGACTTTCAGGCTGACTGGCTTAGGCTCAACCTGACCATGCATACAAACTGCTATGCAAGTGCAGTTGCGTGGTGCCTTTTTAGCTCAGTGGCACAGTCTTCCATATAACATGTGCTCTGTGCTCCCAGGATGTTTTTTTGTGGGTGTTGTGCACCCTCTGTTGTAGATGCATCTTGATGAATGCTTGTTGGCCTTTTCTTGTGTAGAGTTAATGTAATATTTCAGGCTGAGTGGCTATAAGGGTAAACCTCAATCACTGTGTATGAGATGTGGTACAATGGCTGACCCCTGGGGTGGAATTGTTTGCAGCATGGTCTGGTGCCTGCTCTTCTTCCTGGTCTTGGTGCTCTTGTTTGGGGATCCCATCATGGGGTTTCAGCTCCACTTTCCTCCAGGGGGGCTTTTGCAACCATGGTATTTCTCCGGCTTCTCAGCCAATATCCCTGGGTGCAGAGACCAGCCTTCTCCAAGTCTCCACCCTTCTTACTGGTCTCTGTGAACTCCTTTTTTAAATCTTTGGATATAATACTCATGGTCAGGTGCCCTTCTGTTGTTTGTTCAGGTTGATTGCTCTAAATTTTAGCTGTAAATCCAGTTGAGCACTGGGAGGAGGTGTGTGTTTCTTTCACCGACTCCACAACCATCCTGGAACCTCATCCTTTCTTATGGCTGAGTAGTATTCCATTGTTTACATGTGCTACCCTTCTTTATTCAGTCATCCATTAAAAAAAAACCACACTTAAATTGTTTTCAAGTGGTGGCTACTATGAATAATGCTTCAATGAATATAGGGGTACATATATGTTTACATATAAATGTTTTAAAATGTTTCAACTATATACCCAAAAGAGTTTGCTGGTTCATAGTAGCTCTATTCTTAATTTTTTGAGAAACCTCCATACTGTTTTTCACAGTTTTCATTCCCACCAGCACCATATGAGGGTTTCTTTTTCTCCACATCTTCTCCAGCTCAGGAGAGAGCTGGAAAGGACACCAGAAGTTTTATGCTGAATCATTCCCTCATAGGACAGCAGCCATCTTATTCAAAGAATCCTTTCCCAGAGCCCTGGGGAGAAGGAACAGCCCCTCCCTCAGGAATTTAACACCACTAGGCAAGGCCAGAGAAATGCAAATTGATGCTCATTAACAGCTAGAGACTGCCAGCAAGCCCCAGCCACTGGAAATCCTCTTACCATGTACACGTAAGGGATTTTTTTATTCAGCTGAGGGCTACAATCCGAGGCTCATCAAGTAACTGAGAATAATAGCCTGCAGGCAAAAGCTATAGGATAACTGAATCTTGGCTTGGCTTGCAAATCAAGCCAGGAAAGTAAGACTTGACAGTGGTGTTAAACGTGGGTCCTCTCATAGTCATCCAAACCCAGTACAGGGAGCGATAATCAGTGGAACATCATACCCAAAGGGAAAATTTGGCAGGATCCAAAACCCACTGAGACAGCCAATATCGTAAAATAAAGAAACAAATCCCAAATGAAAGAACAAGAGAATTCTACAGAAGATGAGATAAATGGAATGGAATTAGGCAAATTGTCAGAGGTAGAGTTCAGAGTAATGACAGGGCAGAAAAAAAATCATCTAATCAGAGAACCAAAGAGAAAAAGACAATTAAAAAACAGGAAGACAGTTTAAGAGAAATGTGGGACAAATATGCAACATAACAATATATGCATTATAGGAGTTCCAGAAGAAAAAGAAAATGAGCAAGGGTTAGAGAATATATTTGAAGAAATAGTGACAGAAAACATCCCTAACTTGGTGAAGGGAAAAGGCATACAAGTTCAAGGAGCACAGAGAGCCCCAAGTAAGAAGAACCCAAAGTGGCCCAAGACACATCGTAATTAAAATGCCAAAAAATTAAAGACAAAGAATCCTAAGGCAGCAAGAGATACACAACAGGTTACCTACAAAGGAATGCCCATAAGGCTATCAGCTGACTTCTCAACAGAAACACTACAGGCCAGAAGGGAATGGCATGAAGTAATCAAGGTCATGAAAAACAAGGATCTGAACCCAAGACTACTCAATCCAACAAGTCTATCATTTAAAATGGAAGGTGAAATAAAGAGCTACACAGACAAAAAAAAAAAAAAAAAAGACTAAGGGAATATATTAGCACTGAACCAGCACTGCAAGAAATGTTAAAAAGACTGCTGTAATAAGCAGAAGAAATAGGGGGAGAAACATAACCATAATAAATAAAAATGGCAATAAATAAGTATATATCAATAATAACCTTAAATGTAAGTGGATTAAATGTTTCAATCAAAGGACACAGAGTAGCTGAATGGATAAGAAAGCATGACTCATATATATGTTGTTTACAAGAGACCCACCTCACAACTAAAGACTCATGTAAGTTGAGGGTGAAGGGATGGAAAAAAATCTTCCAAGCAAATGGAAAGGAAAAAAAAGGCAGGAGTAGCAATATTCATATCTGACAAAATGGACTTCAAAATGAAGGCCATAACTAGAGACAAAGAAGACCACTACATAATTTTGAAAGCATCTATCCAAAAAGAGGACATAACCCTGGTAAACATATATGTACCCAATATAGGAGCACCAAAATACATTTAAAAACTTTTGCAGGACTTCAAAGGAGAAATCAATAGCAATACAATCATAGCAGGGGACTTCAACACCCTGCTGACATCACTGGATAGATCCTCCAGACAAAAGATTAATGAGTAAAGAGAGACTCTAAATGATGCACTAGATGGAATAGACTGAATAAATATCTACAGGGAATTACACCCCAAAACTGCAGAATTCACATTCTTCTCAAATGCACCTGAGACATTCTCAAAGATACACCACATGGGAGGACATAAACCAAGTCTCTACATGTTCAAGAAGATAGAAATCATATCAAACATCTCAGATCACAATGGCATGAAACTAGAAATCAAGTACAATAAAAACACTCAAAAACATTCAAACAAATGGAGGTTAAATAGCATGTTATTAAACAATGAATGGGTTACCAAGGAGATCAAGAAAGAAATGAGAAACTTCCTGGAAACCAATGAATATGAACACACAACAACCAAAACTCTATGGGACACAGCAAGAGCAGTCCTGAGAGGGACGTTCATAGCACTACAGGCCTACCTCAAAAAACAAGAAAAATTGCTAATTGACTAGCTAACCCTACAACTTAAATAACTAGAAAGTAAATGAAAAGGAAATCCCAGGGCAAGTAGAAGGAAATAAATAGTAAAGGTCAGAGCAAAAATAAACGACATAGAGACTAAAAAACAATTCAAAAGATCAATCAATGAAACAAAGAGCTATTTTTTTGAAAAGCTGAACAAAATATTGATGGACCCTTAGCCAGACTCAAACAGAGAGGACCCAAATAAACAAAATCAGAAATGAAAGAGGAGAAATAACAACTGACACCACAGAAATACAAAGAATCATTTAAGAACACTATGAACAATTATATACCAACAATTTGGACAATCTAGGTGAAATGAACAAATTTCTAGAATGACACAGCCTCCCAAATCTGAACAGGGAAAAAATAGGAAACTTGAACGGACCAATAACAACTAAGGAAATTGAAGATGTAATCAATAAACTCCCAGCAAACAAAAGCCTGGATCTGGACGGCTTCATGGGGGGGAGGGGGTTAGCAAACATTCAAAGAAGAACTAACACCCATTCTTCTCAAACTATTCCAAAAAATTCAAGAAGAGGGAAGACTTCCAAACTCTTCTTATGAGGCTAGTACACTTCTAATTCCAAAACCAGATAAAGACACTACAAGAAAGAAAACTACAGGCCAATATTCTTCACAAACATGGATGCCACAACCCTTTACAAAATATTAGCAAATCGGATCCAGCAATACATTAAAAAAATTATACACCATGACCAAAGTGGGATTCATCCCAGGGATGCAAGGCTGGTACAATATTTGAAAATCAATAAATGTGATACACTACATAAACAAAATGAAAGATAAAAACTATATGATCATTTCAATAGATGCTGAAAAAGTATTCGACAAAATCCAGCACCCATTTCTGATAAAAATGCTCAGGAATGTGGGAATAGAGGGATCATATCTCGACATAATAAAGTCCATATATGAAAAATCACAGCCAACATCATACTCAAGGGGCAAAATCTTAAAGCATTTCCCTTAAGAAGAGGAACAAGGCGGGGATGCCCACTTTTACCACTCTTATTTAACATAGTACTGGAAGTCTTAGTCATAGCAATTAGACAAGAAGAAAAAATAAAAGGGATCCAAATTGGAAGGGAGGAAGTGAAACTGTCATTATTTGCAGATGACATGGTATTGTACATAGAAAACCCTAAAGACTTCATCAATAATCTACTAGCTTTAATAAATGAATTTGGCAAAGTAGCAGGATACAAAAATTAACGTCAAGAAATTATACACCAATAATTAACTCACAGAAAGAGAAACTAAAACATCGATCCCATTTACCACTGCAACAAAAAATTTAAAATATCTAGGAATAAACTTAACCAAAGAAGTAAAGGATCTGTCCTGCAGAAAACTACAGGACACTGAAAAAATAATAGAGGAAGATATAAAAAGTGGAATCATATACCTTGTTCATAGAAGAGTTGACATATTAAAATGTCCATACTACCCAAATCAATCTATAGATTTAAAGCAATCCCCATTAAAATACCAACAACATATTTCACAGAAGTAGAACAAATATTTCAAAAGTTTATATGAAACCAAAATAGACCCTGAAAAGCCACAGAAATTTTGAAAAAGAATAACAAAGTAGGAGGGATCACAATACCGGATATCAGGTTATACTACAAAGCTACCGTAATCAAAACAGCCTGGTACTGGCGCAAGAACAGACATATAGATCAATGGAACAGAACAGAGAACCCGGAAATTGATCTGAGACTTTATGCTCAATTAATATTTGACAAAGGTGGCAAGAGCATACAATTTTGGAATAAAGACAGCCTCTTTAATAAATGGTGTTTGGATCATTGAACATGCAAAAAGATGAAACTAGGACACCAACTTACACCATACACAAGAGTAAACTCAAAGTGGATAAATTACTTAACTTATATGCATGTATCCGTAACCAGGGACATAGACAATAATGCTGTGTGGGGGGGGGGCTGGATTGGGAGGAGAGTGTCAATGGGAGAAAAAGGAGAAACGTGTAACAAAAAAATAAAATAAAAAGGGATTGCTAAGAAATTAACATTTATTTAAGCTGGAACTGAAAGATTATGAGTGCTGGTGTGTGTATGTATGTGGATTTTGGTGTGAAAATGAATGACGATAATAGTGCTCAGTGTAAAGATAAAAGCAATGGTCTATTGTGAAAAAAAAAAAAAAAGGACTTAAATGTGACATGTGAATCCATAAAAATCCTAGAAGAAAATGTAGTCAAAAAAATTTCAGACATCACACACAGTAGAATTTTCACTGATACAACCACTGAGGTAAGAGAAACAAAGGAAAAAATTAATAAATGGGTCTACATCAAACTAAAAGGCTTCTGCATAGCAAAGGAAACCAGCATCAAAATTGAAGGGGAACCTACTATATGGGAGAGCATAATTGCCAATGATACATCAATAAGGGGTTAACTACCAAAATATATAGAATACTCATACAACTCAACAAAAGAAAGACAAACAATCCAATTAAAAAATGGGCAGAGGACCTGAATAGACACGTCTCCAAACAGGACATACAAATGGACAAGAGACATAGGAAAAAATGCTCAATGTCACTAATTATCATTTTGAGTTAATTCTTGTGTATGGTGTAAGGTGGTGGTCTAGTTTCATTTTTTTGCATGTAGCTGTCCAATTATTCCAACATCAATTATTAAAGAGGCTGTCTTTACTCCATTGTATGTCCTTGCCACCTTTGTCAAATAATTGAGGTCTTGGGTCAATTTCTCGGTTTTCCTGTTCCATTGATCTATATGTCTGTTTTGATTATGACGGCTTTTTAGTATAACTTGATATCTGGTATTGAGATCCCTCCCACTTTGTTCTTGTTTTTCAAAATTGCTGTGGCTATTTGGGGTCTTTTGTGGTTCCATATATCCTTTTGGAGTGTTTGTTCTAGATCTGTGAAATATGTCGTTGGTATGTTCATTGGGATTGCATTGAATCTGTAGATTGCTTTGGGTAGTATGGACATTTTAATGATGTTGATTTTTCCGATCCATGAACATAGTATATGTCTCCCCCACCCCCACCCCATCCCCCCCATGAAACTGTCCAGACCCAGGCTTTTGTTTGCTGGGAGTTTATTGATTACATCTTCAATTTCCTTAGTTGTTATTGGTCTGTTCAAGTTTTCAGTCTCTTCCTTGTTCAGTTTTGGGAGACTGTGTGATATTAGAAATGTGTCCATTTCACCTAGATTGTCTTGTTTGTTGCCGTATAATTGTTCACTGTATTTTTTAACAATCCTTTGTATTTCTGTGGTGTCAGTTGTTATTTCTCCTCTTTCATTTCTGATTTTGTTTATTTGGGTCCTCTCTCTTTGTTTCTTGGTGAGTCTGGCTAAGGGTTCATCAATCTTCTTTATCTTTTCAAAGAACCAGCTCTTTGTTTCATTGATTTTTTGAAAAAAAAAATTTTTTTTAGTCTCTATGTCATTTATTTCCACTCTGACCTTTACTATTTATTTCCTTTTACTTGCTCTGGGATTTGTTTGTTTGTTTTTGCTTACTTTCTAGTTCTTTGGTTGTAGGGTTAGCTAGTCAATGAGAAATTTTTCTTGTTTCTTAAGGTAGGCTTGTAGTGCTATGAACTTCTTTTTCAGGACTGCTTTCGCTATATCCCATAAAATTTTTGTTGTTGCGTGTTCATTTTCACTGGTTTCCAGGACATTTTCTTATTTTTTTCTTAATCTCCTTGGTAACCCATTCATTATTTAATAACATGTTATTTAGCCTCTGTGTTTGAATGTTTTTGAGTATTTTCATTATAAAACATTTCTAGTCTCATTGATATGATTTCAATTCTCTTGAACTTGTAGAGACATAGATTGTGTCCTAACATGTGGTCTATCTTTGAGAATGTCCCATGTGCACTTGAGAAGAATGTGAATTCTGCAGTTTTGGGGTGTAATCTCTGTAGATATCTATTAAATCCATTTGATATAGTGCATCATTTAGTGTCTTTGTTTCCTTGTAAACTTCTTTTTAATCCTCACCTGTGGATATTTTTCTATTTATCTTCAGATAGACTGGGAGGGAAGGAGAGAGAGAGAAACATCAATGTGAGAGAGACACACTGACTTGTTGCCTCCCAAATGACCCCAACCAGGGCTGGGGAGAAACCACAACCGAGGTATGTGCCCTTGACCAGAATCGAACCCATGACTCATTGGTCCACAGGCCAATGCTCCAACCACTGGGCCAAATAGCCAGGGTTCCATGTTTTTTTGTCTAGAGGATCTATCTAGTGATGTCAGTGGGGTGCTGAAGTGCCCTGATATTATTATATTGCTGTTTATTTCTTCTTTGAAGTCTTCCAGAAGTTTTTAAATATATTTTGGTGCTCCTACATTGGGTGCATATATGTTTACCAAGGTTATATCCCCCTGTTGGATAGATCCTTTCAAAATTATGTAGTGGCCTACTTTGTCTCTTGTTATGGCCTTCATTTTGAAGTCTATTTTATCAGATATGAGTATTGCTACCCCAGCTTTTTTCCCTTTCCATTTGCTTGGAAAATTTCTTTCAATCCCTTCACTTTCAACCTATGTGAGTCTTTTGTTGTGAGGTGAGTCTCTTGTAAACAACATGTAAATAAGTCATGCTTTCTTATTCATTCAGCTACTCTGTGTCCTTTGATTGAAACATTTAATCCATTTACATTTAAGGTTATTATTGATAGGTACTTAGTTATTGCCGTTTTTATTTATTGTGGTTATGTTTCTCCCCCTATTTCTTCTGTTTATTACAGCAGTCCTTTTAACATTTCTTGGAGTGGTGGTTTGGTGCTAATATATTCCCTTGGCCCTTTTTTTTTTTTTTTTTTTTTTTTTGTCTGGGAAGCTCTTTATTTCACCTTCTGTTTTCAATGACAGCCTTCCTGGATAGAGTGGTCTTGGATTCAGATACTTGTTTTTCATTACCTTAAATACTTAATGCCATTCTCTTCTGGCCTGTAGTGTTTCTGTTGAGAAGTCGGCTGATAGCCTTATGGGGGTTCCTTTGTAGGTAACCTGTTGCTTATCTCTTGTTGCCTTTAGGATTCTCTCTTTGTCTTTAATTTTTGGCATTTTAATTAGTATGTGTCTTGGTGTGGGCCTCTTTGGATTCTTCCTATTTCAGGCTCTCTGTGCTTCTTGAACTTGTGTGCCTTTTTCCTTCACCAAGTTAGGGATGTTTTCTGTCACTGTTTCTTCAAATATATTCTATAACCCTTGCTCATTTTCTTCTTCTGGAACTCCTATGATGCAGATATTATTACATTTCATGTTGTCCCACATTTCTCGTAAGCTGTCTTCCTGTTTTTTAATTCTTTTTTTCTTTTTGGTTCTGTAGTTGGTTGAGCTTTTTCTACCCTCACTTCTAATTCACTGATCCAATCCTTGGTTCCTCTACTTTGCTGGTTATTCCATCCAATGTATTCCTTATTTCTGCTATGTCATTCTTCATTTCTGCTTGATGGTTTTTCATTTCTAATTGGTTGTTTTTCATTTTTCTGTATCTTTTATCATGCTATTGAGTTCTTTACTCATGCTGTTGAGCTTCCTCATAATCATTACTCTGAACTCTACCTCTGATGATTTGCTTAATCCCATTTCATTTATCCCTTCTTCTGTAGAATTCTCTTGTTCTTTCACTTGAGATGTACTTCTTTGTTTCACCATTTTGACTGTCTCAGTGGGATTTGGAGCCTGCCAAATTTTCCCTGTGGGTGTTAATGTTCCACCGATTGTGGCTATCTGTACTGGGTTTGGATGACTATGGGAGGGCCCATGTTAAACACCAATGTTAAGTCTTACTTTCCTGGATAGCTTTACAGGCCAAGCAATGATTCAGTTAACCTCTAGCTTTTGCCTGCAGGTTATTAGTCTCATTTGCTTAATGAGCCTCAGGTTTAGCCCTCAGTTGAATGGAAAATCCCTTCGGTGGACAGGGTAAGAGGATTTCCAGCAGGTGGGGAAATTGCTGTACCCTGGGTTAATGTTGCTGTGATAACATCTGAAGTGTGGATTGTTGACTCAGGGCAGAAGTCAGGAGCAAATTTCAAGGGGCTTCCTTTTTTTACCCCCTCCTTGCTTGCTGGTGGACTCTAGTTGTTAATGAGCCTCAATTTGCATTTCTCCAGCTGGATGGTGTTAAATTCCCGAGGGAAGGGCTGTTGTTTCTCTTCAGGGCTCTGGGAAGGGGCTCTTTGAGTAAGAGGGCTACATCCTATGATTCAGCATAAAACTCCTGGTGTCCTCCTTCCCAGCTCTCTCCCCTGTGCCAGGAACCCCTGACTCTCTTCACACATTTTCAGTTTGTCCACTCTCCCTCTGCCAGAGCCTAAGTTGAGTGGCTGTAGCTGATTGGAGTACCCTGAGCCTCAGCTCTTGTGTATTCCTCAGCCAGCTGCTATGTGGGAGCCTTTCTCTGTTCCACCATTCTGTGCTGGGGGACTGCCACTCTGTACTGTGGAGCCACCACTATGTGCTGGGGAGCTGCCACTCTGTGCTGGGGATCTGGCTTGGGGATTTAACCCTTGACTTCTCAGAGGGAACTGCTTACTGCTAAGACAGCCCCCAGCTGCTGGGTGGGGACCCAGCCAGCCCTCTTGCACCTCCACAGCTTCTAGCGGGCTAGATTTGGTGTCCTCTTTCCATCCCTGGTTATAAGGGTTCTCTCCAGCTGCTCTTCAGTTGGTTTTCCCCAATAACTTGTCTTTATTTTACTTGTAATTCCAGTTGGTCCTAGGAGAAGGTCTGTGAAGCTTCCATTCACTCTACCACCATTTTTCCTCTACCTATGAGGATTTTCTATAGCTATTTTTTCTTTTAGTTTTTATTATCTCTGTGTTTCCATTTTCTTGTGATTCTGTTTGTTATTTTAGTTTGGTGGTAATTCTCCATTTTGTCTTTTTTATGTTATGTGTCTCAGTTCTAGATTTTTTTGTGTGGTTACTATTGTGTTATTATTATTATTTATTTTTTAACACACACCTGAGGATATGCTTTTATTGATTTTTGGAGAGAGAGGAAAGGAGGGGGAGCGAAACATCCATGTGAGAGAGAAACATCAATCAGTTGCCTCCTGTATGTACTGAGACTGGGGATTGAACCCACAAACCAGGTATATGTCCTGACCAAGAGTCGAACCCACAGCCTTTCTGTGTATGGGATGATGTTCCAATGAATGGAGGCACCTGGCCAGGGCTACCATTGTTTTTTTTTTTTTTTTTATTGCTTGAGAGAGAAACATCGATTTGTTGTTCCACTTATCTATGCATTCATTGGTTGATTCTTGTATGTACCCTGACTGTGGATTGAACCTTTAACCTTGGCATATTTGTACAGTGCTCTGACCAATGGCGCTACTCAGCCAGAGCAACCAGTGGGTTTATGCAAAAAAAATTTTTTTCATGTTTATGGTAGTTTCTTTTTTCTTCTGAATGCATTATCTGCATTCACCTGTGTAAGTTCAGTTCTTTTCAACCTTCCCTTTTATGTTGTTGTTGTTGCTAATTATTTCTTTTTATACTCTGTTGGTTTTCAATTGAAGTATCTATTGTCTTTTCTTTTTTAATGTTTTTTTTTTAACCTCCTTTAACTTTTATGTTATATTTAGAGTTTTAATACCCTCTTCTGAATGAGGGTTGCAGCTTCCTGGTTCTGTCTGTTAGTCATCTTAGTCATAGTTTTGTATCCTTTGTCCTTTTGTTTCAGGTAGAATAATACCTTTCAGTATTTCTTTTATTTAATTTTTTTATTTATTGATTGGTTTGAGAGAGAGAGAGAGAGAGAGAGAGAGAGGAAGTGAGGAGAGAGAGAGAGAAAGAATCATCTTGTTGTTCCACTTATTTATACATTCAATAGTAGATTCTTGTTTTTTCCACAGTCAAGGATCAAGCCAGCAACCTTGGAGTATCCAGACAGCATTCTAGCCAAGTGAGCTACCCAGCCAGGGCACTTTCAGCATTTCTTGTAATGCATGTCTTGTGATAGTAAACTCCCTCAGTTTCCGTTTGTCTTGAAAAGTTTTTATTTCTTCTTTGTATCTGAAGTATAACTTTGCTGGATATATTATTCTTGGCTCGTTATTTCTCTCTCTCAATATGTTGAATACTATTTGATCCCAGCTCTTCTAGCTCGTAGGGTTTCTCATGAAATATCCAATGATAATCGAATGGGTTATGCTTTATAGTTTACCATCTTATTTTTCCTGGCTCTCTTGAGAATTCTCCTGTAGCCATGTGCCTCCGGCAGAGCTACAGTGACTGCATGTACCCAGCTGTCTTCACAAGGCTGTGCCATGGTGGGGAAGGGTGGGTGGCAGGAAACAGGTCTGCTTGTCGGTAGCTCTGTTCTCTCCAGTGGGTTTAGCTGCGATGAGAACAGAACACTTAAGCTAGAAATTGTTTTTTCAGCCCTTCTATGACCTGCTGAGTGAGGATTTTACTGCTGGGTTGGCCACGGGGCATGGCCAATTTATTGAGGACAAGTATATAACCTGCTCTCTCTGATTATATTAAATGAGGTCCTCTTCTGGGCTAACAAACTTGATTGTGATCCACAAGATTCAAAATTAAATGTTAAATTTAAAAATTATGTTCTATAAACAACTCCAATTTCAGCTTTAGTACAAAGTTCTATTGTTAGAAAGTCTTTGAATAGTGAAATGCTCCTTGTTTCCTGAAGGTGGCATGCATATATATGAATAAGACGATGTTATCATAAAGAATGAAATTGTTTTACCTGTGTTGGAAATAACTTCCTGAATAAGCTGCTCATAACTCTATTTCATTCTCTGAGCCATTTTGGGGAAGTGGTGGGATCTTACACAGAACCTGCAAACTATGCCTTAATCACTATTATTATTTTTGGTATACATACATATTTTCATACTCTTATTTATAAAACTATAGAAAGATTTAAAAATAAAAATGGTGTCATTCTCTATATTTTCACTTTTTCACCTAACGTGGCATTATATTATTTCTATTTGACTATTTTATTTTGTCAAGAATATTGTACAATAATTTTACCCTTATTTATCAGTATTAGTATGTAACTCTTTAGAAATGAGCAATGTGATGATTGGTTTGAGAAAGGAAAAAGCTAAAACCAATCGTAGAGTCAAACATAAAGCAAAAACAAGAATAAAAATAAAAAAGTTAAAATACAAACTAGATAACAGATTTTGAAGTTTGGAAAAATGATCTTTTTATGTAACAGTGGTAAATACAAAGGGAGTAGATATCCTGTGTTTTCAACTTCAAATTATAAGCTGCTTCTAAAAAGGCTTGGGTAATTCATGGAGAACTTAAAGACAGATACTAGATTATAAAAGAGGCCTAAGGGATTGTCCCAACAGGCTATAAACAGAGCAGACCATGAGTCTGACACTAGTAATATCTGCAGTATTTTTAAGCCTCTTTATAGCACAACTATTTTTGTTCCTCCAGCCCATTCAGGTTACAGTTGCTAGAAGAGCACAGCAATGGGTGTTTCAGGTAGAATTAAGTCCCATTCCAATTTTACACAAGCTCAGCAAAGCTCTGAAGGAAATCTAAATTGGTTACAGGTGACCTGAGTAAGTGTCCTGACCACATTTTTGTGCAGTATATATCTAAGGGCTTAGCAACATATTTCAAGATGCTAGTCACATCCCATTAAATGAAATGCAGATCAGATGGTAATGTCAAGTTTCCTTCGTTGTTTAATGTCATATATCTAAAAGACACCTACGGAAGGTACTGCTTCAGTGCCCTGCCCAGATGCCATTTATGGAACCAGGGAGCCCATCTGTTACTAGCAAGAAGTGTTGTTAATATCTTGCACCTGTTCCCTTTTGCAAAGCATTGCCCTAGTCAAGTATTTCTCCACCTCGGGTATATGGGGCAAGGTGATTCTTTGTTGTGGGGTGTTGTCCAATGCATTGTAAGATGTTTAGCAGCACCCCTGACTTCTAACCTCTCAATGCCAGTATCAGCCCTGCTGTTCTGACAACCACAGATATCTCAGACGTTGCCAACTATTTCCTAGGGGACAAAACTGCTCACAGTTCAGAACAACTGCTCTAAATTGATAGGAGGCTCCAGGAAGTAATTACCACCCCCAACCCCAGACCCATAAAGACTGACATGAGATAAAGACCACCTCAGAGGGCAGATGACTGCAGAGTGGCTTATGCTTGAGTTCCTGATGGGATCAGAACAAAGCTAGATTTTCTCAAGCTCACGTCCTGTTCAGTTCTTCCCCTTCCCCTGTCCTCTTCATGTTCCTCCCTTACAGGTTTCTCCTAAGAACATCCCCTCAATAAATCACATGCATCCAAATCCTTGTCTCAACTCTGCTTCTAGGGAATGGAAGCATAGGTCGAGGACACCTGACTTGTAACCACATCTTGAGAAAGCCCTTAACATCTTTTACATTTCTGCAAAACCACTGGAGAAAAATAGCTACAGTATCTCATGGAGAATACATGACTCAAGTTTTTGTTACTTTTTTTAAGTTCTCCTAGTTATCCTTAACATAAATAATCTTTTCCTTGATTCAGAGTAAATATGCTTTCAGTTTTTTGTGCAGAAGTGATTTGATCATACCTCTTTTGCCATTAAAGAAATAGGATTGAAAACTGGCGCACCAACCTTAGTACACTGTTTGGCAGTATCTACTAAAGTTAAATATGCATGTGCCCTAACACCTTACAGTTCCTCTCTTTGATATATAACAGAAATGAGGGGCAACTGTCCATCAGGAGACACATACAGTACTATTCATAGATGCGTTATTCCTGAAAGCCAAAAGCACCCATCAAGAGTACGAGAGACACATTGTTGTTATATTCACTCATATTGCTACACATCAATAAGATAAACTATTCTACAAAGCATGTGTCAATCATGTAGGCATGTTAAGTAAAAAAAGCCAGTTCCACGGAGTCTGTACTAGATGTGTCCATTCGTATCAAGTCCAGAAGATGCAAACTAACATATGGTTATAGATACAAGAATAGTAATTACCTTATGGGCATAGTTATTGACCACGAGGAGGCATGGGAAAGCCTTCTGGGTGCTGAAAATTTAGTCTACATCTTGATTTCGGTGGGAATTACATCAGTATATACCTATGTAAAAATTCATAGAGCTGTATAATTAAAATTTGTATACTCAATGAAATATCTCAGTAAAAAAGATTCGGTAGATGACTAGAAAACAATCAGAAGACCCAGATCACCCCTGGGTGCTGGGAATATAAACTGTTGATGGCTCACAGCTGGGTCCCTTATAGGGACTTGCCCTTGCGCGAAGAGAAACACCTCATCCTACGTTACCCCCGAACCGCCTCCACCCCCACAGAAGACTAATGCAGGGTGCAGAGGCCTGGCTCCCTGCCTCAACGTGGGACACCTCTGAAAGCCATCTGGCTCCAGAGCAGCCTTGGAACTGGTGGAGGCCTTGATTGCCATTGCATTGTGGGCCCTCTGTCTAGTCCCACGTTCCTCTTCTTACAGGTGCATATCTCGAGAGCAGCCCCCAGAGCCATCTTCCCTGAGCTCTCTTTCTTAGAGTCTGTTTTCAGGAGCCCCAGTCGAAGATGCCATTTGTGCTAAGGTTTACTTTTAAAAATAGACTGGAATGCCCACCTTCCTTGCAATATAAAAAATCCCAGAATTAACTCTGCAAGCTTTTTCTGCACTATCATTTCCTGGCATTTCTTCATTAAGGGGTCTTTAAACAGTGATTTTTTCCTGTATTTTTAAAAATATTTTTAATTGATTTTTTTAGAGAGAGGTAGAAACATCAATGTGAGAGAGAAACATTGATCAGTTGTCTCCTGCACACCCCTACTGGGGATCGAGCCGGAAACCCAGGCATGTTCCCTGACCAGGAATCGAACCGGGACCTCTCAGCCCACTGAGCCACCCTGGCTGGGCAATTTTTCCTGTATTTTTAAAATCCATTGCCAGGGTTCTGTATATTCCTGAATGCCTGGATTATTGCAGTCACCCAAAAGGAAACCAACCTTGTGAAAAAAACAACTATGAGTTCTAAGAGAAAAATAAGCCCCACCTCCACTCTGAAACTCTCTGTGGATGATGTGTATTGTAAATGCTCTGAAGTTATAACAGCATAACTGTGTTGTTTTATATTGTTTCTCCAGAAGAGTTCATATTGCTCACTTTTTTCCTAAAAAAGAATAAAATCCTTTAACAAGATGCCCTGATGTTTAAAATGCAGGTAGTAACGATGTTATTGTCAATTATATGTAATCAAAGGAGCTTTGGATCCTTCTTCTAATCCCCTTTCACACTGCTCCATTCTGCACCCTGGCTGTTGCAGATTCTCTGCTAAGTGTTCATTCATCCTTCAATTTATGGACACTTCTTTTCCTACATTGCCATTTTCTTTGTTTCATATTGATTATTTTTCCTTATAGGTTTTGTTTATTTATAGTTGTTTCTCTTGATCATTTCAGTATTTAACATCCTTTTTAATGTGATTTTTTAATTGTAATTCATATTCAATTAGACATATTCTCTCTTTAGATAAGATATGAAGAAACAGGGAAATTTAAAGTTATGTCTTCATGGCATCAGAAATCCCCAAGCAGTGAGGCAGAGCTGAGTAGGTGCTGTAGGGCCTGTCTCCTCCGTTGTCATAATTTGTAGAACTTTTTCCATTCGGGAAAAGGATGCTTGGGTTTTCCCTTCTCCTCTGGGCAACACTCGCTCCCACCCCAACTATCATACATTTGTGATGTAAATTTATTTTTTTCATAATTAAATTTTTATTTTTATTGATTAATTAATTAATTTTTATTAATTTATTTTTGTTACAGATGTTTCTCCTTTTCCCCCCATTGACTCCCTCCTCCCCCTCCCTCCCTGCCCCGTCCCCAGTTTTGTTGTCCATGTCCATTGGTTATGAGTACATGCATACAAGTTCTGTGGTTCATCGCTCCCCTCCCCCCCGCTCTTCTGGCAATTGTCAGTCTGTACCCTACTTCCACGTCTCTGGGACTACCCTGTTCCTCAGACTGTTATGTTCATTATATTCCAGAAATAAGTGAGATCATATGATATTTGTCTTTCTCTGCTTGGCTTGTTTCACTTAGGATAATACTCTCCAGGTCCTCCCATGTCGTCTCAAAGGATAAGAGATCTTTCTTTCTTACAGCTGCATAGTACTCCATTGTGTATATGTACCATAGCTTTTGTATCCATTTGTCTGCTGATGGACACTTGGGCTGTTTCCAGATCTCAGCTATTGTAAATAGTGCTGCTATGAACATAGGGGTACATGTATTTTTTCTGCTTGGTGTTTCAGGCTTCTTAGGGTATATTCCTAGGAGTGGGATCACTGGGTCAAATGGTAATTCAATTTTTAATTTTTTGAGGTAACACCATAGTGTTTTCCTTAGTGGCTGCACCAGTCTGCACTCCCACCAGCAGTGTACTAGAGTCCCCTTTTCTCCACACCCTCGCCAACACTTGTTGTTTGATGATTTGTTGATGGCAGCCATTCTGACAGGTGTGAGGTGATACCTCATGTGATATAAATTTAATTATCAATAATAGCTAGTATTTATTGATTGCTTAGCCATTTTCCCGAGTGATTTGCAAATAATATAATTATTTCATTCTCATACCAGGTGAATAGGAAAAAGTTATTGTATCTCCACCACTGCCACGGTCATTTTATAGATGAGGACACTTGGACTTAAGTTGAGTGATCACCCAAGTTCCACAGCTTGTAAGTGACCAGGACAGGGACCTGGAGCTCATTCTACCTCCAGCCCACTGTCTGTAAAACACAGGTTTCTGTTCTTGATGCTCTAGGAAGAGAAAAGAAGGAGAGAGTAGAGACAATAAAAGATGAAAGAAGTGATTCCTAACTTCAAATAATTCAGACTTCAGTTATGAAGATAAAACCCAGGAGGATTTACAGTGTGGTAGCCAGTTTCCAAAGATGTGTCCTCCCACAGTGACCGTCCTCCCAGAATCACACCTTGTGCCACCCCACCCACCGTGAGTCTGGGCTGCTGCCGAGGAGCCCATAGAATGCAGCAGAGGTGACACTGTGTGACTTCTGAAGGCCAGGTCCTACAGGGCCTGTCACTTCCACCTTGTGCTATTGGAAGGTGTGTGCTGAGGGAAGCCAGCCATGGTGCAAGGAAGCCAGTGACCCTGAGAGCAGCGGGCACTGAGGCAGCCCGGCCCAGCCCGGGCACCGTTCACAGAGTGCAGAGGCCACCTTGGACATTCCAGCCCCAGCAGGTGCCACAAGAAGAACAGAGGAGTCTGGCTGTAAGCCAGTAAGAAGACTCCAGCGATGGGCCCATCATCACCGTCTTCAGCCCTCGAACCGTGCCAGCTAAGGCCCCAGTTATGCCTACCTTAATTCTTAACACACTGCTGTGAGCATAATGAAATGGTTGTTAAGCTGATAGGTTTTGGGAGGTTTGCAATATAGCAATTAATAAATGGAAAAGCAGTGAAAGAGCAAACTGTATAAATCAAGCCAGAGAGCTCCAGAGATGAAGAAATGCATAGGGCTTAGAACAATTAGAAAAATCTCACTTCTGGTATTCCCCGGGGCCTGAGCAAGGGCTCATGGAGAAGTTCAGGTAAGTGAGGTGGAACCAGGTCACAAGAACTGAAGCAAAAAGCAGTAGGTTTGGAAAAGAGTGTAGGGCAAATCGGTGAGGGTGACGAATGCCAAGGAAAATAATTCGACACCTGAACAGACTGTGACACCATCTAGTACAATCTCCTTTTTTGTTTTTTACTGATAAGGAAACGGAAACCTACAGAAATGATTTGGGGACAGTCACGTAGTTGGTTGGCGGTAGAAGTCAATACTCAAAGCTGAGACGCAGTTTCTTTTCCACAGGAAGCACAGTTCGTTTGGGAAATATGACCAGTGTCCCACGTCTGAATCTGTGTAAGCTTTCTCCCTGACATAAACAACACCATGGCGTACCCTCCTCCATGTCTGGACAGACACTGCAGCGTTCAAGGCCAGGGTCAAGTCTCTAATCATTGTCTCATCCTCTTCATGTTCAAAACAAAACCTCGAAAACTTTTAGTCCCTGAACTTTCACCAAATTCTCCATTAAGTTTGCTAAACAACTTTGTTGAGGTGTAGCGTACATTTCACAAAATCCACTGTTTCAACTGTACTATTCAGTGATTTTTAGTGTGGAGTTGTGCAGTCATCGCCCTAACCCAGATTCAGAATATTCCCATTGCCTCCGTAAAACCTCTCTGCACGTTTATAGTTCATTCTTGTGTCTACCTCAACTCCAGCCAACAAATAATTTACTTTTTGTCTCTGTAGATTTGCCGTCTGGACATTTCAGACGGCGCCTTGTTCCCGAGGCTCGCTCGGCTGTCACTCAAGCCACAGCCCCTGGCTTCTTTGCTCAGTGGTCTCACTGTATGGGCCGGCTGCCTCTTATTTGTCCACTTACCAGTGAGTGGACACTTGGCTTGTTTCCAGTTTTGGGCTATCATGTATAGGCTGCTTTCATTAATTTTTAAAAGCAGTAAGAATTGCTTAGTTTAGAGAAGTCACAGATTTTTTTTTTTTTTGAGACTGCTTATTAAAATAAGAAAATGCAGAAAAACACAAAAAAGAAAATTAATTCACCATTCAGAGATAACCACACTATTAATAGTGTATATATTTTTGCTAAGCATATATACACTTTTTCTTATAAGACTAATCTGTGCATATAGTTTTTTGATAGCTTATTTTAAAATTAATGTCATGCATAATTTTTTTATGTCAGTAATATTTTATTGAATTGATGTAGTATAATTTAACTGATCCCAATTATTAGATAAGTCAGGTATATCCAATCTGCTTGCCATTATAAAAAACAATGACGTTTGCTATGCTTACAAAAGTTGTTTTCAAACTAAATTCATAAAACTATTTACTTCTGTTTTCTTTCAGCTCTTCAGTGTTTTGTTTTGTTTACATTCAACTTTGTATCCCATCCTGAAGGTGTCTTGGCATTTGTTTACCCCAAAGCCATCCTTCTACACTGACCTGAAACACAATCTTCACCACGTAGCACAGATTAACATTGCCAGGATCTTCTCCTGGGTTGACACTCTGTTTCGTCAGGTGACTTCAGTGTGCCAATACCACTGTTTCAGTGACAGCTGACTGTTGCATTATGCTGCATAGCAGTGTCAGTCTTCTTCAGTATCATCTTGTTTCATATTGTCAGTTCTTTTTTTTTTTTTTTTATCCTCACCCGAGGACACTTTTGCATTTATTTTCAGATAGAGTGGGAGGGAGAGAGGGGGGAAGACAGAGAGAGAAACATCGATGTGAGAGAGACACATTGAGTGGCTGCCACCCACACGACCCCAACCGGGGCCGGGGACAAACTGCAACCGAGGTACGTGCCCTTAGCAGGAACCGAACCCGGGACTCTCTGGTCCGCGGGCCGACGCTCTAACTGCTGAGCCAAACTGGCCAGGGCTCATATTGTCCAGTTCTTTAAGAAACCTTGGGAAGTCTAATTTTAGTTAATATATATATCCTAAAAGTTTTGATAGAATTCATACATTTTAATAGCAAAATCATTTTCTGAATTCACCAAGAGAACTCCTGGTTGAAGTAACTTTTGGGTGACTTATTTGTAATACACATAAGTATGGTTCCCTCTCTTTGCTCTGTATCATTTCCCAATCCACCACTTGACCATCACATTCTATCCAGACCAGAGCTTTTATCTTCTTCCCTATCCCTGTGATGAAAAGCACCTGAACAGTGAGTCGGGGCATTCTAAAAAGTAGGTGGACCTAAAACCATCTGTACCTACGCAGCACTATTATAATCTATGATAGGTATAAACACTCAGTGCACCAACTCAGGTGTGAAAAAAATGTGACTGTATTTTCCATATCTGAATTTAATTTCTCTCATTAGCTGCAGTTTGCCAGTCAGTTTGTGGTAAACTTGGTTACTTCAGAGTTTTTTCTCAATCTCTTTGTGGTAAATGTAAAAGGTTAAGGTTCTTCTCTTCTTCACTAATTCTTCCCAAGGTGTCGTTCCACTTCTAGGAAGTTTAAAAACAATCATGGCGTTGAGTAGAGTGGGGTGGGCCTGAGAGCATCTGATCCTCGGACTCATTTCTCTTAAACAGACACATGCAGCAATGTCCCGTCTGTATTCCTCAGGCACGGTCTTCTACCCACACTAGCATCTACTGAGGGATCCAAAGTTTATCTCGTAGCTCTTCAGTCCGTTCCGATTTCTGCTGAGACATTCCTTCACTGGCACAAAGACCTTGCTGTCCTTACACCAGAGCTACAGGGGCCCCTGTGGGTCCCACGTTTCACTGAGCCCTGCTCTGGCCCTCCTCAGGCACTTCCCATCCAGAGCTCTAGCCCCTCACCCTTCTAGAACACACTCTGGATAGCAAAGACCCCATGATTCCCTCTTTAAATGCTTCTGAGCCCATTTTCAGGGTTGGTGCAGGCCTCTACCCCCAGTGGTCTTCGTAGATGCAAATGCCTCTGGTACACATACCATGAGGCCTGAGGATGGCCAAGGGGTAGTTGTTTGCAGGGGCACTGATGAATCTTGGACATGTGGAGAAGGTGTCTATGTCTGTGCCAGGGGCGGAGGGAAGGGGATTGGACCAAAGGCTGGGCTGAGGACTGGCTTTCCACCATCTCCTTGTACAAGGATAGAACCTCTTTAAAGTATATATATTTTTTCTTTATTGATTTTAGAAGGAGAGGAAAGGAGAGGGAGAGGGAGATAGAAACATCAATGAGAGAGAACATCGATTGGCCGCCTTCTGTATGCCCCCCACTGGGAATCGGGCCCACAGTTTGGGTACGTGCCTTGACTGGGAATCGAACTGGTGATCTCTTGGTGCATGGGTCAACGCTCAGCCACTGAGTCACACCAGCTAGGCTCAAGGGTAGAACTCTTAAAGTTTATCCTGGCCTTCAACATTGTTATAAAAACATATTTATCAAGCAGTACCATAGATATATGTTATTTGACAGTGGTTAGTTTGACTTATACCTTCCAAATATTTAAACATATGGTAGGTGGGTCTCCATTTATACTCTTGTCCAAACACTGTGAATTGCAGGGATGGGCCTGATAGGATTCTATTGCTCAAATTTGAGATTATATATATATATATATATATATATATATATATATATATATATATATTAATGGTCACAAGTTCCAAGGATTAGAGCATGAATATCTTTGAGGGCCATTATTTAGTATATCACTCTCTGCCCTCTGATGCCCAAAGATTCACAACCATCATAGGCAAAATAGGTTCACTCCATTCCAACATCTCCCAAATTCTCAAACTGTTACAATATCAACTCAAGTCCAAAAATCTCATCTAAATGTTATCAGCTCAAGCGTCCCAAATAACATAATCTAAATAAGATATAAATGAGACTCTGGGTATGATCAACCCTGGGGCAAAATTTCTCTCCACCTATGCATTTATGAAACTAGAAAACAAGTTGTCTGCTCCCAAAATACAATGGTGGGGCAAACATAGAATAATAATTATAGATACTCACATTCCAAAAGGGGGAAAACAGAAAAAAATATTGATCCCAAGCAATTTTGAAATTAATGGGAAAACTCCATTAGTTACAATGCCTGAGAATAACCCTTTGTGGCTCTGAGATCTGCCCTCTGGTTCTGTGATGTTGCACTCTGAGTTATCCCTTCTCTTCTTGAATGAGAGCCCATGATTGTAGCTGAGTCAGCCTGTTTACTGCCTGTAGAATTTGGGGGCCCAACAGTCTTCTTTTATTTAGTTCTCTTTGTGTCCCTTTCTGCCCAAGCTGGCAGTGTTTCTACTAACACAACTTTCTCAGAAATCTTGTGGGTCTCTCATATCTGTTATGAGCATTAACTCCATTAAACAAAAGGCTTTCCCATAGATATTTACTGGCCAATCTCATTTCTACTCCTGGCTTCTGATGAGATGACTGAGAAGATCCATGAATCATATGCCCAATCTCTTCCAAGAGCCCTCTGTGTGAGTGAATACTCTGAATTTATACTCCTTTCAAGTACTAGCACAAAGGTTGTCCAGCCACATCCTTAAACTTTCTCTCCAGAGCATACTTTCCAGACAGTGAATCTCCTGAATTTTTACATACTTTGCAGTCTAGATAGGCTGAGAATTTCCCCAACAATCAAGCCTGGGTTTCTTCCTTGTTTAACAGTTCCTCCCTAAATTTATCTCTTTTCTCTCATATTTTACTAAACACAGCAAGAAGAAACCAGGCTGTATCTTCAACACTTGGCTTGGAAATCTCTTCAGCTAAAATTTCGAGTTTACCATGTACAAATTCTGCTTTCCACAAAATTGTTGGACACAATTCACCTAAGCTTATTGAATGAAGTACTCTATAGATACCAATAATATCCACTGAATTGAAAGTGCTTTTAAGTTCAACTGTCTTTATTAATTAATTTATTATTATTATTTTGGGGCCTGGTAAATCCATCCTTTTCTCATAGACTGCTTGCTAGAGTCTTCAAGTATAATAGTGGAGTTATCTATTTCTGCTTTTGGTGCTATCAGTTTTTGCTTCTCATAATTTGATGTTCTTTTGTTAGATGCATACACAATAAGAATTGTTATGTCTTGGAGAATTGTCGTCTTCATTATTAAGTGATGCCCCTTTATCCTTGGTAATTTTTCTTGTTCTGAAGTCTGCTCCTTTTTTTAGAATTTAATTAATTATTTTTTTACAGATGTCCCTCCTATTTCCCCCATTAACACCCTCCACCCCACTCCTGTCCCCCCACTTTCATCATACTGTTGTCTGTGTCCATTGGTTGTACATATATGCGTATAAATTCTTCTATTTATCTCTTCCTAGCCCCTACCCCTCTTCCATTTGAGGTTTGTCAGTCAGTTCCCTACTTTCATGTCTCTGGATCTATTTTGTTCATCAGATTATTTTGTTCATTATATTCCACAAATAAGTAAGATCATGTGGTATTTGTCTTTCTCTGATTGGCTTATTTTGCTTAGCATAATACTCTCCAGGTCCCTCCATATTGTCTCAGAGGGTGAGATCTTTCTTTTTTATAGCTGCATAGTATTCCATTGTGTAAATGTACCACTGCTCTTTTATCCACTCTACTGATGGGCACTTGGGCTGTTTCCAGATCTTAGATATTTGAAAAATGCTGCTATGAACATAGGGGTGCACATAGTCTTTCTGATCAGTGTTTTGGGATTCTTAGGATATATTCCTAGGAGTGGGATCACTGGGTCAAATGGCAGATCAATTTTGAAACTTTTGAGGACATTTTATACTGTTTTCTCTAGTGGCTGCACCAGTCTGCAATCCCACTAGTAGTGTACTAGGGTTCTGTTTTGTCCATATCCTCGCCAGCACTTGTTTGTTGATTTATTGATGGTAGTCATTCTGTCAGGTGTGAGATGGTACCTCATTGTCGTTTTAATTTGCATCTCTCTGATGATTAGTGACCTTTAGCATATTTTCATATGTCTCTTGGCCATTTGTATGTCCTCTTTGAAGAAGTGTCTATTCAGGTCCTCTGCCCATTTTTTATTGGATTGTTTGTCTTTTGTCGAGTTGTATGAGTACTTTATATATTTTGGAAATTAACCCTTTATCATATGTAACATTGGCAAATATGTTCTCCCAAACAGTGGGTTCCCTATTTATTTTGATGCTGGTTTCTTTTTCTGTGAAGAAGCTTTTAAATTTGATGTAGTCCCATTTGGTTTTTGTTTTGTTTTGTTTTGTTTCTTTGTTTCTGTAGCCCTAAGGAGATGTATTGGTGAAAATTCTGCTACGTGAGATGTTTGATGTTTTGCTGCCTACATTTTCTCCTAGGATTTTTATGGTTTCAAGACTTAAATTTAAGTCTTTTATCTGTTTTGAGTTTATTCTTGTGTGTGGTGTAAATTGATGGTCTAGTTTCATTTTTTTTGCATGTACCTGTCCAATTTTCCCAGCACCATTTATTGAAGAGACTGTCTTTACTCCATTGTATGTTCTTGGTTCCTTTGTCAAATATTAATTGATCATAATGTCTTGGGTCGATTTCAGGGTTCTGTGTTTTAATCCATTGATCTTGTGCTAGTACCAGGCTGTTTTGATTACTATGGCTTTTTAGTATAAATTGATACCCAGTATTGTGATCCCCCCTACTTTGTTCTTCATTCCTAAGATTGCTGTGGCTATTTGGAGCTTTTTGGTTCCATATAAATTTTTGGAGTACATTTTGTAGATCTTGAAATATATCATTGGTATTTTAGTAGGGATTGCATTGAATCTATAGATTGCTTTGGATAGTGTGGACATTTTAATGATATTAATTCTTCCAATCCATGAACACAGTGTATTCTTCCATTTGTTTATATTTTCCTCTATCTCTTTTTTCAATGTCTTGTAGTTTTCTGAATACAGGTCTTTTACCTCCTTGATTAAGTTTATTCCTAAGTATCTTAATTTTTTTTTATTTTGTTACAATGGTAAATGGGATTGGTTTTTTAGTTTCTCTTTCTGATAGTTCATTATTGATATATAAAATGTCACTGATTTCTGGGTGTTAATTTTGTATCCTGCTACATTGCCAAATTTGTTTATTACATCATGTAGTTTTTTGGTGGAGTCTTTAGGGTTTTCTATGCATGATATCATGTCACCTGCAAATGACAGTTTTACTTCCTCCTTTTCAATTTGGATTCCTTTGTGTGTTTTTTTCTTGTCTGATCACTGTGGCTAGGATCTCTAGTACAATGTTGAGTAGAAGTGGTAAAAGAGGGCATCGTTATCTTGTTCCTGTTCTTAGGGGAAAGGCTTTTAATTTTTGCCCATTGAGTATGATGTTGGTTGTGGGTTTGTCATATTGCATTTATTATGTTGAGGTATAATCCCTATTCCCACTTTGCTAAGCGGTTTTATCAAAATTGGGTGTTGAGTTTTGATGAACGCTTTTTCTGTGTCTATTGATATGATCATGTGATTTTTATCTTTCAATTTATTTACATATGTATCACATTTATTGATTTGTGAATATTGTACCAGCCTTGCATGCCTGGAATAAATTTCACTTGGTCATGGTGTATGACTTTTTTGCTATTTTGCTGGATTTGATTTGCTAGTATTTGCTGAGGATTTTAGCATCTATGTTCATCAGGGATATTGGCCTGTAATTCTCTTTCTTTATAGTGTTTTTATTTGGTTTTGGAATTAGGGTAATACTGGCCTTGTAGAAAGAGCTTGGGAGTGTTCCCTCCTCTTGGATTTTTTGGAATAGTGTGAAGAGGAAAGGTGTTAGTTCTTTTCTGAATGTTTGGTAAAACTCACCCGTGAAGCCATCCAGTCCAGGGCTTACATTTGCTGCAGTTTTTTATTACTACTTCAATTTCATCAATTATTATTGACCTATTCAGTTTTTCTGATTCTTCCTGATTCAGCTTGGGAAAATTGTATTTTTCTAGGAATGTGTCCATATTGTCTAGGTTGTCCACCTTGTTGTCATATAGGTGTTCATAGTATTTTCTTGCAATCCTTTATATTTCTATGATATCAGTCATTACTTCACCTCTTTCACTTCTGATTTTATTTATTTGGACTCTCTCCCTTTATTTCTTGATGAGTCTGGCTAAATCTTGTATCTTTTCGAAGAACCAGCTCTTGGTTTTATTGATCTTTTGTATTTATTTTTTAAGTCTCTATGTAATTTATTTCCACTCTGATCTTTATTATTTCCTTTCTCCTACTTACTCTGGGCTTTTCTGTTATTATTCTCTTTCTAATTCTTTAAGTTATAGGGTAAGATAGTTTATTAGAACTTTTTCTTGTTTCTTGAGGTAGATAGACCTGTAGTGCTGTGAACTTCCCTCTCAGAATTACTTTTGCTGTGTCACATAGATTTCGGGTTGTTGTGTGTTCATTTTCATTTATTTCCAGAAAGTTTTTTATTTCTCCCTTGATCTCATTGGTAACGCATCCATTGTTTAATAACATGCTATTTAGCCTCCATGTGTTTGAATGTTTTTGAGTGTTTTTATTGTTGTTGATTTCTAGTTTCACACCATTGTGATCCGAGAAGATTTCAATCTTCCTGAACTTGTAGAGACATAGTTTGTGTCCTAACATGTGGTCTATCTTTGAGAATGACCCACGTGCACTTGAGAAGATTGTATATTCTGCAGCTTTGGGGTGCAATATTATGTAAATGTCAATTAAATCCATTTGAGCTACTGTGTCGTTTAGGGTTGCTCTTATTAATTTTTTGTCTAAAAGATCTATTCAGTGATGTCATTGGGGTGATAGAGTCCCCTTCTCTGACTGTATTGCTATAAACCTCTCCTTTAAAGTCCTCGAGAAGTTTTTAAATATATTTGGGTGCTCCTCTATTGGGTGCATATATGTTGACTAGGGTTATATCCTCTTGTTGTATCAGTCCTTTTAGTATTATAAAATGGCCTTCATTGTCTCTTGCTATGGCCTTCATTTTGAAGTCTATTTTTTCAGATATTAGTATTGTTACCCCAGCTTTCTTTTAATTTCCATTTGCATGGAAAAAGTTTTTCCATCCCTTCACTTTCATCCTGTGTGAGTCTTTTGTTCTGAGGTGGGTTTCTTGTAGATAGCATATATATGGGTCATGTTTTCTTATCTATTCAGCCACCTTATATCTTTTGATTGGAGATGTAAGCCATTTACATTTAAGGTTATTATTGATAAGTACTTATTCATTGTTATTTTTATTCTTTATGCCTGTGTTCTTCTCTCTATATATTTTTTCTGCTTCTTACAACAGTTCCTTTAGTATTTCTTGCAATGCTGGTTTGGAGGAAATAAACTTCTATTGGTTTGTTTTTGTTTGTTTGGTTTTTTTGTTTTTGTCTGCCAAGCTCTTTACGTCACCTTCAATTTTGAATGAAAGCCTTGCTGGATAGAGTAGTCTTGGATTCAGAACCTTGGTTTTTATTTTTTATTTCATTTTATTATTTTTTAAAAAATATTTTTAATTGATTTCTTTAGAAACAGAGGAAGGGAGAGAGAGAGAGAAACATCAGTGTGAGAGAGAAACATTGATCAGCTGCCACCTGCATGCACCCTACTGGGGATCAAGCCTGCAACCTGAGCATGTTTCCTGACCGGAATCGAACCAGGACCTCTCAGTACATGGAATGACATTCAGTCCACTGAGCCACACTGGCTGGGCCATAACCTTGCTTTTTATTGCTTTGTATACTTCATGCCACTCCCTTCTGGCCTGCAGGGTTTCTATTGAGAAATCAGCTGACAATCTAATAGCCGCTCCCTTGTAGGTAACTTTCTGTATCTCTCTTGCTGCCTTTAAGATTTTTCCTTTGTCTTTAACATTTGCCATTTTAATTATGATGTGTCTAGGTGTGGGTCTTTTGAAGTTCATCTGGATTGGAACTCTCTGTGTTTCCTGGATTTATGTGATTATTTTTACCTTCACCTGGTTAGGGGGAGTTTTCTGTCATAATTTCTTCAAACAGTTTCTCTGTTCCTTGCTCAGCTTCTACTCCTTCTGGTACCCCTAGGATGCAGATGGTTTTTTTTTTTTCATTTGTCTCAAAGATCCCTTAAGCTACCCCCTACTTTTTAAGCCACCCCCCCCCCCAAATTGCTGCTCTGATTAGGTGTTTTTTTATACCTTGTCTTCTAATTTGCTGATTTGTTTTTCTTTATTGATTTTTTGAGAGAGAGAGGAAGGGAGAGGGAGAGAGATACAAACATCGATGAGAGAGAATATCGATTGGCCATCTCCTGCATGCCCCCCACTGGGGATTGGGCCCACAACCTGGGCATGTGCCCTGGCCGGGAATTGAACTGGAGACCTCTTGGTGCATGATGAGTCAACGCTCAACCACTGAGCCATACCGGCTGGGCCTAATTTGCTGATTTGGTCCTCAGCTTCTTCTAATCTACTCTTGATTCCTTCCAGGGTATTCTTTATTTCAGTTATGCCATTCTTCATTTCTGATTGATTCTTGTTCATAGCTTCTATTTTTTTTTACATGCTGATATAGGTCCCATTGAGTTTTTTATATTTCTCATTAAGTTGCTTGTAGTTCTCACTAAGTTGTTTGAGCACCTTGAAATCATTACTTTGAATTCTTTATCTGACATATTGCTTGCCTCCATTTCATTTAGTTCCTTTTCTGGTGATTCCTCCTTTACTTTCATTTAGGGGTTGTTTCTTTGTCTCCTCATTTTAGTGGTCCAGCAGTCTAAGACCAGGTCAGGTGAGTTAGGTTGGGGGACAGGTTGTGAGTCTGGGGCATCCATTCGTGCCAGGTCATGGAGGTAGTTCCGGTCTTCTGGTGGTGCTGGGTTAGGTGCACCAGGTTGTGTTTGGCAGGTCAGTGTATCCAGGGGTGTTGGGTTACAGCAGTGCTGAGTCTCATATCCAGTCTGGTCATCTGGGGTTTGTTGGCAGCTCTCGGTGGTGGCAGTGGGGCTAGTGGCTCTTGCAGGGCAGGGGTGGCAGCAGGGCTGATGTCTTGAAGTGGTGGCAGTGGGGCCTGTGGTGCTGGCAGCTCTCAGCTGCAACAGGTTCTGCAGGCTGGTAGCTCTCATCTGCTGTGGGGCCAGCAGGGCTGACAGCTGATGGCTGGTGGCTGCTGGCCTGAAGGGAGCACAGGTGGCATCTGCTGGCCCAGTAAAGATGTGGGCAGTTTCCACAGGGTTGGTTGGGATTCGAGGGAGGCCTCAGGGTGGGCAAGGGCAGGCTTGCCTATGGCCTTAGGGTGCTGGGTCTTGGCTGCTCCCTGCAGCTTTCTCCCATGGATTCTCCAAAATGGCATGCTCTCCAACCCCAAGCAGGAAGAAGCACCCCACCAAGCAGTACATAGAGGCAGCTGGCAGCTCCCCCACCCAAACTGCCTGCCCCGAGTTTCCACACCAATTGGGAGATGCCCACCCTTACTCCCACACTCTCTCTCTCACATACACTCACCCACTCACACTCACACCCTCATTTTGGTCTTGCCTTTCACCATGTTTCTTCCTCGAGCTTTGTAAGTATAATAAGAAAATATTCCTAATGTGTTTCTCCCATCCCTTGTATTATTGCTGTCATTGATTTCACTTATAAATAAGCCTTAGTCATCACATACATTGTGTTATTATCATTTGGAAAAACTTTTCTCTTAGATCAATTAAAAATAAGAAACAAAACTTTTTATTTTATTTATGCTATGATGCACTTCTTTCTTTATGTGGATCCAAGTTTGTGTGTGTGTGTGTGTGTGTGTGTGTGTGTGTGTGTGTGTGTTTTAAATCTATGTCATTTTCTTTCTCCCAGGAGAAATCTTTAAAACATTTCTTAAAGGTCAGGTCTACTGACAACAAATTCTTCCAATTTTTTATTTTCTGAAAAAGTCTGTATCTCCTTCACTTTGAAGGATAATTTATCAGGATTGAGAATTCAAGGTTGGTAAATTTTTTCTTTCAATGCCTTAAATATTTCACTTATTCTCTTCTTGTTTGTATGGTTTATGAAGAAAAATTAGATGTGAGTCTCATCTTTGCTTTTCTAGGGTTAAGGTAATTTTTATTTCTGGCTTCTGTTAATATATTTTCCTTTTTCATTTAAATTTAAAATTTTTTCAATTTCATTGACATACAATGGTAAATTAGATTCAGGTGTATAGCATAGTGATTCGGCATTTATATAACTCACAAAGTGATCACACCAATAAGTCTAGTACCCACCTGGCACCATACATAGTTATTACAATATTATTGACTATATTCCCTATATTGTGACTATTTTTAAAATTGGCAAATGATACTTCTTAATCCCTTCACCTATTTCACTCATCACCTCAACTCTCCTCCCATCTGGCAACCAACAATTTGTTCTCTGTACCTATGAGTCTGTTTCTGTTTTGTTTGTTTATTTTGTTTTTTAGATTCCACATACAAGTGAAATCATATGGTATTTATCTTTCTCTATTTGGTTTATTTTACTTAGCATAATACCATCTAGGACTATCCATGTTGTCATAAGTGGTAAGATTTTATTCTTTTTTATGGCTGAGTAATAATCCATTGAATATGTGTACCACCTCTTCTTTATCCAATGGTCTTATTAATGGACATGGGTTGTTTCTATATTTTGACTACTGTAAATAATGCTGCAATGAACATAAGGATACATACACTTTTTCAAATTGGTGTTTTAGATTTCTTCAGGTAAATACCCAGAAGTGAAATTGCTAGGTCATATGGTAGTTCTATTTTTAATTTTTTGAAGAACCTCTATACTGTTTTCCACAGTGGCTGCACCAATTTACCATTCCACCCACAGGGCATGAGGGTTCCCTTTTCTCCACAACCTCCACAACACTAGTGGTTTGTTGATCTATTGATTATAGATATTCTGATAGGTGTTAGGTGATATCTCACTATGGGTTTTATTTATTTATTTATTTATTTATTTATTTATTTATTTATTTATTTTCATTTCCATGATGATTAGTGATGTTGAGCATCTTTTCATAGGTCTATTGGCCTCTTTGGAGAAACATCTATCCAGGTTTCTGACATGTTTAAAATGGATTACTTGGGGGATTTTTTTGGTATTAAGTTACATGAGTTCCATATATATATTGGGTATTAATGTCTTATTGGATGTATCATTTGTAAGTATCTTCTTCTCCCATTCACTAGGCTATCTTTTCTATTTGTTGATAGTTTCCTTCACTGTGCAAAAATTTTTTAGTTTGATTACTTCCTTTGTTTCCCTTGCCAGAGGAAACAGCCAAAATATATATATATATATTATAATGTATATTGCTAAGTGTAAGGTCAAAGAGTTTACTACATATGTTTTCTTCTAGGAGTTATATGGTTTGGGGTTCTACATTTAAGTCTTTAATCCATTTTTAGTTTTTTCTTGTATATAGTGTAAGAAAGTTATCCAATTTTATTTTTCTGCATGTATCTGTCCAGTTTCCCCAACACCCTTCATTGAACAGACTGTCTTTACCCCATTGTATATTCTTGTTTCCTTTGTCATATATTAATTGACCATATAGGTGTGGGTTTATTTTGGGGGGGGGCGCTCTATTCTGTTCCATTATATATGTATCTGTTTTTATGCAAGTACTATGCTGTTTTGGTTACTCTAGTCTTGTGGATAGTTTGATATAAGGTGGCGTAATACCTCCAACCTTGTTGCTGTGGTTATTCAGAGCCTTTTGTGTTTCCATATAAACTTAAGGATTATTTTTTCTAGTTCTGTGAAATATGCCATTGGTATTTTGAGAAGGATGCATTTAATCTGTATATTGCATTGGGTAGTATGGACATTTTAACAATGTTAATTCTTTCTATTCATGAGCATGGTATATGCTCCCATTTATTTGTATCTTCTTCAATTTCTGTCTTTAGATCTTATAGTTTCCTGAGTACAGGTCTTTTACCTTCTTGGTTAAATTTAGTCCTAGCTATTTTATTCTTTTTGATGCAATCTAAATGAGATTGTTTTCTTAATCTCTCTATCTGATCCTTCATTATTGCTATATAAAATGCAACTGACATCAGACTATTAATTTTGTATCCTGCTACTTTACTGAATTCATTTGTTAGTTCTAATAATGTTTTTTTGTTGTTGTTGCATTTTTTTTGTTTGTTTTTAATGTGGAATCTTTACAGATCTTTCTGTATAGTATCATGTCATCTGGAAATGACAGTTTTACTTCTAGCTATACAATCTGGATGCCTCTTATGTCTTTTTCTTTTCCGATTTCTGTGCCTAGGACTTCCAGTACGATGTTGAAATGAAGTGGTGAAAGTGAACAACACGATCTTGTTCCAAACCTTTCA
Organism: Tadarida brasiliensis; assembly: GCA_030848825.1. Classification (NCBI taxonomy): domain Eukaryota; kingdom Metazoa; phylum Chordata; class Mammalia; order Chiroptera; family Molossidae; genus Tadarida; species Tadarida brasiliensis. Next base: position 1,272,232 of record CM061274.1, on the reverse strand, counting down.
GGTGGTGAGAGGAGAGCTGGAGGTGGGGTAGATGGGCTGGAAGCTGGTACCAGCCTTTGGCAAACCCCCTCCCCGCCCTGGCCTTTGCTGCCTGCCTGTGATTCTGAGGCCCAGGCGCGAGGCTGTCCTCCCCAGAGGGGCGGGGCTGGCCAGAGCGCGGCTGTGAGAAAGCAGCCTCAAGGCTGTCCTCTGCACCCGCTGTCTCTTTCTTCCTTTTTCTGTATCTCCCACCCCCTCCAACCCCTGGCCCTCCCTTGCTGCCCTGGGGATTGTTGGTGAATCAAAGTACAGCCTCAAGGTGGTAGATGGCAACAAGAATCTGTGGGAAGATGACTTCCCAGGGCCAACCTACCAGAGCTGCGCATCCATGGAGTTGCCTGCCCACCCCCAGCAGAGTGGCCAGGAAGCCGGCGACCAGTGCCACATACTCATCTAGGGGGGCTACAAGAGTAACCAAGTCAAAGAATTCGATGGCTTTTCTCTCCCTAGAGAAGAACTACGGATCCACAACATGGAGACTGGAAGCTAGAAAAAAATGAACACTGAAGGCGATGTTCCTCCTTGTCTGTCAGGAAGCGTGCTGCGTGCGTGTGTAGACCGGGTGCTGTCCTTGTTTGGAGGACACCATTTAGGTGGCGATACCAATACATTCTGGATGCTGGATTTGAGGTCTAAAGCCAGGGACAGAGTATTACAGTGGGAAAGAATTAATTGCCAAGGAATTTCTCCATCGTGAAAGAGCAAACTTGGTGTCTGGGCATAAAAACAAGTTAATACTTTTGGAGGGTATAGGTATTTACCTGAAGATAAAGTATTGGAAACTTTTGAATTTAATGCAATATATTTTTGGAATTCAAGTCATCCAAGAGGATGGAATGATCATGTCCATGTTTTGGATACTGAAACATGTATCTGGAGCCAGCCTATGATTAACTGAGCTGGTAAATCACCTTCACCTTTCACTGCCCATGCCTGTGCAGCTGCTGGAAATATAGGCTTTGTGTTTGGAGGTGGATACTGAGATACTAGAATGAATGATCTTCACTGTCGTAATCTGGATACATGGGGGTGGAATTAATTAATCAATTCAACAAGGAATATGCCCAGTTGACTGACCTTGGCACTCACTGGTTTCTTCAGATCATCTTTTTCTCTTTGGAGAATTTACCACTGATAAATAGCCACCAAGTGATGCCTGGACTTACTGCATCAGTAAAAATGAATGTATACAGTTCAATTATCCCTATACTGACAAACCAAGAGTATGGTATACAGCTTGTGCCAGTGATGGAGGAGAAGTAACTGTTTTTGGTGGATGTGCCAATAACCTTCTAGTCCATCACAGAGCTGCACACAGTAATGAAGTACTCATATTTTTAGTCCAACCAAAATCTCTTGTAAGGCTAAGCCTAGAGGGAGTCATTTGCTTTACAGAAATGTTAGTCAACCTGTGGAGCGGCCTTCCAAAAACACGTACTTCATAGTGTTAACCAGAGCTTTGGTAGTAGCAACACTTCTGAATCTTAAGGCTTCAAAGATAATGCCTTGCATGGACAGCAATTCTCTAAACGTCAGAGTGGTATTTTTGTATAATTAGATGCACTGTTGTAGTTTTGCAGCTTTTTGGTTTTGATGTACATGTGAATGGCTTAGAGAACCTATTTTTATGTCTAAACTTTACAATAAATGTATTTCACACACACAAAGAAAACTATTTTAGCTTTCTTTTTTTTTTATCCTCACCCGAGGACATTTTTCCATGTTTTGTTCAGATAGAGTGGGAGGGAGAGAGAGGAAGAGAGAGAGAGAGAGAAACATCGACGTGAAAGGGACACATCGAGTGGCTGCCACCCGCACAACCAACCAGGGCCGGGGACAAACTGCAACCGAGGTACATGCCCTTAGCGGGAACCGAACCCGGGTCTCTCAGGACCGCAGGCCGATGCTCTAACCGCTGAGCCAAACTGGCCAGGGCAAAGAAAACTATTTTAGCTTTTTATCATTGACTATGATACTTGCTGTGGGTCTATCATAATGGCCATTATTAAGTTGAAGTATGTTCCCTACTCTGAGAGCTTTAATCATAGATGGATGTTTCATGTTGTCAAATGCTTTTTCTGTATCTATTGATATGATCATATGACTTTTAAATTTCATTTTGTTTACATTGTGTACCACATTAACCGATTTGTGGACATTGAACCAATCTTACTTTCCAAGAATGAATCTTACTTGATCACGGTGTATACTCTTTTAAATCTGTCACTGAATTTGGTTTGCTAAAACTTTGTAGAAGATTTTTGCATCTGTGTACATCAGGGATATTGATCCATAATTTTCTTATTTTGTAGTGTCTTTGTCTAGTTTTGGCGTCAGGGTAATGTAGGCCTCATAAAGTGAGTTAGGGAGTCTTCTCTCTTCTTCAATTTTTTTGGAATAGTTTGAAAAGAATGGGTATTAATTTTTTGAATGTTTGGTAAAATTCACCTGTGAAGCCATCTGGTCCAGGACATTTGTTTGTTTGAAGTTTTTGAATACTGATTCAAATTTGTTAGCAATTATCAATCTGTTTAGATTTTCTGTTTTTTCCTCATGCAGGTTTAGAAGATTGTATGTTTCTAGGAATTTGATTTCTCCCAAGTTATCCAATTTGTTGGCATATAATTGTTCATGGTATTTCCTTATAATGCTTTATATTTCTGAGGTGTTGGTTGTCACTTCTCCTCTTTCATTTCCTATTTTATGTATTTGGGCCCTCTTTTTTTCTGATGAGTCTAGCTAAAGGTTTATCAATTTTGTTTATCTTTTCTAAGAGCCAGATCTTGGTTTCATTTATCTTTTCTACTTTTTTTTAGACTGTTTCATCTCTGACCTTTATTATTTCCAACCTTTTACTCACTTTGGCCTTTGTTGTTCTTTTTGTAGTTTTTCAAGTGTAAGGTTAGATTGTTTATTTCAGATGTTTCTTGTTTCTTGAGGTCAGCCTGGGCTGCTAGGAATTTCCTTCCTAGAACTGCTTTGGCTTTGACTCATCAATTTTGTGTCATTGTGTTTTCACTTTCATTTGTCTCTGAGTGTCTTCTGATTTCTTCCTTCATCTCATTATCAACCCCTTCGTTTGTTAGTAGCATGTTATTTAGCTTCCACATGTTTTTTTGTTTTTCAGATTTTGTCTTGTCGTTGACTTCTAGTTTCATACCATTGTAATTGGAGAGATTCTTGATATGATTTTAATCTTCAATTTACTGAAACTTTTTTGTGTGTGGCCTAACATGTGGTCTATCCTGGAAAATGTTCTATATGCACTTGAAAAGAAATTATATTCTACTACTTCTGTGTCCTAAAAATATCAGTTAAATTCTGTCTAGTCTTATGTGTCATGTAAGGTCACTATTTCCTTGTTAAATTTATATGTAGATAATCTCTTCATTGATGTCAGTGGGATGTTAAAATCCCCTACTATGACTGTATTACTGTCACTCTCTTTTTTTTCTCCAGTCCTCATTTGAGGACATGCTTAGAGGACAGGAAGGGAGGAGAGAAAGGGCGAGAGAGAGAGAGAGAGAGAGAGAGAGAGAGAGAGAGAGAGAAAGTGAGAGATAATTGATGTGAGAGAGAAACATCAATTGGCTGCCCTCCATATGTGCCCCGACCAGGATCAAACTCACAACCCAGGTATGTGCTCTGACTGGGAATCAAACTGGCAACCTTTCAGTGCACAGAACAATGCTCAATCAACTGAACCACCCTGGCGAGGCTGGCTTTCTACTTTTATGTCCACCAATATTTGCTTTGTGTATTTAGGTGCTCCTAAGTTGGATGCATATATGTTTACAACAGTAATAGCCTCTGTTGAATTGATCCCTTTATCATTATGTAATGTCTTTCTTTGTCTCTTGTTACTGCCCTTGTTTTAAAGTCTATTTTGTCTGATATAATTATTGCTAACCCCACTCTTTTCATTTCCATTTGCATGCAATGTTTTTTCCATCCCTTTACTTTCAGTCTCTGCATCTTTCAATCTGAAGTGGGTCTCTCATAGACAGCATATGTATGGGTCTTGCTTTTTAAATCCATTCAGCTACCCTCTGTCTTTTGATTGGAGCATTCAGTTCATTGACATTTAAAGTAATTATTAATAGACATGTAGTTGTTGCCATTTTATTAATTGTTTTCTGATTGTTTTGCTGTTCTTTGTTATGTTCTTATTCTCTTGTTCTCTTTTCTTGTACGTTGATGACTCTCTGTACTGTGTTTAGATTTCTTTCTCTTTATTTCTTGTATATCACTTGTAGATTTTTGGTTTGTGGTTACCATGTGCTTTCTGTACACCAAGCTATGTTTATAACAGTCTATTTTAAGTTGATGGTGGCTTATGTTTGAACACAATCTAAAGTCACTACATTTTTTACTCACTTCCTCCACATTTATGTTTTTGTTATTCTTTTTTACTTCTTTCGTGAGTGTATGTTTGTGTGCATCCCTTGGTTTATTATTGTAATTACACATGATATTCCTAATTTTGCCATTTAACCTTTGTAGTATCTTTATAGTTGGTTGATGCACTGCTTTTAGTTAAGTGTTTGCCTTTGTCAATGAGCATTTATTCTCTTTCCTATATTTTCTTACTCATTTTTTTTTTTTTTGGTCTTTTCTTTTCTGCTTAAATAAGTCCTTTTAACATTTCTTGTGATACTGGTTTAGTGGTGATAAACTCCTTTAGAGTTTTCTTTTCTGGGAAACTCTTTTATTTCTCCTTTGATTCTAAATGATAGCCTTCCTGAGTAGAGTAATCTTGGTTGTAGGTCTTTGTGTTTTTATCACTTTGAATATTTCATGTCAATCCCTCTGACATGAAAAGTTTCTGTTGAGAAATCAGCTGACCATCTTATGGGAGCTTTTTTGTAGGTAACTGACTGGTTTTCTCTTTCTATTTTTAAGTTTCTTTTTTTATCTTTAACTTTTGGCATTTTAATTATGATGTGTCTTGGTGTGGGCTTCTTTGGATTCATCTTGTTTGGACTCTGCCCTTCCTGGTCTTGTATGCCTATTTCTTTCACCAGGTTAAGGAAGTTTTCTGTCAATATTTCTTCAAAAAAGTTTCCAATTCTTTGCTCACTTTTTAGACCTTCTGGTTCTCTTATGATGCAAATGTTTATATGCTTGATGTTGCCCCAGAGGTCCCTTAAATGATCTTAATTTTTAAAATTATTTTTCTTTTTGCTGTTTTGATTGGGTGTTTTCTGCTATCTTGTATTTCAGATCGCTGATTCAGTCCTCTGTTTCACCTAATATGCCGTTGATTTCCTCTAATGTATTCTTCATTAAAGAATAGTTATTGTACTCTTTATTTCTGACTGGTTCTTTTTTATGGTTTCTATAACTTTGTTGAGGTTCTTACTGAGTTTATCTATTTTTTCTCTAAATTCATTGAGCATCCTTATAGCCAGTGTTTTGAAGTCTGCATCCATCAGAGTGCTTGACTCCATTGCATTTAGTTCTTTTCCTGGAATTTTGTCCTATTCTTTCTTTGGGACATGTTTCTTTGTCTCCTCTCTTTGGCTGACTCCCTGTGTTTCTTTCTATGGGCTAAGTAGATGTGCTACATCTTCCAGTCTTGACAGATTGGCCTTATGTAGAAGGTACCCTGAGGGGCCCAGTAGTATAGTCTCCCTTGTCACCAGATCTGAATGCTCCAAGGGTGTTCCTTGTGTGTGCTGGGTGCGCCATCCTGTACTAGTTGAGCCTTGACTGCTGTTTGCACCTCAGTGGATTGTGTTGACCCTCAGGCTGAGTGACTCTGAGAGTTGACCATGACTACGATGGATGGGTTGTTGTCTAAGTGCTGACCCCGCCGTGCAGAAGTCAGTTAACAGGGTACTCTGATGCCAGCTGTGTCCATCCTTAGGGTATGTCATTTGTGAAGCTGGTTAGGAGGGGCTCTTGCTGGTCTGAAGCCTGCCACTGTGTATGGAGGTGCTCAGGAGAGGCTATGCTGTGAACTGAGGCCAGTGCTGGTAGTGTTGAGTTCGGGATCCTTTGGTGGGCACCTTGATGTGTACTGAGGCCAGCCCCTACTTGTGCTGAGCTTGTGACCACTTAGTTGAAGCTATGTTCCAAGCCAACACTAGCTATAGCCTATGCCAGGCCTGGGGCCACCTTATGGGAGTTACAATGCAAGGAGAGTTTTGTTTCCAATTTTTCCAGGCTTGGGGTCACTTAGCCAGTGGTACAGGGTACACTGAGACCAGCTGCTGCTTCTTTTGGGTTTGTGGACCTTTAAGAGAGTTTAGGAAATACTGCAGCATTACTCTAAGAAGGCTACTTCTGTCGAAAAGCTGCTGGAAGTAGCTGGGGCTGGGCATGCAAATTGAATGGGATGGGGGGGGGGTGTCTCAGGGAATCACCAGGCAAAGGGTGTAAGATGGATAAAACTAAATAATGGGGAAATGCATGGAATCCAATGGACTGTTTGACACCCACCTATGTCTGCTAACTAGGTGGGGAGAGGGCTCAATAAACACACGTGATGCTTGCCAGCACTCTGTCCTTGGAGAGAGCTGCCCTCACCCTGAAGCTAGTCAATTGAATTGTTCCCTGTATGTCCCTGATGCATTTCAAGCTGCTGCCCCTGCCAGCTTAGAGCAAATGGAATTTTGAGTGAGCGAGTCTGTGCTTGGACCCCTCAGGGGAACACCTGTGACTCCAGCAGCCCTCCATCTCACTTGGATGCAGTCCCCCCTGGTTTTCACAGCTAGAAGTTATGTGGACTCCTCTTCTGGACACTGGTGCCCTGGGCTGGGGAGCCTGGTGTGGGGCTGGGTCCCCTCACTCCTCAGAGTGGACCTCCACAGACCAGATATCCCTCCAGATTCTTAATTGCCACACGTGGGTGTGGGACTTGCCAATTCCATGTCTCTGCCTCTCCTACCAGTCTCCTCATGGCTTCTTCTTTTTCTCCCCCACCCCTTCCCCCTCTTCCGCCTTCTCTGTCTTCTTCTTAGCATGGGCAAATGTGTATGTCTGTGTTTATTTTTCTTTTCTTTATGGTTGTTCTATAACTTAGTTGTAATTTTGATGTGGTCGTGGGAGGAGGTGAGCATAGTATTGACCTATTCTGCCATTTTGACTGGAAGCTCTCAATATCCTTTCTTTATTTTTGATTTTCTGAAGTTCGGTATGATATGTCCAGGCACAGAGTGCTTGTTTGTTTGTTTTTTAATTTATCCTGCTTGGTATTCTCTGAGCTGAATCTATGGTTTTGTTTCTGACAATTTGGAAAATTCTCAGTCATTACTGTTTCAAGTATTTCTTCTGTTTTTCTTTTTCTCCCTTTTTTCTCCTTCTGGTATTTCCAGTGCATGTGTGTTATATCTTTTTGTATTTGTTCCAAGCTTCTTGGATATTCTGTTGTTGTTTTTCATATTTTCCCCCTCTTTTTCAATTTTGGAAGTTTCTATTAACATATTCTCAAGCTCAGAGATTCTTTCCTCCACCATGTCCAGTTTACTAACAGGCCCATCAAAATCATTTTTTTATTTCTGTTTCAGAATGGTCAGCTGATTTATGACATGGGCACCACAAATTCACTGGGGAAAAAGATAATCTTTTCAACAAATGGGTCAATTAAATGTCCATATAGAAAAATATAAACCCTGACCTTCACTTTATACCTTACACACAAAAATAATCCATGATGGGCTGTAGATATACGTGTGAAAACTAAAGCCACAGAGTGTGCTGTCTCACACAGCAGCCCTTGCCCCTTGTTGCTATTTAAATGAAATAAAATTAAATATTCAATTCCTCTGTCATACTAGACACATTTCAAGTGCTCAATAACCACATGAGGTGACTATAATATTTATGGTACAGATATAAAACATTTCCATTATCACAGAAAGTTCTATCATACAGCTCTTAGGAAGAAACTAAATTTCCTTGTTACAAAGAGGTAGGCAAAGGTTACTTAAACAAAACACCAAATATACTAGCCATAAAAGACTGATAAGTTGGCCTTTATTAAATTAAGGACTTTGTTCATCAAAAGGTATCATTGAAGGAGTGAAGGAATAAGTCACAGCTTGAGAGAAGTTATACACAAAATGCGTATCTGACAAAGACACACATTCATAATATGTAAACAATTCCCACAAATCAGTAAGAAAAAAGATACTCTAATCCTAAAATGGGCAAAAGACATGGAGAGGCACTTCACAAAAGAAGGTATTCAAATGCTCAATAAATATATAAAAGGTGCTCAAGGGAAATGGGAATTAAAACCACAACAAGTTAACCCTACACACCCACAAGAATGGCTAGAATTCAGTTCAAACACAACAAGCGTCGGTGAAGATGTAGAGCTACCTGGAGTGCTGAAACACTGCTGCTGGGAGAGTTTAAACCACATGACCATTTTCTTTTCTTTTTTTTTTTTTTTTTTTGGTATGTGCCCCTAGCGGGAACCGAACCTGGGACTCTCTGGTCCGCAGGCTGAGCTCCAACCGCTGAGCCAAACTGGCCAGGGCCACACGACCATTTTCAAACACTATTTGGCAGCATCTAAAATCAAACTTATGCTGATTCTATGACCCAGAAATTCCACTTTTAGACCTACACCCAAAAGAGACATGTACTTATTTCCAGCAAAAAAAAATTGTAAAATAAATTTCATAGCAGTGTATGCATAAATAGTTTGAAGTGATCTAATTATCCTCAACAGTAAAAATGAACAAATAAATAATAAACTTGGTATATTCATATAAGAGAATACTACCTAGCTAACAAACAAACAAATATACACACACCTACCAATACATAGAAAAACATGAATTAACGTCACAGACAAAACAGTCAATGAAAGTACATATTGTATGGTTCTATTTATATAAAGTTTCAAGCCCGGCTGGTGTGGCTCAGTGGTTGAGCATCGACCCATGCACTAAGAGGTCGCCGGTATGATTCCTGGTCGGGGCACATGACCAAGTTGTGAGCCTGATCCCCAGTGGGGGGCATGCAGGAGACAGCCAATCGATGTTCTCTGTCATTGATGTTTCTATCTCTCTCTCCCTCTTCCCTCCTCTCTAAAAAATCAATAAAGAAAAAAAAATTTATATAAAGTTTCAAAAAGCAGGCAAAATTAATCTATAATTATAGAAATTATATTACCCTTGAATATAACCACAGGGAGGGGCATTGGGAGTCTTCTGAGAGGCTCGAAATGTATGTTATACATCTTGATCTTTGTGGTATATCAAGCTATACAATTGAGAATTATATATCTTGCTGTCTATAAGTAATTCCAATTAAAAAATATATATGAATTTACATATCTGTGTATGTATCCATGTGTATGTGTGTCTATGTATATATGTATACACACACAACTGTAGTAAGTGTTGTGCAGGAAACAAAATGGGAAAATAATAGAGAATAATGGGAGGAGCAATGTATCCTTAAAGTGGGTAGCTAGAAAAGACCTTTGTAAGGAAGTGGCTTTAAGCTGAGATCTAAAGCACTAATGTATCTTCCAGAGCCTGGATTCAAGGCCAAAGGAACCACAAGTGCAAAGGTCCTGAAGCAAGCAAGAGCCAGAAATGGTAGAGGCCTGATGGCCGGCCAGTGGGGCTGGAGTAAGCCCAAGGATAAATACAGGTTGAGCTGCAGTCAGGGGCCAGGTCATGCTGGATTTAGAAGCCATGATAAGGAGTTCAGACTTGTTTCAAGAGCCATGAAGAACCACTGAGGAGTTGTAAGCAGGGGAGCAGTAGGATTCAATTTATGTTTTTAAAAATCGTTCTAGTTTAAGGATTGAAAGAAGTCATGGGAAGAAGCAAAGAGATCAATTAGAAGGTAATTGCTGTCATTTCTAGATCATAGAACAGCCACATCATACAACTCAGAGTGGTAGAGGGTGGAGATGGGAGTGGGGAAATTTTACATGAAATACAATGGGAATGAAGCCATTAGGAATTAAGCAAGGTTTGGCTTCATCAAGCAATCACTACTGACAATTTAGGAGAGAAGTAGATAAATGCCAATTACGTTTGGAGGTGGCATTGACAGGATTTGCTGATTCTCTGGATACGTGAACTGGGAGAGGCAGCCTTCTAAAGCGACTCACAACAATCCTGCCTGTTGAGATTCAAGCCCCGTGTAATCGTCTCCCCTTGAATGTGGGCTGGATTTAATGACTTCCTCTACCAAGTAGAACACAGCAAAGTGATGGGATGTCACTTCTGAAAATAGGTTATAAAAGACTGTTAGGTCCACCTTGCTGGCATTCTCTCCCTGGCTCTTCTTATGTGCCTACTCTGATAGAGACAGCACCTGGCAAAGACCCGGAGAGCTGCCTCTGGCCAACAGCCCTCGAGCAACAGAGACTCTCAGTCCAATGACCTGGAAGAAACCAGATCCTGCCAAGAACCATAGGAGTGAACTCAGAGGCGGCTCCTTCCCCAGTGGAGCCTTCAGATGACACCACACTCCTGGGCCAACACTTTGGTTACAGCTTTGTGAGAATCTGTGAAAAGCAGAGAACACAGCCAAACTGTGCTGGATTCTTGACCCACAGTGATTATAAGATTGTATATGTGCTACCTTAAGTTACCAAATTTTGGGTTAGTATGTTATACAACAATAGATAACTAATACAGAAGGTGAGGAAAACAGAGAAAACAAGGACAGTTCCAACTTAATTTTTGGCTTAAGTAACTGATTATCCACACATGTTAAAATTCCAGGGGGACAAATAGATTTATGGGGTAAGAGGGCAAATAAACAAGCATTTGGTGTATCAGACATCAAAGGAGAAACTGGGTGAGCCGTAGATATGCTATCTGGAACCCTTTTCCATGACATTAGATGTTGTACTTTTCTACCCATCAGAGGCAGTAAAATCCAAAAGTTGGGTTTGGACTGAAGGTAAATCAGCCCTTCCCTATGGCTTTAGCAGGGTTTGAGAAAACAAAGTCTTCTGTTTGCTCAAGTTTAGTTCCAAGTTCTACTTTGTGTTTGAGACCAAAACCCCAGCTACCAAGGAAGTGTCACTTTGGCTTATTTGATTCCTGTAAATGTCACCTTGAGGAAAAGAGGTGGTAGCAAAACAGTTCTAGGCATTCCTACTTCACTGGGCCACATACCAACACACTAGAGGCCATTTCTAAACCTGAAAGGCCTGACACTCAGGACTTAGCCCAGTGTTTCTCAACAGGGACCCCATGCTGGCATCTGGTCCAGGACAGTTTTTTTTGTGTGTTTTTTTTAATCCTCACCCGAGGACATTTTTTCATTTTTTGTTCAGATAGAGTAGGAGGGAGAGAGAGGAAGAGAGAGAGAGAAACATCGACGTGAAAGGGCCACATCGAGTGGCTGCCACCCGCACGACCAACCAGGGCTGGGGACAAACCGCAACCAAGGTACATGCCCTTAGCGGGAACCGAACCCGGGTCTCTCCGGACCGCAGGCCAACGCTCCAACCGCTGAGCCAAACCGGCCAGGGCAGGACAGTTTTTTTTATGCTAGAGTGTTCTAGGCATTACAGAAGGCTTAGCATATGCCAGTAGAACATGCCAGTCATTGCGACAACCCAAAACATCCTTCCACAATTCCAAAAGCATCCTGGGAAGGTACCTCACCCTCATTAAGAACCAATGCGTTGTCTGTGCTTATACCCTGCCATTTCCTAGGTGCCTGATGGGTGCAGGTTCCAGGTGTTTAAATATTCTCCTTCGTAGAACTTTAAATACAATGAATTCTCAAAGGATTAAAACATAATGCTAATATGAGAATAATTCAGAATTTAATTTAATTTTAGATGACTTATAAGGCAACATGGAATTTTGTAGGAACTCAGAGGTACTCTGTTGTTCTGGCGTTCTCTGTTCTGTTGCCAAAAAGAGAGTCGGTAGGATACTGGCTGTTGATTCATGATGATGAATGAGATGATGCTTCCTTATGCTTCAGATTTGTGATTGGGGATGCCCTAGAACACCAGTTGAGGGATTCTGGAACCTTGGTCTGGTGATTGTGGCATTAAAGTCTAAGAATCCATTCCTCCACTTGGTTGTGAAGTTACCACTCTATTGCAAATCTATGTCAGAAAAAAAGAACATTTGCATTTATGTATATAAGATAAGCTACATTTTATTGTACTACCACAGAGTTTTTATTAGGCACCTATAGCCAGGCACTGTGCTAGTTTCTTTGAACGCATTATTTAACTGAATGCCTGAAATGTGCTGTGTGGAGAGCAGTATTATCATCCCGTTTTGCATTTAGGGAAATGAACGCTCAGGAAAGTTGTGCGACTTGCTCAGCATCACCAAGTAAGCAGCAAAGTCAGATTTCAAACCCAGACTTTTAAAATAACTCTGTAAATTCTTTAGACGACATGGGTCAGAATTGCTTTTCTCCAACAGATAGATACCCGTCAAGTGTCAGGCCTTGCACTGGGCAAACAGGATAGAGATGTCCCTGCCTGACTGGATGTATGGGTAGGTACACTTGTGCTTGGATAGATGGACAGAATTAAATAACAGGAAAAATGCATGGATAATTAGGGAATTCGATGGAAGCGTGGGTGGAAATGAGGGTAAGTGAATGAGGAAGGCAATGAGGAAGGGGATATAATGGAATGGGATAAGGGAATGAACGAATGAACGAATGAATGAATGAAGGGCGCCTGAGTGAGTGAACGAGGAAGTGAGAGGGTCTGAGGCCGGCTACCTGCACCAGAGCTTGCGGAGCCGGCGGGCGGGCGGGCAGCTACTCCACACAGTACGGTAGGCGCGGCCGCTCCTCCTTCAGCCGCTCGCGCCTCCTCCTCTCCCACCGCCTCCTCCTCCGCGGGGCCCGCGCCCGCGCCCAGACCCCGGTTCCCCGCGGGTGGAGGAGGTGCCGCCCGGAGCCCCGCGATGCGCAGAGGGGCCGCGCTGCCCGGCGCCGCGCCATGAAGCTCCGCAGCAAGGTGGCCGCGCTGCTCCTGCTCGCGCTGTCGGCGCTGCTGCTGGCGCTGCTGACCCTGCGCCCCGGCCGCGCCGCGCCCCCCGCGCCCCCCGCGCGCCCCGCGCCCGCCACGCAGCGCCGTCCCGCGCCCCCCGCGCGCCTCCCGGGCCGGGGCGCCCTCCCGCGGGCGGGCCACGGCGCTCAGAGGCGCGGGCCACAGCGTCTGCGCCCCCGAGCCGGCCGCCGGGGCGCGTCCCTCCAGGAAAAGTTGGCGAGGTGAGTCATGGCAGCCCGAGTCCCGTCCGGGGACCGTGCCTCGCTTCCTCCACGCGAGCCAAGTGCACGGGAGGCTTGGGGCCGGAGGGACAGAGTCCCAGTTCACCCCGAGCCGCCCGCTTTGCTTCTTAACCTGCGACCACCTTCGGGGCGCCCCCCGACGGCTCAGGGCTGATGGCCACGGACACTTCGGAGAGGTCGGGAACTGGTTAGTGCATCACGCTGTTTAAACCGGCAAGGCTCATTTTTGTGTTCTTGTAAACGTGCCCTTTGTTTAAATGTTTAAGAGACTTCACGATGCAAGAATGCTTTGTTTGATTTTTATGTGTCATTGGAGACTTTTTACCAAATGCTAGATTGGACTGAGTTGTAAAAGTTAGAGGTGACCAAAGGCTGGCTGCCTGTCATCGAACCTCAGTCACTGCTCAGAGGGAAGAGGCCCTGGACCCGCGTTTATTGAAAAGTTTCTCCTGGAAAGGAGTGAGCGTGGCGGGGGAAGGACACAGTGGGAGTTTCCGTGTTCCTCGGCGTGGCGGACTGAAGTCAGTCGCGCGGAGAAAACGTCTTCGCCTTCGACATAGTGTTTAAGCCCCTTCTGCGCCGGCTTAGCAGCCACGGCTCGGGCACAGCGGTCTCTGTTCCTAGGCTGCTGGCCGCAGGTTAGGGGCCGCTTCATTCCCTTTGTGTGGAGAGCTTTACAGCGACCTCTTCTTGTCTGGTGGCCCTGGTGGCCCCTGGGCCCTTTCCAAGCTCCAGCGCCTCGAATTGCCCTTGCGAGGGCCACACTTGCTGGGCTCCTTAGTGACCTGAAAGGAGCTGAGGAATTCTTTTTGACCATGATAACTGAGCCCTGGCGCTTTTCCTGTGACTAGAGAAAAGAAAGAAACCTCGCGAAGTAGCTGCGTCAGCTTCTCTTCTGCCTGGACAAATGTCCAGATGGGTTCTCATGTTTTTGTGGGGGGAGCCCCAGTGAGCTAAGAAGTCTCTAGAACCCCTCACAACCCCTCATGAATGTATGTGCTGCTTGTAAGGATAGTTCTGTTAGGGACGTGACAGGATTCTCATTCCTGTGTCCTGAGTTTCTCATAAGGGATTGTATTTCAGTTCAGCTATAAGTTTGCCATGATTTGTAAGTTGACAGACAACCTGTCAGATAATAACGGACACCATTTAACATGCTAACCAGGCACAGTGCTGAACAGCAGTACTGAAAATAATCGTCGTTAACTCAGACGTCATCCCCACCACCACACTACCATAGTGTCCCTTGGGTTGTCTTAAAAATGCAGACTCTCAGCCCTGGCCAGTTTGGCTCAGTGGTTAGAGCATCGGCCTGCAGACCCCAGTTGCAGTTTGTCCCCAGCTGGTTGGAGTTGTGTGGGTGGCAACCAGTCCATGTGTCTCTCTCACATCGATGTGTCTCTCTCTCTCTTCCTCCCTCTCTCCCTCCTGCTCTATCTGAAGATAAGTGCAAAAATGTACTCGGGTGAGGATTAAAAAATAAATAAATAAAAAATGCAGACTCTCAGGCACCTTCCTAGACCCACTGCATCAGAAATCATGGGGGCGAGGTCAGTAACGTGTGTTTTAGCATGCCCTCCCACTGTTTCTGATGCACACCACCGTTTGAGAGCCTGCTCTGTGAAGTAAGCACTAATATTGTGGCCGTTTTACAGCGGAGGAAAGTCTTGCGCAGAGTTTAACCTTCTGTCCAGGGTTCGCAGAGAATGTGCAGTGGGTAAGGATGAAGACCCAGCAGCGGCCTGGGCCCAGGTGGAGCTCTCATGTGCTATGCTGATGTCACACACTGGTCTTGCCTGCATTTCGTGATTCTTCTAGCAAAACACTATAGGTCTTTGCAACGGTCTCATTCTTCAAGGTGTTGGGATGTTGGGCCAGCGTTTTCTCGGTCTCTATCTGGACGAATTGGCTCTGACAGGGAGAGATCACGAGCAGAATCCAAATGGATGCTTTGGGGAAGGACTCTTTCCGTGAGCAGCAGTGCCTCTGGGGGTCATTTTTCTCTCGAACCTATCTCTTAGATTATCGTGAACATTGTGGCCAACACCAGAGGAATAAAGAACAAAATTTAAAAAGTCAGGGAAGAGTGAAAAATAAGAGAGTCACGGGAAGCCTCAAGCTCAAACGCATAAACAGCAAAGTCTCGTGCCCTCCGGAGAAGTGGACCTTGTCTTGTTAATGTTTCTTTACTACCTAGACAGACACGGAGACAAGATTCTGCAGCAGTGGGGAGCAGGAGGGAGGATCTCTGTGTGGACTCCTTTGCTGCATTTCTAATCCTGCCTGGGTTAAATTTTTGTGGTTTTGGAGGAATTTTATTTTCGGGAGGGAAAAAAAAGCCTCATGTTTTCAGAAAACGAGTGCTTTAATCTCTTAACATGGCAAGAATCCAGAAGAGATGAAGGCTAGGGGATCTCATTTCTCGAGCCGGGGGAGTGGCCGGCAGAAATTTGGAGTTGGATGTGACACAGTGTGCCCCCTGCTGACCCACCTGGCGCTGCGCGGCCCCCCCAGGGCCCTGCTCGTTCTGCCACGTCAGCACAGGAAACATCGCACTCCCCTTCCACATCTTGTTTTAATTTCGGAGAAGTTTCCAGGGACTTGTCTAGTTAGCAGGCAGACCCTGCAATTTTATAATTAGTCGTTTGTGTGCAGTCTGTCCTGTGGTGGCCTTTCCTCCCCTAAATATAGAGCCAGGAGGTGAGGTCTGAACTTTTCGATCAAGGGTGGGATCTGAAAAGGGACACCACACGTAGCTGCAGCTTCAGTGCACAAGAGAAATGAAATCTTTCTATTTTGGTTTATTGGTGATTTATACCTGGCTGACTTCCAAAAAGAATTTGAGATGACTTACAGTAAAAAATGCATATACAATAAAGCCATTGAAATCATTATAAAAAAATGAAAAGACATAAAGAGGAGGGGGAAATAAGTACTGTTTGTCAAAAACTGAGGCCATTATTGTTATGAGGATTAAGGGTTCATTTAGTTCTAGGCTTCCTGGCAGCCATATCAAAAAGGGAAGCCTGGTGGGCTGCCTCGTGTTCACCGAAAGACAAGAGGACACGTTTATCAAAATCCACGAAACTGAATTTTAAAAGGAGAATTTAACTTAGGAATAAACTTTAGACTTTAGAAGGCCCTCTCTCTAGTTTGCTTCTGAAAACTCCCCTTTGAGCCTACATATGGGAAAGGAAACTTACTACAACTGCCATGTAAAAAAGAATTTGGCATCTGGAGTCCAGAGGATTGGGTTCCAATCCCAAGACATTTCATCTCAATTTCCTCATCTGTAAAATGAGTGAACGGATCCAAAGTCTTCTGAGATGTTCCAGCTCTGACAGTTGGTGATTCTGTGATGAGGTCATCAAGTTTAGCTGCAAAGTCCCGACAGAGACTGTTGTTGAGTCCTCTGCTTGTCTCGCGAAGTCAGTTTCTCATTTGTTGGCGCTAGTCTAGAACTTGTTGGTTACTCAGCCTCAGCTCTCGTCTGCACTTTCTTCTTCCTCTGTGTTGGCCTGCACAGTGCTGTTTTCTCTTGAAACACGGTTTCTGAGGGAGACCGAGGCTGCCTCTCCACTCTGCGGCGCTCCTGTGCCGTCCAGTCCCGTCACTCGGTAGGTGTTTATCGCGTGGATGTTCTGGGCCAGGCGCTCATTCTACAGTGGTCAGTGGAGGTGCTGCCGTCCTGGAATTTTTTTTAGGTGGGCAGAAAAGATAGACCATGTTACACTTGTCACTGCCCCAGTGCAAGGAAGCATACGTACTTGCTCATCGGGAGACACCATTCCCTACAGTGGCCTTTGGTCTCTGAGGTAGGTCTTCTCAGAGGGACCTAGCCTGAGCAAAGCTCTCACTGAAGAGGAATTATGTTACAGAGCAAAAGGTAAGTTTATGGCCATCCCAGTTACCTGGGCGGCGCAGACACGTCGAAGGTCTCTGGGGCTTGGGTACCAGCTGTGACACTATGTCCTGAGAGCTTGATTCTGTTCACATTCATTTTTGTTGATGAGTCCAAATGTGCCCCCCCCCCCCCAACCACTATACGTACTCAAGCAGTAGGCCCTGTTAGTTCCATCTCAACGTATGTTACAACTCTCACCATTTCTACCACACCTTGGTACCACCACTTTCCTGAACACCGTCATTTTGCACCTGGACATCTGCAGGAGCCTTCTACCTGGTTGGCGTGTTTTCAGTCTAGCGCCCTCTGCAGTCCACTTTCCATGCAGCTGCTACAGCAGATGTAATAATCTGCTGTACTGTGGAGTCCCTTTCCCGGTTAAAGCCCTGCTGTGACAGACTTCCTGTCGCACTGAAAATAAAATTTAATTTCTTTTTTTTATCCTCACTCGAGGATATTTTTCCATTTATCTTTAGACAGTTTAGGAAGGAGGGAGAGAGGGAGAGGGAGAGACAGAGAGAGAGAAAGAAACATCGATGTGAGAGAGACACATCACTGCTTGCTTCCCGCGCGACCAGAATCGAACCCGGATCTCATTGGTCCATGGGCCGATGCTACAACCGCTGAGCCAAACCGGCCAGGGCTAAAATAAAATTTAATTTCTTAGTGTTGCCTTCAGGCTGTTACCTGATCTCAACCTCATTTAGTGCTCTGCCCTGTGTCTAAGTACCCCTGCTCACTCAAGTTCTCCACACTGGCCTGCAAACACGGCTCATTCCAACTCCGCACTTGCTATGGGGCTCCTGTGCGGGGTGTTCTTTGCTCAGACCCTTGCACTGCTAGCTCCCACACTGCTTTCAGGGCTGTGCTTTCGGGCTTTCTCCTCGAGGGGTCTTCCCAGCCGCCTAGAAAAACAACCTTCCCTGTCATTCCACCCCTTCTCCCTGTTTAGTATATTTTTACAGCACTCATTACTGTACGAACATTGTATTTTGTTTGCTTCTCCCTCCTCCTCCCTGTTCACTTCATGTACTGCTAGCACCTAGAACGAGATGACCGCACAGTGGAACTCGAAAACTGTTGCGTGAAGCAGTGGATGGATGCAGCACCAGCACTGTGCTCACGTCCACTTGCATGATTAAATTACACGGTGCGCGATAACATCCAAAACAGCCGCACACCTGCTGGGGAAATAGTGAGGATCCGTAATAGTCACATCATTGAAAGGGATGGAGTTTTTCCTTTTAATGAATTTTAATTTTTAGAACAGTTTAAGATTTATAGAAAAATTGAGAGAGCAGTACAGAGTTTCCCTCTGCCTTGAACCCAGTTCCCTCTATTATTAAAACCTGCCCTAGTGTGATATATTTGGTACACTTAATTAACTAATATAAAACATTATTACTAATGTCTAGTTTATTCCGATTTCTTTAGTTTTTACCAGACGTCGTTCTTCTGTGCCAGGATCGCAGCCAGGATGCCACATTACCTTTATTTGTATTGTTTCCTTAGACTCTCTTGGCTCTGGCCATTTCTCAAGGTTCCCGTGGTTTCCGTAACCTTGAGCGTTTTGAAGAGCACCTGTCACATATTTTGTAGGGTACTCCACCATGGAATGCGTTTGCTATTTTATTCATGGTCATACTGGCGTTATGGATTTGGGGTACAGGCAAAGTACCACTTTCTTCACATCATGTCAAGTGTATATACTACCACCACGATTTATGACTGCTAATATTGTCGTAGTCACCTAGCTGGGTGGTGTCAGCATTCTCCACTGTGAAGTTACTCCGCCCAGTACTGTGCACACTGGAAGGAAGTCACTCAGCCCACACGCATGAGTGGGGAGCTATGCTCTCTCTCCTTGGATGGACTGTCTGTACGTTATTTGAAATTCTTCTCATGGGAGATTTGATACTTTTCCCCCATTTATTTTTTTCAGTCATTGTGTCACTGTGAACTTATGTTTATTTTCTACTTTGAGTTACAATCTAATATGACTTTATTCTGTTCCTGAGGTTGTTTCAGTTTGGCCACCAGCAGCCCCTTTGGCTGGCATCTATATGTTCCTTTGATGCACCCCCAACAATGTGTTTTTGTTTCCATTTCTGTGTTTTGAGCACATTCTTACTGTCTGGTACAGGGTGCTCCAGGCTCACCTTGTACATTTCCTGAACCAGTCCTAGAATCAGCCATTTCTAGAAGAAGCCCTGATTCCTCTTGTTGGAAAATGGTGTTAGAAACCCAGATCTGGGCACTCAGCATGCTGGTTGCTATTGAGCTGTCATTTTTTTTAGTTCCTCACAGCTGACAGAGCAAAACATATGTTTATACTAACCTATGTATGTACGCCTATCTATAAATATTTCCATGTGTAACCATTTCTATCTGTTAAGCTAAAGGTGGGTTCATACCAATGTATCCTATTCAATCTGTTACGTACATGGATCATTCCAGCTCCCTCCACTTCCCTATCTCTCATCTAATTTGCTTTGGTTTGTTTACATGCCTGTAGCATGGAGGAGGGAATGGAAAGGAGTGGAGAGGTGAGATAGGACCAGCTAATTGATTTAAACCAAGCAAGGTCCACCCCTTGAGTTAGGGATGAGGCCAGAACACCCAAGGTCAAAAATCAGTACAAGGGCAAACTGTTTCTAGTGGCTGAGACTGTCAGGTATGAAACTCATGAATTGGCAGCCGTGTTTCTGCCACGTGGAGGAAGCTTTTCTGCGTCTAGAGTACGTGGACCCGAAGTGATGTGGAGAGATGAGAAGCAATGCTGAGAGACTGCAGTAGGGGACAGGTCCTGACATTGTTCCCAAGACCAGCTCTGCCCTTCTCTAGCTGTGTCATTCCTTTCCTAGACTTCACGAATTGAGTTTTGTCACTCACTGCCAAAGAGTCTTGACTAAGTTGGATATGTAGCACCTGCTTTTAGCACCTTTAGTAAGTTCAATAAATAACAACTTTATTGGCACTTATCCTCATACAAATGCACAGGTGAGATTCTTTGGAAGAAAATTTGAAAACATATTTGTTTTCCTTGGAAATACTTCTCTTCATATTATAATTCACTGTAAGAAAATAAGAGAGACTGCCAGTCAAGATGGCAGAGTAGGCAAATGCTCAGAATTACAACTAAATTATAGACCAGTCAACCTGGGGAACCCTCTGAAGACTAGCTGAATAGAAGTCATATATTTAAGGACATAAAGAAGCCACATCAAGACTGGTAGGAGGGGCGGAGACATGAAACCAGCTGGCCCCACACCCACGTGTGGCAGTTGAGCATCTGGAGGGATATCTCAGCTGCAGAGATGCCCCTGAGAAGCGAGGCAGCTCAGTCCCACACAGGGTGCCCTCGCCCGGAACATCAGAACTGGAAAGAGGAGCCCCCACAATGTCTGGCTGTGAAATTCAGGGGGATTCTGTCTGTCTGGGTGAAACAGAAAGCTGCTGGGAACCCAGGCACCCTCTTAGAGGGCTTGTGCACAGACTCACTCTCACTGGCACTCACCCTGGGCTCCAGCAGAGGGACAGTGGCTTGGGAGGCACCAGGGACATATAGGGAGAGACAGGTTGTATGGCTTCGAGTCAAGGGCTGGAAGGACAGCCACCACTTTTGTTGTGTTGAGCCCTCCTTCCACACAGCTGCCAGGCAGGTGCCATCTTCCTGTGTTGAGCCCTCCCTGAAATAGTCATATCTGAATCTGCATTAGCCTAGTGAACACCACACCCCCCACCTGGGGACTCCTTGAGACCCTGCCTCACTCAGCTCAAGAACCACCTGAGGTTCTTTCAATGGCTAAGACTTCCAGGCAGCTTGTAGACAGTGACAGGACTCAGGGTGCCCTGTGCCTTTTACTAAATGGCTTCAAGACTGGTACTGGTGGCAGCTGGCCTTGGTTTGCAGTGTGGCCTCTCTGACATGCCTCCAGGTTCAGCACAGAAAGCTACCACCTAAGGATTACACTGTGGCCACTGGAAGGTAGCCCTGGGGTACTCACAGGCAATGACTGACCTTAGTCTGTACCAAAGCCACTCCCAAGAGTCCTCAGAACCAACACACCCAGTGGCCAACTTCAGACCACAACAGAAAGCCATCCAATTAGCTCCACAAGAGATACACCCAAAGGGTGGTCTTGGCAAGTACCAGAGCCCTCTGGGGTTCATTCTGCTCTGTGGGGTCAGGCCCTACACAGTAGCTCATATGTTATGGTTGGGGCCAATTCTCATAGCTAGTAGGCCTGGAGGGTCAATCCCAACCACTGACATGCTAATAGCAATCAAGGCTCAACTACAACAGAAGAACACACACAACTCACACAAGGGACACTCCTGGAGTACCTGGCTCAGGTGATTAGGGAGACTGTGCAACTGGTCCCCACAGCACATCTGTATAATGAGGCCACCCTGTCAATACTAGGAGACATAGCAGATCTGCTTAAAACGTAGCAACAAACACAGTGAGGCAGCCAAAATGAGACAAATAAATAGGTCTCAAGTGAAAGACCAGGGGAAAACTCCAGAAAAAGAAGTAAATGAAATGGAGGCAAACAATCTGACAGATGTAGGATTCAAAACACTGGTTATAAGGATGCTCAAAGAATTTAGTGAGAACTTCAATAAAAAGAAATCATAAAAAAAGACATAGACACCATAATAAGGCACCAGTCAGAAATGAAGAATACAATAATGGAAATGATGAATACATAAGAAGGAATCAACAGTGGATTAAATGAAGCAGGGGATCAAATCAGCAATTTGGAAGACAAGGTAGCAGGAAACATCCAATCTAAACAACAAAAAGAAAAAAGAATTTTAAGAAATGAAGATAGTTTTGAGACCTCTGGGACAATATCAGGCATAACAACATTTGCATCTTAGGGGTACCAGGAAGAGAAGAGAGAGATCAAGAGATTGAGAACCTACTTGAAGGAACAATGACGGAAAACTCCCCTAACCTGGCAAAGATAATAGACATACAAGTCTAGGAAGTGCAGAGAGTCCCAAACAAGATGTACCCAAAGAGGCCCACACCAAGACACATCATAATTAAAATGGCAAAGGTTAAAGACAAAGAGAGAATATTAAAAGCAGGTAGAGAACATCAGTTAGTTATATACAAAGGAACTCCCGTTAAACTGTCAGCTGATTTCTCAACAGGAATTTTTTTTAAGCCAGAAGGGATTGGAACAAAATATTCAAAGTGATGAAATGCAAGGACCCAAAACCAAGACTATTCTACCTAGCAAGGCTATAATTTAATATTGAAGGAGAATTAAAGAGCACCCCAGACAAGAAAAAGCTAAAGGAGTTCATCACCAACAAACCTGTATTACAAGAAATGCTAAAGGGACTTCTTTAAGAATACAAGGGAATAAAAGAACATAGATATGAATAATAAATTGGCAATAACTATGTATCTCTTAATATTCACTTTAAATGTAAATGGATTAAGTGATCCAATTAAAAAAAAACATAGGGTGGCTGAATGAATAAGAAAACAGCCATCTATATGCTGTCTGCAAGAGACCCACATCCAATCGAAAGCCACCGATTGAAAGGAAGGGGATAGAAAAAGATATTTCATGCAAATGGAAACAAAAGCTGGGATAGCAATACTTATGTCAGACAAAATAGACTTTAAAACAAAGGCTATAATAAGAGACAAAGACATTACATAATGAAAAGGGGATCTATTGAACAAGAGGATATAACCTTTGTAAATATTTTTGCATCCAACATAGGACCACCTAAATATATAAAGCAAATATTGATGGGCATAAAGGAAGGGATTGACAGTAGTGAAGTCATAGTAGGCGATTTTAACACCTCATTGACATCAATGGATAGATCTTCCAGACAGAAAATCAACAATGAAACAGTGGCCTTAAGCTACACATTAGACCAGATGTATTGAATTGATATTTTCAGAATATTTTACCCCAAAGCAGCAGAATATACATTCTTTTTAAGTTCACATAGAACATTTTCTAGGATAGACCACATGTTAGGACACAAAACAATTCTCAATAAATTTAAGAAGATTGAAATTGTGTCAAGCATTTTCTCCAACCATAATGATATGCAACTAGAAATCAATTACAAGAAAGAAACTAAAAAACACAAACACATAGATGCTAAATAACATGTTATTAAACAATGCTTGGCTCAGCAATGAGATCAAGGAAGAAATCAAAAGTTACCTTGAGACAAATGAAAATGAGCACACAACAGCCCCAAATCTAGGGGACACAGTGAAAGCAGTCCTAAGAGGGAAATTCATGGTGATAAGGCCAACCTCAAGAAGCAAGAAAAATCTCAAATAAACAA